>JAHFWI010000025.1:2433269-4866539 GCA_028554975.1 Himalopsyche kuldschensis
CCCGTTTTAACATTTTTTATTTCCACAATTAGCGTATTAAATATTTAAAAAATTTGCCTATTTTATGTCAAGTTTTTTTTACTATAATAAGAGATTTTTTTGTTCATTCTATTTTAGAAACCGCGTTAATCGAGTCTCAGATATTCCATTTCGCACAGCTTTGTTGTCTACAATATACAACTATTTTTGTAAACTATATCCGCTCCTAACATGGAACGCATGGACTCTTGACGGAGTTTATCTCGTCGGATATTTTTCTACGAGATCTGTTTATTACTCAGTTGCTCAACCTCTCCTTTTCAAAGAGAGTAGGGATGGAAAGGATACGAAGACTAGTAAAGGACTAGTGGTTAGCTAATCGCTCTCGCTATATGCCCCGCTTATTTTTGGAAATCAGAAAGATGGGAAGTGATTTTTAGCAACACAAACACCCATTTCCTTCGAACGGAATCGTTTAATCGACTGAAAAATCTTTTGATTGAGTTGGCATTTACTTGGTAGAACTGCATTATAATACGATGAGAAAAATAACAGTGTATTTTAATTTTTCAGAAACTATTTTATATATTTGTTGATAGCTATTTCGGCTTACGCCATAGTTCTGACGAGGGCTTAATAGGTATCAACAAATATATAAAATAATTTCTGTAGAATTAAAATAAATTGTTATTTTTCTCACCGTATGAAAAAATCTGCTCGTACCGGGAAACGAACCCGGGTGGTCCGTCACGGAAGGCCAGTGAATAGGTGTTCAATTAATCACTTATAGATATTTCATTTTGCACATTATTCATTTCAATCGATGTAAAATTTAAATAAAACAATATTTCACCCCCCCAGTTTTTGCATTATCTTAAATTAACATAGCAACAATCTAAGGCTCGCATTTAATTGTTATCTCTCTGAAGATTTAGTAAGTAAAATGTATGAACAACATCGGGTCATAACAACTCAAGATCACATTGAAAATTAAATTCAGTTTACAGTACAAGATCATGGAAATGCGTATTGTTAATTAATATGCTTAACAATGCTAAATACGAATGTTTTTGGTAATAAAAATACAATAATTGGATGATTACTAAAATACAATAGCAGAGATATCTGATATATTAGAAAGTGTCCACAAACTTTGTGTGTTGAGTCAATATATCAAATCAAGATGATGGTGGAAGACCAGGAAGTTAATGATGTGAAGCAGCAGAAGAATAATGGAGTCAAAGAAACTGTTATTCATCAGTATATTGCAGCTGGAATATGTGAGTCGAATTTTTTAATAGATAATGCATTTTTTAAGATTATACATTGAGAAGACCTCGATTCGACTCCCTCGTAAATCGAGAAGAACCCTCCTATCCAACACTCAGGAGAGGAATTTTGGGAACGGAGTAGGAGAAACATGGTGCTCTTATAAACAAAAGACGATCTCAAAGCGTTATGTGGGTGCGGTTAGCACCCATTATTTAATTGTTACGAATTTTCACAGAATTTACACGCGGATTTAACAAAGATAGATTTACAAAACACGTTACGTTCTACAATACATAACACACGACTATTATAATTGCAAATGCGATTTCAGGAATTTACTAGACTTTATCATTAGGGAGAGGATAAGGAGCTTGCAGGCTACTTCCAGGGCATACAGTTGGGAGAAGCCCCTCAACCACGACTGTAAGACTTATCTGGCAAGCACGTGCATTTTCAATGCACTCCAATCTCTCACTGATCGTATGAAAAAATATCGGTTCCTTTAGGTAGCAAAACGTTATCAAAAAAATCGTTAACACGTGCGCCCGATAAGCCACTATTTATGGCCCATCGAACTTTGCATGAAATACCATGCACTCTCATGCACTCATGGGCGTGAAAGAGTCAAGAGACATCTAGAGCGAGACGTCCGCATAAATGTCTCTTTTACAAATTTGAAATTACTCTATATTGAATCGCTATAGATTTCAATATATAGTATTATTAGAATGAATTTTATTTCCTGATATCGACTTAAACTCATAGACTGAGGGGAAAAATAGATCGTTCGGGAGAGTTCTGTAGACCTATCATATAGGGCGGTGTCAACATAAACTGCCAGAACTACTATATCGAGTCAGTGGCAGATAACCCCATAAGCGCAAGTCTCCAAGTCTTTTGGGTCTAAAAAAAACGGAAAAATATTTTTGACCAGGGCTCCGACTTCGACTCCGACACCGACTAAAAAAAGGTTAATATCGTCACTTTTTCCCCCATAATTTTCCAATTTATGTGTATTCAATTAAACCCTATCAATGCGGCCAAAAGCCAAATTTGACATATTAAATGCAAAAATTAAAAGTTCATACTTTTCAAAATTTCCGACTCCGAGTACGACTCCGACTCCGGCCAAAAAGCTCCGACTCCACAGCCCTGTTTTTGACACATGTATATGGCATAAAATAGATCATGATACATCGAAAAAATTATTTTAAATAGTTAAAATATCAAATGACCGATAGGTTATATAAAGTACGATGAGCTATGTAGGTAATCATTCAGGACTGCTTCTAGTGAACTGCGGGGTATACAGTTAATTGTGCAAATTAAAATTTGGAACGACGACTCAACATAAATCACAAAATACATCCGTGCACATGTAATGCCGAATGGCGAAACCCGAATCGTTAGCGACAAAACTTATGGAAAAGTACAAAATTCAAACAAATCAATTTTAATATTGATATTCCATCAAACAACTTCATTCAATATTCTTGATTAGTTGTGAAGATAATTTGTTTCCTTGTCAAAATTTCAGCGAGCCTACTCGCATACATGTACGGCAATACAATCGGGTGGACCTCAACTGCTTTGCTGACCATGAATGCGGGAGACTTAGAAGGTTGGGTTGGAGGATCATTCTGCCTTGGTGCTCTCTTCGTCTCACCGTTCTTCGGACTCCTGGCCGATGCCAAAGGGCGGAAGGTGGCCGGCTTTATCGTGGCGCTGTGCTTTCTGGTAAGATATACCTTACTTTAATATAAAATAATGACTGACGTGTTTAGTACCGTGAGAAAAATAGCAATGTATTTTAATTCTACGGAATTTATTATATATATTTGTTGATAGCTATTTTGGCTAACGCCCTCGTCAGAACTATGTTTTAAACGTGCATCAAATCATGTTTATATACCATTTGTAGACATGGTACACAATACATCTTCTTTCTCTGTTCCACCATCATAGTTTTATATGGTAATAATAAGTTATTAAATGTTACTGACGTGCTTTATTCGTTTCTGATTGGATATGGTTAAATATGCCTTTTAATTCAATTAAATATACTGTCGGTTCCGTGGTTGGCTTCCGTGACGGACCTCACGTGTTCTACCGATTCTGTTCGAAGTCATGGATGTTAGTGCTGAATATAGCATCAAATGTCTGCCAATATCCATTCATTGTAAAATGGCCATGAAGCGCTAAAGTTATTTTTACGGGACAAAAACAAAATTCTTTCCAATCCCCCCATTACTATAAGCAGAGCGTAGCCAGAGCGATTAGCTAACTTATAGTCATATCCTATCCATATCCAGATATTGTATCATTTACCAAACTGGTTGACCCCCAATTACTATAAGCAGAGCGTAGCCAGAGCGATTAGCTAACTTATAGTCATATCCTATCCATATCCTTTCTATCCCTACCCTCGTCGAACTAAAGAAAAGCTGAGCGATTCAGTAACAAGAAGTTCTCGTTAACATAAATTGTTATGATACCTTTTTTACGATCTCATATGCTTCACATAAGAAGTGGAAATGGATACAAAAAATCTGTAAATTTCAAATAAATTTATTAAAAAAACAAATGAATTTTGTTTGCGTACATCACGACAGAATAGTTTGGATTTCCCTGTTTATTTTTTGTGGAGTGGCTAAGCCAGTATAAACGTCGTCGCAGAGCACTCGAAATCGAGTCCCAGTCCGGACAGATGACTGATTTCCGTCGGGAGACATGGATGTATGTGTTAAGAAAATTTCTTCCCACGCCCATCCGATCCTTAAAAATTTGCGTTAGATTAGATTAACTAACCACTAGTTCTGGCATATTATTATCCTTTCTATCCCCACTCTCTTAAAAAAAGATGAATTAAGAAAAATTACTTATTAACCAAATGACAGTTTTCACTTGATTTCTCTTAAATGTATATATTGTTTTACTTTTTCTAGATTAACTGGATACTTATTTTATCTAGCATGGACATGATATGCGTGTTGGCTGCGAGGGTGTTTGCCGGAGCTGGGGGTTCGGGATCAATCACCGTCGCCTACATGTACAACAACGAGATTGCAACCCCCAAGCTGCGGGCTATACTTGGTAAATGACAAGGCACATACAGCAAACCCTCATATAGCACCCACCATATAACATATGCAACAAACCCCCGTACAATGATCCCTCCTATATCGTTTTTTTTTTTACAAAACGCAAAATCTAATTTTAATATATTGTTTTATAAATTCGTTTATTTTACATACGTAGAAAATTACATTTGATTCATTATAGCGGATTTTATTTTTACTATTGTATAATATATCCATTTGTCAAATATTATCTTTGACGTGCTTATAGCAAGTTCTGATGCTGTTTAAAAGCTGTTGCTAAACAATGAAAAGAGCAGTTCACATATGCCGTTTTTAATGTGGTGAAAAATATTATATTATTACAATTCAATACCTTACTTTGAAAATGATAGCTCCGTAATTGAATAAAACATGTTTCTGAATTTATCATGTATGCTAGAATACGATCAATACAAACTTTTCCGACCATAATGATATTTTTTGCCAAAATGTCGTTTAGAACCATTTCAAAGTAAGGTAACGAATTTTCGAAATATAATATTTCAAAAAATGCATCAGGAATGATTTATTTGCTAAATAAAAATAAAAAAAAACAACTCAATATGAATGAAGAATTTATTATAACAATTTATTTATTATAAGTGTTTTGGAATATTGAAAATATGAATAAATATCACCATACATTACCATAGTAATCAAGCAGAAGTAATATATTTTAACCCCCCTATAGCGTTCCTCAATATATATCAGTTTCATATAGCGAGTGAATACGTCCCCCTTATAACGCAGTTTAAAAAAAAAACTCTTAACTGGACCACGGAACCGACATTCTAATATGATTCCAACAATCTTCATTATCAGGTGGCGCGATGGCGTTTCATTATTCTTGCGGCATTTTGACAGCGTACATATTAGGCGCCTGGCTTTCCTACTCTGAGGTCGCCTTCATATACCTCGGCGTCTGCCTCATCTTCTTTCCCCTGTGGTGGCAGATGCCAGAGTCCCCAGCCCAGCTGCTGCTGAAGAAGAAACAGAAGGTGAGCATCAGTTAATTGATATGTATGTGTATCACGTACGCAATAGATTCAGTACGTTGAGAAGATATATCACAGCCCCGCCCCGTATTGAAAAACTCCCAGTACAAAGTCTGTAAATCAAGTGGATGTGGGTATATTGTCTTGTACTGTGGTCAAACATTTTTAACAGTTAATAAATTATATATGCACACTACAAACCCTCCTATAGCGTGCGTTATAAAGAGCACATCAGCCCTCCTACAATACCCCTCTCCCCTAGAGTGACAATCAAATAACATATTTTTTGGTTACTGCGTATTTTTTTAAATGTACATATGAATGTTTACATTGGAATAATATTCGACACTAGCTGTCTTTCAACTAATCGTCATTTTAAATTACGTATATTTGTACAACATTTGTAAAATGTTATCCATATAGAAGGGAAAATATCAATTTTTAAAAAATGGAAAATAGTCCATGAATACAACATATAGAACAACCGGGGCTGTGGAGTCGGTGAAAAAAAGTTCGACTCCGACTACGACTAAAAAAGTTTAATATCGTCATTTTATTTTTGCCTAATTTTCATAATTATGTGTATTCAATTAAATATCAACCCTACCAATCCGGCCAATAGCCAAATTTGACATGTATAATATGCAAAAATAAAAAGTTAAAACTTTTCAAAATTTCCGAATCCGAGTACGACTCCGGCCAAATCGCCGCGCCGAAAAGCCCCGACTCCACAAACCTGAGAACAACTCACTGAACACGTGGTAGAACAATGGGGTGCAAAATTTTCATTATTTTGTGCAAAAATAAATATTAAAATATTATCACGTATTAAAATGGCCGCTCAGTACATTTGATAGAAAACTTTCAATTGCTTGGACGGAAAATCAGCAATCTTGAAAAATTGGAAAGAAATGCAGCATTATGTTGCTTTGGTAACAAGTTACCTTTGCTTCCAAAGCCTTCGTTATATTTACTAGCAATTTAATTTTCAGGAAGCACTGAATGCGTTGACCTGGCTCCGAGGTTCTCCAGAAGCAGCCAATATTGCGTTGGAAGATCTGATCGAGCAGCAAGCCGGTGCAGCCAAAACAGCATCCTTGAAGACTTTCTGTAAGATTTAAAAAATAAACTATTTTTCATAAATTTCCTGATTCACTCAATACAAACTCCTGAAAAAATAATATGTCTGTTTGTGAACAACATGGATACATATTTTCGATGGTTTCGGCGGTAACTTTGTGGAAGTTCATTTTAATATAAAATTTAAAATAACTTTGATTATTCCACGTATTGTGTAACTAACTGTGACACGTGTTTCCTCAAGTGTTTTACTCAAGCAAACTTTGCGATAGTAAGTCTGAAGATGCCTCTGAAAGAGGCAAAACACGTGTCACAGTTAGTTACACAATACGTGGAATAATCAAAGTTATTTTAAATTTTATATTAACATGGATACAAGTTCCTAATCATATCTACAAAGTTACTTGTCAAAAGATCCACGTGATTTACTTTATTAAAAATAGATATCGTAAAACGGTGTGAATAGAGTCACGTTTTACCCTTCACGACTAGATATCCTTACACATGCGCCACATAAATCAAATATGAATGGCTTGAAACGTGTTTCTATGGTTTAACTACACATTCGTGGTAATTGTTTTCAAATATTTTTATTAAGACACAGCCAATTTTGTCTCTATTCACATTGAATTGGGGTGAATAGAGACAAAACAACAGATTGTTATGATTTTAATATATTAACCTCTATTCTATATGAGTATCTATTCACCTCGTTTTACGGTACTTTTAAAGGGGTCAAAAAGTAAGGATACACAGGCATCGAACTTAAACACGTCTGTTTCAATTTTAGTCAATCATTTAGTTGGCTTGGTTTTGTCATTCGAGAGATAGTATCATAGTTATGGTAAAGAATTATATATAAATACTAAAAAATACATTGGATACTTAGTAAAGTTGTGCTAAAGTTCAATCCTTTTTTTGTCTCTATTAACCCCACAGCCTCCATTCACCCCGTTGTACGGTACTCAAACAATTATTACAAATTACAAAGGACCCTTTTAACAAGTTGTCTTGCTTCAACTTTTATTTAAAACTAGCTGTACCCTGCGCGCGTTGCTACGCCAGCAATTGTAGGGGGGATTGGGGGGGTGGTTTGGGGGAGGAGGTGTACGCCTGAAAGTTTCGCGGAAGTGTACTCGAGAAATTTGTAAAAAATCGATATCAATTTTTGGGAAGGAGCGGGGTTGTTTGGCGGGATGGGGTTTGGGGGGCGTATGGGAGGGTATGCCAGAAACGTTCGAAGGAGTGAACTCGAAAAATTCATAAAGTTTAAAAAAAAAAATTGGGGGGTGGTTGGAGGGAGGGGTTGGTAGACCAGAAACCATTGCGGAAGTGTACTCAATAAATTTGTAAAGTTTCACATCGATCGGTTGAGCGGTTTAGTAGTCCATAGCGGAATTACAGACAGACAAAAATTCATTTTTATATATATAGATTTCACGCATTTCGGGTCGCAGTGGTGCAGTGGTCAACGTCGTTGGCTACCTTGTCTTACCTCACCGGCTCAAGAGACAGTATTTTTCAGTTGATTTATCAATTCTGTCCAAAGGCATGGGTGTCTGTGTTGTCTAGAAAATTCTCCCTACCCAAACGATCTTATAAGCATTGCATAGAGAGAGAGAGCTATAAGCTAATACATCCATGAGGAGGCCAAATCCTCCACATTGGGAGTGTATATTCGGAACTCTTACTCCAACAGCTTTATTTTAGTGATTGATTGAGTTGGCATTTTCTTGATAGAACCCATTATAATAACAATGTATTTTAATTCTACAGAAAATATTTTATATATTTGTTGATAGCTAATATGGCTTACGTCATCGTCAGAACTATGCTTTAAACATGCATGTACTCATCCTTGTATACAGAACACATCTTCTTCTCTTCCAAGGAATGAGAAGAATAAATGTTCTGTATATAAGAATGAGTAAATGTAGGCTTCATAGTTCTGACTTGAATATATATAGGGTACACAATACATCTTCTTCTCTCTTCCAAGGAATGAGAAGAATGGAAGAGAGAAGAAAATGTATTGTGTACCCTGTATATAAGGATGAGTTAATGCGAGCTTCAAACATAGTTCTGACGATGGCGTAAGCCGAAATAGCTATCAAAAATATATAAAATAATTTCTGTAACTTTATTTTAGGTTGACGAAGGATGTGACACAGAATAATTTTATAAAAGGACAGACAATCGCAAACTATTTTTTTTATTCCAAGTTTCAAAATGCTAATCTAATATGGATAACAAGAGTCAATTCAATATGTCTTTCCAGTCCAGGATCAAGCAGCCAGGAAAGCCTTCTTCCTTTGCGCAGTCATGATCTCAGTGCAGACCTTCTGCGGAATCTTCGCAGTCCACACAAACGCGGGGGCCATCTTCAGCAGAGCTGGTGGTGCTTTGTCTCCAACAGCTGGAACGATCATTTATGGCTGCCTCATGGTGTTTGGCGCAGGTCTTCCGCCTTTAATTGCAGACAGAGCTCCACGCAGGGTAAAATGGTTTTCAAACTATGTATGGTAAAATATTTCAGACACCACGGCGTGCAGGCACGCAAACGCTACGACTAATTAATATCATATTATTTTATGAAAACAAACTGAGACATCTTTCGAATTTACTGCAAAATCATTATTTTGAGCTTTTCTCATTTTATTATAAATCGAGTGAAATAATATCACTTGCCATGATACATTATTTTCGTGAATTTCTTTAGATAGAAATAATGAGTCGGAGTGAGAAGAGGATAGATGCATATCAGTAAGTGCGAGTAGACAACATATAATAATTTTAGAAGTAATTTTCAAAAATGATCGATTCCAAAATTATTTTTTTTAACTGCCAATTTTAGATTAAACTTTTGAGACCTTTTTTTCACATGGAAAATACTCGGGTATTGAAAATCGTCAAAAACGGACATCACGAGATAGCTCGGGCAAACTTCATACGAAAATTACGAATTTGATCCAGTCCAAGCAAGGGCTGGACACAGACAAACAGATAAAAAATATGCTATCACAAATTTGTGTGTATTTTGCATTTTCAAATGTGTGCATATGTGCATATGTTAAATCAATTGGACCGGCAAGTGGTTAATGCATATTTTAACATTATTCCTAGCAAACACACACTTATCAAGAAAATGTAATGAAATTATCTCACTTTCTTAGTTTGTCAACAAGTGGATTTGACCAAATTTGAAAACTACCTCCTGATATATAGACGCGTTTGAGATAGCATTTCATATTTCTACACAATCCCGTGATTCAAACATTATCACAGAAAAATTGGTTCTTTAATTTTTTACACGGTATTTAACAACCGTTTTAAAAAAACAGGGAAATAAAATCATAAATTATATTTCTATTTTTAATATATTTTTTTTTGTGGCAACCCTGCAACCTTTTTCATTTTGTTATAAAAATCAATAATGGGATGAGTGTTAAATGATTATCCTTCTTTTGATAGTGAGGAAATTAGCCTAATTATCGGTTCCTGTCATTTCAGATAGTCTTGTCAGGATCTTGCTTTGTGCTTGCCGCAGCAATGGCCACGATGGCATACCAGATGATGTTCCCATCGGAAGATTCTTTCATCCCAGCCATGGCTCTGGCCATCAGCGTGTCTTCGTTTATCCTCGGGCTTGGATCAGTCCTGTATGTCATTATGGCTGAGATATTTTCAGACGAGGTGAGTTCATTTTTATTAAATACGTAATTTTTCATTTAGCGTGGTATCTTTGCTGTTGATCTCGCTACGAAAGGCTTGTAATATGAGATAATATTTTTTTAATTGTAACTCATAAATATTTTGAAAAAAATATATGATTATTGCTTTATTATTATTGCCAGTGTGTCGATGTGGTAAAGTCAATTTTCACGAAGTCACTCTAAATCAGGCATGCCCAAACCTTGGCCCGCAGGCCACATGTGGCCCAATTGAAGGTTTTGTGTGACACATTATGGCATTTCAATGTTACGGCCTCCTATCTATCTATCTATATATATAAAAATGAATGTCTGTATGTATGTCCGCTATGGACTACTAAACCGCTCGACCGATCGATGTGAAACTTTACAAATTTATTGAGTGCACCCCCGCAATGGTTTCTGGTCTACCAACCCCTCCCCCCAACCACCCCCCAATCTCCCCCCCCCAATTTTTTTTTTTAAACTTTAAGAATTTTTCGAGTTCACTTCTTCGAAGGTTTTTGGCATACCCCCCACATACGCTCGCCAAACCCCACCCCGCTTAACAACCCCCCTCCCTCCAAAAATTGATATCGATTTTTTACAAATTTCTCGAGTACACTTCCGCGAAACTTTCTGGCGTACACTCAAATTGACTCAAATTGAATTGAATATTTGTGTAATGTCTTTCCTTCAAATTTATTTTAGTTGCTGGCGTAGCAACGCGCGCAGGGTACAGCTAGTATATGATAAAAATAATCCGCGTCACCCCTTAACAAAAAAACAAGTTTTGAGCGGCCCCCAGTCTGGGAAGCACTATAAATTATTTTTAAGAGACGATATTTAAAACAAATTCCATGCCTGTCCACAAAATCCATCAAGAGTTCTACATACTTTTGTGTATTACTTCTTTTATCAAGTGTTGTCTTTATTGTTATTTCAGAACAGAGGAGTGGCCAGCTCTCTTTTGGTTGGATTGATTTGGGTGACCTGCTTCTTCCTTCTTCAATTCTACCCAACGTGTGTAAATGTAAGGATGTATATTATTTCTAGGTCTCTAAGTCTTATCTTTATTTGTTTCCTTAGTATTGCCTAAATACAGCTTTCCCAAAAAACCATTTCAGGGCGTCCAGCTGGAACTAATCCGAAAGCTGAAAAAACGGTATTTGGTTCGGATATTAAGCCGGAACTAACCAAGAAAACAATAGTTTAACAGTAATAGGGCAAAGGCCGATATTAGTTAATATACTAACCAGTCGCTAAGGTGTAAAAATTCAATACCACCCATAGTAAAGTCAATACCAGTTTTCTCAATACATTTTCGACAATATTCTTTTGTTACTAAATTTGTTTAACCTTGGATGAAAGTTTGCGTTGTTCCCCGAAAATCAACGTCTTTATCCGCGAGTCATTAAATTAACTATTGGCCGTTGGTGCAAGCTTTGGAACACAAGGTTGTATTGGAACAAATATTATAAAAAAAATTGAGAAAAAGTATTTTTATAATCATTTAATATGCAATTACACATATATTTATAAATAGATCGTATAAATTATCAGTCTGTTGTACTCTTTGCAACATTTTATCGTCACGTTATTGTAAAACCACAAATTTCAATGTCGTTGATTTCAAATTGAATTCCAAAATATTTAAATAGCCCTAAAAAGGGTTACCCCGTGTCTTAGGTAGGCGAGACGAAGCGCTGCAGTGCGCTGCGGCGACGTGTAAAAACCAATTAATTTTAAACGTAGCGGACTAAAGGTCGTATGTGCCATCGCTTGGCCAGACGCAATTAACGCTCTGATGAGCTTGGACCGTTTGATATTTTCAAGCGAGTCAGACACTTGAGGCGACTTACGACATATGCCGTCCTGACCGGATCGCGTCGCCCACATATGACACTTGCATGGGTGAGGACCGTTTGATATTTTAAAACTCTGCCGCTTTTAAAGCGCGCCGGATCGCTTCGCCCACCTAAGACGACCCGTTAGGATAATCTTACTCCGCAATTCGAAGCAATAACGGTTTTTAATTTTCCAGGCTTTCGGCGATGGTTTGGTGTTCTTCTTTTTCGCGGGAGTCTGCTTGTTTGGCGCCATTTTCTGTGCGGCATTCATACCGGAAACTAGAGGGCGCACCCGGCAGGAAATCGAAGTCATGCTGACCGGAAAGAAGCGCGTCGACACGGTGGCGGATCCGACGGCGGCGCAACAGTCTTCGGTGATCGCGTCGAACGCGGCGCTTGTCTATGATCAATAATTAATTGTATTATTTATAGTTAAATAAAAATATATCATTTTATTAAATATTATTACACACACATTCAAAATTCTGTTCGATAGCTTGGGTGTTTGTGCTGTCTAAAATTTTCCTTCCACCCATCCGATCCTATAAGCAGGGCGTTACTTGAACGAATAGCTAACCACTAATCCTGTCATATTATCGCCGTATCCTTTTGATCTACACTCTGATGAAAATGAAAAGATTGAGCGACTGAGTGACAAGTAGTTTTCGTAAAAAAATGTCGACATACATTTGATCTACATTGGGAGCCGCATGGTTTAAAAAAATCTTTGAAAGCAGTTCTCGTAAAAAAACTTATCTTTAGATAAGCTCCATTAGGAGCCCGTATGCTGGACTATAGGGAAGGAGATGGCTCAAAAACACTTTTTATATGCATCTATAAGCGATTGAGGGTATGTTAATACGACCACGTACATCAAGCATACAATTTACGCTCTTTTGTGTGAAAGTCTAGACCACGGGTTCCCAACTCATGGTTCGCGACCCCCAAGGAGGTCACGTTAAGTTTTCTGTTGGGTCGCCAACTTATACAGTCAACTAAAAAAATATTCACTTTCATACATTTTCGTTGTTTTTTTAATTACCTAATGAAAAATGCCATTTTCAATTGCATCGGGGTCGCAGGTCACTTCGCTTTTTTAAAAAGGGTTCGCCACCCGAAAAGGCTGGGAACCTATAGTCCAGAAGTCCAGACTACTGAAAAACTTGGTACGCTACGCCATAACCAGCACCAAACGCTTCCACAATACGATTAAATATCTTGCGAGTTTCAGTAATGCAGACCGACAAAATAATTTAAATAGTACAAAATAATTTGATTAACAATGAAACCCCGATTCTACGTTTTTCAAGGGACCGTATAAAACAAACGTTATATGCGGGAAACGATGAATGCGGGAAAGTTTTATATTTGAACTAAATGCTGGGACTATAGAAAATGAACGCAATGCGAGAACGTAAGACCGGGGTTCCACTGTATTATTAATATTTGGGTCAAACTCTGCGACGCCAATTGCCGTTTTCACTCAATTAATTTCAGTTTGACAAAACGGCAAACAATATTTATACAGTGTTTGTCTATTTGCTACGTTGGCAAACAGTATGTCAGGATTTTTTATTAGGTTAATATTTTGAATAGCAATCATCTATTTTAAAAACAAGGCTGTGATTTTGTTAGCTTATATTTATAATGCAACAGCTGAACCAATTTTACAACAATGTGAACTAATCTGATGAGTCTTTAGATCGCTGCTTGTACGGGAATGTAGGTACAGTCGAACCTGCTATAGTGACAGCATAGGAACAGCGCTATAGAAAACTATGCCACCATACAAAAACTGTGGTTCAGTTTTTTTAGTGGAAATTGTATATTCCACGAAATAAATATATATATTGACACCGCCTTATATAGTAGGTCATCAGAACTCTCTTGAACGATCTTTTTTCACCTCAGTCAATGAGTTTAAGTCGATATCAGGAAATAAATTCATTCTTATAATACTCTACATATATTGAAATCTATAGCGATTCAATATAGAGTAATTTCAAATTTGTAAAAGAGACATTTATGCACGATGTTCCGGAACATCGTGTTGCGGGCGTCTCGCCCAAAAATGTCTCAGGCTCTTTGCACCCTGAGTGCATGGTATTTCATGCAAAGTTCGATGGGCCATAAATAATGGCTTATCGCGCGGACGTTTAACGATCTTTTGTTGTAGCGGCTTGGCTACCTAATCGAACCGCTTTTTTTTCAGATAGTCACAGTTAGAGATTGGAGAAAGTTGCACGTGCACTTGTTAGCCATATAAATCTTGCAAGATTGGTTGAGGTAATTCTCCCATACTTGAAGTTTTGGAAAGTAGCCACAAGCTGTCAATCCTCCCCATAAGACTAAATTAGCGTTCAAGTCCTGATATCGTCGCCGTAATTGTTATAATTGTGTTTTGTATTTTTAATTTAAATTCTGTGTGTGCGTAACATGTTTAACGCTAACTAAACAAATTATATGTGTGTGCTAATTTCACTGTTTAACATTTTGAGATCGTGTTTTTAATTAAGAGCATCTTGATTCTCCTACTCCGATCCCTAAATTCCTCTACCCGAGTATCGGACGAAGGTTCTTTCTCATTTACGAGAGAACCCGAATCAAGATCGTCTCAATGTTTTTTCTTTACTTACATACAAATGAGCCTATGAGAAGTGAAGTGACCCAAATGGCATTTGTGAAAAAAATGAATTAAATGCATTATCATATTCTTCAGGTCTTCAAGCAAAATGGGCTATAATTAAAATTTTGACGACCTCTTAGCAATACAAGCCAATACATATTGTTTATATTTTAATTTGATTTATTTTCTTAGTAGTAATACCTTGTAAGAAGGGCTGTGGAGTAGGAGTCAGAGTCTTCGCGCCGTTTTGGCCGGAGTTGTACTCGGAGTCAGAAATTTTGAAAAATTTGAACATTTTATTTTTGCATATATTGAGACTACCTTGATTCGGCTCCCTCGTAAATCGAGAAGGAGCCTCCTATCCAACACTCAGGAAGAGGAATTTTGGGAACAGAGTAGGAGAAACATGGTGCTCTTATAAACAAAAGAAGATCTCAAAGCGTTTTGTGGGTGCGGTTAGCACCCATTATTTAATTACTACGAATTTTCACAGACTTTACACACGGATTTAACAAAGATAGATTTACAATACACGTTACGTTCTACAATACATAACACACGACTATTATAATTGCAAAGGTGATATCAGGAATTTTCTAGACTTTATCCTTAGGGAGAGGATTAGGCGCGTGCATTCTCAATGCTATCCAATCTCTCTCTGCCAACTGTATGAAAAAAAGAGGTTCCATTAGGTAGCAACCGTTACAAAAATATCGTTAACACGTGCACCCGATAAGCCATTATTTATGGCCTATCGAACTTTGCATGAAGTACCATGCACTCTCATGCACTCAGGGCGTGAAAGAGGGACATTTAGAGCGAGACTTCCGCATAAATGTCTCTCTTACAAATTTGAAATTACTCTATGTATATTGAATCGCTATGGATTTTAATATAGAGTATTATTAGGAATGAATTTATTTCCTGATATCGACTTAAACTCATAGACTGAGGTGAAAAATAGATCGTTCTAGAGAGTTCTGATGACCTACCACATAAGGCGGTGTCAATATGCATGTCAAATTTGGCTAACGGCCGGATTGGTAGGGTTGATATTTAATTGAATACACATAAATAGGGAAATTATGAAAAAAAAACGAGACGAAATTGAAATTTTTTTAGTCGGAGTCGGAGTCGTGTTTTTGTCGAACTTTTTTTAAACGACTCTACAGCCCTGCTTGTAATTCTTGCTTAACTTTTGTATAAATATCGCTGTATCGCTATATTTCTTATCAGCTGTTAATGCTCGCTATGAGCGTAACCGGTCCTGATCTAATAAATTTAATGTGGAATAAGTACAAACAATGTTTTATGGTTTTTATTATAGTGCCATTCCACCAAGTATTGACAGTGAACACCTTAAAATTAATCAATTACTTCTAACCGGCCATCTTTAAGTATGAGGAAATGAATCTTAATATCATAATTAAAATTCTTTTATATTACCATGTAGTATATAATATATACAAATTATGTATGATTACTACATATTTACTATCGGTCAAATACGAAAACATAGCCAATTACGATAAGCCAATAGTCCTATCATATACATAGGTATGTAACGTTATGTTTCGCACAATTAGTCAGGACGTAACTAAGCTCGCAATATAGAAAAGCGAAGCGATTAAAGTTGACATATAATTCAGATTGATTTATCTAACTATGTATTTATAAATGTTCAAAAGATATTTTTTATAATTGAGAATTTAGACTGAAGCTGCTTGGTGAAATTTCAGTTCAAAATTTAATTGGAATCGTTTGTCTTTTATTCTTTTCCATGAGCATTCTCACTAACGACAAGAGACTCCAATTCGATTATCGAGTACTCGATACTCGAGTATACTCGTCCGTTTTCCAAGTACTCGATACTCGAGTAATTTGAAAAATACTCGAGTAATACTCGTTTTAGTAATAATTGTCGACAGTTTTTTCTTCTGCGAGAAATATAAAAATAAAACTAAAAATGAATTAAAAATTTGTTGAAATATATGTGGTATAAATTGAAATAAATGTTTTAATGATATTCAGTATATTTCTTTATTTACCTATCATCTATTTATATACACAAATTCGAATTAAAAATATATATTTGGGTACATCTGTATACTACTCGAGTATACTCGAGTACTCGAGTATTTTGAAATTTTACTACTCGATACTCGAGTAGTTGAGATGTCGAGTAATTGGAGTCTCTACAGTAACGACCATAGTTTCGCACATTTAAAGTGCACAAAAGAACTTGAACTAACGAATAGTAAATATTTTAGTTTGTATTGCTTATATGGTTCTCTCAATAATGACACTCGCAATTTGGTAGGTTATAGCAGCCATATTGCTATAAAGACATCTGTCGAATTCGTTGTCGATTGTTTAGTAGTGTACGGCAAATCACTATGGAGGGTTATAGCGTTGAACAACATGTGCACAATATCACATTTTACTATCAAAGTCATTGCTCCGTTCGAGAAATGTTCCGCGCAATTAGTCATCTTTAGTGACGAGGCCCATTTTTGGGTGAATGAATATGTGAACAAGAAAAATTGTCCGATTTGGAGCGATTCCAATCCATGTGAGATACACTAGTACCAAAATGCATTTCCGAGAAAGTCGCTTTTTGGTGCGCATTTTCGAATAGCGGAATCATCGGTCCGTACTTGTTTCAAAATGAAAATGGCATTTCCATAACCATCAATGGCGAGCTACAAATCGATGTTAAGTGACTTATTGTTGCCTATACTAGATGCTATGAATACCTATAACATTTGGTTCCAACAGGATGGCGCTACGTGCCACTCAGCACATGCCACGATGGACATTATTTACGAGCGAGCGTCTTTATTGAAAGATCCTATATCTTATATATAAAACCGAAGCGGCGTATGTATTTATGTCTGTGATTCCCTTTTGCATTGTTGTTGCAAGTTGCCATAAAAACGAATATGAAAGAATGATAATATGAGTGAATTTTTAACGGCGAAGACATTTAGTCAAAATGTAATAAATTAGTCTTCTACAGAACTTTTCCCGGCTTTTATTATTAATAATAATGTTTATTATTTACGTGAAGGTATTATTTGACATTTCTTTGACAGCAAATTAGAGTTTTTCCTTGAATTTAGACATTTTAAAGGGCGAGAATAGGGCTGTCATCAAATTAAATAAAGTTTGTGATTTTATTTTAACTCTATTTTGGATGTTAGATTTTGTGATATAATTATGTCGAATGATATAACATTAAATAATTATTAGTCGCTTAGTCCGAGCGACGCCGGGTAGCAATACTAGTAATATATAAGAGTAAAATTAATTAAGTCACTAAGTTCAATTGATATCATTGCAATCTTTATGAATCAGCGAATTTCCAATTATTAAGTACATAATTCAAATGTGGTATCATAAAAATTAATTACCAGCTAATAGCATGGTCTTTGGTGCCGTGGTGAACCTCGTTGGCTTCCGTGACGGACCGCCCGGGTTCGATTCCCGGAATTGGTCAATGTTGGAGTCGGAGTCGGAATCACGTTCTTTTAACGACTCCACAACCCTGGATAAAACTATCAGTATATAAATAAAGCCTCGATAAATATTTTAAAATAAAAATGGTAAAGTTTTTTTTTACATTACTCTACTTTCGAACATTCAACATTCGCACACATTATAATAAACCGTTCGAAAGTCGATGGTCGCCTGTAATCAAATGTAAAACAATGATTAACCAATCATATAGCGACGAATTGTTAGCTAATGTATGTCGCTCTAAGCCACTATTTCTTTTCTGTAGACATTTTGTGAACTCAGCTGGTGCCAAAACGAATAATGACAATAATGGCTGCCAAAAAACTACATACGGGCCTCTGAGATAATATTACGCAATGTATGCATTATTCCAACTGCTTCCGGGCCGGCCATCTTGAAAAAAAAACAATCAATTATAAGATAATTTAACAAACTGTTCAATAAAGCAAGAACTTTGTTTATTATATCAGTATTATGCCTTACCGAATAGCCAAAATTCAATGCAAAAACACTTTTCACCAAAATTGATAAGAAAGCGTTACACTATTACAGGAGTCCTTAACCTTATACCCGCGTTCACATGTGCGCCCGCCGATCTATTTTTGTGCGCCCCTACAAAGTATAAAAAAGCCAAGGCTGTGGAGTTGGAGTCGGAGTCGTGGAGTCGGGGATTTTTGGCCGAGTCGTACTCGGAGTCGGAAATTTTGAAAAGTTTGATTTTTTATTTTGTGCATATTTTCATTGGCCGGATTGTTTGGTTGATAGACAATTGAATACACATATGTAAATAGGAAAGGTAGGAAAAAAACGTAACGAAATTAAACGTTGTTTAGTCGGAGTCGTGTTTCTGGTCAATGCTGGAGTCGGAGTCATAATTTTAACAACTCCACAGCTCTGCAAAAAACCCAAATTATGTTGTTTCATTCTGTTTTTTTATCTCAGAAATATTACCATTTTATGATATTTTACGAATATATTTTGATTCCAAAAATATTACTTTGCACATTTTTTTTCTTAAAAAAATATATTTGGCATTACAACTAATGCCAATGCGCCAAATATTTTTAATTGTGGACGTCATACGAGATAAACTAGATGATAAATAATGAATCGGTCGTGAGCAAATCAATCAAAAAATACATACACAAGTCCAAGATCTCTTTTTAAATTCAAAAATCTTTCTTTGCCGGCATTTGATCCCGGGCTCACCTAATGGCTAAGGCAAAGCTCCTGCTACCAGACCACAGGTACATTATTAAACTGGTATTTTGAATAATGATTTTGTAAAAGTAAATTGAGACATATTTTCCCGGCTTATTATAATTTAGAAATAATATAATCAATGTAGCACATGTGAAACTATCCAGGGAACAATGATAATATAAAGACATATATTTTCTTACTATTCTCCAAAACCTCAAATGCTCCCAGAGCCGCAATAAGA
This sequence comes from Himalopsyche kuldschensis, assembly GCA_028554975.1. Taxonomy (NCBI): domain Eukaryota; kingdom Metazoa; phylum Arthropoda; class Insecta; order Trichoptera; family Rhyacophilidae; genus Himalopsyche; species Himalopsyche kuldschensis. The sequence continues at coordinate 2,452,843 of JAHFWI010000025.1, forward strand.
TTGAGAACCCCTGCTCTATTAGAATTCAACACATCGTTTGCAATTAAGATTAAAACTATCTAATACAGTAAAAAGGAAAAGCAATTTTATCGAAGTTAAATGGCACGGAAAACAATTATTATTAAACGTTTATAAAGTTACCACTTTTAAGGTGTTCACTGTCAATACTTGGTGGAATGGCATTATTATAAAAATAGTAAAACATTTTTAGTACTTATTCCACATTAAATTTATTGGATCAGGACCGGTTTCGTTCATGGCGAGCATCGGTCCCTGTGGTCTAGTGTCAAGAGCTTTGTCCTAGCGATCGGGGGGCCCGGGCTCAATCCCCGGCAAGGTCAGATTTTTTCAATTGAAAAAAAAGAGATCTTGGGCTGGGTGTATGTTATTTATCGTTGATTTTGTGCACAACTGATACATTATTTACCATCGAGTTAATCTCGTATGACTTTCACAACTCATAATATTTGGCGCATTGGCGTAAGCTGTAATGCCAAATATTTTTTTTATAAAAATAAAATTAAAAAACTATCAACTGACAATAAATACAACGAAACAGTGATATTTATACAGTGTTTAAGTAAGAAAAACAAGGTATGACAAAAAATTGGTATTGCAACTAAGCAAATAAATTGAAGCTAAATCCAAGAAAAATAGATTATATTTAAAATTTGGAAGACCTCTTAGCAATGAAGGTATTAAATCAAAAATCAATTAAGTGTGAATAATGATAAGCAAAGTAAAACCAAAACAAGTGCATTTAATAAATAAAATGACTACTAATTATTTGGTCAGTTTCTAATTCGATAAATGGTCAGTTATAAATACTTAAAACGGTCAGTTAAAAATATTAAATGGCCAGTTAAAATAATAAATGGTCAGTTAAAATAAAAAGAAAAAGTCATAAATTTTCCTATTACGACCATATTTGATAAAATTCACAATCTGTCAAACTAAAACTTATCATTTTTTTAAAATAGCTGACTATTTAATTTAAATACTAACCATTTTTAATAAATAAATAACCATTAAAATATATTACTGGCCCTTTTATTTAATAACTGACCACAATCACACTGATACAATGACAACTGACCGTTTATAATATTAACTGACCATTTATCTATTTGACTGACCAAAACTTGAATTAGTTACTGAACCATTAAATACATGCCTAAATAAATCTTAATGTCTGTAATTCATAATGCGACGTGGGAATTCCGGGGAATGATCAATCCAACGAAAAAGTTCTGCGAAATGAAATATAAGGGGGCAATATCAAATCTAACAAATAAACACAAACAAAATGAAACAGAATTCAAAAGAAATTTAAGTATACAAGTAAAGAAATAAATAGAAACCGGTCCTGATCCAATCAATTTTATGTGGAATAAGTAGAATTTTATTTTATTACTTTTATTGTAATTAAGTTGAATCAAAAGACAGTTTAAAATTCAAGTGCCTCAGTTCACTATAAACAATTTCAACAAAAGGTATTAAACGAGGACTCTGTATACATTCTTAATTTTACAGTCTCTCTTATCATGAGGTTACTGATAAAAACTACTGCAATAAAAAGTTGCGTAAAATAGTAGTGATTCCGTCAAAAAAATCTGTGTTTAGAACGGTGTATGTATTACAAACAATTCACTTGCAATAACTATATCGACACCTTACTTTGAAAAGGTTCTAACTGCCCTTGACACTGTTTTGAGATATGAGCGCTTGATGTTTCGATTGATTAAAATTCACTTGTAACAGTGAGCAAGTAAAAATGTTTCATATTATTCATTTTAAGCATGTTTTTTCACAACTCTTGCTGAGAAATAATGATCTTATAGATGTAATAATGACAATGTTAGAACATTGATAAATTAATTCAGTTAAAAAAGTGTGCAGGTGCAGTGCAACTGTGGATTTCTGTTAACTTCGTTATTCAACCATAGATAATTCTGAAATTTATATGTGTAATAAAATAAAATGCGGTAAATTCAAGCTTTCCGACCAAAAAGTCAAAGTAAGGTAAAGATATGTCAGGGGAAAAAAATATCCTGTGCTCTTTGCTAGAATACACGCGTAGAAGTCTTTTATGAATCTTATTTAAGACACAATTTAAAAAAAAAAAAGCACACCGGAAATTGAGAGCCCTCTATGTGGGCTCATTTAGTTTTAGACGGTTAAATAATAAAACAGATCACATGTTGCAATATATTGTCTATATGAGGCTGGGTAGACAAATTCATCATCAATATGCCGAGGATTTGAGTCCCGGACTTTAATCCCACCGTAAAAAACTTGACCCAAATTGCAGGCCATCAATTTTATTTATTCAATGTCCCTACAACTTAAAATATTAAAAACCATCATGTTATAGTTTCAGATTGGCGTCTAATATTCAAATAAGGTGCCTAATACAGCGCCAACAATTCTCCCGACTAAGTATCAACACAAATTTCTGTAAATTGATCGACCAATATATCTTGGCCGATGGATTTATTTGAACTAAAATAGTTGATCTAAATCTTGCAGCTGTCAAAAATAAGTGTATGATTGATAAAAATTATTTTTCTTTGTATAATATAATTTTGAGATAAAAACGTCAATTGGGTGGTTATGGTTATAGTAAACGTCTAGCAGCGACGCTAGGATTCCAAGTTTAAAAAAAGAATAATACGGTAAGAAAAATATCAAGTACGTTCTGACGAGGGCGTTAGCCGAAATAGCTATCAACAAATATATAAAATAATTTCTGTAGAAGTAAAATACATTGTTATTTTTCTTACCGTATTATAATGGAGTTCTACCAAGTAAATGCCTACTCAATTAATAAATTTAAAAAAATAATCATAAATTACATGAGTATTACGTGGCGGTCATAACAGGTTTAGTATATATTCAACATACTTTTATGACAAAAACGCCTTCTCTAATCGGACAACTTATAATGGTCGACGTAAAATTGTGAAAACTTTCGTTCATATCCTGGCAATTGTGTATACTATTGATTCTTTTTAACCTTAGCTCTAGACCTAGGCCTACAAAATATTACGATATTGCCCGGATGAGCAATTAAAAATGCAACTGTTTTTTTTACATTTAGATAATCGTGGTTCCCTTGATATTCCACATTCACGGTCCTCAAACTGTTACGTGACATTGTGGTGATAACAACACATAGTATAACTTAGTTATATATTACATTGCTAGTATGTAGATAAGAAAATTTATATCATTACAATTCGTATACTACTTTTTAAATTATCGCCTAAGTTATTTTTTCCTGGTGTTTTTCGAAAACACTCAATACTATGTATACGAATAAATACATCCTTTATATCAGGGGTGGCCAAAACATCGACCGCGGTCGACTGGTCAACCGCATAACTATTACCAAATTTGGTGAGCGTGTTATTTCGCGAAATGGACCAGTTCAATGGCCGCCTAGATCATGCGATTTAACACCATTGGACTATTTACTTTGGGGCTATGTTAAATCTTTGGTCTATACCAACAAGCCGGCGACGTTACAAGAGCTAAGAGAAAATATTGAACGCGAAATTGGTGCGATTCGGGCCGAATTATGTGAAAAAGTGGTGGAAAATTGGATTCAACGATTGAACTTCTGCAAACGTGTCCGCGGTGGTCATGCGAGGGAAATTGAATTTCATACATAATTGCCACTAAATGTACTTCAAAATATAATATTTTTTTTTAGATATCTTCATTCGTTTTTGTTTTATTTAAAAAAAAAATTGAGCGCCCTTAGTGAAAAACCCTTTAGTTGCCCGCCTGTCAATACGCAAAGTAAAATAAAAAAGACATTGTGTTTCTTTTACTCACTATTTTCATGTTTGTTTGAAGTCATCATTAATTGCTGTAATTAAAATATTTTGATATTGAATTGGTTTTGTTAGTATCTATTTGTATTTCAATTAAAAAATATAAGAGATAATACAATTTGTGCGGATTTTTATTAGAATGCCATTCCAGCATGTATTGACAGTGAACCCCTTAAAAGTGCTTAAATTGGCCTTTGCTATATCAATATCCACAAGCAATCCTCGTAATACAGTCATACTGAGATAAGTCCATACGCTCCTCATTGGCTAGTCAATCAACCAGGGCTGTGGAGTTAGAGTCGGAGTCGGAGTCGTCGTGGTAATTTGGCCAGAGTCGTACTCGGAGTCGGAAATTTTGAAAAGTTTGAACTTTTTATTTTATGCATATAATATGTCAAATTTGGCTATTGGCCGGATTGGTATGGTTGATATTTAATTGAATACACATCAATAGGAAAATTAGGCAACAAAAAAAGTGACGATATTCAACTTTTTTAGTCGGAGTCGTGTTTTTGGACAAAGTTGGAGTCGGAGTCGGAGCCGTGGTTTTGGTAAATGCTGGAGTCGGAGTCGGACATTTTTTTACCGACTCCACAGCCCTGCTTTCAACTAATCGTAGTCATTTTAAATTTCGTATATTTGTACAAAAACTATGAGGCATAGAGAAGCTAAGTAAAGTAATGTGTTCTTATGTTGGAGAGGGTTCAGAAGAAATTTTTGAGAAGTCTCTATTTGAGGACCTAATTATGGGTATTACCCATGACTTTATCCAACCGACTTCCTCTTAGGCTTGCTCACTTTCAATCGTTTGAATGCTCGAAGAGAAATATACTTGGCATTATATTCCTTTCGGCTTATCCGAGGCCAAAATAAGAATTCCACCATTCTTGAAAATGTTAAATTGAATATTCCTGATAATTTTTCGAGGAACATGAGTTGTTTGTTCTTCCAATGGGCAGAACCAGTCTGCCAATGGGAATGACACTGTAAAGAGCTTTAACAATTTTAAACGGCATTGCTTCGGATATCGACATATTTCATAGTGACGTGGGTGAGTTCAGACGAATACTACATTTTATGAATAAAAGTTGATTTTGTCGGAACTCACTCGGTTGACATCTTTAAAATTTATTATGTGATTTTATAATTTTTTTCTCTCTGTTCTTATGGCTACAATTTGTAATTTTTATTATGTGTATACAAGTATGTATATGTAAATAAATTTGTCAAATGCATGGCGTATTGGCGTAAGCTGTAATGCCATGATATGTATTTTTTATGAGTCGGAGTCAAACTTTTTTTACCGACTCCACAGCCTTGCATTCAACTAACTTTTTTCGTATCGGAATGAAGTGATGATATCTACAAGTTGACTCATAGACGGATCCATTTGGGAGGCCATGGGGGCTATGGCCCCCTCCTGAGGAGAATTTATTCTATTCAAAATATTTTAACATTAATTTTCATGATTTTGTTCAGCGTCATCACATCTTTAAACGCACGGTCATCAATACTTCTGTAACAAAAATCGCGTAAAAAAAGCGACGCTGTTAATCGCTAATTAATTGAAAAAATCGCTAAATCGAAATCGAATATAAAAGGGACTATTTTTTAATCATATATTTTTAATGTTTTATTTACATATGTATCATGTTTATTTTCAAATTGAATGGCCACCCCCTGGGACGATTTCTGGATCCGCCAGTGAGTTGACTACGCTAAAAAATTAATAAAAATAATATATACAACGTCTGGTAAATGTCATCGGGATATCTCAGTGCGTCGCTTTTTAATGCTATATTATTTACCAACGGTCGAATGTGAGAACGACTCAACGTAGAGCTATTTGCTAACGTTACATATAATATATGTCATTAAGTATTCAGGTAGTTTGTTATTTGATAACGTATCTGAGTAAATACTCTTAATTACAGTTCGTCTCTTCAAATAACACACTCTTACGCCTTTTTTCCACACACGTAGAGTCAATAGAGTAACACTATAATACAAACTGTCGCACACTTTACGACTCCGGGCAAAATGCCCCACGACTACGACTCCACAGCCCTGGTTTTGTTAACTACTCAAAAACATTTAGTTACATACTTTTAAAAATGCATTCATGAATAATAATTAGGAAATGAACTCAAAGATGTACGTCAAAATATGTTTTTTTCCCTCAATTAACAAGCTTCACTATGTAAGTATGTGTTTGAATAATCTTTTAAATGACTTAAAAAATCCAGTGGTCCTATTTTTTTGTTTTCATTTAAATTTTTAAAACAAATATATACAAAATGATTATTAATAAAAAGTCTTAAAAAATGTTAAGTAAACGGATGAAAAAAAAACATTTTTTTTTTATTTATTCACCACCGATTCTCAAACATTATGGCTGCTTAAATTCTATATTATCTTTTCCGTCACACTTTATCCATGTACACTTGTGTTTCCGAAAAAGACAATATAACGTCGTTACCTTACTTTAAAAAGGTTCAAACTGAAATCTTTGCCGAAAGTAATCTTTTCGTTTGAACAAGGTAATATGTTACATATGAACCCCGATCTTAGGTTCTCGCATTATACGTCTTCCCGCGTGGTGTGTTCATTTTCTATAGTCCCGGCATTTAGTTCATATATAAAACTTTCCCGCATTCATCGTTCCCCGCATATAACGTTTGTTTTATACGGTCCCTTGAAAAACGTAGAATCGGGGTTTCACTGTATATGTTAAGTTTTAAAGTCATCTATTGTTAAATAATGCATTATTTTTTTACTAATTTATTTCATAAGATTCTAAGATTACCATCATTATTTACTGTTATAAAGATTTGAGTTGTGAAAAACTCTTTTTAAAATAAGTAATATGCAACCATCTACTCGTACCGGGACTAACTGGGCGGTCCGTCACGAAAGCCAACGGCGTTGACCACTGAAATAACAACGATTTAATTGATGACTACTAATTATTTGGTCAGTTTCAAATTCGATAAATGGTCAGTTATAAATACTTAAAACGGTCAGTAATAAAAACTTAAAACGGTCTTAAAATTTAAATTAAATTCTAACCATTTTTAATAAATAACTAACCATTAAAATATATTACTGACCGTTTTATTTATTAACTGACCACATTCACACTGATACAATGACAATTGACCGTTTATAAAATTAACTGACCATTTTGATTTTGAACTGACCATTTTTTTATTTAACTGACCAAAACTTGAATTAGTTACTGACCCATTAAATAAATGCCTTAATTGATTCCTGATTAAACTTGTTTCTTAACTCTCCTGAAAAGCAGAGACTAGGCTTTCTCTGTATCCGGTGGCCGGTATTTTTTTTTCAGACCAAGCCAGGTCCATGGTAGCCATTTTTTTAGACGTAGTAAGGAGCCGGTATATCTTATATATAAAACCGAAACGGCGTATTTATATCTGTGGGTCTGTAATTCTCTTTTGCATTGTTGGTCATTAAGTTGCCATAAAAACGAATATGAAAGTAAATATGTTTGAATTTTTATCGGCGAAGACATTTAGTCAAAATTTAATAAATTAGTAATCTACTGAACTTTTCCCGGCTTTTATTATTAATAATAATGTTTATTATTTACGTGGATGTATTATTTGACATTTCGTTGACAGCAAATTAGATTTTTTCCTTGAATTTGGACATTTTAATGGGCGAGAATGGGGCTGTCATCAAATTAAATAAAGTTTGTGATTTTATTTTAACTCTATTTTGGATGTTAGATTTTGTGATAGACGCCGGGTAGCAATACTAGTTAGTAATAAAATAAATAAATAAAATAAAATACTAACCTTACACACGCACTGGACAATCTTTAAAAACGCACCACTGGAAACAAATAAATACCTTAAATTTAATTATGCTATTTAATGGTAATTAAGAACTAGTGAATTAACGTAACTTATGCCCAAAATTGTCGTCGAGGAACTGCTATTATTGTGTGCACAGTTGCTCTGAAATGTTGACTGAAGGCAAACGCGAACTTCCTGTTTTTCCAGCGGAAAAACTTACTACATTTCCACGGTGTCGATCCATCCGACGTCAGTTATTCAGAGACGCTATCGCCAGCAACAAGTGTTTTATTTAAAAAAAAATAATATCTGTATTTTAAATATAAATTAGTCTAAAAAATACGGAGACGAACTGTTTCGTCATTCATCAACAATGACAGGTAGTTTTTCAAATTATTTTTTGTGTTTAAAATTAACCTTAGTATAATACGTCTTTCCCTTTTTTATCACAAAAATTCGTAAAATAATATAAACATTAACGGCACGTTTCTAAATTAACGATATTCTCACTTTTCATGTGTGTACCATCTTTTACTTTGAAGACTGTCAAGCTTATTACATCTGGCAGACTTTCAAGGTGTTCACTGTCAATACTTGCTGAAATGTCATTATAATAAAAAAAAAATGTACTTATTCCACATAAAATTTATTAGATTATGACCGATTTCGCTGTACGATTTACGATATTATTTAATAATACGGTGGATAATTTACGGTGGATAATTTTATTTATTCCTTAAAATTCTAAACTATAAATTTGGTATTTAAAATTAATTTCCACAACTTTACAGCCAAATCCATCGAAAGTATGTATAAGCAATTTATTTAATTAGATTCGTTAATGGAGTTCCACTTATACTATTGGTAGCTATTTCAAAGAAGTTCTGACTATAATGGATGCTGTGCTGTTTGCTCATTATTATATTATACATATCAATTGAATTTAAATTGAAACAATATATTCTTATTCAGTATGTAAAACCATATAATAAAGGGTCTTTTTATAAGGACGCTTAGTTTTGAAATGTAAATAAAACAAGTTGTTTGTGAGATTTCGACTAAATTTTAATTTCATTTGTAAGTGTATTTTACGGCATTAAATATGGAATATAGCATCAAATGTCTGCCAATATCCATTCATTATAAAATGGGCCATGTCGCTAAAGTTGACTTTTTTGACAAATTTGGGTAAACTTCCAACTGCTCCAGAACCCAATCAGGCGTTGTCTGCGGTCGTTTACCTGAAGTTCCTCGGTTAGTTGGATTTTATACGGGTGCAGACATAAGGCCCGATTCAAAATTCGCCAAGTTGAAGTCGCAGAAAAGCCAAGTTCTTGTGAACAACGAGAAATAAGCTGCCTTGGGTTTTCCTGTACACTATCACACACAGCAGCAATGTTTTCACCAGATATTGTATTTTGATGACGTACAAGTAGGTGTTGGCCGATTATTTACCAAACTGGTTGACTCAAATTTGGCCACTAAACAATGAATAATCTACTCAGCAGGACAAAGTAACATATTTTGAGCGTCCCTATTGAAATACCCTTTAGATGCTGTGCTGTTTACTCATTATTATACTATACATATCAATTGAATTTAAATTGAAACAATATATTCTTATTCAGTATATTAAAACTATATAATATATACGAAAGAAAAAATGCATGTCTATTGTATTAACATGCTTCTCTTATCAGTAAAAATACAATTTACGACATGAGTTTACGTCACATTGCTAGATATCTGCATTTAAAGTGTGTCGTTATTTTATTCGTGTCATCAGCCAAAGAAAATCTTAAATCAATTTAATATGAAGCTAGTATGGAAGTTCTGTATCTTAATGAGAAATATTACAAATTGTGTTTGGTTAATTCAGCTCACTGGAATATTTGCATGCTCAATTTAGGGATACCAACTATTCCGCATTATTAACCATTCGGATATAGAATAGTAAAACTTAAGCTATCCGGATTGTTTTGACATGGCCACTTTTTTATACAATAGTATTCGAATTATAAACAAAATTTAAAAAATCTATTTCAATAAACAAGAAATGGCCAGTTGCTTTTGCAAGCAGACACTGGTCTCGATTTCTAAGTTTTTAATAAATAATGTTACACGATTAACGATTCTTTGTTCACTTATAGACATTTTATGATAATTTAAGACTGAATTTGAATTTTGTACTTTTCCATGAGTTTTGTCGCTAACAACCCGGGTTTCGCCTTTCGGCATCTTCAGGCATTCCAAGTGCACGGATGTACTTGAACTAACGCGTAATAAACAGTTTGTATCGTTTATACACAAAAATATAAGTAGATCACTAAGTTAAAAGGCTATTAAAATGTAAATTAGCGAAAATTGAATGTATGCAAGTTTCAATGAATTATTATATGTGGGTTTGTTATAATTATGGGGATTTTTGAAAATATTAATAACCAGATAATAACATAGGAATATTTAAAATAAATCTAGGGTTTTATCCGACCTATTATTAATGAGTTGATTGTTTTTAAGCCTTTGATGATAGCAAATGAATTAATATTTAATGATAAGCAAGTGCTTGAATTATTAATAAATGACAATTATTTAAAAGGGTACAACAATGGTGAATTTGTTAAATAAAGTTGCTCGTTTAAAATTGGCAAACTGTTGAGCTGAGCTCGATTAATCTCTAAGATTTCTTGGTAAAATAATTTAAACCCCTGTAGGAAATAACAAATCAATGCCTGAGTCAAAATTAAACGTGTGATTTTCAAAAATTGAATGGTTGGCGAAGGAAGCGGCTAAATGCTCAGCCACTCTTATATTTAAGGTTCTAGCAGTTTTACCAATATAAAATCTGGGACAATCACTACACTGCAATCTATAAATCTCAGATTTGTTTTTATAATCTATAACATCTTTATTATTTATCAATAATTTACCTAAAGATTTCTTACAATAGAAAGCCGGTCTCACACTTTCTGAGAGCTGCTTTTTATCTTTGAACTGGTGTGTCCTATGTAATTAATTCTACGCCAAAACCTTATATCAGTCTTTCGTTATTTAAGACTTAATTTTTTCCCACTTCTATAAAATCTTAGATAGAGACAATACATATTTATACACATTTCATTACCATTTCATTTTTTAAAATATTAAAAATTTTAGCAGCATCGGATAATTCCAACGGTATTTCTTTAATGAATGAAAATACGGCATTATAGGCTTTATTTTAGCCCCCGAGTCCTAGCCAATTCGTCCAACTCAAGTATTATGATAAGATATTGATAGCGCCTGAGTTGGGCGAAGGCAAAAAAAACACTACCTGGGATATTCATAATTATTCTTTAAAAGTGGAGAAATTGTAATGTTATTTTTCCTCGATTTTGTAAAATATTTCATCAAAAATTATTACGAATACTATTCGAATATTTTCCTAAATATCCGAATATCGATTAGCTTAAAAAGGGCGGTATATATCCGGATATCTAATATTCAAATATCCGAGTAAGAATCCCTAATACTCATGATTGTTTTACAAAGGGCGCTACTTTTTTAGTTCGATGCATTTGTATCCCAAAATTCAAAATACGTTGTAAAGAAATAGATTTTGAAATACAATATATATTTGTTCGGTCTGTGGTGCAGTGGTCAACGTCGTTGGCTTCCGTGATGGACCGCCCGGGCTCGATTCCCAGATTTTTTCATTCGATAAATCGATTGTATTCGATGGCGAAGTGTTGTTAAAAATCCCTTCCACACTTTTCGGGTCCCTAAAAACCGACGCTCCAAGATGGGAGCGAACTTGATTAAAAATATATATGTATATATAGATTAACTCTTCAGTTGTTCGTAGCGTACGATATACGGGCTGTCATTATAAAGCGATTTTCTGAATGAATTCATTATTAAATTTGAATTGTTTGAATTTTGTACTTAACGAAGGCATTTCAAGTGCACAGTTCTAGAATTGACTGAACTTGTCAGTTCAAGCACATCCGTGCACTTGAAATGCCTGAAATGCCGAAAGGCGAAACCCTGGTCGTTAACGACAAAACTCACGGAAAAGTACAAAATTCAAACAATTCAAATTCGATATTGAAATTCCATCAAGCACCCTCAGTCGAAATCCTTAATGAATTCTTTATTGTTTTATACCTTTCAATATTTAATGTTTCGTTTTTTTATTATTTTCAGCCTTTAAGTGCACTCTTTAAATTGACAGCTGTCCTGTCAATTTTTCTGCTTGTTGACAACGTCAGTGCCCAAGACGCCAACTGTGACTATTTCCAAAACGTAAGCAACTCAACAGTGATTCATTAGTGATGGTTTCCCACCCTCTTTCATTATTTCCATTATAATACAAGTTGTGAAAAACTATTCTTAAAATAAGTAATATATCAACATATTTACTTTCACACCGTCAGAAGTGCACTTAATCATTTGAATTACATATTTTATTTATGTATTTATTTATTTATTCATGAAAATACAAATCATGGCATTACAGCCGACGCCAATTCGCAATGCATTTGTCAAATTTAAATACATTTATATATATATATACATACCTGTAAATACATAATAAAAATCTCAAATAATTAAAAAACATTGTAGCCATAAGAACAGAGAGGAAAAATTAATAAAATTACATAAAAAAAAATCAAAGCAGTCAACCGAGTGAGTTCCATAATACATAAAAAACAGTACTCGTCTGAACTCACTCACGTCCATGTGAAATATGTGAATATCCGAAGCAATTTCGTTAAAAAAACCCTAAAGCTTTCCCAGTGGATCCCAAATGGCAGAAGCCCTTGGAAGAACAAACAACTCATCTTCAAGATTCCTCAAAAAATTATCAGGGAAAAAATAGAGTCAAGAGCAGTTAGAGCACTTTCAAAGTAAGGTATCGATTTGACTGAAGTGAAACAAATTATTTCAGTTTATTATTGAAGAATGTGTATTTTAAACATAATGAAAACTGTAATATAATGTAATATATCTAAATTTCCGAATATCTCATTCCTCAGCGTGTTTTTTCAAATTTTCTTCCCGGGTTTCCGTTTTGTATATATGTTACAGTGAAACTGTATTCTCAATAAAATTGTGTCAAGTAATAGATTTGTATGACAACATGATTTCACTGGTCACAATCATTGAAATTATTGACCCAAGTCGATGATTTGCCGGCCTAAAATTTTGGTTTGCTTCAATGAAACAAAATCAGCAAGTAGTCCCTTTCATAAAAAGAAAACCAAAGAAAAACACAGACCAAACATAGGGCTGAAGACAGGGCGGTCAAATTTAATTTTAATGACAGCTTGGAGAAGAACATATTTTCACTGAGAATACAGTTTTACTGTAAAATATATATGTATATAATATGAATGATTTACTGTTTTTTTCCACTTCTCAGGTTGTGCTAGGCCAAACGTACTATATATATTCGCCAAATTACCCCAATAATTATGGCAAAGGTATCACATGTCGGTGGCAAGCATCGTGTCCTGCCAACACAGTATGCAGGCTGAACTGTCCAGAGATCAACTTACCAGCCGTGAGTATCATATCTTTACCATACATTACACTCTCTTATAGCGTAGATATTGAGACTACGCTATAGAAAAACGTTATAGGGGACTTTGCATACAATTTCAGGTTATGTTCTTCAATTTCCCCCTTTTTGTGTATCACATGACCTTGTATCGAATTAAATAAAATAGAACACGCTATAGGGGGGTATTATATGAGGGAATGGCACATTCACTCTTGGCAATATTTCTATATGAGGAACGCTATAAGTAGGCTGCCGTACATGCCATCTAATTTTTAATTTTTTTCATTCATTTACAAAAACATTTGACGGCTAGGTCTTTGGTATTTAACGAATGCATTTAATAGGTAGAACTCCATTATATCATGCTGAAAAAATGTATTTAATTCTTAGAATTCCTATGTCCAGTCCTGCTCGACAATGTAGAACTGGGTTGTAACACTATTTTTTGTTAATTTTAAATTATCCTTCTTTCAAAAAAGGTATTTTTTGAATTGTGTGCCTAAGTTAATGTTTGTAACATGTCATAATGTGGTATAATATTCGGTATTTCGTTTTACGATGCTAATAAATTCGCAAACCCTGGCATATCAATCAATTTCTCAAATCTATTGAGGAGTTGCTGGAAGGAGAAAAATATTATATTGAGGAGTGCAAAAGGTTAAGTTTGCATAATGTAAAAAAGAGTAATACGGTAAGAAAAATAACAATGTATTTTAGTTCTACATAAATTATTTTATATATTTGTTGATAGCTATTTCGGCTTACGCCTTCTATGTTTTAAACGTGTATTAGAGATAGCTTATATACCTAGGCTAGACAGGGTGCCCCGTACATCATCTCTTTCTGTTGAAACAATACCAACGTCTCATGAAAGAATTTAATTAAGTTTAATTTATTGGTCTAAAGTAATGGTGAGAAAAAATAATCTGGGTATTTTTGGGTTTTTTTAACGTGTGAAACCACTTAAAATCTGCAATGTCTTAAGTGCATCTATTTTTAATTTTTAAATTGTTTTTAGTTTATTGTTTGATAAAAGATTTAGAAGAGGTGAAGCGTTAGTAATAATCTGGTCGTTAAGAATTTCATTGGATTGATTATACCTATTAATTTCTAGCTGTTCCATTGCTTTTGAACAGCTAATAAACTAAACTTATTTAAATTCTTTCATGTGACGTTGGTATGGTTTCAACAGAAAGAGATGATGTACGGGGCACCCTGTCTAGCATAGGTATATAAGCTATCTCTAATACACGTTTAAAACATAGTTCTGACGAAGGCGTAAGCCGAAATAGCTATCAACAAATATATAAAATAATTCATGTAGAACTAAAATACATTGTTATTTTTCTTACCGTATTATAATGAAGTTGTACCAAGTAAATGCCTACTCAATCAATAAAAAAGAGTAGATAAAAATTACCCAAAGGGAATAAAAAAAAAAAATCTTGAACGTTCCAGACGACGTCATGCACTGGTGACAGACTGCTGGTCTCCAAGACTGGAGACTCATCTCTTACTGGAGCTGATAAATACTGCGGAACCGGAACCTTGGATGTCAAATCATCTTCAAATCGGATTTCTGTCGGTTAGTGAAACTGTGTTTACGAGATTTCTTGAATATATACTTATTTACGTATCATATCTAACCTAAATAAGATAATTATTTTAGCTCAAACAAATAAATTTTAATACTTTATCATGTAAATATGTGTTCAGCTTTATTCTTATGTTTAGTTATGACATATATTATTTAAATATACACTTGCTGCTCTAGAATCTAGAGCAGCGATCGTCAACCTTTGTATGCCTACCGCCCACTTTTGCTTATTTCTCGTGGTACATTTTCCTTAGCGCCCACCAAAACAAGTTTTTTCACCAACATATTATTGCAACAAAAAATCAAATTCAATCTTTCTTGATAACTTTGAGTCTAATTAATGATGGCTCAATTATTCAATGTTCAAAGCTAATTTCAATATAAAAATAATTTTGATACCACGTATTGTGCAACTAATTGTGTCGCGTGTTTCGCCTCTTTCATAGGCATCTTCGGAGTTACAATCACAAAGATTGCTTGAGTAATAAAACAAGATTGATTCTAATATTCCAAAATGATAAATTATAAAAATGGAGTTTTGGACTTTTCCTTTTTACGGTAAGCAAAGAGGGGAGGATACAAACAAAACAAACAATAATTATACTACTAAAGACGTTAAAATTATAAAATTACTAGTATTCGAACCCGGCTTCGCTCGGACAAGTTTGGGGTTATGTTCAGCTCGGCGCGTAAATTCAGACGGGCCAAGTTGAAAAGACTTTTTGCAAAATTCAAAAGTCTAGATCAATTAAAATGGAAATAAAATGAACATTTCAGACTGGCATTGACATTTCACAGCCCCTTTCATATATTGACAGCCCCATTCTCGCCCATTAAAATGTCCAAATTCAAGGAAAAAATCTAATTTGCTGTCAAAGAAATGTCAAATAATACCTTCACGTAAATAAAAACATTATATTAATAAAAGCCGGGAAAAGTTCAGTAGAAGACTAATTTATTACATTTTGACTAAATGTTTTCGCCGATAAAAAAATCAAACATATTTTCTTTCATATTCGTTTTTATGGCAACTTAATGACCAACAATGCAAAAAGGAATTACAGACCCACAGACATACATACGCCGTTTCGGTTTTATATATGTACTACTCGATACTCGAGTAATTGGAGTCTCTACACACACATTGATAACAAAACAAATTTACCGTCGAAACTTTCGCGAGCGAAATCAATTCGTTTGTTTGAACTTGCAACAACAATGCAAAAGGGAATTACAGACATATATCCCCCGTTTCGGTTTTATATATAAGATTAACTTATAATATTCAATCAATTGTGAAGAGTAAAACCCATTGGAAATAAATCTAGCAGTGGCTAGCAATCTGTCTTATCACTATTAGTAACACAATACGTGGAATCTTATATATAAAACCGAAACGGCGTATATATGTCTGTGGGTCTGTAATTCCCTTTTGTATTGTTGGTCATTAAATGTTTATCTTAATATTAGTGATACAATGTGTAAACATTTGGTATTCTTAAATCATTGTTTTTTACGCCTTAAGCAGAATGTTTAAATGTTTAAATTGGCCCTTCTTACAAAAAGCTTGTGCACCACTGGTCTAGAGGAATGAACACTTAACTCAAAAATTAAATTAATAGTTTTGTAATTTAACTAGCTTATAATATACAATATGTGTTTAAACAACCCAGACTTTGCTAAGCAAATATTAAGCTCAAGATCAAATACACCTAAGCCTCGTATAACACGGTTATATGGTTCCACCAAAACAGCGTGTAATACAAATCCGTGTTATGCAAGGTTTGAAGTTCATACAAAATTAGGGGTTTCGTTCCAAAAAAAAAATTAACGAAGATAATTCAATAAATATATACTTTATTTTTTTAAATAAACAAATATACATTTACATATTTATGAAAAAACTCTAATAACATAATATAGCATTCATTCGTTATCACTATCACTTATAATTCTATATATTTTACTCTTTTTCGAAATCGGTTGTACGTTTTCATCATCGGAGGGAGGACTCTGGATTTATTGTGGTTTTAGCCTTCAAAATTTCGTTAATAAGCGATTGTCTGCTTTTAGCGTATAAATCCTTACGTATTTCCTTATAAGGTTCCAAAATCTGTTGCAACTCCCTCTTAAATTTCGAACTTCTTTCCATTATAGGATCCTTTTCAATAAAATAATTTTCTAATTTTATAGCCAATTCCAAACCGTCATCTATCGTTTTTAATGTGAAACATGTAGCTGCTTCGCTGCAACTGCTTTCTGTGTCGTTAATTGTGTTGGGTTCATCTAACATTTCGATTAATTCTTCTTCGTTCAACATTTCCTGCTGAAGCTATAGATCTAATTTTGTTTTCATTTTGCACATTACACGGACGTACAAATTAAACATTTTAAATTTTTTTTTTTTTTGAAACCGTGTTATATAAAGCGTGTTGTACAAAAATATGCCACAATTTTTACAACCGTGTTGTATAAAACCGTGTTGTGTAAAACCGTGTTATACGAGGCTTAGGTGTAGATATTAAATTACTTCATTGTTTTAAGTAAAAAAAAATATTTTTTTTTGTAAATGTTCTTCTCGTTATCAATTTTTATTTATTATATGAAGTTATTTTTAATGATATGTAAACACTGAATCCAAAGATTATACATTTTATATTGTCAAAGTCGTCAGAATATTTGATTTGGATTTGCACAGTTTTATTATGTGCCGCAGTGCGAATTCAGATAGCAATAAGCTTGGCTTATCATAATAAAAATAATGCAGATATTTTTTTATATTTTTTTACCTTTGTAAGCGTTTTTACAAGGATACTTTTTACTTTAAAATTTATAAGATTACTAGTATTGCTACCCGGCGTCGCTCGGACTAAGCGACCATTAATTATTTAATGTTATATCATTCGACATAATTATATCACAAAATCTAACATCCAAAATAGAGTTAAAATAAAATCACAAACTTTATTTAATTTGATGACAGCCCCATTCTCGCCCATTAAAATGTCAAAATTCTAGGAAAAAATCTAATTTGCTGTCAAAGAAATGTCAAATAATACCTTCACGTAAATAATAAACATTATTGTAATAATAAAAGCCGGGAAAAGTTTAGTAGAAGACTAGTTCATTACATTTTGACTAAATGTCTTCGCCGATAAAAATTCAAACATATTTTCTTTCATATTCGTTTTTATGGCAACTTAAGATAAAGTGGCAGTGGTGGTAAATTGTCTTACCCACGGGGACGGAAGTGTTAATCTTGCTTCTTTTTACAGGTTTGGTTTCCACGGCGACGAGTGTTGGTGGAAAATTCCTCTGCACCCTGACTGCGGAGTCCGCATCAACTCCTGCACCGACATGTGACTGTGGATGGAAAAAGACCGTAATATATCTTCATCTGACTTCATAATTGAGTCGTATGGTATCAACAGTAGAACCATCCCATATTTTTCGAAATAGAACTAATACATTATTCTTCTGGTCAATTAACCTTTTAAAGCCCTACATTTCGCTATCGGATTACACTGATTTAATTATAATAGTTTTCAACATATGGATATAATCTTTCATAACTAATGTCATTAAGATACCGATTCATAATTTTATTTTCGGTTTCGTTAAATATTTTTGTCATAATGAGGTATATAAACATCTGCGTTACAAGGCTGACTCTTGGTATATGCGTTGTGTTTTATCCGGTGGACGGTAATAAATCAGCTGTATTCACACTATACAATATAAATATTTCAATGGGAATACGTTTTTACCATACTTATAAATTTATCTTTTGGGGTGACTGATTTTTTTTTCGATATTAGCTGTAGCTAAAATGGATTCGTTTATTTTTTTGACTAGAGAATTAGAAAGCGTACAAGATGTGGTGCTGGTCATTGTTAGTAAATTATAAACAATCTTTTCTTTTGTTAATGCTTTTTATTTTATCCAAATAGGCTGACTTGTTTTAGAAATATAATCATTTTTATAAAAGCTACGGGTCACGCGGCTATTTCGCTAAAAGTGTACGGGCGTTTAAAGGTTAAGCAGTTGGTGACTCCAACCCGAAAATTCTTCTCCAATATTAACAAATCGACTATACACGGTCCTCTTTTTGCTTTTGGAAAACCGAGAGAATATGGTCAAACGAATCTATTGCCACATTTCTTTATCGCCTGACATTTTCCGACGAAAATAACAGTTGGAACCTTTTCAAAGTAACGTCACGATTCCTAAATAAATAAAGACGACTAAACGGTCAGTGATAAATACTTAAAACGGTCAGTTAAAAATAATAAATGGTCGGTTAAAATAATAAATGGTCAGTTCACACTTATTAAAATAACATTATCTGCTTTCAAATACCTGAATTTAAGAAATTAATTCATTTCATGCGCTTATTTTTCATAGTCTCTTACGACCATATTTGATAAAATTCACAAGCTGTCAAAATAAAACTTATCATTTTTTTTTAATTACTGACCATTTAAATTAAATACTGACCGTTTTATTTAATAACTGACCACATTCACACTGATACAATGACAACTGACCGTTTATAATATTAACTGACCATTTTGATTTTTAACTGACCTTTTATTTATTTAACTGACCAAAACTTGAATTAGTTACTGACCCATTAAATACATGCCATAAATAAAATGCATTTGCTTTGTACTCATATCAGGACCGGTTTCGCTCATCGCGAATATTTTCAGCTGGTAACTACTTTAAAAGTTTCAGCCGAATCCACTGAAAGATTTAAAATATATTTTATGAAGATTGGGACCGATTTTTCTTTATTATTAATATATTCATTTCAGACTAGGATCGTTGGTGGTACGCAAACCGGAGTAAACGAGTTCCCTATGATGGTGGCACTGGTCGATGTCGCCCTGAAGATTGTTTATTGTGGAGCTACCATTATTCATACCAGATGGGTCATCACGGCAGCCCATTGTCTTTCCAACCAGCAGACGACCAACGTTGGAGTCTTAGTTGGAGAACATAACCTCAAACTCAGTGAGTAATATGAAATAATAATCTACCTCAGCTGGATACATGTCAACAAAACGAGCATCAAAATACCCTCACTTTCCTCTTAGTTACGCCAAAACAATACAAGCTTTGGGATAAAAGCTACACCCACAACAGGAGAAACAACAAAAATATACATAATAACAATGGCGAATCCAGAAATTGTCGCAGGGGGTGGCTATTCAATTTGAAAATAAACATGATACATACATAACACATTAAAAATATATGAAGTCCACTTTTTACGCGATTTCTTTTCGATTCTTTTTACAGAAGAAATGATGACCCTGCGCTGCGTTCAGTGGCGGCTGGTGACAGAGTATAAGGGATTACAAAAAAAGATTCAACTATTTTTGCAAGCGTTCTTTCCTATTCATTGGATTTTAAAACACTTCTATAAACATGGACTTTCAAATACCAGCGGAGTGCCAGTCTTATGAATTTTTGGCTGTCCGTAGTACGGAAAAATAGTTGAATCTTTTTTTGTACTCCCTAATACTCTGTCGCCAGCCGCCACTGCCTGCGATTAAAGAAGTGATGGCTCCGAATAAAATCATGTGTCTCATGCTTTGAAACGCAAAAAGGCCGATTTCGGAAGACAACATTATCGTTCGATCGTCTCATCAAACAAATAATTTACAAAATTCTAATTAATGCCACTTTAGCTTAGCTATCGTAAAAACCTATCAAATAAAATTTATTTTTCACTTTTAACCGTTCACGTTTAACGACCCACCGGGGTGTCGCATAAAAAAAGCTTTGACAGCTCAGAACTTACCGGTGGGTAACTACATGTAAGGCGTCAAAAATAATATTTATCAAATTATTACATCGAATATGTATCCAAGATCTCTTAAGGCTCACAACATGAATATAAAGTTTTCGTTTTTATAGTTTCCTCAAAAGATATTCAACAAAAAAGTGTATAGAGGTTATCAGGGCTGTCAAAACTTTTGATGAAATAATTACAATATAAATATTATTATGCATGTATATACGTTTCAAACCAAATATAATTATTCATAAAATCATAAAAAAATCAACAAAAATTCATTTTATGATAGCCAATCGGGGTGCAATATTGACATAATATTATAAACTGTGTGTGACAACCCTAATTGAGGATTCTTTAATACGTTCTTTGGCTTTTAAGCCATGTGGTACCTATGGTTATTAACATGGGAATGCTTTCATAGGGGATCAAAGATATCTAAGCCCTTAAATAACGTAAGTAGTTTTACGATATTGTCCTTTTTTTAATTTTTGAAAAAGTCGTAGTGTACAGGGCAAAAAGTGGGGAGTTCTTGTAACTGGTAGGAGGTTTAGGTGTTTACTGTCAATACTTGGTGGAAAGGCATTATAATAAAAATGTATTTTTATTTTTAATATTTATTTTGCTTGGAATACAATAAATTGATTCCGTTTTTTTATTATTTCAGATGACAGTCCAGCCACTACTTTGTTAAGAGCTACACAATTTATTAAACATCCACAATACACGTAAGTTTTTTTATTTACATTTTTTCATGTCCCCTCCTAACGTGGAGCATATGGACTCTTCACGGAGTTTATCGTAACATATGTTTTTCGACGAGAACTGCTAAATTTACACTACGCGTGATTCATCAGACAATTATATATATTTTTTACTCATGATCAATTCACTAACCGAAAAAAATAGCTTGACTTGATGACAATAATGAACAAGCTTAGACATTTATTAAAAAAATATATACCTATATTAATTTACACACACAGCTTTGCAGCAAATATAAAAATTGTTTCCATAAAGCATAATAAATCTTTATTATTTTTTTGCTTTAACACTTTCAACTATTTTTCATTAGTTTATTCAAACATGGCTCATATTTATTGAACTCTTTTTATTTAAAAATAATTTTTAAAAGATCAGTCAGTTTGATAGCCGGTACCGGCGCTAAAATATTAAAAAACATTTTCGAATATGAATTCAATATCTTATTTACATCGTGACTATTAGTTTTGCGCATTGCGAGAATTTTAAATTGATGATCAACGGAATTTCAGCTAAAAACCAGTGCTGATCTTCACAAAATATGTAGAAGAAGTACAATTTATTATTTTTTCACTAAGAATTGTTAACAGGATAATATAAACATCTTAATAGTGTTCAAGTATAAATATTAATAATGTATACCTTTAATCACATAAAAGTAAGTTGGTACTTTTTTGCCATGTCAAAATGTAGCGTACAGTTGGCAGCCTGTTTTTAACGAGAATAGAACTGTCAGTTGTGTGTATTTCAATTTGTATACTTCTCGCAATGGAAAAACGAAAGATTTCAAAGAGTCGTCACAGTTATAACGCCAGTTTCAAACTGCTAGTGGTTCGCTATGCCGAAAAGACGAACAACGCAGAGGCCGGTAGAAAATACGGAGTGAACGAGTCCAACGTTCGACGTTGGGTAGCAACACAACTGTCATTACTGAAAACAAACGCAATGCGAAAAGGTTTCCGAGGACCGAAGAGTGGCAAGCACCCAGAGCTAGAAGGCGCCGTGCACGCCTTTATTAAAGACCAGAGAAGCCAAGGAATGAGAGTATCTCGCGATATCATACAATTAAAGGCGTTAGAAATTGCTAAAACGTTAAAAATACCGCCCAAGAAATTTCACGCTAGTATCGGTTGGTGTCGCCGATTTATGAAACGCAGCGGCATCGCTCTTCGTCCGAGGACCGCGCGACAGCCTCCCGAGTCTGGTGGTGAACTGATCACCGATCAATATGTCGGATGGGACGAAGTCGGTGATGGAGACAGTGATTTGAGCAGTTTTGAATTGAGCGAGAATGATTGCGACAGAAATAGTGCAGAAGGTTCTTAATTCAAAAAAAAAGAACGCGAATTTGAATTTCGAAAAATGCTCGTAAAACCAGAATATTTTGCATTGCTGGGTAAGGCATCATTAAATTATTACATGTTCATTCAAGCTGTGAGTAGATAAAACCAAGTGTGATACTGCAGTCACCAACTGTCACTTTAAAACAAATACTTTTGTACTGAATATTTGTAGTATGTGATGAATGTTACAACTTATTTATTTATTTATTTAAGAAAAAGCAAATCATGGCATTACAGCTAATGCCAATGCGCCATGTATTTGACAAATATAAATACGTGTATGTATTTATATATATACATACATGTAAATACATAATTTTAATCATTAATTAATTAAAAACAAGATGAAAACATTGTAATCATAAAAACAGAGAGAAAAAAATTTATAAAATCACATTAGAAATTTTCAAAGATGTCAACCAACTTACATTATTATATATAATAATATGTAGTGCAGGGCCGCAGGGGTCGCCAGACTTTTTGAGAAACAGGCCGGATTGAAATTCTTAAAAACTTAGCGGGCCGGATGACAATTAAATTCGTGTTGGAATCCATTTAGAATATTAATTTATTCATTCTAATATAATTATATAATGTATACAAATGTGATTTCTATTGGAATTTATTAAAGAAAAAAATTATTATATTTTTTGTGTTAAAACGCAGTCGTATCTTATAGTTTAAAAATTGATAAAATCATAAAATTTAAAAAAATATATATTTCTTATTTGAATAATTTATTTTCAATAATCGAGAATTTTTGGAGAGCCAGATGAAAAGCTCTGGCGGGCCATAGTTTGGTGACCGTTGATTTAGTGTACTGACAATACTCACAATATTGATACGGCAACTTGGGCCAGTATAATTTCCCTGACAAACCTATTGCTTTATACATTTTCACTGACCAAGTGAAAATATATTCTAGCTTGTGAAAATACAGTTTCGCTGTATGATATATAAACGATAAAAACTGTTAACTATGCATGAAGTATAATACATGAAATGCTCAAATTGAAATTTATAGCTTTATTACGTTGAGTCGGTTCATGAGAGACACATCAATTAGTCTGTAGCGGTGAATTAGTTCAAACAGTCCGCCATTACTCAAATGTCAGTTAGCTGGTAACCTTTGAAAAGACGTTCAGATGAATAGAAGAGCAAAGAATATAAAATTATTTATACTTTCGATGGATTCGGCGGTAACTTTGTGGAAGTTCATTTTAATAAAAAAATTAAAATAACTTTGATTATTCCACGTACTGTGCTTCTTCATCTTCGGACATACTATCGCAAAGTTTGCTTAAGTATTGAAGCAAGGTTGATTCTAATATTTTAAAATGATAAAATTACAAAATGGATTTTGGGATTTTTCCTTTTTACGGGAAGCAAGGAGGGGGTTATAGAATCAAAACAAAATGTATTGCCTGGCGGTATCATTCAATTGGTGTTCCACTTTTATAACATATATCATGTATATTTGTTTCAGAAACGGCTATGACTACGATATTGGACTTGTAATGACAGACAAAGACATTGTCTACAGTGATAGAGTTGGACCCGCGTGTCTTCCATTCAAGTATGCAACTACTAACTTCGCCAATACTGCTGTGGAAGCATTAGGTAAGTTATCAATTTTAGCAAACCACGCCCGCTTCCAATTCATATTTCTGAAGCTATAAATGCCATCTGCTAAATATTTTTAAAAGCTATACACATCCAGTTGCGGCAAAAGAAAACAGTGCACCCTTCACAATTCCATTCATTTGCGAATATTTCCTTGAAATCTTTACTGATTTCCATTTTTTTTTCTTCCGATTGTAAAGAAAACTAATAATCATATATTGAACAACAAGCGAGATTTAAAAGCTTCAACATTACTGAGCCGGACCTAGTCGCGTAAACATCTGATGTAATTTTGGAAAATACCGCAAAAAAATTTAATCGCGACTAAAGCCCAAGTTTTTGGGGAAAACTTACCAAATAAAAAAATTCGCTTAGAGTAAACTGTGTAGAAAGTATTGTGTGCAATTTTTCAAAAATATTTCGTGAAACTGGTGGTCTAGAGGAGCTCATTTGAACCGGCAGGGAGCGCTTAACAATCCCACTAATAGGTCGGATAAAACTCATAAACTATTTATCGACATTTCAAAGTTATTGTCTGGTAATTAGTATTTGCGATACTACATTGAAAATTCGCGATAATTATAATTTGCCCATATAGTTCATTAAAACTTATTGACATCAAAATTTTCGCTAATTCATATAAACTATGTTCATAACAATTAATCTTAGTGATCTACTCTATCAGGGCTGTGGTGTCGGTAAAAAAAAGTCCGACTCCGACTCCAGCATATACCAAAACCACGACTCCGACTCCGACATTGACCAAAAACATGACTCCGACTAAAAAAAGGTTAATATCGTCACTTTTTTCCCTTAATTTTCCTATTTATGTGTATTCAATTAAATATCAACCCTATCAATGCGGCCAAAAGCCAAATTTTACATATTAAATGCAAATTAAAAAGTTTAAACTTCAAAATTTCCGACTCCGAGTACGACTCCGGCCACAACGCCGCACCGATTCCGACTCCGGCCAAAAAGCTCCGACTCCACAGCCCTGATATAAACGATACCAACTGTTAAATACGTGTCAGTTCAAGTACATTCACTTACTTGAAATGCCTGAAGATACCTAAAGGTGAAACTTGGGTTATTAACACAAAACTCCTGGAAAAGTACAAAATTAAAACGATTCTAATTTGGTGTGGTATAATCTCCAACGCAGACATCACATTTACGAATGTTATAATTTCAGGATGGGGAACACAGTCTTTCGCTGGAGCGGACTCCGACTATCTTCAAAAAGTGTCCTTGAGTGTCGTTGATCAGACGTCTTGCAAGAATACTATGGGTACCATTGTCAACCAAAGGACTCTGTGCACCTTCAACACGGGCAAGGATGCCTGCCAGGTAAATTTATGACCAGTCTTCTAAACCTTTGGCCGTGTGAAATAAATGTCTTGATACTTAACTTCACACATAAAAATGTGAATATATTTCTTGACACTTTCGATGGAATCGGCGGTAACTTTGTGTAAGTTCATTTTAATATAAAATTTAAAATAACCTTGATTGTTCCACATATTGTGTTACTAATTGTGATAAGACAGGTTGCTCGCCACTGCTAAATTTATTTCCAACGGGCTTACCCCTTTCCAATTGATTGCATCTTGATGATTCATTAATGTGATTAGTAATATAATTATTGTTTGTTTTGTTTCTATTCTCCTCTCTGCTTCCCGTAAGAAGTTCAAATCAGGGCTGTGGAGTCGGTGAAAAAAATTCCGATTCCGACTAGCATTTACCAAATTAATAATTTTTTTTTGTGATTCCAGCACGATTCTGGCGGCCCAATCCTGTGGTACGCACCGGCGAACAGCAGAGAATACTTACTGGGCCTTATTATTGGAGGATACGGCTGCGCAACCACGAAGCCAGGCCTCAATACCAGGATCACTGAATACCTCGCATGGATTACCGCCAACACACCCGGCGCAACTTACTGCAATAAATAATCTGTGACAACTTAAAAACTGATAATTTTTCTTCGTCACATTGTTTTTGAATCATTCATTAACCTTTTCCCTGCTGAACTGATTTACAAATATTCCAACAACTAAGATTTCAAACATTAATTCATCAGTATCTGTGTTTAATACACACAAGGAGACTATCAGATCAAATAATGCATACATATTTGAATAAAAAAAACTCATGTCTTTGATAGTTTTAACTCTATTTATTTTTGAATACCAATTTGCAACACATCAAAATCAGGCGTCTCAGCATATGAGACGCTAGCAGTCAATGGGTTAATTACTTTGGTCACACTATTTTTGAATCATTCATTAATCACTTTGGTCACATTATTTTTGAATCATTCATTAATTACTTTGGTCACATTATTTTTTACTCGTTCATTAATTACGGTCACAGTATTTTTGAATTCTTCATTAATTACTTTGGTCGCATTGTTTTTGAATCATTTATTAATTACTTTGGTCACATTATTTTTGAATCATTCATTAATTACTTTGGTCACAATATTTTTGAATCATTCATAATTTCTTTGGTCACCCTGTTTTTGAATCATTCATTGATTACTTCGGTCACATTATTTTTGAATCATTCATTAATTACTTCGTTCACATTATTTTTGAATCATTCATTAATTACTTTGGTCACAATATTTTTGAATCATACATTAATTACTTTGGTCACAATATTTTTGAATCATTCATTCATTACTTTGGTCACATCGTTTTTGTACATTTTTACAACCAATTGAAATCAATACAATGTTACCATTTTTTTAATCAACATATAAACCTTTGGAAAAACAAAGGTATAAAGGTAAAGTCTATTCAATTCTGCTAGAAATCTTATCTAAAGGAAAACATACCAAAGTTAACCTTTTTAACACCACTAAAATTGAAGAAAATGTTTATTTAAATATTCTTGCTGGTACATTTACAAATAAAATAAACTTGGTGAATTTTTAAAATTTAGAATAATATATTGCCTAACTTGTATCAATATGGGAAAAGCAATTTTACAATGAATGAATCAAACCAATGGCAATGTTCGATGAAGAATAAAAAAATATATATAACCAATCAGATAGCAGGAATAATTTGTAAAATGATTAATTATACCATATCAAATACCCCAGTTGCCAAAAGTGCCAAATAAAATAATTTTATAAATTAATTGTGAGCTTTTTCAGATCTGTATGTAAAATGTGTCAGTTTTATTGTACCATGGTTACCGCAATAAAATTTCATCATTTTCAATCTTATGTTCCAATAGTTTTCAATACCTTCCCAACATTAGAAGAGAGGTGACTGAGAAGTGGTTGAACCAAAAGACAAAAAGACAGTGATAAAAAACATTTATTTGAATGCAGACTTAAAAATAAACACGACTCCGACTAAAAATAGTTTATTTTGTCAGGTTTATTTTCCTACCTTTCCTATTTATGTGTATTAAATGAAAGATCAACCAACCAATCCGGCCAGTAGCCAAATTCTTTTGGCAGCTTCATTTTACAATTGAATTATTGATATCTCTTTGAAGGCCATGGAAATCTGAAAATCCCTCCGATTAGCTAATCACTAGTCTTTCCCTTACCAATCCTGTCATTCTCACTCTCCTTGACAAAGTTAGCAACTGGTTAACTATCGGTTCTCTTAGAAAAACTAATATTGAAATTAATATCATTACAAGTCAATTTGCTCCGCATTGCGAGCAGATATGGCTTAAAACATTAAATATTCTTGTTGGTGATGTAGCCAGGGCGGTCTGTCACAGAAGCCAACGACATTGACCACTGCACCAGGGACCGGACCGGACTTTTTTTAACCAACACTAAGTTTTATTTTTTTAATAATTTTAATTTCTTTATAATAAGGAAAATAAATAAACTTATTTTTACGCGAGTGTAAGATTTAAATTTTTTAGTAAATTGAAGTGTTCATTAATAATTTATTTCAAATTACTGACATCTGTTTGGGAATTGTAAAATCTTTTTTTAAAAGTTTTGAATTATATTCGACAGATGGCAGTGTTTACAAAAATACTTATATTCGAAAATCAAATTGAGTTTTTATGAACAATAAATTAATGAGCAATTTATTATGAGATGAATTGGCAACTTTTTTTTATATCCTTTCTCTTATTTTATAATTGATTCATAGAGAAATTTGGAAAAATTATGGCGTCGTAATATTTACAGCCAATTGGTTATGAATCCACATTTACATAGCATTTTAACGAAACTAATTGAAATTCTTATGAAAAAAAAAATGATTTCAGTGTTCACCTCCAAATCGATATAATGCTAATGGCAATTTGTCAAATAGATTTTTTATTTTTAATTGTTCTCCCATCGCCCGCGAAAGGTTCTGAAGAAAAAATGATTTATATTTGTCATATTGGGCCACATGAATTGTCATTTCGGGTCGCAGCTTGTGCATCACTGATATAGGAAATTATCATTTAGTACATTATTGTGTTATGAATTCACGACAAATTTATATTCAATATTTGTTTTCAGTAATGTTCAATTGGTGGACCCAAAATAAAATATGTCTGACGAAGGCGTAAGCCGAAATAGCTATCAACAAATATATAAAATAATTTATGTAGAATTAAAATACATTGCTATTTTTCTTTCCGTAAAATATGTTTTGTTCGAGATGTTCGTTTACTCGAAAATTTCAATGTACAAAATTCTAAGAATGAAGGGCACATATAGTTCTAACGATGGCGTAAGCCGAAATAGCTTACAACTATATATCTTAAATTTGTTTTAGAACTAAAATTCTTTGCTTTTTTTTCACTGTGCACATATAAATTTAATTTTTTATTAGAACCCAACACAAATGTATTTGTCGTCCGGCTCCCCAAGCTTAAAAAAAATCTATCCGGCTTGTTCCTCAAAAAGGTTGGTGACCTCTGACTGAGGCATACAAAGTATTGAATTATAAACCACACTCAAGCTAAGAAAAACATCTTTCAAATCTTATAAGAAAATCATTTCTTGGTAATCTAACTATAATTGTCTGTCATTGACACTAGATTTGTTTATACCAGATAATTATGACAGTCTAACTAGATTATTATTAGATTCATAATTATTATCGATTCCATAATACCATATCAATTTATTGAAAAGGTATTATGGAATCGAGAGAGTCGACGGTTTTAGGTACTTGGTAGTACACATCACGGGAGATGGCAACCAGCGTAATGAGCTCGCGATCCAATTAGGGATAGCTGGAGCAACATTTAATTCAATGCGGAAAGTCTGGGACTCACGGTTGTACTCGGTCAGAACCAAGTGCCACTTATTCAACGCATGCATACTGACTGTGCTGCTTTACGTTTGCGAGTCATGGCACATCACAAAAGCACAGGGTAACCGTCTCCTGTGCTTCGAAAACAGATGCCTGCGGTGAATATTAGAAGTATGGTGGTTTGACTTTGTCAGGAACACGGAGGTAAGAGAGCGGACAAACCAGCCCCTTATTACGTCCAAAATTAAAAGGTGACGATGGACTTGGCATGGACATGTGCTGCGGATGCCCCAGGGGAGCCGGGATGACCTTGGAAGATGCGAGGAAGTTGGCGAAAGACAGAGAATCTTGGAGGCACCGTGTGGCAGCCATATGCTCCGAATAGGGAGCGGATATGAAGAAAAAATAAATAATGGAATGCAATTTTTGGTATCTTTCTCGTGAAACTCCCAAATAGCGTATTTGGCCCTCCTCGTATAGCGGTCCCCCCTATAGCGTAGTTTATTTTTTACTGAACGCAAAATTTTCAAGGTCAAATACGAATTTTCATAAATATCTTTTATTATTGTGAATATATATTTCAGAAACGTCGTAACAAAAAAATGCACAACGCGCTTGTTAACGAACTAAATACAAGGTTCAAAATTAACGACAGAAACCCCCGATTAAAACGTGTTCCATTAACACGAACGGCAAAATATTCGATTAACACTGCCAAATTCCGTATCTATACAAAAATAATACATATATTTAAATTGTCATAATCTGAATAACTGGCGCAGTGTCAACGGATTTTCAGTCGATAAATCTGTTCAAAGGCATGGATGTTTGTGCTGTTGAAAATCCCTTCCCAACATTTCCGATCCCAAAGAGCGACGCATAGTGACAACGATTAGCTAATCAATAGTCCTGTCCTAGTTCTCGTATCCTTTCCATCCCTACTCTCTTCGAAAAAGAGAGGTTGAGCAACTGAGTAATAAGCAGTTCTCGTAGAAAAAAAACATATGTTGAGATAAACTCCGTGAGGAGTCCAAATGCTCCAAGATAGGAGCGGACATGGTTAAAAAAAAGAAAAAGTTTAGTATCCCTTGTCAAACTCACTATATGAATTTAATTGAATTTATATATAAAAGAATTTTAAAAAATGTGTTTTATGCATGCCTCATCAACGCTAATCAACGAAAATACTGTTGTATGAGTACTGAACCCGGATTAACACGTTTTCTATTTAGACATAAACTATTCACCGTGTTAATCGGTGGCTTAATACATTTACGTTCTGTACTGTCGTTAAAATCTCCAACTGGTCCATAATCTTCCACTTTCCCCTTTCGCTTACGAAAAATTCACCCCTGAAACTCAATGTAATTATTCACAAACCACTCGCCCGCCAATCACAAGGCGAGATTTTTCATCTCGCTCTGTTATTTGTAGGCGTGTCTATCGCAGCATCCGCGACTGGTGCACCCGATGGACCAATCGGAGGATGATGTGAACCGGTTAGGTTATCTTGTTCTTTTTTTGAATCTTGCAGAACGTTTTGAATTTGGACGGAGTTGATAGAACTCAAATTCAAATTTTTATTCATACAGTTTGAACTACTTTTTATGGATATTTTATGTGAAATTTGGTATTTTAAATTTTGATACAGATAAACAGTAATATATTTCAAAAATATTTAATTATTAATTGCAGAGATATTATAATATTATTGCAATCATAAAATAATACTTTGTGAAAGCGTTCGCTCTCAATGTGAAGCCAATGGCGGTGGTGACAGAGTATTAGGGAGTACAAAAAAAGATTCAACTATTTTTGCAAGAGTTCTTTCCTATTCATTGGATTTTAAAACACTTCTATAACATGGACTTTCAATTCAGATGTTCGCAATACCAACGAAGTGCCAGTCTTATGGATTTTTGACTGAGTACGGAAAAATAGTTGAATCTTGTTTTGTAATCCCTAATACTCTGTCGCCAGCCTCCACAGTGTGAAGCATATGGCCACATGATGAAGATGTATCAACAATTATTTTTGTCTTCGAGAACTTATTGTTAGTCAACCTCGCTCTAGTTCGATGAGAGTAGGTGTAGGAAGGATAAGGCTGAGGCACAGGACAAGACTAATTTTTAGATCGCGCTCTCTCTACGCTCCGCTTAGACGGGTGGGACGGATTTTTAACACTCATGCTTTCGAAGAGAATTGTTAAATCGACTGAAAAAATAGGCTGGGACTTGAACCCGTGAGGTCTATCGTGGAAGTCAGCGACGTTGATAACTTGACATAACGGACCGGGCACATTATAATAAACAGGTGAAACACTGGATATTGCACGTACAGTATGTGAAAAATGCGCTGATAATTACGTTAGTGCATAAAATTATGTAAGTTTATATATTCCCAAAAATATAAAGAAAAAAAAATCTTTTAAATAAAAACCGCATAACTTTGAAATCGCACAAAAAAAGTCGCACAAAAGAGGTTTTAGTGTAGCCCTAAATTGTAACCATCGAAAAGAAACGAACTGAATGTCTGAGATCAAAGACACGTGTATGAAGTCATTTCATAAGTAGATGTTTGGAATACAACATAGTTAGCTATATATGTGGATAACTGCATAGAGCATTGGCTGTCAATCGGCGGGCTGCTACTTCCACGGAACCACCAGAATTTAAACTGAATAATTATATATTTTATTTATATACTGGAAAAAAATAAAATATAATACATGGCATTACAGCAGACGCCAATGCGCCATGCATTTGACAAAAAATAACATATTACACAAAAATTTTAAAAATATATATGAAACAGAACAGAAACATATTACTTGCAAAAAAAAGAAAAAAATACAAACAAAGTATCAAGTTCACTGCCGAAGATGTCCACATCAACAGGCAGTGCATTCATCAGCCGAACAGCCCTTGCGACTGGCGATTCAAAAGACCTACGTGACAAAGAAAATTGATTTGTCTTGGTTACAACGTAGGTAGAAACTGGGAGCATGCATGGATGTCAATTAAGTGATTAAAAGGAATCACCGGGATTATAAAAATGGTCCAGGGATTTCATGACCCAGTCGCGATGTCAAAACAGTTGGAAGCCAGGGATTGAAAACTTTGAAAACCAGAATCCCGTGAATATAACAATGGTCCGGGATTTCATGACCTAGTCGCGAAGCCATAACAATTGGAAGACAGGGATTGAAAAACTTTGAATCCTAGAATCCCGAAATTATAACAATGGTCTGGGATTTCATGACCTAGTCGCGAAGCCATAACAATTGGAAGACAGGGATTGAAAAACTTTGAATCCTAGAATCCCGAGATTATAACAATGGTCCGGGATTTCATGACCTAGTCGCGATGCCATAATAATTGGCAGCCACTGCTATGGAACATCTACCAATTATTATTCAATACATTTGTATTAAAGTGCACAGAAGTACGAAGTTGATATCTCATTGTGTTTTTATAGAGGCACGATTTGGCCAACGGTACAACAGGGTGCTTGTAAAGTGATTAACTTCTATGTAGCTCTCTAGCTCAGCGCAAAACTTATATGTCAAGTCTTGCTCAACATTGTAAAGCTTGGTTGGAAATTTATTTTTAATTAATTTTGAATGCTTGAAATGCCTGAAGATGCCGAAAGATGAAACCTAGGTGGTGGTTTTGTACTCATGGATAAGTACAAAATTCAAACGATTCAAATATAAATATGAAATTCCATCAAGCACCTTCAGTTGAAATTCTCAATTATATTATCTTAAATACAAAATTAATGTTAGCTTGTTTGTTCGTATTTTATGCGCTGCCATACCGTTCATCCGATTGCGATGAAACTTTGTCAACTTATTGCTGCACATGCGCAAAGGTTATAAGCATAGTAAAATTAACTTTCAGTAGGTGGCGCGTGTGTCGACCCATAGTAAATCTGCAAAAGACAAACAGCAAACGTTAAACGATCAATGTCAATTTAACAAATAAAATCGAAATTATTTATCTAAAATATTGTGCATCCGAAATCACTTCAATAAACATAAACAGTTTCTTTCTTTGAGTGGCACTGAAACGCTTGCCGGGTACCGGCTAGTCTGCCAAACCGTTCATTCAATTGCGATTAAAGCTTTGGGTGTTTTTTGTGTCGACGCCCAGGAAGGTTATAGCGTTCCGTTCATCCGATTGCGATAAAGCTTGGGTGATTTATCGGTTAGTACATAATATATACACCAGTGACGGCTGGTGACGGGGTGTTGGGGAAGTGGAAGATTCAACCATTTTTGCAAGAGTTCTTTCCTATTAATTGGATTTTAAAACACTTCTATAGCATGGACTTTCAATTCGGATGTTCGCAATACCAACTGTTTCTCTTCCGTAGTACGGAAAAATAGTTGAATCTTCCTTTTGCACCCCCCAGCACCCCGTCACCAGCCGTCACTGTATACACAGTATAAAAGGCTGTTGGACATTAATTTCAACTGTTCATAAATCAGGGTTGCCTCTCTATCATCTCTATAAGTCTATTAAGTTCCAGTAGAATAAGGACTATCCTGTAGAAGCGGATGATCACGACCGTACATGATCATGACAGTTGTTACATGTTCAGAATATATTTTTTTAATTTTATTTCGCCTTATGCATAATATACCATAATACTTTTAACTAAGCATTCATTTACTTATTTTTAAATTGCAATTTTTTATATTATATGCATTTATCCATCGGATTGTGCTTATAGATTAGTTCCTAACGAATTATGTGTAATTCTAAACAGTATATATTATACTTAGTATTATATTATGTATAGAGATGGATTGTTTTAAAAAAAAGTGTTAATATATATGGAACGTTTTTCAATGATCAAAGTGGCTCACGGGCTCGAATACCAATGCGATCAGTTTCATAATCATCAATTGTTCAAAGATTTGGGTGTCTTTCAAGTCCCAAACTACCTCCCACTCTTCCGATCCTAAAAAACGAGACAATAATGATAATGGTTAGCAAACAACTAGTCCTTTTCTTGCCGTATACTCAAAAGTCAAAATTTAAGCAACTCAAATTTTATATTGAAATTCCACCAAGCACCTTTACTCGAAATTCTAAACTAATTCAAGCAAATTCAGTCGAAATCCTCAATTATGTTACTGGTCTGAAGTATAGAAGAAGAATGGGTATTCGTGACATACGCAGCAGCCCACTGTGCTATGTCGGTCGGCCCGACTCCCAAATTTGAAAGAATGTATTGCTGATGATGACAAATATGATATCCGGCTGCCAGATAGATTGATGGATAGATATTCTCGATCGAGGTGCTGAGGTATCTTTCGTGTACGGCCAAAAAGAAAGTGCCGCGAACGGGATTCGAATGCCAGCGTCTCGATGGGGACAGCCCGCTATGGTCCAAGCGGCTGCGACCGCGCGCGGCATGCTAATTTATCGGGTACAGAGCCCAGTGGTGGATTTTGGCACGGTGAACACTGTGCGCCGGGTCAGCGACGTTGGCTTCGGTTTTTTTTCTCCCTTTACTTTCTTGCTGAAACTATATGTTGAGTCCCCTAGTTTTCTGGCTATTTTTATTACTAGGGTGGATACAGACTAAGACTTTTATTTCCCTTTCCCGCATGTAAGCTAGCTAAGTATTGACTTTCTAAAAGATTCTGTCAGCTGAGGGCTTTCTGTGGGGAAAACACTTAAGAAAAACCCCCTTACGAGAATGATTGTCTTGGAATCTTTAAAAAAGTTCAATTCTTACCAAGAATTGTTCGTGCTGTTTACGAAAACTTGAGGAGTTTACTTGTTGTTATAATAGACATGCCCAGTCCCTAACTGAATGGACGAGCCTGCCTCGTATCTTAAGATGTATCTCTTAGGGCAGGGGTCGGCAACCTGTGGCTCGCGAGCCGCATGCGGCTCTTTCTATGTAAAGTTGCGGCTCTCCAGTTCCATATGAAAAAATATTTACCCTTTAAAACTCTCCCTCAACACAAATACAAATGAAATCAACATTGAGCCATTTGGAATTGATGCTGGATCGCTTCAGATGCAATTGCTAGGTTTAAAATCTAAACACTCAAGAGCAAGTTGGAAGAGTTGGAGGTCCAGAAATGCATGCATATCGCGCAGCATAAGTGGACAGCTCTAAAAGAAATTCCGTATATAACTATATATATACATATGTATATACGTATAAGTAAATACTATAATATTGAAACGAAAAATTTTAGTGGCTCTTTAAAAACTGGGAATTTTTGTAAATTGTAACTTTTGGCTCTTTTGATTTAATAGGTTGCCGACCCCTGTCTTAGGGCGATAATTTGGAAGCTGGCAGGGCTGCTGGCTTCTTCCACGCTTGCCGCCACTGTTGAAGAAATTGCTGTAAGAGATAGATGGGTGGAGCATAAGGTTTGAGACATCGTCCTGACGAGGTTCTTAGAGGCCTTTAGTTTTCAGAGCTCGAGTCATTAAGCCCAGAGCGGGCTTAATGACTCGAGCTTACGCTGAAAGATTTATAAACGATACAAACTGATTACTGAAAAATACATAGATATAATTTTGATACATTCGATGGATTCGGCGGTAACTTTGTGGAAGTTCATTTTAATTCGCCTCTTTCAGAGGCATCCTCGGACTTTCTATCGCAATGTTTGCTTAAATAATGATATATATCTATAATTCCTTGCTACCCGTAAAAAGGAAAAATCCCAACTCCATTTTGTAATTTTATCATTTTAAAATATTAGAATCAATCATGCTTCATTACTTAAGCAAACTTTGCGATAGTAAGGCCGAAGATGCCTCTGAAAGAGGTGAAATACGTGTCACAGTTAGTAGCACAATACGTGGAATAATCAATGTTATTTTAAATTTTATATTGATATAAATTTGATTTTAAAATCCCATCAAGCACCTGCAGTCGAAATATTCAAATACAGCCGTGGACTCGAATCCTGCGAAATAAACTTTTACACACCAACACTGCGAGAAAACACAGTTTTTTTTTTCGAAATTGTCAACAAAAATTTCTCTTTTTCCGACTACACCCCCTAGTTATCGCGGAGGCACGAATCTTTGGGATACGATTTGTCAATACTCACGTTTTGTATAGAGAAGGTATAATGTTTATACATGCTGCAGCGTGCAGAGAGAAGGATTGCGTACGCAAGCCGAATGTTAATTACAACTGATTTTATAGCCTTACCTACCGACAACACCATGTCGCAGAGAGCATTGATGCCCATCTCGAACCTGGACATATGATGAAGCTAAGCGAATCAAAACCGAGTTGAATTTTTAGGCAATCTGTCCTTATTATCCATATACTAATACTGCCGCCTATCTCATAAAGACCATTACCAGTTTTCATCATTTGAGAGAGCATTTTTTACTGATGACTAAGGTTTCCAATCTCGGGCCAAAATTTCTTTCCCGGGATTTCGAGATGCAATAAATCAATATTTTTATTTTGATCCATAATTTTTATATGTATTAAATAAGACTACTTATTATTTGGTCAGTTGCTAATTCGATAAATGGTCAGTTATAAATACTTAAAACGGTCAGCTAAAAATAATAAATGGTCAGTTAAAATAGTAAAAAGTCAGTTAAAATAAAAAGAACAATTCATAAATTTGCCTATTACGACCATATTTGATAAAATTCACAAATTGTCAAACTAAAACTTATAATTTTTTAAAAATAGCTGACTATTTAAATTAAATACTAACCATTTTTAATGAATAACTAACCGTTAAAATATATTACTGACCGTTTTATTTAATAACTGACCACATTCACACTGATACAATGACAACTGACCGTTTATAATATTAACTGACCATTTATTTATTTAACTGACCAAAACTTGTATTAGTTACTGACCCATTAAATACATGCCATTAAATAATAGCATATGTTACAGTGAAACTGTATTCTCAGTGAAAATATATTCTTCTCCAAGCTGTCATTGAAATTAAATTTGACCGCCCTATGTTTGTCTGTGTTTTTCTTTGGTTCTAATTTTATGAAAGGGACGGGACTTCTTGCTGATTTTGTTTCATTGAAAAAAACCAAAATTTTAGGCCGTCAAATCATCGACTTGGGCCAATAATTTCAATGATCGTGACCATTGTAATCATGTTGTCGTACAAATCTCTTATTTTATACATTTTCACTGAGAATACAGTTTCACTGTAACATAATATATAAAATTTAAAATAGCTTTGATTATTTCACATATTGTGTTACTAATTGTGACACGTGTTTCACCTCTTTTAGGCATCTTCGGAATTACTATCGCTTAGTTTGCTTAAGTAAATGAAGTTGTGAAGAATAAAACGTGATAGAATCAAACGTTTTTTAGTCGGAGTCGTGTATTTTTTACTCCACAGGCGGCCTAGTTGATCGATTAAAAGCTTTACTTAAAAATACAGGGTCTTTTTTTAAAAAGGGATATATAAAAAAAAAATAACAAATTAGTTGTACTTATTCCGCATAAGATCATTACGGGTTTCATCCATAGCGAATCAATTGATTAAAATATCGTCGTTTCCAGCACCATATCTCATTTTAAATTATCCATATTTCAAACCCGTATTTATTGGATTGTGTTCCTCAATTAATGCTTGTAACCAGGGCTGTGGAGTCGGAGTCGGAGTCGTGGAGTCGGGGCTATTTGGCCGGACTCGAATTCGGAATCGTCACGGCGATTTGGCCCGAGTCGTACTAGAAGTCAGAAATTTTGAAAAGTTTGGCCTTTTTTATTTTTGCATATACTATGTCAAATTTGGCTATTGGCTGGATTGGTAGGGTTGATAATTAGGCAAAAAAAAAGTGACGACGTTTTACCTACTCCACAGTCCTGATTGTAACATGTTGTAATGTTCACTTTTAAGGTGTTCACTGTCAATACTTGGTGGAAAGGCATTAAAATAAAAATAATAACACATTTTTAGTACTTTTTCCACATGAGATTTATTTCATCAGGATCGGTTTCGCTCATGGCGAGCATTATCAACTGATAAGGAATACAATAAAACAGTGGTATTTATGCAAAAGTTATGTATGCAAACAAGGTATGACAAACAATTGGTAAAATAACTAAGCAAATAAATTAAAGCAAATTACAAGAAAAATAAATTGTTGAAGACCTCTTAGCAATGCAAACTAATACATCAAAAATCAATTAAGTATGAATTAACATTAACAAAGTGAAAGCCCTTTTTTATGTCGTAATGTGTTATATTTGTCATTATTTCGTTTTACCATGCTAATAAATATGCAAACCCTGTGATATAAATCAAGTTCTCAAATCTATTGAGGAGTTGCTGGAAGGAAAAAATAATATATTGATTAAGTGCTAAGATTTCGGGTTGAAGTGTTCAATAACTTTAGCCATCCAACTTTCTTTTTCTTTCCGACTGTTTCAAAATTTTCAAATATTTGGCACCTTGTCAGATTTCATTTGTATTTTACAACCCGATTTCAATTATCAAACGCTGCGAAAGAAACAATCGTTCGCGGTGCATGCAATAATTTTAACCGGACTTCGTTTGTCAACAAACAACCACACAATGAGATTGAACCCACGACGCTGGATAAAATACGTGAATGACCGTTGGGGGTATTACACAACCCTCAGAAAACAATCATTAAATATGATTTTTCAGCGTGAATCTGAGAATCGAATATGAACTGAATTTACTTGAACTGACTGAAGTACATCCGTGCACTTGAAATGTCTGAAGATGCCGAAAGGCGAAACCCGGGCCGTTAGCGACAAAACTCATGGAAAAGTACAAAATCTAAACAATTCAAATTTGATATTGAAAGTCCATCAAGCACCCTCAGTTGAAAGTCTTAATCTTAAAAACATTGCATACATTCACTTAGACCAGTGGTGCACAAGTTTTTTGAGAGAAGGGCCAATTTATACATTTAAAATTTTTCGCGGGCCGCAAATGGTAAAAGTGAAGAAAAATATTGATACTAGATGAGATATAAATTTTATATTTTATTTTTAATTTAATAATTACATAATTTTATCAGCAACTTCGATACTTCTCCGTTCCACATTAAGTGCAGATTTGCACGATGGAACTTAGAGAGATTTCTGACACTGTATACTGGCAGCAAGCATTTTGATGTCGGGTTCAATTTTGTGGTTGCTATCCTCAGTACAGCACTGAGATTATTATTGTTAAAGCGGTTTCTGTGTTGAGACTTATTTAGTTTTAATTTTTAATATGGAAAATGCTTGCTCGCAAATGTAGGTGCTTCCAAAAAGACTTGCACAAAGCGCAGCCTTTTTACGTATGGTAGGAAACTGCTCTTCGGGGAGATATTTGTAAAAACTGCCTTCCTGATATTTAGATTTCAATTGATCGTTGTTCTGCAAATCGATCAACTCTAGTTGCAATGATGGATGGATACTGAGAAGGGGTTGATTTTTTTATATACCGTTGCTACTGCATAATTTGTTCACATATCGAATACAATTTTTATCATATTAATGAAAAATTTGTTGATAAAGTATTTGTTATTTAAGGCCGCAAAAAATCCATTTCCGGCCGCATTTGTGCATCACTGACTTAGACCCCACTGTACATCCATTGAATCGGATTTTCGGCTGGTCATTTGGGTGTTAAAAGTAATTGTTTTCTCGGTTACGATAAATAATGTACAAATGATGGCATGTTTCTTTCTCGAAACAGCGTCATTTGAATGTGACAATGCTCTTTGTTTAACAAACAAATCTCAGCGCGGAATTTCATTTGAAAACAGTGGCTTTTTTTAGTCCACGGCCTATGTCCATTTTTTCAAACAAATAATATTTGTTTTTGAGTTTAACACTATCTCCCTAGATCGGAAGTGATCTCGAGCAATCTATCGCAGTTACTTCCCTTAGTACGATGAGAAAAATAACAATGTATTTTAATTCTACAGAAACTATTTTATATATTAGTTGATAGCTATTTCGGCTTACGCCCTCGTCAGAACTATTCGATAGCGTAAGCCGAAATAGCTTTAAACTAATATATAAAATAATTTATGTAGAAGTAAAATACATTGTTATTTTTCTTACCGTATTATAATATAATTTACCTACGTGGTCGTAGCCAAGGCCAATCAATGTTCTTTGTCAGAACTTTGTCAAGTAGGTCATTTGAGTCGCCAGTCGCAAGGGCTGTTCGGTTGATGAATGCACTGCCTGTTGATGTGGACATCTTCGGTAGTGAACTTGGTTCTTTGTTCTTATATTTTTTCTTTTTATGTAATTAATATGTTTCTGTTCTGATCCATACATTTGTTAATTCTATATTTTTTTTCAATTTTGTGTAATACTTTTTGTGTTATTTTTATTAATTGTCAAATAGATGGCGCATTGGCGTCAGCTGCAATGCCATGTATTCTGTTTAATTTTTTACAATAAATAAATAAATAATGAAGTTCTACCAAGTAAATGCCTACTCAATCAATATGTATTTCTCTTAGAACTAATTCTTTGTCGAAATATCTAATTATAATTAGCACATAATAATTGATAACCATCTTTGTTAAAATTCCTATCGTTTTTAAATAAATGATAGTTAAATTGTGAAAAAATATTTATATTATGAGCTCCATTATAATAAGGTGAAAAATAGCAATGTACGTCAAAAAAAATTATATAATCTATAGTTGATAGCTATGCGCTAATTTTATATCGAAAAATATACAATTAAATGTGACAGTAAATGTTTATGTATTTCTTGAAAGAAAATGTTAGTTTATTGAGAGGTATTGAACAGTGACGGCTGGCGACGGGGTGTTGGGGGGTGCAAAGGAAGATTCAACCGCTTTTGCAAAGTTCTTTCAGGTGAAAAACATATGGACTTTCAATTTCAGATGTTGCAATAACTGTTTCTCTTCCGTAGTACGGAAAAATAGTTGAATCTTCCTTTTTAACCCCCCAGCACCCCGTCACCAGCCGTCACTGGTATTGAACGTTAATTAGTTTGAAATTCAGGTGAATAAGATAAAATTGCATTACCATTTTGATAAAGTCTGAGTAACGGTGATGAATTCATTTTTTTTGCTTATAACGAATTTCATTGGCCTGATTATATCTATTAATTTCTAGTTATTCAAGTGCATTTAGATAAAGGCCGCTACTTCAAAGATGTAAACATAAGAGTACTGTATTCAAATTTATACAAAAGAAATTAGATACCATATATTCTAACATGATATCTGCCCGATATAGTAACCTTGACAGTCTTCACATGAGGGATGGTGTATATCAGGGGTGGCCAAAGCGTCGATCGCCTATCTGGTCTGTACAAATCTCTGGTGTCCGTCCCAAGAAGCGTGCGAGACAAGTCGTGTGACAGGGACAGCACGCTAAAATCTCGAAGCTAGCCCTTTGTTAGACGAAAATCTTTATCTAGAACCCGAGCCAAACAAGGGTTGGAAATTAGATTAATATAGGCTTTAAATTACTACTTTTAATGTTAGTCAATCGCCGCCAATAAATTCAAACGAAAGTCGATTGCGGGCAAAAAATTTTGGCCACCCCGGGTGTATATACGGTAACCGGACAAATTAGAACATGACAAATCAGAATATGACAAAACAGAACATGACAATTCAGAGTAGTCGGCCTAGCTCTCTCTATAATATTGGGTTTTCACATACATACATATTTGTTTATACCAATTATGAATAGGGTTGCCACAACAAGAAAATAACTGTAATTATGAGATCGCCGAAATTAAAATAAATGTTTACTAGCTATTGTAGTTCGCGGGCGACATTTTAAAAAATTTATTTGTAGCGGTGTTTTGTCATATTCTGAAAAGTCATGTTCTGTTTTGTCATGTTCTGAAATGTCATGTTCTGAAATGTCATGTTCTGAAAAGTCATGGTCTGAAATGTCATGTTCTGAAAAGTCATGTTCTGATTTGTCATGGAACCGTATATACATATACATCAGGGGTTCTTAACCCAGTGCCCGCAGGCACAATTGCGCCTGCGGAGCTATTATCGTGCCCCCCTCTCCAAAGTATCAAATTTCGAAAATAGCCAAATTTTATTAGTACTGTATTTTATCTATTGAAATTATTTCATTTGTAAAGGTAAATTAAAAAATATTATAGTATCTTACACATATGCAAAGCTTCCCAGGAAACAATGATAAAAGATATTAAATATTTACTAGGTACTTTTTAAAAATCTGTCCTGCGCCTGTCACTATACTCCTCAACCTCAAATGCGCTCGGAGTCGCAATAATGTTAAGAGCCCCTAATCTTATATACAAAACCGAAACGGCGTATGTATGTATGTGGGTCTGTAATTCCCTTTTGAATTGTTGTTGCAAGATGCCATAAAAACGAATATGAAAGAAAATATGTTTGAATTTTTATCGGCGAAGACATTTAGTCAAAATGTAATAAATTAGTCTTCTACCAACTTCTTTCCCGGCTTTTATTAATATAATAATGTTTATTATTTACGTGAAGGTATTATTTGACATTCTTTGACAGCAAATTAGATTTTTTTTCCTTGAATTTGGACATTTTAATGGGCGAGAATGGGGCTGTCATCAAATTAAATAAAGTTAGTGATTTTATTTTAACTCTATTTTGGATGTTAGATTTTGTGATATAATTATGTCAAATGATATAACATTAAATAATTATTGGTCGCTTAGTCCGAGCGACGCCGGGTAGCAATACTAGTATACATATATAATTTAACTCTATATTTTTTGTT
The DNA here is from genome assembly GCA_028554975.1 of Himalopsyche kuldschensis. Lineage (NCBI taxonomy): Eukaryota > Metazoa > Arthropoda > Insecta > Trichoptera > Rhyacophilidae > Himalopsyche > Himalopsyche kuldschensis. Next base: position 2,496,165 of record JAHFWI010000025.1, read on the forward strand.
GAAAAAAAATGGCTGCATACTATTTGGCAACATCTTTGATATTTATGATAATTTGATACTATAATTTTTACTTAATAGTTAATAAATGACTATAGTTTAAACTGAGCAGGACCAAATGCTCAGAGCTCGAGGTCAATGGCTGGGTTTGACAGGCGCACAAAATGAACAGTTATTCTGATGACCGAACCTACGATCGTGGCTCGAAATGACTTCCTTTGATGGGCATCATCGCCGGCAGCCGCTGCTGAGCTGGTGCTGGACGCTCGGCTACTTGCTTCTTCAGGAAACGCTCCGGCCAGGACATGACAGGAATTAATATCACGATATTAACACGTTATGGAATGACCATTTTTTCTTCATTACAATAATAGTTAAAGGAAGATGTTATTTTCAAACGTGGACAATTCCAAATTTTTTTTTAACTGCCAATTTAACATTAAACTTTTGAGCAGGGCTGTTGAGTCGGTAAAAAAATGTTCGACTCCGACTTCAGCATTGACCAAAAACACGACTCCGACTAAAAAAGGTTTAATTTCGTCTCTATTTTTTCATTATTTTCCTATTTATGTGTATTCAATTATATATCAACCAACCAATCCGGCCAAAAGACAAATTTTATATATTATATGCGAAAATGAAATGTTCAAACTTTTCAAAATTTCCGAATCCGAGTACGACTCCGGCCAAAACGCCGCGGCGACTCCAACTCCAACTCCACAGTCACAGCCCTGATTATTATTATAATTTCATTCCACCAAATTGACAGTGAATAACTGACAAATATTTTTAAATAAGTTAGATCAAACATTGCTGAAAAAAAAATAATATTTTTGTGCGTTCCTTAATGTGTCGACAGGACATCGTCGGTAAATCTACCCACCTATGCGATTGATATACCTTACTATGATACGTGTCACATTTCAACGCATGATCATAGCAATTCAACATAGGGCGTGCAACACCAGGCGAGTTCTCACGCCGGTATTTTATAATATTAAATAAAAAAATTAAAAACTGGTTTAATAAAATCTTCAATTTAATATCAGCTTCAGAAACCAAATTTCATATTTGAACAGTGTAATATTATACTTCGAATTGTGATTTTCACAACAGCACAAACATTGCAGAAGGAAATACATAAAGTGGCACGATCCTGACTTTTTTTCACCATAACACAGTCTGGACTCTGGAGCATATCAACTTCCAATGGATTTTATTCTAACAAAAATTTTCTATGAGATCTACTAATTTTTAAAGCTACCTGATATTTGGATCGGTTGTGTTTGAGGGAGTAGACAACACACACGATTATTCGGATGAAAAATAAAACTACCCGAACTGGTATTTGAGCACTCGTCCACGGACCTGACATATTTTTTTCATTTTTGTCCACTCTCAATGTGAAGCAAATGTCATCAACATTTTAACTGCTGTATATTTAGCTGCTTAATCTTCCCTTTAGTAGTATAGTGAGAAAAATTCCATTTTATTTTACTTCTACAGAATTTATTTTATATATTTGTTGATAACTATTTCGGCTTACGGAATCTTCAGAACTAATCCCTTTAGTAAAACGGTCGCTAGTCGCTGTCGTAAAGCTCCGCTGTTAGGATCGTATGGGTGGGAATTTTTTTTTAGACTTACAGACTACCATATGCTTGCACTTAGCAAGTCTATAAAAGTAGCAGCATTTAAATACTATGCATTGTCAAATTCGACATAAAAAATAAAAACCGGCACACAATTCCTCAAAGCAATCCCGGTATTATGCATTCTTAAAACAGACATTAAAATTTAAAAATAAATCCCGGTCAAACACGTAATTTTCAACACCAGTTAAATGCATTCTTAAAACCGATATTTAAAAATAAAAATAAAAACGGGATCCCGGTGTTGGTAGTACCGGTATTGCAGTCCCTGCATCCCGCATCACAGGCGGACTATTAAACAGCATCTGCATAAGGAAATACTAAGTGCCTGCCTTTTTCTTATTAATAAAATTCCCGACACACTGCTGGGTCAGGCGAATCACGTCACGTCACACTTTGGCCAAATTATCACCGTAATTAATTCGACCGCGAAAAATCAATCGCCAATTTCGCATTACAGGTTTGCCGCCTGATAATATCTAAGCCGTATACAGTTATACGCATCGAAAAATAAACCATATTGGCATGAATTATTAAAATAAATCAACACTTTTCGCTTGCAACTGATTGTTGGATTCGATTGAATTCCTTATGCATAAATTGCTAGTGCAAGTACATAGGTCAAATAGCTGTTGTATTTGTCAATGAATCTCACAGTCGTCCTGGGAGACGCGAGTGTGTTTAGGCTATGTATACGCATGGAAAAATAAACCATATTGGCATGAATTATTGAAACAAATCTACACTTTTCGCTTGCGATTGGTTCTCGGATTCATTGAATTTCTTGCGAAGATTGCTAGTTTAAGTACATAGGTCAAATAGCTGTCATATTTCGTAAGTCTCACAGTTGTTAAAATAAGATGCAAGAATATTCAGACAAGTATTCTGCCCATACAATGAAAAAGGCAGTACCTCGCAAAATTTCAGAAATTCACTTTTATAGCAAATATCTTAAATATTCTAAAAATTCTTTGTGAAAACATAAACATATCTGCTAAAGGTATGAGAATTTTTTCGAAAAATTTCAGCAACTCTAGTTTTATAAGCAAAGAGGCAGTCAGTGAAACCACTTAATGCTTGTTTTCAAAGAAATTGATTCATTACCTCATAAACCGCTTTTTATAAATTATCAATACGATAACTTAAAAAAAAACATTTATGTCATTTTCTCAAAAGAGTCACTTAGGTAGGTACCTACTGCATTCTTGCTTGGAAGAGCTTTATTGATTTCAAAGTTTAACCCTATATAGAATATTTTAAATATTTAAACTATATTAAAAAAATATTATAAAAAATTGTTATGTGTAAGAAACATTGACTAATTTATATATTTTTTAAGCCAACTGTGCGACATTTAAGTTGGAGATTTTTCCATTAAAACGTGTCGATAAAATTTTGCTAAGACTTCAACAGACTGATAATTTACGGCATTTTTTTATAAATGTATGTTTATTTGTATATGAAATGATTATAAAAATAGTTTTCTCTTAAAATCGCAAAACAGCCTTCATTATTCAGGTCCAAATGCAATACGGTACTCCAAAGCTGTTAGTTGCGCGCACAAACGGCCAATTGTTAATTTAAAACTCGCGGATAAAAACATTGATTTTTACATTGAGACATTGATTGAAACAGTGCAAACTTCACGAAATTTGCTTTAAATTTAATGGCGAAATAATATTATTGACGATGCATTGAGATACTAATGTTGACTTCATTATGGATGGTATTGGATATTTTGACCTTAATGCGAGTGGTTAATATATTAACCAATTTTGGCATTTGCCCTATAAAGGGTTAAGGGTCGGTAGGAACTCACTCGGTTGACTTTCTTGTGAATTTATAATGCAATGTTTTAATTTTTCGTTGGAAATTGTAATTTCAATACCTTAATTTGAAAAGATTCTAACTGCTCTTGACCATGTTTTGAGATTTATAATATTTGTTATTACCTGTGGCGGCTGGTGACGGGGTGTTGGGGGTGCAAAGGAAGATTCAACCATTTTTGCAAGAGTACTTTCCTATTCATTGATTTTTAAAACACTTCTATAGCATGGACTTTCAATTCAGATGTCCGCAATACCATCTGTTTCTCTTCCGTAGTACGGAAAAATATTTGAATCTTCCTTTGCACCCCCTAACACCCCGTCACCAGCCGCCACTGGTTATTACACAAATGAAAATAAATAATTAATGAAAAAGTCTTTTAAAGGGGTGGGATTAGTTCACTACAAACATACCATTTGAGCCCTTGAGAAGTGAAGTGAGCCAATAAGCAAAATGATCAAACTTTTGTAGTAGTTCCAAGTATATTTTTGTTTTGTGAATCAAACAAAATTTCCGTGTGTTTTTAATCATCTCACTTCACTTAATTTTAACACCTGAAGAATATGATTATTTTCTTCAAAAAATACGACTTGGCTCACTTCAATTCTATGTGCTCAACATTAGGAAAATATTTGTCAAAAAAAAGTACTATATGCTCAAACCATGCCGTTGGTGTAATAAACAGGGCTGTGGAGTCGGAGTCGGAGGTTTTTGGCCGGAGTCTGAGTCGTCGCGGGGCTTTGGCCGGAGTCGTACTCTGAAATTTTTGAAGTTTGAACTTTTTATTTTTGCATATTCATAATATGTCAAATTCCGGTTTTGGCCGGATTGGTAGGGTTGATATTTAATTGTTAACACATAATCAAGAAAATTAGGAAAAAAATGTGACGATATTAAACTTTTTTTAGTCGGAGTCGGAGTCGTGGTTTTGGTAAATGATGGAGTCGGAGTTGGAGTTGGATTCGAACTTTTTTTACCGACTCCACAGCCCTGGTAATAAATATAAAACTACGATCCACAAATTAATTACACAATATCTATCTTGGTTCTTTTTTCGAAATAGTTGCCACGTTTGGACAGTCCTTTACACCGCGGAAACATTCATCAAGACATGTTCTCTTACGTCAATACACGAAGAAGACTCTTAGTAGATATGTTGATACTGTAATAAGTTCTTTGGTCCCCCTATTCTTATTTAAAAGTCGTTGGCCTCCGACAGCGGCAGCAGACGTTTCAAAATATCACCTGCCGATCTCGATTCGATCCCGGCACCACCTGTGAGACGGTAGGACGTTGCCGCGCGTGCTGGATGACCTCAGCATTTGATCACCCGATGCATCTTACTCGGCGGTTGAGACGTTACTAGGCCCCGCATACATCAAAGACGCCATATGTGCGAGTCTAGAAATAAGGGTGTAATCGAATCAGTAAAACATATTTTTAAGTTTACAACACGGTGGAAAAATGGCAAAGTATTTTAGTTCTAAATATATAATTTAGTTCTATATACTTTCGATGGATTTGGCGGTAACTTTGTGGAAGTTTATTTGAACAAGAAATTTAAAATAACTTACTATTATTATAACACGAATTCCGCGTATTGTAACACGTGTTTCGCCTCTTACAGATTCATCTTTGGATGTACTATCGCCAAGTGTGTGTATTTTAAAATGATAAAATTACAGAATGAAGTTTCGGTTTTTGCCGTTTTACGGAAAGCATGGAGGGGGTGGTGTTATAGAATCAAAGCAAAGCAAACAAATTATTTTACTACTAATGACGTAAGCATGACAAAATATTAACTAATGAGATGCAATCATTTGGGAAGGGTTAATCCCATCATTGGAAATAAAGTAAGCAATGGCGAGCTTAACACAATACATGAAGTAATCAAAGTTATTTTAAATTTTATATGATACTAGCTGTACCCTGCGGGCGTTGCTACGCCAGCAATTAAAAAAAATATTCGCGGGAGTAATTATAAAGAAATTTGTATACTTCCATATCAATTGTAGGGGGGATTAGGGGGGAGGGGGTGGGGGAGGGTGTGTACGCCAGAAAGTTTCACGGAAGTGTACTCGAGAAATTTGTAAAAAACACAATTTTTGGGGGAGGGGGGTTGTTTGGCGGGTGGGGTTTGGAGGGCGTATGGGAGGGTATACCAGAAACCTTCGAAGGAGTGAACTCGAAAAATTCGTAAAGTTTAAAAAAATAAATTTCGGGGTGGAGGTTGAGGGGTGGTTGAGGGGTTTGAGGGGTGGCTGAGGGGTGGTTGGGGGAGGGACCAGAAACCATCGCGGGGGTGCACTCAATAAATTTGTAAAGTTTCACATCGATCGGTCGAGCGGTTTAGTAGTCCATAGCGGACATACATACAGACATTCATTTTTATATATATATAGATGATATATGGCTGATCAGTTCATTCGTGCACTTTAAATGCCTGAAAAAGCTGGAAGCCGAAACTCGAGTCGTTAGTGACAAAGCTAATGAAAAAGAATAAAATTCAATTGATTCAGATCCAACTATTAACTATATAATGTGTGTACTACTAAAATACATTTCTATTTTTTTCATTTATGTTTTCTAATCCCGGGATTCATCAGCTATTGAAAATCCCGGGATTAGAAACACTAATTGGGAGGTCATTTATACGAAACTCGGGACTGAATTTTTCGTAAATCGATTGTTCAATCGATTCATTAAATTGTGTTAAAAACATGGTTGTAAGTTTTTTAAAGGAAATCACCGATGCTCAGTAGCGCCGCTGATAATGCCGTATCTTTGCATCAAAATAGTTGGGTATTGTATGATAACGGATATAGGTAAAGTTGGCAGATGTTTAATCCCCCCGAAATGACTTCAAATCATCATCATAATGATGCAATAAATAACAATCGAGGGGTGAAGCACCGATGATGTGTAAAAGAACATTCTTAGAAAATTAGAAAGAGAGTTTTTTTTAAACATGTCCGTTCCGAAATTGGAGGATATGGACTCCTCACTGAGTTTATCTCAACATATTGATTTCCGGTAAGAAAAATAACAATGTATTTTAGTTTCACATAAATTATTTTATATATTTGTTGATAGCTATTTCGGCTTACGCCTTCGTCAGAACTAGTTCAGAATATTTCTGACGAAGGCGTAAGCCGAAATAGCTATCAGCAAATATATAAAATAATTTATGTAGAACTAAAATACATTGCTATTTTCTTACCGTATTATAATGGAGTTCTACCAAGTAAAACCCTACTCAATCAATATATTGATTTACTCAGTTGACAATGCTCGCCATGAGCGAAACCGGTCCTCATACAATAAATTTTATGTGCAAAAAGTACATAAAAATGTTTTATTATTTTTATCATAATGACATTCCACCAAGTATTGACAGTGAACACCTTAAAATTGAGTGTTAATTGTACTTTATTATTTATTGTGATTGCATATTATACTGTCTTGTCGATTGCGTACTTAACCCTCCCCATACTGTGCTAAAAACTTCCGCGAGCTCCGGTGATATGTATTTACTACACCATATGAAAAAGTTATTTTAAAACCGAAAAATGTGAATATTTCTAGACATTGCTTGATTGACTATGGTTGAAGTTGAAATATACCAATTTTGTAATCTAAGTGTCTGAAAAGAAGAAAACATCGCAATTAGTTGCCGTCTGACGTCTTCACCCGTCGGCAGTCGAATTCGTAATGACGAAATGAATGGCTAGTTCGAAGTCGATCACTTCTACGCATGAGCTTTCGCGCCGGAGCTGTGCAAAAGTACGCTCGCACTCGCGCTTACACACGCGCATAAATTGGAATACGTAATGTATGGGTGATTCTTTGCCCGATCTTCCACTAATTATTTATTTCCATCGCTGCAAATGAATAACCATACATAACTGTAATTTTATTTAATACGTAATAACATTACTGAGGAATACAAAATTTCAGATCAGTATCTATTATATTTACTAGAAATATTCTCATTATTAGAGTCGAGTTGTAGTAAATACATATCACCGTGCAGCGAAGGTTAAGAAAGATGGACGTATACCTTTAGGTAGGTAAAAGGTATGTATGTAGGTAACGCGTGTTTGTCTGTTTGTGGCGAGGGCGCGTGCCAGACGCAGCTGCCAACAGACAGGTGGTCCACGATGACGTCATACTTTCACCGCCGCTCCTTAATCACCGAAAGGTGTTTTATCAAGCTGAAGATGAGATGACAGGCAGAGCAATTATTATTACTGTATGTTGGAAAATCAGAGCTAAATACAATAGATACTAATAAAATATTTTTAGTACTTATTCCACATACATTTTATTGGATCAGGACCGGTTTCCCTCATGGCGAGCATTGTCAACTGAGCATTTTCATTCCTTTCCTTTTCCATCCTTACTTGTAAAGTCATTGGCTTCGGCTGCGGAGTGCACGAGCTTGAATCCCAGTCCGGAAACCTTCATTTTTAATAACCGGTTCGTTTATAAACAAAATTGTAGAAATTAATCATCATAAAATATCACAGCTGTGGAGTTTGGTAAAAAAAAGATCGACTCGGATTCCAGCATTTACCAAAACCACGACTCAGAGTCCGACTCCAACATTGACCAAAAACACATTCCGATTCCCGACTCCGACTAAAAAAGGTTAATATCGTAATTTTTTTTATCTATTGATTCAATTAAATATCAACCATAAATATCAAATATATGCAAAAATAAAAAGTTAAAACTTTTCAAAATTTCTGATTCCATGTACAACTCCGGACAAAACGGCGCGACGACTCCGACTCCGGCCAAAAAAGTCCAAACTCCACAGCACTGTAAAATATTTTAAAGCAAAGGTCAAAAATTATAGTTAACTTAAATTATATTTTCACATATTAATTATTACGAATTAATTAAAAAATATATAAAAGCATTCTTTTTATTGGTTCAACCACATACCAGGATAACAGACATTTGAGGAGGTATACTAATTTAGATGCACGTTTACCAGCTGTCTTCGAGTTCAACGCTCACAATTTTATAGCGGAAAAAAACGCATCCTCCCAAACAATACCTCTCTGATATCCTATCTATGTATCTTTACGAAAGCTGCGCGCCTGTTACTTTTTTTACGAGATAACCTTTTGTTCACCATTACCACTCACCAAATGGAGCATAATTAACCAATCTTGGAAATTATATTGATGGAGTTAGTGTGTGCCCACTTTTCGTGATGTATTTTAACTGTGTCTATTTTACGAGGACTAAAGGTTATACGATGGTAATATCAATTTGGAATGAATTGTTTTTTTTTCAAAATAATACCTGCTCTGCTTTCCAATACAAATCCAAATCGAATATCACTCGCAGCGTGCAAAAAATATTTATACTTTTTATTTTTCTTAAATAAAAATATCCACTTTCGATAGAATCGGCTGCTACGTTGTAGTAGTTCATTTTAATGTTAAATTTAATTTGTTGAATCACGTGTTTCGTCATGTCTGAAAATGCTTCTCAAATTTGCGAACCACTTGTCACTTCATGTTTCACAATTGTATATATTATGGAATGACAAACTTTTCAAATGTAATATCATAATTATAAATAGCCTAATATTTATTCTATTTGAATTGGTACATATGGTATACTTGGGGGTAGATGCGAATTGTGGTTAAAATATGCTCTTATATTAATTAGTGGATGGATACCACACGAGTGACGTGGGCCCTCAAACTTTTTTGCCCGTCTAAAGCAGTGCCACCCAAACAGGGGCGTCACAAAATATGTGTTTTTGATCAGGGGGGCGAGGACTTTTTTTTTTCAGATTTAGTTGCCGTTGCATTAAAAAGTTTGGAAAGCACTGGTCTTAATAAGATGTACCAGGGAGCTCCATGCCAGGGAGAAAAAATACGGATGTACGGATTAGATACCATTTAGAGCAGTGGTTCTCACGGCAAATTGAACTGTGGTCGCATCGTAAACAAAAGCGGTCATATGGAAATATCTGGTGGCCGCACCAAATTTTTGTTTTGAATCTGTTGTGGTTGAGGAATCTCAAATAGACTTAAACATGTTTGTCAATTTACTATTAGTATTAATTGCATACGAGTCATTGTTGACAAATTAACTTGTAAAACCACATTTCTTTAAATATCAATCTTTTTTTATGAAGCTCTTGGTGGCCGCATATGAGAACCACTGATTTAGAGTATTTAGACTTCACGCATAGTAAGGGAACGCATTCAACGGGGGGGGGGTTCATGGAAAATAATAGAAAACCACAAAGGGTCTTCAGGAGAAATAAGTTAAGTGTGGTTTGAATGTAAAAAAGATGTATTTATCAGAGTTGCGCTGAGCGCAAAATTCGTATATTTTGTTTCATTAAATAAACCTACGCTAACGTACATTGTGGATGGTGGTGGGTAATGCAACTCGCTTTTCAATATGCAGGCGCATACGCTACATAAACAGTGTGATAAACTTGCAAAATTGGTAACGGTAAATGTCACACCATTTCCTTTTGAGAGGTAACTTAATGTCAGCCATCTTATCTCTTTCGATAAAACAATTGGAAAGAGGAAATAGGTTCTGTTACACACGTGCGATCGCCATTTTAAGCACTCCAAATAAATTATGCCGCGTAGCAGGCAGCTCGGGGCAGAGAGAGGCCTTAAAATAACGTATTTTTAACTTGGTCAACGATATACGAAGCTACTCATCTTTCCTTATACTTGCGTTTAAATCGTCAACTGCTATGAAGGTGAGACCGATCGATGAATACAGAAAAGGTATATTTTATTTTTGTCTAAGACATCTCACTTAATTCTACCGGAACTTTGGCGTGGCACTTGCGAAAGTTTTTTGAGTTGTACATTTCGAACAGTGTTTCCTAAGCTTTCAACATCTGTGACCATTTTCTAAACGCCGAGAACCTCACGACAAAAAATCGTATATCTTTTAATATCAATAATATAACATAACTTGTACTACTTTCGATGGATTCGGCGGTAACTTTGGGGAAGTTCATTTCAATATAAAATGAAAAATAACTTTGATTATTCCACGTATTGTGCTACTAACTGTGACACGTGTTTCGCTTCTTTCAGAGGCATCTTCGCACTTACTATCGCAAAAGTTTGCTAAAGTAAATGAAGCTGTGAAGAATAAAACGTGATAAACGTTTTTTAGTCGGAGTCGTGTATCATTTACTCCACAGGCCGCCTAGTTGAACGATTGAAAGCTTAACTTAAAAATACAGGTTCCCTTTTTTAAAAGGGATATATAAAAAAATAATAACAAATTAGTTGTACTTATTCCGCATTAGATCATTACATGTTTCATCCATAGCGAATCAATTGATTAAAATATTCTCGTTACCCCGCACCATATCTCAATTTAAATTATCCATATTTCTAACTCGTATTTATTGGATTGTGTTCCTCAATTAATGCTTGTAACCAGGGCTGTGGAGTCGGAGACGAAGAAAATGTAGTTTGGGATTTTTCCTTTTTACGGGAAGCAAGGATATAGAAACAAAACAAAGCAAACAAATAATTGTACTACTAATGACGTTAGCATTACAAAATATAAACTAATGAGATGCAATCAATCGGAAGGGTTAGGTTTAACCCTATAATTGAAAATAATGTTAGCAGTGGCGAGCAACTTGTCTTATGAAGGATAGTATTTAATAATAATTTGTTTTTGTTAATACTCATTAATTTTGAAAAATTCGAATAAATTAATTTATAAACCCTTTTTATTTACTCGGTCGAGTATTTCTACATTACTAGTATTTACTACTATGATTGTTTTCTATTAAATGATCGTCAATCTCGGAAAAATTGTTACTATGTATATACAACTATGTTTTGAATCTTGTGACAGTCGGAAGTTAATTCCTTCCCGCATACATCGCCCGCTGGTAATTTTGTCCAGTTTAGTCGTAATGGGAGACCCCATCCATGACAGGCGTGAATGAACACATACCTGGTTGGCGCAGGCGGAAGTCAACGAACACGGTTTGACTCTTAGCAGCGACTTTTAAACGGAAAAAGAAGAAGACAAACATTTATCTTCCAACGGGAAGCAATCATCGGGTGACCCGCATTACCATAACGCCATTTTACCCCATTCAAAGCGATGTTTTCTTTTTTCAAATAGGCAAAATATTTAAGTCACTTCTAACCCTTTATAGGGCAAATTAAATATTGTTAAAATCGAATTAAGACGAAATTTTTAAAACATTTATAGGTTAAAAATATAAGTATTTATGGTGTCTAAAGCATCAATATTTCCATTGGTAATTTATATATTTTTTAAGTCAACTGTGCGACGTTGAAGTTGGAAGTTTTTCCATTAAAAAGTGACAATAAAATGTTGCTAAGACTAAAACAGAATGATAATTTATGGATTTTTTTTAGAAATGTATGTGTATTTTTATATGAAATGATTATAAAAATAGTTTTCTTTAAAAATCGCAAAACAGAATTCATAATTCATTTCCAAATGCAATACGGTGCTCCAAAGTTGTTTGTTGCGCGCACAACCGGCAAAAAGTTAATTTAAAAACTCGCGGATAAGACGTTGATTTTTGGGAAACAACGCAAACTTTCCGCCATTTGACAAATTTAATGACGAAATAATATGATCGATGATGCATTCATTATGCGTGGTATTGGATATTTTGACCTTAATGCGAGTGGTTAATATATTAGACAATTTCGGCCTTTGCCCTTTGGAAGCGTGTGGATCCATTTTCCTACGAGAACTGCTTGTTAATAAATCGCTTAACTTTAATTTAAAAAAATATTACATCGGCTGAATAACAACGATGTAAGTTATTAATATGGGCATTATTACATATTAGGACACATTAATTGCTGATTTTGCGTTGGTTCACACGTAAATAAAAATAACCCAAAAATACCTAGATTAAATTTCACTTCAGGATTCCACCAGATCAATAACTTATTTAATTTTTTGCCATGTGGGGTTGGGATGGTTGAGCAGAGAGGGGATGTATGGTGCACCCTGTCTAGCCTAGGTATAAAAGCTATCTCTAATGCACGTTTAAAACATAGTTCTGACGAAGGCGTTAGCCGAAATAGCTATCAACAAATATATAAAATTTATGTAGAACTAAAATAAATTGTTATTTTTCTTACCGTAGTATAATGCAGTTCTACCAAGTAAATGCCTACTCAATCAATATATAAACATTCAATTCAAACTTTTGTATGGTATGTGTAACCCTTATATCTTTGGGTCAGCTACTTTGATGCAACGGTCATAAATAAAGGCATTATATAAAGTCTTTAGCTGTGTTCTACCGAGCAATTCCTTTTCAGATAGGAAATACTTAATTACTATTGTAAGAGATTGCTCTTTGTTATATTGAAATGTTGTTTCAGTGGCGTAGAAAAGCCAGAAAAAAAACTCGTAAACTAACGTAATATAAGTCCTACAAATATATGATTTCCTATCAATGTTCCATGCATTTAAATCCACCCTCTTTTTTATCACCATAGACAATTTGATTTTATTTATCGATGGCTTAAAGATTAATGTTTTTAACTCCACGTATGGCTGAAAATGTGCATGTCATGTAAATTTTTTTTACACAAAACTTATTTAAGTGAATCGGAAAAACGTTTAAATAAAAATTGATACCTCCATTGTCGTTCTAAAATCTACATTGCTAATTATCCAATTTCGCCATAATCAATTTTCACCTGTCATTTATTCGTTTTTTTTCAGCGGTGGTACAAATAAATCTGTTATGTTAATGATGTGTTAACATATTTTTTTTCATATATCTGCTTGTTACTCGGTCTCTCAGGCTCTCTTTAGCTCGATAACAGTAGGGATATAAGGATTAAGGCGAGAGATAGGACAGTGGGGTTAGCTTTTCTCTCTAATGCCGCTTATAGTAACGGATGAGTGAGCAGGATTCTTATTTTAAAATTTTTGATTTTAAATTAAATTTTAAATTTTTTTTAAAAAAATATTTGGCATTGCCAGCTTGCGCCAATGCGCCAAATATTCTGAGTTGTGAAAGTCACACACGAGATTAACTCGATAGTAAATAATGTATCAGTTGTGTTCACTGTAAAAATCAACGATAAATAACATAACACCCAGCCCAAGATCTTTTTTTCAATTGAAAAATCTAACCTTGGCGATGGATTGAACCTGGCCCCCCAGTTCGTTGACAGTAGGGACAAAGCTCTTGCCACTAGGACAGACCTCTCTTAGGGACCGACAACTTATACAACACAGACACCCATGCCTTCGAACAGAATCGATAAATCAACTTCAAAAATTCTGAAATAGTGCTGTTCGTACTGGAGCTTAAGCCGGTGATGTCCGTCACGGCAAACAACGAAGTTGACCATTTCACCACGAACCACGAACCATGAATCTGAATGTATTTGATATAAATAACCATGTTTGTTTCTATATTTCTATCTTTTGATAAAGCTCGCAGTGAGCAAAACCGGTACTGACCAGAAGAAGAAGTACAAAAAAATATTTACTTAAAATGGCATATAATGCCTTATTCATTCAAACTTACGGCTAACCAAAAAAGAGAGCTCGGTCGATTCGTCAACAATCGGTCTTCGTAAAAACAACTCCCGATGAGATGCTCTGCACTGGGGTTGAAAAAGATGCTCTCCACTGCAATGGTTGAAAAAGATTTTTCTCAAGAAAGTAATTTTCAAATTAGGATTTTTTGAATTTTGTACTTTTCCATGAGTTTTGTCGCTAACGACGCGGGTTTCGCCTTTCGGCATCTTCAGGTATTCCAAGTGCACGGATGTACTTGAACTGACGCGTAGTAAACAGTACTACTACTACTACTAAATACTAACAGGGGTGATGTAACAAACATACTAACAGGGGTGAGTTTAAACTATTTTATCAAGAAATCTTAGAGAATAATCGAGCTCAGCTCAACGGTCTGCCAATTTTGAACGAGCAACTTTATTTGCCTAGTTCACCATTGTTGTACCCTTTTAAATAATTTTTAATTTTAATTTATTGTCATTTATTAATAATTGTCATTTATTTACAATTCAAGCACTTGCTATTATTAAATATCAATTCACTTACTATCATTAATGTAATATAATAATAAAGGCTTGAAATCAATCAACTCATTAACGAGAGGTCGGATAAAACCCTAGATATATTTTAAATATTCTTATGTTATCATCTGGTCATTAATATTTTCAAAAATCCCCGTAATTATAACAAACCCACTAAAATCATTGAAACTTGTATTCATTCAAATTTCGCTAATTTACATTTTAATAACCTTTTAACTTAGTGACCTACTTATATTTTTGTATATAAACGATACAAACTGTTTACTACGCGTCAGTTCAAGTACATCCGTGCACTTGGAATGCCTGAAGATGCTGAAAGGCGAAACCCGGGTCGTTAGCGACAAAACTCATGGAAAAGTACAAAATTCAAAAAATTCTAATTTGATATTGAAATTCCATCAAGCAGCCTCAGTCGAAATACCTAATTAAAGTAATTTTTATTCAAATTTAATAAAATATTTATATTCTGCCGCCATGTGCCGCCACTGTGTTTTTTTATACGCTAAGGGTGTTTTATTGTAGGTTGGCGCTATTACAGAATTTAATTCGAAGCGTACGGACAAGATAATTAGTTTTTTTTGACCTTTCACGAAGAACCTCTTCTGGGTTGACGCTTACTGTCAAAAGGCGACATCCTGCATCCCGGAAGTCCAAAATTACTGACGAAATCGGGAGCTATTTTTTCAAATTGATTTTACCATAGAGCCTATGAATCAATTTCTCTCAAAATTAAGTTACCTAGGAACAGTGGCGGCTGGTGACAAGATCATTGTGAAGTGCGCGAAAAAAGTATTTATGCTAGAAATCCATCCTCCGTCTGCGAAAGAGCTTTGTTAGAAGGGACTAAGCCCTTACTCGGCGTAGCCATATATTCAAAAATAGTAAGACATTTTTGTACCTGTTCGACAGTAAATTTACCTGGATCAGGACTTGTTTCGATCATCGCGAGCATTTTGAAATAATTCGAAAATACAACAGTATGGCGTCATTAAGACAGAAATTAAAAAGGCTGTGTAGTCGGAAGCGGAGTCGCGGTGGTTTGGCCGGAGTCAGAGTAGTAAAAACAATCATTGTCAAACGTGACAAAATTAATCTTTTTTTTTGTCGAAGTCATTTTTTTTAACGGCTTCACTGCCCAGGTCAAAGTTAGCAAGACCATTAAAGGTTTGACACAAAACTGATACCTAATAGGAATATGCAAATAATTTAAAGAAAGTGAAAAAATGCATAATTCATATTAAATAGACTATAAATAAAATCCCGGACCGTGGTGTAGTAGTCAACGTCGTTGGCTACCTTGTCGGACCGCCCGGGGTCGATTCCCGGTACGAGCAGATTTTTTCAGTCGATAAATCGATTCTGTTCAGAGGCAAGACAGTCTGTGTTGTTAAATCACTTTTCTATCCCAAAGAGCGACGCATAGTGACAGCGATTAGCTAACCACAAGTGCTTTCCTATTATCCTTTCAATCCCTACTCATTTTCGAAAAAGAGGGGTTGAGCTACAAGCAGTTACTCGTACAAAAAACATTTTGAGATAAACTCCGCGATGAGTCCATATGCACCAAGTTGGGAGCGAATATGGTTTTAAAAATATATATATTATTATACTTATGCATTGGTTCATTGAACACTTTTTCCACGGGAGTTGCTTGATGGAAAATTAATCTTAAATATGTTTTTTTTATACTTTTCCATGAGTTTTGTCGCTAACAACCCGGGCTTCGTCTGTCAACATCTTCAGGCATTTCAAGTGCATGAATGTACTTAAACTGACATTTGAAATGCTAAATAATGTCGAATTCAACGATATTTATCATGTACATAGGATAGATATAAAATATTTAAAAAAAAATCTTTCAGTTGATATTTAATTATGAAAATGTTGCTTAGACAACAGCTTTGACTTAATGAGGCAGTTGAAATCTTTTTGAAATTGTTTCAACAATAAGATGAAACAGGATGAGCTATTGTATCCAGTTTGAAAGATAAGCAAACACAAGCCATACGAGACAAAAGACACGTTAATAAAAGGTAAACAATTAATATTATTGAAAAGGAAAGACAAGAAAAAAATACTAACTGCTCTATTTAGCCAAACAATGTTTACAGCGTCTTGTCGATACACGGCTTCTAAAACTGTGGTTTTAAATATATAAAATATTCTTGCATTAACTTTTCAATTTAAATTTTATATAATCAGTTCATCAATTCATCAGGACCGGCTTCGCAATGGTCCTGATTCACATAAATTTAATTTAGAATAACTACAAATGATGTCTTATAATTTTTTGACATAATGTCACTCCACCAAGTATTACCAGTGAACCTTTAATTGATATTAATTTTATATTGCAAAATTTATAACAAAAATTCTACATTAATGCCAATATGAATGAATGATTTCTCCATGTCAAATCATTTCATTATTTCAAAATTTGTTTGTCACGTAGGTCTTTTGAGTCGCCATTTGCAAGGGCTGTTAGTCTGATAAATGCACTGCCTGTTGAAATGGACATCTTCAGCAGTGAGCTTGCTGCTTTGTTTTCAAATTTCTTTTTATGTAATTAATATTTTTCTGTTTCATAAATTGTTAAATATTGTACATATATGTTATCCCAAAATATGTATTTTAATTTTCAAATTTATGGCGCATTGGCGTCAGCTATAAATAAATAAAACGATAATAAAAAGATGACAAGATATTGATAGCTATTTCGGCTTTCGCCCTCGTCAGAACTAATACTCACTACTTTATAGTTCTGACAAGATCGTAAGCCGAAATAGGTATCCCCTATATATTATAAATAAATATTTTTTTAAATTTTAAGTTCATTGTTATTTTTTCACCGTGCTATAAATAGAGGTCTACCAAGTTAATACCAATTCAATTAAATAATTTTATTCTTGTGAACAACGAGAAATAATCGTGGGTTTTCCTGTACAAAAAAACAATCAGCAATGTTTTCATTTTGATGACGTACAGGTAGGTGTTGGCCGATTATTTACCAAACTGGTTGAAAAAACACTAAACAAAGAATAATCTGCTCAGCAGGAAAGTAACATATTTTGAGCGTCCCTATTTTACCCTTTATATTTTTCAGAACTTAAGTTCATTGCTATTTTTCAATTAAATAATTTTATTCTTGTTAATGTTATCGTGACATTTTTCCTCCAGTTGCCGCATCCTGTCTTTTCTAAGAAGAGTAATTGAAATATATGCAAATGTATTATTTGAAACCGACCGAAACAAACGTACATTTAATATAGAGACGTTTCTTATAGAAACCAGGGCTGTGGAGTCGGTAAAAAAAAAGATCCGACTCCAACATTGACCAAAAACACGACTCCGACTAAAAAAGTTTAATATCGTCATTTTTTTTTGCCTAATTTTCCTATTTATGAATATTCAATTAAATATCAACCCGACCAATCCGGCCAATAGCCAAATTTGACATATTACATATATGCAAAAATAAAAAAATTCAAACTTTCCGACTCCGGCCAAATCGCCGCGACGACTCCGACTCCAACTCCACAGCCCTGATAGAAACACACCGGTAACCAATCGAATTATACTGAGTTTAATTATCACTTTTACGCTGTTCACTGTCAATACTTGATGGAATGGCATTATAATAAAAATGATAACACATTATTAGTACTTATTCCACATTGGATTTCGCGAATCACCACTCGGGACCAAACTAGCCGGGACTCATATCTAGAACAGGGAATATCCCGGTCAAACCGCTGTATTTCAAGCCGAAGTCTATAATAGACCAAAGCTTTTTCTGTGAGGTAGATGCGTCCCGTGTAAAAACCGCACAAATAAAGCTAAGGATTTAATATGGGAAGATAACATGTACAAGGTCACATTGTAAGAAACAGGTTAAACACTGGATTTTTCACGTGCAGTGTGTGAACAATGCGCTGTTAACTAAGATAAATGGCAAAACAGTTTTCAATGTTAAACTTTGTTCTTACGGATTTGCAGGAAAGCCGAGCAATATCTTGTAAACCGCTCTTCGTACATGTTTCATATTTTGATATCTTATAGAACTGCATTTGAGCATGACAATGCCATATTTAACTTAAATCAGCCATTTTTGTAGTTTCGCCCGTATGTCTCTACACCAGTGGTTCTCACGTAAAATTTGGCGGTGGCCGCATTAGGAACATCAGTGGTCTTACGAAAATGTCTGGTGGCCGCACCAAATTTTTGTGTTGATTCTTTTTTGTCAAAAATA
Organism: Himalopsyche kuldschensis; assembly: GCA_028554975.1. Taxonomy (NCBI): domain Eukaryota; kingdom Metazoa; phylum Arthropoda; class Insecta; order Trichoptera; family Rhyacophilidae; genus Himalopsyche; species Himalopsyche kuldschensis. The sequence continues at coordinate 2,514,992 of JAHFWI010000025.1, forward strand.
CCTAAGCATGTATGTGTTTATGTTTTTGCGAACTAATCATTCTTGATGCACAATACAATGCATACAACATATTCAATTTTCAGTGTCTTTGTTGGCAAATAAACTTGTAAAAACACCATTTTATTTAATATCAATATTAAATATCAAGCTGTTGGTGGCCGCAGCAAAATCCTCTGGTGGCCGCACATTTATTTATTTATTTATTTATTTAAGAAAAAGCAAATCATGGCATTACAGCTGATGCCAATGCGCCTTTTGACTTTTATAGTGGCAACTTTAACGGGGACTTGGGCGTTAGCCTAATCCCTTTCATCTGTCATGGTTTTTGTGTTGAGGGGAGTCGGTTTCTTGAGGGTGGTCGCCCAGAGCGGTGATGCAATAACCTCGAGTGGAAATTTTTTGTTTTATAGTTTTATTCAATGCGCCATGTATTTGACAAATATAAATACATGTATTTATATATATACATACATGTAAATACATAATATTAATCACTAATTAATAAAAACAAGATGAAAACATTGTAGTCATAAAAACTGAGAGAAAAAATTTATAAAATCATATTAGAAATTTTCAAAGATGTCAACCGAGTGAGTTCTGACAAAATCAACTTTTATTCATAAAATATAGTATTCGTCTGAACTCACTCACGTCAATATGAAATATGTCGACATCCGAAGCAATGAGAACATGAGAACCACTGCTCTACACCCACGATATGTACGTTTAAATAGTCTTAAAAATGCATTTAAAAAACCGCATAACTTTGAAATCGCTTAAAAAGAGGTTTTGGTGTATATATTAACTTATAATAATAAAACGTTACTTCATAATTAATAATCAAGTTTCAGTGTTATCTTTAGTTATATGGTATTTTCTAAGACTTGCTTTTGTGTGTTGAATTAATTTCAAAAAGTAATTAGCACAAAGCAATTATCAAGTCTTTCGTAAAACGCGACAGTCAGTCATAAATACAAGCTTTGCACGTGCAATCTATCTAATAATATAATATGTACAGACTCGAGAGACCAGACGACTGAGCACGCAGACGTTAGACGATATTCGCCTGATGCTTAACTGACTCATCTTGACTCATGACCTCGCCGTGAGTCACCCGTCACCAGATAACCGAACGCTATGATGAAGAGAAATTCCCTCCCAGACGTGACTCACCATAGATAATAAAATTAGCCGAAAATTTACCTGGTATTTGATATCTATATAAAACGTGGCAAGAATTTTAATTTGCTATGAATGCATAAATTATGATTAATAATGAATCGTTCAAACAATGTAATTAAATCAAATAGATATTTAGTGCTACTTAGTGTGGTGTAACCTGCATTTTTTCAATATCATTATGATTGTAAAAAAATACTATTATTTTGGATACAGATTTTTTATATAATATACATACTTTTAAGGTGTTCACTGTCAATACTTGGTGAAAAGGCATTATAATAAAAATTATAAAACATGTTTAGTACTTTTTACACATGAGGTTTAATTCATCAGGACCGGTTTCGCTCATGGCGAGCATTATCAACTGATAAGGAATACAATAAAACAGTGGTATTTATGCAAAAGTCAAGTATGAAAACAAGGTATGACAAACAATTGGTAAATCAACTAGAACAAGTATATTGCTTAGAACAGTCATCCCCAATCTTTTTACACCTGGGGACTGGCAAAAAGGGGAAAAAAAATTGCGCACCACTAATACTGAAATGAAAATGGTTTTATATTTTTTTAATAAAAATTTTGAAATAAAGATTTTAAGTGTTTGGGTTTATAATAAGTGATTGAAATTTGATAAACTGTTTGCGGCCTGGCTGAAATTCATTGCGGCACTGGGCCGCTGACCACTGGTCTAGAAGATTCATTATTTATCATAATTGATAACAAATACCAGGTATATTAATAGCTAAACTATTTAAAAAATGATACAAAATTTTGTGTTATTTATTTTACACTTAATAATAAATACGTAGAAATAAATTTTCTACGTTGAACGTTTGCTTAACCATGTCGCGAAATATTTCGTACGAAATACGAGAAATGTGATTGGATTTTCCTCAACCAATCGGTTCGCCGAATTGATCGCTTGAAATTCTACAGAATTTTATGTAAGTAGAATTACATATGCCACACAACGGGGTATCACAAGACCAACAATAGACATATAATATATGTCTATGTACATATATGTCATATATTATATGTTACAGTGAAACTGTATTCTCAGTGAAAATGTATCAAGTAATAGATTTGTATGACAACATGACTTCACTGGTCACGATCATTGAAATTATTGGCCCAAGTCGATGATTTGCCGGCCTTAAAATATTTGTTTGCTTCAATGAAACAAAATCAGCAAGTAGTCCCTTTCATAAAAAGAGAACCAAAGACAAAACACAGACAAACATAGGGCTGAAGATAGGGCGGTCAAATCTAATTTCAATGACAGCTTGGAGAAGAATATATTTTCACTGAGAATACAGTTTCACTGTAACATTTATTTATTTAGAACATGTTTGATGGAATTTAAATATTTGCCTTCAACTACTCCAAGACTTCAGGCGTTTACAGATGTACTAAAATTGTAAGTAAATAGTTTTCCTCGTGCAAATTATTGCTGAGAGTGAGTGAGATGACGAACGAATTGCGGAGAATCGAATCAAAATTGATCCTTACTTGTTTCGTATCGCAGTGATAAGACTCGAATGAACTAATCAGTAAGAACAAATCTGAGAGGAGAATCGACTTTAATCAGTGTTCGTTTCGTGCCTGAATGATTCATTTGCCACTTCTTATAAAATCATTTTACGATGTTTAAATGTCAGTTCTTGTTAGACAGGGATGTTTCAGTAAAAAAACCCATTCTTTTACCGCTGTAATTACAAATATTTTATGATGATCTTTAAAACTATGTTGAATTGTAATACAACTTAATGGAAAAGGTGAAACCCGAGTCGTTAACGACAAAACTCGTAAAAAATTACAAAATTCAATCGATTCCAATTTGACAGAAAAATGTGCATTTGTTTGGAGACGACACTTACGATTAAAGATGCCGCGAGTCACCTGCTGTCTCATTCTAGTTTCGATTTTTAATAGCAGCTGAAGTGAGAGAACGAAGAACAGAAAGGAACAGTAAAATATTTGAATTTTACGATTCGCGCCAAGTGACTCATTCGCCATTTTATTACAGTCAAACTATAATCTCTAGGCAGTTAGATAATCGGAGCTATTTTTCTTTCTTGGAACTTGCTACAATTTCTCCTTAAGTCCAGTAGTAGTGTGCGTAATGTGTATAATAGTAGGAAATGTGTAGCTGTGTGTGTTTTCCCGCGCGACTGACCGCATCAGCTGTTTGATAGCTGTCATTTCAGTTTGCGCGCCAATTCTTCTGTCATTGCTGCTATACCTACAGGAAAGCGAGCGGCAACGTCAGACAGGATAAATTCCAAATAATCCGCATTAGATTTCAATATTTTTATGCATAATATATTGTGGTTTATTGTCTTTTCTAGTGATTCATGATAAATTGCAAGTCATATTATAATAGTTTGGCTATTTAAAACAGTTGGGATTTTTTTATATCATATCCTTCCTGGCGGGGGAGACAGATGACCCCTACTGCCACTTTATCTTAAATATCTAGCAGTGTTTTTTTTAACTATGTCCACTCCCAAATTTGACCATATCGACTTTTATGTGAGAACTGCTTTTTATTCAGTTGCTCAACCTCTCATTTTCGAAGAGAGTAGGAATGGAAAGGATACGAGGACTAGGACAAGTCTATTGATTAGCCAATCGCTGTCACTATGCGTCGATCTTTGGGATCGGAAAGGTGGGAAGGGATTTAACAACACAAACACCCATTGCCTCTGAGCAGAATCGATTTATCAACTGAAAAAGTCTGCTCGTACTGGGAATCGAGCACGGGTGGTCCGACACGGTAGCCAACGACGTTGACCACTGCACCACGGACCGGGAAAAATATCAGTGATACAATATGTAAACTTTGGTATTCTTAAATCATAGTTTTTAACACCTTTCGCCGATAAAAAAATATGTTTTTCATCGAACTAGTTGCGTCGCAATAATATGAAAAAAGGCAGATTATTACTAGCCGAAAGCCCTTTATAACGTAGCTACAAATTGCCAGGATTCAAACTTCACTGCCGATAAGCAATAAGATAAGGTAGAGACAATAGAGAGCACAGCGTATATGCCGAAGTCAAATCAGTTTGAAATTTAAGAGTCATGCCCCTTAGACTATGGCCACAGTGAGAATCGTAAATTTTGGCGTAGCATAGTGAGATTTGCTTCATAATCAAAGGTTGCCGCGTTTGAAAAGTTAAAACGCAGCGTGATATCGTCAACAATTTGCACGCCAAAGCGAGCGCTGGTAAATTTCATACTTATTTGACTTCGGTATTTACGCTGCGCTTCGATTTCTCAGACGTCGCCATAGTTAAAGTCATTGCGGCAACCTTTGATAATGAAACAAGTGACGATACGCTACGCGAGAAGTTACTGTGACCATATCCTAAGGAGCAACCAGAGCTGTGAGCCGCAGTCGGGTTTTTTGGCCGGAGTCGGATTCGGCGCGGCTTTTTGGTCGTTATCGAAGTCAGTGTCGGAAATTTTGAAAAAATATAACTTTATATTTTTACATATATGTAATATGTCAAATTTGGCTATTGGCAGCATTAGTTGGTTGATATATAATTGAATACACATAAATTAATATGATAGGTAGAAAAAAAACGTTACAATATTAACCATTTTTTAGTCGGAGTCGAAGTCGTATTTTTTTTACCAATGGACGGTGTCTGCCAATCTCCGCAGCTACATAATTTGGTTAAAACATATATTTTCTTATGGTTGAGTATACCACCAATATGGCACGAGCCGATTATACCTAAACAGTATATTAAGTTTAAAATTCTCCAATAACGCCCTAGCTATGTACTTTCATATAATACAGTGCAGTCAATGATTGTAGCCCCGCTATTGGACTCAATGATTACACTGATCAAGATGGTGGAGCCAGCTGGCTGTGACGATTTCAGTTCACCTGACCAGTGGACTCTGAGAGAGACTGGTCGTTGATGCATAATCTTTGTCATTATGAACCGTTTGATAACGTTTAACGCGGTGGTTCTCAAACTATTATGCGGTCCCATGTCCGCTACCAATGTGGAACCTGTGGATTTCCAATAAAATTTGTAGCATATGGCTTCCAATAGAAGTTATCTCAGCCGAAATTTTAAATGAATAAAACATTTGTTTGTACCGCTATATTGTAAAGATAACAAAGACTACTTATACTGCAACATTTTTTGTAATTACCAGGGCTGTGGAGTCGGAGTCGGAGTCGTCGCGGCAGTTTTGGCCGAAGTCGGAAATTTTGAAAAGTTTGAACTTTTTATTTTTGCATATAATATGTCAAATTTGGCTTTTGGCCGGAACGGTAGGGTTGATATTTAATTGAATACACGTAAATAGGAAAATTAGGAAGAAAAAGTGACTATATTAAACTTTATTAGTCGGAATCGGAGTGAGAGTCGTGTTTTTGGTAAATGGTGGAGTCGAAGTCGAACTTTTCTTTACCGACTCCTCAGCCCTGGAGTAATAACTCATACATATAAAGACCAGGGCCGGTTTTTCAATTGATAAAAATATTTTTTTGACATCTTTAGATTTTTAAATCTAGCTCCGTTCCTCTTTATAATAATCTTCAACTTCATCCTGAGGAAGTCAATTCCAACTGATCGAGGTGTGACCGTTGCTCCCGACCTGAAACAATGTGACCTCGAGTATGCCGACAACGCTGTTATCTTTGACAAATCAGTTGAGGGTATTCAGGAAACAAAGGGCTAGACTGCAGAGAAACTCGTATCGCGTTGGCCTCAAAGTCAATAGCGAATAAAACCAATGTGCTCAGCAACAGCACCTGTCCAGACCCAGACTACTCTCTGATGAGTCCGGGGCAAGAAAGCGAGAGAGTCGAAGGTTTTACGTACCTGGGAGTACACATCACGGGAGATGGCAACCCGCGTAAAGAGCTCGCGATCCGATTAGGGATAGATGGAGCAACCTTCAATTCAATGCGAAAAGTCTGGGACTCACGGTTGTACCTACTCGGTCAGAACCAAGTGCCACTTATTCGACGCATGCACACTGACTGGGCTACTTTATTGTTACGAGTTATGGCACATTACAGAAGCACACCGTATACTGTGCTTTGAAAACAGATGCCTGCGGCGAATATTAGGAGTGCAGTGGTTTGACTTTGTCAGGAACACGGGGGTAAGAGAGCGGACAAACCAGCCCCTTATTACGTCTAAAATATAAACGCCACGTCCATGGTGCAAGTTCACAAATCAATTAATAAATGAAAATGATAACAAGCAGTGGTCGCGGAAACTATTGAACTCACTCATTCAAAGCGATCGTAAATTCAATTATCGGGACCGAATCGGTTGGTAGTTTATTGGTAGTTCGACGCATAACTACCAGTTGGAAATAAATTGTCTATGCCTGTATTTTTAACTGTACATATTTATTCAAATTGTCGTTGTTACTGTTTTTTCTGGTCGAGTAAAAAAGTCTTAGTTAAATGCTCTGAAGTGTGCCCATTTAAAAGAAAGGTTAAGAATTATTTTTATGAATTATCATTATTTAGCATAAACATATTTACGAGAGGAAGTCTACGAGATAATTAATACTTTAGCGGAGCATCTTTACAGATATTACAAAACACTATTTGTTGAAAAAATATTTTTATCAAAAGCTATTTCAACGAAAACTGCTTGTTATTTGTGGAGTTCTGCACGGGCCGAAATTTTTAAATTCTACACGGCACTAGCCCGAAAGATCTCCGACCCGGCCCGACCCGAGCCCGACAGTTTTTTTTTACATTTTCAACAAAATTTTAATTAACATTTCAAATAATTTAATATCAAATTATAATATGTATTGATACCGCATGATGTTGTATCGTATCAGAACTCTCTCGGACGATCTTATTTATCACCTCAATCAATAATAATAAGACCAAACGAGTAATATAACGCGAATAAATGCATTCAAATTGTTATAAATTCATGTAACCGACTCATTGCGACGGCTTCGCAGTGATTGAACAATTCAACTCAGGCGAGAATGCTTTGCGTTGATTGGTCGAGCTGTTTTTCATACTAGAATCACGGAATATAAATTCGGCTGTCAAATAAAATAACCGCCAAGTCAGTCAGTCGTCAGTCGTTATCCTTCTTTCAAAAGTCATGAGTTTTTTTTGCGCTTGCTTCGGACAGCAAGCGTAGTAACATATTCATTTGGTCTTACGCGTTTAAAAATGTTCTTACTGCAATGTATTCGTGTGGAATAGAAAAATGTAATAAAATAAAGACAATAAATTAGCCTACTCTGGGATAGAGTTACGGCAAGAGAAACCGTTTGAAATCTTTGCGAGAGACACCTTTCTCCCCATCCTGTCCCTAAGTTCCCTCACCGAAAGCCTTGGAAGGATGCTGTCTGACGCAGTCAGATTGGGAAGAAACCCTGGTCGTCTCAGTATGTAAATAAGATATACAATAATAACGTGTACATACGGAAAACTCGGATTTATGTTTTATTTTTTGTGTACCCAGGCCGAGCCCAGCCTAGGCCCAAACACAAACCTTTGTTACCCAGCCCGACCCGATTCACGGGTTATTAATGCTATTATTTATGTTTTATATTTAGCTGTATGGAATTTTTAATAATTATTTTGCCAAGGTAAATTTAAACGTTATCTTCCTGGTCAAAATAATTATTTTCTAATTCAACAAATATAGCACTTATTTAAACCTATCCAGGAAAAAATGATAAAATAAGTAAATATTTAATACTGAAGCTTAATTTCCCTAAATCTAGAATCTCAAATGCGCCCCGAGTCGCAATAACTTTAAGAACCCCAGCATCAGACTTGTTTATTGGCAAAAAAACTATATAAAACACATGGCATTACAGCAAGCGCCAATGCGCCATGCATTTGACAAATTAATAAAAATTACATAACATATTATACAAAAGAATTTAAAATAAGAAACAGAACAGAAACATATTATTTACATAAGACAAAAAAAATATCAAGACTGTTAATTACCAGGAGTCTAGAAAACAATAATTTCCCGATCAGCCCACTCTTTATAGATATATCACATTCTTATTTCATCTTCACATTTATAAAAAAAATAAGAACCCGCGATGTTTGATTCTGAACACGTTTATACTTACCGTTTAAATTTTTTTTCGCCCTTGAAAAAAGGGCTGCCGTTAGGTAAGATATGACTTCCTTCAACTATTTGCTACCCTAATAGTTTTCTAAAGACAATAACACTCATGAAATATCTTTTCGGATGCTCCTCATGCTAAATCTATTTGCTTACAATATTATCAATAAACACATTCCGACCTGGCATTAAGAAAAAATATTATGACTGTTCTTCATAAACGTTACAAAATTTTAAGTACATAATCTAATATTTTTTCTAAGATTCACTTGGTGGAAATTCAATACAAAATTTTAATTGTTTGAATTGAACATTAATCTTTTTTATTCGCCATTGTTCTATCCTTAACATGAAAGTTATTATCCTTAAAAACAATGCTGTGGAGTCGTTAAAAATACACGATTCCGACTCCGACTCCAGCATCGACCGAAACCACGCCTCAAACTCCAACATTGACCAAAAACAAAGTTTGTTTTGACTTGACTATTTACGTATGTGTATTCAATTAAATATCAACCAAACAATCCGGCCAATAGCCAATTTGTACATATTACATATATGCATGGATAAAATGTTCAATCTTTTAAAATTTCCGACTCCAGCCAAAACGCTGAGGCGACTCCGACTCCACAAACCTGCTTCAATATCCTAAAATATATATAAATTTGTCCAGCAATCAAAATAATATGACGTCTAATAATACCTTTAGAATCACTTTTTAACGATATCATATTTAATTTCAAATACTTGTAAAGAAATTGTACTTATCCAATTAATTGAATGTTATTAATATCAAACTACAAGTTAATTAATTCAGATCGCAATTAATAACTGTTAAATTTAATATCCAAATACTTCCTTCAGTGTGTTCACTGTCAATACTTATAATAAATAAATATTGGAATAGCATATAAAAAAAAATTAAGAATTTTTTTGTACTTATTCCACATTTAATTTTAAGGATCTGTATTGCTAATCACGAGCATTTTCAACTATGTAATGTTAAGATGAAAATGATCTCGTTGAGCGAAATAGGTCATGATTATAATAAATTTTATAATAAAAATAATAACACATTTTTAGTACTTTCTCCACATGAGATTTATTTATTTTTATTAAATGCACTTAATTTTGGGCTTTTACTTTGTTAATGTTAATTCATACTTAATTGATTTTTGATGTGTTAGTTTTGCATTGCTAAGAGGTCTTGAACATTTTATTTTTAGTCTATTTTTTCTTGTAATTTGCTTTAATTTAGTTGATTTACCAATTGTTTGTCATACCTTGTATTCATTCTTAACTTTTGCATAAATACCACTGTTTTATTGTACTCCTTATCAGTTGATAATGCTCGCCATGAGCGAAACCGGTCAAGATGAAATAAATCTCATGTGAAAAAAGTACTAAAAATGTGTGTGTATAAATTTTTTTTTACTATAATGCCTTTCTACCAAGTATTGACAGTGAACACCTTAAAAGTGATCAATAAATTTTATGTAGAATAATAATGTCTCATTGTTTTTTCCAGGGCTGTGGTGTCGGAGTCGGAGTCGTGGAGTCGGAGCATTTTGGCTGGAGTCGGAGTCGGTGCGGCGATGTGGCCTGAGTCGTACTCGGAGTCGGAAATTTTGAAAAGCTTGAACTTTTTATTTTTGCATTTAATATGTCAAATTTGGCTTTTTACCGCATTGATAGGGTTGATATTTAATTGAATACACATACATTGGGGAAAATTAGGGGAAGAAGGTGACGATATTAACCTTTTTTAGTCGGAGTCGGAGTCCGAGTCGGAGTCGTGGTTTTGGTAAATGCTGGAGTTGGAGTCGAAGACGGACTTTTTTTTACCAACTCCACAGCCCTGGTTTTTTCACTTAATTACTGATTGATTTCCTTTAAGGTGTTCACTGTCAATACTTGAATGACATTATAATAAAAGTAATAAAACATTTTTTTTTCATATCAGCTCCTTATTCGGACCATATGGCCACCACACGGTGCCTCCAAGATTCTCTATCACCCGCCAACTTCTTCTCTTCTTACCAAGTTATCCCAGCGTCCCGTAGCTCCCCTGGTTACAACCTATGGATGGTCATCAAAGGCCTTCCGGGGCGCCGGGACATAAAACATTTTTAGTAGGTACTTATTACAATTTTTTTTCAAAATCAAGACTGGTTTCGCTCATAGCTAGCACTATTAACTGATTAGTTGATTATCATCGCTATGAGTGAAACCGGTCCTGATCTAATAAATTTAATGTGAAGTAAGTACAAAAAATGTGTCCAACTTTTTTGTAACTATACTACTTATTGATTTGACCAAATTGTATTGATTAATTATTTTATTTAATACAAAAAACATGTTTAGTGTTGGAATGTGTTAAAAATTAAAGTCAGGTAAAAATACTATCTCTGTGTAGGAGTCAGACGATGGGTTCATTTTTTTTGTAAATATTGCATTCGATACGAAAACAGGACAAAAATAGTAGACTCGAAAAAAGTTGCGTCACAAATATTCATTCAAAAATATTTCACCCATGGATGGCGGATATTTTTTGACATTTACACAGACAGAATAAATATATTTCTTTTATACTTGCCCACACTAACTGGATGTCAAAAGAACTAATTGTAATAAAACATTTTGAGTACTTATTCCACATAAAATTTTGTAGATCAGTACCGGTTTCGCTCAGTGCTTACATTCATCAGTTGATAATGCTGAAACGAAACCCGTCCTCATATAATAAATTTAATGGGGAACAAGTACTAAAAATATTTTATTTTCAATAATATAATTCCATTCCACCAGGTATTTAACATTGAACGTCACAATTCTGTTGAAAATTATCCATCAAGCATATTTGTCATTGAAATAATCAGGGCTCTGGAGTCGGAGTCGAAGTCGTCGCGACGTTTTGGCATTTTTTTAAGTTTTGAACCTTTTATTTTTGCATATAATATGTAAAATTTGGCTATCGGCCAGATTGATTGGTTGATATTTAATTGAATACACACAAATTAGAAAGGTAGGAAAAAAATGGACGAAATTAAAAAGTTTTCAGTCGGAGTCATGTTTTTGGTAAATGCTGGAGTCGGAGTCGTATTTTTTTAACGACACTACAGCCCAGGAAATAATTCACATTTTTCAGTGCCTTAATTTCAGAAATTTATCTTCAAGGAAATATTTTTGATAATATTCTCTTATTATATAATGTATTTTACCAATAACAAAATCCATATACAGTTAATAACCTCGAAATTGCCACACAAAACTTTTAATTGATCCACATTTTTTCGGGCTAAGGTTTGGGCGTGACCGCATTAGACTATCCCTTCATACCTTATCAAAAAAAAATGCAGCCTAAACATTATTATAAGCGTTTGTTTGAAATACTTCATCCACATCATTCAGAGCTAGCATGATTTACAATATTATAATGTTGTCATAAAAATTCTATCTGCATATTACTAAAATACATTTTATTAGTCTTCCGCGAGGCGCCTATGGACAAAATTAACATCTCGTTGATTTACAGCCGCATACGCTTTCTTCAAATAAAACCGTCAAGCCAGTGACGCCGATGCAATAAACAAACAAAGCATTACTTCGAGATAAATACTTTGCAGGAAACAGATAAAAATCATGCTCACAGATCTCGATGCTTTTTTCTTTCAATAATAAAACTATATAACTCAACCCTACCTGATTGATTGCATCTCATTAGTTTATATTTTGCAATGCTGACGTCATTAGTAGTATAATTATTTGTTTCGATTCTATAACCCTCTCCTTACTTCCCGTAAAAAGTAAAAAATCCCGTTTTTTTTCTTCCGCGTTATAATGGAGTTCTACCAAGTATGCCAATTCATTCAATTCAAACTCAGTGAGAAGTTCATATGCTTCAAGATAGGAGCGGACGTGGTAAAATTATATAAAGTTGAAAGCCTTCAATTGGGTCTTGCGTGCCCCGCCTGAAATGGGCATATCAAATTAATTAACGTGTGAAACAAAACAAGCAGATTTGTTCCTATCATCCCCTCCTTGCTTCTCGTCAAAAAGAAAATACCCATGCTCCATTTTGTAATTTTATCATTTTAAACTGTTAAAATCAATCTTGTTTTATTACTTGAGCAAAATTTGCGATATTAAGTCCGAAGATGCTTCTGAATGAGGCGAAACACGTGTCACAGTTAGTATCACAATACGTGGAATAATCAAAGTTCCTCCGAGATAATACTTATGAGGAAACAAATAAAAATCATGCTCACAGATTTCTATGTATGACTCAAGATAATGTTTTTTCTTTCTTTAATAGAACTATGCCCTTTGCAGTACATATAGTTTAAATTGATTAAAAACAATAACACATTTTCATTACTTATTCCACAGTGGATTTATTGAGATCAGGACCGTTTTCGTTAATCGCGATCATGAGACCGGATCTTTATCAGAATACATGTGGAAATAGTACTGCAATCTTTTTTACTTAATAAATAATGCCTTTCCACTAAGAGTTGACAGTTAACACGTACTTAAAATGAGAGTGTGCAAAACAATTGTGTGTGTCGCGAGCAGATGTATTGATTATTTTTATTAATTTTTTTTTTCAACTGTCGTTGTATTTTGTATCAGTTTACAATGCTCGCGACGAATAAAACAGGTCCTGATCTTAATACATCCAATGTGGAAAATGTTTTAAATTTTGTTAAACTCGCAGTCGGAAATTTTGAAAAGTTTGAACTTTTTATAAAGCGTATAATTTATCATATAATATGTAAAATTTGGCTTTTGGTCGGATTGTTTGGCTGATATTTAATTGAATACACATAAATAGGTAATTGATTGAGTAGGCATTTACTTGGTAGAACTCCATTATAATACGGTAAGAAAAATAATAATGTATTTTAGTTCTACATAAATTATTTTATATATTTGTTGATAGCTATTTCGGCTTACGCCTTCGTCAGAACTAAATCTGTAGTGTAGTAAAATAATTTATGTAGAACTAAAATACATTGTTATTTTTCTTATCGTATTATAAATAGGTAAGGTAGGAAAAAACGAGACGAAATTAAACTTTATTTAGTTTGAGTATTTTTTTTTTGTCAATGTTGGAGTCGGAGTCGGAGTCGTGTTTTTTTAACGACTCCACAGTTCTGACGAAGGCGTGGGCTGAAATATTTATCAACTACATATTATGTAATACTAGTATTGCTACCCGGCGTCGCTCGGACTAAGCGACGAATAATTATTTAATATTACATCATTCGACATAATTATATCACAAAATCTAACATCCAAAATAGAGTTAAAATAAAATCACAAATTTTATTTAATTTGATGACAGCCCCATTCTCGCCCATTAAAATGTCCAAATTCAAGGAAAAAATCTAATTTGCTGTCAAAGAAATGTCAAATAATACCTTCACGTTAATAATAAACATTATTATATTAATAAAAGCCGGGAAAAAGTTGGTAGAAGACTAATTTATTACATTTTGACTAAATGTCTCCACCGATAAAAATTCAAACATATTTTCTTTCATATTCGTTTTTATGGCAACTTGCAACAACAATGCAAAAGGGAATTACAGACCCACATACATACGCCGTTTCGGTTTTATATATAAGATTTGTAGAACTAAAAAACATAGCTATTTTGACACGGAATTACTACAAGAGGCCGAAATTGTATAAACAAAAATGATAAATAACGGAGTACAAAATCTTATAATTGAAGAATATCAATGCTTAGAATCATGAACAAAATAATAAATACGTTATTGATTCTAGTGAGACTTTAACCAGATTTTTTGATCGCTTAAAAGTACTTTAAAACATTAGAAAACAAAATTTATTATCTGTAGAGTCTTCGGAAGCTGTATATATGCAAATCAAAGGTAAAGTAAATAAAATTGAATTTATTGCTCGGAGAATTGAAACGACGCCTGAATATAAAATAATATTTTTTTTACCTCTGTGACCGGAATAATTTATCGGGGCACAATTTTTTTCTTCACTGATGAACGTTAAGAATGGATAAAATGAATACTCGGGTCAAACGCTAAGATATGTATTTTGAATGTTATTAACCTTTTTAATACTTGAAAAATATACATATTCATATTCTAAAATATGTCCGCTTCTAATGTGGAGTACAGTGAAACCCCGATTCTACGTTTATAAGGGACCGTAAAAAAACAAACGATTAATGCGGGAAAGTTTTAAATATGAACTAAAAAAAAACGTTTGAAAAACTCATTTATTTGCTAGAATTTCTTATTATACCTACAACATTCATTTTTTTAAAAAGTCCTTAACACTACGATACTTACGGTAAGAAAAATAACAATGTATTTTAGTTCTACATAAATTATTTTATGTAGAACTAAAATACATTGTTATTTTTCTTACCGTATTATAATGGAGTTCTACCAAGTAAATGACTACTCAATCAATAATATACTACGGTACTTAATACGGTTAGAAAAATAACAATGTATTTTAGTTCTACATAAATTTTATATATTTGTTAATAGCCATTTCGGCTTACGCCTTCGTCAACTATGTCCTGACGAAGGCGTAATCAAAATATAAAATACATTTTATTTACGGTAGTTCTACGGTCAAGAAATATAACAATTTTTTTTAGTTTGGCACCATTACGATTTTTTTAAATATTTTCTTTTACAGATTCATTATCTATAGAATTGGCTTACGCCAAGTCAATATGTACTCAATCAATAATATACTCAGGCAAATAATAAAATTTATGTGTATTTTAGTTCAGTATTTTTGGCTACCATAATTTAAGCAAATGCGTACTCAATCAATAATATACTACAGTACTTTCTTGCAGTTTGGCACCATAATTTAAGCAAATGCCTCTCAAATTCTAAATTGTCTTTTACAGATTCATCTATCTATTCATTTTCGGTCCCTGTGATCCAGTGGCAAGAGCTTTGTCCTAGCGATTTTGCAGTTTGGTTCAATTCATTGCAAGGCTAGATTTTTCAATTGAAAAAAGAGATCTTGGGCTGGGTGTATGTTATTTATCATTGATTTTGTGCACAACTGATTTATTACTTATCATCGAGTTAATCTCGTATGACTTTCGGCGTAAGCTGTAATGCAAAATATTTTTTCATCTTAAAAAATTAAATAACAGGGGTGGCCAAAGCGTCGATCGAAGCGAATCCTAGTCGATCGCCTATCTGATCTGTACAAATCTTTGGTGCCCGTCCAAAGAAACGTGCGAAACAAGTCTTGTGACAGGGACAGCAAGCTAAAATCTCGAAGTTAGCCGATTATCGATAAAAAAGTATGGCCACCCCTGATCTGTAATATATTTTCTATATCCTTGAAGCAGAAAAATATTTTTAATTTTTCGTAGGCCGACAACGCTGCGGTGTCATTCCATGGTTCATTATTTCGTTTATCACCATCTTCTACAGAAGACTTAGATGCTCAGTAATTACTGGAAACATTATAACAATGAATCGTTAACAGTTGCACACTTGCAGTCTCAGCTTTTTTCCACGAATCGATTGAATGGGGTCGAATGTGCTTCAAAGAAATATTCATCAAAAACGGTCAATCGGGATAATACTTGTGACGGGAACAAAATTTTTAGACGATATATCGAGAAAAACGAGAAATCGGGGAACGGTTAATGCGCAAATATTTAACATTGTTGCTATGGGCGTTTCGCCGGGACTATATAAAATGAACGAACCACGTGGGAAAACGTATAATGCGACAACTAAAGTATATCGCATCAGTGCTTAGAATTTCAAATAACATATCATATTAAAAATGGCACACTGGATAGATTTTCATCGTATTGGCGTTATCTTACACTGTAATATAATTAACGTTAAACGCCCGGTTCGTGGTACAGTGATCAACTTCGTTGGCTGCCGTGATGGACCGCACGGGTTCCCGGAAAACCAGTACGAGTAGGTTTTTCCGGTAGATATGCCGCATGAGGATTCCATATGCTCCACATCAGGAGTGGACAGTTTAAAAAGAAAACAGCAAAGTATTTATTTGAGAAGTTCCACAATAATTATCTTTATAATTTAAAATAACTTAAGTGTTTCGACTGAGGGTGCTTGATGGAAGTTCAATATCAAATTAGAATTTTTTGAATTTTGTACTTTTCCATGAGTTTTGTCGCTACCCCCATGCCCCCAAACTCCTTGAACTGACCAAACAATCGTTTATCCCAAAAAATAATAGGTCACTAATTTTATTAAAATTTCTTGAATGAATACAAGTTTCCATGATTTAAGTGGGTTTGTTATAATTACGGGGATTTTTGAAAATATTAATGACCAGATGATAACATGAGTTGATTGATCAATAAATGACAATTATTAATAAATGACAATAAATTAAAATTAACAATTATTTAAAAGGGTACAACAATGGTGAACTAGGCAAATAAAGTTGCTCATTCAAAATTGGCAGACCGTTGAGCTGAGCTCGAGTCAAAATTAAACGTGTGGTTTTCAAGAATTAAATGGTTGGCGAAGGTGGAGGTATCTCTGAGCATTTAAATAACTTAGTTATATTTTTGTATATAAACGATACAAACTGTTTACTACGCGTCAGTTCAAGTACATCCGTGCACTTTGAATGCCTGAAGATGCCGAAAGGCGAAACCCGGGTCGTTAGCGACAAAACTCATGGAAAAGTACAAAATTCAAAAAATTCTAATTTAAAATAACTTATTCCACGAATTTTGTGATAGTGTTATATTTATATTTCTAAGGCCCAGGATCGGTTTCGATCATCGCAATCATGAGACCGGATCTTTATCAGAATACATGTGGAAATAGTACTATTATATATAGTCTGTTTTTCTTTTTAAAATAATGCCTTTCCACCATGGGTTGACAGTTAACACGTCCTTAACCGCTTTAAAGCTAACAACACACCGGTGGGCAACTATTTACTTTTAAGGCGTCAAAAAATAATATTTCTCAAATTATCAGATCGGATATGTATCCGAGATCTCTTAATTAACGCTCACAACATGAATATAATTTTTCGTTTTAATAGTGTTCTTAAAAGATATTCAACAAAATTGTCATGGATGTCAAAACTTTTGATAAAATATTCACAAGATTTACGTAAATATTATTTTGCATGTATATATGTGTGTTTCAAACGTATTGAATAAATATAATATAAATTATTCATACAATCATACGAAAAATTCAACAAAAATTCATTTCATGATAGCCAATCGGTGTGCAAAATCGACTAATATTATAAACTATGTATGTATGTATGTGTGACAACCCTTATCGACGATTCGTAAATACGCTCTAAAAGCCATGCAGTATGGTAATTAACATGGGATTGCTTTCATAAGGGATCAAAGGCATCTAAGCCTTAAATTAACGTAAGTAGTTTTAAGGTATTGTCATTTACTCCTTTTTAATTTTTGAAAAAGTCGAAGCTGGCAACAGGTTAAAAATGATTTAACTTTATGTTCGTATTCTGAAAAATACGAAATTGTGATAACTTGGTTGATTTAAGTACCTCTTCGTGCTCACTGCGGTTCGGATGGTGTAACAGAATCCTTACTCCATCGGCCGCAGCATCCCGCTGGCCAGATGAAGCGTGGGAAAGACTCGGGGCCTGGGAAACGGATCAGCTGGCCGATGACGTCACCGTTCAACGCACTGCCGCCAAGGCCAGCTGTATTGAACCACTTTTATTTTTCTTGAATTGCGCGTTGACTGTCTTCTTTTATGTACACGTAACGTAATACTTTCGATGGATTCGGCGGTTATTTTGTGGAAGCTCATTTTAAAATAAAATAACTTTGATTGATATAAAATTTGAAACAGCTTTTATTATTCTACGTATTGTGTTTCTAAATGTAACACGTGTTTCGCCGCTTTCAGAGGCATCTTCGGACTTACTATCACAAAGTTTGCTCGAGTAATAAATTATGTAATTGTAATATTCTAAAATGATAAATTACAAAATGGAGTTTGGGATTTTTCCTTTTTTAGAGAGGAGCAAGGAGGAGATGATATAATTTTTTTGTTGTTTTTTTTTTACAGAGTACTTAATCACTTTTAAGGTATTCACTGTCAATACTTGGTGGAAAGGCATTATAATAAAAATAACACATTTTTAGTACTTTTTCCACATGAGATTTATCTCATCAGGACCAGTTTCGCTCATGGCGAGCATTATCAACTGATAAGGAATACAATAAAACAGTGGTATTTATGCAAAAGTTAAGTATGAAAATAAGGTATGACAAACAATTGGTAAATCAACTAAGCAAATAAATTGTGAGACTTGTGAGTTAAAAGTTAAAAGTTCTTGAACATTTTAGTTTTATTCTTTTTTCTTGTAATTTGCTTTAATTTATTTGCTTAGTTGATTTACCAATTGTTTGTCATACCTTATTTTCATACTTAACTTTTGCATAAATACCACTGTTTTATTGTATTCCTTATCAGTTGATAATGCTCGCCATGAGCGAAACCGGTCCTGATGAAATAAATCTCATGTTGAAAAAGTACTAAAAATGTGTTATTATTTTTATTTTTAGGGTACTTAATGTCTACTTAAAATTTGGCTATTGTCCGGATTGGTTGGTTGATATTTAATTTAATACAGATTAATAGGTAAGGTCATAAAAAACTTGACAAAATTAAATGTGTATTAGTTGGAGGCGTGTTTGTGGTCAGTTTTTTAACGACTCCACAACCCTGATTCCATCGCAGAAAGTGTTTTGAAACCCTGCAGTAGACTTATCCAAGTCACGTAAAGTTATCATTTGGTTATGATTTTTGATTTAACGTTTGCGTATAATAGAAGCTGTTTTTTCAACAATAATGTTCACATTTCATTCGACATTGAATCTGACATATAAAAATTGGTTGTCTGTAAAGTCGGTTTACGGACGATAGTTTAACGTGACAACGTCATAAGAAAACATTGATGAAATGATTGCATACTTTATTGCCGCAATTGTTGTTGTAATATAAACAATGAAAACCACATTAACATTTCACTTCACTTTATAAACAATTGTAAACAGATCACGTGTAGGTACTGTAGGTGTATAAGTTGTGTGCTGCCGCTGTCTCTTTTCTACTCAGACGCATCGACCAATCGAGTGGAAGAGAGATCGATGCGGCACAATCCGAGCGGTAGGCCGATCGTGCCTCTCTATCGCTTATCCGCGCTCTCGCTCGCACGCTTGCCTTCGGCGTAACGCGGCAAACGGGACAATGAGTCATGTTTTTTCGTGCGTGCAGCGGGCGTTCATCGATTTATAAGACGTTGTCACGTCAAAAACTGTGAAATGGAAGCTGCATCTAGTGTCGCAATTCATTGCGTTACAAATAGTATAACCACCATGTTATTAAACTGTTTCTGAGTCTATCGATGTTTTTCTAAGGCTCATCTTGCATCGACCGCACAAGAGCGTGACAATGACATCTTTATAGTGTGAACGTGGCTTATTGCACAACGTGTGAAAGAACCATTTTTTTGGAATATTTATTTCATTGAGCTTTAAGTTCTAAGGTGTTCACTGTCAATACTTGGTGGAATGGCATTATAATAAAAAATAATAAAACATTTTTAGTAGTTATTCCACAAAAAAAATATTGGATCAGGACCGGGTTCGCTCATGGCGAGCATTATCAACTGATAATGCTTCCGTTTATAATCTACGAAATGAGCGAAACCGGTCCTGATCTAATATTTTTTTTGTGCAATAAGAACTAAAAATGTGTTATTATTTAATATAAAATTAAAAATAACTTTGATTATTCCACGTATTGTGCTACTAACTGTGACACGTGTTTCGCCTGTTTCAGAGGCATCTTCGGACTTACTATAGCAAAGTTTGGTTATGTAATAAAGTGTTATTATTTGTATTCCTACTCTTATTAAACTAATGAGTGGTTGAACGATTGGGTAACAATCAGTTATTGGGGAAAAAAGAGATACCTCCATTAAAAGGTCATTTACTCGGGCGGACAGGAATAAAAGAAAAAATTGAAAAAAAAATGTGATTGATTCAAGATTTATTCGTTGAAACGATTTTGAAATAAGTTTGAAAAATCTTTGACGACAAAATGTCAGGGGTCGTTAAAAAAATAACAATTACCAAAAACACGATTCCGACTCTGACTAAAAAAAGTTTAATTTCGTCACGTTTTTTTCTTCTATTTATGTGTATTCAATTATATATCAACCATCCAATCCGGCCAATAGCCAAATTTGATATATTTGGTGCAAAAATGAAAAGTTCACACTTGTCAAAATTTCCGACTCCGAGTACGACTCCGACTCCAACCAAAAAACGCCGACTCCACGACTCCGAATCCGACTCCACAGCACTGCTTAATGTACCTTATAATATGATTAAAACTAAAAATCGAAAGGAATTTATGATTCGGAAATTTCGAAAGAAAAAAATCGTCTTTCGTCCTACACGTTTGCGCGGTGTATATTGATATCGCCAGTTATTTTATTTGGCGTTCGAGTTGTTATTACGTATCACGGTTGAAGTACGGTATTCGTTTGGAAACATCCACAAGATGAAAAAAAACACTTTAAAGTGAGTGCGCTTTGATCAGATGCAACCGTTGTGGGAGAATCATCACGGTCCATGAAACGTAATGAAAATGTCAAACCGCAAAATCTTCCCGTCGCCGCACTAAGGGCTTGGGACCTCCAGTTTTCGGTCAAAAATACTTTGCATGAAATAAATAATTACAGTTCACATTCATTTTGACGAAAATAAAGTTTTACATTTAATGCTGGTCTGTGGTGCAGTAGTAAACGCAATTGGCATCCGTGGTGGACCGGCCTGGTTTGAGTCCCGTTACGAGCAGATTTTTTCAGTCGATAAATCGATTTTGTTCAAAAGCAATGGGTTTTTTTGTTGTGAAAAATCAAAGCTGTGGAGTCTTAGTCGGAGTTTGAGTCGGAGATTTTTAAATGTTTGAACTTTTTATTTTTGTGTATAATACGTAAAATTTGGCTGTTGGCCGGATTGGCTGGTTGATTTACGGTCAACGTTGGAGTCGGAGTCGTTGCAAGCATTATCATTGCAAGCATTATTATTTCATCGGTTGATATTTAAATTCATAATATTGATAATGCATTATGAACTGATCATTAGTTGATGATGTTCGCGATGAGTAAAACTGATTCTGATCTCTATCAGAATACATGTGGAAGTATTACCATCAAAGGTATTTTATTTATTTATTATTATACCATTACACCAAAAAGTATCAGTTTTAAAAATTTCAATTTATCACATTAACTTTTACTGGCATGTACATTTTGCCAGAGCATAGCCTGTATACATTTTGTTTGAAAATGGGGAGTGAAATTATTTTTAACAACAGGAATAAATTCTTTGTTATTTGTCTTCTTTTTGTGTATGCTGACTTTGCCAATGACACTGAAGGCGAATCGGATGTTATTATTTTCTTTATAAAAAAAAATATCAAAGAATATAAGAATGACTTTTCGGGCTCACAGTGCGGCGCATGTATTCAGACCGCAAATGTCTTGAGAAAAAGTAGCCAACAATAAAAATTGCTTATCTGATGAAATTCTAAAAGTGCCAATCGGCCGATAAATTTCATTTGAACAACAGCCCAGCTGAACTACATTTCTACGCGTGTACTTAGAACTTTGAACATCTGTGACACAGATGATAAAAAAGACACATTTTTCACTCACCGTTAAGATTGATATCCACTGCAAATTCAATACATACATTCAATAATCTATCATATATCGATAATAACAATGAAAGTGATCCACTGTTATTTTTGTTCTGAATCTTTGCAGTAGTTGGAGGTATAAGTGACCCTTAAATTATCTATGAATGTTACAACTTGTGTACTGGCAATACTGAAAATATATGAATTTTAAATAATCATTAGTGTATTTATCGACAAGTAAAATCATATTGTCATACATTTCATCTTATCCTTGATACATTTTCACTGAGAATACAGTTTCGCTGTAAGATATATAAACGATACAAACTGATAACTGAAAAGTACAAATAATTACTAATTTTGTACTGTTCCAAGAGTTTTGTCGCTAACGACCCGGGTTTTGCCTTTCGGTATCTTCAGCTATTTCAAGTGCACGGATGTACTTGAATTAACGCGCAGTAAACATTTTGTATCGTTTATATACGAAAATAAAAGTAGATCACTAAGTTAAATTGCTATTAAATGTAAATTAGCGACAATTTTATTTAAAGAGTTTCAATGAATTACGTGGGCTTGTAATTATTTTTGAATGTAGTATCGCAAATACTTATGACCAGATAATAACATAGGAATATCTTAAAATAAATGATTTATTACATATTAAAAAGGGCGAATATTTATTGTTCTATCAAGAAATATTAGAGATTAACAGAGCTCAGCTTAATAGTAACAATTTTAAACGAACAACTTAATATAAAATTTAAAATAACTTTGATTATTCCACGTATTGTGTAACTGATTGTGACACGCGTTTCGTTTCTTTCAACGACATCTTCGGATTTACTATAGCAAAGTTTACTTAAGTAACTTATTAATTTCTTAAATTACTTAAGCAAACTTTGCGATAGTAAGTACGAAGATGCCTCTGAAAGAGGCGAAACACGTGTCACAGTTAGTAGCACAATACGTGGAATAATCAAAGTTATTTTAAATTTGATATTATAATGAACTTCCACAAAGTTACCGCCGGAACCATCGATAGAACAACTTAATCTTCCAAACTCGCCATATGTATACCCCCTTTAAATAATTATCATTTATTAACAATTCAAACACTTACTATCATTAATTATTAATTCAAACACTTGAAATCAATTAACTCAGTAATAATGGATCGAATAAAACCCTACATTTATTCGTTTGAATTTTGTACTTTTCCATGAGTTTTGTCGCCAACGACCCGGGTTTTTCCTTACGGCATCTTCAGGAATTTCAAGTGCACATTATAAATTACTTTATTTTATCAGCTGTCAATGCTCGTGAAGATCGTAACCGGTTCTGATATTATTATAGTACTATATAATGTTTTTTATTTATTTAAATAATGTTTTTCCATGAAGAAGTATCACTTAACACATTAATAGTTTAGTATTGTGTGTTTCCAATAGAAAAAAAAACATGTTTTATCTAGATCCAAATTAATTAGTCATGATATAAAAGTATAAAGAAACCGTTTGTATCTTAGTACCGTCTTATAGAAGGCATTATCTTTAATTATAAGATATTATACGAGGGCTGATCGTAGATCTGTAAATAGGTAAAGATACGTGTATTGTTATATTGTTTTTTAAGAGACGGTCATGTATCTCTAAGCGGGAAGCCATACAAATCGGAAGCCGAGCTTGTTCTGAGAGGCGAGGTGTGATACCCTGCATGCGGGGGTGGTACTGGGAGACAATAGGAGTGGGGTTAAGGCTAGGTGCCATACAATGCAAGAAACATATAAATCAGATAAAGATAATTCAAATAAATTAAAATAAAATATTTTTCCAATAATAAGTAGATATCCTATTTAAAATAACTTTGATTATTCCACGTATTGTGCTACTAACTGTGACATGTGTTTCGCCTCTTTCAGAGGGATCTTCAGACTTTCTATTGCAAAGTTTGCTTAAGTAATAATGCAGGATTGATTTTAATATTTTAAAATGATAAATTAGAAAATGGAGTTTGAGATTTTTCCTTTTTACGGGAAGCAAGGAGTAGTTTATAGAATCAAAACAAAACTTTTTACTTCCTGTAAAAAGGAAAAATCCCAAACTATATTTCGTAATTTGGAATCTATTTCTTCATTACTTGAACAAACTTTATGGTGCTAATTAGTTACACAATACGTGGAATAATCAAAGTTATTTTGAATTTTATATTATAAGTAGACATCCTTATACTAGCCTTTGGTTGAGTGTCAACGCCGTTGGCTTCCGTTACAAAGCTCACGGGTCACAGTTCGAGAATTTACAGTACCCAATCGAATTAATAATTTCTGTTCTAAGGCATGTGTTTTATAAAGTTCCTTCATACACCCATACGATCTGAAAATTGAATGTAGCTAGAGCGATCAGAAAACCACTAATCCTGTCCTAATCATATTTCCTTTCTCTTCCTACTCTCTTCCAAAATGATAAATTGATCAACTGAGTGACGAGCAGTTCTCATAGAAAAAAACCACACTGAGGTAAACTCCATTAGGGTTGATCTAAATCTGCAAAGATGGAAAGATACGTGTATTGTAATATACACTTTTAAGGTGTTAACTGTCACTTCTCAGGACCGGTTTCGCTAATCGTGAGCATTTTCAACTAAGTCTTGTCATTATTTCAGTTGGAAATTCTCGAGATGAGCGAAACCAGTCCTAATCTTTGTAAGAATATATATATGTGAAAATATTACGAGAAAATTTGTTTTATTTTTGAATTCTTAATGATCCACTTTATAAGCGGTCATGGTTACAAAAAATCTTCTGGGGTATCCTCATAAAGAGGTTGGTTGTATTAATGAAATATATATATATATTTTTATTGTTTCAAATTTCTAATTAATTTGTGGCGCATATTTGCAAAGGTGTAAGAGATTTTTTGGAGTTGGGAAGTGGTTTTAACTTAAAGCTTTTAAAATATTAATTATGAATTTTAAACAAACAAAAATAATTGATATTCGGCTTAAATATCAAATTTTTTTCCGAAACTTCTACATAGAAGTTAATCTATAGGGAAACGTTCGTTTCCAATTTTGATATAAAGCAAAATTATGATACTAAGTTCCACTACATTCTGACGGCGTGGTCTTCCTCGGACGTGGTGCAGAATAACAAGGGTGGTAAAGCAAAGGGGATGGGAAGGTGGTATGATGAAGAGAGCGATCAGGCTGAGAGCTTTGGAGATTTGGAAACCTTTCAAGTGGCGCAAGAGAACGTTAGAAGATGTGAATTTTCACGTATGGTTGATACTAAAGAAAATGAAAACATTTATGCTTTATTGATTGAATTGGCATTTACTTGGTAGAACTCTATTATTTTTTTTATTTTTTGTCCGCTCCCAACTTGGAGCATATGGCCTCCTCACGGAGTTTAACTCAACATATATATTTCTACGATAACTGCCTGTTATTCAGTTGCTCAACCTCTCTTTTCCGAAGAGAGTAAGGATGGAAAGGATACGAGGACTAGTCACTATGCGTCGCTCTTTGGGATCGGAAAGGTGGGAAGGTATTATTAACAACACAAACACCCATGCCTATGAACAGATTTATCGACTGAAAAAATCCGCTCTTACCGGAAATCGAAGCCGAGCGGTCCGGCACGCAAACCAACAACGTTGACACTGTTGTCACTGTTGAATTGATATCTATTATAATACTTTCGATGGATCCGGCGGTAATTTTGTGGAAGTTAATTTAAATATAAAATTTTAAATAACTTTGATTATTCCACGTATTGTGTTACTAGTTGCGACACGTGTTTCACAATAGGACAGGTTGCCACTACTTACATTATTTCCATTGTCAGGTTTAACTCATTCATGATTGATTGCATCTCATAAGTTAATATTTTGTAATTGCTACCTCCTTTAGTGGTATATCTGTTTGTTTGTTTTGCTTTGATCCTATAAACCCCTCCTTGCTTCCCGTCAAAAGGAAAAATCCCAAAATCCATTTTTAAATATTAGAATCAACTTTGCGATAGTAAATCCGAAGATACATCTGAAAGAGGCGAAATACTTGTCACAATTAGTAACACAATACGTGAAATATTCAAAGCAATTTTGTATTGATATCTATTTCGACTAAATCGTCAGAACTATCCTGTTCTGAGTTATTACGTTGGCGTAAGCCGAAATAGCTATCAGCCATGTATCATATAATTACTGCTTAATTCTAACTTTCAATGAGATTTCTGTAACGGTCTGCCAAAGATATGACAAAATGTATGTATGTATTATTTGACGGCAATGGCGGCTGGCGACAGAGTATTAGGGATTACAAAAAAAGATTCAACTATTTTTCCGTACTACGGACAGCCAAAAATTCATAAGACTGGCACTCCGTTGGTATTGCGAACATCTGAATTGAAAGTCCATGTTATAGAAGTGTTTTAAAATCCAATGAATAGGAAAGAACTCTTGCAAAAATAGTTGAATCTTTTTTTGTACTCCCTAATACTCTGTCACCAGCCGCCACTGTTTGACGTTATAGAATATCAAGAAAAACGATAAAACGGGGAAAGATTAATGCGGGATATTTTAACATTGTTCTTATTGATGTTTGGCAGGGACTATAGAAAATGAATTAACTGCACGGGAAAACGGTAAATGCGAGAACGTTTAATCGGGGTTCCACTATATATATTATTTAGCGATATAGATACAAAATTAAAGGAAGCACATTTTGTTTACCATATAAACTTTTTTTTTGCGAATTGAACAACGGGTAACGACACCCCAACACAATGTATAGTGCCTGTACGTATAATTTGATCTAAGAATCGAAGCGCCAGCTGTTGTATTGAGAGACCGATAAGAAATTTTTGGACAAACTTCCCTGCATATCTATCTCTTCCAACGGACAAAACTTACGTCAAGTAAAAAGGTGTGGCCAATCTAAAAATACCATAACTCAAAAAAACAATTTTTTTACTTAAATGTTAAAAACTAAAAAAAAAACTATTTTTTTCTTGTTTAAATGTTAAAAACTAAAAATCTCATCTATGTTTTATGAATAAAAGTTTTTTGTCGGAACTCACTCGGTTGACTCCTTTAACACGGTGGAAAAAAAACAAGAACATGTCATAAATTTGCCTATTACGACCATATTTGGTAAAAACTAAAAAATATATTACTGACCGTTTTATTTAATAACCGACCACATTCACACTGATACAATGACAACTGACTGTTTATAATATTAACTGACCATTCTGATTTTTAACTGACCATTTATTTATTTAACTGACCGAAACTTGAATTAGTTACTGACCCATTAAATACATGCCTTTTAGTTCTACAGAAATACACACATAATACAAACAGTTTTCTGTACAACTAAAATATATTGATATTTTTTTCACCGTGTTATAATGGAGTTCTACCAAGTCAATGCCAATTCAATCAAAAGACTTCTTTAATAAAAAAGTCCAATGTTTACATCATTTTTTTACATTACACAGACAATAAACTATATATAATTTGTGATTTTTGCTATGTATATACAAGTTAAAATATATTTGTCAAATGCATGGCGCATTGGCGTCAACTGAAATGCCATGATTTTATTTT
Source organism: Himalopsyche kuldschensis (assembly GCA_028554975.1). Taxonomy (NCBI): domain Eukaryota; kingdom Metazoa; phylum Arthropoda; class Insecta; order Trichoptera; family Rhyacophilidae; genus Himalopsyche; species Himalopsyche kuldschensis. The sequence continues at coordinate 2,542,619 of JAHFWI010000025.1, forward strand.
TCAATAAATAAATCTCTATCATTAATTATCATGAATTACAATTTCAAGTCCATTCGTGCGCTTGAATGGCTTGAAGTTGCTGAAAGGTGAAACCCGGATCGTTAGCGACAAAGCTCATGGAAAAGTACAAAATCAAAACGATTCAAATTTTGATTTTCTTTCAATAATACGTCTGATAAAACCCACCTATTAAATTGATAGGCATTTCCATGCTATTAGCTGGTAATAAATTTTTAAAATATCATATTTCAAATCGTGTTCGATTCTCGAGAGTCATTTTTTCTCACTGTCTTTGTGACAGTATTAAGGTGGAAAATAAAATGACAAGTGAATTAATTCTGGTTAGATTCTCCGCAGGTCATCCATTCCCTTACTTGCAATAACAAACATCGTTGCAATGGCAAACGGATGATTTCTTATTGGGCCCTCCGCGGGACATTTGTTTTCTCGCTCTGTTTGGTATTCACGGAGTATTAAAGTGAGTGAGCGATAAATCATACGATTGGCGAACAGAACGCCCTCTCGAATATTTTGTACAAGTGTCTATTTTGCCAATAGTTGTAAGGTTCCTTTAATAGTTTTAGCCTTAGATAGATATTTCGGCATCATGCTATCGTCAGACCTGTTACTTTTCAAAAAAAGTATGCAATATACTTTTTGTAGAACTACATAAATTTATTATTTTGCTGATTATAATGAAAGAAAATGTTTTGTTTCTTTTCTTTTATAACCATATCCGCTCCCAACTTGGAGCATATGGACTCCTCATGGAGTTTATCTCACCACATGTTTTTTTTCTACGAGAACTGCTTGTTACTCAGTTGCTCAACCTCTCCTTTTCACAAACACAAACACCCATTGACTCTGAGCAGAATCGTTTTATCGACTGAAAAAATACGCTCCTACCGTGAATCGAAACTGGGAGGTCCGACACGGTAGTCAATAACGTTGACCACTGCACCACGGACCGGACGTAAACGGGACCTAATTGTTTATGCAAATTGTTGATATTAATTTTCCTATTGGCCAATTATGAACATATGTTAAAATCAGTTCTATCCAAAATACTTTTTTTCTAACAATAATTATATACTATTTAATTTTGACAGTTAAAATTTAAGTTGTGTCAGTATATCGTTAAGGTAGCGTTGGTTCCTCGCCATATGCCTTATGATAATTGCCGCAAGATGTTGCGAGAAAAGATCGTTGGCTCTCAAAGCCATATCAAGCCATAGGCAACCTTTTCGAATCTAATTAGAAAATGATTATATACAAGACCAATAAATAAACCATTACATAATATGATTTTTTTAAAGATTCCGCTATTAACACACGCAAATATGTATGTAGTTTTAAAAACACAATCGAAGATGATAACTTTGCGATACCGCTTGTGCAGATAAGTGTGACACATTTTTTGTTTTTCAAATTGGTAAGTAGAGACTTTTTTACTAATGATTGAATTGGCATTCACTTTGTAGAACTCCATTATAACACGGTGAAAAAAATAGCAATGTATTTTAGTTATGCATAAATTATTTTTGATAGCTATTTCGGCTGACGCCATCGCCAGAGCTATGTTTAAACATACATTTACTAATCTATATATACTTTTGTAGGCAAGGTGCACAATACCTCTTCTTTTCAGTTCTAGCATCTAAATTTTATATGGTACTAGCTGTACCCTGCGCGCGTTGCTACGCCAGCAACTAAAATAAATTTGAAGGAAAGACATTCGTCGGTCCCTGTGGTCTAGTGGTAAGAGCTTTGTCCTAGCAATCAGGGGTATTTTAGGTTCATCCCCGGCAAGGTTAGATTTTTTCAATTGAAAAAAAAAAAGATCTTGGGCTGGGTGTTATGTTATTTATCGTTGATTTTGTGCACAACTGATACATTATTTACCATCGAGTTAATCTCGTGTGACTTTCACAACTCAGAATATTTGGCGCATTGGCGCAAGCTGTACGCCAAATATTTTTAAAAAAAATATATAAAAAAATATTACACAAATATTCAATTCAATTTGAGTCAATTTGAGTGTACGCCAGAAAGTTTCGCGGAAGTGTACTCGAGAAATTTGTAAAAATTCGATATCAATTTTTGGGGGGAAGGGGGTTGTTTGGCGGGGTCGGGTGGGGTTTGGGGGTGGAGGTTGGGGGAGGGGTTGGTAAGCCAGAAACCATTGCGGGAGTGTACTCAATAAATTTGTAAAGTTTCACATTGATCGGTCGAGCGGTTTAGTAGTCCATAGCGGACATACACACAGAAATTCATTTTTATATATATAGATTAATAAATTATTAAATATGACACATTGATTTTATGTATTTCTTGATTTTTATTTAGTGAATATAAACGTTAATTAGTTTTGTATCAAGTTGATTTATTTAAATTGCATTAACCTTTAGTAATAATACGGTAAGAAAAATAACAATGTATTTTACTTCTACATAAATTATTTTATATATTTGTTGATAGCTATTTCGGCTTACGCCTTCGTCAGAACTATCAGTTTGAAAAGAGGAGCTTGCTAAGTATTAGTTTGTTAATTTAGAATGTCATTGGATTGATGATACCTATAAATTTCTAATTGTTCCAAGCATTTATCTTAGGACATTGACAAAAAAAATGCAAAGACATGGGCACTGATTTTTTTACTATAAGTAGTAAAATTAATTTTCAATAATGCGTCAATAGAATTTTTTACTATTGAATTCTTCTATAATCAAGCAAAATCATCAATTCAATCACTTCTCCCCTAGAAAAGGAGTATATTGCTATATAAATTATGAAGCACTTATTTTCAGTTCAATAAGAATTACTTGATAGCTATTTTGAACCCATGCCATCGCTACAATGGTCGTGTTACAATGGAGTTCAACCATGTGAACGTCAATTCAATCAACACACCATACCATTTCAATTGCTCTGAAATAGTATTTTTTTAATTAAAATAAAATTTAAAAACAAACGCATTTTACTAATCCCACATATTTTCATCCGGACCGGTTTCATTTATCCCGAGCATTATCAACTGGTGATTACAAGGACTGTTTTGTCCGAACTGTAACTGCAGTATGTTCAGACGGAAAACTGTATAGTCTGAAGATGTGTATCAATTAAACGAAAACGTTTTATTTTTTTCAGCCGTCACTGCTGGTGAATAAGACATACGAACAGAGTTATTTATACATCACAGACATCCATTCATTTGAACGATACATCAAAAAGCGATAGAGTTTAAAAAAAAACAATCCAAACCATAAAACGTATGAGGGAGGAAGCCATAGACCGTTATCACTTGGTCTCGGCAATCAAAAGATTATCCTATGTATTCTTTGTGTTGTAAAATATTGAATACGTTATTCGTTCGGTTGTCTACCACTGCCATTCTAAGAAGGGTTGAATAGTATGGCGCGTGTCAAAACACCTGCCGATGGTTGATCTCCTCTGCCTCTCTCCCTCTTCCTCCTACATCCTTTCCGACCTACATCTTACCACAATAATAAAAAGTATTACACTTTTTTTTATCTTATTTTGTCAGTATCGAAGGATTCTCATAATAATTTACCTTTCATGGTTTTATGAGAATATTTAGGCCTCTAGGCAGTTGTGGATTACACGATAAGCGTAAGAGGGGCGTGCATTGGGCCTCAGAAATAGCTTATATTAATTTCTAAAACCTAGAACTCTTATTTCTAGTCTAGATCGACATCCTTTAGGAAACGTGCAACTTGTATATCCTGCTTCTGTTCTACATTGTACAACATGATTGTAAAAATCTTTGTTATCAATTTAAAATTATCCTTATTTCAAAAACCGTATACATGTTATCAGTGACGGCTGGTGACGGGGTGCTGGGGGTGCAAAAGGAAGTATCAACTATTTTTCCCTACGTACTACGGAAGAGAAACAGTTGGTATTGCGAACATCTGAATTGAATGTCCATGCTATAGAAGTGTTTTAAAATCCAATGAATAGGAAAGAACTCTTGCAAAAATGGTTGAATCTTCCTTTGCACCCACCAACACCCCGTCACCAGCCGTCACTGCATGTTATTGATTGTGTTGACATTTACTTGGTAGAATTCCACTATAATACAGAGAGAAAGATAACAATGTATTTTAATTCTACACAAATTATCTTATATATTTATTGACAGTTATTTCGGCTTACGCCATCGTCAGAACTATACGATCATATAATTCGTCGACAATAACTGATTGTAAGTAAGTACTTGGCCCCTTAGACAGACAGAGAAACCTTACTCATTTCTATCTAATTTTCAGGAGAGCCAAAAAACAGGTTTTACCAATAATCAATGTGACCCATTTTTTTACAGATAAAAATTGCCTTTTCATTACCTTCAAGGGCGATGATTTGGCTATCTGATAAATAGTAATTTATTCTAATGTTATTTCATATTGTATATTTCGGCTTACGCCCTCTTCAGAACTATGTTTTAAAAGTGCATTGGATCATGTATATATATTACAGTGAAACTGTATTCTCAGTGAAAATAAATTCTTCTACAAGATGTCATTGACATTAAATTTGACCGCCCCATTTTCAGCGCAATGTTTGTCTGTGCTTTTCTTTGGTTCTCTTTTTATTACTCTTTTGACTACTTGCTGATTTTGTTTCATTGAAGCAAACCAAAATTTTTGGCCGGCAAATCATCGACTTGGCCAAATAATTTCAATGACCGTGACCAGTGAAATCATGTTGTCATACAAATCTATTACTTGATACATTTTCACTGAGAATACAGTTTCACTGTAACATATAAACCGCTTAGACAGGGTACACAATACATCTTCTCTGTCCCACCATCTTAATTTTATATGGTAATGTTAAGTTATTGAATGTGAAAAATTGATTTGATGTATTCTTGTAGTGAAAGTTAATCTGGGTTTTTACTAAGTGGGCGTAAGCCGAAATAGCTATCAACAAATATATAAAATAATATTTGTAGAATTAAAATACATTGTTATTTTTCTCATCGTACCTTATATATATATTGGATTGTGTGTATTAGTTAAAGTTTGCAGCATGTCATAATGTGGTATATTCTTATAAATACCCAAACAATGTGTTATCAATCAATTTCTCAAATCTATTGAGGAGTTGCAGAAAGGAAAACAATGATATATTGAGGAATGCAAAGGGTTAATAGTTAGTAGTATATTCAGTGAGGCGGTCAACAGTTAACTTTAATAGTGAAAGTAAGGAGTGAATTCGTTTATTTTCTTGATCGCATAACGTTACGTGGGCAAAGGATGCATTCACCTAACAGAAGGTGGTGGGAAAACCAGCCTGTACACCCAAATATATATCGATGCTAAAATGTTAATCTCAGGTTTATTCATTTATTAATTCTTGATTATGAAATACAGTGTTACCTCGAGATACGAGTGCCCTAACATACGAGTACGAGCCGTCGAGCGAGCGAAGTTTTGCTTTGAAATACGAACAAAATTTGAGATACGAGGAACGGCCGGGTATCTGTGTGCACTTTGCGTATGTGTGGAAGGGGTGCATATGAATGTTTAGGTGGCAATCCGTAGATGTTTATCTGTGTTGGTATTGAATTCTACTTCGACTGTCAAACAAACGCTATGGACCTACTATAAAAAACATACTTCGCTCTATCTCTTTTGCACAACCGACACATCCTATACGGAAGACATAGATGGCGCTCTACAACTGGGGCTGGAATTTCAATTAATTGATAGAGGTGCCACTGTATTCCATTATTGCAATGTATTATTTTTACCGATGTCAATTTGACTAAATTAATATTTTACAATATTATCAAAAGAATTACCATGTATTTTGATATATTAACAAAATAATTACAAAGTAAGAACTGTCAACATATATTCCTTTTGTTCACAGTAATAACATATCTCATATAATGATTTTTTCTTAGCTGAGATGTTTCCATAGATAATCTGAGAAAGATTGTGATAAACGCGCTAAAAAGAAATTACACACAATTAAAGTAAGTCAGAGAATTACCCAGCACGTGCCGGCACTAATGGAAGCGAGAGGGACACACGTAGAGGATCTGCCCGCGAGCGACTGAAAGAGGGCAATACCCATTGTCTAAATATCGTGAAATTGTGATAGAAGAAACAGTGGCGTTTCGCTAATCGTCTCATCAAATTAACACGTTGTCATATCATTGTTATTATTTTATTCTAATTAGTTCATATTATAAGCAAATAATTAATTAATCGACGGCCAAGATATAAAATTCTCTCTGTCAATTTTAATAAAATATTAAAGCAGTTGGTATTTTGATTTGACCTAGTCTATTTATCTTATATATTAATTAATATACTTATTGGATTCCAATACGAATTTATTTGTCATCCGACCCGCCAAGTTGTAAAAAAATCAGCCTTTTTCTTAAAAAGTCTGGTGACCGCTGAAATATAATATCCACCATATATAAAATAGTTTACGTGGAACAAAAATTCTATGCTATTTTTTTCACCGTGTTATAATTTAGTTCTGCCAAGTAAATGTAAATTCAATCAATAACCACTAAGCATCAGCTATAAAACATGCAAGAGCTGAATCCACAACGATTAAATGACTGTTAACTACTAGAACTCGTGTGTCGAGTGTAGGTCGTCATCGTATCGGGAATGCGGGAATTACTATGTCGAGTACTGCTCGACATTGTACAACTTAGTTGGAAAAATATTTTTTATCAATTTTAAATAATCTTGATATCAAAAACCGTACATATTGGATTAAATGTGACATAGATAAAGTTTGGGTAAATAATGGTCACGGGACAGAATCCCAATCCTCTCGAACTAAGCTCAAAAAAATTACATACTGGCTTATAATTTTATGTTTTGACTTAACTCTTTTAGTTCTTGTGGATTATTATAAAATGTGGAATCAAAATGATTAAATCTGAAGAATAATACTGATTATTGTATGAGTTCTGAAAGAAGAATTTGTTTTTTAATATTAGCCTATAATAAAATTATTCTTTTAAACAATAAACTTATGTGACTGTCTCTATATGTATAATATTATTATTTGTGTAGTTTGTGGTTGCATTTTTGTTCCTGTAAATTAAAACAACTCTATTTCATACTTATTGCGAAGTATTCTTTAGGATCTTCTATTATAATAAATTTAAAAATTAAAGACGAAACATTTCAAAAAAAATCCTTACATTCATTTCATTTAATGTGATTATTTTTCATAAATCTTTATAAAAATTCTGTCCTGTGACCATATACATATATATCCATAATTTACCAAAGTTTGTAACATTGCTAGCATGGTATATTATTCGGCATTTCGTTTTACCATACTAATATAAGCTTACCCTTCGATATCAATCAATTTTTCACATCTATTGAGGAGTTGCTGTAAGGAAAAAGATAATATATGAGAAGTGCAACACTACTCGGCACATGAGTTGCGCTTTACCTATACCAGGGGTGGCCAAAGCGACGATCGCCTATCTGATCTGTACAAATCTCTGGTGCCTGTCCCAAGAAGCGTGCGAGACAAGTCGTGTGACAGGAACAGCACGCTAAAATCTCGAAGCTGGCCGATTATCGACGAAAATCTATTCCTAAAACACGGGTCAAACAAGGGCTTGCAATTAGATTAATATAGGCTTTATATTACTACAGAAGAACCTCGATTATCCGGACTAATTGGGAATGAAGCTAGTCCGGATTTTCGAAAAAGTTTTTTTAAAAAGTTTCTTTAGATTAATTTTTTTTTAACCATGTCCGATCCCAACTTGGAGCATATTGATTCCTTATAGAGTTTATCTCAACTTATATTTTTCTACGAGAACTCAGTTGCTCAACCTCTCTTTTTCGAAGAGAGTAGAAGATGGAAAGGATACGAGGACTCGCTAATCGTCTTCTTGATAGTGTTCCTCTGAGGTATCGAATTCGGACGATGACTGACCCATATTTTACACATGACTTATTGTTAGAACAAATGCAACGATCAAAATATTAAGACTGCATTCCATCACGTACGTAAACAGTGGACGCAGTTCGCCACGTGCATAACAGCAAATTTGTAATATTTTTGTTTATTTTGACCATTCCGGATAATCGAGGTTCTACTGTACTTTTAATGTTGGTCGATCGCCGCCAATAATTTCAAACGAAAGTCGATCGCGGGCAAAAAAGTCTGGCCACCCCTGACATATACGATCTCAAGATAAACGGCATTGTTTTCAGAGTTTTAGGAGTTTATTGTATTTAATTATGGCATAGCTTCTTCGCAGAACCCTACTTAAGAAACTCCGGTCAACCCTGTTGACTTGGAAGACGTTACAAGACTCGACCACCTGCCCCCGCGTTCACTAAGTCACCGCGATAGCCGATGCGTTGCATTATAAACTTTATTACGCTAAAGTTACCTTTTTAAAGACGGCATATGTCGTTCTTCTGTTACAAAAGGTAACTAATAATCTATATTAAATTGTTACAGGAGGGGGTGCAGTAACCATAATACCTTTAGATACATTTCTTTTGATTATACATGGTGTCTGTTTATTCTTAATCGAGTTCCAACACTTTCTTAGCCATGCATACTGATAATTTTTTGAGGAATCGTGAGCATGAGTTGTTTGTTCTTCCAAGGGGTAGAACCAGTCTGCCAATGGGAATGCCTCTGGGAAGAGCTTTAACAATTTTAAACGGCATTGCTTCGGATGTCGACATATTTCATGTTGACGTGAGTGAGTTCAGACGAATACTATATTTTATGAATAAAAGTTGATTTTGTCAGAACTCACTCTGTTGACATCTTTGAAAATTTCTAATATGATTTTATAATTTTTTTTCTCTCAGTTTTTATGACTACAATGTTTTCATCTTGTTTTTAATTAATTAGTGATTAATATTATGTATTTACATGTATGTGTGTATATATATAAATACACGTATTTATATTTGTCAAATGCATGGCGCATTGGCATCAGCTGTAATGCCATGATTTGCTTTTTCTTAAATAAATAAATAAATAAATAAATAAATAATGCAGTAATTAAATAAAAGTGAAAAAGATACCATGATACCATGTTGTACCATCATTTTCTGCTTCTAAAATATACTTAAAAATGACAATTTAAATTGGTCGGCTAAGGTTACCCCACGGCAATACTTGGTGGGAAGGCATCATATTTGTCGGTCCAGCTTTTCCCTAGCAATGGGCCAGGCAAGATCAGATTTTTTCAATTGAAAAACGTATCTTGGACTGGGTGTATGTAATTTTTCGTTGACACGACTGATTCACTATGTATCATTTCTTATGACATTCAGAATTAAAAATATTTGGCGCATTGGCATTAGCTGTAATACCTTTTTTCTTTATAAAAAATAATATATAAAAACGTTTCTTTGTCCTTATTCCACGATTAATTTCGTCGCGAGCATTTAAGTGGAAAATGTTTTCAATTTAAAATTTATTTTCAATTATTGGATTCATCTTCGAATGCGAAGGTGTATCTGATGAATGACTCCCCAGCAGTAGCGGGAGCGATTTAATAACGACCACGTTTTTCTTAACACCGTCGTTCTTTACTTACAACCAGCTCTCGTAAAGTTCCATTTTTATCCATTTTGTTTACCATGTCCGCTTCCAACTTGGAGCATATCTCGACATATATTTTTCTACGTGGACTCGGACAGGACTAGTGGTTAACTAAACGCTCTCGCTTTGCATCGCTTTTTGTGATAGGGAAGGTGGGATGGGATTTCCAACAACACAAACACCCATGCCTTCGAACAGAATCGATTTATCGACTGAAAGAATCTGCTCGTACCGGGAATTGAACCCGGGTGGTCTGGCACACAAGTCAACAACGCTGACCGCTGAGCCACGGGTACTGGGTACTGGTGCGGATAGAAATTCTCAAAAATAGAACAGCCTGTGTCTTCATATGCACCAAAAGCAACGACGCCGGCAACTTCTTACCTGCATATCGTTCCCGATGACATCCTCCGTTTCCCTCATAGGGGTAAAGTGTTACCGAACAGGGGGTTCAACGAACCGATTGATCGGTTTGCAGTGACGTCACACGCGCTTATCAGCTGTTCAGGACTCAGCCACATCCGCCCTGGACATCACTTCCATGTATTGAATGACTTCAAGGATCTCATCGTTTCAAATAGAGACAGAAATAAAGACGTCATCAAAGAATACGATGACTATTTTTTTTTACATCCATGTCCGCTCCTTATTTGCAGCATATTGCCTCCTAAAAACCTTTAAAGGAGTGATTAAATCTATACTGGTTGTAATTTAACCTAATCTTGCTTTGGATCAGGACCGGTTTCGCTCACTAGTCTTCTTGGCGAGCTAATCGCTCTCGCTTAGCGCCGCTTTTTGGGATCGGAAGGATGGGAAGGGATATTTGACAACACAAACACCCATTGCTTTCGAACAGAATCGATTTAACGACTGAAAAAATCTGCTCATACCGGGACTCGAACCCGGCTGGTCCGTTACGGAAGCCAACGATGTTGACCACTGCATCACGGACCGGGCGTAAGGAATTTTTAGACAGCACAAACACCCATGCCTTCTAATAGAATCTCCGCGGACGCCATTTTCAAAAATGGACAAAAGGAATCCCTGCTGTACACTGTTTGGAAAAAAATCGGAAAAATAAAATATACTTCATCTAATTGCGTCGGTATTTAATTTGTTATTGATTGTTTTTGTCTCAAAAGAAGGAATGATATGACGTTATCACGTGTGAACGAGGGCAAGCCATTGGTCAAGGAGCAAAGGTTTAATCCTGCTCCGCGATTGGCCATTCGCATAAATTTGAATTCTTAATGGATCTTTGTTTTCAACTCGATCAACATCCGCCCGATTATCGTTTCGTATTTTTTCAGCATTGAAACAAAACTGGGATACCAATACATAAATTTACATAACTATTTTTGATCATATCAGCAATTAAGAAACCAATCTAAAAAATTATATATGTCACCATAGAGCAGTGATTCTCAAACTTTCAGCATCTGTGTACCCTTTCTATAATTTTCATCTTTCTAAAAAATACAAATCCTTTAATGACAATCAAATATCACTTTTGAAGTGTTCACTGTCAGTACTTGGTGGCATGGCATTATATTAAAAAATAAATGCGAATTTTGTGTTCTTATTCTACATGAAACTTATAAGGATCAGTACCGGCAAGCATTTTCAACCGGTGAAACTGGTCCTAATTCAAATAAAATTTATGTGAAATGAGTGCAAAAAATGTATTTTATTAAAATATTATATGTTGAAGTATGTAGGTTGTACAAAAATGTGAAATTATTTCATGCAATCAAATATATTTGTATTTCCCTTTTAAGTATATAAAAAAAAAAAGCGTGTACATTGGAAAAAAACAATATTTTTAACATACCCTACTAAAAATCGACACAATTTTTTTTAGCGAGGTCCTGTCATTATCAATGGTTTAAATATTGTAATTAACTAATTTTAGCCATAAACGTCACATCGAAGATAATGTGCGGGAAATGATGATATGCAGAATTATATCAAAAAAAATAATTTTAATTTTTAAATAAACAAGTAAGAAGATATTTGGCATTACAGCTTACGCCAATGCGCCAAATATTCTTAATTGTGAAAGTCATACGAGATTAACTCGATGATAAGTAATAAATCAGTTGTGCACAAAATCAACGATAAATAACATACACCCAGCCCAAGATCTCTTTTTTTTCAATTGAAAAAATCTGACCTTGCCGAGAATTGAACCCGGGTCTCCAGATCGCTAGGACAAAGCTCTTGCCACTAGACGACAGGGACCGACAATGTTTCGTTTATTTTAATACACTGCCTTCCCACAAAGAATTGACAGTTGACACTATAAAAATTGAAAAAAAGGGTTGAATTAATTAGATTCAAAATACCCAATCATATATTGTGATACAAAATATAACGTTAGTATATAAAAAAGGAAATGTTACACATTTAAAAACAAATATGTTTCCATTTCCGCTATATCGTCAAATGGAAAAAAATCTGTCATTCTTATAAACATTTTGTTTCGATCAATAATTAGAACATTAGAAATCGGAAACGAAGTCGAGAAATTCGGGTTTCTTGAATTTAAATTTGTTAAAATTACGCATGCGTCTTTGTTCATTTCCCAAAACAATATTATTACAGAAATTAACATTTTTCAAAATAACATCTGCTCTATTTTTTAACAATCAAGGTTAACTATAAAACACAATATCCCAACAAACACTTACAAAAGATTATAAGTTGTTTATTTCCCCTTAAATTATTCGGTCAGTTTCTAATTCGATAAATGGTCAGTTATAAATACTTAAAACGGTCAGTTAAAAATAATAAATGGTCAGTTTACACAGTTTCACAAGCTGTCAAAATAAAACTTTTTTATCATTTTTTTTTTTTTAAATAACAAACCATTCAAATATATTACTGACCGTTTTATTTAATAACTGACCACATTCACACTGATACAATGACAACTGACCGATTATAATATTAACTGACCATTTTGATTTTTAACTGACTAAAACTTAAATTAGTTACTGACGCATTAAAACATGCATTTTTAAAAACCATTTGATATTGATTTTATCAAAACATTCTCATTTTTATGGTGTTCGCTGTCAATACTTGTAGGAATGGCATTATTTAAAAAAATATTACACTATTTTGTACATATTCCACAATAAATTTATTAGGATTAGACCGGTTTCGCTCATTGCTAGTATTTTCAACTGATGCAACAATACAGCGTAGATTAAAGATAGGTACAATTCATTCGAAATTTGTATTTCATTTGAGTATTTGTCGACAATTTAACTTAAAAAAAAAGTATTCCAATATTAATTGTCCGGTCCGTGGTGCAGTAGATAAGGTTGTTGGCTACTGTGACGGACCACCCGGGCTCAATTCCCAGTGCGGGCAGATTTTTTCACTCGATAAACCGTTTCTGCTCAGAGGCAATGGGTGTTTGTGTTGTTAAAAATCCGTTCCCACCTTTCCGATTTAAAAGAGCGACGCATAGTGACCACTATAGTCCTATCATCGTCCTCGCATCCTTTCCATCCCTACTCTCTTCAAAAAAGAGAGGTTGAGCAACTGAGTAACGAGCAGTTCTCAGATGAACTCTGAGTGGAGTCCATATGTTCCAAGTGGGGAGCAGACATGGTGTAAAAAAATCCTTCCCACCTATTCGAAGACGGGTTAAGCAACTGAGAAGATATTAATTGCATTCGAAATGTTTCATTTTCAGAGTATTTTGTTGACAAATTATCTTGTAAAACTCCCTTTTTTAATCCATCAATATTTACTACGAAGCTGCTGGTGGCCGCAGCGAAATCCTCTAGTGGCCACACATGAGAACCACTGGTCCTGCCGCTGCGAATAAGGATAAAAGACCACTTGCAAAATTGGTACCATAAATACGCAACGGCCGGCTATCGTTGGTGTTTATTTATTAAATATTATTAGGCATTAGGGAGATAAAAAGAACATCCCTTCCGCTGCAATTTTATCTGACGTAACCTTTTGTATTGTTAAATGTCACTTGATTCATTAGGCCACTGCATCCCCTGCATTCGAGTCGACTACCCTTTGCGATATGATCGTAAAAAATCTGTCCCTTTAGTAAACAAAAGGGGGTAGATTTATCTTACAAAACACGGTCATATAAATTTTAATTTGAGAAGAAGCTGCTTAGAAAATATTTCAAAAAATTTTAGATTTTCTCTTGTCTTTTTACTACCGACGGTTTCAACTTATGGCGATAAAGTTGAAACTAAAGTATTTCTTAGCAAAAAAGCATTCAATGCAACTACTTACTGCTTCACTTTTAAAGTGTACACTGTGAATACTTGGTGGAATGGAATTATAATAAAAATAATAAAACATTTTTACTACATAAAATTTAATGGATCAGGACTAGTTTCGCTCATGGCGAACGAGATCACTTGATAACGCTCACAATTAGCGAAACCGGTCCTGATCCAATATATTGTATGTGGAATGAGTACTAAAAATGCGTTATTACTTACTTCTTGTTTCCATAGAAATCTATTCATTTTAGTATCGACGGTTTTTATAAATTTTCAATAATTGTCCTGTTTTTACCATGTCCACTCCCAACTTGGAGCATATGAACTCCTGACGGATTTTACCTTAACATGTTTTTTTTTATCTACGAAAACTGCTCGTAACTGAGTTGTTCAATATCTCTTTTTTCAAAGAGAGTAGGGATTGAAACTTTATGAGGACTAGTCGTTAGCTAATCACTCTCACTAGGCGCCGTTTTTTTGGTTGGCAAAAGGGCAGTATACCCGTTATTTGTTTCTGTCATTTAAAAGACTAAAGACACTTTATTCTTAAACAAATTAAGATGATCAAGATTTCGTTTAAATTGTTTGAATTTTGTACTGAAACCCGAATCGTTAGCGACAAAACTCATGGAAAAGTACAAAATTCAAAATTTGTTGATTGAGTTGGCATTTACTTGGCGGAACTCCATTATAATGTGGTGAAAAAATAACAATGTATCTATTTCAGCTTACGCCATCGTCAGAACTAGTCAAAAAATATATAATATAATTTCTGTAAAATAAAAAATCAGAGCTGTGGAGTTGGAGTGGGAGTCGTATGGTCGGGGCTTTTTGGACCGAGTCGTCGCGGTGTTTTGGCCGGAGTCGTACTCGGAGTCGGAAATTTTGATTCTTTTTATTTTTGCATATAATATGTCAAATTTGGCTATTGGCTGGATTGGTAGGGTTGATATTTAATTGAATACACGTAAAAAGGAAAATTAAGAAAGAAAGTGACGATATTAAACGTTTTTTAGACGGAGTCGGAGTCGTATTTTTGCTCATTGTTGGAGTCGGAGTCGGAGTCGTGGTTTTGGTAAATTCTGGAGTCGGAGATGAACTTTTTTTTACCGACTCCACAGCCCTGATTAAAATATATTTTTTTCACCGTATTACTTGAAATTTGAATTGGGATGAAAAATAAAAATTAAAAAAATGTAATGTTGAATTTTTATCGAAATACCAGAGCCGCAGAAGCCAGAAGAGATCTTCCACCTGCTGCGGCTGACGGGCCGGATAACACCTGTACCCACACGCTTGCACGTGGTCAGTGTCAGACGCCTGCCTTTGACAGTGTGTGTACTGACAGCAAAGGTGTGACACTTCGTCGATGATTGGTAAATTTGACATTGTTTACTGTTAGTAAAGTTCGGTGACAATCTACAGCAGCGTTTCCCAATTGGGTTGCAGCGTAAATGCTACTCAAAACATTGTTGGTTTGCGAATACATATATATATATTGTCCGGTCCGTTACGCAGTGTCAACGTTGTTGGCTTGCGCCAACATAATATTTGAATTTACAAAAAAAAAAAATTGGCATTACAGATTACGCCAATGCGCCAAATATTCTCAATTGTGAAAGTCATACGAGATTAACTCGATGATAAATAATGTACCCAGCCCAAGATCTCTTTTTTTCAATTGAAAATAATAGTCCTTGTCGGGAATAGAACCCGGGCTCCCCGATCGCTAAGACAATGCTCTTGCCACTAGACCCCTGGGACCGACGACTGACAGTTAACCCATTAAAAGAGAACAATTCTTGTTAAAATATTTTACATCTCTCTCCATTTAACATTCGCTCACATTTCATATTTCAACCAATTAAGTGCGAAAGTCGAGGGCCGCCTGTTATTTGATTACCTATTTTTCATTTAAATGTGACAAAAAAAAACCTACTGACTTTTCTTACATAACCCTTAAATGACCGTTTGCAAATTCCTTGCTTAACAAAATGTGCGATAAAATATCTATGCAAATTTCAAATTCTTTACAACCCAACCGTATGTCCCAACATAACGAACTTTTCGCAAAAATAATAATTAGAAAGATGCAACCGAAATAATTCCCACTATCCGATCTTTTGAGTATTCACCATTAATCATAATTATCCCTGTCCAAAGCAAACACTCTTTTGTATTCTTTTGTGGGGTATTTTTATTCTGCGTCCGGGAGCAGTGGTGTTGCGTAAATTCAATATTTGTAAAAAGGTTAACAAGTTACGCAAAAAAAGGCAGTAGGTTTGTTTACAAAATCACATTAACACTTTGTTTACGGGGCTTTTTAATTACGCACAAATTTTTGCACATCGTAAACAATGGGTTAAAATGATTTCCGCTCCCATCTTAGAGCATATGGACTCTTTCGGGATTTTATTTCAACACGATTTTTCTAGGAGAACTGCTTGTTACTCAGTTGCTCAACCTCAATTTTTTCGAAGAGAGTTGGGATATAAAGGACAGGACTAGTGATAAGCTAATCGCTCAAGCTACGCGCCGCTTTGTGGGATCGGAAGGGTGGGGAAGGATTTTTAACAACACGTATACCCATTGCTTTCGAACAGAATCGATTTAACGACTGAAAGAATCTGCTCTACCGGGACTCGAACTTGACCGGTCTGTCACGGAAGCCATGTTCCAGTGAAGCCTGCTCGATGTGAGTAAGGATAGAAAAGATCAGTCAAGGACATGACTAACGGTAGTCTTTAAATATGTAAAATAATTTCTGTAGAATTGAAATACATGCCTATTTTTCTCACCGTGTTATAAAGGATTTCTACCAAGTAAATGCCAACTCAATCAATAAACATATTATTAGCTTAATTTTTCATATATCCCGCGCTCCATAAAATAACGAAAATAGCAATCCCGAAAATGGTACGCTAGAATCGCACGCCACTGCGTCTCGGTACTTTTGATACTGGCCGGGGTCTGTGGTCCGGAAGTAAGGTCCACGTCCTGGTGACTGCGCCATAACCGGTTCTCTACGGCCATATGAGACGACCTGTGAGCCTTTGAAGGGATGTTGATTGGGTAGGTAGGAGATTACATTGCTACCTATCTTTGTCTCTGGAAGTGTGTAAAGAGTGACACAAAAGTCAGGTCACAAGGAGAATAAAAATAATAAAAGAAATGAAAGAAAAGTTCAAAATATTTTTATTTATTTTAGAGCGTTGTTTGTCATATTTTGGTTAATAAACAATTCTAATTCATTGATTGAGTAAGCATTTATTTGGTAGAACTCCATTATAATACAGTAAGAAAATTAACAATGTATTTTAGTTCTACATAAATTATTTTATATATTTGTTGATAGCTATTTCGGCTTACGCCTTAGTTCTGATGAAGGCGTAAGACGAAATAGAAAACTAAAAATATATAAAATAATTTATGTAGATCTAAAATACATTGTTATTTTTCTTACCGTATTAATTCTAATTCACTTTAAAGGTGTTCACTGTCAATACTTGGTGGAATGGCATTACAATAAAAATAGTAAAACGGTCCTGATCCAATAAATTTTATGTCGAATAAGTACTAAATATGTTATATTATTTTTATTACAATTCTAATAACTATTACTGTAACTATTTTTACGTGCCCTTTTAAATAGAAAAAGAATTTGTCGAAATGTTGAACATCCGAAAAACAAACAGTTTCAATAATAGCTAAAATAAAACTACATTACGAATAATTTGAAAGCATCCGCGTCTTTCGTTCAATCCTTACAGACCGCAAGATCACAAGTAAACGTGAGATGTGACGGGATAGATTAAAACCTGTTTGCGACAAAGGAAGGGTCAGGACGTTGAATCTTTAACTTCCGTTTCTGTCAGGACTCGAACCCGCGATAGCCCTCTGAACATTAATCATTTTACAGCGTTTTTAACTGTCATTAGTTGCAAACAAAAGGTTAAAAGCAAGACGCTTTGTTGAGATAAAAATGGTATCATTTTCATAAGAGATTAACTTTATTACACATTATGTGTGAGATACATTGTTTGAATAAACATAATAAAACATTTTCAGTACTTATTGCAGATAAAATTTATCATGGATCATGACCGGTTTCGCTCATGGCAAGCATTGTCAACTGATACAAAATACAACGACAGTGATATTTATACAAAAGTTAAGTAAGAAATACAAGGTGTGACAAACAATTGGTATTACAACTAAGCAAATAAATTGAAGTAAAATAGAATGAATAGACTATAGTTAAAATGTTGAAAACCTCTTAGCAATGCAAGCTATTACATCAAAAATCAATTAAGTATAATTTATCTATAACGAACTTTGTTGATCATTATTCGTGACCAATGAATTGTATGTGGAATAAGTACGAAAAATGTTTTATTGTTATAACGTAATTCCACCAAGTATTGACAGTGAACACCTTAGAAGTGATATACTGTTTGATTAAAAATAAAAGCCAAGCATCCGATCTCAATTATAGTGTCTGTGTACTTATAATGTAGCATATTAACAGAAGTTATTCGACAATAACTGATTGTAAATAAGTACTTGTCCTCTTAGACCAGTGTTCCGCAACCGGTGGTCCGCGGCCCAGTGCTAGGCGGCAGAGCCGTTCCACCGGGCCGCAAACAGTATGACTAATTTCAATCATTTATTTACTCAAACACTTGAGTTAATAAATGATTGAAATAAATAACTCTTGAAATCAATCAATTCAATAAAAATAATAGGTCATTTATCGACATTTCCATGTTAGTATGTGGTAATTAGTATTTACTGTCCGGTCCGTGGCGCAGTGTCAACTTTGTTGGCTTGCGTGCAGGACCGCCCAGGTTCGATTACCGGTACGAACGGATTTTTTCAGTCGATAAAATCTGTTCAAAGGCATGGGTTGTTGAAAATCCCTTCCTACCTTTCCGATTCCAAAGAGCGACGCATAGTGACAGCGATTAGCTAATCACTAGCCATGTCCTAGTCCTCGTATCCTTTCCATCCCTACTCTCTTTGAAAAAGAGAGGTTTAGCAACTGAATAACAAGCAGTTCTCGTAGAAAAACATATGTTGAGATAAACTCCGTTAGGATTCCACATGCTCCAAGTTGGGAGCGGACATGGTTAAAAAAAAAGTATTTGTGATACTACATTCAAAATACGTTATAAATATAATTTACCCAAAAATTCATTGAAAGTAATTTACCAAAATTTTCGCTTATTCATATAGATTACGTTAATAACAATTAATCTTAATGATCTACTTTTATTTATATATATACTATACAAACTGTTTACTACGGGTTTGTTGAAGTACACATTTAAGCTTCAAAAAGGAATTTTTTTTCAAATGATAATTTAAAAAAATATGTAACATCTTTGGTACTTATTTCACAATTAATTAATTAACATCAGGACCGGTTCAGAAAATACATCGATACAGAAATATCTACACGCCTATGACATGACAAGTGGTTGTCTTATCGCACTTGCTGCTAAATCTCGATCTCAAATATAGCACAGAAATTGCATATGGTTGATACAATAGTGCAGTGACGGCTGGTGCCGGGGTGTTGGGGGGTGTAAAGGAAGATTCAACCATTTTTGCAAGAGTTCTTTCCTATTCATTGGATATTAAAACACTTCTATAGCATAGACCAGGCATGGGCAACCTTTCCTAGGTCTGGGGCCGGATTGTCATTCCGTCTTCGAGTCAAGGGCCGGACCAAATTACTACACATAAGTAATATTTAATTCAGTAAAACACGTTCCTACATCTTTTTTTTTATATAATGAACGACATAATATTAATATTACTGATTACAAAATTTTGTATGGCTGAGGTTGGAAGTAAGACACTCCATATTGGCGATGATATTGCTTAAGGATAATCGCATAGAATTTTCGAGATTTTCATCTGTTACCCTCGTACGAATTTTTGA
Organism: Himalopsyche kuldschensis; assembly: GCA_028554975.1. Taxonomy (NCBI): domain Eukaryota; kingdom Metazoa; phylum Arthropoda; class Insecta; order Trichoptera; family Rhyacophilidae; genus Himalopsyche; species Himalopsyche kuldschensis. The sequence continues at coordinate 2,562,428 of JAHFWI010000025.1, forward strand.
TTTAGTGTGTTTCATCCTCAACAACTGATCGCACGTATATGTGCTGCCGAAAATACAAATGATGTTTCTTGCAAATGCGCTTTAATTTGTATATTTTTCATCCACCAAATATAATTTATAAAAATCCGTCAAAGTAATGTTGTTAAATTGTGTTTTTAGCAATAAATTCCAAAGCTCAATGAGTTCCATCTGTAAATTTGCTGGCACATTTTTTACATCTGAATCTATCGGACGAGCAAATATAGCGAATGTGGAGTCTTTGTTTTGGAAGTCAGCAAGTCTTGTATCATATTGCTCTATTAGTGCCTTCAATTCATCTACATAAGAATTACAGTCGCGCCAAAAGAAATCCGCGCACAGAAAAATGGTTTTAAAAAAAATCCTCCCTGGAACTATTAATTTCTTTTTCAATTACTTTGCCCAGATGTATAAGGGCCGGACAAAATAGCCCGGCGGGCCGGATCCAGCCCGCGGGCCGGTAGATGCCCATGTATGGCATAGACTTTCAATTTAGATTTTCGCAATACCAACTGTTTCTCTTCCGTAGTACGGAAAAATAGTTGTATCTTCCTTTTGCACCCCCCAGCACCCCGTCACCAGCCGTCTGCAATAATGCATACCTGTGTTGCCAAAGGGTAACTTTATCATCCGCTTTTTTTGTTTTGTTTAAAAGGATGAATGTGTGAAGCCACCCTTTTTAATCTTTAATGTAAACATGACTTTTATTGCATGAGTCGAATAAAAAAAAGGACGAAAATCTGTAGAAGCCTTTTTTTTAAAACGGTTTGTAACTAATTTGTAATTTGATGAATATCCTCTCAATTCTCAGCATATATCCTAATTTCATTTTAATTGGCATATTCAGGATATATGTATGTGGCGCTCTAAAATCGATACGTCTACATGGTGTCAGAATCTATCACTAAACCAAAGTTATTTCATCACTGTAACTAATTGGGTTGTTTTACACTGGCGTGCATTTGATGGGTCAGTATCTAATTCAAGTTTTGGTCAGTGAATTAAATAAATGGTCAGTTTATATTATAAACGGTCAGTAGTCACTGTATCAGCATGAATGTGGTCAGTTATTAAATCAAACGGTCAGTAATGTATAATATTTAAAATAGTTATGGATTTTGACTTGATTTTTGACGTTTGAATCTTGGGTTTGCCAGTTACGATAAAAAAGTATTCTTTTCAGTACACCAAGTCGTTTCGGTGCTGTTGCTCTCTCACCACTTGTTACTTACCTCAGCAAGGTAATGTCGGTCCCTGTGGTCTAGTGGCAAGAGCTTTGTCCTAGCGATCGGGGGGCCCGGGCTCAATCCCCGGCAAGGTCAGATTTTTTCAATTGAAAAAAAAGAGATCTTGGGCTGGGTGTATGTTATTTATCGTTGATTTTGTGCACAACTGATACATTATTTACCATCGAGTTAATCTCGTATGACTTTCACAACTCAGAATATTTGGCGCATTGGCGTAAGCTGTAATGCCAAATATTTTTTAAAATAAAATAAAAATAATAAAAATAATAAAAAATAATAATAATAATAACACCATATCTTTTTGGTGTTGTATGATATAATATAACTTATTTATTTATTGGCAAAAAACTATATAAAATACATGGCATTACAGCAAGCGCCAATGCGCCATGCATTTGACAAATTAATAAAAATTACATAACATATTATACAAAACTTTTTAAAATAAGAAACAGAACAGAAACATATTATTTACATAAGACAAAAAAAAATAATTATGTTGTGTATCCCGTTGTACATGTGCAATAGGTCACCTCGGTAAAAATTCCATGAAACTCTAGTATCAGAGATATCAGGATAATCTTCACCCTCAACGTATCGCCCACGACGATAAGCGCATATTCTATTTTTAAAAGCAATAGGAACTCAACCACTATAGCTGGGTGATAACTGTCCTCAAGGACTAGAGGGTTATCACTTGCGTACACCGATACACAGCAATCTGCATCAGCCAGCACCAAGTCCAGGACTCTTGCCTTCACATTTTCAATCTGTGAGAACTGTTTGAGATTCACACAGCTTAAAAAATGAGCAAACACAAATCCTACTGCGGGTGTCGACGAATACAAATTGAAATCACCAATGGTAGCAATAGAATTTCGCATTGACAAGTTCAAAAAATGTTTAACTTATATCCATCATTTATAGATATCTACTAACCCTTTTACAGACAATGACTGACCATTTTACAGTAAAAAACTGACCATTTATAATTTTTATCGATCATCTTATGTATTTTTTACTGACCATTTCCCAAACTCCGTTTTGTAATTTATCATTTAAAATATTATAATCAATCTTGCTTTATTATTTGAGCAAACTTTGTGATGGTAAGTCCGAAGATGCCTCTGAAAGAGACGATGAACGTGTCACAATTAGTAACACGATAGTGCAATAATTAAATTTTATAATAAAATGAAATTCCATCGAAAGTATTAAGGATTTAATACCTTGTTTCTTTAAAATGTACGGAGGTAAGATGGTGTGTAAAAATAATTGATTTGCATCAAGACATCCAAGGTTTTAAAACAGCGTTTGCTCAAACAACAATAGATACACAAATTTATTGTAATGAATTCGCTTAGAAAACAATTGCTTGCTCAACATACCTTGGTATATGACATGATACTACATATATACATACCTAAAAGCGTACATATATAATATACTGATTCCATATTCCTTCGTTTGCGACAATGCCAGTGATAAGAGGCTACAAAAAAAACATGCAGATAAATTTAAATAATTTTCCGCTACGCTATTGGTGGAAAATGTTCTTTTATCTTTGCATAGGACAAGACATCCGACCGATAAGAGAATTGGTTGCATATAAAATGCAGAGGCAACTTATGTATGTTGAATTAAATATATAACATTCTTCACTTTTAAGGTGTTCACTGTCAATACTTGGTGGAAAGGCATTATAATAAAAATAATAATACATTTTTAGTCCTTTTTCCACATAATTTTTGTTTTATTTGATCAGGACCGGCTTCGCTCTTGGCGAGCATTGTCAACTGATAAGAAATACAACAAAACAGTGATATTTATACAAAGTTTAAGTAATAATTCCAAGGTAAATTGAATTACGCGGCCTTCAGCAAATTTGCGGCGTCGTACGGCAACAGAGCGGACCTATTCGTATAGTCCCCCCGCTTCGCGATCGGAAACTAGAGTCATTTCACTGTTTTGCATTTTTAATATTTTAAACTTAAATGATAGAGACAATCAGCACACTTAAGTGCAAGCCTCCAAGTACTTGAGCTTCTGCTCTCGGACAATTCCTGCGATCAAAACTGAACAGATACGCTTCACGTTGTTACGCCACGGGACACGTCTGCTGAAACCAGAACGTACGGCCGTGGCGGGTGGTGGTTGGGAACAACGCATGGTATTATAACTAAGCAAATAAATTGAAGCAAAATGTAAGAAAAATAGATCCCTTTCATCTCTGTGCGTTTCTCGTGTAAGTAAATGTTGTTAATAGTTGTAAAGGTGATGATGATGGCGATGAGGTGAAGATTTTATGATGGTGCTGACATTTATTCGTGATGAAATAACCTCGAAGTTTTTTTTTTAATTGCATGCATGCGAGATACGCATTCCAAAATTCAAAAAATATCTATCTTTCAAATTTGAATTCGGCTGTTCCGGTCCTGTTTTTTAACGGCAGCCATGACGGTTGAGCAACGGTGCTCTGATTGGCCAGGGAGCAATCGGAAACCTGCTATGACAAGTAATTATTATTCAAGAAAAGCGATATTAATGGCAGAGCGACACGTTCTAACAAAAAGATAACGAAAACAATTATATCGTCCATTTTATTGTACAGTTACACATCGCTAAGAAAGAAAACTGTACACATGGTTCATCATCAGCCACATGCGTAGCTGGAAGATGAAGACTCCATATTGTAATATACAAGTAGTCCACGATTTACGACCGAGATATAATCCTGAACTTCGGTCGTCAGAACAATTGGTCGATCTTCACACAAAATGCGTACTAAAATAAGTGATGTACAGTGGAACCCCGATCTAACATTCTAGCATAAACCGCTTTCCCGGGTGGTTCGTTCATTTTCTATAGTCCTGGCTAAACAAAATATTTCTCATAAATAAAGGGTATTTCAATAGGGACGCTCAAAATATGTTACTTTGTCCTGCTGAGTAGATTTTTCATTGTTTAGTGGCCAAATTTGAGTCAACCAGTTTGGTAAATAATCGGCCAACACCTACCTGTACGTCATCAAAATACAATATCTGGTGAAAACATTGCTGCTGTGTGTGAAAGTGTACAGGAAAACCCAAGGCAGCTTATTTCTCGTTGTTCACAAGAACTTGGCTTTTCTGCGAATTCAACTTGGCAAATTTTGAATCGGGCCTTATGTCTGCACCAATACATAATAAAAATCACTAATTAATTAAAAACAAGATGAAAACATTGTAGTCATAACAACTGAGAGAAAAAAATTATAAAATCATATTAGAAATTTTCAAAAATGTCAACCGAGTGAGTTCTGAAAAAATCAACTTTTATTCATAAAATATAGTATTCGTCTGAACTCACTCACGTCAATATGAAATATTTCGACATCCGAAGCAATGCCGCTTAAAATTGTTAAAGCTCTTCCCAGAGGCATTGCCATTGGCAGACTGGTTCTACCCCTTGGAAGAACAAACAACACATGCTCACGATTCCTCAAAAAATTATCAGGAACATTCAATTTAACATTATAATAATTGTGGAATTCTCATTTTGGCCTCGGATAAGCCGAAAGAAATATAATGCCAAGTACATTATAGGTATTATAGATGTTGTTCCTTTAACAACTTCATTGGTTCTTACTTTATTCTTGAAAATTGTAGAGGTCGTCTAATGTGACAATTATTGTACATTGCAAGCTATGTCCTTCATCAAATTTATAGCTTTACTCATTTTTTTATCACATCTACTCCGCTTATGAGTAAGTATGGGCACGATTTATTGATCATTTACTTCGGAAATGATATGCTTATATTATGTCATACTAGTATTGCTACCCGGCGTCGCTCGGACTAAGCGACCAATAATTATTTAATGTTTTCCGTTCCAAGTACTACCTCCTACGTATTACAAATCGTTTCTCAACAAACCCACGGACCATACAAGATGACATTTTTGCTGGCGACACTTAGTTATCTTACTTTTAAAAGGTTCTAATTGACATTTTGATAAATTATGGATATATGGTCACGGGGCAGAATTTTTAATAAATAACTAGTATTGCTACCCGGCGTCGCTCGGACTAAGCGACCAATAATTATTTAATGTTATATCATTCGACATAATTATATCACAAAATCTAACATCCAAAATAGAGTTAAAATAAAATCACAAACTTTATTTAATTTGATGACAGCCCCATTCTCGCCCATTAAAATGTCCAAATTCAAGGAAAAAATCTAATTTGCTGTCAAAGAAATGTCAAATAATACCTTCACGTAAATAATAAACATTATTATTAATAATAATAGCCGGAAAAAGTTCTGTAGAAGACTAATTTATTACATTTTGACTAAATGTCTTCGCCGATAAAAATTCAAACATATTTTCTTTCATATTCGTTTTTATGGCAACTTGAAACAGCAATGCAAAAGGGAATTACAGACCCACAGACATACATACACCGTTTCGGTTTTATATATAAGATTATATGCATAAATAAATGTTCAAGCTCGAAGATGCAATTAAAATTTTAAGTCTAACAGTCGTAAGCCGGGGACTACCTGTATACTGTAGCATTTTTAAGCCATACCTTTAATGCAAAACACAAAGCAGGTCAACATTATTTTAGTAGAGAAAATGAATCGAAGAATTGGTCCACTTTTAGAAAACACATAATTATATCAATCAATTATTCAATGGTGGAAAGGCATTATTTAAATAAATATAACTCATTATATAGCACCTACTAATTCTACATATATTAACATTAAGATCAGGACCAGTTTCGTTCATCGCGAGCCAAATGAGAGCTAACAATGCAACATCGGTTGGCAATGCTTGCGATGAGCGAAACTAGTGCTGATCTTTCTTTGAACATATGTGGAAATAGAACCTAGTAATGTATTTGATATATTTAAATATCTCATTCAAGATTTTCAATACGACCATTTTTAAATATCGATATTAACTAACGTTGTCTCTCGGTATGAAAAGGTTCCCCACCCTCGTATTTTCAGTAAAAATATTAATTCTAATTAGTAATTTTTATGTTTCTTTCACGTTTGTATTTGATGGTGAAAATAACACAGACGTAATCTTATATATAAAACCGAAACGGCGTATATATGTATGTGGGTCTGTAATTCCCTTTTGCATTGTTGTTGCAAGTTCAATCAAACGAATTGATTTCGCTCGCGAAAGTTTCGACGGTAAATTTGTTTCGTTATCAATGTGTGTGTAGAGACTTCAATTACTCGAGTATCGAGTAGTACATTTTACAAAATACTCGAGTACTTGAGTAGTTTCATATGAACCAAAATATCTTATATATAAAACCGAAACGGCGTATGTATGTCTGTGGGTCTGTAATTCCCTTTTGCATTGTTGGTCATTAAGTTGCCAGTTGTTTCAACTTGGCCCGTCTGAATTTACGCGCCGAGGTGAACATAACCCCAAGCTGGTCCGAGCGAAGCCGGGTTCGAATACTAGTATGAATATAAATCTATGGAAAAATCATTTTATAAAAATGTGATACTCGAACCCTTGTTGAGGAGTACAACAAGAGCTTTATAGCGTTACCACTCGGATACGGGACTGGTGTCAGCGAAAATATTAAGTGCTGAATATATTTTTAAGTATTAAATAATTAGTATCTATTTCTGATGACCTATTTTTCGGTGTATTTTACATATTAGTTCAACGACATTATTTTTAAATATTGCTTAATGTCCATATCAAAACCCTTTCCAAATAATCCTTGGGCACATGCACTACCTATACATGGAAAAAAAATATAAGTACCTATGCAAGGATACATTTAATATCCTTTGGCCAATTCAAAAGCATATAAAGGTGAACAATTATCTATACCATTCCAACGGTTTTCCTCGCTTTCTAACAGGTCGTATAATAAACATAAGACATGTATATAAAGCTTTCCAAAGACTGGCGTTCACGGTAAAGAGCCGTAAGAAAAAAAAATTGACAGTTTTATATAGAAATACCAAATAAAATATCGTCGATTGGTGCAGTGGTTGATTTATCGATTTTGTTGGAAGGCATGGATGTCTCCGTTGTCTACAAATTCTTTTATTACTCATCCGATCCTATAAGCGGGGTATAGCGAGAGCGACAAGCTAATCACAAGTCCTGTCTTAGGCATATAATTTCTTTCCTTAATCTCATCGAAATAAAGAGAGGTTGAGCGAATGAATAACAAACAGTTCTCGTATGGACAATGAATTTTGAGCTACCATCCGTTAGGAGGCCATATGTTTCACATTATGAACGGATATGGATTTGAAATAAAAATACTGTGTCATAATTCATTTTCAATCAATCACAACTAAAATAATTGCTCGTCCAATATAACTTTAGAAAACCTTCGCTGTTTTTTATTTAAATATATTTAATAAATGTTATCAATGAATTTATTTCGATAGGCGAAACCCGGGTTGTTAGAGAACTCAAGGAAAAGCAAAAAAATCAAAACGTTTCAAATTGACATCAAGTGTTCACTGTCAATACTTATACACTTTCATTCAATACTACTCGCAATGAACCGGTCCAGATCACTAAAAAAAATAATGTGGAATAAGTACAAAAAAACGTTAATTTTTTTTTAAATTTAAATTAACATGTAAAGCATTCCTGGTCTTTCAAACAATTTGAAATTTAAAATACTAAACATATGCATTTTTTTATCATAATTAAAGTTGAAATATTAATTGCTAGCAAAAATATTGTTATCTGATATGAAGAAAATTCTAAATGTGGAAGTCAGACTTCATTTGCCTTTTTTAACTGTCCTCGATACTAAACCTGCCATCAATTTCAATAAGTTCAGTGTAACGGTCATTATGATATTGTGTAACGTACATAAGACACACAAAATAACGGCCTAAGGAAACCAGGTGATCCAATTTCAACGGATCCACGGCTTTGTTTAAGTGTAACAACCTATGCATCAACCCGAATCTAAACAGAACCTTCCCACACTGGTCGGCTATCATCCAGGTAAGTCTGCAACGGTCACAACTCCTTAGATATCCTTTCGAACCGTTCATCAAACAGAAAACAATGAAATATGAACTACATAGATACCTGCCAAAATTGTAACAGAAAACCATGGGAACAAATTAAACATGCCGGACAATAAAAATTTGCATGCCAAAAAGGACGTGTGAGTATAGCTGCAATGTAAACTCAGGCGTATTTAGGACTGTTAAAAATGCAAATTTCTACTGTCCAAACTGGCCTTTGTCCATAAAACGGTCTGCAAACCTTTTTGCATTCGCAAATCTTTCAATAATCAGGGCATGAAATAGTAATCTACATATTTCCCATAACCCATCATTAAACCAGGCCGAAATTCGGATCAAAACTGCACTACCTGCTCCAAATACCCGCACAAGGATGTGAATCTAGTTTTAATTAAGGTCAATGCATAACAATTTGGATTTCACCCATAGGTCACAGCGTCCAGAATGACCCTTGTTTAAACAGCTCATAAACGTGTAAAAGGAACTGTCCCTTCTTTTGTACTCCACTGAATTGATATCGGTTTAAAGAAAATACCTTTTTTATCAACCCTTTTCGACCCTTGGTCAGTAAAGTGGAAATAAAGGGGTGTAAATGCACCCTCTTTCTTAAATAATTCGCAAATTTTACCCCATGTATAAAATATCCTACATGATGACCTGTGAGCAAACGCTGGGTCAGTATAACCCTATTACATTAAACTCTCTTGCATTCGGCTTAATTTACGATGTTTTTTTCTGCGACTTGGTACGTGTCTTGGGCTTGATCCCGGGGTCGGTTAACGCCAGTAGATTTCTAGTTTTTGAATACGTTTAATATTTTAAAATTAAAATATTCCTCACGTTGACCTCAGGTCAGATTCGCGTACAATCGTAACACATCCGTCTTGGTAAATACTTTTGATATAAAAACCGTTTGAGAATTATAACAAAGCGATCTTTTTTAAAATTGCATATTTCCGACCGGGTAAGGACTCTTAGAATTCTTAAGACGATCCTTTTTTACCCTTCCGCGTGACAATGGAATAGACGGTTCGCGAATTATTTGTTATGTGGAAATAAATATGCCTGCTAGCCGATAGAATATTATGTAATATCTTTTGTCCGTTAATTTTTGAAACGTTTTGTCAGTGTCCGGCATTATTGAAAACTATAACTTTGTCAATATCGAAAGAGTTTTTAAAAAACCTGATTAAAATATTGAATAATCGGGTCGAATTAATTCATTCAATTAACCGCAAAATACACTTATCAATGGATAAGCATTATCTGATATAAAAAAAATATATTTGTTTGTTTGTTCGTACCCTATGCCTAGCCATACCGTTCATCAGATCGCAATGAAACTTTGACACACTCTTTGCTTGTTTTTTGCACAGTAAAATTAGCTTACAGTAGGTATTTTATATAAAAAACAAAGTTTTTTCATATTTTATGCGCTGCCGTACCGTTAATTTAGACAACTTATTGTTGCACTCGCGAAAAGGCAATAGGCATAATATAATTAAACTTTCAGTAGGTGGCGCGTGTGTCGTACCATAGACAATCGGCAAAAGACAAACAGCAAAAATCAAACGGCAAATGTCATCGATACCGATCAATGTTAGTGAAATTTATTCGAAATTATGTATCTAAAATACTGTCCATCCGAAAGCGCTTCAATAAACACAAACACTTTCTTTATTGAGTGGCATTGCATCGCTTACCAGGCACCGGGTAGTTTTAAATAAATAAAATGTATTTGTATCATACAGTAGGAGAAGTACTAAACATGTGTTTTATTGATAACTTTATTTGTTTTCAACGTGTCCGCTCCCAAATTGGTTCATATGGAGTCCTCGCAGAGCTTATCTCAACATTTTGCGTTGATTTCAACGAGTTTTTATTAGTTGAGTATCAATTGTTTGGGCTAATTACAATTATCAGGTATTTTAAATTTGGAATGGTATTTTTTTATGATTTGATTTAATTTGAAATTAATCTCTGTGACCAAAACATTTTCATACACTGATCTATGAATTTCATTTTTAAGTGTATCGGTCTAATGGTCTTTCCCACAGTCATGCAAACTTGCATACTTTACCATTTGTCTCATTGTTTCACCAGGTAGACGGTTATGTAGTCCAAGAATCCCAAAATAGAGCAAAGAGTTGACCCCTTTGTGGGTAAATTGGATCATGCGAAAATGTAACGGCGAATTCGTCCATTGTCCGTCTCGGACATTGCAGTTTTTTATACCTGCATCGTAAAAAGACACTAAAATTATTTCTATACTTTTCAGGACACTAAGAACTGGGTAATGGAAGTGATGAAAATTAGCACAGTTGTAAAAAAAAACAGGTTTACATTTACGCGATAATGGTTCTCGATTTAATGCGATATAATTCCCGCATAATCGCCAATTAATTTGAGCATTTTCAACTGATATGGCAAAAGATCAATAAATAGTTATTTAATTTTTAAACTGTTCACTGTCAATACTTGGTGGAATGAAATTATAATAAAAATAATAAAACAATTTTAGTACTTATTTCACATTATTATATCAGGACCGGTTTCGCTCATAGCGAGCATTATCAAATGGAATAAGTGTTCGTTGAAGAAGTACTAGAAAATTTATATGATTATTTGCGACATTGCCTTTCCGCCAAGAAGTGACAGTTGACATCTTTAAAGTGATTGAGACGTTTGCTTTTCTAACGGTTGTGTAACTAAGTGTCACACAGGTGTTGCAATAAGAAAAATTTTCCATCATTGATAATAACTCCTTATGAAGTTTTTCCTCAATTTTTTTTTTACTGCAACTGCTTGTTAATCAGTTGCTCAACCTCTCTCTTTCGAAGAGAGTAGGGATTGAAAAAATACGAGGACTTGGACAGGACTAGTGAATAGCTAAACGCTAATCTCTGTGGGGTCGTAAGTGTGGGAATGGATTCTTAACAACCAAAACACCCATTGCTTTCGAACAGAATCGATTTTACGCCTGAAAATATCTACTCGTACCGGGACTCGATTCCGGCCTGTCCGTCACGGAAGCCGTTGATCAGTGCACCACGGACCGGGCTAGACACATCTATATATATAAAAATGAATGTCTGTATGTATGTCCGCTATGGACTACTAAACCGCTCGACCGATCGATGTGAAACTTTACAAATTTATTGAGTGCACCCCCGCGATGGTTTCTGGCCTACCAACTCCTCCTCCCAACCACCCCCCAACCTCCCCCCTCCAATTTTTTTATTTAAACTTTAAGAATTTTTCGAGTTCACTCTTTCGAAGGTTTCTGGCATACCCCCCCATACGCCCCCCAAACCCCACCCCGCCAAACAACCCCCCTCCCCCCAAAAAATTATATCGAATTTTTACAAATTTCTCGAGTACAATTCCGCGAAACTTTCTGGCGTTCGACCCTCCCCCACTCCACCCCCCCAATCCCCCTTACAATTGCTGGCGTAGCAACGCGCGCAGGGTACAGCTAGTATTAAATAAAAAGAGTAAAACGAATCAATTTCAGGTAATCTTTACAAGGAAACAATTCAATTTACTTTTTTCTTATTAACTCAACGGAATGAACAAAACAGTTAATAATATTAATATCGAAAAAATGTTACGCAAAAACAAATAATTTATAAATTCTGCTTAAAATATTTATAATTTTCTTGATATTTTTAGAAACTAATCAAACTCGTATTTACCCCGATGATAAGTATTGCGTTAGTGACACAAAAAAAAACGCTGTTTCTCTGATGCCGCAAAAAACGCGTAAATTCTGCATTTTTGTCACAATTTCTCGATAACAATTTAGAAATACCCAAATAAAAAATTGAAATTATCGGTTTTTGCAACTCACATTGCCGAAATTCTGCGTTCACGATCATTTCGTAAGAAATAATCAGTGTTCGGAATTATTTGTCAAGAGATGCGTTATTTTGCAATCGTATGCATTTTATCACCGTGTCAAATGTTGCACATTATTTTTACTATATCGATGCGCCCTGGGCATATCAGTGCCACTTATTGTTCACTTGTAACCTCTTAAAGCCCTACGGTCCCGTTTGGGACCAGTGATTATGGTGCACTTTGATATTGGATTACACTGATTTATGATTATAGTTTTCAACATATGAATATCAGCTTTCATGAATAATGTCTCTGAGATACCAATCCATAATTTTATTTTCGGTTTCGTTAAAATCTTTTTTCATAATGAGGAATATAAACATCTGCGATACAAGGTTGACTCTTGGGATATTCGCCGTGTAATATCCGGCGGACCGTAATAAATCAGCTTTATTCGCACCATATACAATATATTTCAATGCGGATACAGATTTTTTTCAATACCTAGAAATTTCTCCTTAGCGAGCATTATCAACTGACACTTTGTATTCAGGGTAGCTCTCATCGGTACATCTGAAAATATTCGATTATACTTGAGTATTTTAAAATTGTACTACTCGATACTCTAGTGGTTAAGATATCGAGTCTCCAGTTCCAACGTCTCTTCGTAAACAACTGCGTAACAGGGCGCTGCCCGGTACGTTCCCTTATCAACAATTTGTATTTGATGAATTTTCGAGATTCTTCTATCCAACTTTCTTCTCATTCTAAAATCATTTCAAATAACTCCAGGTCCGCACTGAGGATTACATAACCGCGCACATATCGAGTTATTAAACCCGCACGCGCTGCAAGTCGAAAAAAAATTAAATCAGCACTTCACCTGAATCTTCACGCTCTCTTCACGCGGTCGGCCGGTTCTGCTTTTGACTCACTCTCGCTTTTAGAATCGGCAATGTTATGACGCTTCTCATATACACTTGTATTAATATTGATGCGAGGAAAACAAAAACCCGTTCTAAGACAGATTGCATTTACTGTGTACTTGCCCAATTGTGTATTGAAGCATTCACTTGCGTAGGTTAGGTATACCAACGGTTTCTCTCTCGTGCACACACAACGAGCTGGGCCCTAGGACCTGGTTTCCGACAGTGCTCAGCGAACACAATAATCACTTTCAAGGTGTTAACTGTCGTTTCTTGGTTGAAATGAACTTTATTCAGTGATTATTCAAATAAATAAGAGCTTTGCCCTAGCGATCAGAAGGGCCTGAGTTCAATTCCCAGCAAAGTCAGATTTTTTCAATTGAAAAAAGCAGGGATGTGGAGTCGGAGTCGGAATCGGAGTCGTGGTGTCGGAGCTTTTTGGTTGGAGTCGGAGTCGAAGTCGGTGCGACGTTGTGGCCGGAGTCGTACTCGGAGTCGGAAATTTTGAACTTCATTTAATATGTCAAATTTGGCTTTTGGCCTCATTGATAGGGTTGATATTTAATTGAATACACATAAATAGGAAAATTAGGGGAAAAAGGTGACGATATTAACCTTTTTTTAGTCGGAGTTGGAGTCGTGTTTTTGGTCAATGTCGGAGTCCGAGTCTGAGTTGTAGTTTTGATAAATGCTGGAGTCGGAATTTTTTACCGTCTCCACAGCCCTGGAAAAAAGTGATCTTGGAAATGGGCGTATTGAATTTTTCGTTGATTTGTTCTCGACTGATTTATTATTTATCATCGAGTTTATCTCGTATGACTTTCACAATTAAACATATTTAGCGCATTGGCATTAGCTGTAATGCCATTTTTTTTTATTGAAAGAAACCATATTATATAATTTAGGAATTCGACAGAAAATACTTTAGAATTTCAATATCAACTTTGAATCGCCTAGTTTCTGTACTTTTCCATGAATCAGTTCCATTACATTCGTGCACATGAAATGCATGTTGTTGTCGATAGGTGAAACCTGGGCCGTTAGCCACAAAACTTATGGAAAAGTACAAACTTTAAATTTCATCCTGTCAGTATCGTCCCATCTTTGCTTCGCGTAAAAAGGAAAAACCCAAACTCCTTTTTCCAAATTATAATGATTATTAGCATACATATGTATGTATGTCCAAATAGTACAAAAAATATATGTTCATAACTCTTTTGTCCGATGTTTGACTTTGGCTATGGGTGGAAAATCCGATCTGTGTTAAGGGTTTGATAAGTGTCTTGTGAAAAGCGGCCGTCGTCATCTTATGTGTCTTGGAATTTTCACCATCACATTGCAAATTGACCGCCGATGGAATTCAATTCGTTTTCACAACTCACCGAGGCGATGAACTCAGAAATATGCATTAGCATTTCGATACGCTGTTACCGCTTGCTCCAACAACCGTCCATCGATATATTTTCTTGCACGCAATATTTAAAAAAAAATATATATTGCTTCACTTGCATTCTCCATGCCTGATCCGTCGATGATCGGCTTCTTACGAAATGGCCGATATAAAAACTTATGCACGGTCATTCAGTGAAAATTTGCAAGTCATGTACAACACTGAAAAATATTTAATTTTGTCCACAAACATATATACCGGTAAAACGGGGTGAATAGAGACTGGCAGGTGAATAGAGACAAAAATAAGGATTGAACTTTAGCACAACTTTACTAAGTATCCAATGTATTTTTTACTGTTTAAATATAATTCTTTACAATTACTATAATACTATCTATCGAATGACAAAACCAAACCAACTAAATGTTTGACCAAAATTGAAAAAAACGTGTTTAAGTTAGATACCTGTGCATCCTTACTTTCTGACCCCTTAAAACTTCTCTTAGATTGGACGAAAATTAAAATCAGTCATGTTTTTTTGTTTAATAAGTTCCGTAAAACGGAATGAATATAGACTCGTATAGAATGGAGGTTCATATATTCCAATCATCACAATCTGTATTTTTGTCTCTATTCACCTGCCAAGTCTCGATTTACTCGTCTCTATTCACCCCGATTAAATATGAATAGAGACATCGAACAAAATTGACTGTGTCTTAATAAAGATAGTAAGTATTTGAAAAATATTGTCATGAATGTATAGTAGAACCATAGAAACAAGTTTAAAGCCATTCATATTTGAATTATGTGCCGCATGTATGAAGATACATAGTCGTGAAGGGTAAAAAGTGTCTCAATTGCCCCCGTTTTACGGTACGGTATCAATACTTTCGATGAATTTTGCGGTAATTCGTTGGAAGCGCTCTTTGATATAAAATAACACTTCGGGTCCGTGGTGCAGTGGTCAACGTCGTTGGCTTCCGTGACAGACTTCACGGGTTCAAGTACCAGTGCGAGCAGCATTTTTTCAGTCGATTTATGAATTCTGTTCCAGTGCATGGGTGTTTGCGATGTCTAAAATTTTTCCCCCATACATCTGCTAGCCACTAGTCCTGTCCTATTCGTTATCTTCTCTATCCCTACTCTTATCAAACTAAATATTTTGAGAAAATAAGTAACAATCAGTTCTCGTTGAGAAAAAGGTCTAGATACCTCCATCGCGAGGTCATATGCTCCAAATTAAGAGCGGGTCTGGATTAACAAATGTACAACAAACAGTGACAAGTGTTTCACCTTTTTAAGAAGCATCTTCAGACTAACTACCGCAAGGGTAATTTAGTAATACTAAAGAAAACTTTATTTAAGTAATTCTGATGATGCCATTTCTACGACGACTAGTTGTCACTAGGACTGGTGGTTAGCTAAACCATAAGTGAAACAAATAAAATAAAATTTATAATAAAAATACATCACTTTACACTGCGCTCGTTTTGTGCTGTCAAAATATTAACTACATATATGATATTACACTTAAACCTCTTTTTGTGCATCTTTTATTTGTGCGATTTCAAATTTACGCGGCTTTTTTTTTTAATGCAATTGAATTGTTCATTTTTTAAACTATATTGTCGGGACTTTATAAATGTACATATGGAATAACGTAATTAACAGCGCATTGATCACATACTGTAGGTGCAAAATCTAGTGTTTCACCTGTTTATTGCATTGTGACCTTGACACGTGCGTCCTCGTATATGTTATGTTACCATATTAATTAAGTCATAGATTTTTTGTGCGATTTTGTATTATGCGATTTTCCCCGAAACGCATCTATCGTACAAAAAAAGGTAAAAGGTAACAAGTGTACTTCGAATTAATGCGGTTCCAACTCCACTCCAAAATAATTTTCTTGCTAAAGATTTGTACATATTATTTACTCAGCTATAACATAACTATCGTAAGTATATAATTATATATGTATGTATATCATATAATACGAGTATATAAGTACCTATGTGTTTCGTAATATACTGATAATATTCTGCCATGCAGATTGCCTTCATATGTACGTTAAAAATATGTTTTATGCTAGAGTGACCATTATTTATCAACAGGCATTCGACCGAATGATCACTGTTGATCAATAGAATGCCCAGAGCCGTGTTCATCATGCTATTGTAGCAATCTTAGGTAATCAAAATATTTTAAAAGAATAACGGTTTCTAGGCCTGTAGCCGATTAGTTGTCGGTTGCAGTGCGTTCAAAGAAACTTTTCGTCGACTAACTTTCAAAAGATTTTTGGATTTTTGACAAAGGTGCCGAATCTATAGAAAGATACATTACGTGAGCTATAATAAGCTAATCATTTGTGCCATCTTAATTCTATTATTACTCCCTCCTAAATATCGACTTCTTCTTAACATCTAATACTAACTTCTTTTTATTACAAAATAGTAAACCTTTTAGTGTGCTAATTCCACAATTAATCTTTTAAGATCAGGACCGGTTTCGCTCATCGCGAATATTCGAGCTGTTGAGTAGCTTAATGTGTTGAGATGTGGCATTAGCATCAGTCGAATATCTTCGTTTAAATGAAACTGGTCCTGGGCTCAATGAATTAACTATGGAATGAGTACAAACAAGGTTTTACTATTTTTTTAATATATCAATTACAAATTGATACTATTCATGTGATGTTCTCAGTGGAGACAGGGTGTCATGGAGGCCATATGCTTCACATAGGGAGGGAATTTGATCAAAGAAAAAGAATTGAAGAAACCCAATTATATTTTTAAAAAATACTGTAGCGTAATATTGTATATTTTAATATTAAAAATAAAAGAAAACGAAATGGCACATTGCGATATAAGGCAGAGATGGAATGATTAGTAATCTTCTTCATCATCATCTTTGCGCGAGTAGAGATCGCTCCAGTCAACGGACCGCGAGATATTTTTTTTGTCTAAACCAGTGGCTCTCAAACGGTGCATAGGCATATAAACTTAATGTGATTCAAATATACGAAAAAATGATGTTCTTACATTGGAGCAAAGAATACGTTGTAAGTAAGCCAGACAGTATTTGATAAAAATCAATCTTAACCCTTTAACTAAAGTTGCCTTGCTATTTTGCGTCTGAAAATGCTCCTTAAATATAATAAACACGTGTCACTATTTGTTACACAATGCGTGGAATACAAAGAACCTTTTTGGTTTCAACAATCTTCGTTTTTGGACTGTTAATTTTGATACTGGTCTTACTGAAACCAGAAAGGAATTACAGTACCTTAAATATTCATTCAAGATAATCATCACTCATCTGTTATGGGCACTGATTTGAAAACCAAAACGCGCCCCGCAGATTGGCAGCCGCTGCCCCGGGACTAAGACAGTTAGATGTATGAAAAATCTGAAGAAGCGAGCACGGCGTGGGTAAAACAACAATTATTTTTCGTACCTCCATATCATAATACGTGCACGATACAATCGAAAGTGTGGATTGACCAGCCATGTGTGAAATACCTATGAAGTAAGTCAGTTCGGCTCGCTTTGGCCAAACCAAACGGTAGGTAGAGACTCGCAATCACTAGAAGGTCGGTCAGTATCCATCCACCTAAAATTGGAGCAATCTAATCAAATTTGTATAACGTTTTTTAATTAACGTCTTGAGAAAACGCCATGCTTGAATCATGTAAATCATGGAGGAGCCGCGTGTTGGCCATATGCTCTACATAGGGAGCCTGGTACTTATTACTGTGTTAATTAATTAATGAAGATCAGGTTATATGAATATCAGTAGCACTTTTGCTCATCGCGAACATTTTCAACTGATGACTGATGACTTTTAAGGTGTTCACTGTCTATACTTGGTGGAATGGCATTATAATAAAACTAATAACACATTTATAGTAGGTACTTATTCCACATAAAATTTATTGGATCAGGACCGGTTTCACCTTTGGCAAGCATTATCAACTGAAGTTCAATGAAACAGTGAAATTTATAAAAAATTTATGCCATGACAGACATTGAGACTTAATTTATATTATGATGGCCCATGCTGAGTGAAACCGATTCTAATCTTAATAAATTAACCGATAAATAAGTGAATAAAATGGTTAATTACTTTTTAAAGTAACATATTTTAGAATTTAGACTGAAGGTGCTTGATAAAATTTCAGAATGAAATTTGAATTGTTTGAATTTTGTACTAGTCAGTTCAAGGAGTCAGTCCGTGCACTTGAAATGCCTGAAGATGCCGAAAGGCAAAACCTCGGTTGCTAGCGACAAAACTCATGGAAAATAACAAAATTCAAATTTTAAAAAAGTTTAATTTATTCACATTTTGTTCCTACCTTTCCTATTTATGTGTATTCAATTAAATATCATCGAACCAATCCGGCCAATAGCCAAATTTTACATATTATTAGAATTCGAACCCGGCTTCGCTCGGACCATTTTGGGGTTATGTTCAGCTCGGCGCGTAAATTCAGACGGGCCAAGTTGAAACAACTTTTTTCAAAATTCAAAAGTCTAGGTCAATTAAAATGGAATTAAAATGAACATTTCAGACTGGCATTGACATTTCACAGCCCTTTTCATATATTGACAGCCCCATTCTCGCCCATTAAAATGTCCAAATTCAAGGAAAAAATCTAATTTGCTGTCTAAGAAATGTCAAATAATACCTTCACGTAAATAAAAAACATTATTA
This sequence comes from Himalopsyche kuldschensis, assembly GCA_028554975.1. Lineage (NCBI taxonomy): Eukaryota > Metazoa > Arthropoda > Insecta > Trichoptera > Rhyacophilidae > Himalopsyche > Himalopsyche kuldschensis. Next base: position 2,581,590 of record JAHFWI010000025.1, read on the forward strand.
TATTAAATAAAAGCCGGGAAAAGTTCAGTAGAAGACTAACTTATTACATTTTGACTAAATGTCTTCGCCGATAAAAAAATCAAACACATTTTCTTTCATATTCGTTTTTATGGCAACTTAATGACCAACAATGAAAAGGGAATTACAGACCCACAGACATACATACGCCGTTTTGGTTTTATATATGTACTACTCGATACTCGAGTAATTGGAGTCTCTACACACACATTGATAACGAAACAAATTTACCGTCGAAACTTTCGCGAGCGAAATCAATTCGTTTGTTTGAACTTGCAACAACAATGCAAAAGGGAATTACAGACATACATCCCCCGTTTCGGTTTTATATATAAGATATGTAAATTTGTCATTTTGTATTGTATATTTAATTCTCACCAACGACATAACGCCGTTTGACTATTTTATGTAATAACTGTATAAAACATAGGTACGTGAGTACATTACAGAATTAAATAAATGACATAATGCTTATGTACTTGACGTTTGCTGTTTGTCTTTTGCCGATTGTCTATTATTATAACATAATAAACAATTATGCGATTTCACACTAAGGTCAGCCATTACAATGCCGTTTAACCCTCTCGTTTTCGCCGGACGCAACGTAACAAAAGTAGTAAACAGTAAGCAGCGGGGTCGAATCTGACCCCTTGTGTTATAGAATCATTCCGTTTCATATTTTTTCATCTCCCATTGGGCTGCTTGATATTAGAGGGGTGTTCGAATAATAATCATCTCTTTATTACACGATTATTAAATGATTTGTTATTTTGGCGGCTAATTGGTGACTTTGTGGATTTTCATTTTAATATAAAATTAAAATAACTTTGATTATTCTACGTATCCGTGGTGCAGTTTCCAACGTCGTTGGCTACCGTGTCTAAACGCCCGGGTTAGTTTCCCGGTACGAGCAGATTTTTTCAGTCGATAAATTGATTTTGCTCAGATGCAATGGGTTGTTTGTGTTGTTAAAAAACCCAGGCTGTGGAATCAGAGTCGGAGTCGGAGTCGTCGCGGCGATTTGGCCGGAGTCGTTCTCGGAGTCGGAAATTTTGATTTTTATTTTTGCATTTTATGTGTCAAATTTGGCTTTTGGTCGCATTGATAGGGTTGATATTTAATTGAATGCACATAAAATGAAAATTAGGGGAAAAAATTGACGGTATAAAACTTTTTTTGGTCGGAGTCGGAGTCGTGGTTTTGGTAAATGCTGGAGTCGGAGTCGGACTATTTTTCACCGACTCCACAGCCCTGTAAAAAACCGTTCCCAACTTTCTGATCTAAAAGAGCGACGCATAGTGACGGCGATTAGCTTACCACTAGTCCTGTCCTACTTATCGTAACCTTTCCATCCCTACTCTCATCGAAAAAGAAAGGTTGAGCAACTGAGTAACATGCAGTTCTCGTGGATACTTATATGTTGAGATAAACTCCGTAAGTTGGGTAAAAAAATCGACGTATGGTGTTACTAATTTTGACACGTGTTTCGTTTCTTTCTGAGAAATCTTCGGACTAACTATCGCATAGTTTGCATATGTAATTATATAAATCTAAATATAATTGTGCTGTAGCCGAATGGTCAACATCATCCTTTTCGGTTGCGTAGCGCATGGGCGAAATTTCATAAATTGTTTTTTCAATCAATTTATTAATAACTAGAGCGTTTAACTAGCTTCTTATCCTCTGTTTCCCATATCCTTCTTTTAGCTATACTCATTATCTCCGAAAATGATTGTTTGATATACTAGTAAATAACAACAGTTCTCGTAAAGTAGTTTTTCTTTACTTATTAGATTAGGCTTAGAAAAATCGTCTATCGCTATCTCAATAAAAAACAAAATTTACAAGGACGAGATGAAACATAATTCTAATAACATATTCTTTTCAACAAGTCGATTGAAAAATTTAAAAAACACAAATTTTCAATCGAGTAATCGAGCTCTCATCCGTAAAACAGATCAGAACAAAAGCCGTTGATACTCGGCCACGGCCACTACAGTGAAATTGACTAACAGCCAGTCCTCGCAATTCTATCATTCTTTCGATACCGTGTTTGATACAGATGATTCAACAAGATTTTATTTTTTTACATATCTCTCAGTGGATTCTCTGAATAGAGCTTATACCAATAGATTTTTTTCTAAAAGAACTGCTTGTTACACAATTGATGAATCTTTTTTTCACCCCGTTTTGGGGGATGGGAAGTTTTAAACATCAGAGTTATCCATACCGTTGAACAGTGACGGCTGGTGACGGGGTGTTGTGGGGTGCAAAGGAAGATTCAACCATTTTTGCAAGAGCTCTTTCCTATTCATGGGATTTTAAAACACTTCTATAGCATGGACTTTCAATTCAGATGTTCACAATACCAACTGTTTCTCTTCCGTAGTACGGAAAAAGAGTTGAATCTTCCTTTTGCACCCCCAACTAAATGTCACCAGCCGTCACGAGATGAAAGAAATCGATAATTCGATCAATCTATGAAATTCTGGTTCTGGGATTCGAGCCTGTGAGTAGCGCATGTACAAACGCACTTCAAAAACGTTTAAAGATGTCCAAATGCAATTCAGTATAATCAGAGTATTCTTTTTTCGATATGACAGCTATCTACATACAAAATTAATTTACATATTATAAACTTTTAAATCATCCCCTTTAAAAATCTTTACCCAAACTTCTTCTTTAATTTATTCCATCTTATTCGGAAGCATATTAAATCCATGCCTATAATTGCCGGGGTCAAACTGACCCCATGCGGCGAGGCAAGACATTGGTCATACGGTTTTGACCCCACTTAGCTGATTTCAGGCTATTATTCAATAAATCTTTTGTCATATGTTTTTCTCTTTATTAAAAGTACGTTAAAATATATGGAGACCATTTTGAAAAAATAAACAATTATAACTTTGAAAATATGTAATATTAATCAATTATTTTTTTTTAATAAATGAAACACATTATGTAGTACTATATAATATCATCAATTATCAGCTGATAATAAACTAATTAACTTTGGACAATGCTCGTGATTTTTATTTTTATTATTATTTTATTAGCGAAACCAGCCCGGATCTTTCTTCGAATAATGTGTGTTATTTATTTGAATTATGCCATTCCACCAAGTTTTGACAGTCAAAACCTACCGCCCGACTTCTAAAAAATATTTTTTCAAGATGATTGCATGATGACAGAAGAACCATTTTTTTCTAGAGACAGTGGATAGATGTCCCTATCTATAGAAAGAAAAATGTCATAAGAACTTTTAAGGTGTTCACTGTCAATACTTGGTGGAATGGCATTACAATAAAAATAATAAAACATTTTTAGTACTTTTTCCAAATAATATTTATTGGAAAGGACGGGTTTCGCTCATGGCGAGCATTGTCAACTGATAAGAAATACAACAAAACAGTGATATTTATACAAAGTTTAAGTAATAATTACAAGGTATGGCAAACAACTAGTAATATAACTAAGCAAATAAATTGTAAGAAAAATAGATTTTAATTAAAAATAGTTGAAGACCATTTTAACGGTAATTTTATTTAATGTATTTTTCAATATTTGCGACTTGATTCGCGACGTCCGTACACGGCGGCCACCCCTGTTCTTTCGGTACTGAAGTGGTTAAAGCAGGGCTGCGGAGTCGTTAAAAAAATCGTCTCCGATTTCGACACCGACTCTAGCATTTCCCAAAAACGTGACTCCGACTCCAACATTGATCAAAAACACGAATCCAACTAAAAAATGTTCAATTTCGTTTTTCCTATTTTTCCTATTTATGTGCATTCAATTATATATCAACCAACCAATTCGGCCAATAGCCAATTTGACATAATATAATATATGCAAAAATAAAAAGTACGACTCCTAGTACGACTCCGACCAAAACCACGCGACGACTCCGACTCCACAGCCCTGCGTTAAAGTGATGTTTTATTACAAATAAATTGCCACAAAAAAAAGCTGTCCCTCATAAATAAAATTATTCATGGTTGCAAAAAGCGTGTATGAGAGATAATTGTCGCCTCAAAACATTCGCCTGATAGGTACAGGCGAAAGATAGGCTTTGTAAAAAAAATACGAGATGAAATACATAGTATGTTTTATCTGAGGAACAAGACATCCGGCACGTAGTTGGGTATCGTCTGCGGTCGTGTCGTCTTCTTCAGCGCCTAATGGATTTATCATCAGTCTGAGATTAGAGACGAATTCCTCACGTCACCAACTCGAATTCCGCAATCGTCGCTCCTTTTTTGGGACAATAGATCCCAGTCTTAACTCCTGACGCATTACCTCATCTCCCGGCACCAACTGACACAATCACTTTTTTATTACTTGTGTATGTATATATTACGTGAAGAATTGTCTAAGCATTAAGTAGTCTTGCAAATTAATTATTTTTCTGTCTATACTGCAGTTCTCTAGACCAGTGGTTCTCATGTGCCACCAGAGGATTTTGTTGTGGCCACCAACAGCTTCATAGCTAATATTGATATTTAGTAAAAATGTGTTTTTAAAAGTTAATTTGTCATCTGACACAAACTAAATATTTTGTATGCATTGTATTGTGTATCAAGAATTGTTAGTTCACAAAAACTTAAACACATACATGTTTAGGGCTTTTTGACAAAAAAAACTCAACACAAAAATGTGGTGCGGCCACCAGACATTTCCGGTCACCGCTGATGTTCCTAATGCGGCCACAGACAAATTTTTCAAATCTTATTTAAAACGCATATTATACATGAGCGCTTATACCCTTTGATGATTAATTATATCAAAATTGAATTGTTTGAATTTTGTACTTTTCCATGAGTTTTGTTGCTAACGACCCGAGTTTCGCCTTTCGGCATTTTCAGGCATTTCAAGTGCACGGATGTACTTGAACTGACAGTTCACGACATTACTAATGGATGTTGATATTGAAATTCCATCAAGCACCCTCAGCCGAAATCCTTAATTATGATTAATTAAATATTTCATTTAAATGTAATATTGCGCGCAAACTTTGGCTAGCGCTAGTGACGGTGCGCTTATGTCGACATAAAAAATAGCAAGACGTCTCTGGGCAAGAATATGAAGGCGATGGTAGAAGAGGTTATTTTCCTCAAAAGTTGATCAGAATCACTTACTGCCTTCTATCTTGGAAGGGCAGTATAGTGTTTATGACTAAACGCTTCCCAAGGCATTGGTGACATCTCTACTTCTAAAGGATCATTTTACAACATTAACAATAAGTTTCGAATTATGTCATCGAGAGAATTGTTGTTTGTTGTGAACGTTGCTTTTTTTCCAGCACTTATTGTGATGCAGAGGCGTGTAAAATTTTTGACTAAAGCTTTTTTAAAATTGCAATCAGTTTCATCTCTAAGAACCCGGCTTCACATTTCGGCATCTTCGTTCGTTTCAAGTTCACGAATGAACTTAAACTGACGCGATAATACAATTTCAGCTAATCATGAAATTTTGCCTTTTTCATATTGCAAAATCAATAAAGTTATGATTTGGAATTTCGAATGAAGGTGCTTAATGAGATTTCAATATCAAATTGAACTGTCAGTTCAATTCCATTCGTGCACTCGTAGTAAAAAGTTTGAATCATTTTTAATTACATACAATTTTCGCTTATTACGTTAATATTAATTATTAATTAATAGATTACGTTAATAACAATTAAACATAGTGATCTACTTTTATTTTGATATACATTTAAACGATACAAACTGTTTACTTAGCGTCAATTCAAATACATCTATTCACTTAAAATGCCAGAAGATGCCGGAACGCGAAACCGAAAGGTCAAAATATATGTGTGTTCAAAAATAATAAACCATTTTTTCTATTGATCAATTGAAAATTCTCGCGATGAACGACACCAGTCCTGGTGTAACAAATTAATTGTTGAATAATTAAAAAAGTTTCCACCAAGTATTGATAGTGACAATAACAAAAATCGTAAGTTTATTTGAATCGTTTGAATTTTGTACTTTTCCGTGAGTCTTATCGCTAACGATTTGGGTTTCGCCTTTCAACATCTTCTTAGGCATTTCAAGTGCAAGAATGAACTAGAACTCTCAAAATTAAAATTATATTTATTTATTTATTCAAAAAATAATACAAATCATGGCATTACAGGTCATGCCAATACGCAATGCATTTGACAAATTTATTTACATGTACATACATACTTGTATACACATATTAAAAATTACAAATTGTAACCATAAGAACAGAGAGAAAATAATTTATAAAATCACATTAGAAATTTCCAAAGATGTCAACCGAGTGAGTTCCGACAAAATCAACTTTTTTTCATAAAATATAGTATTCGTCTGAACTCACTCACGTCAATATGAAATATTTCGATATCCGAAGCAATGCCGCTTAAAATTGTTAAAACTCTTCCCAGTGGCATTCCCATTGGCAGACTGGTTCTACCTCTTGGGAGAACAAACAACTCATGTTCACTATTCCTCAAAAAAATATCAGGAACATTCAATTTAACATTCTCAAGAATGGTTGAATTATCATTTTGGCCTCGGATAAGCCGAAAGAAATATAATGCCAAGTACATTTCTAGCACCTTCAGTCGAAATCCTAAATTATATGGTTCTATATTAATTTATACTCACGCCAATGCTGTGTTGTTGGTAAGCACGCGCCTAGAGCAGGGGTCGGTAAACTACGGCCCGCGGGCCAAATCAAGCCCCCGCCTGTTTTCAGTCCGGCCCACGAGTTAATATTTGTTCACATGATTTTTGCACATGAAACAAAATTAAAAATTAATAAGAAATTTGTGCTTTAATTAAACTAAACTTAAGAATATTGTCAATTAAAGTCATTTGCACGGGGATTTATTTCCATATTTGGAAGTACATATCACTGTGAAAGAACATTTTCAAAAATGAAATATGTAAAATCACAATACAGATCATTATTAACAGATAACCATTTAGAAACCATTTTAATGATAGGAAGTACAAACATTGAAACAAATCATGATGATATTTTATCTGAGAGAAAACAATTGCATTCATCGCATTAATAAAAAAATTTAAAAATTAGAAATTTATATTTGAAAAAATATATTTTTTTAAATTTATTGTATAAATCTTCAATAAAAATATTTCCAATATATCCAAAAGAAAATTATCTTTTTTTTTATCGAATTACCTACGTAAATATCTTTCTTTTTGGTACCTGGCCCGCCAAGTCAAAAAAATTTCAGATTTGGCCCTTTCCCAAAAAAGTTTGCAGGCCCCTGGCCTAGAGTGTTCGAGATAACGATGGAAGAAAACCAAAACACGGTGTCATCTCACTGTTGATACAGACATTAGGAACCGAATACCCCCGGTCTGCAAATCACCGTCTACAACCGCGCAGCCTGTCCGCTCAGGTAGACAATTAAGATAAGGGGCATCAGTGGGCAGTTCACCTGAGATGGTAACACTATCTCAGTGCATTTGTTTAATGCGCCACATAAGGGGCGAACGATCTCAATTGCACGGGAATTACCAGTAAACAATGACACTGGATTACCACGTCAGCGTTTCCTCAACGGGGTTGCGTGATTTAAAACTATTGGCTACGCGAAAAACTCATACATTTCAAATTTGAATTGTTTGAATTTTGTACTTTTACATTAGTTTTGTTGCTAACGATACGGGTTCCGCCTTTCGACATATTCAAACTCATGGAAATGTACAAAATTCAAAATATTCAAATTTGATATTGATATTCCATCAAGCACCCTCAGTTGAAGTCCTTAATCATATATTTCACTGTTAATTCCTAAAACTTCTATTTCGAAATCGTATAGAGAACGCTCAATCCTCCTTTATCGAGTCCTGCTCGACATTGTTAAACTTGGTTGGAAAACTATTTTATATTTTTATTTTTTTACTAAGGTGCTCACTGTCAATACTTGTGGAATGGCATTAAAATAATATAATATAATTTTTGTAGCTATTTCGGCTAACGTAGCTTCTTGTAGCTATGTTTTCTCCGCGTTGCAATGGAGTTCTACAAATTAAATGACAAATCAATCAATGTGAAGGCATTATATTTAATCACTATAATTTAAATAAATAAAACTGTTTATTTTGTCCTACTTCCACGTATGTTTGCGTAGATCAAATCCGGTTTCGCCCATCGCTAGCATCAGTCATTATCATCAGTTGATAATGCTCAAAAAATTCAATGTGAAATAAGCAGGGCTGTGGAGTCGGAGTCGGAGTCGTCGCGGTAATTTGGCTGGAGTCGTACTCGGAGTCGGAAATTTTGAAAAGTTTGAACTTTTTATTTTTGCATTTTATATGTCAAATTTGGATTTTGGTCGCATTGATAGGGTTGATAGTTAATTGAAAACACACAAATAGGAAAATTAGGAGAAAAAAGTGACGATATTGAACTTTTTTTGGTCAGAGTCGGAGTCGTGTCTTTGGTAAATGCTGGAGTCAGAGTCGGAGTCGGACTTTTTTTCACCGACTCCACAGCCCTGGAGATAAGTTCTAAAAATGTGCTAAATTTTTTTCTATTGTAATGCTATTTTTTTATGGCATGTATTTAATGGGTCAGTAACATATTCAAGTTTTGGTCAGTTAAATAAATATATGGACAGTTAAAAATCAAAATGGTCAGTTAATATTATAAGCGGTCAGTTGTTATTGTATCAGTTTTGTAATATATTTTAATGGTTAGTTATTTATTAAAAATGGTTAGTAATTAATTTAAATAGTCAGCTATTTAAAAAAAAAATGATAATTTTTAGTTTGACAGCTTGTGAATTTGATCAAATATGGTCGTAATAGGCAAATTTATGACATGTTCTTTTTATTTTAACTGACCATTTTTTATTTTTACTGACCATTTAATATTTTTAACTGACCGTTTTAAGTATTTATTACCGACCATTTATCGAATTAGAAACTGACCAAATAATTAGTAGTCTTTTTTTATCAACACCATTTGCAATCCATGTCCTCTCCCAATATGGAGCATATAGCCTCCTAACGACAGAAACTAAACATATTTTTCCACGAAACTTCTTCCTCCTTTCGGTTCAACGATAGTAGGACTATAGAGAAAAATACTAGGACTGGAGAAATTAGTTAGCGAGTCGCTCTCGATATACCCGCTTATGGGATCGGTTTTATAGACAGCACAAGGACCCATGCCTTCGAACAGGATCGATGGGGGTACCGTGACTCAATATATTTTAGAAATACTGGAATGGTGTGATGAGAGCGCGAATTTTATACGACAGCTAATTATTTTTATAGTACAAACGCATGCATAAATAATCAATGTCTTAAATATCAATAATATTAAATGCGGACAGTAAAAAAAAACATAATACAGTGGAACCCCGATCTTACGTTCTCGCATTATACGTTTTCCCGCGTGGTGCGTTCATTTTCTATAGTCCCGGCATTAAGTTCATATAAAAACTTTCCCGCATTCATCGTTTCCCGCATTTAACGTTTGTTTTATACGGTCTCTTAAAAAACGTAAAATCGGGGTTTCGCTGTAGTTTATATTCTGCTTCAGCAATAAATGACGACATCTTCATAGCGAGAATTCATATTTCGCCCAAAAAACAATATTGACAAAATAAACGAAATATTTTATGGCATGGCTTAAATCAGAGTTCCACAAACTCTTTTGTCCCGTAGACCTCTTGCCGATTTTTTCAGTTTTCGGAAGACCCTTTTTTTTACAAATTCATCAACTTTTTTTTTTTTGAATCTGCCACAGAGCTACTCACTTTGATAGAGTTTACTGTACAGTACAAGTTTTATAGATATAGATGTATTCATTAAAATTACACAAAATAAAAATCTAGTAATATTTTTTAATAAAATTAATACACAAAAAATCAGTGTTTTTAATGGGATTTCAATAGTCGGTCTCTGTGGTCTAGTGGCAAGAGCTTTGTCCTAGCCATCGGGGGGCCCGGGCTCCATTCCTGGCAAGGTCAGATGTTTTCAATTGAAAAAAAAGAGATCTTGGGCTGGGTGTATGTTATTTATCGTTGATTTTGTGCACAAATGATTCATTATTTATCATCGAGTTAATCTCGTATGACTTTAAAAATAACGAATATTTGGCGCATTGGCGTAAGCGGTAAGACCAAATATTTTTTTCTAAAATTTTAAAATTAATAAAAAAAAAATTGGCTTCAATTTAGTCAGACTTAACCTTAAATCTATCGTGGACCCCCATTTACATGTCATAGGCCCCCAACTATTTTTTCCCACTGACGTAGACCCCTTCTCCTGCAGGTTGATATAGACCACTTTGAGAATGAGTTTTAATCGAGCCTTTAATTAAGATTAAAGAAACGTATCTCGATGTTTGCAATTTTTGAGTAATGGTGCCACTAGATACAAAATAATCAGATACGTTAAGTGTCAAAAAGATAATATGAAAAATGGATACGAAGATATTTCAATGCGTATTAAAATCACTTTCTTGTCAAAGAGCTCCACTAAACCTTAAAACAACACATAAATTACAAATTTTATATTTAATAAATATTACAGAAGGCCAAAGCACAGCTTTTAAAGATAATGGAAAAAATGTGTCTGTTAAAAAAAAGGTAACATTGATTACTGGTGAAACCTATTTATTGGCTCTTCGAGAAAATTAAGTTAAGTGCCTTTGTCAGTCCGTTAAATATTGATGCATCCATCCCTCTTTTGGCAAATAAATTGAGGGCTCTGACTGAAAGTTTTTTTTCAATTTCAAGATGGAATTTAAATGTCATATTTGAATCGTTTAAATTTTGTAATTTTAACAGCCCAGTTTCCGCATTTCTGTTTTAAATACCTGAAGATGCAGAATGGTGAAACTCGGGTAGTTAGCGACAAAACTCATGGATAAGCAAGGATCTGGAGCGGAGCGCGGAGCAGTGGAGCAAGAAGTTTTTGGCAGGAGCGGAGCCGGAGCACAGAAATTTGTTGTTCTTCACTGCTCCAATACATGTATATATATTTTAATTTTATTCAAAATTTAAAAATTAACCTTTTTTTTCAAATGTATTTTCAGCTTCAATAATTGATGGGTTTTTTTAACCTTGGTATCATTTGGAGGGAAAATCATAAATAATATGTCTCATATTAAAACTATTCGGAGTTGGAGCAAGTATTTAGGTGTCGGAGCGGAGCAAATAAAAAATTGGTTGCTCCAGATCCCTGTGAAAAAGCACAAAATGCAAACGATTCAATTTATGACAATGCAAAAAGATTTAAATTATGCCGAGCATTTGTTGGATTTACCTGCTCAGCCTTTGAACTTTACCGCGCAGCTATCCTTTTGGCTAAAGAACAGACTGACCACGCTACTTATGCACTCGAAAGACTGGCGCTGTGAGAATGTCCTGAATGACGCCCACTAAAAAAAAGATTGCCCGAGTTCTGAAAAATTTGAATTCCCTAATTTGATATAGACTGAACACGTGAGGCTAAGTGCGGTAGGTGGATTCTTATTTCAGAGGGGAGAAAATTTATTTAGTATTAACGGCTGCCGCACACTCGAGTGAACTGTAAAAGAAGTCAGAGTGTACTTTTGTCATTGGTCCGGACAAAATATAAAAAATATAAAAAAAAGAAAAAAAATGTGCGAATGTAGAATGTTCGAAAGCAGCAGGTCACCATTGCGAGATCGGCGATCATCTCTAAATTCATCATAAAAAAATAAAACCCTGCATTTTAAATAATAATTCAGTCAGCTCTTGAGATCCGATAAGTCTTCGTGTTGGTGGAGAAATCCCAATCGAAGCCCGGAAAGAGTGAGGAGTGAGGAATTAACTAACTGATATCTCCTCGCAAAACGCAACGTAATCGAAAGGTACTTGTCAATTAAACTAGCTTCAGTGTCCGTAAATTCAACTTATGTATAAAACGTGTAAATTCTCTGTATTAAAATTGTGTGTGCTGATCGCACATTGTAACGCTTGAGACTTATTTTAGTATCAGAGCCTCCTGTTTTCTCCTACTCCGATCCTGAATATCCTCATCCTGAGTATCGGAACGTAGGCTCCCTCTCGATTTACGAGGGAGCCGAAATCAAGGTCGTCTCAACCTGTATTGAAATTTTTATTGCTGATCATCCCGTTTGCCGTTATCTGCCGTTTGTTTTTCTACAGCATTGTCTATCTGTGATCCAGCTAATCGTCAGTCATAACAGATGATGATGTGGCCTCCAATTCCTAATAAGGATCTCTCTCCAATAGATACTTGACCCTAATCCTGTGCAAGCGACTCGCTTAGCGCTGATTTGCGGCTGCATTGCATACTAATTGCTCATTTATTTAAACTACATACTAACAACGCATACACGTTAAATAAAATGTATACATGTACATACATTTACTAGTGGCGATCAAAGACACAGAAGAATACCGTTTATGTATATAGATTCTAATAGACCTCCAATGAAGTGCAATTTTTTTTATTTTGTTACCATTTCCATTCCCAATTTGAAGCATACATTTTAATACTTTCGATGGATTCGGCGGTAACTTTGTGGAAGTTCATTTTAATATAAAATTTAAAATAGCTTTGATTATTCCACGTACAGTGTTACTAATTGATTCGCCTCTTTCAGGTGAGGGGTATCTTCGGAATTACTATCGCAAAGTTTGCAAATAAAGCAAAGAGGCGAAACCAGTGTCACAATTAGTAACACAATACGTGAAATAATCAATGTTTATTGATTGGTATAACTCTATTATAATACGGTGAAAAAAATAACAATGTATTTTAATTCTACAGCAATTATTTTATATAAATTTGTTTATAGCTATTTCGGCTAACGCCATCGTCAGAACTATAGTTATATGGCGTATTTAGTTATTTAAAATCATATACATATGTTTATTTCAAGAAATTGTTTGATAATTCCTTCAATGACTAATTATCTTATCAAGTTTCTTTAGGGAATGCTTTCGTTTCATTCTTTTGAAGCTTGAAAATTTTCAATATTGAAACATTTTTCTTTGTTTAAGTAAATTTTAATTTTTATTAACGTGAATCTGAAAGAGTTGAAACACGTGTCACAGTTAGTAGCACAATACGTGGAATAATCAAAGTAATTTTAAGTTTTTATGTATTTTAGTTCTACAGTAATTATTTTATATATTTTTTGATAGCTTTTTCGGCTTACCCTATCGTAAGAACTATGTTTAAACATGCACTTACTAATCTATATATAAAGGGTCTTTTTATAAGGACGCTTAGTGTTGAAATGTAAATAAAACAAGTTGTTTGTGAGATTTCGACTAAATTTTAATTTCATTTGTAAGTATATTTTACGGCATTAAATATGGAATATAGCATCAAATGTCTGCCAATATCCATTCATTATAAAATGGGCCATGTCGCTAAAATTGACTTTTTTGACAAATTTGGGTAAACTTCCAACTGCTCCAGAACCCAATCAGGCGTTGTCTGTGGTCGTTTAACTGAAGTTCCTCGGTTAGTTGGATTTTATACGGGTGCAGACATAAGGCCCGATTCAAAATTCGCCAAGTTGAAGTCGCAGAAAAGCCAAAGCCTTGTGAACAACGAGAAATAAGCTGCCTTGGGTTTTCCTGTACACTTTCACACACAGCAGCAATGTTTTCACCAGATATTGTATTTTGATGACGTACAGGTAGGTGTTGGCCGATTATTTACCAAACTGGTTGACCCAAATTTGGCCACTAAACAATGAATAATCTACTCAGCAGGACAAAGTAACATATTTTGAGCGTCCCTATTGAAATACCCTTTATATAGATAAGTAAATGCATGTTTAAACATTGTTGTGTCGATGACGTATGCCGAAATAGCTATAATAATTTCCGTAGAACTTAAATACATTGTTATTTTTTTCATAGTGTTTTATTGGAGTTCTACCAAGTAAATTCCAATTTAATTAATAAATAACTTTGGTATCGATTGTTCGTTTTGAATTACCCATTTACCACCATATTGTCGACGCGCGCTACTGCCAAAATCCTGCATTCCAAAGTTGCCAAAGAAGAATTTAGACATCATTGTCATTCTACCTAGATATCTCATTAACTGATTCGACGTAGGTATTGCAGCAATACTTATACACTAGATTCTTTATGCGACTACTTTCACAATATCACTTTCATATATAACTATATTATTTGTGAACGATGCCTCAATACCAAAGTTTTAAAAATCTGTAGATTTACATGTCCAATCTAACTATCTGCATATAAGATGTACAATGAAAATCAGGGCTGTGAAGTCGGAGTCGGGACTTTTTGGCCGGAGTCGGAGTCATCGCGGTGCTATGGCCGGAGTCGTACTCGGAGTCGGAAACTTTGAACATTTTATTTTTGCATATATGTAATATGTTAAATTTGATTATTGGCGGGATTGTTTGGTTGATATTTAATTGAATACACATAATAAATGTGAAAGGTAGGAAAATAACGTGACGAATTTAAACTTTTTCAGTCGGAGTCGGAGTCGTGTTTTTGGTCAATGTTGGAGTCGGAGTCGGAATCGTATTTTTTTAACAACTCCGCAGCCCTCTGCGCAATACTAAAAGTCTAAACAATCTGTAGATTTACATGTCCAATCTGTCTATCTGCAGACAAGGTGTATAAAAAAAAATCCTTATTTTAATTCATACCGAAATGGTGCCACTAGCCAATATACAGTGACGGCTGGTGACGGGGTGCTGGGGGGTGCAAAAGGAAGATTCTACTATTTTTCCGTACTACGGAAGAGAAACAGTTGGTATTGCGAACATTTGAATTGAAAGTCCAAACTATAGAAGTGTTTTAAAATCCAATGAATAGGAAAGAACTCTTGCAAAAATGGTTCAATCTTCTATTGCACCCCCCAACACCCCGTCACTAGCCGTCACTGCCAATATATGTATACCTGATTGATTGAACTGGCATTTACTTGGTAGAACTCCATTATATACACCCGCTTCTTTTTTACGCGATTATTTTTATTCGATTTTTTTTCACAAATGATCCTAGTCGTGCTATAAAATTACAAAATGAATTTAGATTCAGCACGATGAACTACACGGAAAGTGAATAAAATTATGCATGTCTACTGTTGATGATATCTATCTGTTTCTCATTGTAAATTTATAATCAATAAACAATAAAAATATTAAATGAACTTATGTTTTTTTTTGGCAAATTTTGTTTCTTCACAAATTTTTCATACGACTTTTCACGATTTTTTTATACGCGCCACTATCTGGAACCAATGTATCGAGTAAAAATGGTATAAGAAGCCGATAGGCGATCGATATAGCTATTTCGCCATACGCTCTCGTCATAACTTAATCAGATTCATAAACTTATTTTTATAATATATTTACTTCTGTAGAAAGGGTTCACAATAATCCATTTCGAACGGTTAACAATTAAACGTGTAAGCCCGATCATAAAAGCAATATTTCTTCACCTCTAACATTATTTTGTAGTTAGCATATTCACGGTCGAGATCAAATTATAAAACGTCGCATATAAATATATATCTAAGTTCTGAATATCTCTCCTCAACTCCCATGTTGTATTTAAACAAATACCTGTCTGTCGTGTTTGGGTAAAGTGACGGCAAACAGTTACCAGTTGACATAGAACGTGATGACGAAAATGTATTTTAATTATTTATCCTTACAATCCTGATGTAAATATATAACGGTATTCATAAAACGTATGCAATTTTTATTTTTGAAATAAGAACAGCTTAATGAAGTATTTTCTAGGAAAAATTCCATACAAAATTATGTCACTTCCATAACATCTTTTGTTAAAAATGTGTATCATAATGATACTTAATTTTTATCGCTAAAAAGTGTACAGAAGTAGGACGCATATACTAATCATTCTCTTTCTTACACGCACAACCCCCAATTTTCCTTCTCACTCGCTTGGTACGTACGAGAGGAAGAAGCCTGTCCATGATATAACATATCTTCCGAAAAGGCTTACAAGCTCGGACAGACGAACGTGCCAAGTGAGTGAGATGGAAAATTACAGTTTCCGCAAGTGAGAAAGAGACTATTTGTTAATATGATTTTTATGCGTTTTTTTAGTTGATCCTTTGTAGATGCAGATTAATATTCGATGGACAAAAAAATGTTACCGTAAACTGCACCACATTTATGTCATCATCATGAGATATTTTGAATCATCCTTTTTTGCAGTGCAAGGATTATGGAGTCATTGGATTCCATAAATACCTCATTTGATGACTGGATGTTTTATTATAATTAATTTTATGTCACCAGATTTGTAGAGTAAGTTTAAGTTATATAGTAACAATTCAAAAATATTTCAAACACTTCTATGTCAATTAGTTTAAAGCAGTGATATACAACCTTTTTGGGAGAAGATATTAAATTCTCAGATAGTTCGAGGGCCTCATAGGTAAAATTGATTAAAAAATCGATATTTTTAGTGTATCTTATATATAAAACCGAAACAGCGTATGTATGTCTGTGGGTCTGTAATTCCCTTTTGCATTGTTGGTCATTAAGTTGCCATAAAAACGAATATGAAAGAAAATATGTTTGAATTATTATCGGCGAAGACATTTAGTCAAAATGTAATAAATTAGTCTTCTACTGAACTTTTCCCGGCTTTTATTAATATAATAATGTTTATTATTTACGTGAAGGTATTATTTGACATTTCTTTGACAACAAATTAGATTATTTCCTTGAATTTGGACATTTTAATGGGCGAGAATGGGGCTGTCATCAAATTAAATAAAGTTTGTGATTTTATTTTAAGTCTATTTTGGATGTTAGATTTTGTGATATAATTCTGTCGAATGATATAACATTAAATAATTATTGGTCGCTTAGTCCGAGCGACGCCGGGTAGCAATACTAGTTATATATAAAATTGAAAATCTTAACTTTTTATATCGTTCTTCCATCGTCCGTAAAACAAATCTGAAGAAAAGAGGTGATTAATATTTGCCATATTGGGCCACATGAAATGTCATTGCGGGACGCAGGTTGTGCATCACTGGTTTAAAGCATAACCATTGAACTACTTTTAATATCGAATATAAAACCATTATTTGACATCATTATCTTGAGTGGTATAGAATATAATATCTTTGAATACCAGTCACAATTCGTATTTCAATAAATTACTATGAAATCATTTTATCTTGTAACCATGTAAACCGAAATATTGGTCAAACTAAAAAACACTGCAGCCGAGTCTTCAACACCTCATTCATTTTCATTTGTAGTGTACAAGAGCTCAAATCCCGCATGGTCAATTTGATTTATTTTGTGTTACTGATTGCATTGCCACTAACTTAGTAGAAATGGTAAAAAATGAACAGTATATTTTAGTTCTTTAAAAATATACAATATAACATTGATGGCTATTTTGGCTTACGCCCTCGTTAGAACTGTGTGTAAAATTTAAGCATACGTTAGTTTTCCTATATATATTGGTGTAGAAGAGGTGCACAAAATATCTTCTCATCCATTCTATCATCCGATTGATATCAATTTGTGACATTTAATACTGCATTATAATACTATATTTTTCAATTTAAAATTTTGGATTCTAGAATAGATGAGAAGATGTATTCTACAACTTTTCTACTCATTTATAATTTAATATAAACTTTTTTACTGAAAGCTAATCGCTATCGCTAGGCTCGTTTTTAGTATGGGAAAAATGAGAGAGAGAGTTTTAGACATCCATGCCTTCGAACGGAAATCCATTAATCGATTGAAAATAAATCTTTTTCAGCTTACCTATTCGGATTTTTCATATGTATACATAACCTTGTCACCTGATTCAAATTAAAAGAGAAATATTTTTTATTTCCAAGAATAGTTTGGAATAACTGTTTTTCATCTCTTAAAATGTTCATAATATCTTTCCGAAGAAACTATTCGTCCATTCATTCGAAGTAATAGTGTTAAGTCCCCCCTATAGCGTAGAGATTTGGACTTCGCCAAAAGAATACTACATTATAGTGGACTCGACACCTATGCAAAATGTGAGGCTATGTTCTTTCAATTGTGTTTTGTGAATTTCCCTATTGTTATCGAATAAATGACCTTGTATTTAGTATATATTCTTTTTTACCATGTCCGCTCCTAGCATGGAGCATATGGACTCCTCACGGAGCTTATCTCAACATATATTTTTCTAATGACAAGGGCGTAAGCCGAAATAGCTGTCATCATATATATATAAAATAATTTCTGTAGAATTAAAATACATTGTTATTTTTCTTACCGTATTATAATGGAGTTCTACCAAGTAAATGCCTACTCAATCAATATATATTTTTCTACTAGAGCTGCTTGTTACTCAGTTGTTCAGCCTCTCCTTTTCGAAGAGAGTAGGGATGGGAAGGATACGAGGACTAGGACATGACTAGTGATTAGCTAGTCGCTATTCGACGCTCTTTGGGGATCGAGAAAGGTGGGAAGAAATTTTTCAACAACGCAAACAACCATGCCTTTGAACAGATTTATCGACTGAAAAAATCCGCTCGTACCGGGAATCAAGCCCGGGCGGTCCGGCACGCAAGCTAACAACGTTGACATTGCGCCACAGTTCGGATAATATAATATGTAATTATTATTAGTTATAATAACTACGATATTATAATGATAGTTCTATTTTGATCTCTAAAATGAAGCGTTTTGTAAAAAGCGACGCTATAAGGGGGCCTGCTTTGTGTAATTTATCTATAGGGATGCACGCTATAGGGGGGTTAACTGTTCATTTGAATATGTACTAAGTTCTCAAATCTAAAAGGTGCAGTTTACGATTATTGACTCTCCTAAAGCTAAAATATGTTATTGTAGCCGTAACTTTACTTTCGGCAGTCTCATCGCCGTGCGCAGGTGTGTGTTTAGACGCACATATACGCTCGTGTCTCTTGAGAGATGGGTGCCACTTCAATGTAGTGGTGCATTCGAGAGTAAGAGAGACGCATTGTCCTGAATAGCGACATCCCGCTCTGCCTCCGCTCACCTGTATGCTAAGCGATTTTAACCCTTACCGCGCAGTTTTGTTAGAGCGCGAATCGATCTCGCGGCTGCCGGAGCAATATGGATCTTATCGACTGTGTGCGCAAGGACCAATGGCCATCCGAGGGTTTGAATTTCGAACGGATAAATTTCTTCTCTCTTCTCATAACATCTTTGCGCGCGAAGATGGTCAGACGCTTTTGTTACATTACCGCATCCAGATTAAATTTATCTCTTATCGATTTCTGATACCCTGATATATTGTCACTAAAAAATATATCTCAATAAAAAGACAAAATAACATTTTTTTTTAATTCCATCATCTATTTCGCGCATTGTGTTTTGTTTTGTTAATTTAATAAAAAAAAAAGTGAATTCTGAAAATAAAACGGAAATAATATTATTAAGTGACACTTGTTTTAAATAGTGATTTTCCGTTGAACGGACATTCGGAAAATTGTTGCAATATGTGTATATATATTATTTAAAAAAAACTATACACGTTTCGGACAGTTTGAAGAAAATGTGACATTCCTGTCGACGAAAGGACAATTTTTTTTGTTAAAAATAAACTGTGCTTAGGTTTATTTTTTACAAACGTGTGAACAAACATTTAAAATAAATCAAATGATTATTTATTAATCGATAAAAGTGACACTTAAACATTGGATTTTATTGTGAATTGTCTGAAAGTGGAAAAAATAACAATTTATATGAATGACACTTGTGCAAAAAAGAAATTATGAAGTTTTTCCCGACGTCAATAAGGTAAGGTTTTATTAATTAAAATTTATACTATAGTTTATTTGACAGTTGAATAATTTCGGTATTGACAATATAATTTAAATAACTCTAATTAAATAAATAAATGCCCGTTTTACTTACAATTTAATTTCCCAATAATATATATAAATATTTGCTAAAAATTTGCTGACTATTGTGTTTTGTATTTTGTTACCTATTTATAATATTTGCAATCATTCTGTCTGCATTATTGCAAATAATTATTCTTATCACAAATCAAAATTTCGAAATCGAATAAATGGATGGAATTATTGAAGATAAAATGCGTTTGTTAGTAATGTATCGATTTGCTTGCATTCAGAAACATACATTCATTTTACTGCATTTTTTTTACTGATAATACCAAGAAAATGATGTTGAATATAATTATTTTAAATTTAGATTTCTTAGAAGCGAAGAAAAAACTCAACAAGAATTAAACATTCAAGAATATAGTGATAGATTTATTAGTCATAAGAATATCTTTAAAATATTTAAAAAAAAAATGAATATTCTAGTGTTAACGATTTGATACTTACATGAAGGGCTTCTATCCGATATTGAATATAAAAACGTTTCGAAAAATACTTAAATCTATCCCTAATTATTCCATTCAACATATTAGATATTATACGATAGTTTCAAATAATTACATTTTTGAAATTAAACAGATACATGTAATAGCTTTTAAAAGAAAAATGATACTTTATCAAATAAGATATTTTTGAAATATATTCAATGATATTCTAATAAGAATATTTTTGTTTCACAATGTCCGCTCCCAGTTGGAGCATATGGACTCCTCACAGAGTTTATCTTAATAACATATTTTTTTCTACAAAAACTGCTTGTTACCTTCCTTTTTTTTTGAAAGTAGGGATTGAAAGGAAACGAGGACTAGGGTAGAACTAGTGGTTAGCTAATCTCTCTCGCTACGCGCGGCTTTTTAGGCCATTGCCTTCGAACAGAACCGAATTAACGACTGAAAAAATCTGCTCGTACTGGACTGTCCGTCACGGCAGCCAACAACGTTGGCCACTCCACGATGGACCGGCCGGTTATTAATAGTTATCATTCTTAAAATAAATAATAAATTTCTTAGAATCGATTTAATGTACTTCCAAATAGGAAGGTATGAAATTAAAATAATTAAAATATACCAAGTACCTTTAAAACGGCAAAACAATAATAATTTGTAAGAATTGATAAATAGGCAATTATCATATCGCATCAAACATAGACAAATAAATTTCGATTCGATTTTATTGTACGACATTGCGTTGAAATTTTTGAGTTGGGACGTGTTTTGAAATTCATCAATGTCCTAGATTTGTCAACCTGTGACCCAAATGTCGGTGACACGACAAATATTCGATTCAAACTACAAATAATATTGGGAAGATGTTAAAACCACTGCTAATTTATTGTTACACTTGAATACGATTAGATGGGATGATTCTGTTTAATTTAATTACAACATTAACAATCGAATGTTAACTTGCCGTTTAGCTAAGCGTTAATTAATTACATCGATTTATTAATTAGCGACAGATGAATTCGTTGAGTTGATACTTAATAATAAATATGATACAATGTAATTGTTGCTTTAGAAGCTGTTACAAAGGGTTAATGCAATTTTAAATAAATGAACTTGGTACAGTACTTATTTACATTTATCCCCACTCAATTAAAACCCAGATTAGCTTTCGATAAATATATAAATTCAATGGTTCACATTTAATAATTTATTCCTACCATAAGGATTTTATAACAGAAGAGAGGATGTATTGTGTACCCTGTCTACAACTGTATATGTTACAGTGAAACTGTATTCTCAGTGAAAATGTGTCAAGTAATAGATTTGCATGACAACATGATTTCACTGGTCACGATCATTGAAATTATTGGCCCATGTCGATGATTTGCCGGCCTAAAATTTTGGCTTGCATCAATGAAACAAAATCAGCAAGTAGTCCCTTTCATAAAAAAAATAACCAAAGAAAAACACAAGAAGGGCGAAAGGTAGATAAGGCGGTCAAATTTAATTTCAATGACAGCTTGGAGAAGAATATATTTTCACTGAGAAAGAATATATTTTAACTGAGCTTAAACATATTTTGACACTGTAACATATATATAGGATAATAAATGCACTGCTTAAAACACAGCTTTTTTTTTCACCGCGTAAGTGGAGTTCTACCAAGTAAATGCCCATTCAATCAATAAATATGAAAATTTCGTAGGGACTAAAATACGTTCAAACGAATCAAATTTGATCTTTTTTCGGTGACGGGGTGTTGGGGGTGAGAAGATTCAACCATTTTTGCAAATGCCCATTCAATCAATAAACTCTTAAAATGCCGATAGGCGAAACCCACAAAGTACAAAATTCAAACGAATCAAATTTGATAAAATTAATATTAATAATACAAGGACTGTTTTGTCCGAACTGTAACTGCAGTATCTTCAGACGGAAAATTGTATAGTCTGAAGATGTGTATCAATTAAACGAAAACGTCTCATTTATTTAACACAGCTAGTAATTATGATATTCTCAAATATATTCATTTTAATATAAAATTTAAAATAACTTTGATTATTCCACGTATGTATATTCATTTCAGTCGAAATATACTTACATTACATTTATGTAATCGAATGACTTAATCCCGGGTTGTGAACGACAAAGCGTCAATCATTCAAATATCATTGATTATTATATAATTAAGAAAGTGGTTGTAAGCGCGCAATATATTAATAGAAGGGTATTTTTTTAAAATCTAACAGCGACCAACGCATTTTGGCCAATTAAGTACAAAGTTGTTAAAATTCTTGAGTATTTATCGTTGTTTTAAAACTGCGGATATATTAATGAAGATTTCTAGACGTGCCGCCGCTGATTAAATTATTCTCCCATAAACGTATAACTGAATTATTTATTTTAATTTTATTAACTGCCAAGTGTTATAAAATCGCCAATCGTTTATTACTGTTTCAAGACATTTGAACAAAAACAATACTCACTTTTAAGGTGTTCACTGTCAATACTTGAAGGAATGGCATTATAATAAAAATAATAACACATTTTTAGTACTTAATCCACATTAAATTTATTTCATCAGAACCGGATTCGCTTATGGCGAGCATTAACAATTGAGAATTTTTATCAGTTTATAATTGCCGCTATGAGCGAAACCGGTCCTGATCCAATACATTTAATGCTGAATTAGTACTAACAATGTGTTATTATTTTTTTAAAAACATTATTAGATCTTTTCGCCCTGCGACAAAAACTATAAACTTTTCCTCGCAAATAGTAATTATATCACCTCTATGGTCCAAGATGAAAAAGTCTAGTATCTATAAAAAAAATGGTATTGGCTTGTAGATATGTAAATCAGGTTTAGGATGTACATAATTCAGATTGCTCTTTTGAAATTGTTGAGTGGTAAACATATGTGCGTCTAATATCAGCATATCCAAGCAATAGTTTGTCAACAAAAACTGCTTTTTACTGAATTGCTCGAATACTCTTTTTCGAAGAGACTATGGATAGAAAAGTAGGTGTTGGATATGGTTAGCTTATCGCTCTCGCCGTGTTTGAAGGTGGGGGAGGATTATTAATACCACAAACATCTATGCCTTGGATTAATCTATTGAAATCTTATCCGAAAGCACTGCAACAGAAGCATGACATGTATAAATCATTGATTGTTGATTGATTGAGTAGGCATTTACTTGGTAGAACTCCATTATAATACGGTAAGAAAAAATAAGAATGTATATTAATTCTACATAAATTATTTTATATATTTGTTGATAGCTATTTCGGCTTACACTAGAATTAAAATACATTGTTATTTTTCTTACCTTGTATAAATCATATTTAAAATAAGATTCCAATAAGATTTACAATCCAGATATAATTGATGAGATAGTGGAACAATCCTTATTTTTTTCTTCTACTCAATTACTGCTTCGTCCCAAAATGGTGATTATCACTGTACATAATATACTTATTACATACCCAAATAAGGAAGGTTTATACTATGTATGTTAATAAGACGTGTGTTTCATTATTACGTAAAACTATCATGAATCTCTTATTTTCAAACATGAATCCGTGATAGGTTTCAAGTAAGAGTTTTTCGTTTATATATTTAGGCATATAATATAGACATCATTGGACTCTGATTGGACAATTGATGTAGCGAAATCCATCACACAATTCAACCCTTTGCACTTCTCAATATATTATTTATTCCCTTCCAGCAACTCATCAATAGATTTGAGAAATTGATTGAAATTACAGGGTTAGCGTATTTTTTATCTATATTCGCTCCCAACTTGGGGCATATGGACGTCTCACAGCGTTTATCTCAACATGTTTTTTTCTACGAATACTGCTTGTTACGCAGTCGATCAACCTCTCTTTTTCGAAGCGAGTGGGAATTTAAAGTATACGAAGATTAGGACAGGACTAGTGATTAGCTAATCGCTATCACTATACGTCGCTGTTTGTGATCGTAAAAGTGGGAAGGGGTTTTTAACAACACAAACACCTGAGCGGATGGATTTATCGACTGAAAAATACTGTTTGTACCGGGAGTCGAACCAGGGCGGCAGGACAAAGTAATATATTTTGAGCGTCCCTATTGAAATACCCTTTATAATAAACTTCATGTACTCGTATTAGCCATATTTTCGACCCATTCGAAAGAACAAGATGCATTGTTTTGAATTTAATGACTTCTGACGCAATTATTTTAGTATTTTTTAATGGTCTCTGCTTCGGATTTTTTTCGGGCAAGGTTGCAAAATGTCGAGCTCGGGTCGGGTTCGGGTAAGATTTTTGGAAATGAGCCTCGGGCCCGGGCCAGACCGGGTCGGAGGGCTTCGGGTTCGGGCCGGGTGAAATTTTAAAATTTCCGCCCGTGCAGACCTCTAATGTCAAGCTAGACTTGAAATCAGAGCTGTAATTGTTAAAATTGCTTTTGTTTAGTAGAGATAGATTCTAAGACGATAATTGGGACGGCATAATTACCGCCATATCCGCTCCCTATTAGACATATATATTAATTGATAAAAATACACACACCTCTTTGCAATTGAATTTAGATTGATTTGAACGGCCTTGTATCGACAGATAAAAAAAAAACAAACAAAATTTTCCACTCACTTGGTTTTGAAGACGGAAACGAATGATTTTCACAAGTTATATGGCATATATAGAAATCATAAATATGCCCGGTCCGTGGCGCAGTGGTCAACGTCGATAATTCAATTCTGTTTGAATGCAATGGGTGTTTGTGTTGCTTAAAACTCCTTTCCTACTTTCCGATCCCTAAAAAAAGCGACGCATACCGAGAGCAATTAAAAAAACCACTAGTCATGTCCTAGTTCTCGAATCCTTTCAATTCCTACTCTCGAAAAATAATGGTTGAGCAACTGAGTAACAAGCAGTTCTCGTAGAAAATATATCTTGAGAAAAACTTCGATATAAGTACATATGCTCCAAGTTGGGAGAGGACTTGATTAAAAAAATAAACATCAATATTTCATTGTGCAAGCTAAAAGGGGTAAGATATATTGAAAACTTTTAACTAAATTGAATTCTTAGCAACCGATTCTCGTATAAATAACAATTTCTGTTGGGCGTAGCGATTGCAAATAGCTCACCACTAGTCCTCCCTACTCTCATCAAACTTAATAAGAGAGGTCAAGCAACCGAGTAATAAGCAATCATCGTGGAATAAAAAAAGTGCTGAGATTACATCCATTGGGATGTCATATGCTACGCATTGGCAGCGGACACGTTTTTTTTAATGCAAAAATTTATCATTCCATCTTTAAAATTAAGCTTATCTGCTCTAACCAAAATTGTGTATGGGTTTTAATTTGAAACTGTTCTATTCAATTTAAAATGAATCACCTTCTGATTTTAGAATCATACTGCACCTTTTGTTACTGTTAGATTTAAAAAAAATCACCTTTCGTTATTAGTGTTATTTTCCATCCTATTTGGCTTAATAGACTGGTAAGGGATGTTTAAATGCCCCTAACGTGATCTCACCACCTTATCTCATTATTGTAACAAAACATGTTGTGCTTAGGGTGAAACATCCCTTCGCGCATCGCACTGCCCTGATACATAGACAGCGTATAATTTGTATTTAATTATTATTTAATTTAAACAAATCCATATTTTGTTGTAGATAAATCACTGAGGTGCCAACTGTCACGTCTTGGTGGAATCTTAGTATTTTAAATGAATAAAAAATATTTTTTTGTACTGACATACGAGCATTATCAACTGATGGTCATAGCTCACAACTGAAAATATCGATGGCTTAAAGAGTAAATTTGCCATCTCCGTTTTTGTCAATTGTGTAGGAGAGGGTAAAAACTGATTATTTTGGTATTTTCAAACCGATCGGGAAAATTTCAAATAGAACTTTTAAATGTTTTATTTTTACCGTTGACACCTTTAAAGTCACGAATTAAAAGAATTTCAATTATTATGCGTTAAACTTACTGATATAGAAGTGTATTAAATATTTTTGAGATATTACCATATTCCTTGAGCTTATTTATACGATAAATAAAAATCTCTTTTTAGTTTTTAAAATCGTGCGCCACTGAGCTTTTTCAGCATCTAATATCCTCCTCATGCCGTGCTAATAGCCATATTGACCTATTGAGCGTATGCCTTTTTAGGGTTGTTATAATACTACCCCATCATCCCTAAAAGCTAACCATATCATAACAATGAACGCCACCCGTCATCGTTATTGACTTCCACGATGATTTTTTTTGCCACTGTACCATATTTTTAATCAAATCTTTTAATTGATTGGATTGCCATTCACCCAGCAGAACTCTACTATGGAGAAAAACTATTTGGCTTTATATATGTAATAATATTTTTGTCCCTAAAACACTTGATATTTGATTCACCTTGAAACAAAAATTTGAACGTTTGCCACAAAATTCAATATAAATTTAACCTTTAAGTGGCAAAAGACAATACGCACGGCGCTTAGAAAAAGAGAGAGTGCGTGTGTGAGCTGCAATATAGGCGAACATACATATATATAAATGAAACCATGTCCGCTTTCATTGTGGACCATAAGTACTACCAACGGAATTAATTGCTTGTTCCTTGAGAATAAAAATTAAAGAATGAGATTACGACAGAATTAGTGGTTAGCTAATCGCTCTCGCTACGTCCTGTGTTAAGTATCAGATGAGCAGGCTTATTAAGATAAATATAATATTTTTAAAACAACCTTATCCGATAGCAATGTATGTCATATGGCCTAGTCATGGCAAATAATATCAACGCAATTTGGTTTTACTGAAACTAGTTTTGATTCAATCGTCAAGCTTCTCGGCGAAGTTTTTAAAGCCAATCATATACAAATGTGTTTTATAGTGACGCATTTCAAAAGTTCAAATACATTTGTTCTCTATATAGTTAAATATATCTATTTAGATATTTCGTATAAAAGTGAAACAAGTTTTTTTTGTTAATATTTAACCTTCTAATTTGCAATTTCAAAAGAGCAATCTGAATTATTTATATCCTAAACCTGATTTACATAATATGTACCTACAAGCGAATACCATTTTTTTCTAGATACTAGACCTTTTCATCTTGGACCTTAGAGGCGATATGATTACTATTTGTAAGGAAAAGTTTATACTCAGGGCGAAAAGATCAAATAATGTGTTAATAAAAATATTAATACATTTTTAAGTACTTATTCTACATTAAATTTATTGGATCAGGGCCGGTTTCGCTCATAGCGAGCATTATCAACTGATAAAAATGCTCGCATGAGCGAAACTGGTCCTAATAAATTTTATGTAGAATAAGTACTAAATTTTATTTATTATTTTTATTATAATGCCATTCCACCAAGTTATTGACAGTTAACACCTTAAAATATATTTACTTCATTACATAGTTTCGACTAATCGAAAAACGTTCCACGTTTTCCTATGACGTTCGTAGAAATAATTGTATT
Organism: Himalopsyche kuldschensis; assembly: GCA_028554975.1. Classification (NCBI taxonomy): domain Eukaryota; kingdom Metazoa; phylum Arthropoda; class Insecta; order Trichoptera; family Rhyacophilidae; genus Himalopsyche; species Himalopsyche kuldschensis. Next base: position 2,609,435 of record JAHFWI010000025.1, read on the forward strand.
TTTTCCTACATTTCCACTCACTTCAAATCTCATAGTACAATCCATTTATGGGTGTTTAAAAACTGTTCTCGATATATTTCTTTTTAATACCCCAATACGAAAACCAACTGATAGATTCCATTGATAATGAACTCTCCCCTATACCGGAGATAATGTTTCAAATCAAACAAAAATATCGGTTGATATTAATTGCAAACCTGTGAGCAAATAAAAGCATTGCAAATATTCTGTAATATTATCAATAGGGGGGGAGAAAATTAATTTACTAAATTGATACATGCATATGCAAACGTCATGTTGAACTTGACCGACGATTTCAAAAGGGCACCTATAAAATATCGATTTTATTTATACTATCAATATTATATACATAATCAATCAATTAAGATTTTCTTTTAAGAAATAACATGGCTGCGTGACCAAGGGGTTAAGCTACTTACAGCTGATATTTTACTTACCATATCGCTAAATGTATTAGGGTAGCAGAAATCAATTTAGGTGGAAATTTGCATTTTCTTATGATAGATTTACTGAGAGAAAAAGAAGAAGGCACCAAGTCATTTTCTTCATCCGCAAAGCTGCGTGGCATAGGTGGGCGGTAATAATTACTAATATACTGATCATACTGTAAACTTTATAATGTATCAGGGTGGCAGAAATCGATATTGGTATGAGCTTATACTTTTGTTGATATTCATTATGCGAATTATATCTCACATAGTGTTTCTCCGATTTATAATATTTACTGAGAGTCCTCTGAATCGATATTACGTATTGGATCGTACGACTCAATCACAAGGCTGCGTAGCCCAGTTGGGTGGTGATAATTGCTGATCTTATGGTTATTACACCGTCGAATGCACCAGGGTGGCAGAAATCGATATTGGTATAAATTCACATGTTGACATTCAAATGGGAATAAAATCGCACATACATTTCCTCTGATGTGTTTACTGAGAATCCTCTGAATCGATATTTCGTATTGGATCATACGACTCAGTCACAAGACTCCGTAGCCCAGTCGGTGATAATTGCTCATTTTATGGTTATTATACCGTCGAATGTATCAGGGTTGCAGAAATCGATACCGGTGTGAGTTGACTTTTTTCGCTGTCTCTCTAAATTAATTGCGCTCGGAGCGTGTTCATTTTTGTTTTCCTTTTGTTGTGTGCAGTGAACGAGTGGTGTGTTCGTAAAATGTGCACACGCCGTGCGTTCTTAAATGCAAATGAAAGTAAGCGAAAACTCAACGAAAAAAAAGCTAACATATTTTCGTCTCTCGTGACGAAATCGCGAGGGAGTTTGCCTTCGCTATTCGCCAGTGATGTGGAACATTTTCAGGCGGTACAGTAATATTTCACAGATTTTTAACACTGGAAACTTAATTCCAATCTGAGCTCTCTATTTATTAAAAGCTATTACCTAAAATTCTAGTGGACCTATAATTTATTAGGCATCACTTGAAAATTCTCGTGATGAGCGAAATCGGTCCTTTATCACTATAAAGTATGTGGAAGAAGTAGAAATAGCTGTAAATTTATTTCTATAAATTTAATTCTTTTCCCTTAAGAATTGACAGTTACCACCATAAAATTGATCGCTTTCAACGTAGGCAAAGTAAAAAATAAATATTTAATTGAAATATTCGAAGGGTGGGGAACCTTGTCACCAGTGACGGCTGGTGACGGGGTGCTGGGGGGTGCAAAAGGAAGATTCAACTATTTTTCCGTACGACGGAAGAGAAACAGTTGGTATTGCGAACATCTGAATTGAAAGTCCATGCTATAGAAGTGTTTTAAAATCCAATGAATAGGAAAAAAGTCTTGCAAAAATGGTTGAATCTTAACACATAATCATATTTCATAAATTAATAACACGAATCAAGAATGCTACATTGGTTTGGTTTTGTCATTCGAGTGATAGTATTATAGTAATTGTGAAAAATTATATATCTATATATATAAAACAAAGTCGTGTTGGTTACACCACTTATAAGTCGAGAACGGCTGAACCGATTTTGATAATCTTTGATTTACTAGCTTTGTCACCGTCCCGAATAGCAGAATAAATATATTATAATATATATAAAACGCCTCATTTTGATTTCTGCACATTTATTGAATTTTATTTATTTTAACTTAATATAAATCTGAATTTATTTCAGCTTATAAGTTAACACAACATTTATTGATTCAGAGGCGGTACGCAGTTCGCCGGGTCAGCTAGTAAATAATAAAAAATACATAAGATACTTAGTAAAGTTGTACTAAATTTCAATCCTTGTTATTGTCTCTATTCACCCCGTTTTACGGTACCGTCTAAAAAAACATGTACGGTGCCATCGCGTCACTGGTTTGGTGCCACTGATTTAGACAGTTGTCGGTCTAGCCAGGCGCCACCGGTATATCCCCGACGAATCAGGTCGCGTGACGCTCACCGTTCGCTTTTCAAATCGCGCGGGGTAATTTCCCGCGCAATCAGCCCTAATGGACCGAACATTGGCGCCTTTTTTCTTCTCCCGTACACGTCTTCCCACCTCGCCGGCATTCGTTCCGTTTTATTTCCTGAACGCACGTTCGTACTTGCATAAGGGATGCGTCAGCAGGGGGAGGCTTATAATATCACGCATTTCCAAGCCAAAGGGGCGTTAGTGACAAATCGACACTTTTCAGGAGAGCAAAAAGAGTGAAAAAATCAATTAGAACAACTTCGTTCCACTCAACGTCAACTTTTCCTTCTTTTCCGCTTCTACCAATATAGACAAAGATCATTTTTAAATCGATTTGATATCTAAAGTAAATGTACTAGTAGTTGACCATGTACCAGTAGTTGACATTTTGAGAATGAAATGGCTCAAAATAAGAAATGCAGATGCGGGATTGCTCTAAATTGTAAAGTTCAGACAAGTTAAGGCATCTGTGGTCGGAATGAGCCTCTAAAATATCACCATATAGCCAATGGAAGGCCAGGGTAGCCATTTGAAAACAACACCTAGTGAGAAAAGTGTATTATTTCAAAAAAAGTGAAATCAATCTAGAAACGGTGAGTACCTTGTACTTAAACAGGCCCTTTCGTTATTTTTGTTACATAATATTAATTAAGACATATGATCTAATATGAGTATACTTGCTTTGCCATCATTCGGTACAATGCTAAACCTTAATCGTTATTTTTGTTGAAATTTTCTCTTAAACTGTCAGCTACTGGTACATTTACCTTAATGTTAGTTTTTCCCTACTGTTTTCTTTCTAACCTAATATTACTAAGATTCATTGGTGTGTGTTATACATTTAGAGAAGTCATTCCCAATTTGACCTCCAGGGGATCTCTACATCAGTGAAAAAATAATTTGGGGTCTACAAGATGTAAATGGGGGTCAACGATAGATTTTAGACTAAGCATGATTAAATTGAATTGAAGCCAAGCGGGGATACTTACCACTATTCCGGTCCATGGTGCAGTGTCAACGTTGTTGGCTTGCGTGCCGGATGTGGTTCAATTCCCGGTACCAGCGGATTTTTTCAGTCGATAAATCTGTTTAAAGGCATGGGTGTTTGTGTTGTTGAAAACCCCTTCCCACCTTTCCTATGCCAAAGAGCGATACATATCGAGAGAGATTAGCTTACCACTAGTCCTGCCCGAGCCTTTATCTCCTTTCAATGCTTAGTCTCTTTGAAAAAAAAAAGGATGGGCAACAATAAGCAATTCTCGTAGAAAAGTTGAGATAAAATCCGTGAGGAGTCCATATGCTCCAAGTCGGGAGTGGACAAGGTTAACAAAAATTTTACATATTTTAAAACATTTTACTCTTCATTAAACCCTATCAAAGGGTAAAAAATTAGTAGATTTTTGTCAGATTCAGAAGATGATAAATTCGTAAACAAATATAAATATTAGACAATGAGTTTGGAGACCTCTGATTGAGAGCATCGATGTCTTTAAAAAATGATAATTTTAAATTCAATAATTATTAAATAAAATCAAAAGCTTAATTTCTTCCTGCACCTCAATCATTGTTAAATACCTTTATCCGTTCAAAAAATACATAACATATCCGATTGGTTAAAAATCCCGTTGATTTAAAACATATTTAACAATACTTCATTCGGTAATTATCTCAATTGTATTAAATTAATAATGCAAACTCATTAATAAAAAATTATCATTAAAGCAAGGTTTTTTCTTAATTGGGTCTTTAATTATGTGCGGTATAAAAAAGTGAAATTCGACTACACATATTAAAGGCCTAAATTTAAAAAAAAATTGAAAATGTATAATTGTAATTCAAAATTTAAATAATATTGTCTCAAAACTCTAAATATGAACATGTTAATTATTTGTTTCTCTCTTGTAGATTTAGCGAGATTTTTTATTCATATTTTATTAATAGAAAGTTTTCTTTTATCATAAAAGTGAAAGAAAATAAAAAGGAATGTAACCTATACGTACTTATTATATAATTCTTAACACGTTACAGCCAGTGACGGCTGGTGACGGGGTGTTGGGGGGTGCAAAGGAAGATTTAACCATTTTTGCAAGAGTTCTTTCCTATTCATTGGATTTTAAAACACTTCTATAGCATGGACTTTCAATTCAGATGTTCGCAATACCAACTGTTTCTCTTCCGTAGTACGGAAAAATAGTTGAATCTTCCTTTTGCACCCCCCAGCACCCCGTCACCAGCCGTCACTGGTTACAGCGTTATATATATATATATACCTCACAGTACATAGATGTATAAACAACTATACAGTTGTCAAACACCGTAGCCAATTGGTAATGATAATGTGATGGTAATGCTGAGATTCGTATCAATAGAAATCGCAACCAAATAATACGGTCAGACAAATATCAATGTATTTTAATTCTACAGAAATGATCGTATATATTTGTTGATGGCTATTTCGGCTTACGCCCTCGTCAGAACTATGTTTTAAACGTGCATTGGGAATAAACCCACTTAGTGAAAACCTAGATTAGCTTTCACTTCAAGAATACATCAAATCAATGTGTCACCTTTAATAACTTATTATTACCATATAAAATTGAGATGGTGTAACAGAGGAGTAGATGTATTATGTACCGGCATGTTTTTAATGGGTCAGTAACTTATTCAAGTTTTGGTCAGTTAAATAATTAAATGGTCAGTTAATATTATAAACGGTCAGTTGTCACAATAGGGACGTTATTAAATAATACGGTCAGTATTTAATTTAAATGGTCAGGAATAAAAAATATATATATTTTGACAGCTTGTGAATTTTATCAAATATGGTCGTAAGAGGCAAATTTATGACATCTGATATGAAAAATAAGCGCATGAAATAATTTCAAAGTTCAGGTATTTCAAAGCAGATAATGTTATTTTAATAAGTGTAAACTGACCATTTATTATTTTAACTGACCGTTTAAATATTCATTATTTATAACTGACCTTTTATCGAATTAGAAACCAAATAATTAGTAGTACTATTATGTACCCTGCCTAAACGGTATATATATGTTACAGTGAAATTGTATTCTCAGTGAAAATGTAACCTTCTCCTAGCTGTAATTGAAATTAAATTTAGGCGCTCTATCTTCAGCCCTATGTAAGTCTGTGTTTTTATTTGGTTCTCTTTTTATGAAAGGGACTTTTTGCTGATTTTGTTTCATTGAAGCAAACCAAAATTTGAGGCCGGCAAATCATCGATTTGGGCCAATAATTTCAAACATCGTGACAAGTGAAATCATGTTGTCATACAAATCTATTACTTGATACATTTTCACTGACAATACAGTTTCACTGTAACATATACATGATCTAATGCACGTTTGAAACATGCATAGTTCTGACGAGGAATCTGAAATTAATAAAAAAATAAGACCCAACGATCTTTTACAACGTCAAGCAAGACTCGACATAACAGTTGTAGGAGGTAAATTCTCGCGTCACTTACTGCCTTCTTGCTTGGAAGGGCAGTACAGCCAACAACAAAGTATTATAAATTTATTTACACTTTAACGTGTTATCTTATATTTATATAAAACCGAAATGGCGTATGTATGTATGTGGGTCTGTAATTCCCTTTTGGATTGATGGTCATTAAAATGCCATAAAAACGAATATGAAAGAAAATATGTTTGAATTTTTATCGGCGAAGACATTTAGTCAAAATGTAATAAATTAGTCTTCTACAGAACTTTTCCCGGCTTTTATTAATACAAAAATGTTTATTATTTACGTGAAGGTATTATTTGACATTTCTTTGACAGCAAATTAGATTTTTTTGTTGAATTTGGACATTTTAATGGGCGAGAATGGGGCTGTCATCAAATTAAATATATAGGGTCTTTTTATAAGGACGCTTAGTTTTGAAATGTAAATAAAACAAGTTGTTTGTGAGATTTCGACTAAATTTTAATTTCATTTGCAAGTATATTTTACAGCATTAAATATGGAATATAGCATCAAATGTCTGCCAATATCCATTCATTATAAAATGGGCCATGTCGCTAAAGTTGACTTTTTTGACAAATTTGGCTAAACTTCCAACTGCTCCAGAACCCAATCAGGCGTTGTCTGTGGTCGTTTACCTGAAGTTCCTCGGTTATTTGGATTTTATACGGGTGCAGACATAAGGCCCGATTCAAAATTCGCCAAGTTGAAGTCGCAGAAAAGCCAAGTTCTTGTGAACAACGAGAAATAAGCTGCCTTGGGTTTTCCTGTACACTTTCACACACAGCAGCAATGTTTTCACCAGATATTGTATTTTGATGACGTACAGGTAGGTGTTGGCCGATTATTTACCAAACTGGTTGACTCAAATTTGGCCACTAAACAATGAATAATCTACTCAGCAAGACAAAGTAACATATTTTGAGCGTCCCTATTGAAATACCCTTTAGTTTGTGATTTTATTTTAACTCTATTTTGGATGTTAGATTTTGTGATATAATTATGTCGTATGATATAACATTAAATAATTATTCGTCGCTTAGTCCGAGCGACGCCGGGTAGCAATACTAGTATTGTATATTATCTAACGGCCTACAGTGATTTGTATTGCATTGAATTCTACAATGTGATATATCCTCCGGCCTCGCAATTTTATTGCCAACTCTGAATTAATTATGAATTTTTATATATTTCAATGTTTAACGACAATCGTATGGCATTGTTGCTAACAAGATGCGTAATGTTAACGCATTATATGTGTTACTGATAAACATGTACCCTTGCTTGCATGTTTTGCTCGGTTTTAATTATTGCATAGATATCTATATGCATTTGCACATTTGCATCTTTGTTACAAGTGTTGCATGAGACAAAATTGCAACCCCTTAACAACCGCTGCTTGTTAACCGTCGTATCCAGAAACAAGTTGTCATTCTTTTTTGTTACACTCGATGGATTCGGCGGTAACTTTTTGGATGTTCATTTAAATATAAAAAAAAATGGTTATTACACTTTATTGTGACGCATCTGAAGGCATATTTGATCATACTATCGCAAAGTTTGCTTAAGTAATGATAGCGACAGTTAGCTTGAAGATGTCTCTGAAAGAGGCGAAACACGTGTCACAATTAGTAATACAAGACATGGAAAATTAGATTTTATATTTTTGACTATTCCACGTATTGTGACACGTGTTTGGCCTCTTTCAAAGCCATCTTCGGACTTACTATCGCAAAGTTATAAGAATAATATTGTTTTTGACCCATTGTTCCCAAATTTGTGCGTAATTAGTATGATAATTGAAACCCCGTAAACAAATGTTTTTTGGCGCCTCCTGGTTTGGAAACCGCTGCACTTGTCTATTAATTCTCAGATACTTCTTACATAATTATATTATTTACTGTGGGTAATATATTATTAAATTTATAAAAAATTACGATTCAACTATCTATCTATAAATCAATTTAGAATCTCACATCATCCGTTAAAATATTCATGTATAATATAAAGTATATTTGATCTATATAATATATGTAAATACATCAATATACCAGCCTGTACATAGATTTGCATGTTTTATATAAAAAAGATAGATTCATCCAAATGATTGCCCATTAGTGTTTTTTTTTGCCTTTAATAGATTTATTTTGGGCCATAAGTATCAGGCTAGCAGAAAAATAAATCGATCAGGTGCGCTGTTAGACGAGGGTTCATTTGTTAGTCTAGTGACGAAACTTAGAGATAAAAGCACATTTCCCTTTGAAATTTACCAGCACACACAAACGGTGAGCGATTTCTCTAGAAATAGCTACAATCACTTTCATTAATTGATATGTCATGCATTATAAAAAGGTGATAAAACAACAAAGAATTTATAATAAGTTTATTTGACTGCTATGAATATAACTCTTCTATCAACCTGTTCCCAACGTCCTGGAAGGCATTTGATGACCATCTAGGATGTACTCAAGGAAGCTACGGGACGCCGGGATGACCTGAGAAGAAGCGAGGAAGTTGGCGGGTGATGGAGAATCCTGGAGGCACCGTGTAGTGGCCATATGCTCCGAATATGGAAAGAAATATATAACTCAAAATTAGTGTATTATTTCACATAAACATTCAGATTCGTTTTAGGTAAACTTAAATTCATTCTTCGATTAGTTTTCTTCAGAAATTTTTTAAGACTTGGTTGTATGAACTGTAGTTTGAAAGAAACAAAATAAATAAAGAAAAGAGTTGATGAAGAATTAAGTTTATTTATAAATTGAATTCTGTCCCTTTCCATGGATTAATCGGCAGTAACTTTGTGGAAGTTCGTTTTAATATTAAATTCAAAATTGCTTATTCAGCGTATCAAATATGCCTCTGAATGATTTCAATCACGAATAGTTACACAATACGTGTAATAATCTAATTTATTTTATATTGAATTTTATTCGATTACCATAAGCCGCAAAGAACTATTAGTATTCCATGATGAATGTAGTATATTTTTTTGTTTTTCATATGCACAATAAGATGTTCTATATTTCTTCATTAAAACTATAGCAGTATGCATGGCTGTGGAGCCGTTTGAAAAAAATTATGACACTGCCTCCAGTTACGTTCTTAGTTAGTAGCGAAAGAGAGAGGCAATCCTTCACCTTTCGTAGTCACGACTATGATAGTAATGTTTCACCCGTACCACAGTCCTTGCGTTACCTGGCAACAGCTATATCTATCAACAGAGCCGCGAATCGACTCACGAGAGCTAAGTGTGTGAGTACCTAGCCAACACTTTCTGCTTTCGGCAATACGAGACACGAATACTTCGGCTCCGAGCCGAACAACAACACGGTGTTTAGAAAATCATTTCAGGGCATCATCAAATGATATTAACCTTTTCATTTTGGTACTGAAAACACACATCTGATCCGATGATGTGAAGTCACTACGCTCCATGTAAAGATGATGTTTTATTGATTGAAATGGCATGTATTTAGTAAAACTGTTATAACACAGTAAAACAATAGCGATGTATTTTCCGATTTTTCAAGTCTTACAGAAATTATATTATATATAGCTGAAACCTATTTTGGCTTGCGCCATCGTCAGAACTACGTTCTTCATACGTTCGACAAATGTGCCGTAAGGGCGATTTTAGTTTTGAGTAATTTTCATAAGCTAATTAATGGATCTATTCTCTTCAATATCGTCGATGATTAGTCATTTCCTAGCAGCGCTTGTCTTTCTTTACTCTCTCTTAAAAACGATACCAACAGCAAGATCTTGTAACGACTTCATTTCGTGTGCTACATTATGAGTTCATATGCATCACGCTTGGAGAGGACATGGTATTAGAAAGATACTATTCCAATGTACAAATTGAATATTCTGAATTTCCAAATAATATTTTGTACTCTTCCATGAGTTTTGTCGCTATCAACCCGGGTTTCGCCTTTCGGCATCTTCAGGCATTTCAAGTGCACGAATGTACTTAACTCAAAAACATCAAAATTCAAACGATTAAAATTTGATTTTGAAATTCCACTAAGCACCTTTAGTCAAGTGTTTTTTTACTAACTTGGAGCGTTGGACTCCTCACGGAGTTTATATCAACATTTGCTTTTCTACGAGAACTGCTTGTTATTCAGTTGCTAAACGTCTATATTTATTCGAAGCGATTAGTGATTGAAATTATACGAAGACCGGTGGATGGCTTCGTTCAGAATCGATTTATCGACTGAAAAAATCAGCTTACCAGTATCTGCTAATTCCATCAAGCACTTTCAGCCGAAATCCTAAATTATTCGAAATAATAATTACTTATTCTTAATACACCAACTTTTTAACGTCCCTGTATTTTAAGACACATTTGAAAACATTATTTACTAAATTGCTTAGCCAAGCTCTGATAAAATCACCAGAACTTTCGGAAGTTTATTCTGGAAACAATCATTTTTATCTAATGGCCGCGTTGACAAATGATTTGATATCTGGGCACATATCGGCCTGTAAATATCCTCCGCACATTCGTTGATTTGATGGAAATAATATCACATAAGCAATCCAACAACACATACATAGGTAGGCACTTGAGTATATGCTTAAGTAATTAACTGTTGTTGAATTTGTCCAATAGATCTGTATTTAGATAACAGATGATTGAATAGATAATTATATGAAAGATATATAATGGGTTTGTGAAAAAATTTATATATATGTAAAAGTACATATATGTATAAAGTATAATTATGTTAATTTTAATCTATAAAAAAACATAAATACTACAAATTGATATAAAAATAATAATGCATTTTTAGTACTTTTTCCACATTAAATTTATTTGATCAGGACCGGTTTCGCTCATGGCGAAGTTGATAATGCTGATTAAATAAATTTTATGTGTAAAAAATACTAAAAATGTATTATTAATTTTATTATAATGCCTTTCCGCCAAGTATTGACAGTGAACACCTTAAAAGTGACAAATTGATAGTGTTTATTTAATAACGAATTTATTATCGCCTGATTAACAACACTTTTTCTCCTCTTTCACTCCTTAGCATAACAAATGATCAAGGTAATCGTGCACTTGAAATGCCTGAAGATACCGAAAGATAGAAACCGGGTCGTTAGCGACAAAATTTGATCAAGTTAGTTTTGATAACTTTGATAATCCACTGACTGTTTTATCTGAACTGTTACTGAAGTATATTCTGATGCGTTTCGGCATTTAAATAAATATCATTAATTATAAACTCAAATACATGAAAAAAAACAATTCTATAATAATAGGTCGGATAAAATCCACGAATTATAACTATTTACATTTCCATGGTATTAACTGGTAATTATTATTTGGTATACTAATGATACTATATTAAAAATACCCGATAATTATAGTTTTTCCACATACTTAGTTCATTGAAACTTCGTCACATTAAAATTGTCTGTTATTCATATAGATTACGTTTATAACAATTAAACTTAGTGATCTACTATATTTTTATATAAAAACGATACAAACTGTTTACTGCGCGTCAGTTCAAGTACATTCGCGCACTTGAAATGCCTGAAAATGCCGAAAGGCGAAACCCGGGTCGTTAGCGCCAAATATTATGATGATGACATTCAAACAAATTATGGTTTAAATAGTTATACAAATAAATATGTATCTTCCTCAATGATAATAACTATAGGTGCGCTTGGTTAATAATATTGTTTATCCATGATAATCACCATTTTAAGGTGTTCCCACATTCAGTGACGGCTGGTGACGGGGTGTTGGGGGGTGCAAAGGAAGATTCAACCATTTTTGCAAGAGTTCTTTCCAATTCATTGGATTTTAAAACACTTCTATAGCATGGACTTTCAATTCAGATGTTCGCAATACCAACTGTTTCTCTTCCGTAGTACGGAAAAATAGTCTTCCTTTTGCACCCCCCAGCACCCCGTCACCACCGTCACTGCCCAAATTACATTATTTTTGTGAAAACACATTATTTTCTTTTAAATTTTTACTTTTCTTATTACTTTCTCATACAGCTTTATGAAGATCAGGACCGGATTCGCTCTCCTCTTTCCTTTTTATGCTGATAGCGTTGTGGCGAGGCGAGTGATTATTTCATTCAAATTCATTTCTAGTATTGACAACATAGTTATTCTACTGACTGTAGCTTAAAAAATTTCACGTGTTTCGTATAGTGCAGGGGTCAGCAAACTACGGCCCGCGGGCCAAATCAGGCCCGCCGCCTGTTTTCAATCGGCCCACGAGTTAATATTTGTTCACATGATTTTTTTACATGAAACAAAATTAAAAATTAATAAGAAATTTGTGCTTTAATAAAACTAAACTTAAGAATACAGTCAATTAAACTCATTTGCACCAGGATTTATTTCCATATTTGGAAGTACATATCATTGTGAGAGAACATTTTCAAAAATGAAATATGTAAAATCACAATACAGATCATTATTAACAGATGACCATTTAGAAACCATTTTAATGATAGGAATTACAAACATTGAAATAAATCATGATGATATTTTATCTGAGAAAAAACAATTGCATTCATCGCATTAATAAAAAAAATTAAAAATTCGAAATTTATTGTAATTCAATAAAAATATTTCCAATATATCCAATAGAAAATTATCTTTTTTTATCGAATTACCTACGTAAATATCTTTCTTTTTGGTACCTGGCCCGCCAAGTGAAAAAAATTTCAGATTTGGCCCTTTCCAAAAAAAGTTTGCCGACCCCTGGTATAGTGGATAAAATCGAGTCGTTCACGAGAAACCTCATGGAAATGCACAAAAATCAAGCGATTCATATTTGATATTGATTCATCTTCAGTCCTCGAGCTAGATTCTATTAGTCATATAATAGTTTGGTGATGTTTCAGCATCGTTGCGTCATTGATAGGAAGGCAAATGAATCATATTTTCTCCTGCGGCACGTAAGCCGCTTACCAGGAAAGCATAAAATGCCAAAGCTCGATGGTGTCGACTGGATGTTGCATACTCCCACAGTTGTTTTGCCTTTAATAAAAATAATGTCCTTGTAATTATTTTCCCTCCTAATTTTCTGTCCTCAAACAAACACTGTGACATTTTTTACATTTCGCGGCAGTGGCGTAGGGTACAGCCATTGTTAGTTGGGCCATTGCAATTAATTTAGTAAAATTGAAAATAATAACACATTATTAGTAGGTACTTATTCCACATTGGATTTATTAGATGAGAACCGGTTTCGCTCGTCGCGAGCATTATCGACTTATGGTAATAAATACAAAGCAAATACAGCGGTATTTATACAAAATTTAAGTAACACTTACAAGGTATGACAAAAAATGCTCGCTATGAGTGAAACTGGTCCTGATCTAAAACATTTAATGTGGAATAAATTACTACTAAAAGTGTGTTAAATCAGTGACATTGGTAAAATCTATTTTTGGCTTTCCTGAAAAATGGGAAAACAAATTTTATCGCTTAACACAATTATTTTCTGTTAGGAGGCTCCTGTATTTCTGTTGGTACTTCGACTTACGCCATCGTCAGAACTATACTATAAAAGAGTTCTGACGATGGCGTAAGCCGAAATAGCTATCGAAAAATATATAAAATAATTACTGTAGAACTGATATACATTGTTTTTTTTCCACAGTGGTATAATGGAGTTCTGCCAAGTAAATGAGTTAAGTTTCTGTGTCACTAAGGAGGTCGAATTTTACCGTATAAATCAGGACTGTGGAGTCGATTTGGCCGGAGAAATTTTGAAAAGTTTGAACTTTTTTTTTTTGCATATAATACATATGTATGTAAAATTTTGCTTTTGGCCGGATTCGGTCCGGTCCGTGGCGCAGTGTCAACGTTGTTGGCTTGTGTGACGGACAAATTTGTTCAAAGGCATGGGTGTTTGTGTTGTTGAAAATCCCTTCCCACCTTTCCGATTCCAAAGAGCGACGCATAGTGACAACAGCGAATAGCTAATCACCAGTCCTGTCCTAGTCCTCGTATCCTTTCCATACCCACTCTCTTCGAAAAAGATGACATCAACTCCGTGGGGAATCCATATGCTCCAAGTTGGAAGCGGACATGTTAAAAAAAATTGGCCGGATTGGTTGGTGTTGATATTTAATTAAATAACCATTAAAAGGAATATTAGGGGAAAAAAGTGACGAAATTAAACTTTTTTTTTGTCGTAGTGTTTTTGGTAAATGCTGGACGGAGTCGGAATTGTGTTTTTGGTATATGCTGGAGTCGGAGTCGTATTTTTTTAGAGACTCCACAGCCCTGCTTATAATGTTGAAGTTAAGTTCGTTTTATGTGCATCTTCGTGTAGATAGCACAGTTGGATTGATAGATCGGTTAGTAAATGCGTCTCTACGCCTCTGCAGTAAACTGCAAAGTATGTACATAAGAGGTAGATACTTGTTCAACCCTGAGAGCCAAATACCTACCTCGGACGCTTATCTACCTGTGTGTGTAAATATGTTCAGGTCACAATTCCTGGTAAGGCAAGCGAGCGACGGTCCCCATGGCAACCGGCCGCACAAACACGCAACGGAAGCCTCCCCCACCCTCTCCCTCTTCGCTCTCTCCTCTGCGATGATTCAAATTTCGAACCTGCGGAGAGTGGAATCTTTTGTGCTTCCCTCCCCCGGAGTGTTCATTCTCCCTCTCGCTCTGGCCGACGCGCCCTCCTCTCTCGTCGTTCCTTCTCTGGCCGCCTGACGAGTCGATTTGAATTTGGAATCGAAAGCCAGGCCGCACAAAGGATTCTTGAATAGAATCGGTTTTGAATACTTTCTGATAAGTCATGATCTCCTGGTAGCTTTTTGGCAGTTCTTTTTTGCGAAAATACACAAATATTTAAAAAAAAAAAAACGCTTAAAATAAATAATATGACATTTATTTAAACAAAAATAAATTTATATTTTCGCAATTGAACGTAGGTAGTTTCCCCAAAATTTTCACACTGCTCAATATGATCTGAATCTATTTAGAAAATTCTCAATATCAGATATTTTGCGAGTTATTGCCTTTTCCATGGAATGCCAGTATTAGAGTTCGATGAAAGAGAGACCAGCCTTTCATGATACAGTGGAACCCAGATCTTCCGTTTTCTACCGTTTTCCCGCATGGTTCGTTCATTTTGTATAGTCCCAGCGAAACACCCATAAGATTTATGTTAAAAAATCCCGCATTATCCGTTCCCCGATTTACCGTTGAATATTTCTTAGAAATACATTCGACCCCATCCCATCGGTTCACAGAAGAAAAAAACTGTAATTGTTAACGTTTTATGGTCATGATATTTCCGGTACTTACTGAGCATCTGTGTCTTCTGTAGAAGAAGATGGCGAAAAACGCAATAATGAACCATGGAATGACATTTATAGCAGCGTTGTTGGCCTTTGAAAAAATAAAAATATTTTTCTACTTCAAAGATGAATGTGTTAAAAAAATATACGGATTTGAGGGGCAGTTGTTTAAATTGAAGTATCAAACTGCAAAGAAGCGACGTAATGTTATAGGTATAATAAGAAATTCTAAAAAATAAATAAGTTTTTCAAAAGTTTATTTAAAACCGTCCTGCATTCATCGTTTCCCGCATTAATCGTGTTTTTTTACGGTCCCTTGAAAAACGTAGAATCGGGGTTACACTGTAATTGAAAATCCAAGCATAAAATGTCACGAAGTCTTGTATCCGTCCGCGAGTAATACTCTTACACCGAAGCACGCTGACAAGAAGATGGAGCTGGGTGTTTTTTTTTATATTCCTCGACCGTCTCGCTTGAGGGTCTCCCGCGAGACGCCGCCGGTGCTCTCCGTGCAGCCGGAGCAATAAAACTCGGCTCGGCTGTTGTTTATTTTTACATGTAGGGGGAGTCCGGTCCGAAAACCGGTTGGGATCTTGTCAGATGCTATCTGATTGGAGACGAGCCTAAAAGAAAAGCGACCCAGGGCTGGCCAAACTGCCAACACGCCGCTCTATTTTTTTTAACCGTTGACAATTGATCGAGACTTATCCACACTGAAAACTTTAATGTCGGTCTTGTAGCCCGGGAGTCAACATCGTAAGACAACTTCGTACGTGACATTTGATGCTGACCAATTTCACTGGTCCGATCTTCCAAAATCCGAGTTTTGTCATGACTCTTCTAGCTGAATCTGTTCATACTAGGACTCAAAGCTGTAATCATCGTGACTGAATCGTATAAACGTTAACCACTTGACCAGGGAAAGGTACTAATAATAGTATAATAAACTTGCTGCTGTCATTGTTTCTATCGTCTCCAAACCCTCTGTTTGTCTCTTATGTGGAGTAAATGGCTTATAATGGAGGTATCTAAACGTACTTTTTCATACGAAAACTGATTGTTACTCGACCTCTTTTTAGTTTGATGCAAGTAGTGATAGAAAGGATTCGTTCTGACTGACAGGACTAGTGGGTAGCTAATGCTTATAGGAT
Source organism: Himalopsyche kuldschensis (assembly GCA_028554975.1). Classification (NCBI taxonomy): domain Eukaryota; kingdom Metazoa; phylum Arthropoda; class Insecta; order Trichoptera; family Rhyacophilidae; genus Himalopsyche; species Himalopsyche kuldschensis. Next base: position 2,625,832 of record JAHFWI010000025.1, read on the forward strand.
CGGACAGGTGGTGAGGAATTTATTGGATACAACACCAATGCCTTCTAACAGAATCGTCTGAAAAAATGCTGCTCGTACTAGGATCTCAATTTAAAGCCAACAACGTTGAACACTGCACCTCTAATCCGACAAACTGTAATCCCTCCGAAAGAGAGTGGAGACACAAATGACTAACAAACAGTTCACGTAGAAAAAATCTGTTTATATAAATTTCGCTAAGATTCTATCCACATACACAACTGACTAACAAACAGCATACGTAGAAAAAATCTAAATAAGAAGAAACGAAGATTTGAATGAATTGTATGGCTTCAGTCACTATTAGAACTAGTTTAGTTTCCTTTAACACTGGTTGTCGCGTTAGTGGAAACACCGTGTAAATCAAGGTTTGGTGTATAAATGTAATATATAAATGTGAATGGCATACTTCCTTTGTTTTTGCTTTGTGCTCAATAAAATACTTCACAACACGAGCATTAGAATAAGTGTCCAAAATTTAACAATTAATTATTTTCCGGTCTAGATTTATTTCATTTAAGTTTCAATCTACAAATATGAAATTTTTTTCAAATCCAAAATTATAAAATCTTTATGGTAAAATTCTTCTATTAAATTCGTTTTGAGAGCCTGATGAAATAATTAATAATTTGCGACCAAATTTGAATATACCCACCCAGCCTATCTGAGCAAGTCTAAACTGGTTTGATTGTGGTTTTTTTGTTTTTTTTTATCCGTCCAATGAATACTGGCTGGCCCAAAACAATGAATCAACATAAACCAACTGATAGGTTTAATATTATTCAAGTATAAACATGCAGAAACTTGAAAACAATCAACCGTCTACTAATTACATTTTATACGGCTAGATAATGAATGCATTAGATATTTTTTCCATATCCGCTCCCTATTCGGAGCATATTGCCGCCACACGGTGCCTTCAGGTTTCTCTGTCACCCGCCAACCTATATTATACTTATGTACTATCCCCACAATCACAATTCCACAAAGCAGCGCGTAGCCATAGCGATTATCAAATCATTATCCCTGCCCTAGTCTTCGTATTCTTTCAATACCTACTCTCTTTGAAAAAAGGAGAGGTTGAGCAACTGAATAACAAGCAGTTCTCGTAGAAAAATTATGTCGAGATAAACTCCGTGAGGAGTCCATATGCTCCAAGTTGGGAGCGGACATGGTTAAAAAAATAATGACAGTGCTAGGAAATGAAAATAAATAATCTTATCGATCGCCCTACACCCGTACACTTGAATCCACAAAATCCCTTATAGGACAAATTTCCAAGAGTGTTCAATCAACCAATCGGCTACTAAGCGAACATTAATATTAACAGCATTTATATTATAGAAGAATCGATATTTTTCTATTATTCCTGCATTCAAATCCGTTCGATTATTTATGACAGAAAACTTTATTTATTTATTGATTGAGTTGGCATTTACGTGGTAGAGCTCCATTGTAATACGGTGAGAAAAGTAGCAATGTATTTTAATTCTACAGAAATTATTTTATATATATTTTTTGATAGCTATTTCGGATTACGCCCTCGTCAGAACTAAGTTTAAGCCTACATTTACTTATACTGTATATGTTACAGTGAAACTGTATTCTCAGTGAAAATATATTCTTCTCCAAGCTCTCATTGAAATTAAAAGACCAATGTTTGTGTTTTTCTTTGGTTCTCTTTTTATGAAAGGGAAATTTTAGGCCGGCAAACCATTGACTTGGGCCAATAATGTCAATGATCGTGACCAGCGAAATCATGTTGTCATACAAATCTATTACTTGATACATTTTCACTGAGAATACAGTTTCACTGTAACATATATACCGTTGTAGACAGGGTACACAATACATCTTCTTCTCTGTTCCACCATCCTGGTTTTATATGGTACAACAGTCAGTGACGGCTGGTGACGGGGTGTTGGGGGTGCAAAGGAAGATTTAACAATTTTTGCAATTGTTCTTTCCTATTCATTGGATTTTAAAACACTTCTATAGCATGGACTTTCAATTCAGATGTTCGCAATACCAACTGTTTCTCCTACGTAGTACGGAAAAATAGTTGAATCTTCCTTTTGCATCCCCCAGCACCCCGTCACCAGCCGTCATTGACAACAGTACCTTATTTAGGTTGTTAGAAATGAATACATTCGAGTGAATTCGTGTTGTTGGATCAGCTTTTTATCCCGAGCTTTTTTCACAAAATCAAACACTTTGTTTTGCATAGCGTGACCGGCCACTGGTAGTTGGTCATTTTTTGACGTGACAACTTCTTATAAATCGATGAACGCCCGCTGCACGCACGAAAAAACATGACTCATTGTCCCGTTTGTCGCGTTACGCCGAAGGCAAGCGTGCGAGCGAGACCACGGATAAGCGATAGAGAGGCACGATCGGCCTACCGTTCGGATTCTGCCGCATCCATCTCTCTTCCACTCGATTGGTCGATGCGTCTGAGTAGAAAAGAGACAGCGGCAGCACACAACTTATACACCTACAGTACCTACACGTGATCTGTTTACAACTGTTTATAAAGTGAAGTGAAATGTTTATGTGGTTTTCATTGTTTATATTACAACAACAATTGCCGCAATAAAGGTAATTAATCCTTGAATTAATGAGTGCGAATAAAATATATCAATAAAAAATTGTAGATTTCATTTCACTCCTTCTTCGTATCCATACAAAATAATGATAATTCAATAAAAATGATTCCATTTTATTCATAAAAGTATGCAATCATTTCATCAATGTTTTCTTATGACGTTGTCACGTTAAACTATCGTCCGTAAACCGACTATACAGACAACCATTTTTTTCGGTTTATTTATTATTTTACGAGCTATTGATTTATTAATCATACTAGATCTCACAGCTGCATCTTACTCTTGCAAAACAAGCGAAATTAATTGAATGACTTCTCAAAAAGGCGTGTTGTTCAACTTTGAGATATGATCGTTTTTTTGCTAACGTCAACGAAACTCCATTGTTGGCTGAGGCTTAATTTCGCAGTGAAGTCCTAAAAAAGATCACCTAAAAATCACTCACTGACTGACAATTCATTCAAACTACATAAATGTATGGACTTCAATAACATAAGATCAAATATATATATTTTTACTAGATTAACTTGATGATACATAATGAACAGTGGCGGCTGGCAGTGACGGCTGGTGACGGGGTGCTGGGGGGTGCAAAAGGAAGATTCAACTATTTTTCCGTACTACGGAAGAGAAACAGTTGGTATTGCGAACATCTGAATTGAAAGTCCATGCTATAAAATCCAATGAATAGGAAAGAACTCTTGCAAAAATGGTTGAATCTTCCTTTGCACCCCCCAACACCCCGTCACCACAATCACTGGCGGCTGGTGACAGAGTATTAGGGAGTACAAAAAAAGATTCAACTATTTATGCAAAAGTTCTTTCTTATTCATTAGATTTTAAAACACTTCTATAACATGGACTTTCAATTCAGATGTTCGCAATACCAACGGAGTGCCAGTCTTATGAATTTTTGGCTGTCCGTAGTACGGACCAGCCGCCACTGATAATGAATCAGTCGTGAACAACTCAACGAAAAATTACATATGTACTCCCAGCCCAAGATATCTTTTTCAATTAAAAAATTCTGACCTAGCCGGGAATTGAATCCGGGCCCACCTGAACGCTAGGACAAAGCTCTTGCCACTAGAGCAACTGTCACCAAACTACGGCCTGCCGAAGATTCTCATCCGACCCTCCCCGAATCCCATATTTGCGTATCCAATTGTAATCTAATGTATCTAATTGGATTCAAATTATAAATTATTTAGTCATCCGGCCCCCAAAGTTTCTATAAATTTAATCCGGCCCGTTTCTCAAAAATTTTGGTTCCCCTGCACTGGAGTCTAGACCACAGGGACCAACTTTTTAATATTTATTTAATTATTGTTACATCCACATTCTGTCCAACATGACTTTAAGCTTAATTCATGTAAATCAATAACATATTTTTTCTTAAAATTTCTACTCATCGAATAAACATTATTAGCATACAGTGTGTGATAGAGCTAGTGCGAGTGTGTGTGAGGCTATATGTTTTGCAAATTTTGAAAGGTGGCACTTACACTGGTATTAATGCTATCGATTAATACTTTCAAAGCAAGAAGAACCTTGATTCTTTCGATGGATTCGGCGGTAACTTCGTGGAAACTCATTTTTGACACACAAAAGAATTGGAAATTTAATAATATGGTAATTATTGTGTAATGAGTATTGACACGTGTTTCTTTTCTGTGAGAATTATCTTCAGACAAAGTATTCGAAAGAGGCTTATTTTAATGATACCCGACTTAATTTTAATGATAACTGACTTATAAACTAAATAAATAACCGTCACACACCGCCCCTGAAATCGCAATAATCTTCAGATTCGACAAAGGCGCTCGGTCAATAGGGACACGCGAGTTGTCGACCGCAAGAGCGGGACAGATGCCTCCTCATCTCGCGCGGAGAAGGGAGAGATACGAAGCCGTTTCGGTTGACCAATCACGTGCTCGCATCTCGAGCGTGGGTAGACGTCCACAGACGCATGAGATGAAAGACACACACAACTTAACTTACTCCTTGCCCAACTGGAGCTTTGGAATTTGAAAGGGGTTCCAAATACAAAATGGCTTTCTATGTATATGAAAGAATAATGTGTTTATTGTTACGCTTAGCTACCTACTTTCTTACTCATTCTGTGCGCCTAATACCTAATTTCTTTGTCAGTCAGTTTTAAAAACAATTAAATTCAATTAAAATGGTAGAAATAAATTTTAATAATTAAGGGATACTTAATTATTTTGTACATTTGATTTTTGACACACACATGTTCATGTAACAATTATTTATTTCTATTGTCACAGATAAATCAACAAAACTTTGTTAGATACTGGATACTGCAATAGATTGTATTGTATATTATACTAGAATTGCTACCCGGCGTCGCTCAGACTAAGCGACCAATAATTATTTAATATTATATCATTCGACAAAATTATATCACAAAATCTAACATCCAAAATAGAGTTAAAATAAAATCGCAAACTTTATTTAATTTGATGACAGCCCCATTCTCGCCCATTAAAATGTCCAAATTCAAGGAAAAAATCTAATTTGCTGTCAAAGAAATGTCAAATAATACCTTCACGTAAATAATAAACATTATTGTATTGCAACTTGCAACAACAATGCAAAAGGGAATTACAGACATACATACATACGCCGTTTCGGTTTTATATATAAGATTACAAATTCAAAATAGCTAGGAAGCGAGAAAACTTTGCAATTCATTTACTAACCATTAAATCACGAATTCCCAACCCATTTTTTATATAGGTAATTTTACGGTAGATATAATATATTATTGATATACGACATATTGCATTATCAATGGAGATTTGTCAAATAAGATTCATATATCGCCATTGTTTCACTGATTATTGAGAATAATTCGGAAAGTACTTTACATGGGAATAAAATATCAATTTTAAGGTAGCAAACATACTCTTGGCGATGACGATGGCGATTACTCGATGCTGAAACGTCTATCGACAAATTGACAATACTCGATCAATGTTATATCTATGCCGAGAGGTTCGAAAGCCGAGCATGCCAATCCAACAAATGCGCGGCATAATTTCAGTCCTCGAGCAACTAATGCTGGAATACTTCACAAGAAAGTCGTATGCTTCACATTGTGAGGGGGCATGGATTAAAATATATTTTATTAATGTATGCTTCTCTATATTGTAGATATTTTAAATATTTCAAGCAATATTTATTGATCAAGTCGTTTAACATATTGCGCGCTAACCTTACACAAGTGCGCAGGGGTTTTAAAAACTGCTGCGCGGCCGCTTAGAGGGGACATTTATCAATCACTTTTGAGGTGTTCACTGTCAATACGTGGTGGAATGGCATAATAATAAAAATATTAACACATTTTTATGTAATTAATCCACATTAGATTAGGACCGGTTTCGCTCATAGCTAGCATTATCAACTGACGAGCATTTATCATGATACAAGAACAGCGATATCTTTTGCTTAATCTTACACAATTGTCATTTGCTCTTATATTTCTGACGCCAATCGTTATTATATTTTCGTCAGAAAATTTATTACTTCTATCAACTGTTCGGATTCTTCTTATACTTTTAGTAGTTACACCCATGGAAATTTCTAACAACGTTTTCCCAACCCAACCCAACCCAAAAATGAGATAACCACTAAACACACAGAAATGGGTACATTTATGTTTTGATATGTATTCCGGGAGATTTTTAATTATGTAGGTGTTCCAGGGAGGTCTGTTAACGCAATAATATTATATATGTTGGTAAGTGTGTTTCTACATTGGCGCACGTAACTGTGGGTGCGCTGGCATATACATATATGTCTGGTACACGCTATAATGCCGCATAGCAGAGGAGCCGCGGAGACGCCAACTGGCCAAAGCAGGCCCGCGAGCTAGTATAATATAAAATAAATATTTTGACATAACTGCATGTCAGGAAGGGAGGAAGTGAAACACGTGTCACGAAAAATTGCACGATACGTGGAATAATTATCAAGTTTTTTTAAATTTTATATTAAAATGATTTTTCACAAAGTTACCACCAAATCCATCGAAAATTTTCACGTTAATCTTCTCCACTCTGACAAAATTTTCTCATGACTGGTAAGCTACTCTGATTTTTAAAAAATGTTTTGGTCAAGTGGGTGATAGTCTTCAATTGGGTTGGATGAAGTACATGATTAATTAAAAACTACCAAAGTATTTTTTACTAAAAATAATAATTTTGGTTCATTCTTGATACATATCTTGGCACACTCTATCTGATCATTCGTATGACCATCGGATGGTTGTTACATTACGATAAAAATATTAGTTAAATTACACAGTTAAAAATAATACGTATGCCTTCAATATGTTTTGTTTGCATCATTTATATTTATTGCTTAGCAATAATTTTGTATAATATAGAAAATATATACAAAAATTCGACTGCAAATTCTTGGAAAAGATTCTTTCTAATCGTCTTGTATTGTTTTCTCAAAGGCACCCGACCGAACGGCTGCTACCTGAAATAGTGAAGCATTGATTCGCTCATGTTTTAGGGGCTGAAAATGGTACCTTATTACGTTACTGTTACGTCCAGCCTTTTCTATCTTGGATTGAAAATTTTCATTCTCATTGAATATTAATATAAGTTTTTATACAAAAATCTAAATCCGAAAAACATTTTTCCTTAAATCCTATTTTTGTATAGTTATTATAATATAGTTTCGAGTCCATTGTGCAGTGATAAGCTTCCGTGACAGACTACGATCCTAAAAGTTGGTCGTAGCAAGGGCTACTAGCTATCCACTAATTCATCTTCCCTTACCCTTTCTATGTCTACTGCCACAGTAGGTCTGATGATGCTTCATAAAGAGGCGAAACACGTGTCACTATTTGTTTGCACAATACGTGTAATACACAAGGTTATTTTTAATTTATAGTAAATTTTTTTTATTATTTTTATCGTACCCATGGAAAATTTGTGTAGTTAAGAATTTGATAAAATCTATTTCATTTTACTTCCTTGTGCTCCACATACCTATGTATATAATAATTGGTAAATATAAATAACATAAAAATCAGGGTTATCGTGCATATGTACAATATTTATAACTAGATATATATTTAACTCATTACATTTCTCATTTTTATAAATGTTTGACGATTTCTGTGTTACATTATGTAAGCAAATATGAGACGGCAGATCTCATAATGACAGCCGTAAAAATGTTTTTAAATGTAGGTATTCCACAAAACTATATAACTAAATATATATACTTATATGTATAGATTAGATTAATTTACAGTAAATAAGCTTTTTACAACAATATTTAGGGCACCTGACAATTTTGTTTTTCTAATTTTTAATAATATATTATATACTCCATTTTTTCTTGAGATCAAAGCTATTTTTTTTACCATGTCCGCTCCCAACTTGAAGCATTTAGACTCATTACGGAGTTTATCGCAACATGTTTTTTTTTCTACAAGAACTGCCTATTACTCAGTTGCTCAGTTAGGACATTGAAAGGATACGAGAACTGTTGGTTATCTAATAACTTTCGCTACATGCCTCGCTTTTTTTGGGATTGGAAAGGTGAGAATGAATTTTTATAACACGATTTTTACGATTCGATTTATTGACTGAAAAAATCTGCTCGTACCGGGAATTGAACCCGGGTTCTCGACACGTAAGCCAATTCCGTTGACCACGGCACTATGGACCGGGCTAAAAGCCATCTATAACAATTAAAAACATTATGCGCTTGGTAAATTGTTACCTGCCAATATTTTTAGTAATTTTATATAAATTTAGGTTCTAGTTTATAATGTATTGGAAAAAATAAAATACAATACATGGCATTACAGCTGACGCCAATGCACCATGCGTTTGACAAGATGAATACAAATATCACATAACATATTATTTAAGATTTAAAAAAAATTTCAATATAAAAAATTATCAAGGTTTCATTCACAAGCGTAATCAATGATCTGTGAAACTAAAACACCACCAAAAACAAAGACGGAGATCTGCCACCATTTGAGTTTCCAATAATTTTATCCGCGTTATATTTAAGATGGTGTCGGTGAGTAAAGAGAATTGTTCGAGGAAAAGGTGTCTCATGAATAATGCAAGTCCATTCAGTGACCTGGAAAATATTTTGAAGATTGCACTCCGAAGTAAGCTCATGCTGCACGTTACCTGACTATTAATTAGCTACCTACCTGTGCCCCGAGCCCCGCCGCATTCAGCAGTGGCGTCCGTTAAGTCCGTAAACCAGAATGGAAAAAACAGGGGGATTGCATATCAGTATAAAATTTAAAATAACTTTGATTATTCCACTTTTTATTTAAAAGAAAAGGTGCCGGCACTCACTTCATGTCAAGGTTTTTTACTAAATAAAATAACACATCTCACCCGGTTCATTACAATACCATATTTTATCATTTTGACGAATAATACAAATACAGTGGAACCCCGATCTTACCTTCTCGCATTATACGTTTTCCAGCGTGGTGCGTTCATTTTCTATTGTCTCGGCATTTAGTTCATATATAAAACATTCCCGTATTCACCGTTTCCCGCATTAATCGTTTATTTTATACGGTCCCTTGAAAAACGTAGATTCGGGGTTTCACTTTATATTGATTGTTATTACGTAAGCGCAAATATTGTTTCGTCTAGTTGATTGAAAAAAAAAACCGTGGAAAAGGGCGCCGTTCCACTGCGTTAAATGGGAAAAAATCCCTGGTTCCACTTATTGTGTTACTAATTGTGTAACGTGTTTCGCCTCTTTCAGAAGCATCTTCGGACTTAATATCGTAAATTTTGCTTAACCTTCTCCACTCTGACTAATAAATCAAGTTGACAAGTTGAAGTTGTTAACCAGAATACAAAAAACGAAGAATGCATATAAATCAGATTGGCTGTTTTTTTCTTAAATACTCTTCCACACACTAAAGAAGTGTTTTTCAAACAAAACATTGCTAAATATAAGATATTTTTTTTCTGATACGAATGCATCATTTGAGGATTTCTACTGAAGGTGCTTGATGGAATTTTAATATAAAATTTGAATCGTTTGTATTTTTCCATTATTTTTGTCGCTAACGACCTAGAATTCACCTTTCGCAATAGTCAGGCATTTCAAGTGCATAGATGACCTTGGAATGTCCTGAAGATGCCGAAAAGAACAAAATTCAAATTTAATCATCATAGTTAAATAAATAAAACACGTTATATCACTTCCCCTTTTCTGCGTCCTTTAAAAATTGATAGTGTAAGAATATAACAATCAATCTTAACCTAATTACCTAAAAACTTGCGATACTACGTCCGATGATGCTTCTTCAACCTGCAAAACACGTGTCATTATTCATATCACAACACTTGAATAAACCAAGCTGTCTTTAATTTTATATGAAAAACAAATTTAAACTACTTCCTCAATTGACTAAATTATCAATAATCAGATGATAATGCTCACGGTGAGCGAAACCGGTCCTGGTGAAGTGGAATAAAAAATGTATTTCATTATCGATTTTCTGATCTCAAAGCCGTTTTAAAATATTATGTGCGCCATCTGACTATTAGCGAGAATTCGCAACGTATTTTTTCATCAGCTGCCACTGACTAATCAACTTTCATCAAATTCCTCAATCACATATTATAATAATTCATGAATCATAATGATTGTTATAATGAAATTAATTTCTTTTACCTATTATCCTCATTAAATTTAAACCTATTACCACACCAGTGTATTAATTAATCATACTCAAGTTAAAAGTATATAGATTTAAACATTGTTTGTTTTTAAACTTATTAAAGTTTTAACCCCATTAACAATGGTAAAAAAATTCAACGCCCCACACATTCAGAAACTCATGCAATGTTTTATTTAATTAATTGTTTTTTTAATGCAGAAAACCTCGGAAACACTAACGCAAAAAAAAAACATTGATTTTTTGAAGATAAAGTTGGCATCTGTTTTCTAATGGCAATAATTTTACTCATGTGATGTTATGTGTCCGGGTCTAAAACCCTGGCAGCGTCGTGAGCGAATAAGGATATTTAAAGTTTGGTGCATGTGAAGATGGAAAGTCCATTCTTGATCTTTAGTTGCCTGATGATGCCGAAAGGCGAAACCCGTATCGCTGATGGCAAAACTCATAAAAATTCTCCAAATTAAAACGATTCAAATTTGATATTAAAATTACATAAAGCACCTTAAGTCGAAGTTCATACTTCAACTGAATGCCTGACGATGCCGAGAGATCTGGTTCATGGAAAGGCACAAAATTTGATATTGAGATTTCATCCAGCACCGTCAGTCGAAGTCCATTCGTGAACTTAAAATGCCCGACGATGAAGCCCGTATCTTTATTGACACGACTCATGGAAAAAAACAAAATTTGATATTTTAATTTTATCAGACACCTGTTTTTGTGGCTATTATTTTTTGGGCTTTATTCCAAAACAATTTAGAATGATGATGTCTCATTTCTTGTTTATATCATTTTGAAATAAAAATATGAAATAACGCATTATTTGGTAGATTGGTAAACTCTCCACTCAATCTTACTTGGAGCTCAACAAATCGATACCGCTTGTTTCACCAGCTCGAATCGGATTTCGCTGAAGATGATAACAGAGCCTTGGAAGGAGTGGAAGTTTTCTGTTGACGACGCCACCGACGCTGCCATGGCAACGCCCTCTGACGTCATCACGTTTCGGACGCCCAGGAGAGAGAGCGTCTGTTACACGCAGGTGTGTTTGCCTCGATGTGTCACTACTACGCGTCGCAATACCTGTCCTGCGTTTCGAGCCCTGGATTTTACGAAAAGCATTTGCAATTATAAAAGAAGGCTTGTATTTTTGCGGTCTGAATTTTGATACAGTTTCGGTCGTTTTTATTATATTGATAACAATTGTCTGAATTTATAGTCAATGATTATAATGTATCAGTCCGAATGCTGAGGGCAGAATTTATTTAAATTGGTCATATTTAATAATATTTTGTCTGTTTTTCTTTGACACATTTTCTGACCAAATGATATCTAACATCTAACCCTGAATTTTATGCAGACCATTTTAATGTATTAGGACGTAAGCCGAAAAAGCTATCAACAAATATATAAAATAATTTCTGTAGAATTAAAATACATTGTTGTTTTTATCACTGTATCATAATGGAGTTCTACCAAGTAAATGCCAACTCAATCAATAATTTATTCCCTATACATATTTAATCGAATCCATTTGTATGATTCAGTTGCCTGTCGTCAAAAAACTGATCTAAAACCAAAAGATTGAAAATATCTAATATTTTAGACTAAAAACTATATTTTTTTTTTTGAATTGTTTGAATTTTGTACTTTTCCATGAGTTCAAGTACATCCGTGCACTTGGAATGCCTGAAGATCGTATGGTCGTTAGCACAAAATTCATGGAAAAGTACAAAATTCAAACAATTCAAATTTGATATTGAAAATCCACCAAGCATCCTCAGTCGAAATACTTAATTATATTTTTTTTACTATGTCCGCTTCACAGAAGATCATATGGTCTCTCTATCGAGCTTATCTCAAAAGATGTTTTCTGGAACAGCTTTTTTGTAATTCAGTTGTTCAACCCCTACATATATTTGAAGAGATTATATGTACAATGATAGTGATAAGGCAAGCAGTGGCGGTTGGGGACTATTTTTCCGTACTACGGACAGCCAAAAATTCATAAGACTGGCACTCCGTTGGTATTGCGAACATCTGAATTGAAAGTCCATGTTGTAGAAGTGTTTTAAAATTCAATGAATAGGAAAAAACACTTGCAAAATTAGTTGAATCTTTTTTTGTACTCCCTAATACTCTGTCACCACCAATCGATCTATCTCGCTACGCCTAGTTTAAGCGATCAGATGTGTGCGGGTTAGAATCCCAAACACCCATGCCTTGAATCAAGATATCAGTTGTTAAAACTGTCCCTCGAACTTCGCAACCGAAGCCAATGGAATAAAACGATCGTGTAGAATTTCATCAGCTGTAAACTAATTGGTCCATGTTACAAAAAAACTTATGTTTCTTTATTTTGATATCAAGTATACATTTCTAACATACTATACTTGTTGCAATATTGCAACTTGTTTATCCTTTGATTAAACGGTATTCACCAGGGCTGTGAAGTCGGAGTCGGAGTTGTATTTGGAGTCGTGACTCAAGAAAACATTTTATATATGTATTCCATTTTAGTATTTATTCCACATACAATTTATTGTAAGCATCGCCAGTTGACAATGCTCGCCATGAGCGAAGCCAGTCCTGATCAAATAAATGTTATGTTGAATAAGTATATGTTCTATTATTTTTATTATAATGCCTTTCCACCAAGTCTTGACAGTGAATTATTGCTCTTAAAAGTGATTTCTGACCCTTTGTATCAAACTGATTTCAGTGGCTGACATAGTCACTTCAATTTATTTTATTTCCTATTTTAATTAAGGCACATGTGAATGGTTCAAAATTAGTCCCGTGCAGATCTGCTCGGGCCATGAATGTGAGGGGTAAATTCCTTTTTCTATGTCTATAGCGTTGTAAAAGGTTGTCATGAAACAACGGCTGCATATACACAACGGGTGGTGGTAGGAAAAACTAACCGGGCTGATATTAAATTGAATACACATTAATAGCAAAGGTGGGAAAAAAACGTGAGCAAATTGAACTTTTTTAGTAAGAGTTTGAGTCCTGTTTTCGGTCAATTTTGGAGTCGGATTCGTAATTTTTTTAACGACTTCACAGCCCTGGTATTTACACAACATGCACATTGTACATATATACACCTTTAAGCTCGTCAGTTTTCTGCGATAAAGACAAAAAGATACATAACAAGCATGTTATCGTTATGGGCTAATTTCCCCTTTTCTTACTGTACGCAATTCATTGCAAGCGGTTAGTCAGTGAGGTACTGATTACATGCAATTACATCCAAGTCGTAAAAAAGACAACCAATAATTAAAATACATGTTTTTATATTAATAATGATACATTTCATGTAATGCTATGGACCTATATCGTTTATCGCGAGCAATTACCAACCGAAGCGGTGATGATGTTTATGGCATCCCATTTGAGGAGCTGGGCTCTATTCTACCCTTCCAAGGAAAAAAGCAGTGACTCGCAAATTTTTTTAAACTGAGCTATGAATATAATTTCCTAAATATTTTTGTCCGGTCCTTGGCGCAGTGGCAACGGCTTTGACTTGGGTGCCGGACCGCCCGGGTTCGATTCCCGGTACGAGCGGATTTTTCAGTCGATAAATCTGTTCAAAGGCATGGGTTTTTTGCTGTTGAAAATCCCTTCCCACCTTTCCGATCCCAAAGAGCTACGCATAGTGACAGCGATTAGCTAATCACTAGTCCTGTCCTAGTCCTCGTATCCTTTCCATCCCTACTCTCTTCAAAAAAGAGAGGTTTAGCAACTGAGTAACAAACAGTCCATTTGCTCCAAGTTGGGAGAGGACATGGTTAAGAAATATATATATATTTTTGAAAGCTATATATCAGGGGTGGCCAGCCTTTTTTCCCGCGATCGACTTTCGTCTCAAATTATTGGCGGCGATCGACCAACGTTTAAAGTAGTAATTTAAAGCCTATATTAATCTAATTGCCAACCCTTGTTGGACCCGGGGCTTAGAAAGAGATTTTCGTCGATAATCGGCTAACTTTCAAGATTTTAGCGCGCTGTTCCTGTCACATGATTTGTCCCGCACGCTTCTTGAGAAGGGCACCAGAGATTTGAGATCGCGATCAACGCTTTGGCCACCCCTACTATATATGGTGCTCAGTTTTATACCAGTATCATAACTAAAATTATTTGTGCAAAAATGGATATCTGCCAAAAGTAATTTTGTTTTATTATTATTGATGAAAAAAATAATTGTGCACTGCACTGACATATTTATACCTATTGATAAATAAGACACAAATGCATGAAGTAATATTTTACCGGATATTTTAAAAGATAGTAATAGTCACAAGTTCCGAGATAACATACTATTTTTTCCTTCCAGCAACTCCAGTTTGTGTACTTATTAGCATGGTAAAACAAAATACCGAAAAATATACCACATTATTTATTTATTTATTCAAGAAAATACAAATCATGGAATTACAGCTGAGGCCAATGAGCCATGCATTTGACAAATTTAAAAACATGTATTTATATATAATTGATATAAAGTCAACCGAGTGAGTTCCGACAAAATCAACATTATTTCATTAAAAATAGTATTCGACAGAACTCATTCACGTCAATATGAAATATGTCGACATCCGAAGCAAAGCCTTTTAAAATTTCTCACGATCTTTCCAGTGGCATTCCCATTGGCAGAACAAACATTTCATGTTCACGATTACTCCAAAAAAAATATCAAGAACATTCAATTTAACATTATCAAGAATCACTTTTAAGCTGTTCACTGTCAATACTTGGTGGAAAGGCATTATAATAAAAATAATAAAACATATTTAGTACTTTTTCCACATGAGATTTATTTCATCAGGACCGGTTTCGCTCATGGCGAGCATTATCAACTGATAAGGAATACAATAAAACAGTGGTATCTATGCAAAAGTTAAGTATGAAAACAAGTTAGCAATGCAAAACTAACTTGCTAAGAGGTCTTGAACATTTTATTTTAGTCTATTTTTCTTGTAATTTGCTTTAATTTATTTGCTTAGTTGATTTAACCAATTGTTTGTTATACCGTGTTGGCCGTTTTAGCCGATTATTTACCAAACTGGTTGACTCAAATTTGGCCACTAAACAATGAATAATCTACTCAGCAGGACAAAGTAACATATTTTGAGCGTCCTTATTGAACTATATCTAATTCATTTTTGTGAAAAATGAATTAGATATAGTATCATATTCTACAGTTTATAATATAAGCATTTATTTTTAACTGCGTATATGTATTATCACGATGGTTTACGTTTCCATGCCTCAAGTTTTTACCGCAAATATATGCTGATAACTGTATGTATTATCAGACATCGTTAACATAGGAAATGCGGGTCCAATAGTAGATATATATATATTTTATATGGTGACACCTGGGCACACTATTTCCTGTATTTTAAATGCAGATAATTAACTGTGCATCCCAAGTCGATACAATTATAGGATTCAAATATATAAATGTCCCATCATTAGGTATTTTATATGGATTGTAATTTCAGAATAGTTTTTTGCAAAAAAAATCCGAAGAACCTTCATTGAAAAGTTAGATATGCACCCATCCTACGATTTAACCCAACACCTACATAACTGGCAATGAAGGAACTCATACAAAATTATAATACATATTTCATAAAACTCGTGATTAAAATAATAAATTTATTTAATATTTAAGTACGTTCCGGAAAATCGGCGCAAAAAATACCAAAATCATAGTATTATCGATTGAATTGACATTTAAAGCGGTGGAAAATAGCAATGTGTTAGTCCTGCAGTAATTATATTATATGCGGTTGATAGCTTTTTCGGCTTACACCATCGTCAGAACTATAATTCAAGTAGTATTATATTATAACTATAAGATGCCGAAAGGTGAAACTCGGGCCATTACCGAAAAAGTTCATGGAAAAGTAAAAAATTCAAACGACTCAAACAAAATAATAGCTATAATATAATATCCCTGGGATGCCTTCATTTGGTATCAAATTACTGTTAATTAGTATCAGGCAAACATAAAAAAATAATGATACAATTTGATTTGATACATTTAAAAATATTCTATGTAAAAACTAAAAAGTATCTCACTTAAAGAAGCAGTTTGTTGAAAAAATGTATTAGGGTAACATACGAGCATCACAGCATAAAGGATTAAATTTACCATTATATATAACAACTAAACTAACATAACGTCTATGAAAAAGAGAATATTATATTCATTTATGATATATGGTATTATGTACAATATATAACATAGTTTGTTTATAAGAACGACATTGGTGTACCTGTTTTAGTAGGTAAACCTTGGAAGTCTAATCCCTTTTTATCGGTAGCTTATTATTATGATTTCAAATGAATTTAGTGTCTGGTTCAGTGGAAGGATGTATCAGGGTAGCATAAAATGTCTAAGATATAAATTCGCATTGAATATATTACAATCATTAATCTTCAGCAGTGCTTCTCAAAGTGTTATCCAAATTTAACAGTAGATTTCAAACAGCATTTGTCCGCTTTCACAAAACGTTGCCCTGAGAAGACAGTATATTGTTTCATTTTTTAATTTGAATTAATCATTCATTATTTTCAATATGTGCATTCAAGGCATTGAGAATAAAATGAATGGGGACTAAATCTGAAACGACTAAGGCGATACCACGTTACTTTTCAGGTGTAAACTGAGAAGGCATTGATAATGCTCGCGATGAGCGAAACCGGTCCTGCTCCTAATAAAATTTAATATGGAATAAGAACAAAAAAATTGTTATTACTTTTTACCATAATTGAGATTTTACCATGATTTTGAATTTTATATTAATTGTGTGTGTTTTTTTATCTTAGTCATTGAGTAAAAATTAATGACACATTATTGTTCATTTAAACTAAAAAAAAAATGGGCTGCTGGCGAAGTATTCAACGTCGTTGGCTTCCGTGGTGAGCCTCACGGGTTCGAGTTCCAGTGCAGCATTAAATTTTAAGTCAATTTATCTGATTCTGTTCGAAAGCATGGGTTTTCCAAATTCCTAACCAACCATCCGATCCCATAAGCGAGACTAGCTAACCACTTGTCCTTTTCTAGTTTTACCTTTTCTATCCTAACTCTCATCGAACAAAAGAGAGGGTGGGTAACTGAGTATCAAGCAATTATCGCAAGAAGACCAAATGCCCTGCATTGGGAAATAATAACTATCATGGTTTAACAAATTTTGGACGTTTCCATTTTTCCAAATGCGAATAACAATCGCCTCACAGTTTGAGGATCGCTTTTATGACGCATTCTATTCGAAGTTCGAAAATTCATGTTCTCGTTTTGAATTAATCACATTCGACGCTCGGTTTTGATAGCCGTTGCCACCATCCCGAGAAACGATTATTGTTAGTGATTTTGTGTACGAGAAATAGCGAGTCAAAGGTGCCAAGCTGGCCCTTTGTACGCATTGTCAGACCGCGTCCCATTGTACGGTCAGATAAATGGCGCGAACGCCGCCCGCCATTTTCCGAATGTGCCTCTTTCCCGCCCGACCATCTTTGTTTCCGTTCCATTTTCAAAAAAGACCCGACTTATTGCCAGCCGCGTGGAATCGGTGATGACAGGCAGAAAAAACATCTGCATTAATTTCATGTGGAGGTTTTTATTTACCTGCTTTTTCCGAATGGTCTTTTGATGTATACTTCAATAAACAATAGTACAATTTACAGAATTCACTTTATTTACATCGCAAAACATATATTTATAAAAACATTCTGTCTATAAAGAGGGTTATAACTTGTTAAACCTATTTCTGTGTTCGAAAGGAAAAGGTCATTAAAAAATGAGGAACGAATATGCCAAAATAGCAAAATTAATTAATTTAAGATTGACACATCAAATCTTTTGTATGGTTCTCCTGAAAAGTATCGATCTTAAACTTAAGCCCTTCGCCACATTACTGCATTGTAATACAGTAGAAGGAGCGCAAGTCATTTGAGTCACCGCCTCAAGGGCCGTCTAGCTGACCAATGCACTGTCTATTGAAGTGGACATTTTCAGTAGTGAACTTGGTGTTTTATTTTTTTAAAGTTCTTTTGAATATATTTGGTATATGTATATTTGTTCCATGTATTGTCTTTTTCTCCAATAAACCAACAATGATAATTAACAACGGCCCTGGTTTCGCCTTTTAGGCATCTTCAGACATTACAAGTGCACGAATGTACTTGAGCTGACCCATCATAAACAGTTTATATCGTTTATATACAAAAATAAAAGTAGATTAGTATTAAGGTATTATATCGATGCTTTCGGCCCATTACTAAAGCAACCGTGCTACAGTACGTCCTATGATTCATCAGAAAGATGCGAAACACGTGTCACTAATAGTCACACAATACGTGGAATAATAAAGCTATTTTAAATTAGCATTTAGTTATCTTATCCCTCCCCTCTCATACGGTTAAAAGGCATTTTTTTATTCAAAAATGTACCACCACAAACAGTAACGGCTGGTGACGGGGTGTTGGGGGGAGCAATGGAAGATTCAACCATTTTTGCAAGAGTTCTTTCCTATTCATTGGATTTTAAAACACTTCTATAACATGGACTTTCAATTCAGATGTTCGCAATACCAACTGTTTCTCTTCCGAAAAATAGTTGAATCTTCCTTTTGCACCCCCCAGCACCCCGTCACCAGCCGTCACTGACAACAAATATATATATCATAACATAATTTTCAAATCACCTTTTATCGAAATCATTAGTCATTTTTTGGTATACTCCGCATTGGTAGTTTTGAATAAAAAATCTTGCCAACGAGGTGATATATAAACGAAACAAAATATGCATAGTTACCGATTGTCATTCAAATGGTATCAATTTACTCTGCGTACATAAGTATTATATTATACATATGTATGTGGTATTGTCTACTTTCTATTGGGCCATTGTATTTTTATTTCTTCTCGCAAAGGCCAACAATGATAATATTATTGTCTCTTATTGTGTCATTATGTGTTTCTCGGAGTTTTGATCTTACAATTGCAATTACTCGAGATTTTCCGTTCCAAGTACTGCATACTACGTATTACAAATCGTTTCTCAACAAACCCACGGACCATACAAGATGACATTTTTGCTGGCGACACTTAGTTATCTTACTTTTAAAAGGTTCTAATTGACATTTTGGTTAATTATGGATATATGGTCACGGGGCAGAATTTTTGTAAAGATTTATGAATAACTAGTATTGCTACCCGGCGTCGCTCGGACTAAGCGACCAATAATTATTTAATGTTATATCATTCGACATAATTATATCACAAAATCTAGCATCCAAAATATAGTTAAAATAAAATTCGCCCCATTCTCTCCCATTAAAATGTACAAATTCAAGGAAAATATCTAATTTGCTGTCAAAAAAATGTCAAATAATACCTTCACGTAAATAATAAACATTGTTATATTAATAAAAGCCGGGAAAACGTTGGTAGAAGACTAATTTATTACATTTTGACTAAATATCTCCGCCGATAAAAATTCAAACATATTTTCTTTCATATTCGTTTTTATGGCAACTTGCAACAACAATGCAAAAGGGAATTACAGACCCACATACATACATACATACGCCGTATCGGTTTTATATATAAGATAAGCACATTAAATGAAATGAATGTAAGGCTTACGATTTTTTTTGAAATGTTTTGTGCGGTATATTTTTCCGTATAACGTTTTACCATGCTAATAAATACGCAAACCCTGTGATTTTAATCAATTTCTCAAATCTATTGAAGAGTTGCTGGAAGGAAAACAAACATATTGAGAATTGTAAAGAGTTTTTGTAATCTTAATAAGGATGTCATAAACATGGGTAAATTAGTGATATATGGTCACGGGACAGAATTTGTGTAAAGATTTATGAAAAATAAGCACATTAAATGAAATTAATGTAAGGCTTACGATGTTTCGTCTTTAATTTTTAAATTTATTATAATATAAGATCCTAAAGAATACTTCGCAATAAGTATGAAATCGAGTTGTTTTAATTTACAGGAGCAAAAATGCAACCACACTCTACACAAATAATAATACTATACAGATAGAGACAGTCACATAAGTTTATTATTTGTTAAAATAAAAAGAATAATTTTATTATAGGCTAATATTAAAAAACAAATTCTTCTTTCAGAACTCATACAATAATCAGTATTATATTTCAGATTTAATCATTTTGATTCCACATTTTATAATAATCCACAAGAACTCAAAGAGTAAAGTCAAAAAAGCTCGAGAGCCATTTTTTCCTAAAACGATCTTTTGGTCGTATAAACTTATATATACCGCATTCTATCATATATATGAATTTCAGAATTATCTATGATCGAATAACGGAGTTAGTAGAATTCCGGAGTTGCACTGCAACTGCACATTTTTATTAAATTTATTTGACAAAGTTCTATGATGGTCATCATTATTTCCATGATAAGATCTTTAAGACCATTATTTCCCAGCAAGTGATGTGAAAAAACATGCTTAAAATAAGTAATTTGAAACTTTTTTACATGCTCATTGCTACAAGTGAATTTTAATCAATCGTAACTTCAAACGCTCATATCTTAAAACAGTGTCAAGAGCAGTTATAACCTTTTCACACTAAGACGTCGACTTGTCAAACAATTTCAACAGTATAAGATACTTTCCATATACTCGTAAATTGCGAGGTAGACATAATATAAAGATGATTTTAACTATGATATTCCACTTGTTGTGTAACTAAGTGTAACACGTGATTCTTATCGTTGAGAAATCGATCAAGTTGTGTGAGTAGTCACTTCACATGTCCGCTCTCAGCTTGTAGCATATAGATTCATCACGGAGTTTTTTTCAACATGATTTTTCTACGAGAACTCCTTGGTAATTGACAGGATACGAGGACTAGGACATGAGTCCTGAATCAGTATTGGATTATACCCTTGATCCCTTGGAAGGCCCCAGGCGCAATATAATTTAAGAGGCCCTTTCTTTCGAATGCTAAAAAGCGTTGTAAAATGACTAATACTTTGCTAATAATTTTGATTTCAATCTATGTACATATGTCATTTTTCAAAATTGTAATTTTCTTTTCTTATTGTATGTGATTGAGTGAGTATGGCTTAAACAATTAACGGTATTCCCCGCAGTTTACTAGAAACAATTCAGTACTTAACACACCTGCACACACTTGCAAATAATATTTCACATTGTAAACACGTACATTTCTAAAATTCTATCTTAAACCAATCAATTTTAAAAATTAAATATTTCGATTTTTCTTTACATTATATTTCTTTTTTTTCAGGTATGTGTCACGATCTATTTTCTCACCTTCGTCACCTATTCCAATGACTGCATCTGATTATGAATATAATGTAAGTATTTATATATATATATATGTCTACGTTCAGTATATAGATTATAGTATATGTATATGTAAAAAATATTTTCCTAAATATTTATCGGAAACAATTCTACTTTTAGCATATGTAAATTTTTCAACAAACGTTTTGTAGATCTTTTTAGTTATTATACTGATATAGATGTAAACACCATAATATATAGCAGGGGTGACCAGACTTTTTTGCCCGCGATCGACTTTCGCTTGAAATTATAGGCGGCGATCGACCAACATTAAAAGAAGTAATTTAAAGCCTATATTAATCTTATTGCCAACCCTTGTATGACCCGTGTTTTAGAAAGAGATTTTCGTCGATAATCGGCTTCGAGATTTTAGCGTGTTGCATCTGTCACACGAATTGCCTCGCACGCTTCTTGAGACGGGCACCAGAGATTTGTACAGAGGCGATCGACGCTTTGGCCACCCCTGATATATAGCTTTAAAAAAAATAGCAAATGGTATTCATAACATAATTCATTTTCAGACATTTTGTGATTTACTGCTTTCTTCCTTGGAAGGGCAGTATAGTGATATTCATCCAAATACTTTCCATTTCGTTATACACTATTTCTGCGATCCCTTTAGCATAAATGATTGCACAATGTGGTAAAAAATTAATAAGAAAATATGAACAAAATATTAAATTACTAGTCAATTTTGTATGAAACCACACGGCCTAAGAAAACGTCATAAATCAAATTGCCTACATCATTACATACATTATAATATAATAATTTATTGAAATCATATAATTTCTTCCGAGCCAAAGAATGAATTTTTACTACTAGTATTGAAATAATACTGGGAACATATTCTGCAATATCTTCGTAATTGACAGATTTACGCGTGAATACAATAGGCAAACACGTCAATCTAAGCCGATGGCGTGACTATTACACGGTACTATGACGCATAGTGACAGCGATTAGCTGATTACTAGTCCTGTCCTAGTCCTCGTATCCTTTCCATCCCTACTCTCTTCGAAAAGGAGAGGTTGAGCAACCGAGAAACAAGCAGTTCCGATATATGTTGAGATAAACTCCGTGAGGAGTCCATATGCTCCAAGTTGGGAGCGGAATTGGTTAAATATATACATAAACATATATATAGGTTTGTGGCCTTATGCTTGAACTGCCCATGTCAAACCCAAATTCAAACTATACGAATTTAATCCCAACGTGAGGCAATTTTGTGTTTTTTTCTGCTTCTTTTACAATGTATTAAAAATGGCCACAGAGCGTTAGTTGGATATTAACTCTTCGCAAATATTTTAGAGTAATAATTTTAGAGGCGTCCAAATATTTTATGTTCTGACATAGAAAACCACCAAAGCATGCAGTTCATCATCACGGAAATTGACTCCGATATGATTTAACTGCGTATGAAAGTAAAGTATTATAATATTCGCATATGTATTATAAATAATAGAAGAAAAAGTACAACATTTAAACGCTTCAAATTTGATATTGAGATGCCATCAAGCACCTTCAGTTGAAATAATGCAATTTTTTTAATTTAAAAAATAGATGTTCAAAATAATACGTGACTAATTGAATTAAATAAGTAAAAATGAATTGAATGCAATTAATTTACTACTTTCGATGTATTCGGCGGTAATTTTATGGAATCTCGTTTTCATTTCAATTTTTAGAAATATAATAAAAGTATTAACGGTAAAGAAGTATTATTAAATATTATCCTAAATACGATACGTTGCATGCCACTGCTTACATTTTGTCCAATGATTAGTTTAACCCTTCCCAATTGATTGCATCTCATTAGTTAATATTTTGTAATGCTTACGTCATTGGTAGTGTAACTATTTGTTTGTTTTGTTTCTTTAACCCCCTACTTGTTTACCGTAAAAAGGAAAAATCTCAAGCTCCATTTTGTAATCTATCATTTTAAAATATTAGAATTATTATTGCTTCATTACTGAAGCAAACTTTGCGATATGAAGTCCGAAGATGCTTCTGAAAGAGGTGAAACTCGTGACACAATATGTGGAATAATCAAAGTTATTTTAAATTTATAGCTATTAATATAATTTAATAAGTATATTGTTAAATCGACGATACACTACAGTTAGGTATTGATCGTTTAAAAAAAACTTATAGGTGTGGCATGGAAACCTTAAAACATATTCCCTCCGTAGTATGTTGGTAGTATGGTGTATTAAAAATCATTCGTTTGCCAGAGGTTGTAGGAAGGTGGATATTAAATTCAACTTAGAGTAGACGTTTCGGTCGGCATCGCTCACCCTTCTCCTCGCTCCAGTGGCCTCCCTTCCGAGAAGACTCAGGATCGAGTCCGCGCCATTATCAGACGACAAGGACATCATATTGTGAGAATACAATATTTGAGTCGTATAGAATAAAAAGTATAGCTATCCCACATTTAAAATACAAGTAATAACACATTTTTAGTACATATGCTACATTAAATTTATTGTATCAGAACCGGTTTCGCTTATGGCGAAGATTATCAACTGATCCTTGCCATGAGCGAAACCGCTCCTGATCCAATAAATTGTATGTGGAATAAGTACTAAAAGTGTGTTAATATTTTTAATAATAAAAAACCCTTACGCACCTTTCCGATCCCAAAGAGCGATGCATAGTGACAGCGATTAGCTAATCACTAGCCCTGTAATAGTCCTCGTATCCTTTCCATTCCTACTCTCTTCGAAAAAGAGAGGTTGAGCAACTGAGCAGATCTCGTAGAAAACATATGTTGAGATAAACTCCGTGAGGAGTCCATATGCTCCATATGTTTTACTGTATATTTTTAATATACAGTAAAACCCCGATTCTACGTTTTGCAAGGGACCGTATAAAACAAACGATAAACGCGGGAAACGATGAATGCGGGAATGTTTTAAATATGAACTAAATGCCGGGACTATATAAAATGAACGCACCACGCGGGAAAACCTATATTGCGAGAACGTAAGATCGGGGTTCCACTGTTCATATGTAATCCCATTGCACCAGTGACAACTGGTGACGGGGTGCTGGGGGGTGCAAAAGGAAGATTCAACTATTTTTCCGTACTACGGAAGAGAAACAGTTGGTATTGCGAACATCTGAATTGAAAGTCCATGCTATAGAAGTGTTTTAAAATCCAATGAATAGGAAAGAACTCTTGCAAAATGGTTGAATCTTCCTTTGCACCCCCCAACACCCCGTCACCAGCCGTCACTGCATTGCACCAAGTATTAATAGTGAATACCTTAATAGGTATCTCATATTTTTTGAAATGCTGTCACATTATTCTTCTGGTCATAGTGTAT
This sequence comes from Himalopsyche kuldschensis, assembly GCA_028554975.1. Classification (NCBI taxonomy): domain Eukaryota; kingdom Metazoa; phylum Arthropoda; class Insecta; order Trichoptera; family Rhyacophilidae; genus Himalopsyche; species Himalopsyche kuldschensis. Next base: position 2,650,873 of record JAHFWI010000025.1, read on the forward strand.
GGCTAGCAAAAAAATATTTGTACAAAAATCAATGTATAATACACGTGGACAAACGTAAAAGAAAATTAAGGCTGGTATCAAAATCAGAACGGTTCACGACTTTGGAAACAAAAGTAAAATGGTTTGTTCAATCATACTTTCGACAAAATCACAGAGTTATCCTAAGTAGTATTACAATTTTGCAGGCTCTTATTGTCTGTTTTTAAGTGTTAAATATTAATCAAACTAAAAAAGCTAACAAATCGTTTTTCTCGAAAAGTTGAAAGGTGAGTAAATCTACTTTTGATACAATACGACTCAAATGTAATATATATTTATTACTAGTATTGCTACCCGGCGTCGCTCGGACTAAGCGACCAATAATTATTTAATGTTATATCATTCGACATAATTATATCACAAAATCTAACATCCAAAATAGAGTTGAAATAAAATCACAAACTTTATTTAATTTGATGACAGCCCCATTCTCGCTCATTAAAATGTCCAAATTCAAGGAAAAAAAATCTAATTTGCTGTCAAATAAATGTCAAATAATACCTTCACGTAAATAATAAACATTATTATATTAATAAAAGCAGGGAAAAGTTCAGTAGAAGACTAATTTATAACATTTAGACTAAATGTCTTCGCCGATAAAAATTCAAACATATTTTCTTTCATATTCGTTTTTATGGCAACTTAATGACCAACAATGCAAAAGGGAATTACAGACCCACAGACATACATACGCCGTTTCGGTTTTATATATGTACTACTCGATACTCGAGTAACTGGAGTCTCTACACACACATTGATAACGAAACAAATTTACCGTCGAAACTTTTGCGAGCGAAATCAATTCGTTTGTTTGAACTTGCAACAACAATGCAAAAGGGAATTACAGACATACATCCCCCGTTTCGGTTTTATATATATATAAGATAAGATTACAAGTCCAGATCTTTTGCACAGTTGTGGCGGCTAGTTCGGAATATTTTCTACGTTCACGTGGCTAGTTTTGGCGTGTTAATTCGTTCCGTCTAGAAACATTAAACCGTTAATATTATAGGTAGTATTTATTATAAAATTTATATTCAATATTTTAACGTCCATCACATAATAATATTATTCTAAAATCATAAAAAAAAACTAATTCCGAACATAATAAACTTGTAATCATGTTTATGACATCATTATTAAGTAAATTTATAACAAAAATATGGACTCTTTGCACTCCTCAATATACTATTTTTTTCCTTCCAGCAACTCCTCAATAGATTTGAGAAATTCATGAATATCACAGGGTTTGCGTATTTATTAGCATGGTAAAACGTAATACCGAAAAATATACCGCATTATGACATGTTACAAACTTTATCTAAGGCTTAGTAAGGCACACAATCCAATAAATAGGGACAGTTAAAAATAATTTTCCAACTAAGTTTTACAATTTCGAGGAGGACTCCAGCATAGGAGTAGCGCGTTAATTTAGCCTATCGTTTACGAGAACTGATTGTTTCTCAGTTGCACACTCATTCTTTTTCGAATAGATAATGAATAGAAAGGAAATGGCAATCACTTTTTTATAAAAAATATACTTTTTTGAAATTTTTAATTTAAGATTTCTACTGAAAGTGCTTGATGAAATTTCAATATTTCGGGTTCATTTGTTTACTTGAATGCATGCAGATGCCGAAAGACGAAACATTGATCGTTAGCGACAAAACACATAGTAAAATACAAAATTCAAACGATTTATCAAAAATTATCTCTTGTTGAATAACTTTATATGTATAAGAATGATCCTAGGTTTTTATTTTTTTAAAAATGCGATATTATATGTAGATTATCTTACATACTCCGCCATTTAAATATTCAAGTTATTTTTCCACGCAAATAACGTAGCGTTATCATGTTTTACAGGAGCTACCACCATAATAACGCGTGGACGTTTTCTTTCCCGCCATGTCTTGACAAGTCTAATTCACCATATCCGGTCTTCAACAAGCCAGCGGCCATGTTGTTCCCTTTTCAAATCTTGGCCGGAAACAATATTTTACGTATAATCGTTTATTAAATTACCCTTTTAAGGAAAGGCATTTATTGTGCATGTTATTCTGAGACAATGTTTTGCATACCTTTTATAGAGACGAAAGCTTTTGAAATACAGGTAGTCCTTGACTTACGACGGATATACGATCCTTGAAATTTGGTCGTATGTCGAATTTCCATGTTCGAAGATGCGATTAATTATTTTTTCGTTCGTAAATGCGAGTCGTCGTATGTCAAACCATCGTGAGTCGAGGACTACTTTAAATTGTGAATAATTTCAAACATGATATATCACAGAAGAATCTGTTTAAAATGATTGACGTAACTATACACCCCCCTTCATTTCAATAAAGCTCCCACTACAGTACCGTAAGTCCACTGGTGTTCACCGCATACGAACGTCGCGAATAAAGTCGCAAATATTTAAAACAATCTTCCTGTAAGATTTCTTATGATATTTTTCTTTCCAATTAAAATTATTCTATCATCAGTCAATCTTGTTGAAAAAAGGATTATTTTGAAATTGGGCGGTAGATGTTATTAATGCAACCATTTTTCTCGGTACTGAAACGGTTAAAAACAGTAAAACACGATATACTGAAGTACAGTCAAACCTCTTATAACGTAGATATTGGTAATACGCTATAGAAATACATTACAGTAAGCGACAACGAACCCATACAAAAGTTCTTTCAGTTGTAAATTTTAAATTGAGGCGTGTTCTTTGTTTTATTATCATGAAGTATTATTGCTATCCGATCTCTAAAAAGTGTGACCGTCTCTGTCAAACAATTACACATACCTGCAATGATACAGTAAAAAATGTAAATATAAATTTATGGCATCTTGGCAGAGAAAGGTGAGCTTCTTCCTGCCATTTCACTTTCATGATTATTCATCATCTTACTTGCGCTTTATGGCCCAACATGTGGATTACCGTCAGGGCCGCATCCAGTTATTTCTATTGCCGCAGAAAATATGTGCACAAACTTGTTTCGTTTAGTTTTCACGCTTTTATTGTATTTTTTAAATTACTCGCGCAAGCTCTCAGTATACGGATTATGCAAGATTTTCTTTTCATCAGCTGTCAGCTCCCAATGTGATGCACGTCAACTAAATTCGCTTGTTTTTTTAGTAAATTTGTTTGAATCGTGTAACAAAAAAATGTGGAATTAATCAAACTCTGGTGAATTAATTTATGAAATATTTTTGGAATATTCTTAAATTGGCTCAGCATTAATGATGTTATATGTATGAATGTGTGAGCAAGTTGGTTGTCCCACCACCACCCGTTATGTGTATGCAGCCGTTTTTCACAGCCGCCTTCCAAAACACCTTACGATCAAGAAAAGAAGCAAATTTACTCATCACTTGGCCCGAAATAGCAATCAACCATATATAATTTCTGTATGGCTAAAATACATTTCTATTTTTTCACCCTGTTATAATGGAGTTCTACCAAATAAATACCAATTCAAACGATAGAACTTCTATGATTCGGTACTTTTTTTGATCACTATTGGGCGAAAAGTTTGAATTAATCTTGCGCCGGACCCGTGCATCAGCTCAACATAAATACTCCAGCCGTCATGGTCCACCCGGCTCCGTGCTTCTTCGTCAGCCAATTTCATATTCGCGTGCGCATTAGTTAGTGAACAGCCAACAGTTGTAAAATGTTAAATGTTTATTGTAATGACGGAGATAACTGTGTATCTATTCACTTTCTCCCGTCGTCTTCGTCAGAGCGATCGTCTTGTTAGTGAATGCACTGGCATGGTATGCGATATGTTATAATATCGTTTTCCATTTGTAATCGACTTTTTTGTTAAGTGCCAGTAACTTTTGAGAGCGGATGAACAAGATGGTTTTTTTCACCTACGCTCATTATTTTCATGCAATCAATGTGTCATGGCCGCTTTTCACAACGTAATGTGTCATGGCTGTGGAGTCGGAGTCGTGGAGTCGGAGCTTTTTGGCCGGAGTCATACTCGGAGTCATTTAATGATATTTAATTGAATACACATAAATAGGAAAATTAGGGAAAAGGGTAACGATATTCAACTTTTGTTAGTCGGAGTCGGAATCATGTTTTTGGTCAATGTTGGAGATGGAGTTGGAGTCATGGTCATTTTTTACCGACTCCACAGCCCTGGTTTTCTCACCTACGCCCATTCTTCCCATGCAACCAATGTGTCATGGCCGCTTTTACAACGGCATCGACATTAAACCAAAAAGGATTGGAAAAGTCGCGAGATAGAATTTGAAACATAAAAAAAAATGAGACTTATAAAATATATTGTCAAGTCTGTGGAGCAATGGTCAACGTCGTTGGCTTCCGTGACGGACCAGCCGGACTCGTTTCCCGGTACGAGTAGATTTTGATCGAAAGCAATGAGTGTTTTTGTTGTTAATAATCCTTTCCCACCTTAACGATCACAAAAAAATCGGGTCACGTAGTGAGCTTGATTAGCTAACCACTAGTCCTTTCCTAGTCCTCGTATCGTTTCAACCACTACTCTCTTCGAATAAGGGAGGTTGAGCAACCGAGTAACAAGCAGTTCTCGTGGAAAAAATATATTGAGGAAAAATGCGTGGAGAGTCCATATGTTACAAGTGCGATTTACCTATCTTTAAGGAACCGTTTTAATAATTCATTAGAAACTGATAAAGAAAACAATCAAAACTATAAAAAAACAGGTGGTGATGGGTCGACCAACGTGTATCTTCAAAATACGTATACTTCTCTGGGTAATAGGGTAGCATATTGTGCACCCGCTTCTCAAATATAATATTTTAATAAAACATGCTATCTTGGATCTAAGCCAACAAACTGACATAAAATCCCCACCTCTTCTCATTTTTCGCTCCCCTGATATTTACGAGAAAAGGTTACCAGGGCTGCATGAACATTACGGGGTATCTGCTATCTCTCTTTATGGCACATAAAACGTCAATTTTGTTTCGTAAATTAATTTCCTATCTCGCTCTCCCCTGGGAGTGATAAACACGAGCGAGATTTCCCTTGGAGGAAAATTATTATTCTATCTTTTACGTATTCTATTTTTGAATTGCCGTTTGACCTTTCACTGTCAGATTGCTATTATCCTTAAAGAATTATGATCTCCTGATACCTGCCACATAAAAATGACAATTTAAAATAAGCCAATGGCGTAACTACGGGTTGCATAATTCAACACACAACATGAAAAGTGTTTACTGTTTATAATAATAAACAAATATTTCTTGTTTAGTACATTTCTATTCAAAAATATTCTATCTTTATTATATTAGGTACCTTTAAATGACAAAATCATCTTTTTTAATGCCATAACTTTCATGGTTTCCATTTTTGTATTGATTGAATTGGCATTTACTTTGTAGAACTCCATTATAATACGGTGACAAAATAGCAAAGTATTTTAGCTCTACAGAAATTCTATGATGTACGGTTGAAAGCTATTTCGGCTTATGCTATCGTCATAACTATTCTGTCTAGTTGAAATGATTTTTTCGTTCTCAATAAAATTATCTTTAAATGATAAAATCACCTTTTTTAATGCCAAAACTTTCATATATCGTTTTCTTATGTATATTGATTGAATTGGCATTTACTTGGTAGAACTCCACTATAACACGGTGAAAAAATAACAACGTATTTTATTCCTACAGAAACTATATTACATATGGTTGATAGGCATTTCGGCTAACGCCATCGTCAGATTCATTCTGTCTTGCTCTGACGATGGCGTAAGCCGAAATAGCTATCAACCACATATAATATAATTTCTGTAGGAGTTAATTATATTGCTATTTTTTCACTGTGTTTGCTTATATTACTTCCCCCAAAAACAGTGCTTGAAATGGATAATTTAATCTATCGAATCGGAGAATTTGTCGAAAATCAAGATTGTACAAAAATGAAGAAAAAAAAATGCCATCCGATTATCACGTATACATTCAAATTAATTATGCGCACTTGGAGTCTTAATGTCACCATTTACAAACAATGGAACTGTTTTTCGATCTTAATTTACGTGAGCTCTCAAATGACAAGTAATTTTATTGCATTGGATGAATACCCATTACGTATTTCTGCGCTCCGGATAGTAAATACGTGTATAATTATACCAACACCTTATGACCGCCCGTATAAAAGTTCAGTTAAACAATGATCCATGGTAGGAGACTGATAACCGAAATAAATAATTCAGATGATTCAACCATTCTTGAATATTCTAAGACTGTTTTTATTATATTATACTAGTATTGCTACCCGGCGTCGCTCGGACTAAGCGACCAATAATTATTTAATGTTATATCATTCCCAAAGAATTACAGACATACATACATACATACACTGTTTCGGTTTTATATATAAGATTATGAGAGGTGGACACTATAAATCCAAAAAGTTGGTTTTAATTTATGATAGTTATATACAATGTTCCGCGCAGCAGTTTGAAGACCGTCGCGCACTCGTCCTAGATGAGCGCGCACTCGATGATGAATAAGGCGACCAGATTTATAAATCTTACTTGAAATATCTTTGAGATCCACAGAATATAAATTAATAGAACATGTCACTAACAGCTATATTTTAATCCATTTCCGCTCCCAATGTTAATCATACGGCTTCCTTATTAAGTTTTTAAACAGATGATTGAAATTATGCCGCTAAAAAATTTTCCGATATAGCAAGGCTGTCAAAATTTGTAGCATGCTATGCAATCGCTTGGATATTCACAAAAATAGTATAATTCTTTAACGTGGAATTAAAAAAAAATTGGTGTCTGTAAAGTCGGTTTACGGACGATAGTTTAACGTGACAATGTCATAAGAAAACATTGATGAAATGATTGCATACTTTTATGAATAAAATGGAATCATTTTTATTGAATTATCATTATTTTGTATGGATACGATATTTTTTATATTTGTTATACGTTAAACAGATTTTTAATATGCAAGAATTAATTACCTTTATTGCCGCAATTGTTGTTGTAATATAAACAATGAAAACCACATCAACATTTCACTTCACTTTATAAACAGTTGTAAACAGATCACGTGTAGGTACTGTAGGTGTATAAGTTGTGTGCTGCCGCTGTCTCTTTTCTACTCAGACGCATCGACCAATCGAGTGGAAGAGAGATAGATGCGGCACAATCCGAACGGTAGGCCGATCGTGCCTCTCTATCGCTTATCCGCGCTCTCGCTCGCACGCTTGCCTTCGGCGTAACGCGACAAACGGGACAATGAGTCATGTTTTTTCGTGCGTGCAGCGGGCGTTCATCGATTTATAAGACGTTGTCACGTCAAAAATGTCGTTTTATCAAATACAGCCAATTTATCGTTTTGTATTCGTTTCTAAGAAAACATCATTCACCTTTCGTTAACACCGCTTCAAATTCGTGAGTTCAGGTAACCGGAAAACATGAATAGTTAATGAACGACTTCAGAAACACCTGTCTGTATTTTGTATTGAACTACAATGATCGAAATATTCTATATACTTTTTATACTGTTAAATTAAGTTTTATTATGATTCCAATACATACGAAAATCAAGTTACTTTTGCGTTGATGTGTTACCACTAAAAATTCTAAACTATTCATTTTTAATCCCTTTTTAGTTACGCGGTGGAGTTTTTCTACATTACCATTCAGATTGAAATTAATAATAGTAACACAATACTTGGAATAATCAATGATATTTCATATCTGTTAATATATCGTTACCCTGCATTGTCATTTTTGCCTAAAATTAAATTTTGGTCGGAAAAGCTTGTATTTACCGCATTCTATCAAATATGTGAATTTCAGAATTATCTATGGTTAAATAACGGAGTTGCACTGAATCTGCACACAGGTTTTTTTACTAAATTTATTTGACAAAGTTCTAAGATTATCATCGTTAGATCTTTAAGATCATTATTTCTCAGCAAGAGTTGTTAAAATATATGCTTAAAATAAGTAATTTGAAGCATTTTTACATGCTCATTGTTACAAGTGAATTTTAATCAATCGAAACTTCAAACGCTCATATCTCAAAACAGTAGTTAGAACCCTTACAAAGTATTGAGTCGATATATAATATAATTTTTATACTTTAATAAATTGCTATTTTTTCACAGCAAAATAATGGAGTTCTACCAAGTAAAACCGTTGTGGCTTTTTATGTGTGACCTTTTTTCGAATTTTCGTTTTATTGATCGCGTACGGAATTTATCTCACCCTCATTGTAGTGATACAGTTTAATTTCCTGTTTCATTTGTCCAATTTTGCAGGTGTATCCAATCACATATAATACTTACCTACCCCTATGCGATACAAAGTGCATGTCCAGGCTGTAGGTTGAGCTCGGGCGCTTCCGGTTTTGAGAGGGTGCAGTTTATGTACATGTAGTGGTAGAGTTAGTGATGATTTGAAACAACTTTTAGCTTCGCAATATCTTAGTGTTGTAAGATAAGCAGGGCTGTGGCATCGGATTCGTGGAGTCGCGGAGTCGTGGTTTTATGGCAGGAGTCGCAATCGTGAAAAACTTTTGAAAAGTTAAACTTTTTTTTTTGAAGGATACGAGGCTTAGGACAGGACTAGTGATTAGCTTATCGCTGTCACTATGCGTCGCTCTTTGGGATCGAAAAGGTGGGAAGGGATTTTCAACAACACAAACACCCATGTCTTTGAACAGATTTATCGACTGAAAAAATCCGCTCGTATTGGAAATCAAACCCGGGTGGTCCGGTACGCAAGTCAAAGCCGCTGCCACTGTGCCACGGGCCGAACTTTTTATTTATGAATATAAAAATTGAATCGTTTGAATTTTGTACATTTCCATGAGTTTTTTCGTTAACGACCCGGGTTTTGCCTTCCGGCATCTTCAAGCATTTCAAGAGCACGTCTTTGTGACTTTACGTAAATATCGTAGTTTGAAAGGTGTTTTTTTGGTTATAGCACAAAACACTCTCAAAATAACCTCTCCTGCACAATTGAAAAAAACGGAGAGAACGGAGACATGAAAAAATTTTCAACAACTAAAATAGTGCACCTATTTTTCTGTAAAGATATCCAGCTAACGCTTGATTTAAATTGTAAAATGTTGGTTAATTCAGCATGTTGCAATGTTTCACTGTTTTTATAGAAAATATATTTTGTAGAATTTACTTGCGTGCATGAGAAATCTGTCAGTAAACTTACACCTGCGCTCGGCCTGACGTCCTGGCCCACGGAGCTGGCTAACAGAATCTTCCGGGCCAGACCTATTGGCCTTCAGAGCGGTAAGAGTTAAGCCATCGATGTAAAGAAAGTTCGAAGTTTGCGACAGCATTTCTCGAAAGAAAACGTTACAGAAGCGACACTATTCGACACATTTCGGTGAGAATATTTGAGATTAGTCACAGTTTTATCTACTCACCCACCGATCCTATCACCCTTATCTTGAACAAATATCACTCGAGTCAACTTCGACTGTCGTTATCTGAGTGAGTATTTGCACAGATTAGATGCGTCTCATTCGAGAAGTCATAATTCGTACGATTCTATCAATAACAATTATCGAATCTGCTGATATCATCACTCTTGCTTCAAAAGTTGGGTTAAAACGTGTCTGAAATTTTCCAACTAACACATTTTATTGTCATATAGCAGTTCACACAGCATTTAGAATTGATATTAGAGTAAATAAAAATTTTAAAAAACAGTGCTTGAAATGGCAAAAATTCGAACCGAAATATTTTTTTGTGCTTATTGCGCAGTTAATTTATTGATATAAGGTGTGTTTTCGCGTAAAGCGAGCATTTTCAACGGATAAAAAATTGTTAATTTTCGCAATGAGCGAAACCGGTCCTGATCTTGCATGATTTATTGATCAAATATTTCATCCAAGATTCGTTCACTTAGTGTCCTTTTATAGTGTTTATATGATTTAAAAAAAAAATGAATCCATCAATAATTACTGTCTGGGAGAACTATTAGGCCTGATGATGCTTCCGAAAGAGGCAAAATATATGTCACTATTCGTCACACAATAAATGCAGTAAAATAAGTCACTTCCACAAAGCTACCTCTGAATTCATCGAAAGTATTAAAGTTATCATTGTTTCCATATTGTTATCATCTCAAATTTGCTTCATTTGTAAGAGTGTCGTGTATCACGAAAAATCGTCGCTTTACAAAATGCTCCTTGAATTTTTGATGCACTCCCTTGCGGATCGCCCCCTATCTATTAAAAATTAAACGAAAATCATACCAAATAAAATCGATTTTTCCAACCGTAATCATTCCACCCCCGTGTGGGACCACAGTGCGTGTAATTTCCCTCGAATTGCCGGTCCCGGGATGTGAATCGGCGACCGTTGCGATCGGCCAAGCGGCACGCACCCTCTCGCGACACCTGCTTCAACGATTTTAAAACGCACGTAAAAAAACGATTTTTTTCATATGCAGCTATTGTTATACGACATCGATACAAGGAACTGACATTTGACGCCCTGAATCCAGTTGAAAATACTTCCAGCTAAGCAAAAGCGGTTGCCATTTTAAATTGTTAAAAATATTAATAAGGTGAAAAAAATAACAATGTATTTTAATTCTACAGAAATTATTTAATATATATCTGTTGATAGCTATTTTGGCTTGTGGCATCGTCAGAACATGCATTAACTTATATATATAGACTGTTATAGCCAAGGTACACAAAACATCTTCTTGAACAATTTATTATTATCATATAAAATTAGGATGGTAGAACAGAAATAGTTTGGACAGATTTCTACCAAGTAAATAAAGTTAGTAAAATACGTAATAATTATATTTTATGTATCACATAATGTTATATACAAAATAATGTCTTGCCATCTAGTCAAATAGATAAAGTCAGCGTTAGTTGATGATTTTATTTATCACATTGTAAATCATGTACATACATATCTTTATGTGTTTACACAACGGGCGTGGCAGTATTTAAAATAAATTCTTAAACCTAAATTAGAGCAAACAGGTATGTACTTCAGTGGTGACGAACCATTTCCAATTATGATTGGATTTAATTTTGAAGCAGACTTTTATCAAGGCAAAAAATCACCTTTAAAGATGTTCACACTCTTATTAAATCCTTTATGTCATAGTGCATTAACATTAATTAGTATACTGTTTTAGAAGCTTAAAAATGATCGTTAAAAATGTTGTTATACTTTTGATGAATTCAGCGCTAACTTTGTGGAAGTTCATTTTAATATAAAATTTTAAATAACTTTGATTATTCCACATATAGTGCTACCAATTGTGACCTGTGTTTCGCCTCTTACAGAGGCATAATAGGACTTACAATCCGAATGTTGTTATGTTTGGAAACACCGACATGGTATCATCTTCTCCTTTGCCTATTTATTTCAGTTATTCATTGGTCTGAAGATGAGCTTCTTCTCAAAGACGTGAAACACGTGTCAGTACTTTTGACACACTTTGCAAAGTAACAAAGCTATCAATTTAATTTTAATAATAACAAAATGCTACTCGCCAGTTGAAAATATTCACGATGAGCGAAACTTGTTGTGATCATGAAATATTTATATTCCACATGAAATGTATTCGTTCAGGACCGGCTTAACTCATAGCGATCATTATAAACTGATTAAGCTGACTCAGTTGAAATTGCTCGCTATGAGCGAACCCGGTCCTGATCCAATAAATTTTAAGTGGAATTTGTACCTTCTAAAAACTTTTTTTTTTCATAATGCCACTCCACCAAGTGAGAACCTTGAAAATGAACAGTTACAGATTTTTTGAAGCTACTGTTATAAGTCCATATGCCTCACATAAGGAGCGGACATTGTCAAAAATGATTCAGTTTTCTTGAAGCCGTTTATAAGACGGGTAAACAATATAAGGGTCCATCAAGGATTAGAAATGTATTTTGTAAATTTTGATTTCTTCGACCCAGCCGATTCAATACTGAAAAAGTTCATGTTGTGATCGACGTTCAAAACGAAGTCAATTTGCAGCACGTGGAATAATGGTTGACGATCGCTGATTTGCCTCGCTGCCTGTATAATATGTAACTGGCTTAATAATATCGTATCTAGAGTAAATAAACAGTCATTCGGAAAGTACATTATACTTTTCTTGGATATACCAATAGATAACCAATAACTCTCGTTTTTTTCCGGCGGGCCTTATGTATTAGTCATGTATGTCGAAAATCTTTTAAATCTATATTTTAAAATGCTCAGAAAAATATTTTTTATATTAACTGATAATATTCTAAATTCATCTAGAATAGAATCATCGTTGTAAAATGAAGATCAGTGTTCCCTCTGAGCCGCGCAGCAAGTTAAAAACCCCCGCGCACTCGTCCCTGGTCGGCGCGCACTCTGACAGTTTGATGAATTTAAGGACCTGAACAAAGCATGTTCTTAAGATTTATCTTTCAATCCATTCTTGCTCCCATTTAAAGAATATGGTCACCGGATGAAGCACTTCAACAGAAGTTGCTAGAAGCTTCCACTCAACTAACCTATCAGCTGTGAAGGAACATTGCTTGAAGTAACAGTAATACTTATTATTCGGCTGTAACTTTGTGGAAGTTCATTTTTACACTTTGGTTACGGCCCTTTTAATAACTTTGGTAATTAGCAGGCTATGTCGCATTTCATGGTCAATTAGCAAACGCACAAATTTGTGGACTACCTTACAATATGGGTTAGTATAATATATTTATTTTTTTAACCATGTCCGCTCCCAACTTGGAGCATATGGACTCCTCAGGGAGTTTGTCTCAACATATATTTTACTACGAGAACTGCTTGTTACCCAGTTGCTCAACCTCTCTTTTTCGAAGAGTGTAGGGTATGGAAAGGATAAGAGGACTCGGATAGGACTATTGGTAACTAATCGCTGTCACTATGCGTCGCTCTTTAGGATAGGAAAGGTGGGAAGGGATTTTCAACAACACAAACACCAATGCCTTTGAACAGATTAATCGACTGACAAAATCCACTCGTACTGGGAATCGAGCCCGGGCGGTCCGAAAGGCAAGCCAACAACGTTGACTCCGCGCCACGGACCGGACCAGAAAATTTTAAATACGATTGATTATTTAACTATATTACAAAGGTAGTTCTGCCGTTCAATGTTCCCGCCGAATCCATCGAAAGTGGTTATGCTTTCATTTTATGTTACTTCATTCGGTATTTGTTTTGTTTAGATGCAACATACTGTAGAAGAATATCGCAGTTCAAACCGGAAACGCGGTGACTTCCTCCCCGGCGTCATTGTTACACTCCATCCCTCCCGTTGGGGTATTGAATTTCACCGGACGAAAGCTTTATTTGATCTCTATGCCCAGAAGGCGACAGAAACCTTAAAAAGGATACCAGATCAGTCCGTTTCGTTCAGTTTTAAAATTGTACTAAAAGTTAAGAAGCCAGTTATATAATAGTAGATAATACAATGCCCGAGAGATGCCCGGTCCGTGGTGCAGTGGTCAACATCGTTGGCTACCGTGTCGGACCGCACGGGCTCGATTCCCGGTACGAGCTGATTTTTGCAGTCGATAAATCGATTCTGCTCGGAGACAATGGGTGTTTGTGTTGTTAAATCCCTACACACGTTTCCGATCCCAAAAAGCGAGTTCAAGTAGAAAAAAACATCCGTTGAGATAAACTCCACGAGGAGTACATTTGCTCCAAGTAAAGAGCGGATATGGTTTTAAAAAAAAGATAATACAAATTAACATATATCACGGTGAAAAAGTAGTATTCTTAAATACTTTCCTAAATAGGACAGGATTGCAAGCCAATGCTAAATTAATGTCCAGTGGGTTTAACCCTTTCCAATTGATTGCATCGAATTAGTTAATAATTGCGTAGTGGTAAAATCATTAGTAGTATAATTATTGTTTGTTTTGTTCCTATCATCTCCTCCTTGCTTCCCGTTAAATGTAAAAATCTCAACCTCCATTTTTTTATAATTTATCATTTTAGAATCTATCTTGGTATATTACATACATACTTAAGCAACATTTGCGATAGTAAGTCAGATGATGTCTCTGAAAGAGGCGAAACACGTGTCAGAATTAATAACACGTATTTAATCATAATCAACTAAGCTTTATGTACTGACATAGAAGTGGTACACAATAGTGGCGGCTTGTGACAGAGTATTGGGGAGTACAAAAAAAACTATTTTTGCAAGAGTTCTTTTCTATTCATTGGATTTTAAAACACTTCTATATCATGGACTTTCAATTCAGATGTTCGCAATACCACCGGAGTGCCAGTCTTATGAATTTTTGGCTGTCCGTAGTACGGAAAAATAGTTGAATCTTTTTTTGTACTCCCTAATACTCTGTCGCCAGCCGCCACTGTACACGATACATCTTCTCTTATATTCTAACAACATAATTTTGATTGAGAATTTCGACTGAAGGTGCTTGATGGAATTTCAATCAAATTTGAACCGTTTGTATTTTGTACTTTTCCATGAGTTTCAATTATATAGAATATAGATTATAGAGTCACGAATCAGAATGAAAGCTCACCTGCAATATGTAATTCAAGCGACTTTACATTATTTAAGAACACTCTGCAAGTACATAATATACTTACGTGAAAAAAAAACATATGTACAGGTAAATTAAGTAAATAACAACCGAGTAGATTACCATTTGAGTGTTGGGCAAACAGTCTCTGGATTTGGCAAATTTCCATGTACAAATATTTTCGTCATGTTACTAAATAATTGATAAATAAAATCTTGCCGATAAAATTTATGTTGAAATCAGATTAACTCAATTTTTTTTCATTCATATAATATTTTAATCACCGGAAAAGACTTGAGATTTTTTTATTTGAGGCGCCCAGTATCAAACACGGCCAAGTCCGTTTTCACTTAATTTTTCAGGCGAGCCGAAATTCTGTTTGCTTTTGTCAAAATTTTAATGACTTTTTAAATAAATAATAATAAAACTGATCAATAAAATTTACTTTAAGACCTCCGGTTTCTTCAAAAAAAAACGGTTAAATGTATGACTTGGCACTTGGCCGCTTTTGAAACTAAAATGAGTGGAAATGGTCACTTCTCATGTATAATTTTATACGTTTTCAATGCAGTCGGTGCAGCAGTGAATCATACAAATTTCATGTAACAAAAATTGAAATTCGATGGGTAACCTAATGAAACCTAAGAAAGTGACAGATTACGTACGTACGTTTTTATTAACAATAAAAAAAACTTTTTGGATTTGGCCGCTTTTGATAGTAAAAGCATTATTTTCAAACTGATATATATGTATGTTGAATTGTAGGTATTAAAATTCCTTACCGGAATCAATAAAAAGTGTACATCGCCAAGTACATGACTAGGCCGTGTTTGATACATGACGCCTCAATTTTTTTGAAAGATATTCTCGGGAACTTTATAAAGTTTGCATATTAATCCGCTTATCTAATCGATATGGTGTGATAAATTTCGTTTTAAATTAAGATTTTTTTTAAATTTTAAGGTCTTTGCTCTTTACACTGGGATACAATAACGAACCAAACGTGTCCAAATCGTTGTTCTATTTTTTTTTAGATATGGTCACTTAGTAACCGATTGATTTGTCGAGCCAAACCTTATTTTAACTGTTTAATATTTTAAGTATAGTATAAATACCCATTTTGTTACTTTATTTTGAAAAGGTTCTAACTGAATTTTTGGATACCTTCAGAATCTAATATTATTGAATTACGGAGTTAGCAGAATTCCTGAATTCATCTGCACACTTATTTACAAATTTTATTTGATAAAATTCTCAGATTGTCACCATAAGTATAATGGTTTGAGTTGTGAAAAAATATGCTTGAAATATAGTTTGAAACATACATACTTTCGATTGATTCGGCGGTAACTTTGCGGAAGTTCATTTTAATATTTAAAAAAAAATAGACTACTAATTATTTGGTCAGTTTCTTATTCGATAAATGGTCAGTTAAATAAATAAATGGTCAGTTAAAATAATAAATGGTCAGTTAAAATAAAAAGAACAATTCATAAATTTGCCTATTACGACCATATTTGATAAAATTCACAAGCAACTTAAACTTATGATTTTTTTTGAAATAGCTGACCATTAAAATATATTACTGACCGTTTTATTTAATAACTGACCACATTCACACTGATACAATGACAACTGACCGTTTATAATATTAACTGACCATTTTGATTTTTAACTGACCATTTATTTATTTAAATGACCAAAACTTGAATTAGTTACTGTCCCATTAAATACATGCCAAAAAAAATCACTTCATTCATTTTATATAACCTTCTAATTGGGATTATAGTAATATAATGTTTAAAATAACTTTGATTATTCCACATATTTGTGTTACAAATTGTGACACGTGTATTCACTTCGGCATCTTCGTACTTCTAAGATTGGCATCATTACTACAATCATTAATTCATCATCATTAAGTGGTGGGGTTATTAAGGGCTTTGTGGCTCTTTCTACACAATGCTTTTCTTAGTAGTAAGTTATATATTATTCTAAAGCCATCATATGGCATGCGTTAGAACTCCAGACATGGCACCTTGGGTGACTCGGCACGATCTCGCCTCGCCGCCCAAATCTCCGTAGATGACTTACCAGTGCCGGGCGGCGTGGTCGGACGCGGCGGGGCGGGGGGCGACGCGGCAGGGCGGGGGAGGCTCTGGCGTGGATAGTATCGATCGGCGAGCCTCCGGTTGCCGCGGCGACGATGCCGATGCGACCCAGCCAGCCGTCCGCCCGCGCGCCCACTCCGGACAGGCGGATCGGGTCACAATTGCCGCCCCGCGAAAGGAAAAGCGGATACGGCCCGAGTCTACAATCGGCGCATCCATTCAACACGCGGACTCAATATCATTAACAGTTCGACAATTTACTTTGGAAAAATTCTAACTGCTCTTGTCCCAGTTTTGAGATAGAAGCGTTAGAAGTTTGGATTGATATTTTGTTATTCGAAGGGTAAAATTAGTGGCTAGTAAATTGAATTACGCGGCCTTCAGCAAATTTGCGGCGTCGTACGGCAACAGAGCGGACCTATTCGTATAGTCCCCCCGCATCGCGATCGGAAACTAGAGTCATTTCACTGTTTTGCATTTTTAATATTTTAAACTTAAATGATAGAGACAGTCAGCACACTTAAGTGCAAGCCTCCAAGTACTTGAGCTTCTGCTCTCGGACAATTCCTGCGATCAAAACTGAACAGATACGCTTCACGTTGTTACGCCACGGGACACGTCTGCTAAAACCAGAACGTACGGCCGTGGCGGGTGGTGGTTGGGAACAACGCATGCTCTTGACACTGTTTTGAGATACATATGAGCTTTGAATTGTTTGAAGTTTGTACTCTTCCATGAATTTTATCGCTAACGACCCGGGTTTCGTCTTTCAGCATCCTCAGGCATTTCAAGTGCACTGATGTACATACTTGAAATGACGCACAGTCAACAGTTAGTATCTTTTATATTACAAAAATAGAAGTAGATCCCGATCAAGTTATTAAAATGTAAATTAGCGATAATTTGATGTAAACGAGTCTCAATGAATTAAGTGGGGTTGTTATAATTATCGGGATTTTTGAATGTAGTATCGCAAATACTAATGACCAGACCAGTGGTCTCCAAACTCAATGAGGATGCGAGCTACTTACAGAAATTAAAATTGTCTGGTGAGCTACTTTTGTATGTTGTTTTATCGTCGTCTTTTATTGTACCATACATATTATTATGGTATTACTTAAATAAAATCGGACCTCCAATAACTTTAATTACGTATTTATAAACAGAACTAGCGAGTACCCAGCATGCAATGCAATGCAACTCAAAGAAAGAAAGTGTTTATGTTTTAATTCTGTTTATTTTAGTGCTTTTGGATACAAAATAATTTTTTTTCTGTCTGTTGCGTACACGAATAAATCAGAAGGTTTACCAACGCATGAGTAGGCCACATGCAGCTAGCCATGTAAGAAGCATGGATTTTCCAAACTTTTCCTTCGCGAGCTACCGAAAATGCCACCGCGAGCTACCGGTAGCTCGCGAGCGAACGTTTGGCGATCACTGGACCAGACAATTACATACGAATATCTAAAATAAATGTAGGGTTTTGAAATATGAAGCGAACGAGCGTGATCCTTGGGAAACAGTACTGATCATGTCATGTTTAGTACATGTCGAAGTTTTACTTTAAAATCTGATTTATTTATTTTAAATAATGAACATGATGAATAATTATAATATATGTATATATGTTACAGTGAATCTGTATTCTCAGTGAAAATATATTCTTCTCCAAGCTGTCATTGAAATTAAATTTGACCGCCCTATCTTCAGCCCAATGTTTTTCTGTGTTTTTTTTGGTTCTCTTTTTATGAAAGGGACTTCTTGCTTATTTTGTTTCATTGAAGCAAACCAAAATTTTAGGCCGGCAAATCATCGTCTTGGGCCAATAATTTCAATGATCGTGCCCAGAGAAATCATGTTGTCATACAAATCAATTACTTGATACATTTTCACTGAGAATACAGTATAATATATGTACTATTTAGGCATTTATTTCCTGATCCTCCCCTGCGCTCTTTCAGGAATTCTAGCCCCGTAAGTCTGGCTTCGTTCAGAAGGTCGATCTCACAGAGCCGCATCGAAAACGCTCCAACACCCTCTCGCGGCCGTAGGCAAAACCTATCCTAAGCACCCCTCTGCACCCTTATGCTTTAATGGCCAGATTCGCGTGACAGCGCTCGGGGCTTCGTGTAGATCTGCAGTGGGCGGGTGACGCGAATCTGCAGATAGCCGGGTAAATAGAGCCTTATTGCGCATACAGGTGTAGCGGATTGCCAGTGTGTTGGTGCTATTTATTTGTTATATACCCATTCGTGAGTGGATGGAGGGTAGAGAATAATCCAGTTGGTATACCAGTGGCTTTCAAACAATTATGTCGAGTTGATTAATGTTTTGAAATAAATTGAAATGATACGAAAAAAAAGGTGGCAACATGTAGGAGTGGCCTTAGAAAACCGTCATTAACACAAGATCACGATTAACTGTCACAAAAATATTTGAAATTGAAAATTTTTTCAATAACTAAATAGAGCACCTTTTTTCTGAGAAGATAACCAGAAAATGGTTGATTTAAATTATTAAATATTAGTTAATACAGCATGTTGCAATTTTCACTGTCTCTATCGAAAATAAAGTATTATAGAATTTACTTGTATGCATGATAAATGTCAGTAAACTTATACCTACGCTCGGCCTGACGTCCTGGCCCACGGAGCTGGCTTACAGAATCTTCCCGGCCAGACCTATTGGCCTTCATAGTGGTAAGCGGTAAAGTTTTTCGACAAGAACATCTTTTTATTACACAGTTGCTAAACCTCTCTATTTTAGAGTTATTTTCAATACAATGACTTTAATAATAAGCCACTTTTAAGGTGTTCACTGTCAACCTTGGTGGAATGGCATTATAATGAAAATAATTACCCTTTTTAGTACTTATTCCACAACCGCCTAATTGATTTCATCTAATTAGTTAATATTTTGTAATGCTAACGTCATTAGTTGTATAATTATTTGTTTTGATTCTATATCCCCCTCCTTGCTTCATGTAAAAAGGAAAAATCCTAAACTCCATTTTGTAATTTTAACATTTTAAAATATTATTATAGAATCAATCTTGCTTCATTACTCAAGCAAACTTTGCGATTGTAAGTCCGAAGATGCCTCTGAAGGTGTTACTAATTGCGTCCTGTGTTTCGTCTCTTTGAGTGAACAAATATTTTGTAAATTAGAATAACGTCAGTACCGCAAACTTTGCGATAGTAAGTCCGAAGATGCCTCTGAAAGTGGCGAAACACGTGTCACAATTAGTAACATAATTAGTAAAAATTCTGTTGAAATTTTTAGTTAGATTCCATATGATTCACATTGGTAGCGGACACGATTGAAAGTTTTACAAGAACAGTAACCGGAGGCTATTTTCTCCCGAAACATAACAGTGTGCGTGCCCTCTGTATATAATTCACACACACACCATTACACCCGCGCATAATCTAGTTGGAAAAGTTCGGGGGAATTTTCTCTTGAGCTTACGTTTGTACTGTAGAATCAAAAATAACAATCCACGTATAAATTATATCGTTTCTTTGCAGGTATTCAAATTACTTTCAATTCCATTTGTGTTTGTTTATTTACAATGCATGTGCTACCCATACATGCACGAATGGGAAAATCCATTCTGAATAATATATGGGATTTTTCTCGTTGTTTGCTTATGTAACGTATATAGATTATGTGAAGGATTTGAGGCTAGAATATAATATCTACATATCAATATAATATATAGCCAGTCACTAGAATATTTAGATT
Source organism: Himalopsyche kuldschensis (assembly GCA_028554975.1). Lineage (NCBI taxonomy): Eukaryota > Metazoa > Arthropoda > Insecta > Trichoptera > Rhyacophilidae > Himalopsyche > Himalopsyche kuldschensis. Next base: position 2,671,299 of record JAHFWI010000025.1, read on the forward strand.
ATTAAAAAATAAAATGGCGGCCTGTAAAATTGACATTTATATATTATAAAGTTATTAAAGTCATATGGACTAATAATAGTGCGACTCTTTTTCGAAGAGAGTTAGGATAGAATGTTGTGGTCGGACAGGTCTAGTTGTTAGCTAATCGTTCTTGCTACGCTTTAGTATGAATAAATTTTAGATATCCGTGCTTTCGGACAGAATTCCATAAAACGTAGATATAAAATTAAACGGAACCAAGCGACGTTGAAACTCGACGACGGACCTCATATGAACGAGGTGTAGCGTTAGCGATTAGCCAATCAACATTATTTCTGTTCTAGTCTTATCATTTCTATCGCAACTGTCTTCGAACTGAAACGGGGTTGAGGGACTGACTAACAAGCAGTTCTCGTAGAAAAAAGTTTTTTTTCAATACTTCCATTAAGAGATTATATGTTCCACTTTGATTATAAAATATATATTTATAAAAAAATCATATTCAACCTTCATAATATACTATTGATTGAGTAGGCATTTACTTGGTAGAACTCCATTATATTACGGAAGAAAAATAGCAATGTATTTTTAATTCTACATAAATTATTTATATATTCATTGATAATATTTAGGCAGCCTTCGTCAGACTAGTTCTGACGAAGGCGTAAAATAAAATATTTATATAGAATTAAAATACATTGCTATTTTTCTTTCCGTTTGCTAATATACAGCCGGAAACACTAATAACGACCATTATGAAAAATATGTATTGTTTTTGCTTGCATAAAAAATATGTTATGTAATTATATACTTAGCGTCATAAGCCCGCTACGCGTCATCCTAAAAAAATCTTATTTGACCGTGGAGTAACCTCAGTCGACCACTTTGAATTGTCAATATTTAAGCCTAATTAAGAAGCGAAATAGTGTACATGCTAATCGTGGTATTGTTTTCAATGTGATTAAATTAATTCCAGTGGCTCAAATAACTAAGACTTAGCAATTGTCACAGATAATATTATTCCAGGATTTATCACAACAGTAAACAAGTTTATTATTTCAAATTTGGAATGTTAGCAAACAATGATGTTTCCTTTAATGTGTTTTTAATCGTGTTTTTCATTATCTAATTACAGGTAAGCCCTTCTAGAAAGACATTTATGAATTAATGGCAACTTCCCTTCTTCTTGGAAGATCACTCAGTAATGTAAGTATTTTTATATTCTTATACCAGTGATGCGCAACATTTTTGGCAGGATAGCCAGCTTATCGAATTTTGGATCATTCCAGGGCCGCATGGATAATAATACAACTTTTAAGGTTTTCACTGCCAATACTTTGTGGAGAGGTTTCAAATAAAAAAAATAATAGATTTTTATTTTGCGCTTATCCGACAACAGGACCGGTTTCGCTCATATCGATAATTTTCAACTGCTCAACTGTGAGAAAGTCTTTGTCGTATTGGGCCGCATGACATATCATCTGGGCCGCAGATTGTGCATCACTGTCTTATAAATTGTAACTGATTTATTTGTAAATATAACCGTTGGCACGTCCATGGTCAAATGAATATGTAAAACATTTTTACGTCATCAATGCAAAAGTAGGACAATCTGTAAAATCTTAGTTTAGAGATAATGACTTAAGATATATTGTATTGGATTATCTGGTAAATTCTTTTTTAGAGGAGTAGTATTGATTAATCCCGGTCCATTTTGCAGTGGTCAACGTCGTTGGCTTCCGTGATGGACAGACCGGATTTTAGTCCCGGTACGAGAATTTTTTTTCAGTCGATTCGGTTCGGAAGGCAATGGATGTTTGTATTGCTTAAAATCCCTTCCCAACCTTTCTGATCCTAAAAAGTGGCTCCAAGTTGGGAGCGGACATGGTAAAAAAAGTTTATCTAAGATTGCTATTTACATGTTTATCGCATGCATTCTACCAGTTCTGTTTAACGGTAGCGGACGGTATATTGAGCTTCGAGGATAGATGCCTGCGCTGTATATTGAGGGTAGGGTGCATCGATTTTGTGAGGATCTCGGAAATTAGGAAACGTATCGGCCAGGCCATGAGATTTTCTACCCTGCCTTCTTCTTCTTCCGACCGGTGGGATTCTAGTACCCTGGACTACCACTGGGTAAAAGTCCAAAAATATTTTGCAAAGATCACTACCGGTTTTGCTCATCGCGAGCATTTCAACTGATTAGTTGCCCCTTGCTGCACTTGATCAGCAATCATCAATTGTGTACAATCAACTACCCCCCGGTTGGTACGCCAATGCTCTCTCTTACTACTCTGAAATAAACAGGAACAATAAAATCTACATATCTACTTTGTACTTACTACCACTGTATAGGTGGATTTTTACGACCGAACTTATTTACCTATGTTGTATTCAGTGGTGCGCAACTCTCATTAGACGACCTGCTATGAAAATGATATTTTTAATACTTCGTGGAAAGGCATTATATTTTTACCTTTGACGTACTTTTGGTTCAAACAAAAATTCGATTTAAAATAACTTCGATTATTCCCGTATTGTGTTAACAAATTGTGGCATGTGTTTCGTCTCTTTCAGATGCATCTCCGGACTTACTTTAGCAATGTGTAATTAGTAATAAAGATTATGTTGAATTACATTCAGTATAGAATAACTCACTCGTTTATAAATACAATCCTTTTTTATGAAGTTAACTGTTGATTTGTGTCGATTGAATACAGTATTGCCCAATACGTTGTGCAGTGGTCAACGTCGATGGCTTCCGTGACGGACAGCTCGGACCCAAGTCCCGATACGAGCAGTTATGATCAAAATCGATCAATCGATTGTGCTCGAATAAATTGGGTGTTGTTAAAAATTTCTTCTCACCTTTCTGATCCCAAAAGTGGTGTGTAGCGAGAGCGATTAGTTAACCACTGGTCCTGTCCGAGTCCGTTCTCTCTTCGTAAAAGAGGGGATGAGCAACTGGGTAACTTACACTTCTCGTAGAAAAACCTATGTTGAAATAAACATCGTGAGGAGTCCATATGCTCCAAGTTGGCAGCGGACAAAAAGTCACTTATTGTCACACAGTACGTGAAACAATCTTAGTTATTAATTTTTATATTATTACTAATGATTTTTGTTCTATGTCGGTAAATACTTGCGTTTTAATCTAAATATATTCTTAATTAAGGATTTCGACTGAGGGTGCTTGATGGAATTTCAATATCTGACTTAGTTCAATTACATCTGTGCACTTGAAATGCCGAAAGGGTAAAACCCGGGTCGTTAGTGACAAAACTCATGGAAAAGTATATAATTCAAACAATTAAAATTTGATTCTAAATTTATTCATTTATGCAATACATTTCTGGAGCTTGTTTTTAAATTGTTTCTGCATATTGAATAAAGGTTCGCGTGAACTGACGTCAGGCTTAGAGATAAGCGGGGGATGAAAGAGAGAACGAGAGGGGTGTGGGGTGGTAGCAGATTATTGAGCTGAGAGAGCAGGACGGCATGCATCTCGTGTCGATGGGGAGATGACGCCATTTTGAGAGGAGTCCTTTTGCGCGGGAGGGGCCGAAATCAAAATGGCGAGCCTTCCTCCTTCGGTTGAAATTTTTCCTTCACTTTATACTTCACAAATGAAAATGAACTATTCTTGCCGAATATTATTCGTTACGTTTTTACCTGTAAATTGCCAAATAGTCTTTATTATTGGTGTATTATTAATGTATGTAAAAACTTAAAAAGAATTAAAACATATTCAATTTAGAATCTCTAGACAACTGATGTTGAGATGCTGTGCTAAGATTCCATATGCTTCACATTGGTATTGGTTTCTACTAATAAAACAGCAAAAACGTTGTCACCTAAATAGTGAAATGTTTTGTGTCGGTTGTGCAGCGGTCAACGTCGTTGTCTTCAATGACGGACATCACGAATTCAATTCCCAGTACGAATAGCATTTTAACAGTCGATTTATCGATTCTATTGTAGACATGTGTTGTCTAAAAATTCCTTCGCACCCATCCGATCCTATACTATTATTCATATCCTAACCTTATCCTTTAGATAACTACTCTCATCGATGTAAACGAGAGGTTGAGTAACAAGTAGTTTTCGTAGAAAAAAATATCCTTAGATATTAGGACAAGGACTTCGAAATTAAACGTTATTTAAAAATCTCATTTAAGATGTTCACTGTCAATACTTGGAATGGCATCATAATAAAATTATTGACACACTTTTACTACATATCCCACATTGAATTTATTAGATCAGGACCGGTTTCGCTCATGGCGAGCATTATCAACTGAAATCAGTTGTGAAGTCAGAAGTGAATCAGTTAATAATGCTCACCATAAGCGAAACCAGTCCTGATCTAATAAATTTACTGTGGAATATGTACTAAAAGTGTTTTATTATTTTATTAAGAATATTAGAAATAGTACCGGTCAAATATGTTTGCATATCTCCATTAGGAAGCCATATGCTCAACATTGGGATAATTCGATTTCAATAATAAATTCAATGTGGAATAATTACTAAACATCTGTTATTATGTTTTGTTATTTAAAAAGGTGACAATCACTGCTATTGTCAATATATACAATAAATTAATCATCTTACTATGTTTATATATGTATATGTTACAGTGAAACTGTATTCTCAGTGAAAATATATTCTTCTCTAAGCTGTCATTGAAATCAAATTTGACCGCCCTATCCTCAGACCAATGTTTGTCCGTGTCTCTCTTTGGTTCTCTTTTTATCAAAAGGACTATTTGCTGATTTTGTTTCATTGAAGCAACCCAAAATTTCAGGCCGGCAAATCATCGACTTGGGCTAATAATTTCAATGATCGTGACCAGTGAAATCATGTTGTCATACATGTCTATTACTTGATACATTTTCACTGTGAATACAGTTTCACTGTAACATATACATAATGCAATGTATTCGATTATCTACCTGCTGCCCCTTTCGGGATGTATTCTGTAAGCTATATGATAAATGGCTTCTAATGAATTTGCTAATTACCTCATCATTATAATACAATATTTACATGTTCAGATTTCTATTCTTGGAACAGGTTAAGCCACTTTCTCTCAAGGCTTTTGTAAGATTAGTAAGTTTCCAGCATTTCGCATTTACCTCATTATTGTGCCATTAACAAAATAACTCCAATCTACAACCATACATTGAATGATTACTGAAAGAGGTGATGAAACTATTGAAATCAGCTGATACAAACATATACGCAGTATTATAGAAATAATAACACATTATTAGTACTTACCTACATCGAATTTATTAAGATCAAGACCGGTTTCGCTTATGGCGAGCATTATCAACTGATTTAGAAGATTAATACGCAATATTGTCTAAAAAATTCTAGCCCAAAAAAGATAAAACAAGCAATTTTATTCTACATTGAATTTATTGAAATAAAGACTGGTTTCGCTTATGGCGAGCACTATCAACCGATGTAATGAGGATTGAAGTATGATACGCAATATTGTCAAAAAAAAACAGGCTTAAACAAGTCAGTCAATTTTGTTCAGATTATTTGATCATTATTAATATTTATTTCATATTGAATTTATTAAGATCAATACCGGTTTCAATCATCGCGAGCATTATCAACTGATAAGAAACACAAACTTACAGCGTTATTTGTACAAAAGTTAAGCAAGGCGTAAAATGTACGACAAACAAGCCTCGTCAGTTTAACGACAGTTGCCAAGATTAACAGAACGCTTATAAATATCTTATATATAAAACCGAAACGGCGTATGTATGTATGTGGGTCTGTAATTCCCTTTTGCAAGTTGCAATATAATAATGTTTATTATTTACGTGAAGGTATTATTTGACATTTCTTTGACAGCAAATTAGATTTTTTCCTGGAATTTGGACATTTTAATGGGCGAGAATGGGGGCTGTCATCAAATTAAATAAAGTTTGTGATTTTATTTTAACTCTATTTTGGATGTTAGATTTTGTGATATAATTATGTCGAATGATATAACATTAAATAATTATTGGTCGCTTAGTCCGAGCGACGACAACTATAAAAAAACAGTTAAAAATATTGGGAAATGTATAGGAATTACCCAAGTGTTCCATCACAGGAAATGTTTGGGAATCCATGCCTTAGTATATATTCATCTATACCTATAATTAATTTCACAGAAGATATTAATAAACTAATTTCTCTTGTCTTTCTATCTGTATGACTGGATTAAATGGTTTTCAATTGGACCTTACAAAGAATTAGAGCTATCGTGTACCAATGATTATAATGACACTATTAGATTATATTCACATATTGTAATATAGACTATGTTAACTTAGGTATATAATGTAGACATAACTACATATATGTATATAAATATTGCTCATTTCAGACAAATCATGTGATTATGATGGATCTTAATAGTGGCATCATTTTTTATTCGCGATATCTTAAAAGCTGTTTGTTTATTGACGACATATAAATATCACAACGCGTATGACTCAAATCAATTGCGTAAATAAAGATTCCTATGTTAATATATAGTTATCGATTATTGATATAATGCATACATATAGATAGTTATAGCGATAAAGAAAATATCTCTTCATGTAGATGCTTCAAAAGAATCTGCGATGATAAATAAAAATGGTACGGTACAAACACTTGGGCCTCGTATAACACGGTGATATGGTTACAGAAAAACGTCGTGTAGTATAAATCCGTGTTATACGCATTCCAAACATATATCCAATGTTGTAAAAGTATCCTTTTCTTGTTAAACAATCGACACAATATACATTTTTTTCACTTTTAAGATGTTCACTGTCAATACTTGGTGGAAAGGAATTATAATAAAAAATAATAATACATTTTTAGTACTTTTCCCACATTAAATTTGTTTGATCAGGACCGGTTTCGCTCATGGCGAGCATTGTCAACTGACTTTTTTTTTTACACATTTAAGTATTGTAAAATACTTTCATAACATACATTTATAATGATTTCATCATCACTATAATTCTATATTTTGGACCCTTTTTCGATATCAGTTGTGAGTTTACATCATCGGATCACACGACAGTGTTTTCGTATTTAGGTTAAAAGTTCTGTAATAAGTGATTGTCTGCTTTTAGCGTATTTTAACGTATTTCGTGATAAAGGGCCAAAATGTTTTGTTAGTACATCTTGAACTTCCCAAATACGTTCATTTTCTGTAAAAAAAAATCTGATTTATCAGTTAATCCCAAGCCGTCATCTTTTTGTTTTTAATGTGAAACATACAGCTACTTCGATGCAACGACCTTCTGGGTCATCATTAATTCAAAAGGTAATTTTCAAAACTGGTCAATTCCAAAATTATTTTTTTAACCGCCAATTTCAGATTAAGCTTTTGAGACCTTTTTTATTCACATGGAAAAGTGTGCATTTTTACACATTATCTGTAATTCTTTAACTTAATATTTTATAAATATTGCTAGTAAACACATACTAATGAGGAAAAAGTAATGAAAATATCTCAGTTTGTCAACTTGTGGATTTTACAAAATTTGAAAATTACCTTCTGAATTATGGTAGTTTCATCCAAAACTTCGACTAATTCTTCTTCTACAATGCACGATCGTCCAATTTTGATATCTTGCATATCATATCAACTGTCTTTCGTTATTATTTTTTTGAAGCCTATTTAAGACGTGTTATACACAAATAAAGTTGTTTATAACCGTCTTATACTATACCCAGATGTATATAAAAACACTTTACATAGAATACGGAAAGAAAAATAACAATGTATTTTAATTCTACATAAATTATTTTATATATTTGTTGTTAGCTATTATAATGGAGTTCTACCAAGTAAATGCCTACTCAATCAATAACTTTACATAGATATCGGCGTAATATTTCCTATGAGTGTTTGCAGAGGTAAAATTACGCAGCCCAATTAGAGCAATGTTTCCTAATTGATGATTTGTAGATTTGTCTCCACGTTTACAATCTGACTGTAAAATTTGATAATATAAAGATCTTTTTCGTGTATGTCTCAATGATAACTGTCTCTAGCGATTCTGGTAACAAGCTACCTTGCCTTTATTGTCGAGTGGAGAGAAAAAAAGTGAAATGTTTTTGTGGTAAACAGAGCGGACATTTTGTGAACGTTGGGACATCAATATTCATAATCTGTCATCACACTGCTTCCATATGGGACAATCAGATTCGACGCAAAATTAAACTCCATGATTTCAATGTAATAAAGAAGTTGAAGAAATGTTTTGGCCGCATGAGAAACGGGAGAATATCTTGTAAAGTAAAACATACTAAAATTTCACTTTTGAGGTGTTAACTGTCAATACTTGGTGAAATGGCATTATAATATAAATAATAAAACATTTTTAGTTCTTATTCCACATTAAATATATAAGCTCATGACCGGTTTCGCTCATAACGAACAATATCAGTTGATATGAAATTTGATATTATACTAAATGTCTGTCAATTCGAATCGTATAGAACCTTGCAAAGAGACTCATTAAAGTAATTAGTTATACTCGAATAATCTGAATCGTTCAATATAATTGCATCTTATTAATATGTGCAGTGGCTTAAAATATGACAACGATTATTGTCTATGATCTGGAGATATTAAAATTGAATAATCATTCAACCTCAATAAGAAAACTCAAAAATAGTTGAAAATTTTTTCAAGAAGTTGCAAAAATTTGAAAAACATGATATCGCTTTTTCCAAGCCAAAGTAAGTGACAAATCGCTACTTTTTGGGAGAGCAAATATTGTGTCAAACTTCGTTTCGGTACCAAGTCTTTCATTTTGAGTTTTTGTAAGAACATCCTTTTGGCATTCTGTGCATAGTTTTTTCCCTAACCTAAACTAACCTAACCTAACCTCACATTTAACTAAGAATCACCTTTTTGGCTTAGTAGGGACGATATTCTGTACATATTTTTCTAATCCACCGATGCACCTATGCGTAACGCGGGTACTGCTGAGTTCCAAACAAAGTAAAGCTCGTCTTGATCTCGGAAAGTAAAAAACAGATCTTCTTTTAGAAATAATAATTTAACTCTATGATTACGAACCGCCTTGAAAATATTAAAAAAATCAGCTCTTGCCGTACAGATATGTCGGTGAAAATTTTCGGCGAGTGCGTGTGTGCTGTTTTGAAATATTTTTATTAAAATCTAAAATTAACATTTTCTTCTCTATTAAAATCACTCGAATGAATTTATGTAAGAGCTCATTCACTTTCGCGTGGAAATCTGTTTATCATAATATTCCATACATACATAATTGAGTAAACTCGACCAGTTACGCGTATAGGAAAACATCTATCTTTTTGATTACATGTTCGCCTGATACTTTTGATTAATTAATAATCCACATCCACTTCTAATGACACGGGATAAATACACAATTGGAACATTAAAGAGGACGGGTTGTTTGTCAATTTTAATTTGTTATTTTATATATTTGTTGATAGCTATTTATTTATGCAGAGTTATTTATACAAAAACACCTTTATTAGAACGATGAAAAAATAGTTTATATGTTGGAACAGAGAAGAAGATGTATCGTGTACCCTGTCTAGAACGGTATATATAGAATAAGTAAATGCAGGCTTAAACAAAGTTGGCGATGGCGTAAGCCGAAATAGCTATCAACAAATATATAAAATAATTTATGTAGACTTAAAATACATTGTTATTTTTCTCACCGTATTATAATGGAGTTCTACCAAGTAAATGCCAACTCAATCGATAAGTATCAAGGAATCATAAACGCGAAGAGAGAATACAACATTATCAATGAACTGTGATTCAATAATCTTTTATTTGTACACGAGTCCAATGCAGGAAGAGTTGTTTTCGATAAGAATGTTTAATCTGTCCTCTAAGTTTACATAGAGGAGACGGTGATGGAAATCACGGATGGAAAGATGACGAGAAATGTCAGCCAAGGCTTTTAGTATTCTGACAAAGGACCGAGGGTGAATGCCCTGTCACCTGTTTGCATCTAACCAAGGTGTGTTGATAATAATAAATATTATGTATTGACACGTGCGTTATTAAACATTTGGTATCGGAAATAAACTTATTTGTTTAATAGCGAAACCATAATGAACGTTTCTTTATCATCAAATCAAACAAGATGTGAAAAAAATTGGTGACAATAACAAAACTCATTTAATCTGATATCATATATCAGGAGGTAACTTTCAAATTTGGTCAAGTCAAAAATACTTTTTTTTAACTTCCAGTTTTAGATTAAACTTTTGAGACCTTTTTTATTCACATGGAAAAGTTTGAATTGTTACGCATTATCCGTAATTCTTTGATTTAAAATATGTTTTAAAAATATTGGTAGTAAACACAAATTTATGAGGAAAAAGTAATGAAAATATCTCACATTCTCAGTTTTTCAACAAATGGATCTAGCCACTTTTGAAAACTACCTCCTGATATATAAAAATCAATGTTTTTTTGTTTGTTCGTATTTTATACGTTGCCATACCGTTCATCCGATTGTGATAAAATTTTGTATTTTTATTGCTTCACTTTCGCGAAGGTTATAGGCATAGTTAAATCAACTTATACTAGGGCTTTTATATAAACATCCGCTGACTCGACAAAGGAATTCTTGGAGTTCAATGTAAGCAAGGCAAGCGTTACAATGCCACTCAAACAAAGAAAGTGTTTATTGAAGTGCTTTCGGATGCACAGTATTTTAGATTTAATTTCACTAACATTGATCGGTATCGATAAAATCTGCCGTTTGACGTTCGCTGTTTGTCTTTTACCGATTGTCTATGGTACGACACACGCGCCACCTGTCAAAAGTTAATTTTCATATTTCTCTAACCCTTGTGCAAATGCAACAATAAGTTGTCAACATGAACATGGCAGCGCATAAAATATGGAAAAACATAGATTTATATATAAAAGACCTTTTTATTTTTTCAACCAAGTCCGATCCCAACTTTGAAAATATAGACTCTTCACGGAGTTTATCTCAACCTCTCTTTTTTCGAAGAGAGTAGGGATGGAAAGGATTCGAGGACTAGGACGGGACTAGTGATTAGCTCTAAGGACCTACTGTAAGCTAATTTTACTATGCCAAAAACCTCTGCGCAAGTGAAAGCAAAAAGTTTTTCAAAGTTTCGTTGCGATCGGATGAACGGTATGGCAAGGCGATAGGGTGCGAACAAACCAATATTTATATATATATACTAGTATTGCTACCCGGCGTCGCTCGGACTAAGCGACCAATAATCATTTAATGTTATATCATTCGACATACTTATATCACAAAATCTAACATCCAAAATAGAGTTAAAATAAAAGCACAAACTTTATTTAATTTGATGACAGCCCCATTCTCGCCCATTAAAATGTCCAAATTCAAGGAAAAAATCTAATTTGCTGTCAAAGAAATGTCAAATAATACCTTCGCGTAAATAATAAACATTATTATTAATAATAAAAGCCGGGAAAAGTTCTGTAGAAGACTAATTTATTACATTTTGACTAAATGTCTTCGCCGATAAAATTTCAAATATATTTTCTTTTATATTCGTTTTTATGGCAACTTGCAACAATAATGCAAAAGGGAATTACAGACCCACATACATACATACGCCGTTTCGGTTTTATATATAAGATATTAGATTTGTGTATGTTCTTTGCAAGATAATATATTTATTTATATTAAATATTACTTATATATATATAGTAATCTTCAAAAACGCAATCTTTCTTAAAAATATCGTTGGACTTATGTTGTTTCATATTAGGAGATCAAAAAAATTGATAAATATTTATGCAAATATTGCTCGATATTTCTGTTATCAGTCTTTATCAGTAACTTTTGCAAATCCCATCCCAAAGTGCAAGCCCGACATTCTAGGAAAAGGCTATATTTATACAAGGATCGTCGATCGATCAACACTACACGTATTTATATTTAGATATAACGTATCCGCTCACAATGTGGAGCAATACATCGACGTTTACGGAACGCTGCCTCGCAGTATAGACCCCGACAATTGCGCGCAATATAAGATTATTTTGTATTGTTGACTGCTCATTTAAAGAAATAACTTTGCTCGGTCCGTGGTGCAGTGGTCAACGTGGTTGGCTACCGTATCTATTCCTGGTACGAGCAGATTTTTTCAGTCGATTAATCGATTCTGCAGAGGCAATGGGTGTTTGTGTTGTTTAAAATTCCTTCCCACCTTTCCGATCCCAAAGAGCGACGCACTGTGACAACGATTAGCTAATCACTAGTCCGGTCCTAGTCCTCATATACTTTCTATGCCTATTCTCTTCAAAAAAAAAAAGAGAGGTTGAGAAACTGAGTAATAAGCAGTTCTCGTTGAAAAAACATCTGTCGAGATAAACTCCGTGGGGAGTTCATGTGCTCCAAGTTGGTAGCGGACATTGTAAAAAAAAACATTACTTTTCTACTCAAACTCCATTTTATTTCAAATTAATTGATACTTTGAATAATTTGGATAAATGTGATATCATTGACATACATACATAGAATGTAAATCAGTTGATAATGCTTGCCATGAGCGAAACCGGTCCTAATCCAATTAAATTTCAAGTGAAATAAGTACTAAAAGTATGTATTTATTTTTATTACATGTTTATAACATCTGGAGTGCAGTAAAAGGCAAATTAATGACTAGGTCCATGAAAAATAAACACATGAAATGAAAGGATTTTTTGAGTATAGAAGTTAAAGTATTTGAAATCAGAATACTATTTAAATATATAAAAAGTTTGTTTTTTTTTTAATTTCTTTTATGTTGATCAGTATAATTTTCTAGCTGTTGTGTATTGTGCGCAAACGTCGGCGCGTTAATGTCTCTGCACCCATCGTCACCTCAGGATAAAATAAACATATCTCGATTTTAACTTCTACTTAGGTGAATAATTAATCATTTCATCGAATCATTGTTCGGTGTTCCATGAATTTGTATATAATTCTGTGTGGTTTTCGGTATACGTGACGCCTTGATAGCGGTTTCCGTTAAACAGATTACTCAATTATTGTCAAGAATATTGGAAACAAGCAGCACTATTTCACTTTTTTGTAAAAAGTGGATGTCGTAAGTTTTGATTTTGAACATAATCAAAATATTTAGAATCTAGATTGGATAAAACTTGTTAGTTTTGTTTTTTAAATACCGTAAAACGGGGTGAATAGAGACAAAAACAAGGATTGAACTTTGATTAAGGATTTAGACTGAGCGTGCTTGATGGAATTTCAATATCAAATTTGAATTGTTTGAATTTTGTACTTTTCCATGAGTTTTATCGCTAACGACCCGGGTTTCACCTTTCGGCATCTTCAGGCATTTCAAGTGCACGAATGTACTTGATATGACGCGCAATAAACATTTTGTATCGTTTATATACAAAAAATATAATCATCATATATCACTAAGTTAAATGGCTATTAAAATGTAAATTAGCGAAAATTGAATGTATACAAGTTTCAATGAATTAAGTGGGTTTGTTATCCAGATAATAACATAGGAATATCTAAAATAAATCTATGGTTTCATCCGACCTATTATTAATGAGTTGAAGTCTTTGAATTAATATTTAATGACGGCAAGTGCTTGAATTATTAATAAATGACAATTATTTAAAAGGGTACTACAATGGTGAACTTGGTAAATAAAGTTGCTCGTTTAAAATTGGCAAACTGTTAAGCTGAGCTCGATTAATTTCCAAGATTTCTTGGTATAATAATTTAAATTCGCCCCTGTTAGTATGTAACAAATCAATGCCTGAGTCAAAATTAAATGTGTGGTTTTCAACTCAGGCATTGAGTTTTTACATACTGGTAGTAAAATGATAGTTTTGTAGATGAATTTGTAATAGGACCATAGAAACAAGTTTCAAGACATTTATATTTGAATTATGTTGTGCAGATATGAAGATACATAGTCGTGAAGGGTAAACAGTGTCTCTATTCACCCGTTTTATGGTACCCGAGATTTTACAGAGCGAAAAGCGCTCGAAGATCTAATATACGGTCTGATTCCCGCAGCCACCGTAACAATATGCGTCCGTTGGACCGTTCTCTTAGGATCCAGCGGAGGCTGCGCGCAATAAGACGTATCTCGTATCCCCGGTGTGCGAAGAGGCCATCCATGTCATCAGCTGGCATCCTCACTCAAAGCAGTCAAATTGCTACTTGACGTCTATTGCCATTACTTAAACGAATGATATTTTTTTTGTTTACTTTGCGTAATTGTTGCGAAGAAATCTTATTTCCAAAATCGATCCCGGCTGCTCAAAAAGGTTGGTCACATATGCACATTTTTTTAAAAAAACTCTTATTATTTCACGTATTGTGTTACTAATTGTGACACGTGTTTCGTCTCTTTCAGAGGCATCTTCGGACTTGGAGTAAACAAATATTGTATAAATTAGAATAACTTCAGTACTTAAGCATAGTAAGTCAGAAGATGCTTCTGTAACACAATACGTAGAATAATCAAAGTTATCTTAAATTTTATATGTCCGGTCCGTGGCGCATTGTCAACGTTGCTGGTTGCGTACCGGACCACCCAGGTTCGATTCCCGGTATGAGCGGATTTTTTCAGTCGATAAATCTGTTCAAAGGCATGGGTGTTTGTGCTGTTGAAAATCCTTTCCCATCTTTCCTATCCCAAAGAGCGACGCATAGCGAGAGCGATTAGCTAACCACTAGGCCTGTCCGAGTCATCGTATCCTTTCCATCCCTGCTCTCTTCGAAAAAGAGAGGTTGAGCAACTGAGTAACAAGCCGATCTCGTATAAAAATATATATCTTGAGATAAACTGCGTGAGGAGTCCTTATGCTCCAAGTTGGGAGCTGACATGGAGAAATAAATATTAAAATGAACTTCCATAAAGTTACCGCCGAATCCATCGAAACTAGTTGTACGTTATAATGGAGTTGTTCCAATTAAATTTCGATCCAATCAATATCATGGAATAGTAATTTGTATTAATATTTTATGTAATATCAGGATTGCAGACACTGAGATGGGTGTTCTTTCTTACGGACGGGACAATAGTCGCATCTCATAAAGTATATAAGATTGACACAAGTGTAGTCGGTTGGCATTTCTCGGAATAGATCTCGAGATGTCAAACAAAAAACAAATACCTCTGCGATCTCATATCGCCCTGAGACAAGAAAATTATAATACAGACTCTGCCTTGCTCAAACAAATACACACCTGTACGGCAGATAAATATCTACTATAAATAAATCGGATATTTCGATGTCATATTTATGATCGCATAATATTAATATAAAATACTATCTGTTATCACTAAAAAATCGACTAATTTTGAACACTGTGGGCAGTGGCGTAACTATACAAATAGTTCATCTCCTGCTTATTCCAAATATCTAATCAGTTTTAGTCCCCGGCGTATCTACATACTAAAAATAAATCGGATAACTTTGATGTCATATTTATGATCGCCTAATAGAAATATAATATCACACTTTCTGTTATCACTCAAAGTGCGTCTAATTTTGGACACTTTGGGCAGTGGCGTAACTTTAAAAAATACGCCATGTCCCGCTTATTGCTGATATCTAATCAGTTTTCGTTCCAAACGTATAGTGGCGTAACTACATATAATATGAAAGCACTTTCCAAAATTTAGACACACCAAAATTGATAAATTTAGAACTTGTTACACTGCATTAAAATTTTAACTACAGAATAACAAATTGTATTGCCATAATTAAAAATGAAGCTTGAATTAAAAGTAGCAACTTAATGACTCGACTAAATACAAAAGCGATTTAGTCCAACATATCCTATCTCAATATTAGAACATAAAAATAGCGCTTATTAGCCGACAAATTATAAAATTGTATTGATCGGAGTTAGCTTAATTACCAGGGCTGTGGAGTCGTCGCGGCGATTTGGCCGGAATCGTACTCGGAGTCGGAAACTTTAAAAAGTTTGAACTTTTTATTTTTGCATATTATATGTCAAATTTGGCTATTAGCCTGTTTGGTAGGGTTGAAATTTAATTGAATACACATAATTATGAAAATTAGGCAAAAAAAGTAACGATATTAAACTTTTTTAGTCGGGAGTCGTGTTTTTGGTCAATGTTGGAGTCGGAGTCGTGGTTTTGGTAAATGCTGGAGCTGGAGTCGGAGTCGAACGTTTTTTACACCGACTCGACAGCCCTGTTAAATATATTTTGAAATAGTTCGATCCATAAACCACAATCGTTCATTTCCTTTGCTAAGGAGAATGAAAATTTTACATATTGTGTAAAAAATAAATCTAGATTTTATCGCTTTTTGCAAATATACGAAACGTAAAAATGATCTGAGATAATAATCACTGTTCAAATAGTAATCTGCAATACCGTAAATTATTGTTGCATTTTAAGATGCGTTATTCATCAATCTATTTATACAGATATAGAGTTCTCATATTTACAATACACAATAGCAATAAAAATAATGATAATACTAAAAGATTTGCAAGCCTAGATATGCCGATAATTTGTAACTCGAAACTTAATCACCAAGACAATTAGTTTTATCATCAATTCGGTTAAAGTAAAATCTGGAGTTCCGAACGTTTCGTCATCGTCATCTCGCTCTAGAGGCGGCGCGTACAACCACTTGTCAACGATCCTTGGATATGCATCATTCTTAATCGAGCGGCCGATAAGAAACGTCGTCCGCGCCTCTTAGAACCGATCTTTTTCCCCAACGGATGTGACGTCAATACGCAAAGGCTTCTTTTCCGGTTAAGTACAAAGTATATATTACAGTACGTGTGAACCAGTATTAAGCAATCAGTGAAATTATAATTCCACACAAGTGTAGAATTTATTTTTAAACAATGTGTTAAGTGTAGAAACTGTGATTTAAACACAACGTGATAAATAAATATCAAAGTGTTAAGTTGGATGATTATTTACTACAAATATTTGTTGAAGTTTTTCTACCAATGGAAGTTTGGAATACAATTCTCAATAATTCAGGTAAAATTTTATACATAATACTCTATTTTTATTCATGGGACATAATACTAGAAGTGCCTGTGACAAATATTTTTTTTTTCAATACAGGCAATTGTTTGTTATTGAAAAGAATGTGTTGTTGAAAGTTTATTGAAATTTACGGTATCTACATATGTAGTCTAGTACAGTGGTCATTTTTCGCACTATAACTACCTCATTGGACATATACACCTCTTACACTATAATAAATCTTCTGATCTTATATGTGAACAGTGGCGGATTAAGAACCAGGCGCAATATATTTTTTTCGAATTACAAAAAAAGCGTCGCAAATTTTATTTGAAATTAGAACAATCATAAATATTTTAGTATTAATGTACGGTATTCCCCGCAGTTCACTAAAACAATTTAGAATAATTACCAAGTTCATCCGAATATCGCACTTCATAATTTATGACCCATCGGCCGTTCGATATAACTGCCATTGAAAATGATTTTTTCGGTGTAACATATTTTCAGCCAAAATGTTTTTACGTTATTTTGTTGAGGCCCCAAGCGTGCGCCTCTTGCGCTTATGGGGTAATCCGCACAATGTATGTGGACATAAACTTTTATTGGTGCAAAGTATACTGCAACGTTATTTTGACATACAAATTATCTGTCCTTATATGTCATTCATTTAAAATCGAATCATATAAAGACTTCTATGATGAAAACAAAAAGTATTTTCTAATTCATAAATTCAAATGTTCAAAATATGACATATATTGCTTACCTTCAGAAAACGCTTAATTACATATGTATATGTTACAGTGAAACTGTATTGTCAGTAAAAATGTATCAAGGAATAGGTTTATATGAAAACTTGATTTCACTGGTCACGATCGGGGAAATTATCGGCCCAAGTCGATGATTTGCGGGCCTAAAATTTTGGTTTGCATCAATGAAACAAAATCAGCAAGTAGTCCCTTTCATAAAAATAGAACCAAATAAAAGCACAGACAGACATTGGACTAAAGATAAGGCCGTTAAATTTAATTTCAATGACAGCTTGGAGAATAATACATTTTCACTTGAAATACAGTTTCACTGTAACATATATACATGTTGACTTAACCCTTTGCACTCCTCAATAGATTTGAGAAATTGATTAATATCATAGAGTTTGCGTATTTATTAGCATGGTTAATTAAACGAAAAACCGAAAAATATACAACATTATGACATGTGACAAACTTTAACTAACGCACGCACAATCCAACAAATACGGTTTTTTAAATAAGGGTGATAAAAAATAATTTTAGCTGCCTGGCATAAAACAACGAAGTACCAAATAATTTTCCAACCACATTTTACAATGTCAAGCAAGACGCAAAATATGAGTTGTAGGGGTTTATAATTTTTTTTTAACCACTTTTAAGAGGTTTACTGTGGATGCTCGATGGAATGGCAGTATATTTAAAAACAATAAGACGTTTTTGTACTTATTCCACATACGATTTATTCTAGAATAGAAATCCAAAAATACAGCGTTATTTAAACAAAAACTAAGCAAGGCTAATAAAAGTGATGATTTATAATCAGTTGATTTTCAATTCGATTGGAAGAAATCGGTCCTGATCCAAATAAATCTCATGTGGAATAAGTATTTCACAAGTAATTTTACATATGGATTTGATGTGATTTATTGTATTGTGGCTCGAATCATTCGTATTTCACTGGTGGAATGGACGAATTGAGCTCGGTGAACGGGCATGCTGAAATGCAGGTGTTGGCAATGCTCGATACCAAAGATAAGCAATCTTTTATTGACAGACTCGGCTCGAATTTCATGAAATAAAAATCTCGATAAGGCTCGAGATTTCTTCATCATTTAATCGATCAGGCGCGTATCTGAACTGAGTTATTTGTAAAACGGCGTCTTTATTGTGTCCTGATTAGCGGGGGTAATAAAAACCGTACCCCGTGGGATCTGCGTGATACGAATCATCGGCAATCTCTCGTTCGATTGCGATGTCCGCGGGCTCTAGTCCCAGTATTTTCAATAAATGTAAAAGTCACTTTTAAGGTGTGACAACAATATAGATCAGTGGTTCTCATGTAAACGGTCACTTTTAGGATTTTGCTGCGGCCACCAACAGCTTGATAGTTAATATTGATATTTAATAAATATGTGTTTTTACAAGTTTATTTGTCAACAATGACACTGAAAATGTTATATTTTGGATGCATTGTACTGTGCATAACGAATTTTCAGTTCGCAAAAACTCAAATACATACATCTTTAGGTATCTTTGTCAAAAAAGAAATTTGGTGCGGCCACTATGTATTTTCAGTTGTGTTTTTCTTTGGCCGCCCTCTTTTTATCAAAAGGACTATTTGCTGATTTTGTTTCATTGAAGCAAACCAAAATTTTAGGCCGGCAAATCATCGTCATTGGGCCAATAATTTCAATGATCGTGACCAGTGAAATCATGTTGTCATACAAATCTATTACTTGATACATTTTCACTGAGAATAACTACAGTTTCACTGTAACACAAGTAGATCTTTGCACTGAAGATGCTGAAAGGCGAAACCCGGGTCGTTAGTGACGAAGCTTATGTAAAAGTACAAAATTCTAATTTGACGTTAGCAGTTCGAGATGTATAGTTTGTGCATTATCAGATTAATTTTGTGAATTAATTTTACATTAATTAAAGATATTACAACAAAAATGGTTATTTAGTATACGTACAACGTATTTTGAAACCAGGATAATACTTGCAAAATGGCTTAACCTTTTCGGGCCCCGGGTATCATCTATGATACCCGTGGTTGTTATTAAATATCAGCCCAGTTGTTGAAATGAACGTCGTCAATCGTGATTAAGGTATCACATTGTTTTTGGATAAATATTTTAAATGGCCAGATATATTCTGCTAATTCATCAGCAGACAATTTGGCGACCTGTTTCATTATATTATTATTATCATTGAAATATTTGTGAATCACCTTTAAGTGATTGTTAATTGATTTTTAATTACGGCCAACTCTTTTCACTTCGGTGTCGTGTTATGAGCATAATATTTAATCGAGTAGCTACCTGAGATTTTATACTTTTAAATGTATTATTTGAGAGTGTTTCTAAAATATTCGATAATAGTGAACCCTGACCGGATAGTAACAATTAGTTAATGCCTTGTGCATTGTAATATTATGAGTTACCTGTTCAAATTTAAGTCATGTCTTAACAATTTAATGGTATTATTATTCAACCGGGCTAAATAAAATAATTTACCATGAAAGGAAACATATCAGTACCTGAAAGCAATACTGAGATAAAAATAAAAGGGTCGATTGGAAAGAAGGTGGCAGTATCATAAATTTACATTACAATCGATCTTAAAGAATAACAAACCACTAATTCTATCTCATTCTTCTATCCACCAGATAACTATCAACTCGATAAAATTCTGTTCTCGGATAAAAACCACCGTATTTTATAGTAGACATAACATAAAAAAATATCTCCACAAATGCATCAGTGTTTCAATATTTTTCAGAGTAACATCTCACATATATCATATTTTAAAGATTGAGTAGAACTTACCACTAAATTGCATTCATCATATTGTTGTCTTTAATTAAAAGGCATTCATAGCTCAAAACATTTTTTTTAGATTGTCCTACCATTGCATTGATAAATCAACAAATAAAGGGTATTTCAATAGGGACGCTCAAAATATGTTACTTTGTCCTGCTGAGTAGATTATTCATTGTTTAGTGGCCAATTTGAGTCAACCAGTTTGGTAAATAATCGGCCAACACCTACCTGTACGTCATCAAAATACAATATCTGGTGAAAACATTGCTGCTGTGTGTGAAAGTGTACAGGAAAACCCAAGGCAGCTTATTTCTCGTTGTTCACAAGAACTTGGCTTTTCTGCGACTTCAACTTGGCGAATTTTGAATCGGGCCTTATGTCTGCACCCGTATAAAATCTAACTAACCAAGGAACTTCAGATAAACGACCGCAGACAACGCCTGATTGGGTTCTGGAGCAGTTGGAAGTTTACCCAAATTTGTCAAAAAACGTCAACTTTAGCGACATGGCCCATTTTATAATGAATGGATATTGGCAGACATTTGATGCCATATTCCACATTTAATGCCGTAAAATATACTTACAAATGAAATTAAAATTTAGTCGAAATCTCACAAACAACTTGTTTTATTTACATTTCAAAACTTTTTACTAAAAATGTGTCAATATTTTTATTTATCTCACTGTTGCATTCACGTCGTAATAACTTATATCCATAAATTCAAATAGGTTCGAAACAGATGAAGCTTTTTTGGAATAATTCAGTCGGTAAAAACACGCTATAAAAATATAAAAGCAGACGCCGGCCGATATGGCACCAAAGGTAAAAATAATCCTAACAATGGCGCGTACTTGATTCGTCATCAAATTTCTGAAAACAATGAGCGCCTTTGATAACTTTACAGTCTTCTTTAAATCGTTTTGCTTTATCGCAGTTTCTTATTATGGTATAATTAAATTTGAGATAAAACCAAATGCTTTGATATCTGATACATGTGTATTATTTATTTGTGATAATCTCATTTAGACTCATTCACACACTGAGCAGTCGACTCATGAGACGAAGGTCGGGAATCTTCGTGTACAGTGGCGTTACCAGTGACATCATTACGCACTGTCAACAATGCGACTGTGGCAATTTTAGAGATCTTTTTTTATTATACCGCTTATTTGACTCCCTTTTTAATTTACTGTCTTAACCAAGGCTGTGGAGTCGGAGCTTTTTTACCGGAGTCGGAGTCGGCGTCGGCGCGGCGTTGTGGCCGGAGTCGAAGTTTGAACTTTTTATTTTTGCATTTAATATGTCAAATTTAGCTTTTGGCCGCATTGATAGAGTTGATATTTAATGAAATACACATAAATAGGAAAATTAGGGGAAAAAAGTGACGATATTAACCTTTTTTTAGTCGGAGTCGTGGTTTTGGTAAATGCTGGAGTCGGAGTCGGACTTTTTTTTACCGACTCCACAGCCCTGGTCTTAACTCTTACAATTCCTATGTCGAGTATTGCTCGACAAACTATAAGTAACGCGCATTGTAAAGCTTGGATGGATTTTTTTTTTATTAATATTTATTGGAACGATCGGGTTTCGCCTTTCGGCATCTTCATAAATTTCAAGTGCACAAATGAACTTGAACTGACAGACGAGAAAAATTCAACATCATAAGTCGGTTCAAGTTAATTAGCACACTTTAAATGCCTGAAGATGCCGAAAGAAGAAACCCGGGTCGTTAGCGACACAACTAAATTCTAACGATTCAAATTTGATATAGAAATTCCGGCAAGCACTTTCAATCGAAATATTATATTATGTTCTTTATTTTAATACCAGTCATTTTGCTACACTTTTTAAGTGCATTTTCTCATATTTTTGAAAGATGGCTTTCAAATGTACCGAGTGGCCATTTTGTCACGTGATTGTTTGTCTATGGAATTCAAATTTCGCGCCCAAATATTTACCACGTGCTTGGTTATTTGTCTAAGTTTGAGACGATTTGCCAAACTGATCTCTTTGAGTATTTCGCTTTTCCACAGTCGATATGATGTCGAGAACCTGCCTGAGATACATTCTCTGTCGTCTGTCTTTCCTCTTTCGGCGGCGATCTGTCTCGCTTCAGCAGATCAGCTGATTGTCGATTGTCAATTGTTTCCAATATCGTACCATCCGGTTTTCGCGCGAAACAATTAATCTGACGGATGACAATCGACCTGTTGGTGTTGATTAGTCGGGCCGAAACCATTCAACATTGAAGACAACAGCGAACGATGGCCTATAAATGCATGGGCAATGTCGATGGAGCACTGTAATCAGTGCTTCCCAAACGCAGGGAAGCGAACCGTGTTTTGTATTTTTTTACCATGTCCGCTCTCGACGTTTTTTTTTACGAGAACTGTTTGTTACTCAGTTGCTCAACCTCTCTTTTACAAAGAGAGTAGGGATTGAAAGGATACGAGGATTGTCTTTTGTATAGGGGACGTGAAATCTTTCTTGTTTGAAATGTTTCAACGGACAAAATGCCCGCGATAAGCGAAACCGGTCCTGAACATAATAAATTGAATGAGTACAAAAAAAGTATATATTATTATGTACTTATTATAGTGTAATATAATGCTATTCCACCAAGTATTGACAAGTGAACACTGTAAAAGCGTAGTTTTTGTAAAACATTAAAATTATTTCAAATTACATAAGTTTATGTTTTTTTTAATTGCTGATAAGCAAATTATAAAAAAATAAGTCCTTATGATCCGCGTTGGGAGTGGATATGGTTCAAAAATGTATTGCTATAATTAATACCAAATAAAAAAATCACTGACTATGTGGCCGTGACATGAAACAGTTTGAGAAGCACTGGTCTAAATGACACGCAACCAGTTCCTACACATTTTTTTTATCTCTGTCACTTTATCTGCTTATAGAATCCTAAATAATCCAAGGGAATAATATACAATAAAATGAATTCACGCACAACTGATCCGGGAATTTCCCCGATAAGTATTCGCATTCAGAGATAAAGCGTTGGGATTACGTGCATCCCACCCAAAACAAAATATCCGGCGTGCGCTTTGCGGTCACGTAATGGCGCCCGGATGAGGCGGGAAACTTTGAAACAATGATCGATTGAGATTTGTCAAAGGCCGATTCAGTCAAAATAGATCGATTCTTGCATTGTTGATAAAAAGAGATAATCGTATCTTAAAAAAGAAATCGATAATTTTTTTAAATTGGAAATAAGATCATTCTAACCATAATATTATCATCGCCACCTGTCTATTTTTTATACCATGTCCACTCCCAATGTGGAGCATATATCGTAGATAATAGAGTTTATTTCAACATAAGTTTGTCTACAAGAAAGCAGGTTATACTCTGTTGTTCAACCTCTTTTCTTTTTCGAAGAGAGTATGGAGTTTAAGGATTTAACTAGAACAGGACTAGTGCTTAGTCAATAGTCCTCGCTACATCCCGTTTTTTGGATCGGATCCCTCGAATAGGGATGGGTCGCGTCCCCCAAGTGGTTCGCGACGAGTTTTCTGAGGGGTCACCAACTTTTACAGTGAACTAAAAAAATATCCACTTTTCGTTGTTTTTTTAACTACCTTATAAAAAATGCCTTTTTCAATTTGGCTTTTGGAGTCCCGGGTCAAATGGCTTTCATAAAAAGGGGTCATCATCCGGAAAAAGGTTGGGAACCTGTGCTCTAGAACAGTGGTTCTCATGTGCGGCCTCCAGAGTATTTGGCTGCGGCCAACAACAGCTTCATAGAAAATATTGATTAAAAAAAAAAAGTGGTTTTACAAGCTAATTTCTCAAGAAAGACTATGAAAATGAAATATTTCGTATTACAATTGAAACCAATAGTAAATTGAAAACCATGTGTAGGCCCATTTGACATACCTCAAACTCAACAGGCTCAAAACAAACATTTTGTGCGGCCACCCGACATTTTTATAGGACCGCTTTTGTTTTCGATGCGGCCACGGTGCAATTTTCCGTGAGAACCACTGCTCTAGAACGTACCAATTCATCACTGATAAGCAATGAAAATAATGTATGACGTGCATATTGCATTATATTAGTAAATCTTCATTTTATACGGTGTATCAATTATAAATTGCAAAAATTGCAATATCGTGAAATTGTTTTGCAATGTACCTGATTACCAATGTATAATCGATCCAAAAACCCAATGGGGGCTAAATTCTTACTAAATATATACAGTAGAACCTCGATTATCCGGACTGATTGGGGATGACGGTAGTCCGGATAAGGACAAATCCAGATAATTGAAAAAATCATAATTGATCGGAAAAGACAATAATAAATTATTTTTTATTGAAAAATTCAAAAATGAAAAAAAAGGTGCCAAAGATTTATTGGGTAGTTTCTTCCAATTTAAATTTTTCTCATCAGCATTGTAAATAAATTCTTCGCCGAATCCTTCATTCTTTACATACAAATTTCAATGTGCCAATGAAAGTGTTTGCTGAAGGTATGTCAGCAGAAAGCCTTTTCCCATGAATCTCAAGTTCCCTGATACCATGTCGACCTATGAATTTTTCAAGTCAGCCCGAGTTTGCTTTGAAGGTGGGATCTCCATTTAATCTTGTATTGAAAAATATTGCTTTTTCACATAGTAATGGACCAGGTATTGGCTGTCCAGATGATCGTCTTTGTATACCTGAAACACTTTTCAACTTCTTCATTTCGTGATGTTTTCATAACTTTACACTCTGAGCTTCCATTTCTGACATTAAACAGTGGTAAATTTCAAGATTTTTTACTTTGTTTTTTTTATATCCGAGATCGTTCGAGACGTTCCGACACCATATTTATTGGACAAAAAAGTCCCGATTCACCCCGTTTCAAAGCATCGATTATATCCGATTTGTCTTTTAATGAAACTACGACACGTTTTCTCTTCGTTGACATATCGGTAATATTAAAAATAAATTTTTCAAGAAACAAGCGTTCAATGCGTATCGAATTTGGATTATGACTGACCCATATTTTACACAGGACTTATTGTTAGAACAAATGCAACGATCAAAATATTTAGACTGCATTCCATCACGTACGTAAACAGTGGACGCAATTCGTCACGTCAGATAGTCATTAGTATATTATAACAGACTTTCTCTTAGGGATGCTCACTTTCAATAGTTTGAATGCTCGAAGAGAAATGTATTTGGCATTATATTTCTTTCGGCTTGTCAAAATGAGAATTCCACCATTCTTGAAAATGTTAAATTGAATGTTCCTGATAATTTTTTGAGGAATCGTGAGCATGAGTTGTTTGTTCTTCCAAGGGGTAGAACCAGTCTGCCAATGGGAATGCCTCTGGGAAGAGCTTTAACAATTTTAAACGGCATTGCTTCGGATGTCGACATATTTCATATTGACGTGAGTGAGTTCAGGCGAATACTATATTTTATGAATAAAAGTTGATTTTGTCAGAACTCACTCGGTTGACATCTTTGAAAATTTCTAATGTGATTTTATAATTTTTTCTCTCTGTTTTTTTATGATTACAATGTTTTCATCTTGTTTTTAATTAATTAATGATTAAAATTATGTATTTACATGTATGTATATATATAAATACATACGTTTTTATATTTGTCAAATACATGGCGCATTGGCACATTCTTAAATAAATAAATAAATAATTAGTCTTTATTTTAATATCGTTTTGATTTCCAACGTATTTTTTTCTGCCCATGCTTTTCGATATAAAGATATGTAGTTTTCCCTGAGTTTTGACGCCAACGACCCGGGCGTCGCCTTTCAGCATCTTGAGGCATTTCAAGTGAACGAATGTACTTGAACTGACGCGTAGTAAACAGTTTGTAATTTTAGTATACAAAAATAAAAGTAGATCACCAAGTTTTATTGCCATTAACATAATAGTTTGCCAATTTTAAACGAACAACTTAATCTTCAAAACTCACGATTATTATGCACCTTTATATTAATATCAAAATCGAATTCTAAAATAAATAATATAACATGTATTAATAATTTTCTACACCACTGCATTTCAGGTTATTTCGAAATTATATTTTATAAAAATGCTTCGATTGCATTGAATATTTCGAATTGTCATCCACCCAAATACATAAATGCCATCAAGTAAATATATAGAATAACTATGGCAGAAATGACAAACCATCGGCTCGCGTGTGATTTAGTAAGTAGTAAAAAAGATCGGTCCTGATCCTAAAAAATATTTTTGTCACGTATTTTGTTCAAAAAATGAATTTCCAATAGGAGTAATGTTGAGTGACCGTTGAGTCACAACAAATCATCAAAAAAATGACGTGCGGATTTGCTTAGTACATACTAATTCTGAACTGCTTCTAGTGAGCTGCGGGGAATACTTTCAATTTATTGATTGAGTTGGCATTTACTTGGGAAAACCCCATTATACTACGGTGAAAAAAATAACAGTGTACTTTAATTCTACAGAAATTATTTTATAAATTTGTTGATAGCTATTTCGGCTTACGCCCTCTCAGAACTATATTTTAACACCATACATCTTCTTCTCTGTTCTACCATCTTAGTTTTTTTGTTTTTCTTTGCAAACACTACAAAACCAATAAAGAGATCATTTCATCATAAAAAATTGTGGAGCATATGGCATTTCGGTAGAGGTATTTGGATATTTCGTTTTCGACGAGAGTTAGTTGATAACCACTCGCCCAACCTTTAGTTTTGATTAATGCAGAGCTAAAGATGGTAAGGACTAGGACAGGACTAATGGTTAGCTAATCGCTTATAGAATCGGATGGGTGGGAAAAAGTATTACACAACACCTAAACAGGGCGTAAGCCGAAATAGCTACCAACAAAAATATAAAATAATTTCTGTAGAATTAAAATACATTATTATTTTTCGCACCGTAATACATTCAACATTGATAAAAAAAAGAGATTGGATGAAAGAACAAAAAAATTACAGGTGATACTTTGAAATATATAAATCAACTGTACTCAAATATCAAATATTTTCTTTGACCACATGTGATCGATAAATAAAAAATCTTTAATTAAGTATTTCGACTGAGGGAGCTTGATGGAATTTCAATATCAAATTAGAATTTTTTGAATTTTGTACTTTTCCATGAGTTTTGTCGCTAACGACCCGGGTTTCGCCTTTCGGCATCTTCAGGCATTCCAAGTGCACGGATGTACTTGAACTGACGCGTAGTAAACAGTTTGTATCGTTTATATACAAAAATATAAGTAGGTCACTAAGTTAAAAGGTTATTAAAATGTAAATTAGCGAAATTTGAATGAATACAAGTTTCCATGATTTAAGTGGGTTTGTTATAATTACAGGGATTTTTGAAAATATTAATGACCAGATGGTAACATAAGAATATTTAAAATAAATCTAGGGTCCTATCCGTCGTCTCGTTAATGAGTTGATTGATTTTAAGCCTTTATTATTATATTACATTAATGATAGTAAGTGAATTGATATTTAATAATAGCAAGTGCTTGCTTTTATTAAAATGTTTGTTAAAAATCTTTGTTAATTCTCTATCACGCGTGTAACCTTCTGACTGATATAAATATTATATTTATTTTACGTCTGTGCATTTCATAAATACAGGAATTGCATTTTTCTCACGTTTTTCGAGAAAACGAGATACTTCTCGGATATCAGAAACTCTTAGCAAGCCAATCGCAGACTGTCTGCTAGTATTATCTTACACAATTTTTTTGCACGTCTACATTATCTCTAATATAGACAAACTTCGCTGTAAATTGTAATATTTTTAATAATGCAATACATTCAAGGCCTTTCTTCACATAATTTTAAGACCTAGGGCTAAACGTATTTTTGATACACTCATAATAAATGAAAAATATTATTGCCCTTGGTGGTTTATAATTCGAATAACGAATTAATGAAATGTATCATGATTTTTGCCGATTTTTAGTTTTGAATGCCACTAGATACAAAATAATATGATACGTTATGTGTCTAGTAGACTTATCAATATGAGAAATTGATAGGAAGATATTTCAATGGGTATTGAAATCATTTTCTTGTTCATAGCTCCGCTAAACCTTAAAACAACACATGAATAAATTACTATTTTATATAAAGGGTCATTTTAAGGACGCTTAGTTTTGAAATGTAAATAAAACAAGTTTTTTGTGAGATTTCGACTAAATTTTAATTTCATTTGTAAGTATATTTTACGGCATTAAATATGGAATAAAGCATCAAATGTCTGCCAATATCCATTCATTATAAAATGGGTCATGTCGCTAAAGTTGACTTTTTTGACAAGTTTGGGTAAACTTCCAACTGCTCCAGAACCCAATCAGGCGTTGTCTGTGGTGGTTTACCTGAAGTTCCTCGGTTAGTTGGATTTTATACGGGTGCAGACATAAGGCCCGATTCAAAATTCGCCAAGTTAAAGTCGCAGAAAAGCCAAGTTCTTGTGAACAACGAGAAATAAGCTGCCTTGGGTTTTCCTGTACACTTTCACACACAGCAGCAAAGTTTTCACCAGATATTGTATTTTGATGACGTACGATTATTTACCAAACTGGTTGACTCAAATTTGGCCACTAAACAATGAATAATCTACTCATCAGGACATAGTAACATATTTTGAGCGTCCCTATTGAAATACCCTTTATAATAAATAAATCATAAAGACAAAGCGTCATCTTTAAAGATAATGAAAAGACAATTTGTATATTAAAAAATAGGTATACTTGATGTTGAATCCTGTTTATTGGGTCTGCTGAAAAATAGAAAAAAAATGAGTTACGTTTCTATGCTTCTCTATTTATTCTTAACAATTTCCACCCTCAGTTTGTACCATATGGACTCATTACGGAGTCTATCTTAACATAAGGTTTTATGCGATGACTATTTGTCGAAAGTCATTTTTAAAGTAAAAGTGATTTATGCCTTGGTGCAGTGGTTACCTTCGTTGGCATGCGTGCCGGACCTCACAGACTCTAGTCCAAGTCGAGCAGCATTAATCGATACCGTTAGAAGCAGGGCTGTGAAGTCCGAGTCGGAGTCGTCGCGGCGTTTTGGCCATAGTCAATATGTCAAATTTGGCTTTTAGCCGCATTGATAGGGTTGATATTTAATTGAATACACATACATAGGAAATTTAGGGAAAAGGGTGACGATATTAAGCTTTTTTTAGTCGGAGTCGTTTTTTTGGTCAATGTCGGAGTCGGACTTTTTTCCCGACTCCGCAGCCCTGGTTAGAAGGCATGGGTGTTTGTGTTGTCTAAGAATTCCTTCACACACCTTCAATCCCATTCAGCGACTAGCTAACCACCAATCATGTCTTAGCCTTATCCTTTCCATCCCCAATCTCATCACACTAAAAAGAGTTTTAAAAAAAGCCCTTATCGTTTTAAAAAAGAAATGAGATACCTCCATTAGCAACTTCATTTTATTTGAGATCTTGTCAAATTAATCGAGTAAATATTCACTACAATATAAAATAATGACTTAAGGAATACTAAAGGTATTAAATGTTAAATACAATCTTAAAAACAGGACAAAGAGAAAGCGGTTAGCTAACATCCTAAATTCCTGTCATATCCTTATATTCTTCATTCTCTCCAAAAGGATACGTTAAATTATGTATGCTTCATTAAGGAGTGGACGTTGTTTACAAAAACTTTTTTTAATTCAGCACATCTTTTTCGGATACATCAAATCGTCTGCTATCTTTCTGTGACTAAGTTTCTTTACACAGAACGTCTAATTGTAAGAATAAACGTATTTATTAAATAAATGTTGCTGTCAAATTGTAAAGGCTTACCTTTTTAATGTATTCTCAATTCAAATTCCCAACACTAAAGATATATGCGAATTTAAAATTCAGTGTTAGATTAACATAGCATTAATTGAAAAGAAAACGATCCGATTCCGGCACAATATGTTTGTTTTCGCCGTCTGGCTATCAAACAGTTCCCATTGTGACTGCGAAAAAAGGGCGAGCGGAATGTTTGCATTTTATTTTTCATCATATTGAATATCTATCACTCGTGAGACATTGATTTCAAAACAATATGACAAATCGAATGACATTGGGCGAACAACCCAAGGGCGGGCAGTGTTCGCATCTGGTTTCCAGTGTGTGCATAGAGGAAAAATAAGTGTTATTATTTCTTGAATTTCTTCTTTGCAATTTTGTGATTTATCGCTCTGTTTAATGTTGTGAAATTGTTTTGTGTACACCAGGCATGCTCGAACCTTGGTCCGCGGACCACATGTGGCCCTTTTGAAGTTTTTGAGAGGCCCTTTCGAGGCTTTCAACATTCCATACTTTTTAACAGAGCTGTGGAGTGGACTCCAACATTCAAAAACACGACTCCGACTAAAAAACGTTTAATTTCGTCACGTTTTTTTCTTACCTATCCTATTTATGTGTATTCAATTATATTTCAACCAAATTATCAGGCCAATAACCAAATTTGACATATTATCTTTTATATAAAACCGAAACGGCGTATGTATGTCTGTGGGTCTGTAATTTTGCATTGTTGGTCATTAAGTTGCCATAAAAACGAATATGAAATAAAATATGTTTGAATTTTTATCGGCGAACACATTTAGTCAAAATGTAATAAATTAGTCTTCTACAGAACTTTTCCCGGCTTTTATTAATATAATAATGTTTATTATTTACGTGAAGGTATTATTTGACATTTCTTTGACAGCAAATTAGATTTTTTTCCTTGAATTTGGACATTTTAATGGGCGAGAATGGGGCTGTCATCAAATTAAATAAAGTTTGTGACTTTATTTTAATTCTATTTTGGATGTTAGATTTTGTGATATAATTATGTCGAATGATATAACATTAAATAATAATCCGAGCTTAGTCCGAGCGACGCCGGGTAGCAATACTAGTTATGTATATGCAAAAATAATAAGTTCATCCTTTTCAAAATTTCTGAGCCCTGCATTTTACATTCCGTTATTGGTGAATGGATTTATACCACCTTCAGATTAAAAAAGGAGCTTGAAGAACTGCTATCAAATATTGAAATGAAGGCTTTTTTTTCTAAGAACCGATTCGATGGGGTCGAATGTGCTTATGAGAAATATTCAACAATAACGGTCAATCGGGCTATTATTTGTGATGGGACCATAATATTTAGACATTAAACCGATGAACGATTAACGCGGTATTTTTTAACATTGTTCTTACGGGTGTTTGGCCGGGAGTATAGAAAATGAACAAACCACGCGGGAAAACGCTTTATGCGAGAGCGTTAGATCAGAGTTCCACTGTATTTAAGTGTGCCCCATCATAGACATGCATAATTACATTTGGCCCTCGAAGTTATGTCATTTGGGCACCCCTGGTGTATACATTTCTTGATTCTTAGCGTAGATCAAATATTGAACGGTGAAATTTGCCCAGCGGGTGTTTGCGCGATTTTGTAAAACAATGAATGCACTCCGACAGGTGTCGGATAACATACACATCCGGAAAAATAGAGTTACCTATGTTTACTTAATTACCACCGCTTCATCGCCTTACAAAGATTATAATTTATTTTTCAATTTAGAAAAAAAAAATATGAAACAATGTTTATTTTTGTTTATTTTAATCTTTGTTTTTAACCTCCTCCGATTCTTTAAATAAAATATTGAAACAGAATGCCATCTCTGGATTTTTTCCATATCCGCTCCCTATTCGGAGCATAAGAGTGCCACAAGATTCTCTGTCACCCTGCAACCTCCTCACTTCCTCCCAGGTCAACCCGGCGTCCCGTAGCTCCGCTGAGTACAGCCTATGCTTGGTCATCAGCGTCCTTTCGGGACGACGGAATCGATCAGGCTGATAGATGAGACAGGCAGGCTCCTCACTGGAATAAACGGCTTTCTCTCAACAAAATCAGGGCTCCCTCATTTCATTAAAATATCTCACATCGACGTTCGTTTGTTCGCGACGCGTTAGCTGGTACAACGCATATCAGTTACTTGATCGTTTATTTACATTATACATAAGATATTATTGGCATTGAATTTTAATCTTTAAATGTTTTATTAATTATTTTTCTCTTCTCATCAATAAATGCCATTTCCACTCTAATTACAAGCATATCTTGTCAGACAAGAACTGCTCGAATACGGAATGGTAGAACCAGCAGCTAGCTAATCACTCTCGCTACGTTCTTAGGATCAGGCGAATGCAGGAGAGAACTTTGAAACAACACAGATATCTATGTCTTGCAACTTAAAACACTACTTATAAAGGGTATTTCAATAGGGACGCTCAAAATATGTTACTTTGTCCTGCTGAGTAGATTATTCATTGTTTAGTGGCCAAATTTGAGTCAACTAGTTTGGTAAATAATCGGCCAACACCTACCTGTACGTCATCAAAATACAATATCTGGTGAAAACATTGCTGCTGTGTGTGAAAGTGTACAGGAAAACCCAAGGCATTTTATTTCTCGTTGTTCACAAGAACTTGGCTTTTCTGCGACTTCAACTTGGCGAATTTTGAATCGGATCTTATGTCTGCACCCGTATAAAATCCAACTAACTAAGGAACTTCAGATAAACGACCACAGACAACGCCTGATTGGGTTCTGGAGCAGTTGGAAGTTTACCCAAACTTGTCAAAAAAGTCAACTTTAGCGACATGGCCCATTTTATAATGAATGGATATTGGCAGACATTTGATTCTATATTCCATATTTAATGCCGTAAAATATACTTACAAATGAAATTAAAATTTAGTCGAAATCTCACAAACAACTTGTTTTATTTACATTTCAAAACTAAGCGTCCTTATAAAAAGACCCTATATTTATGAATGAAACTGGGACTCGAACCCGTGAGCTCTAAGACAACGACTTGACCTATAATTTAGCTCCATATTTTGTATTACGCTACTGATCAAGAAGTTTATATGGCCTCAAATTCGTTATCAGAAATATTTTAATCTCCAATTATTTATCTGTTAATTTTTGTATAATGTGGCTCTTATTTGGTATTTACAATGAAACATCTTCAATAGATTTATTATCAAGATACTTGATTGGGTAACAATATATTTTTATCTCATCATTTTAATCTTTTATCTTATTCTAATTATTAGGTCTAGGACTTCAAGATATCTGCCTATCTTACAATAAGACAGACGTCTCACGATTTACGCTTAAGAAAAAATTTCCATATAACCGCGTAAATGGAGATAAATATGTTACTTACAAAAAATTATGAAAAAATAAAACCGTGTAAATAGAGACATGTTATACTGCCGTCTTTCGTTTTACGTTTTTGAAATAACCGCGTAAGTGGAGGGAAGCAACTCATACAAATTTCTGAAAAAGCGCGTAAATAGAGACATTTGTTTCAGACGAAATTCGCGTTGAAAGAATTCCACAGTTCGTATTATGAAAAATATTTATTTTCGAAATTTATAGTAGATTCTTGGTAAACCGCCATTACTTATAAAACACCATTTGAATCGTTTGAACTTTGTTCTTTTCCATGACCTTTGCCGCCAACGACCCGGGTTTCGCCTTTCGGGATCTTCAGGCATTTCAAGTGCACGAATGAACATGATCATAACATTACTCCATCTTCTTTTTCACTGCTGCACAAATACTAGTAGAAAAACTGTTGAGTTCAATTCCACAATTATCGCAAACATCCGTGCTAGCTTGAATTTTATTTAAAAAAATCCTTTTTTTTATCGCGTTAAAATGAACCGCGTAAAACTGTGCCGCGTTAATCGGGGGAGGTGTGTTACTATAAATTCCATAAATTATAATGACGGAAAACCCCTTGCGTCGGCTTTCTTCATGATGAATATTTCTTATTTTTGCATACAATTTTAATCGCATTTTTATGTTAATCGATAAAATTAATTTAATTGATCGATATCTGTAACGTAATACTACGAAAATTATTATTAGCAAATTAAAATCATCATTATGACATCTTTTAAATGATATGGTATTATAAAAGGTTGAACTTCATATAACATGTAAAAATTGGCTATTGACCGTATTTGTTGGTTGATAATTCATTACAAATAAATAGGAAAGGAAGGAAAAAAATGTGACAAAATTAAACTTTTTTCAGTTGGAGTCGGAGTCGGAGTCGCGTTTTTTTAACGACTCCACAGCCCTGATTGAAACTATCTTTCGATTGCACACTTACATGAATTTGCATACTTACATGAATTTGCATACTTTTGTCGATATAAATAAAAAGAAACACATCAGCTGTATTTATTAATAATCAAAGTTCAGCGTAAATATTTCTCTTTTTTTTGTTTCGCAGTGTAATATGAGAGATTGACCATCTGTGGTTTTATTTTTAATTACGTGTGCAAGTTTAAGAACCACCGGAGATATTTAAGATCTTGTTTTGCTAATAATGAATGTAATACCACCCATATTATTTGTGTATACATGCTGCTTATTTTAGTATGTTATTTATATTTATATTTATGATATATTTTAATATTTAATTTAAGTCTACAGACAATATAATATGATGTCTCTTGACGCTATTGTCATATTTCGTCACAAAATAGTTGACCGTCTTATTAAATTACGTCATAATTATGCTAGAAAACGTACACTTGAAATCTTTTAATAATTTCGAAAGATTCGTCGGTAACTTTGTGTAAGTTCATTATAACTTATAAGTTACTAGTATTGCTACGCGGCGTCGCTCGGACTAAGCGACCAATAATTATTTAATGTTATATCATTCGACATAATTATATCACAAAATCTAACATCCAAAATAGAGTTAAAATAAAATCACAAACTTTATTTAATTTGATGACAGCCCCATTCTCGCCCAATAATATGTCCAAATTCAAGGAAAAAATCTAATTTCCAGTCAAAGAAATGTCAAATAATACCTTCACGTTAATAATAAACATTATTATAATAATAAAAGCCGGGAAAAGTTCAGTAGAAGACTAATTTATTATATTTTGACTAAATGTCTTCTAATAAAAATAAAAACTCAAACATATTTTCTTTCATATTCGTTTTTATGGCAACTTAATGACCAACAATGCAAAAAGGAATTACAGACATACATACATACATACGCCGTTTCGGTTTTATATATAAGATGGGGAAAATCAAAACACATAGCCAATGTGATTATAAAGGGTATTTCAATAGGGACGCTCAAAATATGTTACTTTGTCCTGCTGAGTAGATTATTCATTGTTTAGTGGCCAAATTTGAGTCAACCAGTTTGGTAAATAATCGGCCAACACCTACCTGTACGTCATCAAAATACAATATCTGGTGAAAACATTGCTGCTGTGTGTGAAAGTGTACAGGAAAACCCAAGGCAGCTTATTTCTCGTTGCCGTTTGGCTTTTTGCGACTTCAACTTGGCGAATTTGAATCGGGATGTCTGCACCCGTATAAAATCCAACTAACCAAGGAACTTAAGGTAAACGACTACAGACAACGCCTGATTGGGTTCTGGAGCAGTTGGAAGTTTACCCAAATTTGTCAAAAAGGTCAACTTTAGCGACATGGCCCATTTTATAATGAATGGATATTGGCAGACATTTGACGCTATATTCCATATTTAATGCCGTAAAATATACTTACAAATGAAATTAAAATTTAGTCGAAATCTCACAAACAACTTGTTTTATTTACATTTCAAAACTAAGCGTCCTTATAAACAGACCCTTTATATGTATATTCAGTTTGTCATTTTTTTGCGCATATGCGTCAGCTGTAATGCCATGTATTGTATTCCGCCATAATAGAATTAAAAGGTTTTTTTCACGTATTCTGTGAAACGTGTTTCGCCTCTTTAAGAAACATCATCAAACCTACTATAGCACGGTTGCTTCAGTATTACATTGTCACAATTTGTCACACACTATACTTAGAAAAAACTAAGTTATTTAAAAGCTCAACCATGTTCTAATATTGTTTTTCAAACGTTTCAAAAGTCTAATTGGCATCCATTTTTTCCCCTCACAGATGAATCTGTAGTTACGTCGCTGTAGCAGTCGCCAGGGGTTCAGCAGCAGGACAGCATCTGGAGCAATGCAGGATATGTCGTGCCTCTTCAGCGAACACGCCATTACTCAGCAAAGATTATTAAGATCAGGTAAATGAACATTTCATTCCGACATCAATTATTGAAGTATCGTCTTTCTCATCAATAAATACAATCGAGTGTCAACGTCGTTGGATTCAGTTGCGGAGCTCAGGGGTTCGATTCTCAGTCCCGGCAGCCTCATTAGTCAATCGTATTATTGATTTCTGTCCGTATACATGGAAGTTTAAAATTCTCGACCACATTTATCCGATCCCGAAAACGGACGTTTTGACTTACCACTAGTCAAAATGAATAAATTACTATTTTAGATTTTACAAATACATCTGAAAACCAAATCATCGCCTTTAACCTTTTGCACGCCTCAGTATATTCTCTTTTTCATTCCAGCAACTCTTCAATAGATTTGAAAAATTGATTGATAGCGCAGGGTTTGCGTATTTATTAGCATGGTAAAAAGAAATACCGAAAAATATACCACATTATTACTTTTCACAAACTTAAACTAAGGCACAAAATCCAATAAATACAGCTTTTTTAAAATAAGGATAATTTAAAATTGATAACAGATATTTTTCCAACCAAGTTGTACAATTCGAGCTGGACCCGATATAGGAGATGTAGTAGCTAACACCCTGCCCCGTGTGACCTGCGTAATATAAATCATCGGTCCTGAAGACTCGACGTATGAGTTGCGCATTATCAATACGAAAGGAGGAGAAATCAATACTTATTCTCTCTCCTGAAAAGTTCATAAAAATCAGTTTGGTTTCTCCGTCTCTAATGGGCAGATTCGCATGTTTTCGTAAAGACAACAGAGTGATCTCAGCGCTGCCAGGACTCTACATGAGTCAGTTGAACGATCACGTGACGCCTGGTCACCGGAGCAGCCAACAGGATGCTCTCGCAGGAAATTTGCGGTCACATAAAGTCCTGTAAGCCAAAACCCGGCCGGAATTTTCTCCTCGCGTTGCATGTTCTTTTGCTCGCAAACGAACAATGCTTTGAATTAATTCATCTTCTGGGAGGGGAAAATAATTGATAATATTATCATTATCCTAGAATAATAATTAGTCATTTTCACTGCATTGTACTTTTGTATGTTTTCTGCGGTAAAAACTAAATGTTAAATTCACTATAACGGGATAAATAGAAAAACCTTTTTTTTAAAAAATAGCATTTAAAGTTGCCCGGGAAATTCCAGAGAACTTTTGTTTACAAATCGTTTCTTTCAGGGCTGTTAAAGATACTCGAATATCAGTAGTAAAATTTCAAAATACTCAGTATACTCAGTAGTTTCAGATGTACCAAAATATATATTTTTAATTCGAATTTGTGTATATAAATAGATGATAAGTAAATAGTGAATATCATTAAAACATTTATTTCAATTTATACCATATATTTCAACAAATTTTCAATTAATTTTAAGTTTCGTTTCAGAAGAAAAAACTGTCGGGCTGGAAAATGGATAATCGTGGAGTCTCTACTGTGGAGTCGTAGTCGTGGAGTCGGGGCTTTTTGGCCGGAGTCGGAGTCGTCGCGACGTTTTGGCCGGAGTCGTACTCGGAGTCGAAAATTTTGAAAAGCTTAAACTTTTTATTTTTGTTTTAATATGTCAAATTTGGCTTTTTTGGTAGGGTTGATATTTAATTGAATACACATAAAATTTGGACATTAAACTTTTTTTAGTAGTTGTTTTTATTCAATAAAGGCCAGGAGAGTCGAAAAGTTGGTACTTTACTTTCAAAAGATTCTAACTGTCATTTTGTCGGAAAAAAATTTATTACATTTTGTAAAGTCAGAAATGGTCGTCAAATAAAGTCTAAAATACAAAAAATCTTCGCCGATAAAATATTACAATAAGTAATATTTTAGTTTTTTAATAGTTTTTCATATATAATATTTAATATGTCGCGACCAATAATTATTTAAAGGTTAAAATGTCCAAATTCAAGGAAAAATCTAATTTGCTGTCAAAGAAATGTCAAATAATACCTTCACATAAATAATGAACATTATTATATTAATAAAGGCCGGGAAAAAGTTGGTAGAAGACTAATTTATTACATTTTGACTAAATGTCTTCGCCGATAAAAATTCAAACATATTTTCTTTCATATTCGTTTTTATGGCAACTTAATGACCAACAATTACAGACCCATATACATACATACGCCGTTTCGGTTTTTATATATAAGATATTTATAATATTATAATAATTGCCGCAATCAAGGTAAAATCGATACTGGATAAATCATTCGGTATTCTTTAATTAGTGGCTTAATCTCATCCTCTTATTCGTCTGATGTCATAAGTCGCCAGGACCAAAATTTTGGTACGTTTTTGGACAATTTGGACGTCGAAAACTGACTGTATCTGATAATTTCAGAATAATATATTATTGATACTTTTGATGGAATCTGCAGTAACTTTGTGGAAGATCATTTTAATATAAAGTAACTTTGACTATTCCACGTATCGTGTTACTATCTGTGACACGTGTTTCGCCGCTTTCAGGGGGTTATCTTCGGACTTACTATCGCAAAGTTTTCTTAAGTAATGATAAGTATATTATTGAATTACGGAGTTAGCAGAATTCCTGAGTTCACCTGCACACTTTTTTTTACTAAATTTATTTCATAAAGTTCTAAGATTGGCATCATTATTGCCATCATTAGATCATTAAATATCAGTAGAATGGTTTGAGTACAAGTCACATGTCATAATGTGGTAATTTTTTTGGTATTTTGGTTTACCATGCTAACAAATACGCAAGCTCTGTGATATCAATGAATTTCTCATATCAATTGAAGAGTTGCTGGTAGGGAAAAAAATAATATACTGAGGAGTGCAAAAGGTTAATATTGTTTATTGCTTTAATATAAATGTGGGATCAGCGCACTATTGCACCAATACAATAACAAGATCAGTCTTAAATAGAAACTAGGATTTTAACATTTTACCACCATTGTATTGACGTAACGATACATTAATTGTTTAAATTAATCATACAAAATCAAGTAACTGCTAACCTAACCACAAAGCCCTGTTAAATGGTTTCACATTATTATCGCGTTTGTTAAATCTTTACAGTTTGCTTGTGAGATGTGGGATTTTTTTTTTTTTGATACTGACCACACCGTTTTATAAGAAATTTCTATTTGTTTTTATTGTTTCGTGTTTCAAGGGAGAGTCATTCGCGTTTAATCAGATTGGTTAATCAGCGGTTTTGGGATGACGTCCGGTCGATTTAACTCATTTTTCCTTGCCGCAATGTCTTCCGGCTTGCAAACTTACTTGACACTAATTTGAGAAGTTGGTCTTATACTTGAGATTGTGTGTACATTAACATATTGGATACGGGAACGCGGAATACGCGTCGTTTTGTGTTTTGATTTACTCCGTAGCCAATGTGTTAACAATAAACTGGCTTACCTTTGCAGTAGCCACAGTGAGTTGAACCATTGCAATTAATGAAGGGCTGTTCAGAGTCGTGAAGTCGCAGTGTTTTGGCCGGAGTCGGAGTCGTGAAAAACTTTTGAAAAGCATCATTCAATATGTTATCATTTATTCGATGAATCATTACTTAAACAAACTTTGTGATGGAAAGATTGTCTGAATATGCATCTGAAAGAGGCGAAACACGTGTCAAATATCGACACACAATACGTGGAATAACTTTTTTTTATAAAGTTGAGCTTCCACAAAGTCACCGAGTCCATCGAATGTCTTAAACTTGCCTTTTTTAAATCATGTTTTAATTACCTTAAAAAAGCATTGGAATAAAAACTTATTCTATATATAAAATACATGGTCAAATTTTTTGCGACTTCAATAAGTTAAAATTAAAAAATATAATTTGATAAAATTTGGGTGTTTTTGTCATTTAGTAATTTGTGGCGGGCGCACAAACACCAGCGGGCATAAGGTTAAGAACACCCTTTCCAAGGCTTATTGATTCCATAATAGTTTCATGAAATGATCACCAACGGTTTCGCTCGTCGTTAGCATTTCAAAACGTGTTGAAAATTGTTTATTAATACACGTTCAATGTAATGTTTAGTTCACGGCTTTGATGGAAAAAAAGAATTTCACAGAATACTGTATATGTTACAGTGAAACTGTATTCTCAGTGAAAATGTATTCTTCTCCAAGCTGTCATTGAAATTAAATTTGACCGCTCTATCTTCAGCCCAATGTTTGTCTGTGTTTTGTCTTTGGTTCTCTTTTTATGAAAGGGACTATTTACTGATTTTGTTTCATTAAAGCAAACCAAAATTTTAGGCCGGCAAATCATCGACTTGGGCCAATAATTTCAATGATCGTGACCAGTGAAATCATGCTGTCATAAAAATCTATTACTTGATACATTTTCACTGAGAATACAGTTTCACTGTAACATATATATCTCGAAACCTGTCGCGATAAAAATGTTCTCAAATAATGGAAACCTTCGAATTGTTAATGTTTACCGAGATACCAGCCCGTTTCGGATGAATCTGGGTTGAGTACAGGATGCGTGAGGTTTTTCAGACTCGAGGCAAGCGTCGATCAGCGGGGCCCATTGACACCGCACCAGGCGGGCGGGGAATATTTTCTTATCCGCGTTATCGCGGTTCCTTGTAATTGCTACGTATTATTTTTGTCCGCTCCTTCGCCCAAAGATTCCGAAAGCACGACTCTGTGACGTCAGCGATTGTAAATTTTTTTATATATTATGATTTAAGTTCTTTTTTAACAATGTTCGCATACGGATCCCTTAACCCGTCGACTGCTAGCGTCTCAACTGTTGAGACGGCCGTTTCAACTGTTTTCCTCAGGGCTGTGGAGTCGGTGAAAAAGAGTCCGACTCCAGCATTTACCAAAACCACGACTCCGACGCCAACATTGACCAAAAATACGACTCCGACTCCGACTAAAAAAAGTTCAATATCATCACTTTTTTTCCCTAATTTTCTTATTTATGTGTATTCAACTAAAACATCCACCCTATCAATGCGGCCAAAAGCCAAATTTGACATATTAAATGCAAAAATAAAAAGTTAAAACTTCACAAAATTTCCGACTCCGGCCAAAAAGTTCCGACTCCACAGTCCTGGTTTTCCTACAAAGCCGATTTACTGCTACACTCTAAACCTTTTTTTGTGCGATTTCAAAGTTATGCGGTTTTTTTAATGTAATTTTAAATCTCTTTGACTATTTAAACACACAATGAACATGATAAAATGTAATTAGCAGCGCGTTCGTTGTTCACATACTGTACGTGCAAAATCCATTGTTTCACCTGTTTATTACAATGTGACCTTGACAAGTGCGTCCTTGCTCATGTTATGTTTGCATATTAAGCCGTAGCTTTTTTGTGCGATTTTCCGCGGAACGCATCTACCGCACAAAAAAAGGATTGGAAAAGATTTTTCAAATGTATCATAATTAGTTTGAGAAGCTTTGAATCATACGAACAGTACAAGGAACTTTTCCCGCGCCTTACTTCCTAAAATACGGTTTTTTCCGGTCGTTTCCGAGAAAACGTGTCATCTACAGTTCATTATCGAACATCCTGTTGTTTTGACTATCGTCTTTGATAGATTCATTGTTTGCGCTGAATCACGAGTGTTCTCGCATGTTTATTTTCGCATAGACAATAATATATCTTTTTGGCGGGAAATTAATTCTATTTCGTTTTGAATTTGTTACAGATACCGCCCTCAGCAAGTCATCGGGCGACGCCAATGAACCGAAAACCAAAGTTACACCAAAGATCAAAAGACAAGAACCCACCGATGAACACGCAGCCAAAAACTTAGCATCTAGTCCCAAAATAAACCCAGAAGAAAAAAGATTTTTTTCAGAAGATAAGATAACATCGCCAGAAGGGAAAGATACCAAGTCAGAAAATTTGGAGCAGGTGGATTTTGCTTGTAGA
This sequence comes from Himalopsyche kuldschensis, assembly GCA_028554975.1. Classification (NCBI taxonomy): domain Eukaryota; kingdom Metazoa; phylum Arthropoda; class Insecta; order Trichoptera; family Rhyacophilidae; genus Himalopsyche; species Himalopsyche kuldschensis. The sequence continues at coordinate 2,713,899 of JAHFWI010000025.1, forward strand.
GTTTGCAGCAAAGTCCTCAGTTCTAATTCCAGTCTCGATAGACATATGCTAGTTCACAGCGGCGACAGACCATTCCGCTGCAAAATGTGTGACCTCACGTTCACCACCAACGGAAACATGCACAGACACTCCAGGACCCACAAGAAACCTCACGACCAGACCGACAGCGATGACTCCGATGACGGAGGACCCAGCTGTCTTCAAAGAACTCCGGTTCGGAAACGCCGAATCGAATTCAACAACAACGATGACAGACCCAGCGACGGTCCGGGAGGGAAGAAGAAATCAAAGATAACCGATGAAGATAAAGATAATATCAGTGGCGCGCAGTGTCCAGTTTGTGGTAAATCGGAGTTTACTTCTTCTGATAGTCTAGATGCTCACGTTGAGAAAGAACATCCTGAACATCGAGTCGAATGTGGATCTTGCAATTCTGTTTTCAAGGACAGACGAGGACTTAACTTGCACCGTTATACAGTGCATCGTAATGATGCGAAACCTGGACAAATTGAAAAGATATCAGGATTCAATGACTGCACCTTCGTTGATTTCTCAAGCGAAAAATTCCCGCAGATCGCGAGGTCTGTGTGCGAAAAGAATATTCACAAATCAGTCACCGAGCAAAAGTTCAAGTGTAAAAAGTGCTCCAGGGAGTTTCCCTGCGAAAGCGCATTAGATATTCACTCAGACGATTGCTCTATCAATGAGTCTGGTGATTTTAAACGTGTAGCCTCTGACGCGAGGCGTTCTTCGAGCAGCGAAGAGGACGTTCGCCGCGATGACTTCTTCGCAAACCTCGATCTCCAGAATAGATCTCCTCAATTCGCTCCGATTCCGCGACTTTCGCTGCAGAACGGAATCAGAAAACCGAAAACTCACAATGATTTCTTCGCGAACCGAGATGAGCCAGTCAGACCTTCGATGGATAACTCCAAAGACTTGGCTGATATCCAGTCTATATTGTCAGTCACTTCTACGTGTAGCCTGCTCGAAAGACTCGCGAGGAAGACTCATGACAGTGAACGTGATGATATTTCTCAGTCTGAACAAATGAACAGATCCGGTGATGATCATGAAGAAGTGCAAGACGTGTTTGCATCAGAGTTTCGTAAAATGAAACTACGCGGGGAGTTCCCTTGCAGATTGTGTACGGCGATATTCCCGAATTTGAGAGCTCTAAAAGGTCATAACAGAGTACATCTAAGTGGTAATGGACCAGGTCCTTACAGGTGTAACATGTGTCCTCAGTCTTCGTTGGATAAGGCAGCCCTCGTAAGGCATATGAGAACTCACAACGGAGACCGTCCTTATGAGTGTGCCGTCTGCAATTACGCGTTCACCACCAAAGCCAACTGTGAAAGACATCTTAGAAACCGTCACTCGAAAGTCACCAGAGAAGATGTCAAGAGATCGATCATTTACCATCCTTCAGAAGATCCGAACAACGATGATGTAAATTCCAAGCTGAATATTCCAAGAGACGAAATCAAAAGGACTTTGATATTCAACACTCCGGAAATGGAACGCCATCACGATGATGTTGAAAGGATCACTCATTCTGATCGTCTGACTCCGGTGTCCCACTACACACGAGAGCCTGTCGTTATGCCTTTTAAGGATCACGGAATCACAATTCCTCTGCCCCGCGAATTATCCATAATGGTGCCGCAGCCGAGAGAGATTATGCGCGCGCATTGTTCAATTGATCCTATTGTTAAGGTGCCTTTGGCTCAAGAACCGGAGCCGATTCAGCCAAGAATTAAAGTGAAAGGCTTCAGTCAACTGACCCAAATCCCTGACTTTGAAGAATCTGATATCGAAAGAGAAATGGACTCAGAAGATGAAGACGAAGAACGTTCTGAAATATCTTACGTTGGAAAACCTCTCAATTATTCTACCGAATCACCCATGGATCTTAGCACAACAGATTGTCAAGATAACGTATTGGATTTGAGTAAAAAGAAGACTGATAAACCAGTGGATGAGCATGTATCTGATGTAGAACCTGAAGATTACATTCCTAAGACTATTGAGTTCAACAATAATCATGCAGCTGCCGCTAGTATGTTTGAGAAAACACAACAACAATTAGCATTACTTGCCCAACAGCAGCTTATGAAAGGCCAATACCCAAAACTGGACAATTCCGCTGGTTTTTATGCAAACCAGCTGTCGCAATTGTACAGAGGGGCTTCTCCGTTTCCAGGTCTTGGGATTCCTCCAACGTTTCCATTGAGTCCGTATTTCTTACAGCATCCTCACTTTTTGGCTCAGCACGCCAATCCTCAAGACATTGCTGAAATGAAAGAGAGAATTCAAAAAGAAATAATTAGAGGTCTACAAATGTCAGGAGGAGGTCTTGTTGGAATGGATCCTGCGAATCTTTTGAACAATATGGAACAGCTGCAAGCGTTTCACCAACACAATCTGAACCGAATTGCAAGCTCAGAAGTCCAAGCTCCGTCACCTGCTATAAAACTCGAAGAAGACCTAAAGCCCCAATTGAGTATCAATACAGACACTCCGACTACAATTCCATTTTCTAACCCCATGCTGTCTTCACCGAAGCTGCAAAAGAAAGAAATCATCTCAGGACATAGTCCAAATTCTGTAAAAATGGTTATCAAGAATGGAGTTCTCATGCCGAAACAGAAACAACGCAGATATAGAACGGAGCGACCATTTTCTTGCGAGCATTGTTCCGCGAGGTTCACTCTAAGATCCAACATGGAGAGACATATTAAACAACAGCATCCACATTATTGGTCTCAACGTCAGAGGACAAACATTGGTACTTTGCCAAGAAAGAATCCAGTTTCAATTATTCCCCAAAATATAACTGTGCCCTCGATAAACTACGAAAGCCGTTTAAACTATATCAAGAATATTAACCCAAGTCCTAAATTAGCTGCAGTTTTGAACAATGATGATAAAGAAACGAATGTTCAAAGCCCTCATGATGGAGTACCAATGAATAAAGCGTATAGCATGATTTCTGATCAAGTCAAATATGCAATATTAGCACAGCAGTTGAAATCTCAATCGAATAATCTCTACAACAATCACAAAGACACACGTAAAGATTCTGTTTCCGATGTCGTGTCAGTCAACGGAGACATTGAAGAAGAAGATGAAGAAGATGCGTTGATCATCGATGAAGAAACAAGCGATGACAAAAGTCAAGTCTGCAAAGAACTCGATTTAACAACAAACAAATCGCCTCATTCTGAACCAATAGACGTGGTCAACATGTCCGATCCTAATTCCATGGCCAAAAAAGTAGCCGAGAAGATACTCATTGACGTTTCTGCTAAAACAAACGATATTTCTAAAGATTTCGATTGGAAAATAGCCGGTAGCCTAATCAGCAAGAATCTTAATGCTGTAAATCCGGTTATACCGACATTTGTGGCGCAAATAGGAAACCAGGAGAAGATCGATGATAACAATTCACCCAAAAGTATACCGAACCGTTCCGAAGAAGGTGACCTTGTTCCCGTATCGAGACTTTTAGACAATGCAGTTACCCAGCTTCCGTTTGGACAATATTTCAAGAATGACTTCTCATCTCCGAACGGAGTATCCATCGATGCCCAGCGTAGAGATGCCGTGTTGCAGACACCGGGAGAAGGTTCAGAAGAAGACGAAGAAGGACTAGTCGCTTCGTCCGGGTCTACCAGCGAAGGAAACAATTCAGGCAGTGATGAAAATCGGTGAGCATTTTACTTATTTAAAACTGTTGTTTTCTGTGATCCATTTTGTAGGGTGTGTCCAGGTGATAAAGTCAGCCATACATTGTTATTTGACTTAGGGTTATCAGTAGAGTATCTCATATTGAACAAATATTGATAAATTTATCAATGCATGAAGCATCTGAGACTAATGCATTCAAGTTATATGATATCAAATTATAAATTTATTTTAATAATTATGGCAACATTCACTTTAAAGAACAGGGCCTTTCAAAGTCTTTTGAGACAACCTAATATCAAATTAGAATTGTTTGAATTTTGTACTTTTCCATGAGTTTTGCCGCTAACGACCCGGGTTTCGTCTTTCGGCATCTTCAGGCACTTCAAGTGATGTACTTGAACTAACGCATAGTAAACATTTTGTTATTAACGTAGTCAATATGAATTAGCGAAAATTTGATGTAAATGAGTTTCAATGAATTAAGTGGGTTTGTTTATAATTATCGGGATTTATGAGTATAGTATGGCAAATACTAATTACCAGATAATGAATAAAATAAATAAATCTAGGGCTTTATCTAATCTAAGTGTTTGAATTATTAATTATGATAATTATTTAAACGGGTATAACAATGGTGAGTTTGGAGTTTGTTCAATTAAAATTGGCAAACTATTAAGCTCAATATTCAAACCATTCAAATTTTATATTGAAATTTCATCAAGCACCCCAGTCGCAACATACTGTTTTATAATAAAATTATGTCTCAGCCAGTCAGTCAATTGTCAGTCAATTGTGTAATCACCAAGATTATATGTGTGATAAATTTTGTATTGCTCGCGTGTTTGAGATAAAATCAACATCAAACTCACATATGTATAAATTCTTCTACAGATCCGAATCGGAAGCTACCACTCAAGTACCGCAGAAGAAAAAGTCAGCCTACAGTCTCGCCCCGAACCGAGTATCGTGCCAATACTGCCACCGGAAATTCCCCTGGTCCAGCTCACTCCGGCGTCACATCCTGACGCACACAGGACAAAAACCTTTCAAGTGCCCACACTGTCCGTTGCTTTTCACGACTAAATCTAACTGCGACCGCCACCTTTTACGTAAGCACGGAGGAGCTCAATCCAACCAGCAACGCCTTCAACAGCAAACGCAGTCGCAAAACCCGCCGCAAGATGTCACTCCGACTCCTCAGGTGCCTCCTACGTCAACCAACCAAGGTTTTATGATGAGAAACGTACCAGAGAGACCTTATAAATGTGCAGGTTGCCCTAGCAGTACATTTTCAACTTTGGGTAATTTAAAAAAACACATGTCTTCAAAGCACGGTATCGAAGTTAACGACAGAATTGATGGTGATGAAGGTATTCAAACTGAAGAAAATGGATATAATTCAAGACCCGCAAGCCGTGACGGATTAAACCACGATCGCTGCGCAAGTTCTGATGATGAAAAAGCATCCAAATGCGACGAAACTGAAGTAACAGATGACAAAATGTCACCGCCGCGCGACTGGGAAAGTCAGATAAACTCTTCAAAGTTCAGTCCGTCCCGCCCGCCAATCGACGGATTGTCGAACACCCAAAATTGTGACCTTCCATTCAAGTGTCATCTTTGCGAAGGATCTTACGGTGACAGACAAGACGCCCTGGATCATATTAAGGCGTCACATAATTCTGAATACGAATTGCTGATGTCTAAGGGCGCGTTGGAATCCGGTGTCTCGTTAGGGTTCGGTGAGGATTTGGGATCGTCTGCTCAGTCGGGGCACGGAAGCGAGGGAGGAGAAGAACTGGGAAGCGAAGAGAACATCGAACAGTTGAGGGGAAAGTTCCCGGATTACGCCAATAGAAAGGTGAGTTATTGAAATAGTCATAATAATGTATTTTATAATGTTGCCACATTGCTGATATAATATTTTTTTACAACATATTTAAAGCAATTACTTATTTCATGATAGATCATATAAAAAAATACTAAGACATTTTGTGTACTTGGATCAGGACCGGTTTCGTTCATTGCTAACATTATCAACTGATCATCTATACATACATATTGTTTTGTATAATTCCACCAATTATTAACAGTGAATACCTCAAAAGGAACACTATATTATAAAAATAAATAGCAAATAAATTAGCGATAATAAATTAATATTAGCTGAGATAAATGAAAAAATAAAGAAAGAAGAAGAAGAAATATAGAAAGATAGTTTTTTGCGGGCTGTTTCCAAAATTTTCTGAGATCCAAAGGGTTAAATAAATATTCAAATCACGACAACTTTATAATATTTGTTTTGATCTTTTCAATTTACAATGTATTAACAATAACTGTTCAATATTTCAGGTTGTTTGTGCATTTTGCATGCGCCGTTTCTGGTCAGCGGAAGACCTCCGCCGCCACATGCGCACCCACACCGGTGAACGCCCATTCTCCTGTGACGTCTGCAGACGCCGCTTCACCCTGAAACACTCTATGCTCCGTCACCGTAAAAAGCACACTGGGGCGTCATCTTCAGCCGCCGCCGCCCGAGACCTCTCCGCCACGAGCGGAGACGAAGAAAACTGCTCCAAGAATTCAAACAGAACCTTTTCACCGTCACCGTCAAACTTGCATCTATCATCAAACAACACATCTACTCCGATTTCTACAAAACTTGAGAAGTATCACTTGGCTATCAATGATAAGTGTTTATCCCACAGTCCGGAAATTCCCAGCAATGTCAACAACAATAACTCACCTCCTGGTCAAATATACGAAGGAAAGGTTCAAATGCAGGACTTGAAAGGGATACAAGAGGTGAACAGGAACCGTTACTCGAGCGAAGACAACGAAGGTACAGCCGGGAACGACCTCATCGGAAACCTCTTGGGCATCAGTGACTTGGGTATGATCAACAAGTTGCTGTCGTCTCCAGACGAGGCTGCCAAATTATTAGGGGTCAACAACAAGTGACCGGAATCTAATTCAGGAGGGAAACAATTCAAAGGATTGACTATTTATAAACGCCCAGATGGTACTGTCATACTTTTGGGTATAAAATAGAGGGTATAAAGTTTTTAGAAGCTATGGTTTCGTGAGTGTTTTGAATCTTTATGGTATACCTTTTGTCTTTGGTAAGACTGTGTGAAAAAAAACCTCTCATTCTTTTGTTTGTTTAATTGCACTTGCTTTTTTACCATTGTGCAGTGAAATTTTAGTGACATCATCTTAGATTAATTTCTCTTTTTTTTCCATTTTCTGGAATGTATATTTGTAAATATGTTTGTGAGAATAGTGTTAAAGTTAAAACGTACCGAATCGTACATAAAACAGGCAGTCGAAAAGTGCATTAGCATTTTGCCATGTTAGTTTTAAGAAATAGTGATAGTATAACGCGTGTATTTAAAATTTAATTGTATCAATCGAATTGGAAAATTTAAAATTTTACGAATCTAAAAACGTCAGTTTATAATCAGTTTTTTTTTCTTTTAATTCTCTTTTAAGTACGAAACCAAATATAAAATATCGATTTAAATATATAAATTTAAAAATATATGTTTCCTAGTCAAAGATATGACAAAAATTTATGATTTATTACTGATTAAACTTGATTCGTTATTAAAATGTTTCAGTATTTTTCATCTCATATATTAGCAGTAAATGATGATTGAAAATTATATCAATTTTAAAATTTATACAATATTTTAAATTCACATCACTAAATGTGTCACAAACTGAGAATCTAAATCTTACCTATTAAATATACAAACCCAGACAGAAAATTTTCAAACTAAAATCTCGATGACAAACGAATAAACTATCTCAATGAAATCTCAGTTCTTGAACACAAATATCTTTTATTCAAAAAGTTTGCATTCTTATTCTCTTTAGGTCCCGGGTATCACCTATGATACATGGTTTTTATAAAATACTAGTATTGCTACCCGGCGTCGCTCGGACTAAGCGACCAATAATTATTTAATGTTATAATAATTATATCACAAAATCTAACATCTAAAATAGAGTTAAAATAAAATCACAAACTTTATTTAATTTGATGACAGCCCCATTCTCGCCCATTAAAATGTCCAAATTCAAGGAAAAAATCTAATTTGCTGTCAAAGAGATGTCAAATAATACCTTCACGTAAATAATAAACATTATTATTAATAATAAAAGCCGGGAAAAGTTCTGTAGAAGACTAATTTATTACATTTTGACTAAATGTCTTCGCCGATAAAAATTCAAACATATTTTCTTTCATATTCGTTTTTATGGCAACTTAATGACCAACAATGCAAAAGGGAATTACAGACCCACAGACATACGCCGTTTCGGTTTTATATATAAGATCAGCCCGGTTGTAGAATTGAACGTACCAAAACCAAAAGTATCATATAATGAAGGAAACTGTATTACCAACTGAATATATCCGAAAAATTTCATGTCAGTATAGAAGTCACTGCTGTTGAAGGAAGTTTTGGTCCTTGTAGCATTTAAAATGCTTCGACACTTACAATAAAAATACAACAATATTTTTCTTTACATCATACATTATTATTTAATTTATTGCTTCAATAAGATTTAATTTAACATATTATTTATAATACAGCATGAAAAAAATTGTTTTGGTACGTTAAATTCAATAGCCGGCTTAATATTTAATAACAACCATGAGTATCATAGGTGATACCCGGGGCCGGAAGAGGTTATATATGCAGCGGAAAATAATTGGAATCTTTTGTTTCTTTTTTTGTAAATAGCAGTTTTTGTAGGCGTGTGAAGCTTGATTGAATTTAAGACTTATTAATTTTAAATCAAACAGGTGGACTAATGTTTACCACTATAATTAATTGTTAAGGGATTGTTGATGCCATGTTACGGCAACATAAGAGCAAAATGCAGCAATATTTAACCAATGAAAATGTTCATTTAATGTTAGGTTAGTTTTTCAATTATCGATAGTTAATATATTATTTGTGTACTTAATTCTAGAAGTGTAATCTTTAGATCGTAGTCTTTGGCTAGTTTCTCAATTTTCACTGGAACTAGCTGTCACTTAAATTATGTTTTTATTCTGTAAGAAGTATGTAAAATTTACAATATCATACGCGCTAGATATGCCAATAAAATTAAAAGTTTACTGTTAAAATAAATAAATATATACTAAAAAATAACTTATTATTTCTTTGCTACTTTATTTTTGTACTTAATGATGATTTTTTCTATGTTTTATATTAAGTTATTTGTACTAAAATCATGCCAAATTATTTTCGAGTCAAATGGCATTTATTTGTTATTGTCATTTATTAAAATTTATAATAGTTATGGCAACACTCGCTTCACACTGTAAATAAGAACAGCAATTTAAATTAAATATTGTTTATTAAATAGGTTTACAGGTTTAGGTTTGGACATTTTTCATGTCTGGCAAATACCGTTTGAGCCTTCTAGAAACTAGTTTATTATATTAAACACAGATGTCTCTATGTAGAAAAGTTTATGGGACATTCATAAATATATATAATTAGTCATGTCATTAAAATTGTAACTAAAATTATACAACTAATAAGTTTAAAAAAAACTGCGGTAAAAAAATTGTTTTCTTTTAGAAACACAATAATTTTGTAAATAGTTATTTAAAAATATTTGTTTCAAAGAATATCCTACCGATGTACTTAGGAATATATCCTAAAATGTACTTATATAATTATTTTATTTAAATTAGTGTATAAAATTATTCTATACAATTAAAAGCCCATGTTTTAATCACTTGATTCAAATACATTTAATAATTTCTTATATCCAGTTTGAACACAGTAATTTTGTCGAATACATCGTCATATTTTGGCTCCAAATAACCGTTCGAAACACGGGCTTTATCTTTGATCATAGATATTTATTGTTCATACTTTATAAAGGCAGTTTCATGTACATCGAATAAAATTTGATCTTAAGACATTCCTCACAAAGAAATCAAAATATATAAAGTATTTCTCAATAATAATTACTTATATAGAATCTGAAAGATATGTGCTTATAACGATAGAAAATAAACTACTTAAATAATTTATTATTTTTATGCTTTATAAAGCTGTAAGAAATGCTCTATTTTACATTTAAATGTTTGAAACGAATATTATAATAATTTAAACTTACGTTTTCGAACAGTAGATATCACTGTAAAAGATTAATATCCACACCTAGATGTTTATTTAAAATTAGAATATAAAAAGAATAGAACTATATATTATATTGATTGAATTCAAGTATTTATAAGCGAATGCATTCCACATGTGACTTAAAATTATTAGCGTAAAGTCAATAAAACTTGACTGAATATGATTTAAATGTGCGCCCGTGCAAATAAAACTATATTAATTAATGTATTTCGTAATAATTAGAACTAAATTATTACATTCTTTGCCTATTAGAACTAATATAAGATTAATGTAAACTCATAAAAGCCATATAAATAAAAATGATTATAAAAATATTTATGATTTTGTTAATTATTTGTTTTTGGGAAAGTAAGGAGAATAATAATACTATTCAATTAAATTTTATTTTGCCTCACATCTGTAAAATATTGGTTACATCGAACATAAAGTCTGTAACTCTAAATCATATCATTAAAATACAGATCCATGTCTAGAACTCTTCTTTTTGTTCTGTTTAAGTTGACCCAGATAGACCTGATATTTTTTCAGTGAATTTTATATTATTTTACAATTTATTATGATACTATACACGCATTATAACATGGGAATAAGTAATAAAAAAATCGTGTATATCATATCTTCTGAGAAAATTGGTGTTCTTTTAAATGAACGGTATACAATACATATCTCAACTCAAGAAATGTATTTTCATTTATGTAAACAAAGGTAATTTAAAAAAAAACTACATTTTTGTCATGATAATGACTGTTTAAAAAGAACGGCAAATCTATCTGGGTTAAAAAAAATATTGGAATAAAAGAATAAGAAAGACAAACTTGCAGTATATTACACCAAATAACAGTTACTAATTTTCATCCGAGTTCTATTTACTGAATTAAAAAATAAATATGCAGTTCTAAAACATGTATTTTTCTGTTAACTGCCCTGCGATGAATAGTAAACACACTGTTATTTTAGATGTAAACTATTTGCACTGTAATTCTGAATTTAATATAAATTTTGAATGTAAAATTTGATTCACAAAACAGATTGATGAATTGATATTTGATTCGTTTGCCATAGTCAAAACTGTATTGTCTATGGTTTGTTACAGATTTCAAGTGTCACTTATAATATCATTAATGAGGTGAATTAAAATTGTTTATTTTAACTCCTGTAACAGTATATTTACATTTAAATTATAATGGTGCCTATTTCGAGCAATATTATAAAAAAATCATTTATATCTAATAAGTTCTTATTGGCTTAAAAAAGCTGAAAGTTAATAATCATCGTAAATATAAGAATAATTAAACAATTAATATTCGCCTTATCAAATATACATATGGCTTACATGATGTGATTATAGTTTTAATGTTAATTTAGGAAAAAATAATTTATTATTTAAATATAGTTAAAAAGCTTATTATTTCTTTAAGGCAAGTGTTTAAAATACGTTTAAGTTTCATTTTTTTTTTGTTATTATTTCGAATACAACGAATCAGTTGTACATCTTTGTATACAGCTAAAACCAACAGAATTAAAAAATAAGTATCTACGTAAATAAGGAGCACTTAAAGTATGTAACAATGCACTGTTTTTCATTTGATAATAGCAACACTTGTGTGTCGTAAACTTTGTTAAAAGTTAGTCAAAATATCACCGTTTACCTCTTTTGTGACACTATAGTGTGTCAAGCTTGCAACCAAATTCATTATATTTGACACGTATCTACAAATTAAATAACTTCAATTTTTTATTACATAGTATCCCACCAATAGATAAATTCTTCTTATAACTAAGTATACAAATTTTTTTGATGTTTTGTCGCTAACGACCCGGGTTTCGTTTATATACAAAAATAAAAGTAGATCACTATGTTTAATTGCTATGTAAATGAGTTTCAATGAATTAAGTGGGTTTGTTTATAATTATCGGGATTTTTGAATGCAGTATCGCAAATACTAATAACCACATAATCAAGTATAAAATGTGTAATTTTTTACACTACTGTTGTAACACTAAGACTTTCATCTTTGGTGTTCTACAAAGACCCTTTTAAAATAAAGACTCACCATTTATAGAGAGTTATTATCTCAGTTAGACTCTCTCTCTATTGTCTCTTGAAATATTGACTAACTTTTATCATTGTGACATTGTAAAATATATGCACTGAAATTGTTTGTTTGTGTGTTATCAATGTTTTCGAATGTAAGAATAAAAACCTATTGATATACCTTGTGCTTTTTATGATTTTTAAAACTGAAATGTACATCGAATCCAATCACGCATCACCCATACATATACATATTTTTCTCAGCTACGGAATTGTCAAAAATACTGGCCATGATTCTATGAATTAACTTATAACTATTTCCAAATTTTAGCTATTTGTAAAACGTAAAAATTTCACGAAGTGAATTCAAAAACCACTAAAATAAGAAACAGAACAGCCAAAATCAGTAAAACTTTCATATTTCAAATTGTATTTTTTTTAATAATGGCCATTTACTTTTTATAGTAAAATGAATACACAAAATTAGTTAAGGATGCTAGGCAATCGAGAAATACCCGTTTTAGTTATTTTCATCAATATTGTAATATCTTTAAGTCTCATACTTTTTCATGAGTTTTGTCGCTATCGACCCAGGTTTCGCCTTTCGGCATCTTCAGGCATTTCAAGTGCACAACTGTACTTGAACTGACAGTTCTTTATTTCTTTCAGTCGCTTTTTGTTTTCATACATGAATTGGAGCTAACATAATTCATTTGATTCTGGTTATTTTCTATACAAGATATATTATATCAGACAACATTGTCTTTTAAAGATACAGTAAGGAATATTGAAAACATTATATTAAAAAAATCAAACCATTTATAGGAACTATATGGTACATTTCAAACTAAAATTTTGAATTTCAAACATGGAATTTCACAATATCAGTTCTCATTGTGTAACCTTGAAAGGTATTTGTTTAGTACCAATTTATTACTCTTGGACATTGGTGTGCCTTTTTAAATTTTATATATCACAATACAAATTGCCTTGTTAAATTATCTATATTCATAGAATCATGAACAGTTTTGAAGCATCGTTTCCTGGATCTGTATTACTTGAGCTGACAAGCCGCACTTAAAATTGGATGTGCGAATTATAAAAGAATGTATGGAGGTTGATTTATTGTTTTGCGAATGTAACATCGAAATTTGACTTAATTAATATTATTACTACCGTATGATCACTGAAATTTGATGATTATGTAAATACACGTTTATGAAATTGATTCAAATGAAATAAAGATTTAAAAAAATATATATAACTTTTTTATTCATAATCGATTTGCCGGAACTCTCGTCATATTTAACCTTTTGCACTCAATTGCACATTTTTTTCCTTCCAGCAACTCCTCAATAGATTTGGGAAATTGATTGATATCGTAAATAACCCTCAACCGGATGGCTGCCACAGACGTCTTAAGACGCAAACTTTTCCGTGAACAGCACGCCAATCATACAAAAAATGACGCTCGCTTTCAGCGGGATTTTACTAACTAAAATCAATTGTATGAAACATACAAATATTTTGAATACACAATGACATCGTTAATATCTTTCTATACTCAAAATTTTAATAGTTTTCGTTTTTACCGCATGAAATGTAAATTGAAAAGAAGTCACTGTGGCGAATAAAATTCGTGGTGTGCGAGGTACCGCCATACATGCACATGCTGGCAGTTAAAAAGTTTAACAGTGAGATAAAAAATTACTAAATATACCACATTATGAAATGTTACAAATTTTATCTGAGGCACAACAATAAGTACGGTTTTTGAAATAAGGATAATTCAAATTAATAAAAAATAATTTTCCAACCAAGATGTAGTTGAGCAGGACTTGACATAAGAGTTGCGCATTACCTATACGATGTTGATCAAGACTTTTGAGTTTTGTTACCAATCCCAACCCATAGGTTGCGCCCCCGAGGAGGGTCGTGACGGGTTTTCTGAAAGGTCACCATCTTATACAGTCGACTAAAAAAAATATTCACCATAATGCATTTTCGTTGTTTTTTTCATTACCTTATTAAAAATGCCTTTTTAATTGCATAGGGATCGCGGGTCACATGGCTTTTATAAAAAGCTGTCACCACCCGAAAAAGGTTGGGAAGCTATGGGATAGTAGGTTCGCTTTTTGTAAGTTTTGGCTGTCAACCGAGTGTTCAGTTGACAGCCCTGAGCAAAACATGTGCTGATCATTATAAAATATATTGTGTGATAGTGTAATTTATTTAACCATGTCTGCTCGCTATAAGTGTATTGTTTGATGGTCACCATTTTGTAAAACACTGCCGTGCAATGGCGCAATGGTGCCTCTACTGTGCCGTGATTATTACAATAACTCTCGGAACATATTCCATAAATAAATAATTTTAGCCAATACTAAAATATTTTTGACCAAATCCAACAGATGGCATTGATAATATATATACTCAGTAAGATATTCAACCGAAATTGAACCTTAGAACATTAGAGATGGCTGCGTGAGATGAGGCTTTAAGCCAGTGATGCACAACCTTTTTGGGAGAAGGGCCAAATAATCAATTCTCAGAAAGTTCAAGGGCCACATGGGTAAAACTGATTAAATTATCGATATTTTTAGTGCATATAAAATTGAAAATTTTATTGTTTTATATTGTCTAAATATATAAAAAGGGTAATTGATATTTGTCATTGCGGCTGCATGAAAGTCATTGAGGGCCACAGGTTGTGCATCACTGCTTTAAACATATATACGCTGAGGGCATATCAGCTATGACGCGCTTAGTGGTAATACTCATAAAAAGGGTTAAAGAATGGTGAAAAGCCATCAACGAACATTGATATTAAATAGAATTCTAATTTTCAACATATTTACTGACAACCAAAGGTTCACTGACCAGCATTTGAGTAGCTGTTTTAGATAACCAATAAGGGACAATACTTACGCTTCTTCTTTAGTCTTTTTACAAAAATCAACAATAATGCAATCGAGAGGAACTTTAAAACTTTTAGAAGAACAATACTTCTGTCATGGAAGTCTTGAAGTCTGCAGAATCAAAAGCGCTGTTTTCAAATATAAAACTATAATACAATTTAATAGGAAGAAAAATAATCTGTCAATCTTGGCAACTTTCGTTAAACCAACGAGACTCGTCAGACTGTCGGGTAAAAAGAATGTACCCCATCTCTTTCATGCGCACGGTGTAAGAAAAGATGGTTGCCCTGTACCTAGGTAGTCATAAACATCAGTGGAGACGTATCATCACTCGTCTTCCAATTTGAAGTAGACGATCTTTATATGTGTTGCAATGTATAAAAACCTATTCCTAACCGATTCAGCGGAACATTTGGGAAACCCTGGTCTACAACAGTGTTCTTTCTTTTTGGAGATTGGTTGATCTTTAATTTTATAGGAAAAGTAGGGAAAAAAAACATGATAAAAAAAAAGGTTTTTAAGTCAGAGTCGTGTTTTTGATCAATGTTGGAGTTGGAGTCGGAGTAGTGTTTTTGGTCAATGCTGGAATCGGAGTCGTGTTTTTTCTTAAACGACTCCACAGCCATGGTTATAAGCACAGAAAATGCACATATTGCATGAAAAGAGTGAAGCGAAAAAATCGATCATCTTTTATTTCATACCAAGAAACAATTCCAATTTCAAAATTTTTACAGATGGTTTATTTAAGACTTCAGAGCTGCAGGCAGATTGAGTCTGTTATATATCAAAGCTTGGAAAAAAGTCTTTTTTGATGGATATTGAATGTATTTATAACTTTGCGTGAAAATATGTAAGTGTAACAACTCCACAGCCCTGATTGTAAATTAAGATCTATTTAGCTCTATTTTTTTGAAATACCGAATTTAAAGCAGTATTCCAATATTGTTATTGCAGTTATGTTAGAAGAAAGTAAAAAAACGCAATTAAAACAAAATGTTTTTATTTTCACGCTAATACTGTACAGAAATTAACATAACTTTGCGCCGGTTTACATCCAACAACGCTGCTAATCAACCATTTTACGATTTGAATTATTTAATTGCATTATTGTCATAAGGGGTTCGTATTTTTATGTGTGACAACACCATTCCATACAGTCATCAAAAAGTGAGGTAATAAATAGATGAAGAATTGTAACATTAAAGACTTTAATGATTTTAACATTTTACATTAAAATACATAATATATGTATGGCAATAATATTCAAGCAACAATAACATTCAACGTTTGGAATGATTAGATATATATATCATGAAAACAACTCACTTAAATAAAAGGGGGGGTGAAAATAAAACATAGAAACAGAAAAAGAATAATAAAATAACTTGCCTATGTAAAAGCATTCACTCTCTATCCAAATTAAATGTGTTTTTTTTATAAGGTTATTCAAAAACATTTTAAAAAGAGGAATAATAAACAATAAATGGCAAACCATAGATTATTATAACGTCAAAATATAGAATTTTTTCATGTGTGATGTATATATATTTTTTAACTTTTATGGCCAATTACTGAATATAGACATTAAAAAAATTAATGATCATTATTATTCCTCCAGATTTAAAACATCTTCAATTTAATTTCGCCAAAAAATGATAAATAAAGCTATACATATAAATTCAATAGATTGATCAACAATAATTTTGCAAGTAAAATGTGAATTCGGAACGAATTCTATATTTACACGGATGTTACAATCGGAGTATTTACACGTGTCAGCACTGGTGGCAATTATTGGTAATTCATTTTCAACACTAAAATTACGAACAATAATATATATATATATTTATTTTTTTGTTGAATCAAAACGTACGGAACAAAAGGTGTGGTTGTTTTTTTTTAATTTTTACAATTTAAACGACTTCCCACTGCTTTTGTCTTCACGTTTTGTGATTTAAATAGGGTGAAATTATTGTTTAGTCTACACGGAAGTTGATGTGAAGTTCTGGCTTGATTTCGTAAACCAACTTGAGAATCTCCAATACCACCTGAGAATAAAACAGAAGTGTTAGTATCAAGATGCATAACTTGAATCATTCACCAATATGTGTATAAGTTAAAATTGACTATAAATTTATATTTCTGTACATTATATTAGATTTAATAATTTACCTGTTCTTTATGCACCGACACGGCTTTGTTCATTTCTTCGATCTTGGCTTTTGTTTCAGTCTCGATACGAGCTGCAACATCCTCACGGGATCCCATATGCTGAAAAAAGAACAATGAAAGAGTTTCAAAATAGCAATCCCACGTCATTGATTATTTTACACCGCTATGCTTTTAAGGCTTTGGTAACATCATGATATCAGAAATTGGCAACCAATGATTGATAGGCTGCCTCCCGACCTTATTTGAGGATTTTTTTTTGTCTTTTTCATCTTGCCGATATGAAAATTATATGTGCAGGGTATCCTACAACCTGTCAGACAATGCCCTTTACATTTTACTGGCAAATATTGGAACATTTATAAGAAAGTAATATAACTTAAAAGGGTTTTTTTTCATCTTTAAAATATCATAGGAAAATAGTCCAAAGTTCATTTAACAGTTTAAAAATGTATTTATATTGTGGTTTGCTTTGAAACAGTTACCTTAGCTTCAAATTCCTTGAAAGCCTTCACACGTTCAGTCCTGTACTTTTCGATTTCATCTTGAGCCTCTTCCTTGGCTTCCTTCAACCTGCGGGCCTTGCCTGAAACGTAAAACAGATCGAATATAATACCAAACACACAATGGAGGAACAATCTTGGACGCAAGGTGGTTCTTGTTAAAACCAAAAGAAAGTTACATAATTTAATAAAGTAGTTTTTTTTTATATTTTTATTTATTGCAATAAAGTGACGCAGTACATTAGCAATAGACAATTTGGTTCGTTTGAACAAAAAAAACCATTTAATTATCATAAAATATAATGCCAAGACGACAAAAAAATATGCTATGATAGTAATACGAGACGTACTTGGTGTCCTTGTGCTGACAAAATTTCTAATGAATAAAGAATATATTATGTTTAACCTTTTGCACTCCTCAATATATAATTTTTTCCTTCCAGCAACTCCTCAATAGATTTGAGAAATTGATAGATACGCAAGGTTTGCGTATTTATTAGCATGGTAAAACGAAATGTTACAAACTAAGGCACACAATCCAATATGCATGGTATTTGAAATAAGGATAATTTAAAATAATTAAAAAATATTTTTCCAAAAAAGTTGTGCAAGTCGAGCAGGACTCGACATAGGCGTTGTGTGTTACCTATACTATGTCGAGCTATACTCCACATAGAATTTGTAGGAGTTAATGGTAACGTTTGCATAATGAAAATATGCAAAGACTTTGAAATTGATATGGCAATTTCATTCAGCAAGATTATGATTATGATACCACTAGCTCTTTCGTGGCACCTTTATAATCGGCAATCACCAAATTTAACGTGTAATCGTATTTTTATAGTACGTCAAGTATCATTGAAAACTGTTTTCAACTTTAGAAATATTCAGTATGATTAAATCCGAGTTTAATATTTTCTGATGAATCTTAGACATGTTAAAATTAAATGAGATCAATTTTGGCTGTATAAATTGGAGAATAAAATCAATTCTTAATTCATTGCCTTCCACGGGAAAACTTTCGTATAGAAAACCTACCGAAATCGAGTTAAAATTAGGGATAAAAATACTGAATATGAAAGTGATTTTTTCGATTAATTAATGTATATAGTTTTCACAGATAGTAGGTCGAGGAGGATATGTGAAATTATAATTGTAATAAGAAAAATAACTACTGGCTGTGCTGTGAAAATTGAGGGCAATTTTTGAGAACCTACTTACATTATTCAAACAAAGGGTAGAATTTCACATTTACATCCGTTGTGAGGGTATCATATTGGGCAATAAAATTAAGTTATAAGACTTTGTTATAGATATTTATCGTATACATAAGGTTACACCCTGGAAAGAGACTGAAATGGTTTTCGTGTTTTCTAAAGAAACAAAATTAAAATACATACGCTTTCTGGCCTCTGCAACCTTTTCTGCAGCCCTTTTTTCAGCTGCGAGCAACTGCTGGATGCCCTGAGTCTGGCTAGCCATATCGAAGAATAATTTCACTACAATAACTATACGCAGTGAAAACTCAGATCAATAGATTTTAGACAAGTGACCAAAGTCATATGATCAGATCTAGTGATAGCATTGGCTGCCGCCAGGATCGCTGCCACAAATCAGGCGACACGCAAGCACTGGCTGCGTGGCCAAATTAAAACATTTAAAAATAATACATTATTCAAATGAATGAATGTTTCAACGATTAAAACAATTTTAAAGACTTTTATTCCAGATTTTGTCATCCCATTTCTAAAGGGAAAACAACAGCTGCCACTCGGACATACTTATCATAGCTTTACCTAAATATCTACAAAAAAACCTTTATAAAGTGTATCCCTTATGAATGATATAAAATTAATTATTACCTACCTATATTAAACTAATATTCTTTATAATAATTATAAATTGTTAATTATTAAAAATTACAATATGGGGAATCACATGGAAGAATAATTATTTTTATGTAGCATTTGATAAAAAAATGCACTGTCACAAAGACAAAAATAAAATCTATTAGTTGATTTTCTTGTACTACCCTACCAAATTTTGAAAATTGTTCCACAATAAACACCCTAAAATCTTCAAATGGTTATCATCATGTTATCATTGAATAATTTGACTCACTCTACACTTTCCATAAATTTACCAAAAATATTTTCATCTCCATCTTCCAAGCAATCAAATTCAAACAGACGCTTTGGTTGCATATCGGTTAGACAGGGATATAAAAGATTCCTTTGAATAAAATAAATATTTAGAAAACTTTAATCAGATAATTCAGACAGCAAGAGAGTCCTCTTCTTACAATGCACATACTTACATGATCTATGTGTTGCTTCAAAATCTGTCTGCTCACAATTTTGAGCATACTCTTTATGGAGCTTATCTCAACAGAACATTTTCTAAGAGACATGCATATAACTCAATCTATCTTTTTTTTTCTTTAAAATGGATAGATTGAGTAGGAATAGAAGAATAGTGTCAGGACAGGAATAGTATTTATAGTAATATTTTAGGATGAGATGTGTGAGTGGGAATATTGGCAATCACAGATTGGCGCCTTGGAATAAAAAACTATATATCAGTATATTAAACTGTGGATTGGAACCGATGAGCACCATAACAAAGGCTAACGACCACTAGACAAATGATCCAAATGTAAGTATCTGAAAAGGTCCATTTATAAATGTCCAAAATACTAAGGAAATTTAATTGAAATGTTGCATGGATAAGACAGGTTAATTCAGAATTTTACTAAAAATAGGAGCCCAAAATATTCTAGAGCAGTGGTTCTCACCTCAAATTGTACTGTGGCCGCGTCGTAGACATAAGCGGTCCTACACAAATATCTAGTGACCGCACCAAATTTTTGTTTCGTGTCATTTGTGTTTTGAGTTTTGTCAAATGGACCTAATCATGTTTGACAATTTACTATTGGTATTTATTGCATCCAAAATATTTCATTTTTAGAGTATTTATTGACAAATTAACTTGTAACACCACATATTTTTTTAATACAATAGAACAGTAGTCGCACATGAGAACTACTGTTCATGATTAATATGTTGGCCACGAATACAAAATGGCACTGGTCTCAATGTTAATTGATGTTGGCTTTTTAGCGAATGTAACTCGTTCGATAAAAAGCTGTACACCTACAATCTTTGTAGATTATAGATTTAACAATGTTATGTAACAAGGAAAAATAAATATAATAAAACTTGATTGATTCATTAAAGTTTTATTTCAATAATTATTAATATTGAGTGCATGAACATATTAAAACAACATTCAATAAAAAAATAAAAAGTATTCCTTTGACAATACCCCTCTCCTATCAGTTTCCCAATTTTACAATGTGCTGAGTGACAACATTATAAGTGAAATAAAATGTTTAACTTTCTTTATTGACAATGATATTTGCAAGATATGACACATTCGCCTACTTTTTATATAAATTATTCAACTACAGACCATTTAGACTCCCACTATAGAATATAAACACCATGCAACATAGCAAGTGTTGAAAAATTGTTCATCACTTTGTACGGCTGTTTTGTCATTTCCAAGTGTAAAATAATTAACGTTAAAATGAAGAGGCGAGAAAGAAGAACTTTTTATCCCATTTATAATATGCTCAAGTATTCAATTGGCCGGGCGACATATAAAAAAAGAACAGTCTCGGATGAAAATTTTAAATACAAAACATCTTATAAGATTTGAAGATTTAAAATAGGATATTGTATACGTTTACAATAACATGAAATGCGCAATAATCAACAATGGAAAGAAAATTATAACAAAGAAATTGTCCCCGTCTGGAAATGGCCGAGCCGATGATCCACCACTTAGTATACGCCGAATCCCTCAAAAACAATAAATTATTAATTACAATTTGGCATTCAAAATCAGAAAACAGCAGACGTTGTCTTTAGCATCATCCTCAGGTTTATTTTAACATAATAGTTATGCGTAATATAAATATATTTCAATATATAACTAATAATCATAATTATTATGCTGATGAGTTTAAGAGCCAAACTTGAATGTGGTCGGCACGGAAGCCGGTACTGTAAATGCATATCCCCCGCTCTGTTCTATCCGTTTGCTCTCCTGCTGGGCGCTTCTCTGGTCGGCCAGCAAGAAAATATCCTGTAGAGCTTTGTTCTGCTCGGCGTTGAGGCTCCCGGTCAGGGCGGTGTAAAACGCTGGCTCCGCTGTGGACAGATTCAATATGACGTCTTTGAAAACAATATACTCGTCTATGGGGCAATTTTCTTCATCTAGAGGAGTAGTGAAGCATTCTAATGGGGTTTCATTAAGGGCATCGTAGTCGTCGTCTCCTTCATAATCACTATCGTCGGAATCGTCCTCGTTGTTGACCTCGTTGATGCTGAGCCCCTGCTTGGCTCCTTCTTTTTTGATCTTGCGTTGCAAGCTATCTAAATATTCTGCCGACTGATCGTCAATATCGTCATCGTCCGTGGAAAGAATGTCTTCGCCGTCATCAGAATCGTCCTCTTCTTCAGACTCCTCTTCTTCTTCTTCTGACGCTTTAGCCATGTAAGCCCTTTTCAAGCCGTCGAAGAGAATTATACAAGCCGGCATTATCTTAGTGAGACTTTCCTCTAACAGAGGCGGACGCATCATCGGTCCTAAGCCAAGAAGCGTGCAGAGTCCCAAGACGCACATTTTACGATCGTGGAGACTGAAGAAGCAGTCGGTGTCGTGAATCCACTGCTTTATGAAGTGAGACGTTACGGATTCGGTCGGCACCAACGAGTGCGGTTTGTTTAATACAACCAAAAGTAAGTGAGGATTATAATAGAGTGCGGCGATGACCACCTGAAGGCACATCGTGCGGAGTTCTGAAGTCTTCACTTCTCTCGTGAGCCTAGCTAGAACCAGCTCGACGATCGACGGTATACACCGATCGATCTGTCCTTTGCATTGCAAAATTATCACCTCTAGAAGTTTGGCAGCGTAGCATTCGGGGTCTTCTCCGGAATCGCCATTCAGAACGGTTTTACACATGTTTAATACAGCAAATACGTAAGTTTCGGAAGATAGAAAAACTGGAGTGTTAATTGTCACATAATTGTGGAGGGCAGGCATCATGTCCGTGAAGTAGTCAAACCCGTCCTTTTGAAACATCTGATAGATGAGTTCTAGGACGTTCCACATGTCAGGAGAGATGGTCTTAGACGTCAGATCGTACACCAACGTGAAGGCTTCTTCGTAAAATTCAATAACTCCCGTTTGGAAAATATGAACCACAACCTGCAGGACATTGGGTTCTAAGCGAGACATGACTTCGTCGTTATCAGACATCACGTTGACTAAAGTTTGAATGGTATTGAGGAGACCCATAGATGTGATTGCTCTCTCATCCGAACCACCGTCTCCTTCCAATACTTGATTGAAGGTCATGGCTAAATTTTGGCAAATCATAACTGCAATCGGCATCAACTGTTCGGTGAACGTGCAAACGAATTTCTGCATGACAGATGTTATATCATCATTTTCAGTTTCTCTAATAAGGTTTAAAAGATGCATGGTTATATTATTAATATCCGGTTCGATGATTTTTTCTACTTTTTCATGGGCACTCAGGAGCATTTGAAGAGCTATGGCAGCCTCCACTCTGACGGGGAGTTCCGTTTCGGTTAGAAGAGCATTGACTATTAATCTACAGGCCTCTTTCAAGACATCGTCATTTCTTACTTTCATTTCTGCGAAATGGTGTAAAACCCAACACGCTCTCGCTCTCAAGTAACCTACTGTGTTAGAGAATTCCGGGAAAACATGCTGAACTATCATCGAGTCAATTTCGTCTTTGTAAATTTTCTTTTTTAGTAAGACCTCGGCCAGTGCACCAATCATGTGCAGTCCTCCGTCTTTTTGTCTAGGATCAGAAGTCTCCGGAGGTGCACGAAGCACTTCCATACAGAGCTGCATTGTTTTCTGCAACATATCTTTACGCTTTTTACAACTGTGCAAGAGAAGAGATTGAGCAGCTGTAACAGGCGATACGAAATCTTCAAATATATCAAACTTGATACGGACGTATTCGTGGGGATCTGTGAGCCACATGTCTTCATCAGCGTCCGAGAAGGACATAATTGGGAAGAGAACATCTTTAATAATGATAAACATGTGCGGCTTCAGGAAATTCCAAGAATGTGCGTGACTCACGCTCTGAGTAACATAGTTGAGCGTCTGTTGTAAAACCCTCGGGGAAATGTATACCTTTGATCTATATTGATCTAATATTTTCAGGAGTACTTCTAATATTCCACCGGAGAAAGTGGTCAGATACCAGTCGGCAAACTCCCTGTAATCTTTGCTGACGTAGCCGGGGCTTCCGTACCTTTCGAAGATCCTGTGCAGCGTGTGCAGGGCCCACTTCTTGCATTTCCACGACGGGTGCTCTTGCCGTTCGTCCTCATCGATCTGAAGCGTCGCGGGAGGGATGGCTTTGTCGGCCGCTACACGCAGCACCTCCATCCACTGCGAGAACGTCTCCTTGGTCATGAGGTCTAGCGGAAGAGAGTATTGAATGAGGGCAAAGAAAATCTTTAAAATAGACTTCTGAAGCAGCAGGGAGTCGTCGGACTCGTCTGTGTACAGCGTGATGATCAATCTGTGCATCAATGGAAGCAGTAGATTCATTGCAGCGATCAGATGAACGCGCTCATCCGTTTTGGTGTACTCATAGTTTTTAACCAGCTGGTAGAGGGCTAGTAAGGCACCGGACCACGAGGACGCATCGGAACTGTTAAGATAAAGTCCGATCTTGTCGACGATTTGAGCCCAGCAACCTGGAAAGTCATGTTTTATTATAGTTCGCGCGCAAAGAGCGAGTTGCAGTTTGATAATTTCAGGAGACTGTACGATGGCATCCACGACGGTCTCTCGCACGGCGGCGCGGTCCTGCTCGTGTATCCGGAACCTGAGCGGCTCCTCGGACTCGTCTTGGTCTTGCCAGTTTTGAGTGATCATATTCTTTAGGTAGATGACGCCGGCTTGCCTGACGGGCATCTCTACGGCGGTGGACATAACGACCTGCATGAGCAGGGGAGAGAATCCGATGATCTTGTGTATCTGCGTGAGTTGATCTTCGGCCTGCTGGCGCTGGTCCGGGTTAATCGACGCCCTGAGCACCTCGGTCAGTTTCCCGATATCCATGTTGAGCGAGGTCTGACGGACACTTTATCGGGAGGAGTTCAAATAGTTCAACGATGTTTTTGACGTCTTAATAGACGCACGAGCCCCGAGGGCGAGAGATTTACACCACAAGTCCGATCACGTGGCCGATTAAACCGATTGTCATTTTCATTCACTTTGCACAATTTATTGCACTCGCCAGGCGTTCGGCTAAAGATTAAACACGCTGATGGCCGAATTGTCGCAGTGAATTATTAAATGTGGTCGAGGATAACTAAATTAAACGAAATATAAAACGACTGATTAACCTGCAAACCCCGCAAGGTCGCTATGGACAGGCTCAACAATATAAAAATAAGAGAAAAATTAACTGTCAAGCGTCGAACAATTTTATCTGTGCGGTTGGCAGCATCGCGAATTGCACCGCCATCTTGGCACGCGAAACGGAGATATCGCTCTCTCGCTCCAACGAGCTTGCAGCTGTTCAAGAAAAAGTGCACAGCGTTTATAAAATCATTTCTGTCAGATACGTTACGGAGTATGGCCGTTGCCACCAAACGAAATCAATTTTTTTTCCACAAAGAATACGCGATAAACATAACAGTGTCGAGAGGATTGAGACAAAGGACTTATTTAGAATATTTTGAAGGCGCGAGGTGAATAAAATTAATAGTTGTTGCAGGTTTTTAAGTGTGTTAAGTTTTAAATATCATTCAAGATGTTGTGCTTAGTGAGCCAACCGAATTCAGTTGTTTTGGAGATCAAAGTTGACCCAAAGGCCATCGGCCAGGAGTGTTTGGAAAAGGTGAGCTTAAGTTTATGCATATTTGATTTGTGTTGATATTTTTCAATTTAAGAATGTTCATATTTCATTAGAGATATTGGTATTCATATTTTCACTGCTGTTCCACATTTCTATGTATGTATAGCGATAACGGTGTATCACACCTTCACATATTTATATTTTACCGCACCAGGCGTTTATTATTGTTGTCTATTTTTCCTCGATTTAACCGTGTTCATAAATATTAATTTACATTTTTACTAAGCTATATTATATTTGGATGCACTAGTAATTTAGTGCCCGGTTAAAAATATATACTTCCAATGCCAAATCGAATATTTTCTTTGACATTCCATTATTTTTTTTGAGTTATTCTTTTTTGTACACAACAGTCTATATTATAATTTATGAAACTACTACTTTAATAAATTCTTTCCCAAAAAATAGAGACTCGCATTACATTCATTCAAATCAGCCCCATTGCTTCAAAAAAAAATAACAAGATTCACAGCCGTTTTTGTTATTTTTTATATAGATTATTTTAGCAATCCATAATTCTATGGAAATCGTATTTATGAAAGTTTCTTTGTACTCCCTAATACTCCACCCACCACCGCCACTGATTGTATTACTAGTAGTCCCATTTTAAAATAAATACAATACACTAATAGTTTTACATATCATTAACAGTAATAAGTAAGTTCTGTGAAAATATTCTGTATTCTCAGTGAAAATGTATCAGGTAATAGATTTGTTATGACAGCATGATTGGCCCAAGTCGATGATTTGCCTTGTTGTTGTTGGTTTGCTCCAATGAAACAAAATCAGCAAGTAGTCCCTTTCATAAAAAGAGAACCAAAGAAAAACACAAACAAACATAGGGCTGAAGATAGGGCGATCAAATTTAATTTCAATGACAGCTTGGAGAAGAATACATTTGCACTGAGAATACAGTTTCACTGTAACATATACAATAAGTCAATGATTATTTACGTTTGACGTTTTTCTATAGCGTAATTTTTATTCATTTTTGCACATGCTTCTTTACGTTGTAATTTTGATAGACGCTTGGGAGGAATTGGCACACTACAAAATAATCTCATCTCGCGTAGTAACGTGGGCATACATTATTTTTACTACAAATAACACATATTTTGTAATCTTTATTATTTCATAATTCTGATAAGTAGTTGCGTATAACTAGTTCCGCGTTGTCTATTTTTTTATGTAATAATTACACTTACTATCGTCTTACAATGCGTATTTCGTTGGATGGGTCAGTCACTGTCGGGGATTGCAACCCCGGGATCCCGCTTCCTTATCGCGGAAAATACCGTGATTTCATGATCGTATGAAACGATTTTAATATTCGGAAATGCAAAAATGGCTGTGATATTGATATTTTTGTGGAATTTATTTACTCTCCCTTTAGGAATCTATACTTAGCTAATAGATGGAAACGAAGAAAGACTAATGAGTTTAATTGTAATACGGTAAGAAAAATAACAATGTATTTTAGTTGTACATAAATTATTTTATATATTTGTTGATAGTTATTTCGGCTTACGCCTTCGTCAAAACTATTTTCTCTTTGTCAGAACTATATAGTTCTGACGAAGGCGTAAGCCGAAATAGCTATCAACAAATATATAAAATAATTTATGTATAACTAAAATGCATTGTTATTTTTCTTATCGTATTATAATGGAGTTCTACCAAGTAAATGCCTACTCAATCAATAAATGAGTTTAATTGTGTTTATTTTTTAACATATCTTTTTAAAAAATGCATACCTTCAACACAGTCAATGTTGGTCGGGTCATACATACATACATATTGTATTTAGTTTTATTTCTTTCAATGTAAATTGATTTATGTTCGAATAGATGGATGTCTATATTCCTTTCCTTGTCCACCTGATCGTAAAAACAAGACGTAGTGAGCGATTAACTAACCACTAGTCCTATCGTTACTCTCGTCAAAAAACGACGGACGTTGAGCAACTGAGTAACAAAAAGCTCTCAAAGAAAACTTATGTCGAAATAAACTCGTCATGATCCCACGTGTTCTACATTGGGAGAAGGCATGGCTTTTTTTCAAATATTTATTGGAAATTTCTTGTTTGTTAATCCCGAGCAAAACATAGATTACAATCCATAGCTGTATGTGAGTATCAAATTATTTGCACAGCGTTCCTTTTACTGTACGAATGCGTGAACTTTTCGGCGAGGGGACCTTGAGAGTAATTACATAGTAACAAATCCAGAATATATTAAAAAAATATCTCATTGGATTTGTTCTCTTATCATATACCGATTCAACCTATGCTCTTATTTTATACATCGTTTAATTTGTGTTAATTAAGATGAATTACTAATTATTACATACAAGGACTCTTGTAAGGTTTTCTCACATAATAATTATTATGTATAATGTATGTACGGCCGACGCGGATAGAAACATGTTTTATAATAAATTCTCATGCTTGTATTTTTTTTCTAAATCGTGTTATTTTATATGGCATGTATAAAATAGTGTTTGTCTAACCATGTCTACTCCAATGTTTCCTCTAAGACCAGAGGTTAGCTGCGCAAGCCAATCCAACAATGTGCGTGTCACAATTTCAATCGTCGAGCAACTTCTGTTGAAATGCTTCATAATGTGGCCACCTGCTTCACATTGGGGCGGGCATGGATGACAACATAAACATGCACATGTTCTATTATTTTTTTTGCTTCACTATTTGTGAATATTTTCAAGCAATATTTGTTGTCAGGTCGTTGAATGTATCAATTATTGAGTGCGCGCGCCATCCTAGGACCAGTGCGCGGGGCTTTTCACGGCTGCGCAGCCGAGATTCCAAGATTCTTGACATTTCTCGTCATTTTTATTTAAATATATTGCAACCTGGCAAATAAAATAATCGTACATGTCAAGAGAAATACATACTGCAAATAAGTTCAACATTATTTTCCGCCATTCTATACAACGGTTTTAAGAAATTTTCTAGAACTTCTACGGGGTTAGCCAATCTAGAAAATACGTTAGTTACACACTATGTGTGTTCGTAAAATGAACAATAATGCAATCTTCCGCTCTTTTCACTCTTGTCTATGATACTTTGGTATTTACCTACCTATTGATTTGTTCCAAGAAATAATTTATATATTTCGAATTCCGTGACTAAGTAATGAATCTCGAAGGACAAAGTCCAGCATATCGAGTCGCAGGTAATGGCATATCCAGTCATCGCGCATTTTTTGCTGCCATTTTTTTCTTACCCAATCCTCATGTTATTAATCTTTAAATCTCTTGATCCGTAACTATGCAATCGTAATGTATTTATAATGCGGTGGCTGGCATTATTGTGTGTCCTTTTTTATTCTGTTGGGTCCAAAGTCCGCCGGCAGTAGGTATTTAGCGTTCGGCGTTTTCGTGTTTATTTATAGCGGTGTTGCCCACTTTACTTTTTTTTTTTTAATGCGATCTACTTTTGAAATGGAAGCCTTTACTGAGATCTTGTCAAAACTATTACAAACAAAATATATTAAAAGAAACAATGCACTGGACAAATACTGACCTGATTAAAACAAGGTATATCTCACTTGTAATGTGTTCACTGTCAATATTTGGTGGAATGGCATTATAATTACAATAAAAAGACATTTTTAGTACTTATTCCAGGAGCGGTTTATGTGCTCCATTTTGGGAACATTTGATTCATTGTTGCAATTATTGAGAACAAAACAAGTCATGGGGAATCATTGCGTACGATTGATGATTATCACCAATCGTAGCCAGGGGTTATTTTTTCTTCTTCAAAATGTGACCTTTTGAATTAAAAACTTCATATTTTTAAATGTCTTTTAAACGTCCGTTAATTGGATCCCGTAATTATTAACGCGGCGCCAAATATAATATTTTATGCCGCACAGTTGGACAGTATTTTCATAACTTTCTTTAAAATTTAATAATTTCTCACCGTTTATTCAGGCACCGCATCTTAAAATCAGCACGTGGTTTGTCGTTTTTTTTAAATTCCTCATATAGCTCCAATCCCTCGCAAGTTTTTTTTTTTTTTTTTTAATTTCGAACAGTATAATTTAAAATTCAAACACCTATCTTCAAACATGTGAAGCATCATCAATCTATCTTGTTTCATCACAATTGGAGACAGGCACACTCTTTGTATTCACATTCATCACGTAACCCCATCTTTGGGGTCAACGGAGTCAAAAAGCCGCCACCCGTCTAGTACAATGCTGGCAAGAGTAAATTTCGCCAGTGAAAAATTATCATAGCCTAAGTGGAGGGAAGACCAAGCGATACGTGGACCGCGGGAACAAAACGACATCGTTAATAATTACACGTAAACGGGTCCGTGCCGTAGTGTCAACGGTGTTGGCTTGCGTGCAGGACAGCCCGGGTCCGAGTTCCGGTACGAGCGGATTTTTTCGATAAATCAGTTCAAAGGCATCGGTGTTTGTTTTGTTGAAAATCCCTTCCCACGTTTCCGATCCCAAAGAGCGACGCATAGTGACACCGATTAGCTAGTCACTAGTCCTCGTATCCTTTCCATCCCTACTCGTTGAGAAACTGAGAAACAAGCAGTTCTCTTAGAAAAAACATATGTTGAGATAAACTCCTCGAGGAGTCCATATGATCCAAGTTGGGAGCGGGCATGGTTAAAAAAGTCATGTACATATGTACATTTTTTTAACTTACACTGTTTTGATTTAATTCGTTTTTAGTTGCAGTCTATCTTTACTATATTCAACTATTTTTGCAAGAGTTCTTTCCTATTCATTGGATTTTAAAACACTTCTATAACATGGACTTTCAATTCAGATGTTCGCAATACCAACGGAGTGCCAGTCTTATAAATTTTTGGCTGTCCGTAGTACGGAAAAATAGTTGAATCTTTTTTGTACTCTCTAATACTCTGTCGCCAGCCGCCACTGAATACACTCATATTCTTCGACCAAATTCGTTCAAAGGGTATTAGATTTGAAATTACTGTACATCTCCTAACATGAATATAAAAATCAGTTTGAAGAATCTCAGTTTCTTGGATTGGTGATGCCAGTAAAAAAAATATGGCGATAATTATTTTTTGTGTTCGGTTGGTCACACTAGCGATAAAAATTGATGTGAACGTTGCCGAGTGATAATAATTTACAGTGTGTGTTTTCATCCTCAATTGATTTGATGGTGTTAGCGAATTTGGCCGATTGGACGGATGATCACATCTCATTGTGGTCGGTGAGTGGCCGCCCACCAGCCGGCAACAGATGCTGCTCCGTGCGATCGGATAGAAAACGGGCAAAGTCCAATATGTACCACTTACTACTCACATGCATGCTTCACCTAGCAATTATATTTTTTGCCCACTTATTGTAATTATTATTCATACCTCTTCGTTGCCATGTGCGCCTGATACCGAATATAACGCCCAGGTGCCAATTTACTGTTTTTTTTTTGTTCTCTAATTGTATATTTTTTTTCATTGCTATAATGGTGATTTAATTAGGGCACGGGAATAGTTTAGTGTCAGTTTAACGTCTAAATCACGGCGTAATTAAAAAATGCCCGTTTTTTCTACCATAGTTATAACGACGTATTCATTAAAAATATTGTTGTACTTTGTACTTTTACAATATCCCGTTTCACTTTTATCAACAAAAAAATGCATTCACGTATCATGTGTTTGATTGATTTTCAGTGGTCAACGGTTTTTGGACCAAATGATAAAATAGATCTACCGGAGACATCTTCGAAACCTAAGATAGTGTATTTGTTTTGCCACTCATCTACTCGCTTTGATTTAACTTGCAGGATACGAATATACAAATATACGATGATACATAGTAATATCGATTTCTTAAAGAGTAATTTTACTAACTCCACTTTTGGCTGAAAATGACTTTATAATGTCATCTTGTTGTATCATGCAATGTGCACGTCCGATGAAAATTTGATAACTCCATAGTCTTTCTAAAACCTCTGCTAATTATCCAACTCCACCATTTTCTATCGTCATATGTCATTCATTCGTTGTTTTTCAGTAGGTGGTACAAATAAATCGTTTGAAAGTCCTATTTTAAATTTTCTCGATCGTTTTGAAAATACCAACATAATCAGTGTTTACCTTCTCCTGCCAAATTGACAAAAACGGAGATGGCAGATTTACTCATTATAAAAATAAAAAAATATATAAGATGTAGCAACGTGTTTTATTGAATTAAATATTACTTATGTGTAGTAATTTAGTCCGGCCCTTGACTCGAAGATGGAATGACAATCCGGCCCCAGACCTAGGAAAGGTTGCCCATGCCTGTTTTAAGCCATCGATATGATACACCAGGGGGCAGTGCCACTTTTCAACATTCTTCCACACACACACACACTTTGCAGATAGATTAATCAAGACAAATTGTGATTGCATGGTTTATTATTTCATGGAAAACGGCAGATAACTTGACAGTTGGCTATAAGCTACAAACACTACCGTATCTTGTTCAAAATGGACTCGCAGAAAAGCAAATGTCGGCTTAGTTTCTCAAGCGATATCTTTTTTTTGCGTAGGTATTATTATTCTCTATGGTCAATGTCTTCGCACTTAGGCGTTGTGTAATGGTTTGAATAAGATTAATTAGTAAAAAGCTTTCACTTGCTAGCTATTAAAATTTAATTCAACATTCACAGATTTCATTTTCTAATATGTTATTATGTTTTTTTTCTTCATACTATTCACGGATGAATTATTTGTACGACAAAGGCTTTTTATAACACGGTATATGGTCTCGGAGAGATTTGACTGTAACCAGAGTAATAAGAGTATAAAAACTGATAACTCCACAATTTCAAAGGATACTGTATACATTTAACTATACAAACATCCATTGTAGTTATTGTGCATTAATACATTGAACATATTATTCATTCAGTTGGAATTCCATCATCAGTTAGCACTCCTCAATATATATATTTTTCCTTCCAGTTACTTCTCTATAGATTTAAGAAATTGATTAATATCACAGGGTTTGCGTATTTATTCGCATGGTCAAATGAAATACCGAAAAATATACCACATTATGACATGTTACAAACTTTTAACTAAGGCACACAATCCAATATATGTATACTGTTTTTGAATCACTTTTAAGGTGTTCACTGTCAATACTTGGTGAATTGGCATTATAATAAAAATAATTACACATTTTAAGTACTTATTCCACATGAAACATATTGGATCAGGACCGGTTTCGCTCATGGCGAGCATTATCAACTGATAAGAAATACAACGAGACAGTGGTATTTATACGAATGTCGACATTGGAGTTGTAGGAGGTAATAAGATATTCAAAACTATATAAAACTCACTTCTCGGCCAAAACCCTACGCCAGAAATGAACGCAACCGTATAGCAATGAAATCAGCGCGAATCCTGCTTTATTCCTTAGTTTCTTTTTTTTTTGCCTAGCACGCTATCCTTGGGTTGTCGTCATCAATTGATCACTATCCGCATATTTAACATCAAATAACAATTATTATTGACGTTATCAATACGCTTTGTTATTATTTATTTCTTGAATATCAATCGTCATTAACGATTGCGCGCGCAAATATTATTATCATTAATTTGTATACACTATTATAATTTTATACACATATAATAATTAAAATATTATCTATATTTATCGCTCATCTTGAACTATTCGCGTATACAGTTTAATTATATTTTTTTCTCAGTTTATCGCGACGTTATTCTGACTTTGTCATATCTGCGTTGACACACCTTCTTTAGATATTAAATGTTGTTCGATATTTTTTTGTTATGCTGAATCAAATAGTTACTTGTGTATTTACTTGATAAAACATATTTAATTTAATTGTTTTGATATCTAAAATACACTACTCAAAATTATGCATACAATCGATTGTCTTTGAACACGGATAATACGTTCGCTCCAAACATAACAGCCTTGCATAATCACCGTGTTCAAAAAGTTACACTAAACTAAGATAAACAAAATATTGATTCCGTTACATTGGACTGTTCAAAAAGAGAACTAGGTGTATGCACTCATATTTATATAACCGAGCTGCGTACGCAACACCAATACTTGGACCATATTAAATATATGGCTCTCTGGGTGAAGATATAGGCGTTGGTTTTAAGTAGAGAATATTTTCTTGAGAAATATGCACAGATGATGGGATCGTCGTTGTTTGGCGGAAACAAAGATACTTAATTCGATTGTCGCCTTTTGTGGAGGACACCATATTTTGCATATGAAATAAATACCGAATCCATTAGGGATATCTGAACAGACTTCGCATAGTAATCGTTGCTAATTTTGTTTACAAGCACAAAAGCGTTGAGGTCAGATCTGCGCGGGGGTGTTCGTGTGGACCGTATGGTCAATCGCATACCAACGCGGCCGATACTGTTCTTCAATAGTTTTTTTCTCATTATATTATTTCCCAAGGGCAGATAATGATTTAATCAAGAATTTAAAACCGTGTCGGGTAAAACGAACTCTGCTAATTGATGTTTTTTAAAATGCATGGAAAATCCCGAGTTGATTCGTGATGTAGAATAATTACATTATTGTCTTTTAAATTTTAAATGATGCCAACGGAAAAATGCCCAGTGCTGTGTAAGTCACTTGAATGTCACCGGTCAATTAAACGTCATAACTCCATGTTATATTGAGGTTTCTCGAGTGACCTTTCAGATGTTTCACTTATTGAAACCGGCATGCGAAAAATCATAAAAATGGAAGTTCTATTTTTAAAATCGGCCAAGACGGCAAAGTCAAAAAAAGAACATCACCTACCGCCTCATTACTTTTATGGCTGTTGATATTTTGTGTTTGATAAAGCATACGAAAATAGTGCGGCCGTATTATTTTTCACTGCATACATGCAAAATTTGCCACGATACCAAATAGTGTTGAGTGACGTTCATTAAATAAGTATTAAAGTGCAGGTTTTCTTTGTGGAATGGCCTATGGGTAGTTGAGTTAATTTAAAAAATCGTAATGATGAAATATTATCAGGGCTGTGGAGTCGGTGAAAAAAAGTCCGACTCAGACTCCAGCATTTACCAAAACCACGACTCCGACTAAAAAAAGGTTAATATCGTCACTTTTTTCCCCTAATTTTCCTATTTATGTGTTTTCAATTAAATATCAACCCTATCAATGCGGCCAAAAGCCAAATTTGACATATTAAATGCCGACTCCGAGTACGACTCCGGCCAAAATGCCGCGCCGACTCCACAGCCCTGAATATTATGTCACTTTTCATGGCCGACTAGTAACGGAAAATTTTGAGGCTTAATAATATCAATAGCTATTTTTTTTTTTTTAATTATCCATCATTCTTTCACGCATTCAGAGTATAGATGCTTGCTATTTACGTTACAAAATTTTGAAAATGTTTCTCAGTTAAATATTTTTTTTTTCAATAATGGCAGATGTGTGATAATGCATCGGATGTAAGAACCGGTTCTCATTTGTAATTCATGATTATGCGAACGCACATTACTTGTATGATACAGACTCTTCGCTCTGTTTTTAGTAATGACCAAATTTTATTATTGTTTAATGATTGAATGTCAGTTTTGTTTACCTGTCATTATTTTTATCACAATTCAATGTCGCAGCCTTGTTATTAATGTATTTACTTCTAAACGTAAAATTATGCCAATCACGACAGAATACCGAATCCATTAAATGTTTACCGTCCATTTAAAATGATTACTATGATTAAATATTTGCAATGACATTTATTTATCATTCACGTTTCTATTATTATATGTATCGGTAATCGGCCGATTATATTGCGGCATCAATTTCTGTAAATATCATCCAATACTATTATAGTGTAACAGAATTAAACGATGGATCCCTCTGTGGTTTTATGAAATTGTTCAAAACAGGTTTGGTTTGATTTTCAACCGTGCCGTACCCAGTTTAATAGTTTCACGGTGCGTGGTCAATGAAATCTTAGGCCGAGGGCATTTCACGGTTTAATAAATAGTAATTTAATGTCGCAGACCTATCGTAGGTTTCAAATGATCAGCGGTGCGTGAATACCAAAACAACTGAGTTTTGGATTACATTCGGGTGTTAAGGTATGGATGAAGATGTCAGTGGAAGAAGATTGTTAGAAATACACTGAGATTGCGGTTCCAAAGACGGTCCATTACATTAGTCCATCAAATTGTCGTCTTATATTGTATGTTACAGTGAAAATGTATCAAGTAATAGATTTGTATGACAACTTGATTTCAATGGTCACGATCATTGAAATTAATGGCCCAAGTCGATGATTTGCCGGCCTAAAGTTTTGGTTTGCTTCAATGAAACAAAATCCGCAAGTAGTCTCTTTCATAAAAAGAGTACCAAAGAACAACACAGACAAACATTGGGCTGAAGATAGGGCGGTCAAATTTAATTTCAATGATGACAGCTAGGAGAAGAATATATTTTCACTGAGAATACAGTTTCACTGTAACATATATATATACATATATATAAATTCTTTACTGTATTTCTTTTACGGTTTATTTTAGCTTAATATTTAGACTACTCCGTCGTAACAGTAGATAATACAAAATTATTAACGTGCCAACGTATCCAGCTCGACTACTTTGCGGCCCAATCTTATAGCTGACCGAATTACAGTGCTTGCGTGTAGATTCAAAAATCTTCAATGAAGGAATGGACAATCGATTAAAATGTCAACACAAGACTCTTGGTATTTTCCAGATATTTCTTAAAATTTCTCTGATATGATAAAACATCTGCGATGACAGTGGCGAGACAAACGAATGAAGTTTTCCCCGGCTCAACATAATAAGATGGCCACTTTTTTTTGTCAATCTGAAATGGTCGATTGACCCATTGTAGCTCTATAAAATGGCCACCGTTTTCATATTGGCATTGTCCAAGACTATACGAAACGGCTGGACTTGAAATGTAACTGCATAATTTTATACTGGAATTTTAGGTTTAGCAAAAAAATGATTTTATAACATGGCAATATTTCATAAATTGTACTCGGTTTGCGCGCGTGCGTACTCGATTATGTCCATTGTTTGCATACAAAACTGGACATCGCCAAACCCGTACAAATCATTCTTATATTCAGTGTGGCCGTTTCAAATTATTCGGTTAATGCTCACGGACACTTGTTGAATTTTAATTTTATTTTAGTAGGCTCCACTGAACGAACAACAAAGTTTGTTTTACCGTCGTTCTGAACATTTTTTGAAATGTTTTGAACCACCTAGTCAGATTTTGATACTTTGGTTTGGTACGCAAGAAATACTGCACAAGATTTTACTCGCTGTCGTCGCACAGACGGCCGCGTGCTTATTTATGAATTTCGCAAACATTTTTTTCTGACTTGGACTTCAATCACGATCACGTGGTATAGTCTTATTTGTCAATTTAATATTTCCATTTTCAGTAATCTTTTTTTGAAGCGGAAATTACTATTACTACCTCACTGTTCACGCCTTTAAAGCTAAGTAATATTTAAGACCAGGCACCGGTTCTTGTCAAATTATTAATGCAATGGCTGCTAATGATTTATGTGTGCGTAGTAAAATTTTGCAACACCGGTATTCAATATTAATAGTAATTATCGATACCGAAATAACAATTCTGATGACGGCCTATTGCGATCGCGCAATACCGGTCGAATTAACAGTAAAATTGTTTCATTTGAAATGAGCGTTAGGTAGAATAAAAATAATAGGCGTAAAGTTTGCTAGGATCAACGCGTGACTGAAAATAAGAAATGCAATTTATTCGCTGGCTATCTTACAAACTGTCAAATTAAATCAATCGGTATATGAACATTTCTAATTTGCATTTTGAAATTTCCCGATATTTCTTTCAAACTAAAAAAAATGATCTAAATACATGGTTTCGGTCATATCGGTATTGCCATCCTTATTTGTAATGACGTAACAGTAAGTTTACCAAAATCATCTATATGCTAAACCTGGCATTAGACCTATTACATGTGTACATTACCGAATAAGTATTATATTATTATACGTGCAGTACTTTTGTGTATGTCACATTACGTATTTTTGTATGTCGTCATAATTATTAGTGAATGTTAGAATAATATCTGCCTTTATTTTCATAGACAAAACTGCCTAGTGTGGCTCGTTGAGTTAAAATTAAGCTGTGGCAAATTAAACCTTTGGTACATTTAAAAAAAATCAATTTGAAACGTGTATCTTTTTTTTTGCTATTGCTGCTTGTCGTAGTTTTATGGATTCGCTTCGAGCGAGGCATTTTTTGTAGGAACTAATTATTATCCTGCGATAACGGGGGACCCCCCTGTATTGATGTGTTGTTGACGTTTGCTTTCAGGCGATTATCGCTTTACTTTACACAAAGTCTCATTTTCTCGTAATCCGGTTTTTTCTGGAATTAAAAAAAGAACAAAAGTGCTGCAACTGTTGAAACATTTGCTTAGATTAAATAAATACACAGTACCTTTTTATCTACGATTGCATTTTTTTTTTCTCTTTGGTTTCGTCATTTGTTTATGGGTAGTTTTAGTTTTTTTTACCTTTCAGAGTTCATTACACTTTCGCAGAGGCTATTGTACTTCTCATTGAAATTAATTTGTATAAATGAAGATTCATCGACAGGTGGTCTCTCTCTATCGGAAATTTTAATGCTTTTAATGGATTTTTTAATGCTAAAATTACCTCGTGCATGTACGAAGTTATTGGTAGTTAGTTGGTTAGTATTCGAGACGTTTGAGTTGCCAGGCAGTTTACAACTGTTTATTTTTAGCTCGTTGTTCATGCTTACGCAGCTTTCTAGTTATGTGTTACATTATGAATACATTACAAGAAGATTTATGTGTTTTGAAAAATATATTTATACCAACGATTATATTTCATTAATAATATCTCGGTGATTTATGTGACATTTTGTATCTATCTCACAACTCTGGCGTAATTTACTAATTTAATATTTGTTTAAATACCCTATTATTATATCTTCGCAGACTATGAATCATGCACTGCCGATTGTGTGTACCAACTGAGCAAACTTAAGCATCCTAAACCTTGTACCTTGTAACTACTGATATTTTAGGTGTCGAGGTCAACCGCTTTACAGGTATTCAAACTAAATATATTTTTTACAAATTGCTATTTTTTCTACAACGCCTACTCCATATAGTCCAGCCACTTTATAGTATGATGTAAATCTACACACGGTTTCACAAATATTGTGCAATTTTGACAATGTTCTTTGTAGTATTTTGGTGTTAAAACCACGCCGGTAATTTTAACTTTTCCTATCACTGTTTGTGCCAAGCAAAATGTCACTTTTTATGTGTCAGCTGTCACTTCTTGGTGGAAAACATTATTTGAAATAAACAATACATATGCATACTAGTAATACTTCGAAAAATATCAATATAATATAACCATTCAGCGTGTACGTGTTATTTTCCAACGTCAAAAGATCGGCTTTCCTAACTTAGAATCTCTTCTAATCCAATATACGAATTTCTTCCTCGCCTAGTCGTAAATCCATCTCTAAGTCACAATGACATTTCGTGTATTACCAAGTTATTGTTGCCATAATTATTTAAGCGGCTTAAATAATGATAACGAAAAAAAAACTATCATATTGGTGTTCAAGTAAAAACCTTGGTTCAGTTTCGATGTTGTAACACTCGACGCTTTTTATAAATAGAATGTGATAATTTTAAGCGCTGAATACACGGATTCAAACTTCGAATGATTATTACGATAATATTGACAATAAGTAGGTAGGTACTTGGTGAAATGATAAACAGTAGCCGGCCACCACTGTTACATTGTCTTTCTTCTTCCGTCCCTTCCCATGTGAACTTATCCTCTCCCCTCGTATCAGACCGCGCTTCCTTTCCCGCGGATGGCTTTCGCCGTATAGAGTCCAAAGTCCACGCCGTGATCGCGTGCTCGTAGTATAGGAGTTTTGTTACCTTGTTGCGATGTCTCGCTCCCACGTCCGCATTTGATGCGATTCCCCGTCTCGCGCGAGCACGTGCTCGGTGAGTGACAGCGAGGTAGCGAACAATCTGATTTCGAACGCGCCAAATCGATTTGATGCGGCGGCCATTTTTTTATCGGCTATTTATACAATTTAACATTTTATTGGAAGGTTAGTTTAAAGCTGGGTAGAAATGGTGTCAATTGATTTGATTGAAATGCATTTTTTGCACGTTATAACAAGCAAATTTAAATTCGAACACTGGCACAGCTAAAATCCTTCGTGTGTATGTCACGAACGGATTTCCATTCTAACCTATTAATCATTTCAACTGTACTCAAGGTAACAAGTACATGTTCATAAAAGCAACGATTTTTTTAAAATTAATGTTGTATGTCTTTCGCCAGCATTCTAAGCAAAGCTGTTAATAGATCCAAATCAAAAAAAAAATACTTATAATATTGCTGTGTACACTAATGTATGTGTTGATATAAATTATAAAAAATTGAATTTATTGAGATCAGGACCGGTTTCACTCATTTCGAGCATTATTAACTGATCAGGAATAAGTACTAAAAATATGTTATTATTTTTATTATAATGCCATGCCACAAAGTGTATTGACAGTGGAAAACCTTAAAAGTGATCATTAGAATCTTTGTAAAAACTTATAAAACAAATATCAATATATATGCTAATGTCCATAATTCACATAGCATGTCGATTGACAATAATGATCAAAAATAACCAGGGGGTGGTGTGACAAATCGTGTGAAGAATCTCATTTCGACTGAAGGTGCCTGGTGGAATTTAAATAAATAATAAAAGTATTTTTTTGATATTTTCTGGATGGTTTCTAAAATATTATCATTTGGCAATTTCTTTATAGCTAGATAATCGCCCAATAATATCAAAGTGGAATTAATTTAGTCAACATATATTGTAATATTAAATTCATTAAAATAATGATTTATTCAAGGGCACATTTTTCCGTTTGCTGCACTTCGAAGGAAGTGAGCCGTCGAAAAATAACCATGAAAAATTACATATTTTTTCATCACACATTTATGCATATTATTACTGCGTTTCTAATGCTACACAACATCCTGATTACTCAAATTGTTATGTTTTTCGCAAGCCATTTTAAAAGAAGAACGTTAAATATCAACAACATCGTACCTAATCCATTGTTCACAAAGATTATCCGGCTTCAATTCAACTTGTTCGCTTTCGTTGCCGTTCAAAAAGGTTGCCTTAATCTCGTAAGTCGGTCACATTTATTTATTTTCGGTGTACTTAGTAAAACATAAATAAAGCAATTGCCTCACGCTTCGCGACTACTGTTTACTTTTACCTGTGTGCCTGTATTGTAACAGTGGTGGATACGTTTATCTCTTTTCTAAGCATTTCGATTGATTTAACATCATCTGGCTATCTTGCTCTGTGTATTGATCAGATACTAATACCTGGGTTCGTTAATTTATATTCTCGATTTAAATTTAACACTTGGGCATACAAAATCGTGTTCGAATTCAATGCACAAAAAGAAAGTATGATATTCATCGCCTGCTTGATTCTCGTTGAAATAATTTAATACTTCATTGTCATATTGCGAGAGAACCGGGTCCAAAGTCCGTTCTGTGGTGTTCAGTATCCGAAAAGTCATATGTGCAATAGTTTTGATTAACGATAATAGTCTTTATTACTATTCGCATTGTGTCTTATTTGGCTTATGCTTTTAAATATTTGAACGCTTCTATTGTCGGGTACAAAGTCCAAACGTGCTTCTTCTTTCATTATTACAATGCTCTAAGTGCTGCAGTGGCGCTACAATTATAGCGCTTCTGTACTGGTGTATAGAGTTTTTTATTCTTTGAATCGGTTGAATTCGTGATTCGTTCGCCGCTCCATTTCTATTGAAATCGTTGTATGTCGATGGAAAACGAGTCTAGCCAATGTGATACCAACGCTGCGTGTCTATCTGGTCTATTTTAGATTGTCAATGTGTACGTTTTATAACTAATTTTATTGGTTACGAGAATTTATATTGCTCTCTAGGTCCAAAGTCCATATTTTTGTCCGTGATGAATGTCTTGTCAGAAATGCATAATCAAAAACATAGGTAAACGAAACCGGCTAACGATATAGCACAATTGAGATTTCCTAGAATTATTTCAAGAAAGAATTAGCTCGACACAAAAAATACAAATAATCAAATTTCAGAAACTACTCTACGGCTTGTCAAAATAATGTTGTATTTAAATAACTGAAGGTTAAAGTTTCAGAATGACTTCAAATCCTTCCTGACTACATTTTTGCGACTGCTCTTCACTAACATGTCCGCTCCCAGCTTGGAGCATATGAACTCCTCAGAGAGTAAATTTCAACATAGGTTTTTTCTACGAGAGGGTTTTCTCTTTTTCGAAGAGATTAGGGATGCAAAGGATACGAGGACTAGTGGTTAGCTAATCGCTGTCACTATGCGTCGCTCTTTGGGATCACACGAAAGGTGGGAAGAGATTTAACAACACAAAGACCACCCATTGCCATTGAGCAGAATCGATTCATCTACTGAAAAAATCTGGAAACGGGAAACGAACCCGGGTGGTCCGACGACGTAGACCACTGCACCACGGACCGGGCAACATTATGTGTATAATTAGTAATAACAGCAGGTAGATACATAAAAAATAGTTATATTTATTAGTAGGTTCTCGGCATGTACCTCTGGGAACGGCCTTCGGGGGCCTTTGAACCCTTCCAACCGTGAACCCGTGACCCAGCCTTCGATCGACAGCTTGTACTATGAACAGCTGACGGGAGAGCTAACATGGTGCCCGCATCATCGCCGCTTTCGAGCAGCGGCTAATAAATAAAATTGACCCAAGGTTCGAGCCCTTATCGTCGTGTTTTCTTTTCTCTCTTTTTTTTAATCGCCATTGCGTCATGCTCGGCTTGTGTCCATTATTAGTTTGTTTCGAGTAACAGGTTTCACTTTCCTCTCCGCTGTTTGTTTGGGAAGATAAAAAACATTTTGTACCCACAACAGGTCGAAACGTTTTGTTTGTAGATACTTATTACTATCGCACCGTAGTGTGTTGGGTTGCCCTTGAATATATGCGATGATCTAGGCTTCAAATCCCCATAAGAACCTTTTTCATATTTTGCTTTTTGAACGATCAAAATGTCGGCTCGTAATGAATCAATTGTCTAATGATAACTTACTTTTCACAATAAACGATTGTACAGAAATTGTTCAAAGTATTCGAAGAGGGTGATGAATGAAATAGGTGGTTAGGAAAAAACGAAAAATAATAATGAAATGCATGACGATGCCGAAAGACGAAACCCGTGTCGTTAGCGACAAAACTCATGGAAACAAACGATTGAAATTCCATCGAGCACCTTCATTTAATTCACTTGACTATTTTTCTCCCGGAAGAATTTAGTCTTTGAAAATATAATTGTAAATCTGAAATACATTGCTATTTTGCAGTGCGATAATGGAGTTCTACCAAGTAAATGCCAATTCAATCGATCAATTCTTGTCAAATTAAGAGACACGGAGAAATACAATTGTGATATTTATGTCGATTTCCATGAACCGCCTTATCCAAAATCACATACCCCGACATCGACCTATTCCAGCTGACATGATGATACCGTTCAAGACGATGCAATAACAACCCTTCTCAGAAAATATTGACATGATTATGCTTATGTCGTCAGTCGTATTATTCA
The DNA here is from genome assembly GCA_028554975.1 of Himalopsyche kuldschensis. Classification (NCBI taxonomy): domain Eukaryota; kingdom Metazoa; phylum Arthropoda; class Insecta; order Trichoptera; family Rhyacophilidae; genus Himalopsyche; species Himalopsyche kuldschensis. Next base: position 2,757,106 of record JAHFWI010000025.1, read on the forward strand.
ACACCAAAGATATTATCTCATCTTGAAAGAACAAATACGATTTTCTGCTTATTATGTTTTGCACGTTTTTGCTCTCGACAAACCGGGCAAACCCACGTTGGTTTTCGCGTGATGGCATCCCAGGTAAACTGTGCCCGCCTAACCGAAAACCAGACTGACAAGTTTTCGCATCAAATATACGCTGGGCATATACATACGTACACTCTTTATAAAGTTACTTTTATTTCGCAGCCGTCTTTATACTTGAATGTAAATTTCAATTAGAACGGCTCGGGCAAGCTAAGAAGCTTTTTCATAATGAATCGCAATTCATCTTCCAGGATATGATCAATTCATTACAATGAATGCACCCTAATGACGATATGTATGAAGATTAGACATTAGACATTCAAGTATTGTGCGATAGGATATTTCGGAGAGTCTATTTTATATCTCTTACTAAGTCACTTTTAAGGTGTTCACTGTCGATGCTTTGTGGAGTGGAAATATAATAACACATTCTTAGTACCAAGGCTGTGGAGTCGGTGTCATACTGGGAGTCGGAAATTTAGAAAAGTTTGAGCTTTTTATTTTCTCATATAATATGTCAAATTTGGCTATTGGCCGGATTAGTTGGTTGAAATATATTTGAATACACATACATAGGAAAGGTAGGAAAAAAACGTGACGAAATAAAACTTTTTTTAGTCGGAGTCGTGTTTTTGTTCAATGCTGGATTTGGAGTCGTAATCTTTTTTAACGACACCACAGCTCTGAAACTCCTCTTTTCCATCGCAGGGCGCGAATATAGTCGGTCCCTGTGGTCTAGTGGCAAGAGCTTTGTCCTAGCGATCTGGAGACCCGGGTTCAATTCCCGGCAAGGTCAGATTTTTTCAATTGAAAAAAAAAAGATCTTGGGCTGGGTGTATGTTATTTATCGTTGATTTTGTGCACAACCGATGCATTACTTATCATCGAGTTAATCTCGTATGACTTTCACAATTAAGAATATTTGGCGCATTGGCGTAAGCTGTAATGCCAAGATCTAAATTCGGTAATGAGACTTCAATCGCCCTCGATTGTTTATCCAATTCGTTCATACGAGTCATATTTACGCCCAACGGAAACAAACAACTCGCAGTTTAATCGCAAGTCTTTTGTTTTCTCACTCTCGTGCTACTGCTACTGCTATCGTCAACGCTTTATCATAACGGATAACGCGAATGATTCGCGACAGTTCAGATACGTCCATAGTAGGCAAAACTAGTAAGTTTTAGCCATGATTCGTATACTATACTTAAAGTGCATAGTAAAAATATATACTTTACTACGAATGTTTGGCTTACTTTCCGACACGGCAGTCCTGTTTTGAAATTTATTGTTTTTGACGCGGTTGGTCCACTTTCACCTCGCCAGCACTAAGGTTTCATTTTACAATACATGTACCGTTATTTCATTAATTTAATTGCAGTCATAATTTCAAGTATGTATGTATGTAAATGAATAATATACTTACACAGCTATTTTATACGAGGGGTGAAGAAACTCTTGATATCAGAAGGTCGCATTCATTTATCTCTAAACGCCGTAAGAAAGAGTTCTAAATGTTTCGTTTCGATTTAACTATTTAATAATGTATTTATGAATGTACGCTATTTTGTTAATAATTTCTTAAACGGCCGCAGGCTTCTGCAAGACAAATATGTCGTAATCAACGTTTAATACCGTATTTTTTCTTTCGGCCGTATAATAGGTAAAAAAAACGAAAGGGGAAAAATCCAAAATATTCATTGTTTTCTAATTTTAATTACCCTTTCAAGGAGTGCGTAAATTTATACTGAGTGTAATTCAACATTTTTTTTAACCGTGCCCGCTCCCAACTTGGAGCATATGGACTCCTCGCGGAGTTTATCTCAACATTGATTTTTTCTACGAGAATTGCTTGTTACTCAGTTGCTAAACCTCTCTTTTTTCGAAGAGAGTAGGGATGGAAAGGATACGAGGACTAGGACACATGACTAGTGATTAGTTAATCGCTGTCACTATGTGTCGCTCTTTGGGATCGGAAAGGTGGGAAGGGATTTTCAACAACACAAACACCCATGCCTTTGAACTGATTTATCGACTGAAAAATCCGCTCTTACCGGGAATCGAACCCGGGCGATCCGGCACGCAAGCCAACGCCGTTGACACTGCGCCACGGACCGGACAACTCAACATTATCTTGCTTTATTACTAATTACACTTTGTGATAGTAAGTCCGAAGATGCCTCTTAAATAAGCGAAACACATGTCACAATTAGTTAACACAATACGTGGAATAATCGAAGATATTTTATATTGAATTTACTTCATTCTACTGATGGAACTAAAAATGCGTCCATGGACTCCTTTAAAGGTTAATCATGCATACAGAAGCAAAGGTAGCCAGTCATCTTGGAAAAACATGCAAAATAACGAATGAAATTCTCAAGTAAAGAACAGCTCATTTTGCATGGGGCATAACAATATGTTGGGGCGCAGAATTTGCGCAAATCACTTCACAAAATGGCCGCCCAGTCATTTTGACAGCAAACTTACAATGATTGTTTTGGTACAATCGAAGCAATTTTGAAAAACTTAAAGCAACGATGCAGTCTTGTCGATATTTAATTGTGCAGCAAAATGGCTTGAGATTTTCAACCTTATACAGCTTGAATCAAAATCCTGCATTGAACTTAAATTCGTAAAATTATTTTTTTCTCCGAAATACTTCCAACGCCCTTAAATGCGTAAAATAAATGGCGTGCATTTATCGCAGTTTCGCGCATTTGAAGTGACGATATGATGTATGCGCGACATGTCTATAACGACTCAGAACGAGTTTGTCGAAAGCAAGACGCCACCCCCGAGTCATATATACACTTGTCTTGGGCAGCTTTTTGTTTTTTTTAAGGGCCATCTTGTTAACTCAAGTTTTAAGTACCCACTATTGAATGAATTAACCACATTTGAACGTACGTATGCTGTAAATGCACAACTTTGTCATAATGATACGCGTCAATTATGTGCTATTAAAGTTCTATTTTCAAATAATTTACCTACGTAATGTAATTGAAGTTTGTTTATGGTTGTGCGTCATATCTTGATTGTCTATGGTTACAGATAAATTCGTGTAGTCTACGTTTATTGAAGAAAAACCAGAATATAATTTAAATGAGATAGATGAGAATAGATTTTAAATGAACTTCTCAATCTTCCAAACTCACCATTGTTTGCCCCTTTAAATAAATATCATCAATAGTTAATTCAAACACTTGAAATGCATCAATTCTTCAATCCTTTGCACTCCTTAATATTTATTTTTTCCTCTTCCAGCAACTCCTCAATAGACTTTGTGTATTTATTGGCATGTTAGAACTAAATTCCGAAAATATACCACATTATGACATGTTACAAAACTACAGCTAAACTCGAAATAGGATTTAATAATAGATCACACTTTTTACGATATTACATTGAAAATACACAATAATTATAATTTACCCACATATTTCAATGAAACTCATCAAAAACGCTAATTTGTATAGATTGCGATACTAACAATTCAACTTAGTGATTTTCTTTCATTTGTATATATTATACGATACAAACCAGGGCTGTGGAGTCGGTAAAAAAAAGTCCGACTCCAGCATTTACTAAAATCACGACTCCGACTCCGATATTGAGCAAAAATACGACTCAAACTAAAAAAAGGTTAATATCGTCACTTTTTCCTCTAATTTTCCTATTTATGTGTATTCAATTAAATATCAACCCTATCAATGCGGCCAAAAGTCAAATTTGACATTTTAAATGCAAAAATAAAAAGTTCAAACTTTTCAAAATTTCCGAATCCGAGTACGACTCCTACTCGGGCCAAAAAGCTCCGACTCCACAGCCCCGATACAAACTGTGTAATGCGCCTTAGTTCAGGTTCATTCGCGCACTTGCAATGCCTGAGGCAGTAGAAATTCGAAATCCGGGTCGTTATTAACTAAATTCATGGAAAAGTAAAAAATTCAAACGATTCAAAGAATACCAGAATTTGTGGTGATTGAGGAAATAATTAGTGTGTAATTGGAAATCGGATTGCGGTAAAGATTGTTTGCTTCATTGTACATACGTCACTAAATGTCAAATCACATGACAATAGTTCCTAAAACACGTGTCGTTATTATTAGCATAGTCATATTAGCGTGGGAAATGATAATCCCCTAATTAAAGTCCCTCCAATACTCGCCAGCACAAACTACTAGAACTGTCAAACGTACTCGGGTCACCAAACAGTGAAATTAGCAATGTAGTCGTCCGTGTCAACAGGAACTAATTTGCAATGTGTATTATAAATACAAGCCCCGCCCCGGATGCGGAAATGTTCCTTTTAATAAATTGCAGACCAATTGATAGATACGACTTTAAAATTTATTGTCTGTGGTCTATTTTTAATTGGGCATTTTACCTTGCGGCCGTGTTTATACACACATCTCTAATGATCTCGTTCCATTACCGAGAACGTTATTACGTTACCATTATTTTATTTATTATGTTGGTGCAATTGCCGTGTTGCTAGCGCGGATAAATGCAACGGATATATTTATATGTATGTGGATCTGTTTATTCTTATTCGTCACTTGAGATCATCGATATATCTGTAGTTCATTTTTCAATCGCACAATAATGTAAATGGAATAAGGTATCGAAAATTAATGTTGAACATTTTCATTGTAAAAACTTCTAGATAGAAAGGCAAAATATTTCAATTAAACACGTTATTGTTGTAGCACTCCTTTGCAAAGATCAGGACCGTTTTCTCTCACCACCAGTTGAAAATACACGCGATGAAAGAAACCTGTCCTGAAATGTGTGTATTTATATCTTATATGTTATTCAACGGTGATAGCTCGCGTGTGCAATTATCTTGAGAGACAATGCCCGTTTACAAACAAACATTTCTGATTTTTGAAAATTTAATTAGATTAAAAGGCGAAACACAGTTACATAACCGGTAGTATAGCAACAGTATAATTTATAATTTCACACGCCATTTTTATTTGAAGAATCGATTAAATAAAACATAGTTATCAAAGATCAAACATGAATCCATAATAAGATTACCTGCAGAGTCTGGTGTATATATTTGCTTATGGACTAAAGATATACAATACAAAGGAGAAAAGTGACTGTCTATGTCTATAATATGTACTATTTATATAAATCTTTCATAACGAGAGTTTTCTGAAAGTTCAAACTCACTCCAGTATCTTTTTTAACGGTTACGGGGTCGCAAATCAAAAAGAATCATATGCGCCGATTTGATTGATTGAATCGACTTTTTAAAAAAAAAAAAAACATGTCTGCTTACAGTTTATGAGCATGTAGTCTCAAAAACAATTTCTATGGAACTGTTGTTACTTGCATAGTTACCCTACCGCTTTTTTTCGAAGCGAGTAGGGATAAAGTAGTGTGTGTGCTAGTGGTTAGATTTTCGCTCTCGTTGCGCCTTGTGGGTGGGAGGGAATGTCTTTAGGGAAGAATTTACATTTAGTTTCACAAGATTTGTACGCTAAAACTTAGCTATTTCGCCATTTTAAATATCTGCGTCGCTGTTTCTATGGTGTTAGCTTCAATTTCTTTTTTTCTAATCTCGATTTGCTTCTGGGAATTTTTCCAACTCGCAGACTCGTTCTGCGAACGCGTTCAAATTCTGCTTAAACAAAGACCACTCAAAATTACCAAAATCCAAGTGGGGGAGACAGCGTTCGGTTGTTTACGTTGCCTAACTCGATACGAAAAAAGCACACCAAGGTAACATGAAATAATGAACCAGGGAGGATATATGAGAGGGCTACGTGATCAGAGGCACGCGGTCGACCTCTCTAGCACAGTACCGTACCTCTTGTTTCGCTTGCACGCTTTTTCGCGCGGCGGCTGGAGACGAACCGACGGGCTTACGTGCAAAGTGACGGGTTTTTTACACGTGCCACTCGCGTTTTTTTACCTGATTCATATTTGTAATTATGAATATGTATTCATGTAGCTATTTAATTATTATATTATGATAGTGAATCACTCGAATACACAATTTATTTATGTACAAAGCTTGCAATCGTTGAAGTAAAACCACAACATCGATTGTGTTTTCTCTATTTTTAACTTTTGGTGTTAACTGTCAAAACTTATTCCACGTAAAATTTATTGGATCAGGACCGGTTTCGCTCATTGCGAGCATTATCAACTGATAAAAAATACAACGAAACACTTATATTTATACAAAAGTAAAGTAATAATTGCAAGGTATGACAAACAATTGGTATTGCAACTAAGCAAATAAATTAAAGCAAAATAGACCATAATTAAAATGTTGAAGACCTCTTAGCAATACAAGCTATTACATACATCTAAATGAATTAAGTATGAATAATCATTGACCAAATAAAAAAACTCTATGTAACTTCTTTCTATTTAATCGATTACTCGTCAAAACATTGATTCTTTCGTTTCTGCAAATTTTTATATGCAAATTGATATGTTCCTACATTTGCTTACCAAACATTGATAATTTTATGTATATCCTACATCATGGTAGTATTGAAAAACAATTTAACAAATTATTTATATTCGCACTACGAGACGAACAATCGTGTCGACACGGATCCGAAATAAGAAGTTATTTTCATATATATAAATGTATGAATGTGGTCTTGGAAAAAACTTGTTTTGTGTAAAATTTTGTTATTTTATAATCTAATATTTTTTCTCTCTTTTCATTTCAGGTATGTATCAAAGCTCAATGTTGCATCTTTGCTACTGCAAAGGAAAAGTGCTGATTTGATTTCACATAGCATTCGAAAGGTTTGCCCAAACATATTAAATTTATACGTAATTCAGTCTAATATGACCATCTTTCGGTGGTAAGAACTCCGTTTAGTGATGATATGGTTCTGGCAAAAGTTTTAGTATCTCGATCAAAAAAAATTAGGCATTTAGATGGGTGCGCTGTTTTTCTTCTTTCGTTGATCTTGTATTTAAATTATGGTCGTGTTTGTCTCAACTGATGTAACATTTAGAACACTTCTTAGCCATTGGCAATAAACCAGGGCGTTGGAGTCATTAAAAAAAAATACGACTCAGACTCTAACATTGACCAAAAACACGACTCCAACTCTGACTAAAAAAAGCAAAATTTGACATATTATATGCAAAAATGTTCAAACTTTTCAAAATTTACGAATCCGAGTACGACTCCGGCCAAAAAGCCCTGACTCCACCACTCCGACTCCACAGCTCTGCAATAAACGGCAATGCTAAATCTTTAAAAAATATTATGATTATTGGATCGTTGCGCAAGCCGCTAAGTTTTGCACCGGAAATGCTTTCTTTTTGTTGACCCTTTTGATATAAAAACCAGGGCTGTGGAGTCGGAGCTTTGGCCGGAGTCGTACTCGAAGTCGGAAATTTTGAACTTTTTAATTTTGCATTTAATATGTCAAATTTGGCTTTTGGCCGCATTGATAGGGTTGATATTTAATTGAATACACATAAATAGGAAATTTAGGGGAAAAGGGTGACGAATGTCGGAGTCGTGGTTTTGGTAAATGCTGGAGTCGGAGTCGGACTTTTTTTCACCGACTCCACAGCCCTGGTAAAAACTCATCGTTGCAATCAGTTTCTTGACTGATTTTAATTCTTCTATAGTTCTCACTTTGGCTCAGTCACGAGTCTCGACTACCTTTTTGCCATAGATTTTCGATACACTGGAGCACAGCTTTGAAAATTCGCGAGAAATTGACACAATATTATACTGCCATATTGGGTACAATGTGTCCATTTTCGTAGAACGTTCCAATTTCGAAAAAAACCTTCTCAACTAAAAACGTAACAATGAAGCGAACGGACTTTGACTCGAGTCCAAAAATACGACAAATTGAACAACTAACTTATCTCATGTATTTTTGCGATAGTAAAATCGTTTGGCATTGTTCCTCTAATTTTTGTTTTTATCTCGGTTTAAAGTTTAACAGCTTGATCGATCGATCTATTTTTTTGTTATTGAACTTATTGTAATGTGTACTTAATATCTTAAAATGTCAATGAAAAATATGTCGATTATAATACGATGTCATTGATAATAATGTCTCAGTTGAAAAATATGTTTTTTTTCTATTCTTATGTGATTAAATCACTAAATTGTTATCTCTTCGTACTCATTGTCCCGTACTCAATACCGAAATCAATCACAATAAACGCATTATTTTCTTATTTATTTCATTCTAATTAAAAAAAAAAAAATTATCTTCCTGTTTTCACATTCCAACTAACTCTTTTGGTATATAGTCTTTACCAAGCGGTGGAGAGCCTTTTTTATATCAAAGTCTATCAATAAATTTAAATTAAGTCACCGAAGACACTCGAGGGCATCAAAATACCTCTAGTCTATTCTCTTGTATGTTAGTTATCTCTATATATATATATAAATAAATTAATGTTTGTCCCGTATGCGTTCCTATACCGTTCGTCCGATTGCGATAAAACTTTGGTGAGTTGCGGTGCGGACGGCAGCGAAGGTTTCCTTATTCGTACAGCCATCATATGTCCTGAAATTTAAAATTAGGACACGTTGGTTGATTATTTTTAGGATTTTCTGTGGCGCATTTTCCAAGAATTATCGCGTTTTCTGGCGACTTCTCTCAATGTAACAAAAGTGTGTATATTTCTTATAGCTTAGCGACATTTCGCGTGTGTTCGGAAAAAAAAAATATTTTCTATCTTAAAGCACTAATAATCAGAATTAAAACACTTTCTTTTTTTAAGTGGCATATTGCAACGCAAACCGGATCCTCGCTAGTCACTGTATATTGAATGCATATTATTTAATGGGGATACCAATTGAAATTAAAATAGACATCACCTGCTAGCTTCAATCGTTTACCGTTAATTGGGTAAACCATAGGTTCCCAACCTTTTTGCAACAACGAAAATGCTTGAAAGTGGATATTTTTTTAATTGTCTGTAAGTTGGCGACCCATGGGTTGGGAATCCGTGGGTTAAACCAATTCCTGTCATGTACGTTGGAAGTGGGACTAGTATTTCCTGGCTGCCGTGATTCATTGTCACTGAATTCTAAAAGAAGAAAATTCTAAATGAAGGTGACTTAAAAATAACGTCTCACGGCATTTGAATGGGCGAATGAAGTGTTTTTTTTTCTTCAAATTATGCAATGTCGCGATTATGCTCTGATTTTTTATTTATTCAATTCTAAATACATACAGTAGTATTCAATAACTTTCTACTAATTATAACTGTATTTTTTAATTTTTTTTTTGACACGGCCAAAGGTGACCAATATGGGTTTTTTTTTTTTTTTAGTAAAACTGCTTCCTTGATTTTATTCCTCATACACTTGATAGTTTTCGGAGCTTTTTCCAATTGCAACAGTGGATGATTTTTAATTTGTTGCACTCCTCAATATATTATTTTTTCCTTCGAGCAACTCGTCAAAAGATTTGATAAATTGATCACAGGGTTTGCGTATTTATTAGCATGGTAAAACGAAATACCGAAAAATATACCCGGGTCATAATGACATGTTACAAAGATTAACTAAGACACACAATCCAATTAATATGGTTTTGAAATAAAGATAATTGAATATTAATTAACAATAATTTTCCAACTACGTTTTACAATGTCGAGCAGGACTCGACATAGGAGAGTTTACGGTGTGAGAAAAACATGGAAATGTACAAATGTGTTACAGGCTCATTTCACCGTGTCAAAGATACTACTTTTTGAATTAAGCTAAAGAATACTTTTACGTAAAATAAAGAAATAGTACATGTTTTTATATCTTCTGTGTAAATAATTATGGGCAAATTATAGATATATGGTCACGGGACAGAATTTTTGTAAAGATTTATGAAAAATTTGCATATTAGACTTTTTTTGAAATGTTTCGTCTTTAATTTTTAAATTAATTTTAATAGAAGATCCTAAAGAATACTTCGCAATAAGTATGAAATCGAGTTGTTTTAATTTACATGAGCAAAAATGCAACCACAAACTACACAAATAATAATATTATACAGATAGAGACAGTCACATAAGTTTATTATTTGTTTAAAATAAAAAGAATAATTGTATTATAGGCTAATATTAAAACACAAATTCTTCTTTCAGAACTCATACATCAGTAATATTCTTCAGATTTAATCATTTTGATTCCACATTTTATAATAATCCACAATAACTCAAAGAGTAAGGTCAAAACATAAAATTATAAGCCAGTATGTGTAAATTTTTTGAGCTTCACTCGAGAGGATTGGGATTCTGTCCTTTGACCATATATCCATAATTTACCGGTTTATGGTAGTTAAAAATGATTTTATTAATGTATGTCACTCTGAGGGTGTTTTAAAATTCGAATATAATTACAGAATCTCGTTTTCTCGTTGTTGTAAATTTGCATTTCCATTTCAATGTTCTTTATTCAAAATTTCTTTTCAGCTCAATAAACTTTTGATCGGTGTTATGTGTCATTTACAAATAAAATGAAAATAATGTGCTGGTTAGTAACGCTCTCTCGAAAACTTGCTCGTATGCCAATTTATTAAATCGCTTTTGTCCAAGACAACGAGCGACGGCGGGCAGCTCTCCAGCGGATCTGAGAATCGTAAAAAAAAAAACGAGGAAACCCGAGATTTTTTTCACGCGAAAGTGTCGCAGTCCCACGCGGCCTGTATGTATTTTCACTATACACAATTTCCAAAATGTCAAGTTCACGTGTGAGGTGCGTGAAAGGAAAAATTCAGCCGCCCCCAATATTAACAGTAACACACGGATTACTTCACTTCCCGCCGATCTGTTCCAATTGCTTAATTTTGCGTGACTTATTTTAATTGCGTACAGTTTTGTTTGACGATAATAAAATATGTACATACTTATGTCCGAGTGACGAATAATTCGAGATACATACATCGTAAAACAAAGGCACACCGAGCAATATTATTATGTGTAATTTTTTAGACATTAAAAATTCATTTTCAATGGAACACTTTCGAAACCGTTTTCTATACTGAAAACAATACATTCTACGCAATGTTACTCGAATTTAATTTGAAAATGGAACATGTACCGTACCAAATTAATCTTAAGTTAAAAGCAGTGATGAAAGAAAATACGCAGTTAAAAATTTTCGTATCAACAAATTGTATGGTGTAATTTGAGTTCTTACAAAGTTTAAATGAAAAGATTTCTTGTATGCTTGTATAATTCACGATACCTTTGGCATCACTATTGTTCTTGCAAGAAGACTGTAATATTCGGCGAATATACCATGATCATTTTCAAATTCGCTGTTTGGACACTTCATCTTTGACCAACCAAAATAAAGAATTCCTGTTGGTGTGAAGGAAACAAATTACGTTATTTTATTGTGTCGTGAATTTTGAATATATTAGTAAATTTTAATGAACAAGTCAGATGCGCTTACAATGTTATGTGTATTCAAAATAATCACCGCACCATTATATAGGTCAATAATTTGGTAACAACTGCCCAACATATTTGTGTATTTTTGCTGCTCCTTCTGTATGATGATATGAATTCGATAATTGTGTTGGAGGGCCGTAGCCGATGTTCGAAATTTAAAAAGTCTCCCGCGAAACGTGTTTTCGGCAAAACCGGACGATGGCGGCTTCGTGTTAATTATTTGCAACAACGCTTGCCCGTTAGACACCGGTGTAAATATTAGGCGAAAACCAGGCGTGAAACGAAAGCCAAACAATAATAGTCTTTATTATTGAGATTTGGCCATATTTATTGCCCATAGCAACAAAGCGATAGTAGATTGTTTGTTTCCAAAATTTTTGTGTCGCCTAGGTTTTTTTTTTAGAAATATATTTTCTCCGCTCTTTTTTTACGCATCTCAGCAAAGTGGTGGCATTTTATCGTTACCTCAAAATTCGCTGAATAATAGTCGACACGTAAACAAATTATGAGCACAAATAACGAGAGGCGTTTTTTGGCGCGAAAAATTGACCACTTTCCCACCATAATGCTTTAACACACGCTGTGTTACGGGTTTTTTTTTTAATTAAACATGTTTGCATATATCCAGAAGAGTTCCGTAACTAGTGTGGAAGTTCATATTAATATCACCTTAAACATAACTTTGATTATTCCACGTATTAATCTTTTTGTGCGAGTTCTCCTCAACCATTTTATTGACCTTATCATCTTGTCCAAGAATCCACTGTCAGAAGTGATCCTATTTGGCATTTGATTAATTATTTTTGCACGTGCGTCGAGTCCCTTCGTTGAACGATCTTCGCCAGCTACCGCGATATGCTTATAGTCTTCTTGGAGCTTGACCTGGTACACCTATCCGTGGCCCCGTCGATTCTGGGTGACCCGTTTTCTCAGGCAAAAGTCCCATCGGCACGAATGCTGCACGGCGTTAGCACGCCCCGAGCACGGGGCGGCCGCGTGCCCGCATGGCACCTCGCCAAATATAAAATACACTACTGCACCGGTTCTACCAAATTGATTATTCTCGTGTCGAGAGAAATTTTGTGCACTGCTTTCCGATGGCGAATTTGTGCGGAATAATTATGTTTTTGAGCGCTTTTCTGTGTTTGTATCCATATTCGTCCTTTGTTGGGAATACCAGAAATGCTTCATGACCATAGTATTTATCGTTACTATGTTTAAATATATATGGTGAGTTGGACTGAACGGCAATACACTCTGATTTCTTTAATAGTTCACTCACACACACAGAGTTTGCGGCAGCCATTGATACTAAATAAATGTTCTCCCCTCTGACATAAGAACCCACCTACCGCGTTAGCCTAAGCGTTCAGTTTATACCAAATTAGGGAATTTAAAATTTTCGAAGCCTGGCAATCTTTTTTTAGTTTCGGTGTCATTCAGGACATTCTCACAGTGCCACTATTTCGACTGCATAAGTAGCCTAGTGTTACTATTTGTTAAATTTATATTTTTATTTGTAAGGACCTTTTGGGAAGTCTTATTTCAAACAGTCGTATTTTGTCGTTATTGTTTTCAGGGCTGTGGAGTCGTTAAAAACAAATTGCGAAAATTTCCGACTCCACACCCCCCTCTTTGTTATAATTTGAAAGTAATCAGTGTATTGGCGGGTTGACTGCATTATCCAGTGGGTCAAACAATCGATTCATTTCGGCGACGGTTTATCTAAAGCCCATAAATGCCCAACGATTGAATGCCCCCCCTCATTGTTTAGCGTGCGCTATCGTGTGTCGCCATATTGTCTAGCGCTGTTTGCGCCTTGTCTAGGTTTTGCTCCTAGCCCGTTGCTAATTGGGCTGCACAATGCGGTTTGGTCGTACTGTAAAATCACACTTCGTTTCTTTATTACTTCGTAATTACAGTTGTTGTGGTGCTGTGATATCAATATCGCCCGCTGCAGGCTCGCCTATTGATGAGGACAATAATTACTGGTCGAAATGGAAACTTGTTTGTTTTGTTGACAAATTCTTAGTTAGTTGGATGCCTAAAGGTGTTTGATTCGATAATTTCGTAAGTGCACGTTTACTATCAGCAGAACGAAACGTCAATTTTTGAAATAAGACTCGGAAACAAATGAGCGCTTTTTTTGTAAAAAAAACTTATTCTGCATATTAATTTTATAAAGCGAATTATTATCGGCTTGCGTTTACATTGAATAAACGAAATAGCTTCAAATTTGAGACTTGGTAATTAAAATATCTGCAACCGAATATCTGAAAAGAAAATTTCACTTCAGCAACTGAGCATGATGCTAGAAGCAGAAAAAACGTGCTACTGGACAATTAAAAACGTTTTTTTCACCGTGTTGTAATGGAGCTCTACCAAGTATATGCCAATTAAATCTATAATTAACGAAGCTTCAGAAACAGACGAACGGATAATAAATCATCATATGGTATACTTTTCGGTATTTCGTTTTAACATGCTAATAAATACGCAACCCCTGTGATATTAATCAATTTCTCAAATCTAATGAGGAGTTGCTGGAAGGAAAAAAATATATATTGGGGAGTGCAACATGTTAAAAATCATCTACCGTTGCAAAGGCTCCAAAAACCACCGAGTGGATGAGGAATATAATAATAAAAAACAGTTTTATTGAAAAAATAGGTCTGTACATAGTTGTATACCATATTAGTCACGTTTGGTTGCGCCAAAAAATAAATTTAAAATATTCACAATAATAACAGAAAGACATTTATATTGAGGAGTGCAAAGGGTTAAGTTTATTTACTTCTGACAGTCCTTCGGATACTATTCAATACCGCGTTGGTAATAACGACTGCAATGCTCTGTAACAGCATTATCTATGTGATTCTAATGAAAGTATTATCATTAAAAATTTGCTAATTCGACTGTGAATGCATGTAGCCGGCTCATATCTGTAATCCTTCTCACATTTGACAAATTTCACTACGACGGGGTGACCCAGCCAAATCGCCGGCATTTCTCGCGGTATTAGCGATGCCCGCGAAATACCGCTGAGGGGTTTTTTTCGTTTGCGGATTTTTCCACGTCGATTTTGGGCCGCACCCAAATTCGAAAATAAAATGCAATTTTGAGATAACGATGATGCATTACCGTCGCGAATGTGTTACATAATAATCGGAATCGCGTACCTACCACCATTTTGGAAACGTTTCGTCGGCCAAAATTGTCTTTGAAAAACTTTGGTTATCGATGGTTTAATTAAAGAGTAATATTGTTAACTCCACTTTTGGCTGAAAATTACATAATAATGCCATCTTGTTGTATCATGCAATGTGCATGTCTCGTAATTTTTTTATAACCAAAACTTATTTAACACATTGGATGCTGAGAACACGCCTAGCGTGTTCAACTGCATACTAAAAAACAGGTTCAGCATTGAATGTGCATCGGAAAAACGTTTTGAGAAAATTTGATACCTCCATTGTCTTTCTAAAATATACACTATGCTAATTATCCAACTTCGCCATTTTGTATCGTCACCTGTCAATTATTCGTTGTTTTTCAGCGGTGGTACAAATAAATCTTTTGAAAGGGTTTTTTTTTGTTGTTTATAACACATAATTTTACTTTCTCAAAGTAATCAGTTTTTACCCTCTCCTGCACAATAGACAAAAACGGAGATAGCAAATTTTCTCTTTAAGCCATCGTTATGGCACTGGATATACATTAAATCACATCAAATATTTTAATAATTTCGATAAAATACACGTGCTCTTCAATGTCGAGCAATTTTATAGATTTATTTTAACGATGACCGCAATTGAAATTTATTACGAATCGCGATAAATTTCATACGTATGCGGTGATAATATTGTTATTTATTCAGGTGAAATTTTATCGGCTCGCCTATTATTGCTATTTTAAGTAATTTTCTGTCTGATCGAACTATCGATATGGACCTTTGGACCTACCTGACGTTTCAGGTATGCAAACGCAAGTGCTTTGCCAAGGCCTAAAGTCCAAATGATTGATGGACGATAACGCGTTGATATACATTTTGTTACGTAAAAGCAATCGTTATCGTTATAAGTTCTTGAAACTGTATGAATTATTGTATATTTGTAATTTATGATAGCCAATGGAGAGTTATTCGTCGGTGGCTAGATGTTTGTGAATGTCAGTCTCATTTTTTTATTATTTTTTTACTCGGTGAGTCATTTTTTGCACATCACAATATAAGTCTTCAATTTTATAAATCGCTACGTAAAATTAAATATGCGGGCTGGTGAAGAGTCTACGTAACCATCCGGTGGCCCTCTGCAGCTAATAAATGCGGCCCCATATAAAATTAATATAGATATACCATTATGACTTGACCGTTAGCGAGGGCGCCAATATCGCGCGAGTGATGTTGAAATACTCAACCGAAATTGTTTATTTGCTAATATGAATGATAGAAGTGAAGAAAAATCGGTATACGCATATAGTTTTATTAAAACAATACAACTTGAGAGCAATTTAAAATATCCACTCTATGGGGACAATTTTTAGTTCCGAATTTGCCGGCGGCCAAGTAATAATGGTACATCTGTACCCAGTGGCGGCCGGTGACCAGAATATTAGGGAGTGCAATAAAACAACCTATTTATGCAAAAAATCCATCCTCCGATTCTTGGATTTTGAAAATACATCTATAACACGGATATTAAAGTCCGACATTGACGATACCAACTGCTTCTCTATACTTAGCATGGCAAGGGAGAAAACAAAAAACTCTATTAAGGCTAGTACAGCCACAGAGCCATGGAGTTTTTTTATAAATTGCAACATTAAAATACCGATTGACTACTTTAGTTTTGGCCGTACACTTCTGAACTATATTTAAAACTAGCAAAAGACGTCCTGCTGCTTTGATTTCTAGCCTTTTAGAATAATCTCGACGATTTTCTTTGATATAGGACACTGAGTTTGCAGGAAACATTATTGATTATTATTTAGTATTATTAATACATAATAAATATATATAATAATATTCAATGCTTTAATACATATATTAATAATACTTATTATATTTATTTATTATATACATATGTTAATATTTATTTATAATATATGTTAATATTATATAGTAGATATATAGTAATAAAGTTAAATTATATTGTAGAATATTATATAGTAGGATATTGTATTTAAGGTTATTAAACAGTTTTATATAGACAAAGCCTTTCCATATAACAAAAACTTACAAAGATTCATATTATATACGCTAATAGGGTTTGTATTAAGATGTCTATGAAATGAAAACAAGTATGAAAAAATAATAATAAAAATGTTATAGTTGCGTGTTGCGTGAATCAAGTCGAAACTGCAGATGAGGTTAGAATGCACTGTCACAAACGCACTTCACAAATCACCCGCAAATATCTTTATTTTTCCGTTCGTCAAAGGACCTTATCTGCCAAAATTTGGGCCAATACTGAATGACAGAATACAAATATATATGATTTCGCTCAATTTCTTTACACAAGTCATTTTGGTGCATTGGGTCTTAATGCACCGGGTTAGTCGAAATTTCAAAAGATTTTTTTTGCATACGCCTTCGCCGTGTGAAATAAAGTCATGTTTTCTACCTACTTTTTTTATGCCAAATGGGACATTTCGAGAATTTCCAAGAAATGCACCATATTGAGGAACATCTGGAATCAGCTTATTTCGGGGAATCTACTTATATAATATTTGTGTGTTTAGGTCGCATGCGTGAAAGATCGTTTTATGAAACCATACATCGTTGGAATTTTGAATGAACAAATTGGTATATATATTTTGAAATTGATGAGCTCGATTCTTGGGGGACTAATGCACGTTTGCTCCTTCACACGAGCCGTCCCTGTCTGTACCATTTTCATCTATTACTACTACTACTACCAGGCGAAAATCAAAACTTCGGCTTCGGATGTAATTCTCAAACACACGTTGAAAAAAAAAATAGCAATGCATTTTAGTTCTACAAAAATTACAACATTTTTGGTTGATATTTATTTCGGCTTACGCCATCGTCATATTATTATTTTCTTCTGCAAATATAACTAAAACACATTGGATTTTTTTTTCAATCGTGTTTTAATGGAGTTCTAGCAAGTACATGCCAATTTTAAACATTCTACATACTTATGTCTTTCCGTTTCCCCCTTTACCTGATAGCGCCGTTCTTTACTACAATTAATATGGTTTTAATGGAGCTCTCTCTACCAAGTAAAGGCCGATTCAATTGAGAAATTTTAAAACATTCTGCATACTTCTGTATTTCGTTTCCCCCTTTATCCGCTAGCGTCGCTGTTTACTGCAATTAATATGGATTGGCCTTCACGTAATTGATACCGAGCAACTCTGTCTTTAAAAAAAATATTCGCAACAAGGGAAAAAAATATACTTATAAAAATGCAAATCCAGCTGAGCTTTTAATTATTCCACTTCAGAATGTAATATGTGAAAATCTGCATTTTTAAACAATGGAGAGGCGGTTATATTAGCGTACACATGCTGTATTATATCGTATACACTGTTTAATTATTGTATAATAATCGATGTGATTAGCATTAGAGCGCGAAATAAAGTGTGGCTTCACATTACAATACGTATGTACTTTAATGTTCATTTATTGATATCGATATACCCGTATAGTTTGTTAAAAAAAAATTGTAATTAGATATTATATTTATTTTCCCATGACTTCGCAGCGCCGTTTTTTTTGCGCGTCTCTTTCCAAAACAGTAATATGAAATAAGTTATGGAAAACTTGATTTGATTTGAAATGTAAAATTTTCGCAACCTGCCCTTGATTCCTTTTGTCACATAAAGTATATATTAAAAAATAAAAATAATAAAACATTTTTAGTACTTTTTCACCTAAAATTTATTGGGTCAGGACAGGTTTCGCTCATGGCGAGCATTGTCAGTGATATTTATACAAAGTTTAAGTAATAATTACAAGGTATGACAAACAATTGGTACTATAACTAAGCCAATAAATTGAAGCAAAATGTAAGAAAAATAGATTATAATTAAAATGTTGAAATGTAACATCAGAAATCAATTAGTATGAATGATAATTGACAAAGTAAAAAAGAAAAAAAGTTCATTTAATAAATCTTAATGTCCATAATCCACGTGGAGTGCTCAATCCAACGACAGTTCTAGGAAAAGAATTAAAAGGGGGGGAACATAAGTATCTATTGTTTTTTTTACACGGTATATTAACTCCTAGAACTCTAATGTCGAGTCTACCTCGTCATCGTTAAGGTAACGCGGAAATCCTATGTCGAGTCCTGCTCGGCATTGTAAAACTGAGTTGGAAAATTATCATATTAAAAATTGTAATTATCCTCATTTCAAAAACTGTATTTATTGTATTGTGCGCCTTAGTTAAAGCTTGTAACATGTCATAATGTGGTATATGTTTCGGTGTTTCATTTTTTCATGCTAACAAATACGCAAACCCTCGGATATCAATCAATTTATCAAACTTATTGCGGAGTTGCTAGAAGGAAAATAATAATATATTGAGGAGTGCAACGTGTATTAATGCCACTGTATTTCGATCACTGACAAAATAGTAAACTGGTGTAAATAATAAACTTGTTGTGTGCCTTCAAACAATGCACATTTTTTGAAAAAAATGCATATTCATAAATGCCACTGAGGTCAAACATATTTTTTTATGATTAATCGAACACAGTCCACGGGATTGATGAAGCGTATTGTTTGTTATCAACAATGCAACTTTAACTATACATGTATCATTTTACCAGCTTTAAAACCGGGGGAAATTTAAGTTTATTCCATTAATATATTCTAACGATTAGAACGTGGATAAATTTTGAATTTTTCAAATCGATAAATATTTAATTGTACGTATTTCAAATTTCGAACATTGTTACTTCTAAATGAAAAATTCTATTTTCAAATAACGTAATATTATGTGGATAGTAAACATCAAATATAATGAATTTTTATATTTCGATCACTTATTACATTATTTATGTATTTTGAATATTGATATTCTGTTTTCAAATACGTGACAAAGTTGTTAATTGGAAGAAAATTAACGATGCACGTTGCTGTATTTTTCTTCATGAATGACTCACTTAGCTTTACCTAGTTGACTAACAAATGGTTATCTCTGAATAAGTACTCTTAGCATAATAAATTACATGTAACTATTATTTTCCTTTGATAATAACAATGCTAGGTGAAGTCATACGGTAGGAATTTTTAAGTATGTATAAATATTTTAAATAAAACATATATTTTTACAAAACATTAATACTACTTTATTATTTAATATAATTGTATGTATTTTTATTGATTAAACCTTTTTAACAGAAGTTGTATAACAAAAACTGGTTGCAAGACTCATTCTCTGTTCAGAGGTGAAATAGAAGACAAAGACCTGTACCTACCTAATTTGATAATTAATCGCATTAATAGAATATCGAATAGGGGGTGAATGGTATCGTTTGACATATGACATCGTTTTTCGGTTGCAACGGTGTCGAATGATTTTGTTTATCATGCCCGTTCCAAATCTGGAGCATAAAGTGTCATGATGGAGCCTATCCCAACAGAAGATACGAGGGCTAAAACCGTCGATTGTGTGAGATACAGTGAAAGTATTATCAGGGAAAATATATTCTCACGGACATTTCAGTGAAAGCATATTCTAATCATTTTCACTAGCGAGAATATATTATCACTAGCACTTATAAGTTAAATCGTATTCATTCATTGAAATTAACCACATATATCCCCTGATAATATACATTCGCTGTAAAATATGTACCACTCGACCACGAAATAAGACATCGATGTGGATTTTAAGCGATGTAACGTAATGTTTGGCAAACAGTTTTTAGTACAAAATTCAAATTTGATGTAATAATTATTCGCGCGGCATTAAAATTTTATTCCGTATTAGCGTTGTGTTTAATTTCTCGCATAAACGGCATAAATAATTAATGCCAAATTTACATATCTCACAATCGAAATCGGCAACAAACTAAACAAAGTCCATATCAATATGCTAGGCACATAGAAGGAAATTTATCGACTTGTTTTGATTATTTTTTTTAATGCGCGTTTTGTGTCACACGCTAGTTGGTGAAATATCTTTTTAAATAACACCTGAATCCATTGCCGTGTAAACAATGTTGTTGCGCCTTGAAATAACTCGCCGTGGTCTTAAATGTTGTTGTTTTTTTTTGCGAAGGATATTAAATATCCAACTGCGTAGAATCTTTATCGACACGCCTCGAGCACGTTTTTACTCGGGACATGAGAATCAAACCAACATCCAGTGATATTGTTCTCTCAACACCTTAATCAAAATAAATTTGCACAAAGTTACCGCCGAATCCATCGAAAGTAAGAGCAATATTATTTCATGCGTTCGTTCTACTTTAAAAAGATCTCTTTGTAAGTTACCGTAGTAATAATTGTAACAGCTTTAATATACATATTCGGCTACGGCTATTAGGCGGATGGATAAACGCTATTTATAAAATTTGATGATGCCTCCGAAAGATGGGAAACATGTTTCACAATTAGTAAAATACAATACGTGGAATAATCAAAGTTATTTTATATTGATCTTGTTTTGGGTTCGGTGGGTCTGAAGATGTATCTCAAACGATCGATACACATTTTATTCGCAGTTACATTAATAAATAATATGACACTTTTTGTATTAATTATTCCACGTTCAATAGGACCGGTTTCGCGGCATCGGGAGCATTTTCAATTTTCAATGCTCGCCTAGATCCAACCGGCTATGAATACAAATAAATTTTATGTCAAATAAGTGCAAATAATTGTATTATTATTTTTTGTTGTTATATTGTGCCATTCCACCAATCAAAAGATATAGTTTTAATTGTGGTTAGACAATGACGTCTTTTAATCATTTCCGGTTTCATTATCTTTCAAGGTTTATATGTATATATAGGAGTGAATAAAAAAAATATGGCTATCGCGGTTACAATTGTGGGGACTAATTTGCCAACGGCATCTAAACTCCAGATGCTTTGACTTTATCAATTGTTGTGATTCAGACTGTTGTAAAAAAATATCTTCCCGCGCCAAATTTTCGATAGTCCCCAAACGAGCAGGACAGATCATTTGATTCCTAAAATAATATATACATATTTTCCACTTATATATTGGAATTCCAAAGATCGTTGAACTCTCCGATTCGTGTATTTCGTTCGTTTTTATTATTATATCACGCTGACTCGGGAGATATTCTCGCCGAGAGTAGAAATTTAAATTTAGATTGCCACCACATAGTGGCTGTGAAGAAAGAAGTACGACGAGGTACCCCGAAAAGTGATGGAGCAAAAGCTACTAGCGATATTTAGGTACTATTGAAACGTACATACATATGTAATTATGTATGTTCGGTCTATTACTTTTGGATAGCACTAGGTCAGTTTCGTGGTTTATTATCTGTTACACTTCTGCTTGGACAAGTCTCGGCTGTGTAGTCAGGATTTACGGTATTTAAGACCAATCTTCGATTCTTTTTCCGATTAATATTATTGAATTATTTGTAGCATTTTTTTTGCTTACACCTTTTATTTACTCCCAATTTATTTTTTTCTATTTCCAAGCACACTAGTGCAGTGTTCTCACGTAAAATTTGGCTGTGGCCGCATTAGGAAAATCAGCTGTCGAATGGAAATCTCTGGTGGCCGCACCAAATTTATCGTGTCAAGTCTTTTTTTGTCAAAAATACCTAAAAATGTATGTGTTTGAGTTGTTGCAAACTAACAATTCTTTCAATTTAACAATTCTTGATGCACAATACAATGCATCCAACATATAAAATTTTCAGTGTCATTGTTGACAAATTAACTTTCAATATTAACTATAAAGCTGTTGGTGCCGCAGCAAAATCCTGTGGTGGCCGCACATGAGAACCACTGCACTAGTGCATTGTTCAAAATCATTACCGTGCAGACCTGCTCGGGCCATGAATGCGAGTGGTAAATTACTTTTTCTAAGTCGATAGCGTTGTGAAAGGCGGCCATGAAACATTGACTGCATATACATAACGGGTGTTGGTGGGAAAAACAAACTTGCTTACACCTTAACTAGAGTCCCTAGGTGCGGAATATTGATTCGATACAAAATTGTCATACTTATTAATATCATATTATTCGTATTATCTAAATATACGTGCATCATTTTTAGATCGTATTTTTTTACCGAAACTGCTGAATAAATAAATACATATACACATTCGTCCTGCCTTAAATCATCATCATTGTCGTCGCTATTTCTACTTCAATTCAAATAAATAAACCGAGTTGGTGATTCTCGCGATCAGCGAAAGTGGTAAGATAAAAACACAATATAGAAACGATGTTATATTTATTTCTATAGGGTCTTTTTATAAGGACGCTTAGTTTTGAAATGTAAATAAAACAAGTTGTTTGTGAGATTTCGATTAAATTTTAATTTCATTTGTAAGTATATTTTACGGCATTAAATATGGAATAAAGCATCAAATGTCTGCCAATATCCATTCATTATAAAATGGGCCATATCGCTAAAGTTGACTTTTTTGACAAATTTGGGTAAACTTCCAACTGCTCCAGAACCCAAACAGGCGTTGTCTGTCGTCGTTTACCTGAAGTTCCTTAGTTAGTTGGATTTTATACGGGTGCAGACACGAGGCCCGATTCAAAATTCGCCAAGAATTGAAGTCGCAGAAAAGCCAAGTTCTTGTGAACAACATGAAATAAGCTGCCTTGGGTTTTCCTGTACACTTTCACACACAGCGGCAATGTTTTCACCAGATATTGTATTTTGATGACGTACAGGTAGGTGTTGGTTGATTATTTACCAAACTGGTTGACTCAAATTTGGCCACTAAACAATGAATAATCTACTCAGCATGACAAAGTAACATATTTTGAGCGTCCCTATTGAAATACCCTTTATATGCCTTTTCCACCAAGAATCGATTGTGTACACCTTAACATTTTCTTTACGGTCCCAATAAAAACAAAGTTAACGTAGTTACCACGATTCATGCAATGTTGGTGTTTTTATGATGATTTATTGCATTTGTAGATATGTAAAATAAATCACTTTAAAAACATTGTTTCTCTCGTTTTTTTGTGACCAGAAAGGGTAGGCCAAAAGTGAAAAATAATACTGCTTATCTCTCAATACGATCGCTGGCAAAAAGTCGCAATAGAATATAATATGATAGCAGAAATCGTGTAAACACTGTAATAAATTAACAGCTCTATTCCAGCGGCGTATCAAAGGAGAGGGTATCTAGCTTTTACACATCACACAATTTAAATAAATATTATAGAAATAAAGCGACACTGTCGTATTGAAGGCGTCCCTCTGACGCCACCCTTGTCGCAACATATACCTGAAAATCATACTCTCCGTTCATTCGTATATGAGCTGGCGTACAAAACGGCTCTAACAGCTTGGCAAACTAGGTGGTCTGCATCCACCAAAGGGCGTCAAACATATCTTTTCTTCCCAGACGTGACCTGGAGGCTCAAGGTGAAGAGTCTAGCGCCTGGACACTGGACTTCCCAGTTTATAACTGGACATGGCAAATTCAACGGCAAACTATTTGGGTTGGGCAAGTTGGTCGAAAGGCCGGATTGCACTTGTGGACACGACTACCAGGACGCTAATCACGTACTGTGGGACTGCCCCGAGATGAATGCCGAACGAGCTGAGCTGTTTGCTGCGGTCCGTCCTCATACGGGCCCAATATGCCACGCTGACTTGATCTCAACCAAGGCCAATTTTGAGGCATTCGATAAATTTGCAACATCATATGGGGAACGGGATAATCTTGATTCCTCTTCAGATTCAACGCGAAGTAGATTAAACTCCACGGATTCTCAGTATACAGATACATAAGATACTTAATATCACTCTAACAAAGTGGCTGAGCAAGTCACATTTTCTTTTTATTCTCTCCTATTTCTCTTCTCTTTAAGCACCTTAGTGCATGGCTAAAAGATCAGTCCCGTGCAGCTCTGTCTCGGGCCAAGTAAGTGAGGAGTAAATTCGTTTCTTTTCTTGATCGTATAGCGTTATGGAAGGCGGCTGTGAAAAACGGCTGCACACACATAACGGATGGGTGGTGGGACAACCAACTTGTTCACCCAATTTTTTTGTCGTGAACTCGGCTCGGGAAACTCGGCCCCTAATGGTAAAAGAAACGTGTTTCGATTTTTGCTGTTTTGAGTTATGAATGCCACTAGGTACAAAAATATGTTCCGTTTTTATAAAAGGGTAATATCAATAAGATAAGTGGATAAGAAGATAGTTCAATGCGTATTAAAACCACTTTCTTATTCATATTTCCACTAAACCTTAAAACAACACATTAAAATAA
Organism: Himalopsyche kuldschensis; assembly: GCA_028554975.1. Taxonomy (NCBI): domain Eukaryota; kingdom Metazoa; phylum Arthropoda; class Insecta; order Trichoptera; family Rhyacophilidae; genus Himalopsyche; species Himalopsyche kuldschensis. The sequence continues at coordinate 2,782,019 of JAHFWI010000025.1, forward strand.
ATTACCATGTTATTTTGAACACATAAATCAAAAAGCCAAAGCATCGCATTTAAATATGATGAAAAGACAATTTTCATCTGTTGTAAAATAGGTTACATTGATGAAACGTGTTTTTGTCCTGAAAAGTAAAGAAAAATAAGGCTTTCGTTTCTAAGGGGCTGAACTGTTAACCACCATGTACCTACCATGGCCGCACGAAACATCATTCATTATACTGAGAATAAAACAGTATCTCCCTAATTTTTCAAGTAGCACAAATTAATAACGTTTCTCTGTTTGTTTTGATTAACCTCTCCGTAGCCAATGTGTTAATAAAGTAACGAAATTCATCCGAGTTTGATTTATTATAAAACTAACCCCACCGTTATAAAATCGGCATGCCAACCACGCCACTGAAGTCTTAATCGCTCCGTGGGAAGCCAGATGATGTTAAATTAATTCCTATAAGCCGATCGGCCATCTTATTAAACTCAAGGCTGCGTTTTTTTTCTCCACCTTACAGGCGAAAAAATATATAATAAACAATGAATTATTATCGATACTCGTTTGCCTTTTAAAGCATATGTAGGTTTGTTTTGAATTTTTTGTTGTGAATAACGACTACCGATGCTGGATTTTCATTTCCTGCAATTTTTGATAAACAATACTATTAAAATTTTATTTATCAACAAAAACAATACTTGTCGACCATCACATTTTATTTATTTATGTATCACTGTCAATTAAGATAAACGCATAACTGAGATATGTTCAATAATGCACTCCAAGTAGGTACTTATATAGATATAACTGCGAAGAAATTTTATTGCTAGAGTAGGTAATGTTTTTTTTTATTTATTGATCATTTATTGATTGAGTAGGCATTTACTTGGTAGAACTCCATTATAATACGGTAAGAAAAATAATGTATTTTTAGTTCTACATAAATTTTATATATTTTTTGATAGCTATTTCGGCTTACGCCTTCGTCAGAACTATGTTTAAAACGTGTATTAGAGATAGCTTATATACCTTTGCAAGACAGGGTGCCCCGTATATCATCTCTGTCTTTTCAATCCATACCAACCATGGAAGAATTTAAATAAGTTTAGTTCCTGTTTATTCCCCCTGATCGCTAAGACAAAGCTCTTGCCCCTAGACCACAGCGACCGACTGTACTGAGAATAATATAATATAACATTAGGCTTATTAGATAAGGACCGGTTTCGCTCACAGCGAGCATTATCAACTGAGTTGTTGAACACATTATAAGTTGATAATGCTCGTTATGCGTGAAACAGGTCCTGATCTAATAAGTTGAATGTGGATAAAGTACCTACTAAAAATGTTTTATTATTTTTATTATTAATGCCATTCCACCAAGTATTAACAGTAACCAATAACAGTAGTAAGTTTCAATATAAAATTTAAAATAACTTTGATTATTCCACGTATTGTGTAACTAATTGTGACACGTGTTTCGCCTCTTTCAGAGGCATCTTCGAACTTACTATCGCAAAGTTTGCTTAAGTAATTACTTAAGCATAATTAATTAAGCAAACTTTGCGATAGTAAGTCTGAAGATGCCTCTGAAAGAGGCGAAACACGTGTCACAATTAGTTACACAATACGTGGAATAATCAAAGTTATTTTAAATTTTATATTAAAATGAACTTCCACAAAGTTACCGCCGAAACCATCGAAAATAGTAGTAAGTTTCGATGATCACATCTATAATTGAGGATTTCGACTGAAGGTGCTTGGTGGTATTTCAATATCAAATTTGAAGTTTGATTATCATGGTTGAATTTTAGTGCTTTTCTATTCAGTTCAAATCCACTCGTGCACTTCAAGTGCCCGAAGGTGAAACCCAGGTCACTAACGACAAAACTCGTGTAAAAATACAAAATGCAAATTTGATTATAAATGTATTGTTCATTTAAAATTGTCGATAATCCGTGGGCTGGAACAAAATGTTTTTCAATACAATTTTTGAATTTTTGATGTTCGTAAATTACGATTAATATGATATATGGTTTTTGAAATGGTTATATTTGCTGCGCATTAAAATAATGTGGTTTTTAATATAAACATACACAACATCACCAATCTCTGCAAAGGTCCTTTCGATTATAAATAAACCGGATTCACACACACACACACAGGCGTCGGGGGATACATTACCATATAAATATCATCATTATATTAGAAATTAATTATGATAATATCAAAATGGCCATAAATTTGTGCGGATAAATGTAATTTAAAACGGCAATTAAATTTAAATTGACTGTATTCTGTTAAGTATTTATTTTACCCAAAAGTATGTTAACATATTTACTCAGTAGTGAATGTACTAAAAATAATAAAACATTTTTAGTACTTATTCCACATAAAATTTATTGGATCGGGACCGGTTTCGCTCATGGCGACCATTGCCAAATGACAATGACTTCAGTTGACAATGCTCGCCGTGGGCGAAACCGGTCCTGCAGGATCCAATAAATTTTATGTGGAATAACTACCTAAAATTAAAATGTTTTATTATTTTTATTATAATGCCATTCCACCAAGTATTGACAGTGAACACCTTAAAAGTGAGTAAATGTACTATGTATTGGACTGTTCAACTGTTACCATACTAAATTAAGAATTGCTTAGAATTCTAGTTGGTGTAAAACTCTAGATCAGTGATGCACAACCTTTTTGGGAGAAGGGCCAGATAATCAATTCATAGATAGTTCGAGGGCAGCATGGGAAAAACTGATTAAATTATCGATATTTTTAGCGTATAAAATTTAAAATTTTATTCGCTAAATTATTGTTCTTCCATCGTTCGGAAAAACTTCTGATGACAAAAGGTTGTTGATATTTGTCATTGCGGACCGCATGAAATGTCACTGGGGATCGCATGCGTTGTGCACCACTGTTATAAATGGATGGCAGTGAATTTTGATTTGAGTATCAGTCATTTCCAGGTCCATAATATCACATTTCGTTTTTGTCACTGTCCAAAATCCTACCGCGCAAAGTGGTCCCACAATATCTGCCGATATTATGTAAACCCTTCTAAAGCGGCCTCTGCTATAACGCGTTTTTTCATAGCGTTGTGCTTCAGTCTTCGAGCACAAGTATCTGCCAATGTTATGTATTATACAGTCGACCCTTCTACAGCGCCCACTGCTATAACGCGGGCTTTTCTAGCGTTTGTAGTCTTCAGGCAAATTATATGTTTCGTAAATATTTAATATTATACATAAATTCATTCAAAGAATATTTATCAGTAGCTGTACTTCCCTTTACTTTTGATCAAGTAAATCATTAAAAACATCCCCATCTCAGTGTTGTAGGGGGGAGACCTGACTGTATTTATGATTGCGATAGGTATCTTAATTGGATTAGATTGGTTTATATTGTGTTTGCCTTAATAAATTCGCCGATCGAATCGCGGCAGTGTCCATCACCGTAATATTGAATCAAACGTGTCACGTTCATCATTCGAATGATGTTTGTTATATTGTTATTAAACGACTTTGTTACGGGTCGTCTTAGCTGGGCGAATCTGGGCGAGGCGATCCGGCGCGGCTTTGAAAGCGGCAGAGTTTTAAAATATCAAACGGTCCTCGCCATGCAAGTGTCATATGTTTCGCTGTACTTCCCATCTTTTGAAACGGTCAAGTCAAATCATTGGCCGAAAAACATCCCCCATCTCACGTTTTAAAATTGACTGGATTCGGGGAGACCTGACTGTATTTATGATAAGCGCGATAGGTATCTTAATTGGATTAGATTGGTTTATATTGTGTTTGCCTTAATAAATTCGCCGATCGAATCGCGGCAGTGTCCATCACCGTAATATTGAATCAAACGTGTCACGTTCATCATTCGAATGATGTTTGTTATATTGCTATTAAACGACTTTGTAACCGTGTACGTACAGCGGTGGACAGTATATATTGTTACACACGAAGCAGTTTCGTGATACTTATAAAATAGGAATTGGCAAATTAACCTGTTCTCTGATATTTGCATTGTGGCGTCTATCAACTGTCAACCCGCCAGTTGCCAAGCAGTGAAATAGTACACCGTGTATTATATATGGCACTATTTATTTTCTATTTATATTCCACCAAGCAAACCTACATCGCAGTGTTGCAATTTGTAAAAAACAACATTTACAAACATATTTGTATAAAAAAACTGTACTTTTCTATAATTTTCAGGTGGAGTTTGATATAAAGATAATATCTTATATATAAAACCGAAACGGCGTATGTATGTCTGTGGGTCTGTAATTTCCTTTCGCATTGTTGGTCATTAAGTTGCCATAAAAACAAATATGAAAGAAAATATGTTTGAATTTTTATCGGCGAAGACATTTAGTCAAAATGTATAAAATTAGTCTTCTACTGAACTTTTCCCGGCTTTTATTATTAATAATAATGTTTATTATTTACGTGAAGGTATTATTTGACATTTCTTTGACAGCAAATTAGATTTTTTCCTTGAATTCGGACATTTTAATGGGCGATAATGGGGCTGTCATCAAATTAAATAAAGTTTGTGATTTTATTTTAATTCTATTTTGGATGTTAGATTTTGTGATATAATTATGTCGAATGATATAACATTAAATAATTATTGGTCGCTTAGTCCGAGCGACGCCGGGTAGCAATACTAGTATTGCATAAAAATCAAATCAAAAAGTTGGGTCTCATTACAATATTTCGATATCGTTCACCATATTTGTCATTTTCTTTATTCTCTATTTCAAAAAAATTAATTTGTTGTTTTTTTTTTTTAAATTAAAGCTGAAAAACATATATTTATTGATTGCGTATGAATTCAAATCAAACCTTTTAGTCGAATGCAAAATTTTGGCCTATGTATTCGGCTGTGCAGCTTTCACACGAAAGTTGATAAATACTGCTATTCTCATGTTTAGATGTATGGCCCGCGTTCGCTAGGCTATATCATATGAGAGAAGTTATTCAAGCAATGTTGTGTCTGTTGTTCTTGCTCGATCATCTTCTCTTTTCGCCGCGTTTATGTTTTGCCGTTCGAGGGGTTAACAATTATGGTTGATATTGACCGTGTGCGATTAAATGTCGTGCACTTATCATTATACGATTGCTCGGTGTAGAGTTATAAGAAGATGCACGCGCGTCGCATTCAAGAACTGCGAGAGCAAGTTTATACCTATAAATATCTGACGCCGCATGTAAAGTGTAACGATTGAGCTAATTGACGTACAAGACGATGTTTTGTATCTATTATATGGCTCATTTGAATTAGAATTTACATTGTTGCACCAGACTACACGTGTAACAGCGCTGAGAAAATTAATAATAATGTAACCGACGGGATGAAGTAATCAAACTAATATATTGCATCCCAAAGGAGCATATCAAATCCGAAAGGAGCATATCAAGATAAGTTTTATCGCGACAAATGGTTGCAATTCGGTTGGCTAATCGTTCCGTTTTTACGACCGGTGTGTGGGAGGGAATGGCAAAACTTTCGACATAAGTTCGTTTCCACCACACAAACGAGTTAACAATGATCACTCAGTTTTACATATTGATCACTTTTAATGTGTTAACTATTCATTCTTGTTGAAAAAACGTAATGTTCATTAAATATTACACAATACTTTGTGTAATATTCGGCGATTTATGACAGAATTGGTTTAACAAAAAAAAAAAAAAACAGCAGATTTTCAGGTCACCTCCACATCATGCTCGTATGCTAGAACTTTATTATTACTGTCATTGTTTTTTTTTATAGATACATATATTGAATTTTATTGTCCTAATCGTCGTTACGAAGAATTGCTTTTTGTTATTGAAAGTCTATCTCTATTCGACGGTTTCAGTTTAATTTGTTTTTAATGTGCATCGTAAAACCCAAGTTGATAACTAACTTGACTGCGCAGTATTACAAATTGATATTTTACATAGAATTTTCGATTTAATTAACATAAGTTAATAGCAAAACGTCATTAATTTCAAACGACACAACTGATGACAATTGAAACAACAAAATGTAATGACTTCTTGATACCAGAGTCTCGGCATAAAAATGGCGTCCATCCGCGAATCGATCAAACCTTTTGGCATAATAAAGAAGTTGGTGGTAATAATTTAAAAAAATATGAGAACGCCGGTTGCATTACCAATGAGACCAAAAAGTACATTGAACACCTCTTTCCGCAGCGGCCTTTGACTTGTGAATAAAACAACGACGCACTTACATATTTTCAATCCATTCAATAAACTGTCATCTGTCAAAATTTTGAAATTGGAACTGTTTCTTTGTTTTTTTTGAAGTATGAAATAAAATATGATCACGTGGTGTCGCTTTATTTGCTTTGTGTTTGCGAGTTCCTGTACGCGATTTCAGATTTAAACTCTGCCCAAATTGAAATGCATTTTCTGTGCTTATGGAGTCGTTGAAAAAAACAACGACTCGGAGTCTCCGACTCTAACCAATCTGGCAATTGGCCCAAGTCGATGATTTGCCGGCCTAAAATTTTGGTTTGCTTACACACAGACAAACATTGGGCTGAAGATAGGGGGTTAAATTTAATTTCAATGACAGCTTGGAGAAGAATATATTTTCACTGAGAATACAGTTTCACTGTAGCATATATGTGTATGTATGTGCCAAAGACAGACTTAAGACTAGACGCGACGAATTGTTTGCATACTTCCGCAACAGATGACTAACTGGGTCATCGTGAATTTATCGCGCCAACGTATCTTATTTATTAAAAAGTTTTTCGACCAACGGATTATTTCAAAAAAGAACTGCTTCAGCGAAACATTTGGTATTATGTATATCCATAGTTACGAAAGTGTGTTTTATTCTTAAACTTATTGCGAGAACAAACTGTGTATCAAATTTGAATTGTTTGAATTTTGACAGTGACTTGGTCAGTTCAAGTACATCCGTGCACTTGTAATGCCTGAAGATGCCGAAAGGCGAAGCCAGGGTCGTTAGCTTCAAAACTCGTGGAAAAGTACAAAATTCAAACAATTCAAATTTGATATTGAAATTCCATCAAGCACCCTCAGTCGAAATACTTAACAAACTGTGTATGTTTGACAAAAGGTATCGATAACGGCAGTCGATTTTTCTCTAGGATCGTATATATGTTTTATAATAAAAATAAAAACTCATCTTGAGTACTTATTGCACATTGGATTCATTAAGATCATGACCGGTTTCGCTCATCGCGAGCATTATCAACTGATAAGAAATACAACAAAAAAACAGCGTTTTTTATACAACATCTGAGCAAGACAAATAAGGTATTGGTAAAACAAATAAGCATAATTCATATCAAACATTTTATAATTAATATTTTGAAGACCTCTTTGCAAGAAACTATTGCATTAAGATCCAATTAAGTGACAATGAACATTGTTAATATAAAATCTAACAAGTCTGTGCATTAAACACATGGGAAATTCTAAATTGGAATACCGATTCACGCACAGAGTGAGGAAAAAATTAGCGATAGGCGAAACCAGTCCTGATCCTAACAAATCCAATGTGGAATAAGTACTAAAAATCTGTTATTATTTTTAATGTAATGCCATTAAACAGTATGTATTGTGTATTGACAGTAACGGTAATTGCCTATGCGCCAGATATTTCAAAAATTAAACCCTCAATCAACTATTTTATATTTGATTTAAACATGTTAGATATAAATAATATACAAATTGAGATTTAATCATGGCGTTTCCGATGTTTAATTACAAGGAGGAGTGACTGAATTCGGAATAAAAACTATAAAAACATCTACCGACGAAACAAAGGATCCACTGAAATTTGTTTTAATGAATCGATTGATCGAAAAAAGTCTTATCGGCTAAAATGATGAAGTGGAAAATTTCTTTTTTCTCCGTACACTTACTGATTATTATTGCATTGTTTTTATGTGTCTGTGAGATCCTCGTTTCCATTGTTGTTGTTTTCAGCTAGCTCCTCCCAGATAGCTAGCTGTTCCGTTGTGTTTTTTTTTCGGTCGTAAAAATGTGACATTAAGTGATTCACACATTTTTTTAACGGTCGCGTATGTTGACCCGGGAGCTTTTTTTGTGCTGTCCAATCTTAAAATGTGAAATGACATTTCACATTAATGACAATGAATTATTGTAATGATAACGCTTTATTGTCACGAGACGTGTGACAGCACTAGCTGTCAGAATTAAATTTATTTCTGTTTATACTTTATTTACGATGTCGTTTTTTCTTGTTATTATATCCAAGGAACAAACGTTAGATTCGCTTAATTCAAACAGTAATAATTTGTATCAAGTCAGCTTGAAACAAAATCTTAGGATATTATACAGAAACAATCAATATTTTTCTAAATTCAAAATAATTGTCTATGGCTTGGGATATGGAACTATTTTTCATTTGTTTATTTTTGGTTAAAATTTTATTCGTGTTCGATATTTGAATAATAAATGCTTTGATTGTTTGTGTTTGACAAACAGATATTTAACATCGATCTGTAAGAATATTTCCGATTTTTTATTTAAATCAACAACCACGATAATATTGTTTATAATATCTAGTATTGTGTCACGTTAACGTGACCCTGCCGTCGTTACGTATTATTCATAAATTTATTTTAAGGCTATAATCATTCTTTTGGAATTCCATCGGTAAATATTACATATTACGCAGTGTTTTTTTTAACATTACCTATTAACATAACAATCGTCTTTATCGCTAATTTTTAATAGCCTTGATATAATAAAAAGAAATGAAAAATATTTATTTTGAAAAACAGTCACGTTGTGCAAATAAAAAATATGTTTTTAGCTCTTATTGTTGTGTCAATAAATGCAAATTCAAAATCGGACTGTGTGTTATTTGATCAGAGCTTGTGTTTCATTGTTTGTGCGCGAAATTTTCCACTGTCAAATTATTTATTTATTGCCTCGCAAAAAAAATATCATGGCAATACTCATCGTTATTTTGGAGTTTGAATTTACGATATGAGTAATGATTGGCGTGCAACTGAGAATAAAACTGAATTAAGCCATTATTATTTTTGTACAGGCAAGACAACTGTAGTTACGACAGGAAACGATGTAGAAATAAATCTGTACTACAAAAAAACATATCAACCGGGACAGTGTTTGTTGTCTCACGTTTTATGTATTTACAATGTAAGTTAAGATCATAGCAAGAGCATTATCAACTGCTTTATTTATTCAGATTATCTTGCGACCGAGAAATATTGACAGTGAACAACACTTTAAATTTGAAACTTTTTCATTTATTTAGCCGCCAAAAAGGAGGAAAACTGGCCGCCGATACTTTTTGAATTTTGTACATTTTGAAAATAGAATTGTGGATTTCCTTGAACTGTCGTTCTTTTTCCAGAACTAAGCGGTTACATATTTTGATAACTGCGCAGTATGATAAAATAAAATTCATGTTGATTTTTTAATCTCAATATTTGAATAACTTGTGATTAATCTCGACACTCAATAAATTAGTTATTCGTGTGTTCTGTCCGTATTACAGCATCGTAAAATAACAGTTTTTTTTAAATAATAAAAAACATTTTTAGTTTTTGTTCTTTATTAAATTTAATAGATCTGGACAGCGAGCATTATCAGTTGATAATGCTCGCTATGAGCGAAACCGGTCATGATCAATCAATTTAATGTGGAAAAAGTACTAAAAGGCTTTATTTTTATTATAATACCATTCCACTGAGTATTGACAGTGAACACCTTAAAAGTATGGCGAGCATTATCAATCGCCATGAGCGAAACCGGTCCTGATCGAATAAATTTAATGTGTAATGTGTAAGTACTGAAAATGTGTTGTTATTTTAATTTTTATTGAAAGTAAACGAGCACCGTTTCATTGTTCATTCAAAATGTAATATGTTTACTAGAGCAAACATTTTTTTTATTGTGTACCTTTTAATGTAAGTATCAATCTTCTTATTGCCACGAAGGGCTAATAATTTAGTACGCTAATTTATTACCCATTACTATGCTATACAGTTCTTATATTTATTACATTTATCTGTACTCCTCATGTAAGTGATAAGTATTTTCTCAAATGTTTTTCTTCTTTGGCGTTATGTTTACACACCACTTATCGCGGCTGTAACTTTTCTATTTACCTTTTAGTTTTACGTGTCGCTGAGAAACCATTATCTGTAAATCGTAATCCTGACCCTTTCTTCACCCAGCTACAATTATAGTTTTCTTATCTTTACTATGCTCGATGCTGTTCAGTCCGCAATTTGTACCTGACTTATTCTTCTCTTGACTCTTTTTTTGCATTCGGCTGTAAATCACAATGTTTCGTGTAATAAATATGTAAATAGTCAATCTTTGCTGAGGAAGTGTCAAAATGAATAATAAGCATACCTACTACATTTAGTAGGTGTCTGACAGGGAAGATAACCGTTTTGGTACACCCTGTATTCGTTTATCTTTGGTTTTTTTGCAGTCCAATATTTTCATTATTTCTGCCATTATATATATTGAAACTTTCGAAAACACCACAAGATGTCAACGTCAAATTAAAATAATAACATCGTTCCGTGGATACAATTTATGGTAGGTATTGTAGAAACGTTTTTACTGCATTCGAAATTCAAATTTCAATATTTAAACATTTTCAATCAGCGGATTAAGTGACATCTGTTTTTGACATATTTAATTTTTCTTATTTGAATCGTTTCTTATTTATTCGGAAAGAGAATATGTATTAAAAATCTGCAATTTAAATCGTTTGCGTTCAACCGCCCGTAACCTGTTCTATTATGTATATTATAATATTTTTCTTACGTACCTATCTCGTTGACGATGCAAAATCACAGACGGCCAAAGACAATAATACATTCAAGCCAGAAAATTTGCACAACTCTGCCAAATTTTAATTGTTCCAAATTTGAAAATAATGCTCGATTATGCTTGAAAGGGTTATGCGTATCTCTATTTTGAGGTGAGGCATGTTGAATAACAACTACATCGTGTAAAATAAAAATGCACTATCAGTGAGATACGTCGGTAGTAGGGTAAATATCGTGAAGGCTTTTTTTGTAATCTGTTAATAATATTATAATCGTGAACTTTTCAGCTCGATAAGATTGTTGACAGACAAACAGACATCAAGTCTGACCAGTTAAATTCATTGGATATAGAATCGTATTAAATGAATAATTTATACTATTAACTTATTGAAATAAGGTAATAGTTTATTCTTAGTACATAGCAGATCAGCAATTTATCGATTTTGAATTCAAAATAAGATTATATGACGTCACTAGAAGATCGTAGTTGAACTCTAAAAACATATCTTACTGTGGCTATCTTTTTTTTTGGTTACTGGTGCTATAAAAAAAATTGTATCAATTTCTTAATTGCAATTCTCTGAATATGATTTAGAATTTCGGCTGAAGGTGCTTGGTGTAATTTTGATATCAAATTTGAATCGTTTGAATTTTGTACTTATCCTTGAGCTTTGTCGCTAACGGCGCGAGTATCGGGGCCTTTCGGCATCTTCAGGTATTTGAAGTGCACGAATGACTACTTGCACTTGAAAATGGCTGAAAATTTCGTTTTTCCATGAATAGTTTAGAATATTGTTTTGAAATTCTTTGACTAAAGCTTAATTACTTTTTTTTCTTCAAGGTATGCGAGTTCCTCGGCATAGGACCGGAGGCCGACTACTTCGGGTTGAAGCGCTCGCCATGCATCGGTGCATCGGCAGACATCGCGATAGAGACCCCGGTCGCCAACCAAGATCACACCCACGCGAACAATCAGAACAATCACGGATCCCACCACCACCATCACAACTCGGACTCGTACTCCGGCTCGTGGGTCAACTTGAGGAACCCGCTTCCGCCGCCCCCCAACCACAAGGCGCTGAGAATGATGCTGAGGGTCAAGTTCTGGGTGCCACCGCACAGGCTGCTGCTCGACAGCACCAGGAGAAATTTCTACGCGCACGCCAGGGCCGATCTCGTGCAGGGCAGGATCGTCGTTTCGGATTGGGCTGTCGCAAGCAAACTTGTCGCCTTGATTGCTCAGGTAATTCAACTAAAACTCATTACTATTATCTTGAAAAGAGGTTTTATAATAATTAGTTCGGCCCCTTGGGGTAAATGAAAATCTACTCAAAGTTGGCCGGTTTTGAGTTAGGAATGCCACTAGATAGAAAATAATTTATTTATCTATTTATAAATGTACATTTTATTTATTTATGTACATACATTGCAAGTTTATTGCTTTTGCAATGTGAAAAAAGAATGAAATCATTGAAAGAAAAAAATACATTGGAAATTGACAAAGAGTGAGTTCCGACAAAATCAACTACATATAAAACATAAAAACTAGTACTCGTCTGAACTCACTCACGTCTATGTGAAATATGTCGACATCCAAAGCAATTTCGTTAAAAATCATCTAAAGCTCTTCCCAGTGGTAATATGTCACATTATGTGTCAATGAGACATATCATATGAGAAGTAGCTACGAAGGTAGTTCAATACGTATTAAAATCACTTTCTTGTTCATAGCTCCATTAAACCTTGAAACAACACATATTTTATATTTAACAAATAAATCAGAATGTCAAAGTATCACATTAAAAAATAGTGAAAAGACAATTTGTATTTGTTAAAACATAGGTAATATTTATTACTTGTGAAACCTGTTTTTGGCTCACCTGAAAAGTACAGAAAAATGAGATAGGTTTCTCTGTCTCATGGGCCAAGATGTTGGCTATATCTTAAAATGTGTGTTTCTCATAAAAATATAACATTGAATGTTTTTATTACAGGCTGAGCTTGGAGACTTCGACACTCATATGCCGCCGACGTGCCTTTACAACCAGTGCCAGAACATCGGTCCGCAGGGTGAGAAACCCTCAGACTACGCTGCCAACATCATTCACTGCCACCGAGAATTGATCGGCATGAAAGGATCGACTGCGGAATATCATCTTTTGAAAGAGATGTCAAATTTAGAGTCGTTTGGCGAAGAGTTGTTCTTTTGTAAACCTTCCAATGAGAACACAGCGCACTCCCTTTACAATCACATGCTGTACCACGGAGGGAGTGCCATGGAAGACGACGAAGAGAGGGAAGGCAGGCTGAGCAAGGAGGACAGCATGTACGCCAGTCAAACAGTCGGATGCCTCACGACGGGATCCGGCGGGCACCAGGATGAGGCGGCCGGTTGCGGGTGCAGGCTCGGTGTCTGCGTCGGTGTTGGACCCCAAGGGATCATGGTCTATAGGCCGGGAAACGGTACGCCTGATGAGGAGAACCAAAAACAAAGGTCAGTACAAAATATACATTCAAATCATTTTAGTTTGTTTATCAATGCAATATTCAACAACTTCTTCAAATAATTTTACTATCAACATAATATATTTAATATAATCACACTTAGTGATAAGATTGTGAAATTATATTTTTTAATTATCTTTTAAATGAATCACATGACATTTCAAATAAATAATTAGTTTACATTGTAGGGTCAATTCGAAATATGTATTAAAATCAATTCTGATATGGTGATAGTTATCTCTCTTGATATATTTTTTTAAAATTTAGGGGTCAAGAATTATATCAGTAATTTGTTTTAATTATTGATAATGAATGTGGCAATTGATATCATTTTATAAATCATTTGTGTCTGTCCTTACAGAAACTTCCCCATTCGATTTCGAAAATATTTCAGTTATGAAACCAATCGATTGTTCCCTCATTCACTTGTAACATTATCAAAGTATTTGGTTCCACAAGATTTACGTGATATAGTTGACAGTCATTTCAGTATCACGCCTTAAAGAGAGAAGGGATCAGACATATTGACGCCACTACATTATTAATTTTCACTTTAATATATTAAAAACTTTTAACGTGCTATCTGTCACTTCTTAGTGGAAAGGCATTATTTATACAAATATAACACTTTTTATAGTACTACTTATATTCTGATGATGACCAAGACCAGTTTCGATCATCGCAAGCATTGTCATCAGTTATATGAATCTCTAGAATATGTATTAAAGTCGCACTATAAAATTTGTGTCATTTATTTAATTTTAGACTCAATACCCTTTTCCTTTTGCACTGAGATATGTTTATTATAATAAAAAAAAAATATTTTTTTCGCCAAATATTCTTAATTGTACGAAATTAACTCGATGATAAATTGACATGTCACTGTTAACATACACACCCAGCCCAAGATAACTCCCTTTTTTTGTACATCTTGTTAAAAAGTCACTGTCAATTTTACATCTTTTGTACCAATTTTAGACTTTATGGCCTTTTCCTTTTGCACTGAGATATGTTTATTATAATAATACATTTTTCATGTACAGTACATTGACATGTCGCTGTTTACTTAGTTTACATAAATCTTGTTGAAAAGTAAAAGAACCAATTTTAGACTCAATGCCCTTTTCCTTTTGCACTGAGATATTTTTCTTGTTCAGTACATTGACATGTCGTGGCTGTTTAACTTGTAAATCTTGTTGAATCGTACCAATTTTGGACTCAACGCCCCTTTCCTTTCGCACTGTTTATTATAATGAAACAATTTTTACATACAGTACATTGACATGTCATTGTTTACCTTGCAAATCTTGTTGAGAATCACTAATTTTAGACTCAATGCCCTTTTCTTTCGCACTGAGAAATGCTTATTGTAATTAAATATTTTCCATGTGCAGTACATTGACATGTCGCTGTTTATCTCAAATTTCTTTTTATCTGCAAAATTATGATATAATAATTTGTAACATGAATATGTTTTGATCTTTTGCCCTCTGACAGCGAATTTTTTTTTCTGTTTAATAAATCACTATCTCGATAATTGCCTGTTGCTAATCAAAGATTTATAAATTGACACATATATCAAAGATAGCGTACAGTGAATGATGTCAGTAACGAAAGAGAATTTCACTTGTGACACATTTATATTTGCATAGATAATCGTCTGTACGAATTGGATACTGTGAAATGTTGAGTGTGCAAAAAAAACAATTGAGTTGCACCGTGACCTTAGAGTGCGGCAATTAAAGATGGAGTCATGGGTTATTCTTTGCCTCAATATGATGTGATTCACGTTTGGTATTGATATTTTAAAATTGGACTTCCTCACTTCAATTTGTTGTCTCTTGTCACAATTTGAAGTCATGCCAAATTGTCTGTGCCTACATCTGTTTTGCAGTGAAGGTACTAAGATGCGCAGAACAGAATGATTGTGTACCTTTACTAGTATATCACCTCCTATCTCTTATTAAAACATTCAATAATTCAACTTTTTTCAAGTTTTTATGCAAGAATATGTGTGAATGTATGATTTAGTTTTTTTTTTTTTTTTGTCTATTAATCACTGATTGAATTGACGTTGATTTAGTGGAACTCCATTAAAACACAAGTGAAAAAAAAAGCAATCTGTAGGATATGGCCTCCTAATAGAGGTGTCTCATGATATTTTTTTTTGCGTGAACTGCTACTCGGTTGCTCATCCTTCATAGATTGATGAGAGTATGAATTATTTTTATCCAGGGCTGTGGAGTCGGTAAAAAAAAATTATGACCGACTCCGACTCGAGCATTTACCAAAAACATGACTCCGACTCTGACAAAAAAAGTTTAATTTCGTCACAGTTTTTTTCTACCTATCATATTTATGTATATTCAATTATAGATCAACAAACCAATCCTGCCAATAGGCAAATTTTACATAATATATGTAAAAATAAAAAGTTCAATATTTTCAAAATTTCCGACTCCGACTCGCAGCCCTGGTTTTTTCACAGTTTTGATGAGGGCATAAGCTGAAATAGCTATCAACTATGTATTATATAATTATTGTGGAAGTAAAATACATTGCTATTTTCTTACTGTGTTAAAATGAATAATACTGTAGAAAAATGTAATGAGAAGTTACTTGTTTTTCCAGTGCTTTTTTATGTTAACATCTTACTGAATTGTGAAATTTTCTTTCTTCAGCATCCCGTACACGGCAATAATCCGCGCGGCCCCGGTCCGCAGATCTTTCCAACTGCATTACCTGAGCGGCGAAGGTCGCGAGGCGCGTCTGAACATCAAGATGGCCAACTCCAGGCTTGCCGCCGCGCTCTATCGAGCCGTCACCGAAAAACACGCCTTCTATTGCTGCGAAACAGTACGCAGCGACGTCACCAAGCAATTCATAAGGGACCTCAAGGTATGTACATTTTTACTTTTTGCACTATTTTTGAATTGTGCAAAAACCGTTCGAGATTTCAACACATTTTGTTCCAAATTTGAATTTTGTTTCTTTTTAAGAGTTTTGTCGCAAACAGTTTGCTAGTATTGCTAGTATATAAAAATGAAAGTCAGTCACTAAGTGTAATTGTAATTAATGACTGGATGAATTGGATTAGTAATTGTGTGGGTAAAATAAAATTATCAGGTATTTTAAATGCGATACCGTTAAAATTAATTACCAGCTAATAGTATGGAAATGCTTACAAATTTTTGATTTATTATTTGAGACAAATAATGATGATAATTGTATTATATGATATGATACGGTGAGAAAAATAACAATGTATTGCTAATTGTACAGAAATAGCTATTAACAAATATATAAAATAATTTCTGTAGATTCGGTTATTTTTCTCACCGTATTATATGTATGGAGTTCTACCAAGTAAATCCCAACTCAATCAATTATATGATGTAACCTGAATATGCTGAAAGGTGAAACCCGAGTTGTTAGCGACAAAATTAAAATTTGTTATTGAGATTTCACTATGCACCTTTAGTTGAAATAAGATTCTTCTATTTATTTATTTGTCATACTCAGGTTCTTTTTTAATGTAATTGTGAATAAGCATGCTATGCGAATTATAAACCGTAGTTGACATATTAATATTTCTTTAGACAAATTTTCTATTATTTATGCGCCATTTAAAAAAAACAAAGAATTCATTGATCGATCGATCAATCATCAATTTTTTTTGGATTCTTTTTACGCAATTATCATAGCTTATTATCAGCACAAAAAAAAATGTTTATTTCATTTTTGATTCATTCTTAAAATTAAATTTGAATAGCAAATTTCGTGCCAAATATTTATTCTTAATTTTGTTTTTTTCAGGGAACCATCGTGTCCATATTCAACGAAGAGTCGACTTTGGGCAAGAAATACGTGTTTGACATTCGCCGTACTTACACGGAAGTCTACGACAGCGCGCGCAGATCGCTCTTCTTGGCCGCTTCGGCGGCAGGGTCGACTGGACAGTGCGCCGTGGCCCTTACAGGCGAGGTCTGCCCGCCCGATAGGAGGGGGTCGCAGTGCGGAATCGAGTGTCGGGTAAGAATAAAACTCATCTCTCCATATATAGTCTCTTCAGAGTTAGCAATAATTATGATTCTATCTCAGTACAGCATTTGAAACAGCCAAATGCATTTATTTATAGTACATACCAATGCAACAGTAAGACAATTGATAAAAAATGTGTATTGGACAGAATGATGATGCCAATGTAACATTTAGTTAAAGTAATTTTAACATTTAGTTAACCCGTTTAATACCCCATATTTTTTCATAAGTTTTCCAAAAATACTCTGGAATTTATCTGTTTTTTAGTGTTTTTGTAAATTCATAAAAGTGCTAAAAATAAAGTTAAATAAATGATCACTTTCTTGTTCGTAGCTTCACTAAACTTTAAAACAACACATTAGATTAAATTACTATTTTATATTTCACAAATGAATCGGAAAGCCAATGCACCGCAAGACAATTTGTGTCTGGTAATATATAGTTCACATCATAATAAAAATAAAAATACATTTTTAGTACTTTTTCCACATCAAATTTATTTGACCAGGACCGGTTTTGCTCATGGCGAGCATTGTCATCAGTTGACAATGCTCGCCATGAGCTAAACTGATCCTGATCAAATAAATTTTAAGTGGAAGAAGTAATAAAAATGCATTTTTATTATAATTCCTTTCCACCAAGTATTGACAGTGAACACCTTAAAAGTGATAGTTCACATTGATTACTGTTTATTGGCTCTCCTGAACAGTAGAGAAAAATGGGTTAGGTTAGGCTAGTTTCAAAGGGGCCACAGTGTAGCACAAAAACTGTATGTGATATAACACAACACTAACAGCCATAATCTCTCAACTGAGATTTAAAGATTGTCCTACTGTTGTATTGATACGATTTCAGTTTGACAGTTATACAGTTCTAAATTAAAAATAATTTTCAATTTTGAAATATTGTTCTTTATTATTAGATTTGACACTCTACCAACTGTGACATAACATATCTATTATCTTTACAGGAATCCCGCGACAGAGTGAACCTCAATCAGATGGATATTCTGGCGTGCCGGGTTTGCATGGACCAGACCATCAACACCGTATTCATGCCCTGCAAACATCTTCTGTGCTGCAGCGAATGTGCCGCAAGGTAAATAAATATTAATTTACTAAGCTCACAATATGTCAAAGTAAAGAAAAAGCTAACCAAGTATTATGTCAACATGTTGACACACTAATTTATGTCATAGCTAGTATCTTAAGCAGTGATGCTTATCAATTTTCTTAGCAACTTAGTGGCAGGTCATCAAATTGTCAACTTATAGAAATTTTAGCATCGTCAGCAAATTGTATATAGAGTAAACAAATGACACAATAATTACACAGTGTCCCATCTCTCTTTGAGTATTTATTTTGTTTTTAGAATAAACTCTATAATTTCTAGTATAAATATTTAATTTCTTTTGAATTTTAAGTGAAATGATTTTTATTAAACCATAGTAAATTCCAGCTCTAATTATAGAGATTATTTCAGTCAACCCTCTCTTACCGCACCGAGATATGGGTTTTTTTATTACTTAATTTATCAAAGGTAAATGGACGTACAGCCACTGATAAATATTCATATTTATGTAGAACATTACATGTTTACGAAACATATAATTTGTCTGAAGACTGCATCACATGCTATAAAAAAACCGCTTTATGGCAGAGGGTGCTGTAGAAGGGTTGACTGTACAATTTAAAAGTTGGGAGTTATTATTGTGATAAATTTTGAAACCCGGAATTCTTTAGACATATATAACAATCTCATAAATGTCTTCATATGTATATGTGTTACCCACTCGCACTCACTGATATTAAGCTGTTCTCTTCCTACTCTGACCCATTGTTTCAATCGAATAAACTTCGCAATTGTACATTGCCAGCCAAAGTGACATTTTTTCATTCGATTTGAAATAAAATGAGAAGGGAAACATACTGATCAATCACGTTATATTCAAAAGATGTCTCTGTATTATTTATTCATAAATAAACTCGAAGGGGCGTTTGTGTTTGAAAGGTTAAAATCTTGAATCATGTGAGAACATCCAAAGACCCTTATTGTGAAATATAAACTGCGATCGGTGACTAATGGATTCTTCTTTTTATTTTCAGATGTACTCGCTGTCCGCTTTGCAGGGGTGAGTTGACTGAACTGTTGAAGGTTCACCTGCCTGAAGAGTTCACGAGACGCAGCTCGACGACGTAAGAATCACTCCGACCGGGAAAGCCACTCTAGGCCTTGTGTATTACAGTCTGTGCATTTAAAATGCCAAAACAATGCGTCCGGCAGACGGGCTATTTTCAGAAATTGTTTCGCGTGAGTGACGATAATTTAGATTTCATTTGTCTTATTTTATCGTTGAATATTCATTTCCGAACTCCCTGTAGCAAAGGAGAAGTTATTTGGCTACGTGTATGCAAAAGAAAACATGCAATGAAATGTGTTGTCTAAAATATGAATATCGTCTGCCGCAATTGAGTAAGATCGCCCGTGAAGGTACGTGTGGAAGGGCTTAGCAGCCTAAATGAAAATCAATCGATTAAACGAAGAAATTTACTATCTCTGACCCTTGTTGCAAGTCTCAATAAGGGGTGCGGACGATTTACGAATTTGTTTCAATGTAAACAATTAATTTGTTCGCGAAGAAGAATCAACAAGAACCAGAATGAAAAAATGAATATTTTTTTTTTTCAATAATCTATGGCTCTAGAATAGAGGAGCGGTCTGCAGTGAGTGTGGACCGGGGATAGTTTGTACCGACGGCAAGAACGATGAATGTTGTGATATTTTTGACCAATTTAGTTGTGAGAATGCTCTCCTTGTGGAGTGAGGATCAGACTGAACTGCCTCGCGATTCGCACTACCAGGACGGCGGAAGATGTATATGTAATACGTTTTGCATATTTTCAATAATAGACAATAGTTGTATTGTTGATAAGTGTAGTTTTTTTTTTTTCACAACGGCGATGTTTCGTTGTAGAAATATTGCCAATATATAGGTTTTTTTTTTTATTTGATACAAATGCGGCCAAAGTAGATAGGCGCATGATTATTGTCTATACGCTTTGTAAAATATTTGTTTTGTTTCTTAATTAAGATAAACCATTTTACAATTATCCTATTTCCAGATTCAAATATTATTTGTCATCAACTAAATGCATAACCTATTATATTCACTATGAAGAAAAATATTTTGTCTATGGAACAAAAAAATAAATAGATCTGTCACTTTTAATATTCAGAATCAGTTTTAACAGATTTCTCTTTTTAAACTGATGTAATAATTTATTTATCCATTCCATGGGATAATTGAGGAATTTTGATTCTGACGTCAGTTAAAAAAATGTAAGAGCAGATAATTTTTTTATTTAAAATATTATTTTAAAATATCGCCCTCTAAAAACATTTATTCGAGTATCATTTGTTCACATTTTTTATTTAATCAGTATTTTTTTAAAAAATCAATGTGATAATGAAATAATATTATCAAATACCAGATGTATTTATGATAAAAATAACCATACAGTAATTGAAACAAAATGATACTGACAATAATTAGTTTATTTTTGAAAATGTTAACTTTTAATAAGAAATTAAGTGTCTCATAATCAGATATATTTAGTCAGAATTTTTCTAGAAATCTGTTTTATAATAATAATTCAATAAATAAAGTTGATTGATTCTCTTTTTTTTTTTTTTCATTTATGGCTGTGTCCATCTGTGTCAATTTTATTTTCTGTGTTCTATTGTCATTGTTAATTTTAAAATAATCAGTTCTTTTTTCACTTTATATTATAAATATTATACTACTTTTTTCATTTAAAATTGGTTTCCAAATTCAAATTGGTTAATAGTCCAAACAGTTATTATGTTTCATGTTTACCACCTAAGATAAAAACAAACACAATAATATTATAGATGTAGTAAATAACTCAGCAATAAAAGCCACATTTAAACAAGGCTTGAAAAAACTCAGAATGCTAAAAAAAAAAAAAATATTATTACTGCATTTTATTAAAACCGCCTGCTTTCATGTTGTATTATTCATACGCACATTTGAATTGTTTTTAGTCATAGAACTTTCATTCGTATTTAAATTTAATTTTTAGCTATAGAATCTTAGTCATTTTCAATGCGATTTTTTAAATCGTACATAATCTTTTATTTCCATCATGTTTAATTTTTAAACCATTGGTTGTTAATATATCATAAATAGATGAACCGATCAGTTCAAATTGATTTAAAATTATTGTAATATTGATTTGAGATGGTGGGTTGTCAAGAGTAAAATTAATTATAATAAATATTTATAACTAGTCCACATTGATATGCTTTCAGTTTATTTAAAATTCATCACATATCAAAAGTTACCCGCGTTCTCTTTGGTATTTATTTTTTTGTATCTGTTGTCGATGGTTTGAAGTTTTCAAAAATGGAATTGTTGAATTTTATGGACCAAGAAGAGGACTAGTATAAATCTTTTAATATTTTTAAAATGATACAAGTAGCTTTTTTACTGTTCTTTTTTTATACAAATTATTGATTGAAATGCTTGCAAAAAGTGTTTGGGACGTAACATTTTGCCCATCACAGTCTTAACTAGTGTATATATATATTTTAAACAGAATAGAATGCAGGTTTACCAACAAAATATAATCATACCATGAATTTTAGTATTTTAGTGAATATTATTTGCAGTATTAATTATTAACCATCATTTATTAAACCGCATCTATGTTGAATGCTATGATATGTCTCTGTTGTATTTTCAATAATAAAACCTGAAATATTGAAATGAACTATTTTTTTTCTTTAAACCCATTATATACGATGCCAAAATGTTCTTTTTGAAAATGCAACCCGTTGGAGGTAAAAATTCGGAAATAAAAAGCAATCATATTTACATAGAACTTTTATATGAGAACTGATGCCTGTCTTACAAAAATCACTAACCCCTTAAAGCAGTGATGCACAACCTGCGGCCCGCAATGACAAATATCAATAAACTTTTTACAGACGATGGAAGAACAATATAAAATTTTAAATTTTATACACTAAAAATATCGATAATTTAATCGGTATTACCCATGCGGGGCCTCAAATGATCTGAGAATTGATTATCTGGTCCTTCTCCCAAAAAGGTTGTGCATCACTGATTTAGAGTAATTTAAAATCAGCGTCGTGAAGATGAGTAAAACAAAAACCCAACTCAGACTACAGCTGCAAATTAAAATTAACTAAAAGATTTTTTCTTAAAAAAATAATATTTGAAATGATCTTCAATTTAAAGATCGTTTTCGTTTCATACTTATGAACACACAAATAATGTACATACACATGAATAAAAAGACAGATGGAAACACAGTTTTGGAAATGAGCACATTATTATGGCATGATTCATTCTTGCACCAGACACATGTACTCTTCACACCTTTATTATTCACAATTAATTTATGGTATTTATAGACCATACAACAAATTAATCCAAGCCGGGAGGCGCGAAAAAAAATTATATCAAAAAAGTGATGTGTAAAATTACATCAAATTTTGCATGAAATAAAATTTGAGGATACATTTTTTTAAGGGAGGCGTAGAAGCATAAAGTTTTGAAACCACTGCATTAATATATATTTCATTAGTTGATAAACTCTAATAAGTCTACATGAGGGTTCAATTGTGCTATAAGTTAATATTAGTAACACTAAAAAATCATCACAGAAAACAAGAAAAATGTGATGACAAATGTATTGATTATTTGTCATACATGCCAAAACTTCTATGAATGAATTTATTTTTATTTTTAATAATATGCATTCCGATAAAGAAGAGGTTACCACATTTTCACAGATCAGGTACTCAAAATGACTTGCATTATACAATAAAAGAAATTGAAAATATACTCAATTTATCGAAAAAGTCTTTTAGTTTCAATGTAAGTATTTACAAATATTGTACAAAACAAATAAACATTTCTGTACAATATTCATTAATAATTTAGGTTTTTTTGCGAACTAAAATAATAAAATAATATTGATATGAAATTTGGCTCTGTATATCGGTAGTTATTTGCAGGGCTGTGGAGTCAGAGTCGGAGTCGGAGTCGTGGAGTCGGGGCTTTTTGCCCGGAGTCGGAGTCGTCGCGGCGATTTGGCCGGAGTCGTACTCGGAGTCAAAAATTCTAGAAAAAAGTCGGAAATTTTGAAAAGTTTGAACTTTTTATTTTTGCATATAAGGTAAATGTACAAGTAGCTGACCGTTTAAGAGAAAATTTCAACAAAAATAACGATTAAGGTTTAGCATTGTACCGAATGATGTCAAAGGAAGTATACTCATATTGGATCATATGTCTTAATTAATATTATGTAACAAAAATTACGAAATGGCCTGTTGAAAAAAAATTGTTATTTTAATTAAATTTTTTGAAGTCATGTTTTTGTTTCAGTAGTTGACCATCTCACAAATTGAAAAATCAATTAGTTGACCATGTCTAAACAGGGGGCTTTATAGTGAACTTTCTGTCAGAGTTGCCTCAGGGTTTTCTGTCACACAACTCTTGGTTGAATCAAGTAGCAATGGGTGGTTCAGGAACAAGGTACACACCGTTTCTAGATTGATCACTAATACACTTTTCTCACTAGGTGTTGATTTCAAATGGCCACCCTGGCACTCCATTGGATATATGGTGATGTGTTAGTGGCTCATTCCGACCACAGATGCTTTAAATTGTTAACTTACTTTACAATTTAGAGCAATCCCGCATCTGCATTTCTTATTTTGTGCCATTTTATTCTCAAACGGTCAACTACTGGTACATGGTCAACGACTGGTACATTTACCTTACATGTCAAATTTGGCCATTGGCTGGATTGGTAGGGTTTATATTTAATTTAATACACATACTTAAATAGGAAAATTAGGCAAAAAAGTGACGATATTTAACTTTTTTAGTCGGAGTCGGAGTCGTGTTTTTGGTCAATGTTGGAGTCGGAGTCGTGGTTTTGGTAAATGCTGGAGTCGGAGTCGGACTTTTTTTACCGACTTCACAGCCCTGGTTATTTGTCACAATCAGGCACGTATTTAGATTCCAAGTTGCCGACCTCTGCTTAAAAGGCTACAAAAATATTGGATCCGTCAGATTCAGCACACGAAGGCCACAAGCGCAATGTAATTTGGAGAATAAAAATAAACATTAAAACCTGAAAAAAAGATATATTGGTCACGAAAATAGTATTTAACCCCGTTAAAACGCACAATTCGGCAAATATCTTTTATTTTACAAATTGAAATTTAGATTTTGACGACAAAATATTAATTTGCGAACAGTTAAAAAATACAATTTTGTTTTAAGAACAAACAATTAATTTCCGAAAAATCAATTAAGAATAATATGCTATCATAATTATCTCAATCAAATGTTATAAAAAACATTTATAATTCCAATGCCTTTTTATGAAAAAAGAAATGCTCATAACACAATTTTTTAAGAAAGTAATGTCACGTATACAGCAAAATATACAAAAGTTTTTTTTTGATGATATTTTTTTGTTTTAGACAGGTATTATGAAAAATAAAAAATACTGCACTTATTTTTTGTGAGAAATATTTTGGATTTTTTAATTCTTTTAAGTAGAAAACTATGATTAAAAAAATTGCGCAATAATAATTGATCAATCTAAAATTACATTTTCAGTGATAAAAAGTATGCGATAATATCATATTGACATATAAACGGCTTAAGTATTAAATGATCAATTGAATTATTGTTGTGCCACAACGACCTGAATGTACATTCGGCAAAAACTATAAAAAATTAACACGATTGCCAGTAAAAATGCCTTTATTTATTTAGTGCACAACATTTGTATACATCTGTGAAATAATTGCTTCTGGTTTTGACCGATAGAGTGAAACACTATCCCATAAACGGCGAATAATGAAAATACATGCACATCCAATCAAGATGGCCGCCGAATTATGTCGATGCGGATCGGGGAAAGTGGTTTTCGTTTGAAAATCTGTCAAATTTACCGAGCTTTTCTAAAGTTTTGTGATTATTAGTTTTTATATTATCGTTATAAGGCTGTGTCCAGTGTCGATTCTGAGGCAGTGATAGTGAAAAGTGTCCAATCAATGGGAATATTGTGAGATCCGAATAGACAACCTACGGAATGGCATTCGCCAAGTCTAATCTGAGATAAGAATTTTGTGCGTAATGAAGTGATATTCAGTGTGTTTCTTGTGAAATGCTGTTCAACGCATGATATTACATTCATAGATGTGAGTATATTTTGCATATGACGTATTGAGACCGTTCGCCAGCTACAAATCTAAAAGCTGCGGACCTCTGATATTTCGTCACGATTGGTAATGCTAACCCATTTATTTGCAATCTGTTTTTATGTTTCTCTCAATATACAGGCAGACGTGTAAGCCGCGCATATAAATCGTCGGAAATCCTGCCTGGATGTTTTATATTCGAATATATGTAATGGTGTCGTAGCGATTCGCTTAAATAAACAACGTCGCTGTTGGTTTTAATCCGATGTCGTAGCGCACAGACGTTCTGTTCGTACGGTTTTCCTTGCCTTATGTAAACAGTTTTTTACTTGGCCGATTAAAAAAAACACGAGCCTTGCCAAATACTAAAAAACCCGATTTGGTTTCATCCCGATTTTATTTGACATTTGCTCCTTGACACGACTCGAAATCGATTGCAAATCCATCATTACATCCGAGTTATCGTGTCGTGAAACATATGATGCCGTTTTTTAATCGTACCCGAAATCTTTCTTTCTCACATCGCGAATACTTGAAGCAGCTTCCTGCATGAATTGTAGATTTTTGACATGACGAATGGAAGCTTTGGTATTCAAATAACATAAAAAAAACATCTATTCACCGCAATAATACAGGATAAATCATACATTTATTTATGTACATCCAATAAACAATAGAATTAAAATGTTACTTGATTCGGTGGCGAACAAAACACTTAAGTCAGTAGCAGTAATTTTGCAACAGCTTGAAACAATAAAAGGTCAAGAGATGAAATTTAATATTTCTGCTAATGATACACGGAATATTAATTTGATATTTATGTTCTTAAAATGGACAAATTGTTAAATAAACTTTCATATTCTCTAGACTTTTCCTCTCAATTGCCATATATCATAAGTCTGAGATTTTGTCAGATGATTTACATATTAAAGTCGAAATGTAATATGACTATTTTTGAATATGGAACGTTAGCCTGTATCCCTTCTAAATTACTAAAGACATTTTTTTTCACATAACAGTATGGGAATGAAATTAGAAAATAAGCTAAGGATTTCTTGTTTACATATCTTAGTATAGTAATTTGAAATCTTATCTTGTGCAAATTTAACTAACCATCTCTAATGATCTCACTGATTTAATTAGTACGTATTAACTTTCCATAATTATAGAATTGTTAAAATTTTACCTAAAATACCAGCACGAAGTAACTGGGGAAAAGATTTTACAGAAGTTTTATTTGAAATAAATGGTTTTATTTATTGGTCGTAACGGTAATTCTGTTAAGCTGCTTGCGCATATAGAGAGTGTGTTCGTAAGAGACCGCTGTCACGTGTCACTGCCACCTGGTGTATAATATTACAGGATCAATTTACGTATAGTTGTTCCACTATCTGATACTAGCTTTACCGAGGTCTCCCATCCTTTCTCGGTTATGGGACCATTCCGAAGGGGTAATGATATCTTGGGTGCTGGTGGTTGATCCATTCGGATGAGATTATTACGCTCGCTACTCCTACTAATTTACTTGTTATTCGATTACATATTGACCACTCGGCTAAAGGTCGAATCCACGAATAGAAAAAATACTATAGATGTTCCATTATAACTTGACCGCTTGTGAGGGCGCCACCATCGCGTAAAAAGTGTGTAATACTCAATCAAATTTGTTTATTTACCAACACATTTTTATATGCAAGATATAAATGAAACAAAATCTTCATGTAAATATATTTTTACTAAAACAATATAACTTCGAAGGCTTTTAAATGTATCTACTATATGGGGATAATTTTAGTTCCGAATTTGAACGGCGGTCAAGTTATGATGGTACATCTATATTCTATAGTATGAAGTTTTTCATTGAAATATAATATGCATTGGTGATATCAATACGTATAAATGTCATGCTGGTGATACGAGCTCCGAATTAGAGTATATGATGTTTATATTCCACCCACTCGTCCTATCCTAAAAATAGCTAACTACTCATTCTTGGGATTCCCGGTTCTCTTATTCAGATCCACTTTGTAAAAGAGGTTGATAGACTGAATAACGATCTGTTGTCGACAAACTTCTTTTGACAAGCTCCATGTATATTTGTCTTTGTATATTATCCACATTGGGAGCGGGCATGGTTGGAAAATGACATATCATATTATAAGATTAATGATGCTTGCCAAATACTCGAAACACGTGTTAATAGTCATTAGGCAATTATAATAATTAATTTCGAATTTCTAAGAATCAAGTTTGAAACGTTTGAATGTTGTACTTTTCCATCAGTTTTGTCGCTAAGTCGGTCAGCTTAAGTTCATTCGTGCACTTACAAAAAGTTGTATAGTATAAATATTCGTGCAGTTGAAATGCCTGAAGATGCCTGAAGATGCCGAAAAGCGAAACCCGGGTGGTTACCGACAAAACTCATGAAAAAGTATAAAATTCAAACTATTCATTTTTCAACTAATTTTGAATTAAAATTATCTTCCACAAAGTAACCACCGAATATGGACACCGACGTAAGTAAAACAGATTATGTTATTTTGTAATAAATTAATCAATTAAAACCGCAAAGCCAACACACGTACAATAATTTCTATGATGGCAAAAAAATGGTGATGTTTGTACTTGGCTGGCCACAGGAAAGAGATAAGCGTACGTAATTAGGCAGTTAATTTGTGGTCGGCAATCTGTACCCATTCGCCATGGCCGAGATATAAACATTCTAAGGATCCGCTAATCGCTAATGGACACTTTTTTTTTTAAACCCGAATTGGAAAGTTACCGCGTGTCGATTTAATTAGCAACATCTGTTTTTCGAAAAGAGTAAGGAATGAAGTCTAGTGAATTGATTGTTGGAGTTTCGGCGTCACAGACATCCTTGGATTGTTTCCTGGGACTCGAACCCACGGACACCGCAAGCCGGAGAGGACGTCGTTGATCACTCGGGTAGAGGCCCGGAAAAGGTGCCCGCCCCGGTGAAAGTATATATGTATCACTGTAACCTACTTTTGAAATAATATATTCTTACTGAAAATTTTTGGATACAATGTACAGTAAGGTAAAAAGAAACGATTTCTTATTGGCTTGTAAGGATCAAATGGGTAGATACAGTTAAGATTGATGGCCACGATTGTTTATTGGACAATTCTTTCAAATATGTTGTGATAGTGATGGTTTTAATCAATTTTTAAGTTACGTCTATTCATTTGCAGTTTTTTTTGAAGATCTTTTAATAAATAGGTTTCGGTGGTTGTAAATACGTTAAAATGCAATAAATTTTATTTGATATCATGAGATATTCTATTTTTGTTATCGTTTTGTTAGCAAAAGTTTATTTTGATATATTTATTATAACGGAAATAAAGTGACTCTGCAGTCGGGGTGAATCTTAGCATTATTTTCTGCACCACTAGGTCCTAAGCTATTCCTTGTCCACCACCGCTTGTAAGTCTTCCATCCAACGTATTCATGGTCTTCCAATTCTACCGTCCCTCTCAGGAGCAGAACTTGTATTTCGGAGGCTTCCATCCGCTCGTCAATGCGTAGGCGTTAATTTCACAATGCCTGGCCTCTATAAAGGTTATTTATGATTGTGATTATACGACGCGGTAATGTCATCTTCGCAGACGTGACGAAAATCTAATTCTCAAACACTTGTAGCTTCCAAGTCCTTGTAGATATCCCATGACGGGCTATAAAACGTATTAAATTGCTATAAACTATGTATTATAGCTATTTTGGAACTGGATTAATACTAGCTATTTTAAAAGAAGTATCAATCCAACTTCTTGTATAGCCGGCTCATCATCATAATGTGTCTCTTGTTTTTTTTACCTTGTCCGCTGCCAATTTGGAGCATATGGACTCCATACTAAGTTTATCTCAACATGTTTTTTCTACAAGCTTGCTATTCAGTTGCTCAACCTCTCGTTTTCGAAACGAGTAGGGGATTGAAAGGATACGAGGACGAGGACAGGACTAGTGGTTAGATAATGGGTGGGAAGTTATTTTTACAAACACAAACACCCATTGCCTTCGAACAGAGTCGATAAATCGACTGAAAAATCTTCTCGTACCGGGACGGAAATGACGTCCTGCTTTTTACCAGATTAATACCACAAGTTTTTCGCACATTACGTTGGTATTAAACCTAAAATTACCAGACTGCGAACAAGAATAATGTTCAAAGTGAATCGGTAAATAAGCACAATCATTGTCTGCTCAAATTGGCCGTTTTTTTTTCACACCGCCAAGTGAAAAATGGCGCTGCACGACACCCCCTCTAATTATTGTTATTATTATTACACCCGACCGGCCACACAGAGTATGTATTGGGATACGTGTAATTTTCAATGTAGCATTGCATTAGTTCCAAGCGTGTACGTGTAAAAATAACTTTTTGTAACGGTGCTAACCATATTATTCAAAATATAAAAAGAGTTTATTTCTTACGTTGCTTATGTCGCACACGATATTTTTTATCGGCAATGGCTCATATTGCATTGAAGAAAAAATGATTATTACATCAAAGCGATACCTGAACGTATTGATTTGTTAGCTATGTGGACATTGGATCCTTTGATGTTTAACCCGTTGCACTCCTCAATATACATATTATGTTTTTCCTTCTAGCAACTCCTCAATAGATTTGAGAAATTTATTGATATCACAGGGTATGCGTATTTATTAGTACATGTTGTAAAACGAAATACCGTAAAATATACCAAATTATGACACGTAACAAACTTTAACTGAGTCACACATACGGTTTTTGAATTAAAGATAATTTAAAATCCATAAAACCTACTTTTCCAGCCAAGTTGTACAATGTCGAGCAGGACTCGATATAGGAGTTGCGCGTTACCTAGTTCTAGCAGTCGAGAACACTTTCTTCTCCACTCAATCTCTAAAACGAGGGACCATCCTTATATCATACTATACATATCGACCTATCTTGCAATCAGCCCTTGTCAGATAACCATTGCTATTTACTTCGACCGCGATATATTGCGATATATTTTTGACCAACAAGCTTCATCTTAAAAAATAGATACTTAATAATCGTTAAAACAAATTAGTGAAAATTATTATGATTTAAGATTATGCCGAATTATGTGAGCTTACTGTAATAGTTAAAGTTTTCGTAATCTCTTCTGAGCCGGATTATATAGCACGGTAAAAAACTAGGAATGTATTTTTTCTCTACAAAAAAATTGTAAAACACACACTAAAATACACTGCTACTTTTGCACTGTGCCAAAGTTATGTTCTACCAAGTAAATGTTAATTCAATAATCGGATTATATTGCACTAAATGCAGTTTAAATATATGTAGTTCCGACCATGGTCTGAAGCCGAGGTAACTATCTACTTATTCCACAATGGATTAATCGTGATCAGGACCCGTTTCGCTCATCGCAAGCATTATCAACTGATAAGAAATAAAAAAAATCAGCGTTATTTACACAAAAGTAAGACTTAAAAGTTATGACCAACAATTGGTAATACAAATATGCAAATAATTCAAAGTAAAATAAAACAAAATAGCCTATAGTTC
The DNA here is from genome assembly GCA_028554975.1 of Himalopsyche kuldschensis. Lineage (NCBI taxonomy): Eukaryota > Metazoa > Arthropoda > Insecta > Trichoptera > Rhyacophilidae > Himalopsyche > Himalopsyche kuldschensis. The sequence continues at coordinate 2,813,215 of JAHFWI010000025.1, forward strand.
AAATGTTGTAAAATACCTCTCAGCAATACAAGCCGCACTAAATACTTTTTACCTAACCTCAAGATATTGATTGGCAAAGATCCTCGTCGGGACGTGATCTCACTTTGGTGCAATGTCACCCAGCCAAATGTTGCGTGATGGCTCGGCGACCATTGACCGCCACTGAAGTTATGATGCTGGGCTGCAGGAGCAATGAACGCATACCAACTCCTGTCACATGAAAAGTGTTAACTTTACCGCACACTACAGTTGGTATATTCGTTTGTACATATTGTGTGCATATTTTTGGAATGCACATTGTGACAGGATGATCGATTTATATAGAGTACAATGTACTCAAAGGCACAGTTCTGAACAATACACTAACTACGAAATTGCCAATGTAAACAGTAGAGCAGTTCACTGAATTCTTTATAATCTATATTAACCACACCGATGAGACATTCGTCGATTCGAATATAGAATTACGAAATTTAAATAAAATAGAAGAAACGTAATTCGATTTTTGAGGGTTTTGATTTATGAATGTCGCTAGATGCAAAATAAAATGTTACGTTATGTGTCAAAGAATTGTCAGTAATGGTGGGACAGAGAAGAAGATGTATTGTATACCCTGTCTGAACGATATATATACATGACACGTTTAAAACATAGTTCTGACGAGAGCGTTTGCCTAAATAGCTATCAACAAATATATAAAATAATTTCTGTAGAATACGTTGTTATTTTTCTCAAGGCAGAAAAATTGTTAAAACGGCGGTTTATTTTGCCTATTTTTGTTAAAGAAAACAATGTGTCGCTCTGCCATCGACGGTTGTTCTTCGCTGATCTAGATTGATAGACCAGCGATTCGAAAAGGGTGTGCCGCCTGTGCGTCAGAGGGGTGTCGCCATTCCGAAAACATGTACAGAAGACGAAGTTCACGGAAAAGGTTGATAAAACATTCCGCCACCACTATTCGCGTGACGTTTAACTTTCGGCGAGTAAGTAACAGAGGCAATCATATTATTCGATCGCGACAAATATTGCTGCCCAGTTAGTTGACGCACGGAAAATGCCTGTTTTCAAAGAAATTTGATTTAGCAACGACGCAGGCAATAATCGTACATAACTACGTTTCCATCATTTGAGTACAAAGATTATAACAATTCTTTTGATAATATTTTCATAACCTACCTAGTCCATGCAAGTGTCTTGGCTATCTATGAGCCAAAATTTTCTATGGTATATTGCAATAGAGACAGAAAAGTTCGACAATTCAATTACCTCGTATGGGTAACGCCTTCGGATCAATTCAATCGGTGCTTAATAGAATTCTTCACACGTGTGGATTGAATTGCAATTTATGTGGTGGTACTCCATTATATTCTTGTAAAAATAGTAGATTAAGATTTATGTAGTTTTGTAAAACATTTTTTTTAGTAAAACTTATCGTGATCATTCAGTAATAAACCTCATATGTCGAGTTCTGTTCGACATTGTACAACCTGGTAGGAAAAAGTAATTTTACTAATTTAAAGTTATCCTTATTTCAAAAGCCGTATTTATTGGGCTGTTTGTCTTAGGTAATGTTTGTAGCATGTCATTATGTGGTATATTTTTCGGTATTTTGTTTTACCATGCTAAAAAATACGCAAAACCTGTGATATCAATTTCCTAAATGTATTGAGGAGTTGCTGGGAGGAAAATAATAATATATTGACAAGGAGTGTATAGGGTTTAAGTTTAGCTATCAAATGGAATGAAATACATGCTATAAGCAGTATAAACACTGCTCCGATTAATAGCCAAATCACACAAGTAATTAATCGACTTTCGTTGACTTTGATCAACGATGAACTGGACTATGTTGGTTTGGTGAAAATTGCCTGTTAGTTCTTTAAACGTTTTGTGAAACTGGTATTAGGAGGGCGTGAAGAAATGTAAACGTCACCGATATGTATAGTGACAAATCAATTTATGTTTCCGTTGAAGCCTTTACTCGAACCCGTGACTCTGCAGCTGAATACGACCGGTGCGTTGACCACACGACTTCTTCATCACTCACGACTCGACACCGTAACTAACGAAAAACATAATTCTCTTAGAATAAAAGGGGAAAGAAAAATGATAAATTACTGATTCTACCAGGGGCGCGGCGCGTATGTTTTCATTTTGCTCCGTGAACAAAAAAAGTTGAGGTCTATTGCTAGATTTTTGCGCCCGAGCTATTTTCTTATCGAGGCAGCGAGCTGCGAGTGGGAATATTAGACGGGCAATTTCTTGAATAAATTTGCTAACTCTTTCCCATTTCGATCCAGGCAAAACATATTAAATTTATTCGCTGACCCACTTGGGGGAGGCGCTCTCGCTGTTTTGTGATTCCATCGGAATAACTTTGAACAACAAATAACTACTCTTTTCGGTGATGAATTCCGCAAAGTTAAGCGAGAGGCAGATCGTATGCATAGTCGATATAATGCTGGGCCACGAAGGCATACAATTCAATATAATATTTGAAAGAGTCTTGAACATTGATTACAACTAACAGTACATGTTGGTTATCTCATTAAAAATAGCTGTATGTGCAGCTGTTTATCCGTAAACTAAGAAACTAGCAGAGTTTAATCTATTGCTAAATATTTGACACTAATTTAGGGTTGTCGTGTTAGTTGACACGACCTCGCCCGGATCTACCCCGAGCATATCTTACCCGCCTTAAAAACCGCAAGAAGTGATATGGAGTTGACAAAACCGCAGTCGTTCAACGCAAATCTACGTCAGTACATAGTTTAATTTATGATTATTTCTGTGTTCTCAAAACTGTATCCACGCATGGTGTAAGTCTCGTGCAAGGATTGGCTAAAAGACTCGTCCAATAGCGACCGCCGTTTAGATTCCTCTTGTCTTCTTCTTCTTGTATTTGGACTCTTGAATGAGGACTTGGGTTTCTAGGCCCTAATCCTTTTAATCTGTAGTATTTCTTGAGTGATTAGAGTTCGTCATGTTCGCCTCGTCTGTGACGTGATGTTAACAACGCTTCACAGGGGAGGAGTTCTTGACTGTGAGGTATCTTTTCAGTCGTGTTCGGCGTTTGCGTCGGCTGGCGTCAGTCTATGGTTCCATCTGCGGTGCTCGACTGAGATGAGATGTGAATGAACGAACAGTTTTGCCGGATTCTGCGGCGTCCGGGTGGCTTGGTGTCGTGGTGATGATGTTGAGGGTGGTGGTAGATTCCTCGTCTGTCCATTTCATTCGTGCGAAGTAAGTCGCGTGCGGGGATTGGCCCAAGACACTAGGATGCGTCGTCTGTGTTCTGACGCTTGGGCCGACAGTCGCGCAACTTAGATCGTAGAGGTTCCGATATAAGTTTAATGTGCGGTGTGTAAATACTTTTTTTACCTATTGGGTTTTTATTTGTCCTTTCTAACCTATTGCAAACTAACCTTCGCGTCTTTGTCGCATCTGATATAGTATTGTTTCTTTTGAGACTTGAGAAAGAGCGAAGTTCGCGAAGAGCGGAATCGGACTTCTTATCTCTGAAACAGTAAATTTTCTCAATCCATCTTAAATCTGAAGAAAAATTTTCCGTTTTGCATGTTGTGTAATAGTTGCGGAAAAGTTTGAGATCAATACAGCGTATCTTTTTGGCCCCTCGTGAGGATAGAATATTAAAATTAAATTATATAAAAAAAAAACAAGATATGAACACATACTGCAGAGCTAATGGCTCTGTAACGTGCCAGCCCGTAGTGTTTTGGGTGTGGTTAGATATATGACAAATCCTTGCACACAAATTCATACACCGCATTTTTTTTAAAGTTTGGCTCCATTTATAAAAAAATCTATTTAGTTTTCCTGAAACGAAGCACTGCAACAGGGAAATCGACGTCGAATCTGTATTACCTGTATCAAATGATGGCTATTTTTGCGACCACTTAAAAATATATATTTCTTGAATTATTATTCTTCGCTTAAATGTTGTTATTTAAACCCGTTTGCTGAAACACAATCAGATGTATGAATATTTGCTTATACGATATTGTATGCTTGTCTAATGCTTGATAGCTGAAGATGCCTTTTGTTTCGTGGAACGTTCGTGCCCTAGATTCTGTTAGATGTGAGGTTATAAATTAAATTCGCCTATTCCAATTGAATTTGCCCGCTGATGCATTCTTATCGTCAACTTTCAACGCGAACCCTCTGATTGATAAGCGGATTTTACCGGTAGGCTATGTATCGAGAGTACATAATATATTGTGTCTTATTTTACGCAATCGACAGAATGACGCACATTGTCATATTCAAAACGGAACAGATAGGCACATGTGACTCTGAAATCGTTGCATCGATGCTAGTTTTAACTGCGTAGAAAATTTCCGAAATCCAATAAAATGAATATAAAATACCAGTTTTCTGTGGTTTTAATTTCCGCAAAAGGCTGCTTCATTATTTTCGTTTTGTGTCGGGAGAAAATAGATGCATAAACTAAACGTTTCAGAGTGTTTCATGGATTTTGTAATGTCTGAAAGATAATTTTAATTAGTCATGCGTGTTCGTAAAAGCGCTTTTCAAAAACTATACTTATATTCTTGGTCGTGAATTCAATTATTTGGTGGTCCTACTACGAGTTGATATTAAATAATAATAAAGCAACACTTTTATCAATTTTATTCTCGATTTTGTCCGATTCTTTGATCGCTTTGCCAATATCTTTAAAACTCAGAGGCGAATCAAAAATCTGTAAAATCTATGTTTCATTATATTGTATTTGCTGTAACCCTAAACACGTATTTCATTTTAAGATATTGAGAATGGGCATCTATCAATAATTTGTAGTTTTTGTTGTTGTTGTAAAGCGGCAGCTGTTCTACTCATGACCGAACTCTGCTCCTTTTGTCAATTTATCATTGTTTATTTTTTTGTAACGTTAAGTATTCGCTTAACCTTTTAAGGAAAGGTGCAAATTATTTAAGGGCATCTATTCATATATATTTATATTAATTTACTGTTTATTTTCTCATATAAAACATCAATTCAATCTCGGGCGTTGTCCTCAAATTCAATTGATTTTTTTATTATATTGACGATGCAAAATGTCTGTTGGGTTAAGCAGGTCACGTGTTCGACAATTTTGTGCATTGATTCGCTGATCAATAGATCGTAGATTCTGAGCCTAGTCGTGAAGAAAAGTCAGTCAAAGCAAACACTGATCTTGTTTCGTTTATTTAATATTTTTATAGCTTTTTTGTAGTGTCTCGTAACAACAGCTAGTATTTTGTTTTTGGCTTTCTGCAAATGAAAAACGTGTGGCCTATTCGGTGAATTGTGAAATTTTTGTATTGCAGAACTTTACATCTCGACTCCAAATCTTAATCAACTTTCTTGAAAAGAGCAGCTTTGAATATGACTAGGGCAATTATTTGAAGATAACGATCGAAATTCGAAAAATCAGGGCTGTGGAGTCGGAGTCGTCGCGGGGTTTTGGCCGGAGTCGGAATTTTTTAAAAGTTCAAACTTTTTATTTTTGCATATACTAATTCAAATTTGGCTATTGGCCGGTTGGTTGATGTATAATTGAATACACACAAAGAGGAAAAGTAGGAAAAAAACGTGATGAAATTATTATTTTTTAGTTGGAGTTGGAGTCGTGCGTTTGGTTAATCTTGGAGTCGGAGTCGTGTTTTTTGGAAATCCTGGAGTCGGGAGTCGTATTTTTTTTTGACGACTCCACAGCCCTGCTCAAATCCTGGCAGCAAAATATATGTTGCCGCCGAACACAGCTGTTTTTCACAAGCAAAATAACGTAAATCATCAATCAGAATCCACAAATCTACCAGATTGAATGCAATTTTTTGACTGCTCATTTATTGTAGAAAGTAGTATTTCGCGCATAACCCAATAACGGAAAATACATTACAGGCTTCGAGGTTTAAAATACCGTTTTTCCTGGGCGAGATGAGATCTATTGAATAATCTCGTACGTGATCTGGCGCATAGTGCTTAGTCCCAGGGTAACGTATTGTCACTGTGTGCCGTTTCATTACTGTGAGTGGCGGTGACTAGGTTTTTCAAACGGACGTCGCTCACCGCCCGTTGCCCGTGTCACATGCGGGCGCAAACGGCGCGGTCGCCCCGTCCCATTGTCACCGAAAAGGTTAATTGTGCTTGATTTGTATGCACATTATTGGAATGGGGGCCTGCGTTTTTTGTATCGGTGTGGGTGCATACTTGCTTACCTGGTCGTATATTATTGCGTACGGAATACAATCTCCGCTATGAAACGCTGAAAGCGGCAGGCGATGCAATTTTTTTTATTGTTTTAGCACGGCTGGTGGAGAGTTTTCTGGAAAAAAACAGCCAAATTAATTAATATAAAATTTAAAATAACTTTGATTATTCCACGTATTGTGCTACTAACCCCATTAATTGGAAATAATGTAAGCAGTGGCGACCAACCTGTCCTATTAAGAAAGAGGCGAAACACGTGTCACAGTTGGTAGCACAATACGTGGAATAATTAAGTTTTAAATTAAGTTACCGCCGAAAAACCATCGAAAGTAGCCTGATTAATTGTTATTTTTAATATTTTCGATGGTTTCGGCGGTAACTTTGGAAGTTCATTTTAATATAAAATTTAAAATAACTTTGATTATTCCACGTATTGTGTAACTAACTGTGACACGTGTTTCGCCTCTAGGAGAGAAGAAAGCAAACGAAAATATTAAACACTGGCGTAGAATCATTTATTTAGGAGACATTTCGTCAAAGATAGTTAAGTTTTTGCCAGACAATATAGAACCCGCGTTTTACACAGTAAATAATTTAGGAAAATTTTTATTGAACAGTAAAGATCGCGTAGATTCATCGTCACAGAGTGGTATCTATCGACTCTCTTGTGGAGACTGTCCAGCTTCATATGTTGGACAGACAGGTAGAAACTTTAATATTAGAATTAAAGAACATATAAGATGTCTAAAGAGTAATAATTTTTCTGAGTTTGCCAATCATTTAATAGAAAATGACCATAATTTTAATCAGAATAGTAATGTAGAAATACTCCACCGAGTAAATAAAAAAGGCTTAAAGATGAATAGTCTAGAATTTTTAGAAATAAATAAAACTCTTAATAAAAAAGATATATTATTAAATAATATTCTTAACAGGACAGGATGCTCGCCTTTGTTAACATTGTTCCCCATCGGTAGAGTAATCACCCAACCTAACTGATTGATTGCAGCTCATTAGTTTATAGTTTATTAGTTTGTAATGTTTAACGTCATTAGAAATATATTTGTTTGCTTTGTTTCGATTCTATAACCCTCTCTTGCGTCCCTTAAAAAGGAAAAATCCCAATCTAATTGATTGATTGATTTGCACCTTATTAGTATCATTATGTTATTGCATTGTTTTGATTCTATCACCCCCTTCCTTGTTTCCTTTAGAAGGAAAAAAACCCGTAATCCATTTTGTAATTTCATAATTTAAAATGTTAAAATGTTAGAATTTATCTTGCTTCATTACTTAAGCAAACTTTGCGATAGTAAGTCTGAAGATGCCTCTTAAAGAGGCGAAACACGTGTCACAGTTAGTACACAATACGTGGAATAATCAAAGTTATTTTAAATTTTATATTGGTTAATTGTTTATGACTGCAAAAATTACACAATATTGATTCACAAATTTCATAGTTATGCCTGTAATGGGATGCCGAAATAGTTAATTAATCAAAACACATAGAGAAACGATGCGTATTCCACTTTCAATATTTCAAGATCATGAACGAGAGTTTCGCTCATGCTGCAGCATTATCAACAGTTGATATTTAAACCGGTCTACAAATTCGGTCCAGTGGCGTGAGTAATGAGAGTTCACAAAAAATGTGTTTGATTTGTTTAACTATGCCAAGATTTCATTCAATACCTAATTTAAGTAATGATGGTAAAATTTTTATAGCATGAAGTTTCTGACTTGTATGGTATCCAATGTAAACGTGTAAGTTCATTTTTAACAGGTTAATTTGACACATGTTACATTCAAGGCTGTGGAGTCGTTTAAAATAAGTTCGACTCCCGTATTTACCAAAAGCACGATTCCGACTCCGGCTAATAAGAGCTTGATATTCTTACTTTTTTCACTATTTTTGTGTATTCAATTAAATATCAACCCTAACAATCCGGCCAATAGCCAAATTTGACATATTATGTGCAAAAATAAAAAGTTCAAACTTTTTAAAATTTCCGACTCCGAGTACGACTCCGGCCAAAACGTAGCGACGACTCCAACTCCTGCCAAAAAACTCCGACTGACTATTAGAAATATTTAAAAAAAATCGTATCAGCATTATTTAAAATCATCCAGCAGTGTAATACCTATGATAACATTAGTATTATTTTTACCATATCGCTGTGCATTCTGTCACGTCCTTGCGATGCTGTATTTGTACAGCGTCTTGGAGAGTCCAGCGAGAGGGGTCAGGTCAGCGCTAAATTAAAATTACCCCAGCCGGCTGACACTGGGTCAAGTGGACTCGTTACGGTCGGTCCGGCGTCCACGCAGCTCGGGCGGTTGCAACCGGTTCCAGTTATGCGACATCTCTCCGTGACAAATGCCAAACAATGCGGTAATTAACCTCTAGAGGAGTAAGTTAATAAAAAAAAGTTGTGCTCTGTGGAGTGAGTTTTTTTTTATATTTTTTTTTAACAATTTTACGGCAAAAGTATGTTTATCAACATTAAAAATATTGGGTGTTAAAATTTTCAATAAATATCATCAGGTTAATGAGAAAAATCGAATTAAATATTACCTTTTTCCAGAAGTTGTCAACCATTGAACGTCGCATTGTATTTTATATCGAACTTCACTTTTAAAATGTTCACAGTAAATGTTTAGTTCTTATTTCACATCCAATTTCTTAGATCAGGACCAGTTTCGCTCATGGCGAGCATTATCAACTGATGATCAGTTGATGAAATCTCAAACAATAAAAGTTAAATTTAAACCATTATTGGTTTTTATGGAATTTACTTAACTATTTTAATATGAGGAGTGGCTAAAAAACGTAGATTTCTCCACATGTTGTATCTTTCCACTTTCGGAAATTTGAGTTGATCGCGACATTCTGAATAATTTTTCGGCATAAATATTTGTTTGATATACAATCATATTTATAATACTGTTTGTCATAAATAATTGAAAATATGCTAACTCACATTGTTCATCACTAATTTCAACATTAGAATTTATACCGGATTGATTTTCATCAAAATCAAATAAAAACGGGTGAAAAGTTACCGGATTCCCATGCATAAGTTCGTCGACGTCTCGTTGGTGGACTAGCCAATTCCGAATCTGATTCTGATTCTTAATGCAAATCTTCCTCATCAGACGAAGATGCCCGCAAATCTAAATCGTCTAAATCATCCAGCAAATCTTCATCCTCACTGTCGTTAAAAATTGAGTGATTTCGTCTTCATTCAAAAAATCGATCCATTTTTCTCTCAAATATGTTTCACGCAAAATATACTAAATAAATAGCACATAGTTTCACGCAGAAAATAAACGAAATAACACAGTTTCACGAACAAAGAGAAACAACACAGTATCACGCAAAAAATATTCAAAATAGCACAGTTTTACGATGAAAATATACGATATAACACAGTTTCACGAACAAAGGGAAACAATACAGTATCGCTCAATATATATCCAAAACAACCAAACAAATCAAGCTTTACGCGGAACAGACGGGATTCAAAATTGACGGTTATTTACAACTGGCATAGTCACGCTTAGACCACGTGATATTTTGAAATGGCTTTTTAACCGGTCGGTAAAACAAATAATTACAAAATGAATTTTTTTTATTCATCAAATCGTCCATAGATGCCAATAGAAGTAAAAAATTTTACGTTTTCTGGGTATTTCTTGAAATATGAACAAAATCCCATCCGTGGGGCGGTACGCTTCTTGAGGCGTTTTTTTCAAATCCCACGGTTGGGGCGGTACTCGTCTAGAGGTTAAATCGGCCGCTGTGTTAGATGTGTCACCACGGTATGATTTCAGCAAGCCGCCGCAGTGATCCGCAACCGTTGTGCCGTGGTGCAATGCCGCGAGTGTGCTGCAGCGCGTTGCTTCACTGCATTTTTTGTTTAAATATCGAATTCTCTACCCACGCGCATAGTTGTTTTTAATGTATATTTTTTTCCATGAATTAAACATGACTCCGAATTCGTTTACAAACGATCTTCTCCTTCTAAATGTTAATGAATTTAATGATAATTTTCGCTTCGTGTTTCGCAGATATGATACAGTTGACCAGGATACATAAACACGGTTCCGGAGCTTCAAAGAATTATGATCCGATAGTTAATTCATACACCTTTTCTTTAACACTTTCATTATTTACATTTTTTTAATGATTTCGACTGAAGGTATTTGATGGAATTTCAGTATCAAATTTGAGTCGTTTGAATTGTGTACTTTTCCATGAGCTTTATTGTTAACGACACGGGTATCGCCTTCCGACATCTTCAGGCATTTCGAGTGCAAAAATGAGCTTGAACTAACAGTCATGTTCAGTTCAAGTTAAAATTGTCAGCCCACTTCATTCGTGCACTTGAAATGCCAAAATGCGAAGACCGGGTCGTCAGCGACAAAACTAATGGAAAGGTTCACAATTTACATTGTACAAAACAACTTATTTTTTCCATCCGTGTCCGCTCCCAATGCGGAGCGCATATGGCCTCATTATGGAGGAATCTAGGCATCTTTTTCTAAGAGAACTGGCTGTTACTCAGTCGCTCAATCCTGTTAGTTTTGATGAGAGTAGGGATAGGATAGGGCTATTAGTTAGCGATTGGCTCTCGTTACGCCTTGCTTATAGGATTGGATTGAAGGGATGGACCTTTTAGTTTGACCGCCATAGACATTTTCAAATAATAAATATAGAGGTTGGTAGTTAGAGCCAGATTTTTCCGACTCCAGCAAAAAACACACCCACTCGACAGAACTATTTATCAAATGAAAAACAATGTGTAGAACTTTTTCATTAATATTGTTTACTTGTGTTGTGCCGTGGAAATCTGGATTTTTTTTCCGAGTACCGCCCGAGTAAAATGGCTGATTAGGAGCCCTGCAGTAGTGTATGGTTTTCGCAGTATTCAATTTGTATTTGATTAACTGTAAAGGAAAAGCGAATCGAGCGAAAGAATTGTGGTAATATCCGAGTAATGGACAATTTCCTCTTTCCCAATTTTCTCTATGCCTTCGCTGAGACCCACCCCACGCCTCTATTTTTTCTAGCATACCTCTCATACGATTCTTGGATTACTGCAATGCCATAAAAAAACTAATATTGTATTACAATGCTCAAGAACGTTCATGGCTAGGGTTTCCAATCCCGGGATCCCGACGATTTTCAATACCTGATGAAACCCGGGATTTTCGGGATTGATTTAATTATTAAGCATAAACGATTTACTATAAAAAACCGTCATGTAGTTAACGTAGTAGTAAAACCGTAGTGTACTTGCTCGTATCATCATTGAAAACTGGATGCTCGTGGAAAATAAATTATTTGCGTTGTGCATTGATGACAGCACCGAATGTAAAATATTGTGTTGAAATGAATTAAGAGGGCAAAAAATATCATGTTCCAAAACTGGAGCTCATTAATGGGGATAAATAATGTTTCTATGAGTGCCAAATATAATTTTAAATTGATTCCAACATCCTGGATCGTAATGGATTTGTCATGAATTAAAACGTTGTATATTTCCATTAATGTGTCCTGATTTTAACAATGTGAAATTTAAAAAAAAATGCTAACCTTCTCGCATTCGAACGATACCGATACCGTCGTACATTATATTTCAATGTAATATTTTCGCTCTTCAATAATGGATAAACAACCAAAGTATAATATTTATAGAAATGATAGTGATATCAATATTTTTAACTATTTTTTTAATAAATTAAATAAATATGTCAATAATTAAACATTAAAAAAATATTCCAAATCCCGGGTTCATAATTTTGACCCGGGATAAGAAACCCTATTCATGGCTAAAAACAAAAACAAAGTATCGGATCAATAATATTATTTCACGTTTTTTTAACCGATTTTTATTTATATGATTGTAAATAAAAACATCTTCATTTTGCATATAAATATTTAAAACGGAAAAATTCGTGTCATTCAAAAAGATCTTATTATGTTTGAAGCCTTCGAGTACAAATTCCATCTTTTAGCCAAAACGCAGTTTCTCTGCAGAATTACATCACTGAACTTTGAGCCGATTTTTTGAATTTTACTTAGATCTCAAACTTTGCTATTTTACGGTAAAATGATATTTACTTTTACAAACTCCGCATTGTCACCGAGGCGTGGAACGTGTTTCGCTTCTTTCAGAAGCATCTTCAAACATTAAATACAAAAGAGTTGAATTTCTTGGTGGCATTGCTACTACTCGACAAATAAATAATGTAATATTTGGAATTAATGTTGAAAATTAATTCATAGAAAACTTCGTTATATTACAGAAACATTTGAATGGGCTTGATTCTGATCTCTTGAATACGGAACGTAGAGTAAATTCCTTGTACATGGAAAGTCCTTTTTTAAATAGTTATTTGTCTGGTAGAAGGGATTTGAATAGGTTTTTTTTTTAACGTTGTTTAATGATAAAAAATAACTTTGATTATTCCACGTATTGTGACACGTGTTTCGCCGAGTCCGAGGATGCCTCTGATGAAGATTAAAGTTATTTTGAATTTTATATTATGATCAGAAAGCGAACCCTACGAAAATATTGAATGCAAAGTATGTACTACCTGTTGTGTTGTATTTTGTATGGGTATATTTTCTTTCCCCAAGAGTTCATAGCTGATAAACACCATGCAAGTTAGATAAGTTATATATATTACTAGTATTGGAGCCCGGCTTCGCTCGGACCAGTTTGGGGTTATGTTCAGCTCGGCGCGTAAATTCAGACGGGCCAAGTTGAAACAACTTTTTTCAAAATTCAAAAGTCTAGGTCAATTAAAATAGAATTAAAATGAACATTTCAGACTGGCATTGACATTTCACAGCCCCTTTCATATATTGACAGCCCCATTCTCGCCCATTAAAATGTCCAAATTCAAGGAAAAAATCTAATTTGCTGTCAAAGAAATGTCAAATAATACCTTCACGTAAATAAAAACATTATTACATTAATAAAAGCCGGGAAAAGTTCAGTAGAAGACTAATTTATTACATTTTGACTAAATGTCTTCGCCGATAAAAAAATCAAACAAATTTTCTTTCATAATCGTTTTTATGTCAACTTAATGACCAACAATGCAAAAGGGAATTACAGACCCACAGACATACATACGCCGTTTCGGTTTTATATATGTACTCTCTACACAGTCTCTACACACACATTGATAGCGAAACAAATTTACCGTCGCAACTTTCGCGAGCGAAATCAATTCGTTTGTTTGAACTTGCAACAACAATGCAAAAGGGAATTACAGACATACATCCCCCGTTTCGGTTTTATATATAAGATTAACGAATTTTAAGGATGTAATGTTCTTTTGATATTGATTTACACAAAATAAGTCGAAAATACTTCACAGTTTATTTTGATATTCTTAACGAGTAATATATCGAAGTCTATTGTTAACGGTCCCCTTTTCCAGTAACTTAATTATCTAGCTTTTGAATGTCCAATATGTCATTACTGCAAAGTTACGCGGTTAAGGAAAAGAAAAGTGGTTATATTGTGAAAAAACTCGAAATAACCACCGCAAAGTTTTTCGCACCCAACAATGATAATTGTTGTTCCGATAATTTTCTTACGCAACACATTTTTCGGAATCGCCGACTTCTATTGCGAATTCGTATATTTTTTTTCGCCAAACAGCAGAAGCCTTAAAAAAGCCTCCGAGTTTGTTTTGTGCCCAACAAAGTAACGGCGAGATCTTTTCGCTCGCGTCTCCTCGTGATTGGTTTATTTTTAGGCAGATCGATTGTTCGGCTTGTCACGTTGGCTGGTTTTTTTTTTTTTTGTTGCCAAATAAACCTTCGGCCATTTTTGTTTTGATTGAATAGGCCAGGGAACAGACCTTAAATCTTAAATAGATTTTCTTAATTTGACGAAATAAATCTGAAGCGTATATTATAACAAGTTGCACTACTCAATATTTTATTTTTTTCTTCCAGCAGCTCTTCAATAGATTTTAGAAAGTGATTGATATCACAGGGTTTGCGTATTTATCACAATTTGTGCAGTGTTATGGAATGAGACGCTTTCTTCATATATCAAGTATTCCCTAGTGAAGGGAAATAAACAAATTACATATTGATTGATTTTACAAACAGCCCGATTCTTAGTGTGTATATAATCAATTCAATTTGAAATGATCGTTTACATTGTAAATAGCAATAATTTGTCCTTATCTCTGTTTATGTAGAGCGGCCACCGTTACAGATAATTAAATACATATTGATTCTGTGACGATATTATTTCTCGATTCTGTTCTGCAGTTAAGATGTAGAAAGCAAATGCATTTTGTGTTAATATTGATACCACTGCAATCCAGTTTTACAGCAAATATGGGTCATAGTCAGGGCCGAGATAAAAACCTGTTACAATAACAACACGTCTACTGTCGGCATCTATAGTAGTCTAGCGGCAAGAATAGCTTGGCGAAAATCAGGCCCTGCATTCTTGGCGATGGGACATATTAGATCCGCACGAATATTTGATTTAATTAATTTATTTTATTAACACCCATTCATGCATCGTGGATGGTTCAGCTATGCATGTTTATTGTGGTTATTTCCGAACCTTAAGACCGGTGGTTCTCATGTGCGGACACCAATAGGTTCGTAGTAAATATTTGTATTTTAAAAAAAGTGTTTTTTTAGTTAATTTCTCAATAAAGACTCACATATTTCGTATGCAATTTATTGTGCTTCAAGAAGTATTCGGTGGAAAAACTGATATTGAAAGAATGGAAGATGTTGAATTAAATGTAACGCAAAACAAAAATTTGGTGCGGCCATGAGACATTTCCGTAGGGTTCTCATACGATCACCACTGTTAGAACCACTGCTTTACACGAATAGCCATCGCCTCTGGATTCTGTTTGAAGACATTGATATCTGTCATTTTTTAACCTCTTCCTTGTTAAACTAATTTATGACTATTCCAACTACTAAAATTTAAAAAAAATATTTGTCATGAGTGGTTATACGACCAAATAATGCAAACCTAATATAAAATTTAAAATAACTCGGAATTAAGTCCGAAGATGCCTCTGAAAGAGGCGAAACACGTGTCCACAATTAGTAGCACAATACGTGGAATAATCAAAGTTATTTTAAATTTTATATTAAAATAAACTTCCACAAAGTTACCGCCGAAACCATCGAAAGTAATGCAAACCTATTTGAATAAAAACAAATCTAGTCCGTGATAGTTTTAAAACTGTTTACTCTATTCATTTTTGAATATCAATTTTCAACATATGAAACGCTAGTAGTGTACTGGTTAAATTACCTTGTGGTGTAGCAAGAGCGACATTTAGCTTTGTTATAGTCTCATCGCGTTGTCCCCGAAAAAATGAAATGTTGAGCGACTGATTAACAAGCAGTTCTCGCAGCACGATTACAGTTGAGATAAGCTACTAATTGAGAGCGAATATTGTCAAATCGTAATGATGTTATATAAGCCTAAAATAGATTTAAATTTTAAGTCAACACTGTGGTGCAAATGCATAAAAATCTTGTTATTGAATGTTTCAGTACCTAGAATCTTAAGTTTCCACGTAATCATTAACATAATTCGCTCAAACGAAACACCCCATAACCAACCACCACGTGCATAATTTTATAACAATCCGAACAAAGGAAGAAAAAATATTTTCGCGTAGAAATAAAATAATTAAATAATATAAGAGAGCCTCGGCTATTTTGGGCCGCGCCAAAAAGAACTCAAGATATCTTTGTAGAAAGTTTTGCGCTCGGCGTGGGCTTTTTGGAGTGTTGCGCAATTTTTCGAACAATTGTCATGATTTTTATTTTGACCGGGCCACGTTTTTTTGTCCAACATCTGTGTGGCTTCACGTCCAATCTTAGAATCATTGTTCGCGACCTGTTACGATCGATATATTATTTACTATGAAATTAGTTTTTTTTTTGTCTCGCAGCGATTTGTCCCGATTTTTTTTTCTTATTTTTGTGTTAATTTTAAATTGTATTCGGATCAATGTATTTTTAAATCTAATCATGTGGTGCTTCATAGTTAGTTGTTACTTGCCAATTATTCTTAACATTTTAAAGGGCAAAGGCCGTAATTGGTTAATATATTAACCACTCGCATTAAGGTCAAAATATCCAATACCACCCATAATAAAGTCAATATTAGTATCTCAATGCATCGTCCATAATATTATTTCGTTAGTAAATTTGTCATATGGCGGAAAGTTGGCGTTGTTCCCCAAAAATCAATTTCTTATCCGTGAGTCTTTGAATTAACCAGGGCTGTGGATTCGGTAAAAAAAATGTTCGACTCCGACTCCAGCATTTACCAAAACCACGACTCTGACTCCAACATTGACCAAAAATACGACTCCGAATTCGACCAAAAAAACGTTTAATATCGTCACTTTTTTCCCTTAATTTTCCTTTTTATGTGTATTCAATTAAATAACAACCCTACCAATACCAATTCATTTTATTTTGTAAGTCGATCGCTGCCAAAAATATCAAAAAAAGTCGCTCGTAGTGGTAAAAGTTTGGTCACCCCTGATCTATACCTTCAATTGAAGAGGTCGAGCAATTGTCTGATACATATTTCTTGCAAATGATTAGTTCCATCGAGCGGTCATGTTTCTTCAAAAATAAATCAACATCTGGGTGTAAAATCTACACGGAGGCTGTATCAGTTTTGCGAGGCAAAATATAGACATTAAATTTATTCACTTTTAGGTATTGGTTGTCATTTCTTTGTGGATCAGATGACAATGCTCGCAATGGGCGAAACCGGTTCTGATATGTGTAAGAATAAATGTGGAAAAAGTACCATATAATGTGCTATTTTTATTATATTGCTAATTTAAATTAAATTAATTATTAAAACTTATGTAAGGCGACAATATACGTTTTAGTATAAAAATATACGAAATCGACGTGACGTCATTTATAGGCGGCCAACTTCAGAAATATTTGACAGTTTGTTGCAAATTTTGATCGTTAGAATTTGGTATTGAAATTCCTTTGAGGACTTTCAGTCGAAATCCTCAGTTTGTTTGCATGTTTAATCATGACAATTACTTTTTTCCGAGATTTTTTTTGTATGTTATTTCTTGCACAACGCTGCAGTATGCATCCAGTGGCGTAGCAATCGTTAAAGTCATCTGCGAATTTTCTTTTTGTACTGAGTGTGTCTTGGGTTAGGACCCCACAAATTTCATAAAAACCTGGCAATTTTCTTTATCTGCCATGCCGGTGATCCACCAGCGATCCCTTCCAATGGGCGGTTGGATTGACATGTGCAGCTCGTGACTATAAATTAGTTTGTCTAGCATCCCGCTTTACATTTTTATGTTGGCATATCGAAACCTTACTTTGAAAAGGTTCTAACCTGCACTCGACACTGATTTGAGATATGAGCGTTTGAAGTTTTGATTGATTAAAATTTACTTGTAACAATGAGCGAGTAAATATTGTTTCACAACTCCGTTATTCAATCATAGATAATTCTAAAATTTATATAAATGAATGCGGTAAATACAAGCTTTTTCGATCAAAAGGTCATTTTAGGCAAAAATGACAATTAGAACCTTTTCAAAGTAAGTTAACGATATCATTAAATGACCGAGCATTCCCGCACCAGTGATTGAAAGTCAATATTTACATATGGAATATGCCTATTTATGCTGTACATACCGAAAATCAAAATATGTTGAGCTGTATCCGTAAGTCATATCCGTTTCTCGCCTTCCAAATTCGTCCCGGTCTTATTTATCCCCGGAATAGACCGTTTGTTTATTCGCGCCGCGTCGGTGTGCGTGCGCGGATGCACCAAGGCACGGGCGTGTGTGCGTGCATCGAGTCTTGTTTGTGTACGCTTACTATACCTAGTATGTACTTTTGTCGTCGCGTTAATTTCCGTATGTTTGTGTGAAGGAGCACGCGACTGACCACGTGACCCCCTCCCCCCGTTGCACACGAACGAGATAAATGACGATAGGTATCTCTTTCACTCGATGTTTTTTTTAAATTTTATTTTATTGAAAGTAAATTGCAATTTTTCCACTGGTGCGAATTTGACCGTGAGTAAACTATACGCGGACTGTCAGAACAGCTGTCACATTGTCCCGTAAAGTATTTTTATAGATAACTGACGCGAAACGAAATAGTCAATTGGACTGTTATTAAATGATCATCGTATGAGCGGCGATCCCGTGTATTATAAGGTCAACTTTATTCGTTTCATCAACTTTACTAGATCAACTTAGGTCGTTTCGCGCACAATATATCCAATGTGACGCAATTTACATCATTGGATTCGGATTTTTTTATCTCCATGTGACACAGTATTCTATTCCGTCCCGTAAATTAATTGATTTCAAATAAATCATATGTGCAGACATATTATAATTGTGCAACAAACACAAAACATCCTATGTGACAACACACAACCTCGGATATATTTTTCCGAGCATGTTATTGGCTCTATTTATCCAGCACAATAAATCCTGTGTGCAAAATTCAAGGAAAAACAGTTAGATTTATGTAGAACTCATATGTCGTGTCTAGCTTTATATTGCACAACTCAGTTGGAAAAATATTTTGAATTATCTTTATTTTAAAAACCGAATATATCGGATTGTGTGCCTTAGTTAATGTACAAACATGTCTTAATGTGGTATATTTTTCGGTATTTCGTTTTACCATGCCAATAAATACGCAGAACCTGTGATATCAATCAATTTCTTAAATCTATGGCGGAGTTGCTGTAAGGATAAAAAATATATATTGAGGATATTTTTTTTATAAATAAGGTGCTGATTGTAACTACAATTAATAAATAAAAATAAAACTTACGCATTGAATTTTTTTTAATGGTTTCTATTGATTAACTCAAGATGTGCTTTTGTCCTCATATGAGATAGTGTGCGGGAAACGACGGTATGTTTTTTATTAAAACTCGCACATTATTACTATAAAGGAAGAAAAGATTTACCATATTGCATGTACCTCTGCAACATCTCGTATATTATCATTTCAGTTTATAAGTGTTTACATTCTAACGTTATCGTAGTTAGTGCCATTGCTCGGTGACGAATTTATCACGGCTTAACACAACATCCGTGTTCTATGCAAACTCACCATTGACGAGTTTTCCGTGTTATTTAGAAATATAAAACCCGCTGCAAATGGGCGGTGTTAAGGATAGAACACAATACTGTGAGAATGTAGATTTTCCATGGCAACCGCACCAGCGGTCGTCAAACTGGCATCGACGAGACACCGTTTGACGCTTCGTTATACACCATGTGAAACCGTATTGTTTAGTGGTGTGCAATGTTCCCCTATCAACTGAGAGGTTAGCTGGGCAGAGAAGTCAGATGCTGAGCAGACCAATCCAACAAATGTGCGGCACAATTTCAATCATCGAGAAAATTATTTTGAGATGCTTCATTCGGAGACCATGTGCTCCACATGGCCTCCTAACGAATGCGGGCGTGGATTAAAAATGTTTTTTTTTATTAATCTATGCTTCTTTACATAGTGTATCATTTTGATTAGTATTTATGAACCAGGCTGTTAAATCCATCAACTATTAGAGTGCGCGCCAACCTGGGATCTGTGCTCATGAGTTTTCAAACTGCTGAGCGGCCGCGCTAGTGCGCAGCTTAGAGGGAACATTGGTGATGAGTGCACCGTTGAGTACCCTAACGGTCTCAATATTCTACATGCGACAGCGATATTTCAGGATTAAACTTTATCAGAACGTTCACCAGAAATCTTCTCAAGCAGAAATTATGAAGAAATGAGGCCACCTGGCAGACTAGAAACGAGTCCTTAATTGGTCAGATGGTACAGATTGGTAAAAAATGGACATACTGATTGCCTGTATCGGTAGATAAATCAAACCTACAATTAAGTTCTTATAAACCGGGTCAACGGTTGAACCCGAATATTCTCTCGCTTTTTCCTCTCCCGGTTGCAAATTAAATACAATTAGTATTCACGAGACGAGCTTCCGCGAAACAATTAATACGCTCTCTCGCCCATGTACTGCGTTAATTGTTATTATTTGAAAATAACCGTTTTTTGTGTTGTTTTTTAACCGAGAACCTCCCAATTCGGCCGCATTTGTGATGGACGTATTTTATCGCGTACGCGAGAAGGATATAATTGGTGTTTATTGAGGAGAGATGTGGCTCAATAAAGATTTATGGTGTCTTTTAGTACAAAAACAATATTTTTGACCCCATGTCGGTCTTGTCCAGTCGATCCTTCGATCCTCGAGCCATGTGTCTTCGGTTGGTCACGCTCAGGCACTTCACTTCGTCCGCAAATGAGGGGTTTAAATGCATAACCGCCTCTCTCCACAAAGTCAAATTGTTCAGCAATCGAAAAAAACGATTTTAAACTTCAAGTATAATATTAGAATAATTTGCAAAGAGAACACAAAACGTTTGTATGGTGACAGGGCGGTAGGTCAGTGTTCCCTGGCTCGTGATTGGTGCATTTAGATTGTGGCGGTTTTGAACTTCACATATGGTGGAGAGAGGCGGTTATGCAATTTCATCGTCATTTTCGATGTCGATTTTAAATGGCTTAGAGGTAATTTTTCGTTGGTTTGAAGATTGCAGGGCATAGAACGTAAGAACCAGATCATTAATCAATCATTATCTCAAAAATTATAATATGTGGATAGAGGAGGTTATGCTTTTACACCCCTCAAATATCCTTCGGGTGTTGATTGCGTGCGAAACTGTCTCTTCATAAACCTGATGGATTTTATAGCCTTCACGACTATACCTGCGCTACATAATTCAAATATGAATGGCTTGAAACGTGTTTCTATGGTCCCTACTACAGTTTCATGACAATATTTTTCAAATATTCACTATCGTTATTAACACACAGTAAATTTTGTGCAATGTCTCTATTCACATTGATTTGGGGTGAATAGAGACGAGAGAGGGTGGATAGAGACAAAAATAAAGATTGTAATGATTGGAATATATTAACCTTTATTCTATACGAGTCACTATTCACCCCGTTTTACGGTACTTATTAACAAAAAAAAATCCTCATTTAATTTAAGTTTCGTGCAATAAAAGAGAAGTTTATAAGGGGTCAAAAAGTAAGGATGCACAGGCATCGAACTTAAACACGTTTGTTTTAATTTTGGCCAATCTTTTAGTTGGTTTGGTTTTGTCATTCGAGAGATAGTATTATAGTCGCTGTAAAGAATTATATATAAGTAGTAAAAATCACATTGGATATTTAGTAAAGTTGTGCTTAAGTTCAATCCTTGTTTATGTCTCTATTCACCCCGCAGTCTCTATTCATCCCGTTTTACGGTACTATACACTTGGTTTTCGGTACGCATTTAATCTTATGTGTTCTTTAATGCAGTATTCATGTTTCTAATTGATATTTTGAATGTCTTAGTATCGTGCATGAGGAAACCAGTCTCGTGTCGCTGATATAATGTTATTTGTCACAATGGCTAGGCTAGTGGTCACGAATTGATTGTAGTGGCAGCGCGCTCAATACCCAGAACGGACACTTTTACAAATCATGTATAGATTTGTGCCCGGAAGCAAGGGGTATCTTGATTCGTTATCCATATCCATACTCAGTTGAGCGACTGGAAGATTATTAGTTTTATCGTTAAACAACTTCTTTTATGGTGCCTCCATTTGGAGTACATATGCTCTAGGCGTGTTATTAACCATTTGCACTTCTCTATATATATATTTTTTTCCTTCGGGAAGTATGGTTGGTTTTTCGCCTGAAATTTAAAGCAGAAATGCTCTCAATATATTAAAGATATCAAATTTAAATAAATATAATCAATAAAAGAATTTGGAAGGTAAATAGTTTATTTCTTTATATTATTAGCCCTTAATATATTATTTTTCTCCTTCCAGCAACTCCTCAATAGATTTTAGAAAGTGATTGATATCACAGGGTTTGCGTATTTATTAGCATGGTCAAACGAAATACCGAAAAATATATCACATTATGACATGCTACAAACATTAACTGAGGCACGCAATCAAATTAGTACGGTTTTTTAATAAGGATAATTAAAAAATAGTTTTCCAACCACGTTTTACAATGTCGAGCAGTACTCGACTTTGTGTTGCGCGTTACGCATCACGATGTCGTGCTAGACCCAACATATTAGTTCTAGGAGCTTAAAATGACACTAATGTAATAAATAATAGAAGCTTACCTCGGCTACATATATTATATCTTCTGACGCATCCATTCATTCACGTTGACAAACAATGCAGCGCGTAATTCATTGAATCAGTTGAACTCAATCAAGGCTCGACCTAACTATTCAATTAGACTCGTTGTTTTAGAATTTTGAATCATGTAGTTTTTTTTTTATTTCAATTGATCACCATGTTCGCTAGCACAGCTGGTTGGTGTAAATGTAAATATTATTTCACTGTAGGGATAGTATCATTCGATGCATTTTCTATGCTAGTGTCGGAAATCTGTTCATCTTACGCTTGCGTAAAGAAGGTACTCAATGTGTAAAATTCTGTGGTTGTTTATTGTTGTTTTCTTTTTATTTTCTAATATAATATTGATATGCGCTTTCTGTTTTCTGGTTGAGTTATTTTCGCGTATGGATTGAAGAGCCGACATACTAGTAAAAACATTTCGAGAATTTCTGCATATATAAACATGGATTATTTATTACTATAACAGACGACGTAGACTGCGAAACTGAACTCACCATGGAAAGGGAAGAAACGTAATTAAATTTAGTTTTTAAAGAAAAGGATAGTTTCCATTTTTTATATTATGTCATATTGATGGCGGTTTTGGAATCATGGTATATGCTTATAAAGGGTCTTTTTATAAGGACGCTTAGTTTTGAAATGTAAATAAAACAAGTTGTTTGTGAGATTTCGACTAAATTTTAATTTCATTTGTAAGAATATTTTACGGCATTAAATATGGAATATAGCATCAAATGTCTGCCAATATAAATTCCATTCATTATAAAATGGGCCATGTCGCTAAAGTTGACTTTTTTGACAAATTTGGGTAAACTTCCAACTGCTCCAGAACCCAATCAGGCGTTGTCTGTGGTCGTTTACCTGAAGTTCCTTGGTTAGTTGGATTTTATACGGGTGCAGACATAAGGCCCGATTCAAAATTCGCCAAGTTGAAGTCGCAGAAAAGCCAAGTTCTTGTGAACAACATGAAATAAGCTGCCTTGGGTTTTCCTGTACACTTTCACACTCAGCAGCAATGTTTTCACCAGATATTGTATTTTGATGACGTACAGGTAGGTGTTGGCCGATTATTTACCAAACTGGTTGACTCAAATTTTGCCACTAAACAATGAATAATCTACTCAGCAGGACAAAGTAACTATATTTTGAGCGTCCCTATTGAAATACCCTTTAGTATCCAAATTAATGTTATTCACCTTCAGTATGCTTGCCCCGCATTCACACACATACTTACAAATAGCCGTCATTACAGAAGTATTTAGTAAATCAAAAAAAATGTGCATTTTTTAATTCCGTGATTCCAACAAAATTGCTGCGTTGGTCCGTCCATTGTAGCCATGCCTTGCTTTGCACATATATTATATCCACATTTTTTTTTATTGAAGATAGTTAAATACATTTCTTTACTCGTGTGTTTAAGATGGTGATATTGCCGATCAATTATTTATAAATGCATTTTTTTTCTTCAATAAATGCTTCCAACTAAATTGCTGCGTTGGTCCATTCATTGTAGTCATACATTGCACATATTATATAATTTCCAAATAATTTCAGCGTGAATGCATTTTTTTAATGATTACTCTTGTACCTTACGAATAATAAGAAATTGTGTGAAAACATTTTGACCCTTTTACCAATTGAAGTATT
This sequence comes from Himalopsyche kuldschensis, assembly GCA_028554975.1. NCBI lineage: Eukaryota > Metazoa > Arthropoda > Insecta > Trichoptera > Rhyacophilidae > Himalopsyche > Himalopsyche kuldschensis. The sequence continues at coordinate 2,837,344 of JAHFWI010000025.1, forward strand.
GCTCAATGCAATCCAACGCACTTTTCACCGTCACGTGTACGTGCATATATTTTTACGTGATATTTTAACAATTTACAAATACGCACCCGATGCACGTACGGCCCAGTGTTCTCGGCGGGCATTCGTGGAGTTATCTGTGGGGTCGCGACCCTGCGCCTGACCCCTCGCCGACCCCTGCGGACTCGCAAACTGGTTACGCCCGCATCTCTTGTCAATTTGCCCTGCCGAGCGCGCGCTCGCGTGTGTGTGTGTGCGATTAATTCGAGAGGCACCTCCGCTGATGGCCCTTATTGATCGGACATCGCTTGGTGTGTGACACATTGTATATTGCGATGATTGAACTTCGCGTTTTGTATGAAGGAAAACGACGGTTATAATAACGCTGACTTGATTGTAACTAAGGCTAACTTTACTGAACAGTCAAGATCGCGTAGATTCATCGTCACGGATATGTATCGATCGACTCTCTTGTGGAGACTGCCAAGCTTCTTGTGTTGGGCAGACAGGTAGAATCTTCAATATTAGAATTAAAGAACATATAAGATGTCTAAAAAGTAGGGCTGTGGAGTCGGTAAAAAAAAGTTCGACTCCGATTCCGACTCCAACATTGACCAAAAACACGACTCCGACTAAAAACAGTTTAATATCGTCACTTTTTTTTCCTAATTTTCTTAATTATGTGTATTAAATTGAATATCAACTCTACCAATCCAGCCAAAAGCCAAATTTGACATATTATATGCAAAAATAAAAAGTTCAATCGTTTAAAAATTTCCGACTCCGAGTACGACTCCTGCCAAAGCCCGAGTTTGCAAATCATTTTATAGAAAACGATCATAATTTTAATCAGAGTAGTTATAAAAAGGGTTAAAGATGAATACTTTATTTTTAGAAATAAATAAAACTCTTAACAAAAAAGAAGTATTATTCAATAATATTCTTAATAAAACAGGTTGCTCGCCACTGCTTACATTGTTTCCAATTAATTAGGCCCAAACCTATCTGATTGATTGCAGCTGATTAGTTAATATTTTGTTATGCCAACGTCATTTGTAGTATAATTATTTGTTTGCTTTGTTTCGATTCTATAACCCCCCTCCTTGCTTCCCTTAAAAAGGAAAAATACCAAACTCCATTTTGTAATTTAATCATTTTAAAATATTAGAATCAAGCTTCATTACTTAAGCAAACTTTGCGATAGTAAGTCCGAAGATTCCTTTGAAAGAGGCGAAACACGTGTCACAAAATATTCTCGAGTCTTTGTAAGTTTCACGTTAAACCTCCTATGTACGCAAGAATCCTTATTTATTCGTGTTTCCATATCGGGCGCTTCAAAGCTAACTGGCAATATGTAAATAATGGTATGTTATTTATGAATTTTAAGACGACACAAACACCCATGCCTTTGAATAGAATCGATATACCAACTGAAAAAATGCTGTTCGTTGCGAATGCGACTCGAACCAGTGAGGTCCGTCACGGAAGCCAACGACGTTACCACGAACCCGACTCGTCCCACCCATCCGATCCTATAAGTGGGGCGTAGCGAAGGCGACTAGCTAACGACTAGACCTGTCCTAGCCTCATCCGTACTCTCATTGAACTGAAGAGGGGTAGCAGTTCTTGTAGAAAAAAATGTTGGGATACCTACATTAGGAGATTGTGAGCGGACATGTGTAAAAAAATACAGAAGTGAAAATTTGATCATTATTAATTAAAAACGTGTAATTTACGATTGTATACGATTTATTTCTGGTCTCATTATTGTAAAGAAACGCGTGTGAGAAGTTAACTTTTGGAAACTATCGCGGGATGAATCTTGGCTTGCTATGTTTCAATTAGAATACGAATTTCAATCAGTGTACTTGGGAAGACCTTCCCGTCGCCGCGAAACCTTGTTCAGCATAAAACCAATACTCGTCATCATTCTTGCGATAATATTATCGTCAATTCAAAATATTGTCGCGTTTGATTAGATACCTCGCGCTAATCAAATGCTGCTGCCGCTGGCCCAGGCACGGTACCACCCGCGTCACTCAGTGATCGACCGCTCGGCACGTTGGACGCGCACCGGGAGCCACCTACCAATCGCGCAATTGTCATAATAATATTACATATACATATTTATTTCAATTCGAAGATTACTCCGAACGTTGCATGTTGAGATGCGGTCGCCGTAAATCACTCGCCTGTTTGAAAGTGCATCAGTTGTGTTCAATGATGTTTTGTGATTTGATAATAAATCGTTATTGATATTCTGTGGTGTTGGTGCAGTGAGCTATGAAAACGCACGCTTTGGTTCGATTTCGCAGGTGTTTTTTTTTCTTTTTAAAATTTATTACATATCTAAGTACCGGTAAAACGGGGTGAATAGAGACTGGCAGGTGAATAGAGACAAAAAGAAGGATTAACTTTAGCACAACTTTACTAAGTATCCAATGTATTTTTTACTATTTCATATACAATTCTTTACAATGACTATAAAACTATCTCTCGAATGAGAAAACCAAACCAACTAAATGATTGGCCAAAATTGAAACAAACGTGTTTAAAATAATAATACATTTCTACTACTTTTTCCACATACAATTTATTAGATCAGGACCGTTTTCGCTCATGGCGAGCATTGTCAACTGATGAGGAATACAATAACACAGTGATATTACAACCAAGCAAATACATTGAAACAAATTACAAGAAAAATAGACTATAAATAAAATATGTCAGTTCAAGTACATCCGTGCACTTGGAATGCCTGAAGATGCCGAAAGGCGAAACCCGGGTCGTTAGCGACAAAACTCATTGAAAAGTACAAAATTCAAAAAAATCAAATTTGATATTGCAATTCCATCAAGCACCCTCAGTCGAAATACTTAATTATAAATAAAATGTTGAAGACCTCTTATTGCTAAAATGTAATATAATTTTTATTATAATGCCTTTCCACCAACTATTGACAGTGAACACCTTAAAACGTGTTTAAGTTCGATGCCTGTGCGTGCAGCCTTACTTTTCGACCCCTTAAAAACTTTTATTGCACGAAAATTAAAATCATTCAGGTTTTTTTTGGTTAGTAAAAACCGTAAAACGGAATGAATAGAAGTTCATATATTCCAATCATTACAATCTGTATTTTTTCTTTATTCACATGCCAAGTCTCGATTTATCCTCTCTCGTCTCTATTCACTCCGATTCAAGATAGTGAATATTTGAAAAATATTGTCTTGAATGTGTAACAGGGCCATAGAAAAAAGTTTCAAGCCATTCATATTTGAATTATGTGGCGCAGGGCAGGTATGAAGATGCATAGTCGTGAAGGGTAAAAAGTGTCTCTATTAACCCTGTTTTACGGTACTGATTTAATCGATGTATACTATATATTTTTGCTTGTTTCGTATCCGGGCGATTGATGCATTTAGACATAGTAAACGAATGAATTTTTTGAAGTTTTATTGATTAATGGGTTTTTATTATAAGACATGTTTGTCTGTGATGTTTTTATCAGGGCTGTGGAGTAGAGACTCCAATTCGAGTATCGAGTACTCGATACTCGAGTATACTCGTCCATTTTTCAAGTACTCGATACTCGAGTATTTTGAAAAATACTCGAGTAATACTCGTTTTAGTAATAATCGTCGAAGTTTTTCTACTGCGAGAATTATAAAGAAAAACATCAAACCAATTTAAAATTTGGGTCGCTTAATTCTCTATTATTGTTGAAATATATGTTGCATAAATGGAAATAAATGTATTAGTAATATTCAATAAGTTTCTTTAATTATTTGTCATTTATAAATATACACAAATTCGAATTAAAAATATATATTTTCGTACATTTGAAACTACTCGAGTATACTCGAGTATTTTGAAATTTTACTACTCGATACTCGAGTAGTTGAAAAGTCGAGTAATTGGAGTCTCTACTGTGGAGTCGGTAAAAATAAGTCCGACTCAGACTCCAGCATTTACCAAAACCACGAATCCGGCTAAAAAAGTTTAATATCTCCACTTTTTTTTGCCTCATTTTCCAATTTATGTGCATTCAATTAAATATCAACCCTTCCAATCCGGCCAATAACCAAATTTCACATATTATAGCCAAAAATAAAAAGTTCAAACTTTTTAAAATTTCCGACTCAGAGTACGACTCCGGTCAAATCCCCGAGACGACTCCGACTCCGACTCCACAGCCCTGGTTTTTATGCTTCAAAATTCTCTTAGAAAAGATAAAGTGAGCGACAATCTTGTTATCTGTTGAAATGCTCTACTAGCATTGTCTGTATGTTCGCAATTAAAGTGGTGCAGAAGAATTTATTTTCTACTTATATAGTAGTTGTAACCGAACGCCGTGGCCGAGTTGGTGTAGCTGCTCTTTGGATTCGAATAATTCTTGTATTTGTATCTAACGATATGATTGTAAGGAAGTTTTGCCAAGTAAATTTTTGTACACCGCCCAATCGCTGAGACGAACCGAAGTGAACGGAAAAGATTGACACATTAATCTAACAATAAGTCCTCGGAAACTGGATTTATGGTATCTAAAAGAAGAGATCGTGCGACCAGTTCATGACATTCGAAATTAATTTCTCATGTATATTTATTAATTCAAAAGAAACATCTCAATTTATCTGCACCTTAACTTTAAGAACTCCTATGTCGGGTCCTGCTCGACATTGTACACGACGGTTGGAAAACATTTTTTATTAATTTTAAATTATCCTTATTTAAAAAACCGTACAAATTGGATTATGTGTGCCTTAGATAATGTTTGTAACATTGTACAATGTGGTATATTGTTCGATATTTCGTTTTACCATGCTAATAAATACACATCTAATCAAATAATCCCTTCCCACCTTTCCTATCCCAAAGAGCGACGCATAGTGACGGCGATAAGCTAATCACTAGTCCTGTCCTAGTCCTCGAATCCTTTCCATCCCTACTCTCTTCGAAAAAGAGAGGTCGAGCAACTGAGTAACAAGCAGTTCTCGTTGAAAAACATATATTGAAATAAACTCCGTGAGGAGTCCATATGCTCCAAGTTGGGAGCGGACATGGTTAAATAAAAAAAAAATGACGGAAACCCGATATCAATTTCTCAAATCAAAAAAAAAAAAATGAGTTGCTTGAAGGAAAAAAATAATATATTGATGTGGGCAAGGGGTTAGTAATAGATACAAATACCACCAGCGGAAAGATGCATATGGTTACCATTTATATAAGTTTTTTTTCCTTGTAAATTTGAATGTTATGAACGAGAATTAAATCGAAATGTATCGAATACAATCCATGCGGTTAATTAATGTCAGTTTGTGTTCCTATCGCGCGATGCAGTTATATCGAGTAAAATCCGGTTCGTGAGTTTTATTTCGTTTAAACGTCAATACCAATTCATTGACTATGTTCCCAGTGAACACATTTCTCGCCGTTTTATTACCATAATAAATTAATCGCTTGCCTATTTTTTCTTGTCGCGCCTCGTATAAACACCAATTTATTATTAATTAATAATGGTCGTAAGTAAATAATATAGTCTTTTAATCGTATTTTGTATTGCATTTAACGAGGTTTTGATTTTGAGCTCGTGGTTTAGTTTAGTCTTGCGACGGAGAGAGAGAGAAGAATGACTGATAAAAAGATATAAATAAAGTCTTGGTTTGTTTGCTAACAGTTTCCATTTTAAGGATAAGAAGGATTGGGTGAGTATATATATATTGATTGAGTAGGCATTGACTTGGTAGAACTCCATTATAATTCGGTAAGATAAATAACAATGTATTTTAATTCTACATAAATTATTTATTATCAGAACTATAGTTCAGACGAGGTCGTATGCCGAAATAGCTATCAACAAAAATATTATATAAAATAATTTATGTAGAATTAAAGTACATTGCTATTTTTCTTACCGTAATATATATATATGTTACAGTGAAACTGTATTTTCTGTGAAAATGTATCAAGTAATAGATTTGTATGACAACATGATTTCACTGGTCACGATCATTGAAATTATTGGCCCTAGTCGATGATTTGCCGGCCTAAAATTTTGGTTTGCTTCAATGAAACAAAATCAGCAAGTAGTCCCTTTCATAAAAAGAAAAACACAGACAAATATTGGGCTGAAGATAGGGCTGTCAAATTTTATTTCAATGCCAGCTTGGTGAAGAATATATTTTCACTGAGAATACAGTTTCACTGTGACATATATACTATCATAGGAAATTCACCTTTTCGGAATCGGATTCATAAATTAATGTACACAAACCTTCGTTCTATGATTCAAACTCGTGATCGCGAACGGGGCATCAGTCAATCGATTGTGTTAATTTTTTTACAGCGATTATAAATATTTTTTAATTGTTTACATTGAATGAGTAATAATGTTTGGCACTGCAGCTGTAAATCTAACGCGCCAAATATTTTTAGATATGAACTTCATACTAGATAAACTCGATGAACTACAACCCACGTCCAAGATTTCTTTTTAACACGTTGGATAACGGCTCCCGCGTCCATACAAAAATTGTTGCCACGCGTCATGGACGCGGGAGCCGTGTTGTGATTTTTTCAATTAATTTTGTTTAGTCTTTGCACTGTAAAACATCCTTTAGTGTTAGTAAGTTCTTGTCCCGGCTTGGACATTGCGGGACTCTAACCTTGCCAGGATTTGAACCATGACCCACCAGGCAAAGGTCTTGACACTAGACCACAGAGACTGACAGTTGTGATATATTTTATGGCGGCTGGATCCGTTGTCGAGAGGTCGATGAGGTCGATGCTGTCGGCTTCGGTTGTGGTGCTAACTGGTTTAAAACTCAGTACGGGAAATTAATTTTTGGATTTTGTCGCATGTCTAAGCGAAAGCCACTATCTAACCAAAAGTCATATCTTTATATCACTACTCTCTTCGATGAAAGAGTTTCATTAGAAGTCAATATGTTCAACATTGAAGGCAGACTTGTTTCTAAACACAAATTGTACCACTTATAATTAGTTATATAATATGTGTTCCCAGGCGTAGATGTCGACACGCCGGCGGTATCCATTTATCGCAATACCACTCGCATGGATATGGATTTAAAAATAAAATTTATCGGCGCTCCGGTATGCGAAATCAATTTTAAGTATGCAAGAATGTTAAGTGAAGTAAATGGGAAGAAACTGATGTCATATTTTTAAATTTAAAACTGACAATGCAGTCATGTAGATCTGACTGAATACTGCGTAAATGACAGCTGGAATCGTGTTACATTATGTAAATGATTCTCATATGCATTCATTATCTGTTTGAACAGTATATTGTTTTGTGTATATTGACACAAATCTTCTATGAAGAGATACTGAAAATTAGCAGGCACATATTTATTTGTTGGTATAACTGCGACATATCAACGATATCTCGCGGCGTTGTTTGGTTCTTGATTTTATATACATGGCTACAAATAGTTAGGCTCTTGCTTGCACGATTGATTCGTTCCAAAGGATTCCGCGTAAATCAAATCTTAAATTCGATATCTTAAAGCGAAATCCAACAGAAGTTTTCTACGAGATTGCTCCTTACTCAGTTGCTCAAATTATCTTCGTAATATTAATAGGAAGAGAACGGACAGGAATGGTGGTTTTAGTTTTTAGGATAGGATGAGTGTGAGAGGGTATTTTTGTCAACACACACATCCATGTCTGCGATCAGTAATTCAATTGAAAAATGAAACTGCCCGTACTGGGACTCGAACTCGTGCGCTCCGCAACCGAACAAAACGAATCAGAAAGGCATTATTTAAATAAATAAAACACATTGCATAGTCCTATTTCTACATGAATTATTATAAATACCAGGATCGGTTTCGCTCATCGCGAGCATTGCCAACGGAAGCCGTCGAAGTTGACACTCGACCGCGGAACCCGACATTTTTTAATCGACATAAAAGTACAGTAGAACCCCGATCTTACGTTCTCGCATTATACGTTTTCCCGCGTGGTGCGTTCAATTTATATAGTCCCGGTATTTAGTTCATATATAAAACTTTCCCGCATTCATCGTTTCCCACATTTAACGTTGTTTTATACGGTCCCTTGAAAAACGTAGAATCGAGGTTTCACTGTAATTAAATATTTTGAGAAAATGTGGACTCGTCGGTTTTTAACTTTTCGGCGCCTCTTATTATGTTTTATGTGCTTCGCATTTTTGTGTCGAAGGATAGATAATATCGGCTACCTTTACCGTTCTTATCCGGGAGCATTCTGAGGCGTAAATTGTGTTGATTATTAATTTTATTTATTTATCATGCAAATTCAAGTGTGCTCAGTCTGTTTGAAGTTTATTTATTCCATATTGTTTGTTATTTTATACCAGTTTAATGAATGATATCTTGGCACAGCTGCATTCATAATACACAATCAAAATAAACATCGCATTTATGAAAGTCAGCCATATCGAATAAATTATCTTGAAAATATTTGGCTATCCGATGCTAATATTTATTTTGCATAATTTATACGATAGTTGGATAGCGTAGGGTGCCTTTGGAAATGAAACATTTTTGTCCATCGCCTTTGCCGATTGGGCTTTCGTCCACCTCGTTGACCCTGTCAACGAACATGACAGGCTTGGTTCATCTCCTGAGATTGATTTTTGATCGGCTAAGGATATCTGATTATAAAATACCATGCAATCGACCATGTTCGAGTTTGAAAGCGGAAGAGCGACTACTCCTTCCATAATATTTACCATCTCCGATATGGGAGGTTGAGCTAGTGACTAACAACCATTTCTCGTTAAATATGCCTTGTTTGCCTTGCTACATATATAGCGCCTATCGTCGTCCGGATTGGAAGCAACGAATGTTGTATATTGATTTTTGATTTTAATGTTGGGCTCAGTAGATATTACATGGTCCTTTCTTGCGTTCCCGAACCGATCTAGTGGCGTCGCAACATTTTTACATGCTTTACTGAGAGTGTCTAAGGAGTAACTTACCAAGACGTTAACATAAGTATTGTCAGTATCTGACGTCTAGTGGCAAGAGCTTTGCCCTAGCGAGCAGGTGGGTCTGGGTTCATGTGCCGGACATCAGACTTTTTTTCAATTTAAAAATGAGATCTTGGACATGTGCGTATGTCATTTGTCGTTGAGTTGTTCTCGACAGATTCATAAAGTTTCTCATCGAGTTTATCTCGCGTGACTTTCATATTAAAAATATTTAGCGCATTAGCTGTAATGCATGTGTTTGTTTAAAAAACTTAATTATTGATGTTAAAAGAAATTCGCCCAAATAAACAATAAGTTTAGATTTACTCGCTCTCCTTATGACGCCGAATATTAGACATCAAGTCGACTGACCAATCGGTCCAATGATCTTGCTTAGCTCTTCCTATTTATTTTGCATTAAATGTCACTTCCGCATCATATCCTGTTTTATGCCAATTTTGGATGTTGGCCCATTCACTAACTGGCCAAGCTCAAAGAGCATGGCAGCGAAACCACCGTGTCCGGTAATGAATCGGTACGTCCAGTCATTTGGAGTCGAGATAAGATCTAGATTCGCCATTTTATGTTACGGAAAGAATTAGCAGGCCTGGCGTTACATATTACACGGACCGTATCATAAAATTTGGATAACTTCTCCGAATTCAATTAATTTTTAATTAACTTACTACATAAACATCAAAAGCTGACAGTGATTTGATATTTTTAGATATGAAAACAAGATTACGACATTTCTCCTATTGAACAACTAATATAGATAATTATTCCGGGCTATTTTTAAACACAGCATACCTAACTCTCGTTTGATATATATATATTTTTATCTAGGAACTCCGATTACGCGGTCTTAGCTCGAGCAATAATTAATAACGTTTATCGATATCCGTAAATGCCCACTTACCGGGATTCGTTTCGGTAATAAAATAAGATAATCGGATTTGGCTGATAAGGCGATAAGCTCAATTTGATAAACTCCGGGATCATAATCTAGACTTAGTATTAATGCGATATCTTATTAATTTTATGATTAACTAACTACACACTTGTGAATGATATCATCAATATAAAAATAATGCAGTAAAATATTATAATAATAAATATCATTAATTACACATTGTTCTCTAGGAAATGACAGATAAAATTTTTGCTGTGGTCATATATGTTTATAGTTTTTACTTGATATAAATTATAAATTAATTGTTGTGTCAGGAATGAATTTCATTATGAACACAGAATGTCAATATGTATGTTTAAAATTTGAATCGTTTCAATGTTGTAGTTTTCCATAAGTTTTGTCACTATCGACCTGGTTTCGAATAGGCGCATCTTTAGGCATATCAAGTGCACGCATGAAGCTTGAATACCATCAAGCACATTCTTTTTAATTCTCCATCTTAAATACTGTCCTTGTTACCATAAAATATTGTCCGACTCATTAAGTTAACGATAATTTTGATAAACAAATAAAAGTAACTATTTTTAAATTCAGGATCGTCGTAGTTTTACTAATATTAATTATCTACGTCTGGTCTTTGGCGCAGTGTCAACGTTGATGGCTTGCGCCCGGGTTCGATTCCAGGCACGAGCGGATTTTTCTGTCGATAAATCTGTTCGAAAGGCGTGGGTGTTTGTGTTGTTGAAAATCTTCTCCCGCCTTTCCGATCCCAAAGAGCGACGCATAGTGACAGCGATTGGGTAATCACTAGTCCTGTCCTAGTCCTCGTATCCTTTCCATCTCTACTCTCTCCTAAAAAGAGAGGTTGAGTAGTTCTCGTAGAAAATCATATTTTGAGATAAACTCCGTTAGGAGTCAATATGCTCCGAGTTGGGAGCGGGTTAAATAAAAAAATTATCTACAGAAGATGTTTTTGCGAAAATTGCACGTCGGATAAAAAATAAGCGAAATCTATTTAATTATAATTTTATTGACCGAGTCGCTAATTACGTTGGAAGACGTTATTTTTTAGGTAAATAATGTCTTAAAATACTGCAACAATCTTGCTTTCTGTTTACTATTATTACAATGTATCTTAAGTATGAAAGTTTTCATGAAATATGTATATTATACACTATTTAAAAACACGAAGTTTTAGTGAACTATTTTTCCAGATCCGCTCATTTCTACGTGACAAATAATTAGTAAGTATCCCTTTCCTTAGCATCGGTGATATTGTATCTTATTTTTTTTGACAGTGTTAGAAAAGCGTCATATGTATGTAGTGGTGTGTCGTATATCTTTGACCAGCGATAGATACGATTGTGCAACGGGGTAACTATGACAAGGTTTGTTTATTAAGGTCAAAGGGTCATATTTGACGTCATCGTATTGGAAGCACGACAACGATTTTTGACAGGTCATATCGCGTCGAACAATCAATCAATTTTTACAACACCGAATTTTGCAGCAATCAAAATGACGTAAAATATTTTGAATTTAATACATTAGTCATTGCTACTTCTGTAGTTTATGCAACGTCGAATCTACATAACACATACCGCATATCGCAACTTTCTCCAATTCGAGTATCGAATACTCGAATATTTATAAAAATACTCGAGTAATACTCGTAATTTATAAACGAAGGTTTATTTCCAAATTTTATTTACTTATTTATATAATGTTTAAATGTTGCGTTTAACTGAGTCTTACGCATGGATTTTACAGTCAGGATTTTTTTAAAATTGTTTTGCTGTTGACTATCCTATGCGAGAATTTCTTTTGTTACTTTTGCTTTGGGTCCTGTTGACTTATCTTATCAATGACAAATAGTATATGATGACATGAGACAATTTATTTATCATCTATTTATGTACACAAATTTGAATTAATAATTTATATTTTGGTACATCTAAAACTACTCGAGTATTTTAAAATTTGATAACATAATACTTGAGAAGTGGAGATGCCGAGTAATTGTAGTCTCTAATTTCCAATAATACTAACTAAATACAAAAAAAATGATGGGGATTTGGTGTTGTTTTTTTTACGTGATTTTCAGATACGAGCATTGCACTATAGACCGAAGATATGCGTAGTAAAAAAAGTAGAAACCTATTATCACACATCGTTTATCAATGTCAATATGTATATTTATTGGTTGATAGTATTTTTTTTATTATAAGTAATTTTGTATGCATGTCTATTTATATCGTCGGCAAACAAAGCAGTGTAATGCGTCTGTATTTTTATTAAAATAGTTTTATCACAAATAGATGTCCTATTAAACCTGCCGCGATTGTTTTCATATGCAATATTTGAAATGTAAATATTTATTGTTAGTAACATTGACCCGGTCGGATGGCAATCGTGCGACTTATCTCTATTATTCCTACGCGAGGAAAACATCATATCAATATTATATTATTGTTGTGTGACGAATTTCAAAAGAATCCGGTGCCAGCGAGATGAGACACCGGTGCAATGCAGTTCACGGTATTGAAATATTTCGATATTTGCATTTATCCGTGACTAGACGTATTGGGGTAACCGTTTATGTACTGTGGTTCGAAAACAAATGCCTGCGGCGAATATTAAGAGTGTGATAGTTTGACTTTGTCAGGAACACCTAGGTAAGGGAGCGGCCAGACCAGCTCCTTGTTACGTTCAAAATAAAAAGGCGACGGAGGTGGACCTGGCTTGGACATGTGCGGCGGATGCTCCAGGGGAGCCTGAATCCTGCCTGTTTCTTCTATCAACCTAATGGCCATTGATGACCATCCATAGGATGTACTCAGCGGAGCTACGGGACGCCGTCATGACTTGGGAGGAAGCGAGGAGGTTGCCGGGTGATAGAGAATCCCGGAGGCACAGTGTGACAGCCATATGCTCCGAACAAATACTGGCAAAAAATAGACGTAGTGAAATCCCGTCATATCGCCTGCTTTTGTTCTGAAAATTCCGGATTAAACCCCTGAAATTCGACTAAAAAAAATGGCTTGTACAGGGATTCGAACCCGGGAGGTCCGTCACGCAAGGAAAAGACGTTGACCACTGCACTACGGGCCCGGAGAAGAAATTACAAGAATAATAATAAAACGATTTTAAATTCAATACACAGCGTTCGTAGCTGAATATCCCTCTACCTAACAAGGCAATTTATTGATCAGCCGGACAGTCCTTGTAACTGGCAAATTAGGAAAAAGTTTAATTTAAGTTTAAAAACAAATAATGTTTGATCATGTCAGCCCTGTAGCGTAATAATCCGATGTTTTTATGTAAGGCCGGTTCTCAACACATTGGCTACGGAAGAAATTTAAACGTATGGAGAAACGACGCGTATTCCACATTGAATTCTTGAATGATGTCCGTCTACAGAAAACATATAAATGATATAGATTAGATGAAATCATCTACGTTATAATAGATTTTTGTAATTTACGACCCAAGTTTCACCTCATGGTACCGTCATGAAATTAATCTGCCATTCTCGAAGACAAGTACTGTCGGGTCATGGAAACATTTCATTTCCTTGATTCATCAGTCAATTGATAGGGTTAGTCGATTCAGTCAATAAAAACTTATATTCAACACACATATGCTTGTTTGAAATATAGTAATCAGAGTATTTAACTCGAAATACTATAAGACATAATGGGATCTCCAAGATGCCAAATGAACAACGGTCACATTGTCAGTTTTTTTTTTCAATTTAAATCTAAGACATTGGACATATTTAGATAAAAATATTCAAACCAAAAGTTTATCTTTCATTATTAACAAACTTAATTGCTGTTTTGCAGCAACACCGTCTTTTAAGAAAAAAATATTATATTTCATCAGGTCAAGCCTTCGTTAGTGTGGTATATTTGCATTGTATCCAATGTCGAAATGAGCAATATCTTTGTCGTGATGTCTTAGAGGCACTCGTGCCACAGAATTGACGATGAATTCGCTAGATCCTTCCCCGAGCACTCGCTGACTCGCTTGCTATCGCTCCGGGCCATCTCCCCACTGAGCCACGGCGGCGCAATGTCCAGGCAGCTGTTTGCAAGCTTGTCTCGAACCTCGATTTATCCTGCAGCTTGAATAAATATAATACTATTAACTGGAGTTTACAACCAACATGATTTTTCTCCAGTGAATTCAGTCACTATCGCCCACTGACATATCAATTCACAGATTTACAACAAAGCTAACTTAATAGGGACGGGACGGGACTTCAAATAGTGATATATGTGTAGACACATGAATTACTATTACATGATGGTTTGATAATTTTCATTGTACGTTAAATTCGAGATCTGCTATGTCGAGTTGTTTATATCGGGATTAGTGCGACGCGTAAAAACGACATTGTTCAGAAATAAATCCGTGGAAGTAATTATGTATTATAGCTTGCAGGTTTAGAATAATTTCATCTGTCACTTCCTCGCCCAATAATCTCCAATAACTTATCACTGGGAAGAAGATTCTTGGAAACATATATTGAACTGATTGTGTCACCTCGGGGTACATGCGTTATTTGACAAATAATTTCACAGAAGTATGATAAAATGCTGGATAATATTCAATCATCGAGAGATTTACAGCCAATATGAGCGTCGATGGGCTAACATTGAGACGGGATGTGCAGCAGTATCCTATAAAACTGGAGCAACACAGCAGAATACGTACGGGAGTGGACGCCGACGATTATAAAGATTTCTCTCTTCTAATACCCTCAATCCAGAGCAGGAATCTTTCTATAGATATAGATGTGAAGAAACAAATGAAAGAATGATTCATATATAACAAGATGATACTGAACTGATATAAGTGCATTTAGGTCTGGTCTTGAATCACTTTCGTAACATACTCATATTCTGGTTGACCTAGTTTCTGCTCAACAGAAGAAGTATAACACTTGTGCAAACCCTTCTTAGTATGCTATGATGCTGTCCTTAATTTTCAAAATTGTCATGTTTGATATTCTTAACCGCTATTCGCGAGGAAAATAATTAATCAATTTGAGTTAACCGTCTTGTGAACAGTTGACTACCCCTGATTTATAATACAGATATGAGATTAAAAATGTCGGGGTACAGTTATTATACTCTCTCACTAAGCAAATGGCCTTTTTTGCCCTTTATTAGAAAGTTGAATCTCTAATGTGCGTTTTGCAATCGGGAATCCTGTCGATTATCTATCATCTTGACTTCTAACGAAGTTAATGTATGTCTACGTACGGAGTAGCTCGAGATTTATTGTCTACGTCTTATAATATTTCGTGAAAGATTGGCGTCTTTCGGTCTATCACCAGTGACGTAACCACCTCATTTCTAAAAACTGTATATCTCTATTGAAAATGCCAGCGGTGTAATGGAGAAAATTTTATGGGCGTTGTTTATAATAGCGTAAAAACGTGGATTAATAATATTCAATCCCCATGTGAATTGTGCAAATCATAACATAACTTAACTCAGTTATTATTGGCAGCGTTATGAATTGCAATTCTTTTCTACATAAACCCAAGTATTTGGCGTATCGGGGGATATATACCACTTCATTTACGACTCACCACTATCAAAAAAGTGTTCTCATATTCTTATCTGGTTTCATTTCATATTTTACCATACATCGGAAAATAGACGCAAGTTAGAGACATTTTTTTTACTATTTCACACTAGTGGAAACTTGGGACGCGCGGATAGAGTAATGACATCTTGAATTCACTACGAGGAGATACTAATTTATTATTGTTTTCTTTTGCCAGAGAGCCGGCGTGGCGCGGCGAGCCGTCTCCACCCGCAGGCCGTGCCATGGAGAAGGCGAAGGCGTACATCAAGAGCGGTGCTCTGGGGGGCGCTCGGCCACCCCCCTCGCCGCCACCCTTGCCTCCGACCGTGCACGACAAGCCTTCGAACAGCTCCGCCAAACGCCAATCCGAAACCGTGCCCGTCGTCGCCCCGTCGCCGCCCTCCCCGGCGGTCAACTCCTCGATCGCGGCCTCCGCCCCCCAGCCCCCCGCCGAGGCTCCCGTCCCGCCGCCAGCCGCCGTCAACAACAATAGTACAAATAAACCCGACCCCGGCGGCGGGAACCCCAAAGGACAGAACCAAACCGCCAAACTCGAAGTCAAAGAGAACAGTGTCGCGGTCGTGAATAATTCCGCTAATGTTAATTCTAGTAACTCTAAAACTGTCCCCGCGGGAGTGAAACAGGAAGCGAAAGACCCCGCTGCAGTGATTATGTTTAATAGTATCAACAATTCTTCCAGCGGCGTCGCGGTGAAGTCTGCCCAACAGGGAAGTGCGAACGCCGTCTCGAATCAATACCCCGGTAACAGTTCCAAAGGACAGCCTGAAAATAGAGATGGGATCGGTTTTGCGAGTGTCAAAAGTGAAGAATCGCTCGCGATCAAAACTAGCGACGGGGCAGTTTACGATTTACCATACCGGGACTATTCCAAATCGGCTCCCCCGCACCAGCAGCAAGCTTCGGAGGCGGACCAAACCGCGAGAGAAGTCTCCTACGTGATAAAAGCTCCCGACCACTACGCGGCTAAGCAGCAAGACCAAAGAAGGCACGAATACCCTCAACCGAAGCAAAGACAACCGCACAACCTGAGCGCGGGAGACGCGGAGCAGCATCGCAGGCTCGAATACACGGCGGCGAAACGACAGCACGCCGAAGCCCTGGACGCCAGGAGGACAGGGGGAGAGTATATATCCTCGGGGGGTAAACAGCAGCTGAGTGTTGTGAATTCTTCTCCGCACGGTGGCAGTGCAAACGCTAGTGCGGTGATGCTGTGTTTCGTGTGCGGGAGTCGCTCCCACACCGAGCAGTGGCCGGTCTACTCGAGGGCCGAGCAAGTGCTACCCGGTGAACCGTATTACCAGTTCTTGGAGACTCACGCGCCCCCACTGGGATGGTCGGGGGGGCGTAAGTTGGCTTGCCAGCTGTGTTGGACGTTCCTCAGGGAACAGTGGGAGAGCTACGAAAAGTCTGGCAAGCCGCACGCCGAAAGGATTTACTGGCTGAAAAGGGTCGACGGGAAACCGTTCACTGGTAAGGGCATATATTTATGTACGCATACGAGTAAACATTACTTAAGATCATGCTGATAAAATAAAGTTGGTATTTTTCGCACTATGTGTAATGAAGGTGAATTATTATGTGAGAGATATTCGGATTTTTTTTCGCAATATCGCCGTCTCGGAGTTGTTCAATGTTCGTATCTGCTCAAACCCTTACTGGAGGGCACGAATAGATAAAAATACGTCATGAATTTTCACGTTAGGTGTCTTGCATTTGAGAAATCAAAAATTAGTTTATAAAACACGATAAGAGCAACAAATATTTTTAGAAGACCCACAACCAAATCAATTTAAATCGGGAGGAATTAAAATATAAGACGCGTATAACAATACATAGAGCCGGACAGATACGACGGATTGTGTCATGATTGCGCTCGCAGTTCGTTTTCTTATTATATTAGTTGTCATGCCTTCCTTCATGCATAACATTTAAATCAGCTCAATGTGTCGCGGCCCATTGTTGAAGGTTTGAAATCGCATTATTAAATTTGTATTTAAAACTAGCAAGTACCCGGCAAGCGTTGCAATGCCACTCGGATGCACAATATTTTGGATAAATATTTTCGATTTAATTTCACATTGATCGGTATCGATGACATTTGCCGTTTGTCGTTTGTCTTTTGCCAATTTTATATAGTATGACACACGCGCCACCTACTGAAAGTGAATTATACTATACTATGTCTATAACCTTTGCGCAAGTGCAACAATAAGTTGTCAAAATGAACGGTATCCGGCAGCGCATAAAATATGAAAAAAAATATTTGTCATTATAGCTTACGCCAATGCGCCAAATATTCTTAATTGTGAAAGTCATACGAGATTAACTCGATGATAAATAATGAATCAGTTGTGCACAAAATCAACGATAAATAACATACACCCAGCCCAAGATATCTTTTTTCAATTGAAAAAATCTGACCTTGCCAGGAATTGAACCCGGGTCCCCTGATCGCTAAAACAAAGCTCTTGCCACTAAACCACAGCGACCGACCAGCTAATTTTACTATGCCTGAAAGTAGTGCAAGCAATAAGTTGACAAAGCTTTATCGCAATCGGATGAACGGTACGGCAACGCTTAGAATATATCATTGATTTTTATATATTAGATAAACTTTTCTTGCCGTTCCATATGCACGTCGCCACCGCTAAAATTGTGTCCTGTGCAGCTCTGAATGCTGTAATACGCGTTCGGCGAGTAAACATCCACACGAGTCTTGGTGCCTGACGTTATTATCACGCGAGAAAGCGTACATTTTAAATGTGTAAATAGGTTACTAGCTCCTCGAGATAGATAGTTGTACACAAATAAGTACTATACAAAGCGAATATACAAATTTGATAGCTTGTCTCATTTCTTATCTTTTATTTACGCTACGATGGCAGGCTCACACACAAAATGTTGTGGAAATTTTACACACGGTATCAATCGTTTTATCAATGATGCAATTGTTGTTGGTTTTTAACATATTTTGTGTAAACAGCATATACCAGTGGTCGGCAACATTTTTTTAAAAAAAATATCACAATAAAAAAAATGGCATTTTTTCAAGTCAACTCGCGTTGAAAAGACACCACGAACATCAATGACTGAGATTTGCAATGTTAAATTGAAAAAAAAACAACAATTTTACATTGACTTGGACCCGGAACAATCTTATCGCTAAATATTGCCGTTAGACCGATTTCTTACAAACACAGATATCGTGAATTACCTTTCGATTAACTCCGATGTCTAGTCTAGATCGATATCGTATTTGTAGCGCGCAACTCCTTTATCCTGTTCGGCATTGCAAAACTTGGTTGAAAAAATATTTTTAATTATCATTTTTTCAAAAACCGTATTTATTGGATTGTGTGCCTTCGTTAAAAATTGTAACATGTCATAATGTGGTATATTTTTCAGTATTTCGTTTTAACATGTTATTAAATAAACAAACCCTGTGACACTAATAATTTTTTCAAATCTATTGAGGAGTTGCTGGAAGGAAAAAAATAATATATCGAGAAGTGCAAAGGGTTAAAGTTACATTGTTGTGGTCTCTCCATGCAGAGTGCATCCATGCCCCGCTTTCTTTGCTATTCCAGCAAGACAGCGTGGCAGAAAAAAATCCAAAACAACCGCCTGTATCGATTTGCTTGGCACACAACCGGCACTCGTACGCTTGCTTGTCTTGGGTTTCCGACCGCTGATGTGTACAGTTCTCGAATTTGCAGGTTTATGGAATATCATTGTGCATATATTATATATTTCGTGGTAAATATTTAATGTGGTTCAATATTTTGATACTTTCAATGCCACGTTGAATACATACATACTCGATTTTTCACTGGCAGTAATTCGATGGCAACCCGCGTAATGAGCTCGCGATCCGATTAGGGATAGCTGGAGCAACATTTAATTCCTGGGACCGCTGATCGGTGAACCAAGTGCCACTTGTTCAACGCAATTTGCAGCTTTACGGTTTATGGAATATCTTTGAAAACAGATGTGCGGCACTTTGTCAGGAATACGGAGGTAGAGAGCGGACAAACTATTACGTCCAAAATTAAAAGGCGACGATGGACCTGGTTCGGCTTGATGACCATCCATCAGGGGAGCTAAGGGACGCCGGGATGACCTGGGAAGATGCGAGGAGGTTGGCGGGAGACAGAGAATCTTGGAGGCACCGTGTGGCGGCCATATGCTCCAAATAGGGAGCGGATATGGGAAAAAAAAAAAGTAATTATTATTTTATTCAACACCTGAGATCAGCTGTTTCACTCAAATGCAGTGGTGCATAAGTTTTTTGAGAGAAGGGCCAATTTACCCATTTAAAAAATTTCGCGGGCCGCAAAGGGTAAAAGTGAAGAAACATATTGATATATTATACTAGATGAGATATAAATTTTATATTTTATTTTAAATTTAATAATTACATAATTTTATCAGCAACTTCGATCCTTCTCCGTTCCACATTACATGCAGAGCATTTTGATGTCGGGTTCAATTTTGTGGTTGCTATCCTCAGTACAGCACTGAGATTATCATTGTTAAAGCGGTTTCTGTGTTGAGTCTTATTTAGTTTTAATATGGAAAATGTTAGTGCTTCCAAAAAGACTTGCACAAAGCGCAGCCTTTTTACGTAGGGTAGGAAACTGCTATTCGGGGAGATATTTGTAAAAACTCTGCAGATCGCCTTCCTGATATTTCGATCTCAATTGATCGTTGTTCTGCAAATCGATCAACTCTAGTTGCAATGATGAATCGGCCTCATTGATGGATACTGAGAAGGGGATGATTTTTTTATATACCGTTGCTACTGCATAATTTGTTCACATATCGAATACTATTTTTTATCATATTTAATGAAAAATTTGTTGATGAAGTATTTGCTATTTTGGGCCGCAAAAAAATCCATTTCGGGCCGCATTTGTGCATCACTGCTCTAATGATATTTTTTTAAAGATCTAATTGGAAGGACAGATTCATGGTATATTTTTAAACTACACCTGCGCCCAATTTTTAATCTCAACGAAAGTTTTTCTTAGAAGTATTGCTTGTTACTAAGTTGCTTGAGTTATCTTTTTCGAAGAGAGTAGGGATATGAGGTAAGGCTAGGGCGGGACCTTGCCCATCCACCACCCGCCACGGCATACGTCTGGTTTTAGCATTTCATTTCCCGTGAGGCGTTGTACAGTTTTTAGTTATGGAATTGTCCTGGGAGCAGTTACCCAGGACTTGATTAGCTTGCACTAAATTGTGCTTGATTGTCCCTAACTTTTCTTTTATACAAAAAATCTAAACAAAAATGGCAAAAGTGCCGTAAAAATAAAATTGGCAAAACAAAATAAATATAGCAAGCAATGTGAAATCACAAATAAATTATAAATCTCTAATAGTCTCTGTGAACGGGGGGGTTATGTAAATAAGTCCGTTTTCTCTCCGTAAGACGCCGCAAATTTGCTGAAGGCCATGAAGTTACTGCGTTTAGCCATCAAGTCGGCATACCCCGTGGGCCCGACAACGGGTCGGACACACCTGAGCAACTCTTCCCGTTCCGGTGACATGAAAGGACTATTCCACAGAATGTGTTCAACATCCTGATCTTCGCCGCATCTACATGTCTGCCCATCCACTGGCCGGCCAAACCTGAAGGAAGAGCTTGGCAGCGAAACCACCCTGCCCCGTTATGAATTGGCTAGTCTAGTGGTCTAACATGAGACACTTCGATATCATCAATCGCCACTTGACAAGTCTGACGCCCCGTCATAGAGGCGTCCCACCTCTCTTGCCAGATGCAAAGCGCTAGGGCGGGACCAAACTGTTTAGATAACAGCTCTCGCTACATCAATAAACCGATCTAAAATCAAGTTTTAAACGCTCATATCCCGGGATTCAATCCCGCAATCGACATCATCGGCCATATTACGTGCGGTGTATTTATTTTTGCATAAGAGTAAACGATCCAAAGTCACCTTCAATTTCGCAGGTGAGTCCTAACGCGCAAAGGTCAATTAATTTGACAGGCGGTGATATAACGTTTGACAACCTATGATTTATTTACACTCATCTTATCGCCATTGCTTGTCATAGTCGGTGATTCAATAACAGCGCTGTTGACGATTGTAATTATTATTTATTGATTCGATGTGAAGTCCCTCATCTGCATAGACCGAGTTTGTATATATAATTTACATGCGTATTAAATTTACTGTTTTTTCCCTTATCAATGCATTTATTTTCATTTGATATTAAATTGTGCTATTTTCAGTGCATTGTGTTTATGTACAAATATGTTGTTTTGTCGAATCCAGGGACTTTCAATAGTATTTATTTTTTAACATAATATGCTTATGATTTTTATAAATGCAATAGATTCTCAGAAAAAATGCAATTTATTTATTCTCAACTTAGAACTTAATCACTTTTAAGCAGGGCTGTGTGCAGTCGGTGAAAAAAAGTCCGACTCCGACTCCAGCATTTACCAAAACCACGACTCCGACTCCGACATTGACCAAAAAAAGGTTAATATCGTCACTCTTTTCCCCTAATTTTCCTATTTATGTGTATTCAATTAAATTTCAACCCTATCAATACGGCCAAAAGCCAAATTTGACATATTAAATGCAAAAATAAAAAGTTCAAACTTTTCAAAATTTCCGACTCCGAGTACGGCCAAAACGCCGCGCCGACTCCGACTCCGGCCAAAAAGGTCCGGCTCCGACTCCACAGCCCTTTTTTTAATGTGTTCACTATTAATTCTTGATGGAATGGCATTGTAATAAACATAATAAAACATTTTTAGAATATATTCCATATTAAATATATTTGATCAGGACCGGTTTCGCTCGAAGCGAGCATTATCAACCGATAATAAATTCAAAGATAATGCGATATTTATACAAAAGTTAAGCAAGACATGGTATGACAAACAAATAAATCTTTTATATATATTTTGTTTTATTTTACTTTGATTTATTTGCTTAGTTGTAATACCAATTGTTTGTCATACCTTGTAAGTCTAACCATTGCATAAATATCACTGTATCTTTGTATTTCTTATCAATAGATAATACTCGCTATGAGCGAAACCGGTCCAGATCTAATAAATTTCATGTGGAATATATACAAAAAATGTTTTATTATTTTTATTAAGAACTAATCATTTGCTACCTTATTATAAGGGATCTCTACCAACTATATAACAATTCATTCGATAACACTGCACACGTTTATCTTCCGTCATGCCTTGTTATTTGTAAACTAATTCAAGGATTTTTACATTAACGTTGTTTTGCAAAACGGGCGATTAAACCATTTTAGCGAAATTGTTATCTAAATGGAAAAACAATATTGAATCTACTAATAAATCTTGCCTTTGTAGACCTATAGACGTACAAGTAAAATTGACACACTGGTGTGAGAAGATTAAATTGCTGTTTTTTTCGTTAATTCACCTTTTCTGCTGGCAATTAAATAATCCATCCAGGAAATAAAAGCATGTTATATAAAATTTCAACGATCAATGCGATAATTTTGGACTATGGACCGAATTTCAAACCAAGTAAATGTCAATATAAAATTACACTGTTGCTATTGTTATTATCCGTATTTGACAAATTCGCGGAAAAATACAATTTGTAATCAAACTACTTCAATTTTTACGCATCACTTACTGACTGACAATAAGATTGACTGCATTTAATTCGATCATCTTGCAAACACGTGCAAAATTCAACGTAATTTTTATTATTTTATTCAGAATTGGAGTTTGTTATGGCTATCCAAAAGTTGATTTTTGGTTTCCATCTCCCTTGAAGGTCTGTATCTCCCATATGGACCCAGGTTGAGAAACGCTGCTGTATATTATTTCTTCGACTTATTTGATGGTCTATTTCACTTTTTTAAAGAAAACTTTTCATCAATTCGATTCAGTATACGAATCCTAATTACGAACAGATTTGTTTTGGAAATTTGTCGAAAAAATGATCACAAATAAGATAATGGAGTGATTATCACGAATCAAAATTACGTGGTCTAATCATAAATGGTAGCAGTTGGATCGATTAACCCTTTTCACTCAATATATTTGCTTCCCATCTAGCAGTTTCTCAATAGATTTGAAAAATTGATTAATATCACGGGGCTAACGTATTTATTAGCATGTTAAAACGAAATACCACATTGTGACATTTTACAAACTTTAACTGAGAAACACAATCTAATAAATACGGGTTTTCAAATAAAGATGCGCTTAACCTATGCGATGTCGAGCTAGACCTAGACCAGTGGTTCTCACGGAAAATTGCACTGTGGCCGTATCTTAAACATAAGCGGTCCTGAGGAAATGTCTGGTGGCCGCTCCAAATTTTTGTTTTGTGTCTGTTGTGTTTGATGTATGTCAAATGGACCCGACAATGTTTGTGTATTTACTATTCGTATTAATTGCATACGAAATATTTCATTGTCTTTTTTGACAAATTAACTTTTAAAACCTCATTTTTTAAATATCAATATTTTCTATGTATCTGTTGGTGGCCGGAGCCAAGTTCTGTGGTGGCTGCATGTGGCCACCGTGGCTGCATATGAGAACCACTGAGCTAGACTCAACAATATAGAAGTGTATTGTGTTAAAGTTTTAATTATATGTACAGTATAATACGTATAGATTTTCTTGAATGTTTTTTTACTAAATTGGCACGTAATATCGTTACGTCAGCTATCTGCATAATCATACATATACGTGTGTATTCTGGAATTTAATATCATTATTACGGTTGTCAGATATCGAATTAATTGCACTTTTAATAAAAACGTGTGTTTCTTGTTAGTAAAAAATGCAGATGATTATATTTCACGCCAAAGTTTTGCGCAGCCCTGTTTTTAATGATTTATTTTATTTATTATTGTTGTCTAAACAAACCAAATAAATAATCACACGAGGTTATCGGCGATGCACTCGCACGGCCATTATTGTTATTATTATTTGTTATATTATATTAATAAATTAAAATTAATTGCAAAAAAAGAGCCATATTGCCGTTTAGTATCCGCAATGAAGTGCGTCGCGGTCGGGGTCGGAGGCCGGGGCCCCCGCGGGTCAAACAATCAGCTCGTAAAAGACATATCGCGCTGTGGAGCGGACGGCGATAGCCCCGGGTCGCGCACCCCCCTTCCCGCTCGGTCCGATTCGTGTCTTGTGTCTATTTTTATCGGCTGTGATTGGCCGAATTTTGACATATACAGCGTGTTCCGAAATTGATAGTTTATTATATTAATATTTTTTGTCTAAATTACTACAGTATAATAATTCTTTGTTCTATTGCTGCTAGACCAGTGGCTCTCGCGTAAAATGGTGCTGTGGCCGCATTGTTAATATAAACAGTCCTGCAGAAATGTCTGGTGGCCGCACCAAATTTTTGTTTGACAATTTACTACTGGTATTATAATTGCATTGAACACTTTTGTCACTGTTAATTCCACATTATTCATGCATTAATTAACAGTTTTATGGACACTTCTTGATGCACAATACAATGCATACGAAATATTTAATTTTCAGTGTTTTTTTGTCATATTAAATTTTAAAAACATCTTTTTTTAAATACCAATATTTTCTCAAAAGCTTCCGGTGGCCACCATGTCCGCACATGAGAACCCCTGTGCTGAACAAACCCCATACACACGCCCGTAAACCATACCATGTAAATTTGGAGCTTTTGTTTGTATATTCGCTCACACTGTCGAGCATATAGAATCATAATGGATCATTTAAACATATGCTATTTCACATGAACTGGTTGTATTTTTCGGGGTTATGAATGAGCAAGATGTTAGGTAATCGCTGCCGCTATGTTTTGGTTTTTTTAAACGTTTATGATTGCATATATCCAACCCTTTGTACAAAAATTATTAAATCGATTGAGAAATTATAATTTAGGATTTCTACTGCAAATTTCATTACCAAATTTGAAACGTAAGAATGTTACTCACTCTCCGTGTTGACCCGGGTTTCGTCTTTTTGCATCTTCATATGAAATTATGACGAAAACAAGACGATTCTATTACAACAAGAAATATCATATTTATGTATTTTGCAAAACGATTAGTAATCTCACAGCATAAGCATTTAATTAGTTGGTATTATCATTTTTTTTTAAAAATAGTATTGTTTATATATGAAATCGGAGGCGCGTCAGGTGACTTGATTTCGTTTGGCTCATTTCTCGCACTTGCAAAAATCTGGATTTTTGAATATAAATCATTTTGCACATTTCTACATGCCCTGTGTAAAGAGTTATCTATCTAGCGATGGTTCGATTTGTGTGATTAATTTGGAAACATTACTCTCCTAGCCTCCTTACCACACGCCTTATTTGTTCTGTTTTCTGTATATATTTTATATTTATCTATATATATAAAAATGAATGTTTGTCTGTCTGTATTTCCGCTATGGACTACTAAACCGCTCGACCGATCGATGTGAAACTTTACAAATTTATTGAGTACCCTCCCGCAATGGTTTTTGGCCTACCAACCCCTCCCCCCAACCACCAACCCCCATTTTCTTTTTTAAACTACGAATTTTTCGAGTTCACTTCTTCGAAGGTTTCTGGCCTACCCTCCCATACGCCCCCAAACCCCACCCCGCCAAACAACCCTCCTCCCCCCAAAAATTGATATCGAATTTTTACAAAGTTCTCGAGTATTGAATACATGCAAATTGAATTGAATATTTGTGTAATGTCTTTCCTTCAAATTTATTTTAGTTGCTGGCGTAGCAACGCGCGCAGGGTACAGCTAGTCTTATATATAAAAATCAATGTTTGTTCGTTCGTATTTTATGCGTTGCCATACCGTTCATCCGATTGCGGTAAAACTTTGCTTGCACTTGCGCAAAGGTTATAGGCAAAGTAAAATCAACTTATAGTAGATCTTTTATACTCATCAATGTTTTTTCATATTTTATGCGCTGACATACCGTTCATTTTGACAACTTATTGCTTGCACTTGCGCAAAGGTTATAGTACAATAAATTGTGTTCTCGAGCCATAATAGGACAAAATGACGAATAACTTTGGCCTAAAGATATCTTTTATTCATTCCGTTCCTCCAGCGGAAGTGACACTCGATATGTGTAGGATGATTGTTGATTCTTTATCTGGCAGTAACTGGTTGGTATTTGCCCTTATCATGTAATAACAATAATGAACGACTGCCAATATCGCACAAATCCGCTATATCCGGCATATAAGGACATTTTTAAATTTTATAAAAAAGACACGAACTAAAAAATTAGGTAAATTATGGATATCTTATATATAAAACCGAAACGGGGGATGTATGTCTGTAATTCCCTTTTGCATTGTTGTTGCAAGTTCAAACAAACGAATTGATTTCGCTCGCGAAAGTTTCGACGGTAAATTTGTTTCGTTATCAATGTGTGTGTTGAGACTCCAATCACTCGAGTATCGAGTAGTACACATATAAAACCGAAACGGCGTATGTATGTCTGTGGGTCTGTAATTTCCTTTTGCATTGTTGGTCATTAAGTTGCCATAAAAACGAATATGAAAGAAAATATGTTTGATTTTTTTTTTATCGGCGAAGACATTTAGTCAAAATGTAATAAATTAGTCTTCTACTGAACTTTTCCCGGCTTTTATTAATATAATATTGTTTTTATTTACGTGAAGGTATTATTTGACATTTCCTTGACAACTTGGCCCGTCTGAATTTACGCGCCGAGCTGAACATAACTCCAAACTGGTCCGAGCGAAGCCGGGTTCGAATACTAGTATATATATATGGTGACGGGACAGAATTTTTGTAAAGATTTATGAAAAATAAGCACATTAAATGAAATGAATGTAAGGCTTACGATTTTTTTTGAAATGTTTCGTCTTTAATTTTTAAATTTATTATAATAGAATATCCTAAAGAATACTTCGCAATAAGTATGAAATCGAGTTGTTTTAATTTACAGAAGCAAACATGCAACCACAAACTACATAAATAATAATATTATTCAGATAGAGACAGTCACATAAGTTTATTATTCGTAATAAAAAGAATAATTTTATTATAGGCTAATATTAAAAAACAATTTCTTCTTTCAGAACTCATGCAATAATCAGTATTATTCTTCAGATTTAATCATTTTGATTCCACATTTTATAATAATCCACAAGAACTCAAAGAGTAAAGTCAAAACATAAAATTATAAGCCAGTATATATAAATTTTTTGAGCTTAGCTCGAGAGGATTGGGATTCTGTACCATATATCCTTAATTTAACCTACAATTTTTACATTTTGAAAATTCGAGATACCTATCATTGATATCAATATAGGTATAGCCAAACCTCGGTACATTCCGATTTGAGGTCTGGACGGGTTAAAATTACAAAATTTTACCCGGCCAGACCCCGAAAACATCTTTCCCGAACCCGACAGTTTTTCAACCTAATTTCAATAAATAAATCGCCCAATTATAATACGTATGTTATTTAGATATCCAATAATGGCGGACACATTCATTATCATCGGATGTATGTTTTAATTTTTTCAACCCGGCCCGTGTCCGAATGCAAACCCGACACATCCTACGGGCCGGGCCTTACCCGAGCCCGTGCAGACCTCTTATTCAGCTATATATTATATAATTATACCCATGTCCGAACTGCCGTATATGGGGAATGCCAAATCGTCACCTTACTTTGAAAAGGTTCTAATTGACATTTTTGCCTAAAATTACCTTTTGGTCGGAAAAGCTTGTATTTACCGCATTCTATCATATATATGAATTTCAGAATTATCTATGGTTGAATAACGGAGCACTTCATCTGCAAACTTGTGTTACTAAATTTATTTGACAAAGTTCTAAGATTTTCATCATTATTTCCATCATCGGATCTTTAAGATCATTATTTCTCAGCAAGACTTGTGAAAAAATATGCTTTTAATAAGTAATTTGAAACATTTTTACATGCTCATCGTTACAAGTGAATTTTAATCAATTGAAACTTCAAACGCTCATATCTCAAAACAGTGTCAAGAGCATTTTGAACCGTTTCAAAGTAAGGTATCGAAATGACACTCGGTTCAATGGTTATAGGTATGTGAAAGCCGTGCCACACCCAATAACATTTTTTTTTTCAATTGCTGTCATATTTTTTTGTTTCATCGACGCTGTCCCCACTTTGTTCTCATTCACAATAGACAAGAAGAAGGTATCGGTAGCGAAAAAAAAAACACTGATTAAAATATTCAACTCCGATAAGGGAGTCACGCCCGGTCGTGTTGAGGTCGGCGCCGTGCACCCGTGGAAATCTCGCGACCCCAGGGTCATTGAGACCAGCGGCTCTCAAGTTTCTGGCGCGGGCGAAACCTCGAATCGTTCCCAAGTAGTGTATTACATAATTATTGGGCTGTAACATATCGAGTTGCCGAAGTCGGAGGTGGAGGTTGGTCGCGTTTTAGGAAGGCTATGTGCAATATTTTACAAGTTCAGCTAATTGAATTTTAAAGTTATTTTACTCTTAAGCTTTCTTTAAAAACAGAGTTATTATTGTTGGTACTTATTACTTAACCTTACAAACAGCCCAAGATTTCAATTAAGCTCAAACTATGTTAAACAAGCACTTACATTATCCATCAATCTATTTTCGCGAAAACCTATGCAAGAGTTAGAGTTTGCTCAGCACTAGAGACTCCAATTCAAGTATCGAGTATTAGATACTCGAGTAAACGCGTCCATTTTTCTAGTACTCTATACTCGAGTAATTTGAAAAATACTCGAGTAATACTCTTTGTATATATGTAAATGATGACTAATTTCCAAATTTTATTTTTTTTAAACTGCGGACAAACAAACTTAATATAGCACTATTGAATTCATTGTTATTTTTTAAGCTGAGGTCCACAGCAACAGATATAGTTTTTCTACTGCGGGAATAAAAAAACAAAGCTTCGAACCAAATTAAAATTTGAGACGTTTAATTCTCTACTATTTTCGAAATAAATGTTTCATAAATTGGAATTAATGTATTAATGCAATAAAATAAGATTAATTATTTATTTATCATCTATTTATATGCACAAATTTGAATTGATAATATATATTTTGGTACATTTGAAACTACTCGAGTATTTTAGAATTTTACTACGTACGAGTAATTAAGATGTCGAGTAATTGGAGTCTCTACTCAGCACCATACATTGCGTCAAAAAATATATATATTCACTCTTTACAGATTAAAATTCAATACCAATGAATGAAACATCTTATTTTTTATGCATATAAATGATCAAGTAACTTTTAAGGTGTTCACTGTCAATACTTGGTGGAATGGCATTATAATAAAAATAATAAAACATTTTTAGTAATTTTTCCACATAAAATTTATTGGATCAGGACCGGTTTCGCTCATGGCGAGCATCAGTTGCCAATGCTCGCCGTGAACGAAACCGGTTCTGATCCAATACATTTTATTTGGAACAAGTACTAAAAATGTTTTATTATTTTTATTAACTGATATGCGTTATGCCAGCTTACGCGTCGCGAACTAACGGACGTGGATGTGACATATCATATCAATGAAATGAGGGAAAGCCCTTTATTGCAGCGATATTCGGTATACGAATATCGACGTATTTTATTATTGAAGATTATCCAACGACTGAGTATTTCATTGAGAGAATCGCTTCAAAATGGCAGCGCGTATATCGTACGTCACGGGCATCTGATGAGTTCTGACTTGCAGCTGTTTTTTTTAAATACAATTATGAGTTAACACAACGCAGCTGTAGCTGACGAAAATATCAATGACGCTTTCGGGGATTGGTCGACTTGCCATATAACAATTTGATAGTGGTTCGGAAAAATCGTTCTGGTAATATGGGCATATCTTGGCGGTGACCCTCGAGTAAGGCCGAAGACTATTGGTCATAACAGGGTGCCGCACGAACTGACAAATCGTCAGACGCTGGAACGCTGCAGAGTTATTTTCTTCATTGATCATTTTAAATCGAATCATTACTTGACAAATGAATTATGTAAGATTAATTACGGAACAGGATTTGGAAAGGGGTGAACGCTAATGAATCTTCAGGACACGCAAAAAACTTGTGTGGTCGACAAATAAAGGAATAATACATAATTGTTTTCTTTTTGAAACTGGGTGGAACGATTGTGTGAGAACAGGGGCTCCCCAACCTTATTGGACCCGAGAGCGCATTTAAAGAAAAATGCGGGGTGGCACCTATTTTTTCTAAGAATATTATAAAAAGATAATGATTTTTGTCAACCATGTTACGTGGAGCATGTGAACTCTTTGTGGCGATTATCTTAAAATATGTTCTTTTCTACGAGAACTATTTGTTACTCAGTTGCTCAACCTCTCTTTTTTGAATAAAGTGAAAACTCGTGTCAATTTTTTCTTGCTGTGCCTTTTCTTGAACACAACCTGTAAAACATGAAGTTATTGATGTTTTATTTAATTGGCAAATAAAAGGTTTGACAATAAAGAAGACCATTGGCTCGATAGTCGTAAACTGCAGAAATCTATCTTCAAACTGTTTTTGAAGCACTTGAATGTGTGTGACGTTTAATTCAATGTTATCTACCATTTCCTTCATATTTGGGAAATGCACGAGAGACTTCACCTGTCGATGTGATATTCACAAAACTTATTTTGCAAAAATGTTTCGAGCTAACGTTGGTGGGCGCCATACGCCCGCGGGCACGGGGTTGGGAACTCCTGTGTTAGAATAATCACATGCTATCGCAAAGTCGACAATATGAATGAATAATAGAAAAAAAACAACCGGTGCTTATCGGCAGGTTCGGGCCAATATTGCATGCCTCGATTACACGCATCTCAAGGAACACGTCACTCTTCGTTCACTAGATCTTCCAACCAGGGCTGTGGAGTCGGTAAAAAAAAGTTCGACTCCGACTCCAGCATTTACCATAACCACGACTCCGACTCCGACATTGACCAAAAATACGACTCCGACTAAAAAAGGTTAAATATCGTCACTTCTTTTTCGTAATTTTCCTATTTATGTGTATTCAATTAAATATCAACCCTACCAATCCGGCAAATAGCCAAATTTGACATATTAAATGCAAAAATAAAATGTTCAAACTTTAAAAAATTTCCGACTCCGAGTACGACTCCGGCCAAAACGCCGCGACGACTCCGACTCCGGCCAAAAAGCCCCGACTCCTGTCAGACAATGTCTGGAATGTGGATATGACATAAGAAAACAGATGTTTCTCACTTTCATGATACCATAGAATCTAAACATGACAGTATTGCTTTTGTAAACTGAACCTTTTGAACTTTTTATTTTATCATTTGAAATTGATAGATTGAATTTTTGAGACGTCGTTCGTTACCTTACTTTGAAAAGGTTCTAATTTACATTTTTGCATAAAATTACCTTTTGGTCAGAATAGCTTGTATTTACCGCATTCTATCATTTATATGAATTTCAGAATTATCTGTGTTTGAATAACGGAGTTGTACTGCATCTGCACACATTTATTTTTAAATTTATTTGACAAAGTTCTAAGATTGTCTTCATTATTTCCATCATCGGATCTTTAAGATCATTATTTCTCAGCAAGAGTTGTGATAAAATATCAGGGCTGTGGAGTCGGAGTCGGAGTCGTGGAGTCTGAGCTTTTTTGGCCGGAGTCGTACTTGGAGTCGGAAATTTTAAAAAGTTTGAACATTTTATTTTTGCATTTAATATGTCAAATTTGGCTATTTGCCGGATTGGTAGGGTTGATATTTAAATGAATACACATAAATAGGAAAATTAGGGGAAAAAAGTGACGATATTAACCTTTTTTTAGTCGGAGTCGGAGTCGTAGTCGTGTTTTTGGTAAATGCTGGAGTCGGAGTCGGACTTTTTTTTACCGACTCCACAGCCCTGTTAAATATGCTTAAAATAAGTAATTTGAAACATTTTTACATGCTCATTGTTACAAGTGAATTTTAATCAATCGAAACTTCAAACGCTCATATCTCAAAACAGTGTCAAGAGCAGTTAGAACCTTTTCAAAGTAAGGTGTCGACGTGTCACTGTTCCTTAACGTCGCGCTTGAGAATATTCATATTATTTTGTTAGTCATCCCATACTGATAACAATTTAAAAAAACACATGTAATTGTCAACATTTCAAAGCAAAATTACGCAATTAATGATTTTTTTAAATTACCCTCTTGGCTAACCTTATCAAAATCCATTAGAATTTATTCTATGTAGTAATAAATTCGAACTTGCTACTCACATTTAAGGTGCTAAATGACACTTATTAGGGCACACTGCTTCCACATAAAATTATATAAAGATCAGGACCGGTTTTGCTCATCATATTGCAATATTTTGGAAGATTTTTTTTATGGGAATTGATTTATTTACTTTCGTATCTTTGCCATAAACAGTGACCGAAATTATTTATTTGATTATATGTATATTTTTTTAAATTAAATAAAACACATTTTTTTGTACTAGTTTCATATTTAAAATTGCTAATATCTCTATTAAATTACAAAGTGGAAGTGTTACAAAAGAATGTATTTAATTTATTTAAATTAATGCCTTTTCATAAAGAAGTAATAGTTGATCATCGCATTCTATGATGAAGACTCCCCTGTTTGGAGATGATTGAAATTTTATGAAAAGTGTATTAATTTTTTTATTATGTGAATTTAGAATGATTGTAAGATTATTTTTTATGGTGGTAGATGGCTCATCTTTGAATTGGGTTTTTTCAGGTGCGGATATGTCCTTCCAAGGCGAGTATGCTGCTCAGATGCTGGGTCTCACTTCCTCAGAAGGCGGCGGTACCCAGTTGCAGCAGCAGCAGATCCAACAGCAGCCCGTCCCGGGGCAGCAGACACCCTCCCCCTCGCCCGCAGCTCCCTCCCCGCATCGGCAAAACCCCACCACCCCCACACAGAGACCGCCCCCCGACCCCAACAGACACTATGACGCGGCGGTGCGGTATCACCAGGACATCGCCCGCCGAGGAAACACCACTCACAAAGACAACAACGCCTTGCCCCCCAAGATGGAATACCACTACACCCCGCCGGCGAAGCCCTACCAGGATATTAAGATCACTGGCTCGCCGTACGAACACCAGTTAAATTTCGCGACGGCGCCGCATCACTATCCTACTAAAGTGAAAACTGTAAGCGAGCTTAACGCTGCCGCCCAGGAAATCAATCTTAAATCGAACATTAATTCAGCCGAGTCTCGGGTGCTACACCATGACACGTACGCTGCTAGTCCTAAATATAACAATCAGATTACTGCCAATACGCAACACAACTCGAGGGAAAGATACGACAGAAGTTCAGCCGCTGCTTATCATCAGCAACACACGCAGAATAAAATGCAACAACACGGCATCGAACCATCGAACCTAGGTGACACTATAAAAAAGCAGCAGGCTTACGATAGAACTGCCAAGTACCGTACGGCCCATCAGGTGAAATCTGATGAAAAGATGCACCACTCGGCACCTGTCAAATCTCACCTGCTGTCGTCGGTCGCTGCTTCGAATCGGGAATCACCCGTCGACGGTGTCTTGGACCTGAGGAACATACCCAAAGAAACCAATGTCATATCGTTGGGGTCTCAGCACTCGAGTATTTCCGAGCCCTCCGGGTATCTGGATTCGGCCAAGAGCTCTCATTCGGTGTACTCGGGGAATTCTAACTCGAGTTCGGACAGGGATATCCTCGATCTGTCCATGCCTGATAAGAATTCGGTGACTGAAGTGTGCTATGTTTGCGGAGACGAGTACAAAAGGGGATCGCTATGTAATCTTAACACTAAAAAACCCAAGGACCTGAGCGGAAAGGAGATCCAGGTGAGATAATTATTAAACTTCAATGATTTATTTTTAATATATTTATTTGAATCCTATTATAAAAAAAATATTTAACCACAATTAGAAATATGATTCCAAAATATTTTTGCTGGTACTTTTTTATCACTGATTATTAAGTTAAGATAGGTAGTTAAAAGATAAAAAAACAAATAAATAAACATGCACAATCTTTTTTATATTGGACTTGGTTTCATCTTCCGGCAGGGTCCGGCCTTCATGTGGTTTATTGAGCTAGGATAAAATTCCAGAGTAATGTGCTGTTAATGTATTCTCAATTGAGTGTTGATTATTGAATCATTTATGTCAGTGATGCACAACCTGCGTCTCTCAATGACATTTCGTGCGGCCCGCAATGTTTGACAAATATCAATCTCCTGTTTTCTTCAGAACCCCTTTTTCAGACGATGGAAGAACAGTATAAAACTATAAAATTTTCAATTTTATATACACTAAAAATAACGATGATTTAATCAGTTTTACCCAAGCGGCCCTCAAAATATCTGAGAATTAAATGTCTGGCCCTTCTCCTAAAAAGGTTGTGCATCGCTACTTTAAGTTAACCATACTATGCTTTCGTTGTATTTAGGGTTATATTTTGACACAAGTGCAAAGTGAAAACATCCTGTTATCGTACCACAGTATCAATGACCTAAATAAATTGGTGAATATTTTTAAATTTGTTGTTCTTCTGTTGTTTCAAAAAATAGTTTTTGTTAATTCAGTTTTCTACAGAATTTGACGTAAATCAAATATTTAGTACAATCTGTCCAATACTGGATACTGTCCAGTAAAATCTGGTTCCAGATGAACGTTTCTTCATTGAATGTCAGATTTTTCTTCTTTTGTCTTGAGTAAATTTGTGAAAAAAATCGTGTTTCACATGTATAATACACGTTAATTAGTGTGCTGTTGAGGTGAATTATTTACAATGAACAGAATCTATATATATGACATGAAGTTTAAACTAAAAGAAGTATTACAGTTTTATTGCAACTGAATGTAGAGGTCCTTCTCAGTTTGATCTTCTTTCATTCGGTATTTAGAATTTAATTTGGATATCTGTGATGAAATGTGTTGAAATCCTACTCTGCGGGTCGACTTCAGAGACATCAAAACAAAAGTCTATAATTACATGCCAAAAGATTAACTTAATAATGATCTAGTCCCATATTCGAAGAAAACACTGTATTTGAAACTAACTCATATGTCTAATGTAGCACAACATCGTATAGGTAACGTGCAAATCCTACTACTAAAACTTGAACTAAAACTTGGTTGGAAAAATATTTTTTACTAATTTTTAATTTTCCTTATTTCAAAAGCCGTCTGTATTGGATTGTGTGCATTAATCAAAGTTTGTAACATGACATAATGTGGTATATGTTTCAGTATTTAGTTTTACCATGCTAATAAATACGCAAACCCTGTGATATTAATCAATTGCTCAAATCTATTGAGGAGTTGTTACGAGGAAAAAAATTGTATATTTAGGAGTGAAAAGGGATAATAATAAAAAGGAATAAACTAATTGATTTCAAAATTCTAATGTTGATTTTATTTACTATTGAGAGCATTTCTGCTTTGATTTTCAGGCGAAAAACCAACCATACTTCCCGATCTTCAATGAGCAACACCCGCGACCAGCAAGATCTCGTCCGAAGGATGCGCAGGGTCTGATCCAGGCCTGCGTTGCGTGCCAGCACCATCTCCTGCAGCAGTGGCACAAGTTTCAGGTTATTAAAATTTATACATTCTCCAACGCCGACCGCAGTGGTCCGTCTCTTATACGATGATGACGATAGCTCAATCGGTCGCGCTATCTTTGGGAAAACGAATTTCACATGTTTTAAAACAAACACCGATAATCTGGCAAGTTCACCGCTTGCATATAACGTAATCACATGCCAGATTTGTGCTCTTATCTTATCTTGCAATTGGCAAATAATTCACTTTCCGTATCGCTGTTTTTGTGTGTGCGCCCGCTTTTTTTACCGCCACTGGCACGCCATGTGACGGCTTACTGGGTATTTTTTTTTGTGAATCTCTGTGTACAAAGCTCAACACTTTTTGCTTATATCTTTAGATATAATGATACATGTTTTTATGTTGTTATCTGAAATCTACGATCTTATTTATTAATAATTAATCATAAAAAGACTGCTTTATGAAATATAACTTTTCCAATAAAAAATCGCCAAACGAAGCGTTGTGAAATGTTCTCCAAATACACTGTTTAAATTACATTGTTTGTATGCACTTTACATGAATAAAACATGGAAAGGTATTCCTTTGAAAATATCTAATATTTTGTATCAATCGGATCATTGACGCATACTGAAGTAGTCAATATTCACGGTCTGCAAATTCGTATCCACTACTGATGATCCTGAACTTTCTCGGTGCAGTGATTAGCCTGTGTTATGTCAACATTAAGTTGGCCTCTTTACCTTCTGACATCTTACCGACATAGAACAGAGGGATGAATACTTGGCAAAACAAATAACATGCAATTTTTATTACAACTCTCACATATGTGATAAGGCCCGCTTTTGACTATTGTCATCTGATGAAATCTAATGGGTTATTTGCAACAAATTGAGTAACTTATAGGTACAAAAAATTGTGTTTATTTATTTAAATTTATTGCCTTTCCACCAAGAATTGACAGCTAGCTTACCCATTAAAAGCAACATTGAATTCTCTAATAAATAAATTGTATTACTTAGGTATATAAAATTTGAAATGTGAACTTAAAATATAAATTGGTTTCGCTTTAAAATTTACCGGCCATAAATTAACTGCTTTGTGTATGGAAATAAATATTCAATAGACAATACATATGTCATATTTTTCTGTTGCACCAATGGAAATCATTCATTTCGTACCTGTCACTTTACATTGTATAACCAGTAATATGCAGTTTTCGAATGCTTATCAATCAAAAAAATTTACGATTGCTTGCGAAATTTTTACTGGCGTTGTCTGCATATATTTATAAGTTGCCGAATTAATTATTGTCATGCTGTTTTATACAGTTTATTTTTTATTTGTGAAATAATAAACGGCGTGTATTTAATGGGTCAGAATCCAATTCGAGTTTTGGTCAGTGAATTAAATAAATGCTCAGTAATATGTCAAAATGGTCAGTAAACATTATAAACGGTCAGTTATTAATTGAAATGGTCAGTGATTTTAATTATTGACAGCTTGTGGAATTGATCAAATATGGTCGTAAGAAGCAAATTTAATACCAAGTCTAAGGCTTGTTTTTTTTGAAATGTTTGTTTATTACCTAACCCAAACCTAACTTTACCAAATTGTCCTACCACTCTTAATTACAGAAAGTTTATCTACTATACCTTTTACTAAAAAATACTGACCATTTCCCTATATATACTGACCAAAATTAATTATTTACTTACCGTTTTAAGTTTTTATTACTGACCATTTCTTTCATATTTACTGACAGTTTATTGAATTAGATACTAAACAAATAATTAGTTATAATAAATTTGGCTTAAATTTTCTAAAATAACTGGCCTAACAATTTGTGATTATTAATACTATTTAGCCAGTCAGTTCTTTTACCCGATTACGACATATGGAAATCAAACGATTTCATTTACCCACCACTGACTTAAATATAAACAAGCTCAGATGATGACATGTGATCGCACATTTACCTTCTCCCGAAATGTAAATCTCAGTGTGATGTTGTTATTGCTGCTTTGATAAAGTTGCATATGTTTTTTTTTCCCGAGTGTCCAAATAGAGAGATAATAAATAAGTAAGATAAGCGAATAATACAGGTATTCACTGGAAATTAAATTGGTTCTCGTTGAATTGGCCGGCATAAATCATCACGCAAATAGAACAAAACAAGCTTCGCTGAGATTACGGATCTCTGTTTGTTTTTCTTAATCTTATTTATCATTGAACAAATAAAAAACACATTTTGTTACATTTTGTCGGAAACATTGGTGATAGCACTGAAAACGAAATTGTACAAGCTGTTGTGTATGTCTTCTTTTGTTGAACGAGCGAGAAGTATGTACTCCTTAGGTTTGTATGGCTTAGATGTGTTGGCCATTAAGCGCGTCTTGAATTTGCTATAATTCTATTGTTTACTGGGCTAATTCAAAACCATAACAGGAATATTTGGTTACAGAAGACGAATAAACCAAAATACTTTAATTTTAGATATGCCAAATTGTGTTTTACTCATTCAAATACGTATGATAAAATTGGTCTGATCATGTTTCTCAAAAGATGTGACGCAAGTGCCACATCTAGTTCCACAACCAGTGGAATAAGAAAGTTATCAATTAATTTTATGTTTTGAATTTTGAGGTTTGGCTTATTTAACCCTTCCACAACATCAGAATAGTGGTAATGGAACTGAAAGACAAATAAGGCCAAAAGTCATGATTGAATTAAGATCTATTCAAAACTTAAAATAAATTATCGATCCTAGACAAGTGTATGACCTGGTCAAGAAATCAATCGAAAGTACATTTAATCCGCAGTCAACGTGATACCTAGACGAAGAGGAATGTGGCGAAATAGAATATTTTTAATTACGAGCCTGTTATTTTGTATTTTATGGCTAATTAGCAAACGCACAAAATTTTCCACTCTAAACATTGTGTCAGTCAAAATGCTGCAATTTTCAAAAATTATTTTGACATAAAGAGAGATTCAACACGTTCACTGCTAAATAATCTAGGTGATAGTTGATGCGGCCCTGAGAAACTGAACAGTTTTGTGCTGAAAGCCAAAGTGACAAGGAAACGATGGTTGAACTATTTTTTGAAGCATCGATTGCAACAGATAATTGCATATC
The DNA here is from genome assembly GCA_028554975.1 of Himalopsyche kuldschensis. Taxonomy (NCBI): domain Eukaryota; kingdom Metazoa; phylum Arthropoda; class Insecta; order Trichoptera; family Rhyacophilidae; genus Himalopsyche; species Himalopsyche kuldschensis. Next base: position 2,876,589 of record JAHFWI010000025.1, read on the forward strand.
TATTTCAGCACTGAACGAATTAATTTTCCTCAAACCAGCTCTCAAGGCAGTTGTCTTTAGTAAGAAGGTATAATTTTAAGCCGCAGACTTGACCGTGTCGTTTTACTATGCCCAACAAATTAACAATAATGTATTCTATTTCCTATTTCAGGTGAACGGTGTTCCCCCAACGGAACGGGCGTACAGTTTGCGATCACGTCCTCCGCCTCCACTACCTCCTTCGCCTGTGTCCCTGTCCAGTGGCAAGCTGACACCGGTGACGATTATCAACACACCCCAGGCCCCCTTGACACCCCTCGCTGCTCAAATCACTCAGCAGGACCCTAATGCTTTGCCACCGCCTGCGAGACATCCTGATCAGGTATTAGCTTCGAAATATTATCATATCCATTTTTTTTTTATCCAGGCATATACTCCATATTAGGAGAAGACAATGTGGAGCTTATGGTTCCTTACAGAGGTATCTAAATATATTTTTTTCTACGAAATATGCCCGTTACTCAGTCGCTCTACCTACCTAGTTTAGTTTGATGGGAGTAGGGATGGGAAGGCTAAGACAGGACTACAGACTGACCACGCTACTTATGCACCCGAAAGAGTGGCGCTGTGAGAATGTCCTGAATGACACTGACAAAAAAAAAAAAAATTGCCATGCTCGAAAATTTAAAATTCCCTAATTTGATGTAGACTGAACGTGTGGGCTAAGTGCGGTAGGTGGATTCTTTTGTCAGAGGGGAGAAAATTTATTTAGTATCAACGGCTGCCGTAAACTCGAGTGAACTGTTAAAGAATTCAGAGTATAGTGGTAAGCTAGTCGCTCTTTCTAGTATTTCCTTTAATTTATTCTCTATTTGAATTGTTTGAATTTTTTACTTTTCCATGAGTTTTGTCACTCAACCCAGGTTTTGCCTTTCGGCATCTTCAGGCATGTCAAGTGCACGGATGTACTTGAACTGACAGTTCAAGTTCAGTTCAGTTCAAGCTCAAGTTCAAGCTCAGTTTAAGTAAATCCGTGCAATTGAAATGCCTGAAGATGCTGAAAGGCGAAACCCGGGGTTGTTAGGAACAAAACTCATGGAAAAGTACAAAATTCAAACAATTCAAATTTGATATTGAAATTCCATCATGCGCCCTCAGTCGAAAATACCGAGTAGACAAATTCATGTGCCTAAAAATTCAATCCTGTTCAGTTCATTCATAAGTATCAGATGAAACTTATATTTGCACTTGAATTATAATATTTTATTTTAACCAGGTTGTCTTGGGCCTCAGTTCTGTTAAGCTGCGGAGACAATCCACATTTCATTTACAAATGAATGGCTTGAATCTCTGGGCTTGGCGGTTGGTCTTTTGTCGGTGCAGCTTGATGTTTCGTTAACGTGGTTTGTGTTTAATTTTCAGAATGCTCCGAAGGCGACGTTTGTCTGCTACGTTTGCGGCTCAACGGCGGCTTCCTCGGCACTCCGGTTAATATACTGCTGCAGGAATCCTGAGAGAGAAGCCTACTTTCCTTTTCTTACGCAGCTCAAACCGTTTCCGGAAGCTAGCCCTATTAGTCCACAAGGTAAGACGAGAGCAGTATTTAATTGAGGTCTGTGCATACACCGCAGTGGAACTATCTCGATTTATCGTTTTTTTAAACTAAACCATTTGTCCATGCTCGTTAAAACTAGACTCCTACTGTACTTTCTTCAATTGAGTTAAGTGTTTATGGCATTGGTTATATGCTTTCCTTCTGGACTTCTTGCAACTATTTCAATTATCTTCACTCTCAGGTCTAGAGTCCTAATCTTTTCGGCATCTGAAACAATACCGCTTAAATTGTTTTCTTCTCTAACTTCTAAAAAATTATATAATGAACATTAAGTTTGACATTCACTAAGCCCTCACCCCTTTGTAATTTAGTGTATTTATTGTTTTTATCTATGCAGTCTGTTATAGTTATATTTTTACTACTGTCAAATTAATGTTGTGTAATTCTGGAACCCAAAATATATCAAAACACATTGGATGCTGAGTACACGCGTAGCATGTTCCACAGAGTATTAAAACACAGGTCCAGCATGGAATGTCTTAACTGTGCTACTGGTTAAATCAATTGTCAATAAAACAAATATTGTCCCACAGGAATGGTTCAGATCTGCTCCGCGTGTAATAAAGGTATCCCTCTGAAGTATCCTGCTTACGGAGACAATGGCCAACCCATACAACCCGCAGCCACGCCTTCAACCGAGAGAGATATAAGGTTTGCAAACTGGACTATATCGGGCGATTCTTTTATTATTTTACTATAGCTAGTGTCTTATATCAATATGCTTTTGTAAAGTTACCTAGCATTTTTATGTATACTCTAGAAAAGTGTTTCTCAAACTTGATACTACTGCAGAGAGAATAGGTGTGCCATTTTGAAAGTATTAACTACAGGTTGGGTCCGTTGCCGAGTGTTAATGTTGTTGGCTTCGGTTGTGCAGCACATGCGTTTGAAGACATGGATTTATGTGTTGTTAAAATTTCCCACCCAATCCTAAAAACGGGGGAGTGAGAATGATTAGCTAACTACTAGTTGAATTCCTCCTATATCAATTATCTTCGCAAAAGAGAGATTCAGCAGCTGAGCAACATGCAGTTCTTTTAGAAAAACTTTGCCACTGAGAGCGGACGTGGTTAGTAAAAAAAATATCTTATATTTATTGATGGGTAAGTCGGATTGAAAATGTTTTTTATATATCGGCAGAAAACCGTCACCAGTCTGGAGACTATTGGTTGGGAAACACTGCTCTAGAACATCCGTGTAAAATAGAAGCTCGGCTGATTAGCGTAATCTTGAATATAATCTACACAGGCTATATAGTTGTTTTTTTTCAAACTGCGTCAATGGACATCATCGGCACTCCAGGATGCGCCTTGCCGTCCTCCACTTGTTCCTCAAGTTTGACACAGGATGTGTTCACTTCAATAAATCATTTTCTCACAGTCAATTGATGTCTAAGCAGTCCATGTATTATTTAATTTTTGAAGTCATTTTGCTTTATAGTAAGCTTTTGATGTTTTATTCGTATGCAATGTCTTGCTCTGTAGAGGTAGCATACAATAGTAGCAGATATCTGTATATTAGATGGATTGTTTGATTATAAACACAGTTATCACTTATTGAATACATTGCTTCTCAATGAAATCAAATCAGTGCACAGATCGTTACACTAACGCCGGAGTGTAAAACTTGGACAGTCACGATGATGGGATTTGGGGAGTTGCCACATGTCAGTCTGAGGATATCCGTCTGTCATTACCGAGCGGAGGATAGGTCCGGATGCTTGGATACGGTCCGTCGACTAGGTTGTAATGAATACCTATTTCTTTTTTGAAGATTTAAACCTTACGATATGTGCGGAGGGGCCGGTCTAGTCGCGAAGCACCAATCACAACCCGGGCAGGGGCTGAAGAGAGAAAGAGAAAGAGACAACAGGGACCGAGATAGAGACAGAGATAGAAACGTTAGAGACGGAAATAGTTTGTCGCAACTCCCCCCCGCCTCGGTCAACAATCACCCGCAACATCCAGAAAATGGAGTCACCCAGTACAGGTACATTGTTTATTCAATATGGATATTGAACGGAAGTCTTTTCCCTGTCTATCGAACGATTCATCAATGCCTCGGATGATACGGTTAATCGGGGAAGTTTCTCGACCCCTTTTCCATCTGTTCCTCGATGATGACAAAAAAAGTAGTTCTCCGTTTTCATCTCATATGCCTGTATCACACATGGCAAAATCCAATATATCAGTGAATAGTTCATCTTTGTTTTATCGTGCGTCGAGTCTGCCTGGCTTTTTTTTAGCCTGTAGGCTTTTGAGAAGAAATTTGACCCAGAGTTTCATCAGCGATAGTTGATCCTCAAAAAAGACTAGCACAGGAGGCATTCGCGTGGTTTGTTTTACTTTCAAACTATTTTGTCTTCTGCAGCGTGCTAACTAAAAAACTAACGCACTGCTGTTAGATTATCGAGGAGACCATATACAAATACGCTAAATTTAATACTTTCGGCAGTTTTTTTAATATTGAGTATCTAAGACGAGTATTTATCAAAACAAAATGATACATTTGCCAATAATAAGACTAACAGTTACCAGATACTAGACAAAACATAGCTCTCATAAATATTATTGTAAAGAGGTGAGGTTGTGGTGTTTTCTTTTACTGATGATACATATGCTGGTTTTCAGATGCTACATCTGCGCCGGGATGTTTCCCCAACCCAGCATGGAATGGCTGTCGACGTCAGCCGAGTACATGAACTCGCATGCGATGCACTTCCCGTGTTTGGCCAGTTCGGGCGGCGGCAATCAGAGATCGTCGTCAGCCAATCCGGCTTCGAACATGAGCAACCAGGCGGGCGGCGCCGCCACCACTCCTAGTAATAATACCAATGCCAACAACGGCTCTTCGACGAGCAGCATGAATAACGTTGGCACGTCAGGCGGGGGCCGCGTGCTGGCCTGCACGAGGTGCGTGCATCATCTGGCGCAGCAATGGGAGACCATGGATGCTGAAAGGGTGCCCCTTGAGCATCGCAGGTCAGTTGTGCAATATTTTGGTTTACTAATGACAAGGCTGTCACATGCTAAAACTATTCAATGCAACAAAAATAAGATTATGAAAGAATATTTCACTATGCATAATGAATTAATTGGTTAGCTGTCTCACAAAGAAAATTCGTGAATGTGAAACAAAAGAATCATTTAACTCTTTGCGGTCCTATGTCGAGGCTGGCTCGACATTTTATTTCTACATTTTTTTTTCCATACAGACTTAAGGACCGTAAAGGGTTAAAGCAGTTATGTAATGTGAAGGCTTCCCTTCTGGACCTCACGGTTTCAAGTCCCTGTACAAGTAGCACTTTTTTCAGTCAATTTATCGATGCTGTTTGAAGGAATAGGTGTTTGTGTTGTCTTGAGATTGCCCGGTGCGTAGTGCAGTGGTAAACGTCGTTGGCGTCCCGGTATGAGCAGATTTTTGCAGTCGGTAAATTGATTCTGTTTGAAAGCAATGAATGTTTGTGTTAAAAATCCCTTCTGAAACCACAAAGCGGCGCATAGCGAGAGCGATTAGCTAACCACTAGTCCTCTCATCGAAAAAATGAGGTTAAGCAACTGAGTAACAATCAGCTTTCGTAGAAAAAACCTGTTGAGATAAACTCTGTGAGGAGTCCAAATGCTCCAAGTTGGGAACGGACATGGTAAACAAAAAAAAAGGTTCCTTCCCACCCATCTTATCCTGTAAAGCAGAACATAGCGAGAGCAACTAGTTAACCACTAGCTTATATTCTTTCTATCCCTACTCCCATCAAACTAAATAGTGTTGAGTAAAAAGCATTTCGTATTGTAATGTTTTAAATTTGTCATGGTTTTACTTCTTATCTGTAACACAGCACATTGTCTGTGCATGTGACGGCAGTGATGCCATCTGGTGCTCTTGATACTGTTATGTTGAACTATGTTTTTTTATTGCAGATACAATATACCTTCCCCGATGCCTTCCAATTGTTCAGCGAATGGAGAAAGAGTGATTCCCACTCCACCTTCTACCACCTCTGAACGGACTATAGCTTCTAATACAGGTACAAATTTCAAGCTATACACACCATAAACATATTTTTGCCGGTATTGATTTACAGATGCCACTAGATACAAAAAAAAATAATATGTTACATTATGTGTCAAAGATACATCAATATGTATTAAAATCACTTTCTTGTTCATTGACCTCGTTCACTTGACCTTAAAACAACAAATTAGAATGAATTGCTATTTTATATTTAACAAATAAATCAGAAATCCAAAGCATTGCCTTTAACACATTGGATGCTGAAAACACGTCTAGCGTTTTCGACAGCGTATTAAAACACAGGTCTAGCATTGAATGTGTTAAAAGGTAATGTTAAAAATAGGTTACAATGATTACTGGTGAAACCTGTTTTTGGCTCTTGAAAAGTAGAGAAAAATGAGTTAGACTCCTCTGTCTCTTAGGGGCCAAATAGTGAGTTGAAAATGAAGAATTCGGTGGCTTTGTAAATTTAGATGAATATTGTTTTTCCTGCAAGAGATACACAATAAAGAGCTTAACAGTTTGCCAATTTTGAACGAGCAACTTCAGTTTCGTAGTTCACCATTGCTGTACCCTTTTAAATGATTGTGTCATTTATTAATAATTCAAGCACTTGCTATCATTAAATATTAATTCAAAGACTTGAAATCAGTCAACTCGTTAATAATAGGTCGGATAAAACCCTAGATTTATTTTGTATATTATCTGGTCATTAGTATTTCCAAAATTCCCCTTAATTTTAACAAACCCACTTAATTCATTGAAACTTGTGTACATTCAATTTTCGCTAATTTACATTTTAATAGCAATTTAACATAGTGATCTACTTCTATTTTTGTATATAAACGATACAAACTGTTTACTACGCGTCAGTTCAAGTACATCCGTGCACTTGAAATGCCTGAAGATGCCGAAAGGTGAAACCCGGGTCGTTAGCTACAAAACTCATGGAAAAGTACAAAATTCAAACAATAAAGAGCTGCAATAGTTAGCCAAAAATAATTATTATATTACACACAAGGTTGTTTATAAGTTTCTACAAATAATGTGTCTGTTCTTTTTCAGCGTGTACGTCGCTGTACTGTTTCCTTTGTGGCCTCCATTCGGACTTCACGCTGGCGAGAGTACTCTACGGACACCCTCAGGGAAACGCTCCCTACTTTCCTAATCTATTAACTCATCAGGTCAGCATGCACGCATATTATAGTTAACCAAGAAAAAATTTACAAACAACTTTTAAAAACCAGGTTTGAATTATTAACCTTTAAAGAAGTATGGATGCACTTTTGGTTCAAACAGTAGAATGAATTAAATTCAATATAAAATTTCCGTCCGAACGTTCGGTCCGTGGCGCAGTGTCAACGTTGTTGGCTTGCATGCTGGACCGCCCGGGTTCGATTCCGGGCACGAGCTGATTTTTTCAGTCAATGAATCTGTTAGAAGGCATGGGTGTTTGTGTTGTTGAAAATGCCTTCCCACCTTTCCGATCCCAAAAGGCCTCGCATAGTGACAGCGATTAGCTAACCACTAGTCCTGTCCTAGTTCTCGTATCCTTTCCTTCCCTACTCTCTTCGAAAAAGAGAGGTTGGGCAACTGAGTAACAAGCAGTTCTCGTAGAAAAACATTTGTCGAGATAAACTCCGTGAGGAGTGCATATGCTCCATGTTGGGAGCGGACATGTTAAAAAAAAATTAAATAACTTCGATTACTCCACGTATTGTGACATCTGTTACGGCATCTTCGGACTTACCATCGCAAAGTGTAATTAGTAACAAAACAAGATTATGTTGAATTATATTCAGTTAAGGGGTCCCCCCAAGTGACGGCTGGTTTTTTGGGATTTTTTTTTGACGAACCTTATCAACGTAGAAATTTGAAAATTTCACCATATGTTTATTGACATTTTAACAGTAAGTAAAAATATTTTCAGACTGAAATCTTCATCACAATGTGTGGTGCACCACTCCAAACGCACCATGTCGAAAAAACGGCCTCCATCCGACCGGCTGATTGGCTAATCGGAAATGAAAAAATCTAACGGCGTTTTAATCTATTAAACTGTAAAAATCGTTTGACTTTGGATCTTTTCAAAATGTGGAAAATTGAACAATTGACAAGTTTTTGAAAAAAAAAGTTCAAATTTCATGATTTTTTTCGACTATTTGGTTACGTAAAAACAAAAAGGCTGGGAATTTTTTCATTATCCTAGGTCAAACGATGACAAAACATGTTTTTAATCTACCATTAAAAATTACAAAGCAATCGGTTAACCCGTTCTTGAGATATCGTGGAGGCCAGTTAGGAAAACACGTTTGAAAGTTCAACTATGATTTAAACTATGAAATCTTTACTCCCCATCAATCTGCTATGCCTGGTCTATAGATAATTCTTTCTTCTTCCTGTTTTAAGACTTTTGAAGCTGCTTGCTTTGCTCTTGCTTAAATTTTGGTTTGTTTCATGAATTGAAATTACATGTGTATTGAAAGTTCTCATGTAACAAGCCGAAGCATCAAAATGTGACCGATGTCCCGCCTCGAAACAAGTGTAGTCTAACTGCAATAACTTTCCATCGACTTCAAATATTGTAAAATCACATTACCAGCATATTCTACACGTGTTTAAGAATCATTCTATGCAAAAAAAAAAAAAGATTGTTTCAAAATATCCCCCTTAATAGATGGCCAGTGAGTTAAATATGAACATCTCACCACTGCGGCTGAGTTGTATTGATTTTTCGTCAAAGTAACAAAAAACATGTCAGCCAAAATGATTTGTCGATTACAAAAATATGCGTTACTGTTTCAGAGTTTACCAAATGCAGAGCAATTGAGAGAAGACGGTTCGGCGTTAGTTTGTACATTTTGTTATCATTCCCTGCTTAATCAATGGAGAAGGTAATTGATACACGATTATTATACGTTTATTTTTTAGCACCTAATGATTCTTAGCTCTTTTATCGACAAAGTTGTGTAATGAAGCAAGAATAGTTTTTCTTCAAGCAATTCATCAATGTAAAAATCTTATACTTAGATGTGCATACAACAGTATTATAATAATAGAATTACAGTTAGTCCTCTTCTTACGCTGTTAATGCGTTTTGAGGAGTCGAATTGTGTAAGTTGAGGAATTCTTTTAGCCCTCGGGCTCCGATCTATTTGTGCTCTTAGGCTGTGTGCTGAAGACCCTCAAAGAGCCGATCTATCAGTGCAAAATTCTAGAAAGACAATCGCAGTCAATCCTCCTTTCATGCAGTTTTGAAGTTATGCAGTTTTTCCAGTATCCCTCTGCTTATTTACCAAGAATTGTTTTTTCGTAAGTCATTGACTGATAATTTGTCAGATAATCCAACATGGCCGCTGCGCCAGTGTTTGAATCGAAATGAATTCCTAATTGTGAATTCCGTCAAATAAGACCTAACCTATCTAAAATAATAAATAAAAGTACGTTATAGTATGCCGCAGCGGCCATGATGGATTATCTGTCAAATTATCATTCAATGACTTCACCTAGTCTAGATGATTACCTGTTTTTTAATAAAATAAATAAAAGTTATTTTAACGGCATATTATTTTCCTAAACTTTTTTTTTGCGATTCTGGGTGTATTTTAACTCATCTCATAGTCCCACTTTTTTGACTGTATATAGTAAATCTCCAAATCTATATTATTGTTTTACACGTGATACATAAATGTACTCTGTGAGACCTTTCAGTAAATGCTGTGATGCCGAAAAATCAATGAATAAAACGATAATTGTCTACCGCAAGTAAACGGATATTTTACAATGTACCAATAATGTATGTTTAACTTTCTGTTTCAGATATGAATCGGCGGTGGGTTATGGAATGGTGCCACCTGATCAGAGAACTTACAACACTCACGATTACTGCTGTCACCTGTGCGGAGTTACCACTTACCGGAAACGCGTTAGAGCTCTTCCAATTAAGGTACATCCACCTGGACGACCGGTTCTGCAAATGTTCAATTTTGTTTTATATACTATTTGAAATGTTTGAATGCCTGCGATGCTAAAACTGTTTTATAATGTTGACCCTTTTATTTTTTTTTCAGGAATTTCCATTTCTCATACATAGGCGAAACGAAAGTTCGTTGCTGTTAGAGAATGGAGATTTCGCAGTCGTCTGTCTGGATTGTTACGAGAGCCTTAGGTCAGTATTATGATTGAAGCAATTGAAAAAAATGTACAACAATATGTGTAACCCCCTTGCATTGATCATGGGGGATACGTTCAGGACATGTGAATCGACGTGGGATTAAAAAAACATTTTAACCCATTGACTGCAAGCGTCTCATACTTTGAGACGCCTGATTGCGCTGTTTTCAAATTGATATTCAAAAATAAAATGAGTTAACTTGATCAAGTTGATTGTGTGCCTTAGTTAACATGTCATAATGTGGTATATTTTTCGGTATTTTATTTTACCTTGGTAATAGATACGCAAACTGATATCAATAAATTTTTCAAATCTATCAAGGAGTTGCTGGAAGAAAAAAAATATATATTGAAGATTGCATAAGGTTAAGAACCCAAATTTGTTTCATTATTTTTTTTAACCTTTTTGAAGCTACGTGCAAAATGCGCAAAGACTTATGAGGCAACCTAATATTGCTGTGGAGTTGTTAAAAAAAATTACGACTCTGACTCCAGCATTTCTCAAAAACACGACTCCGACTAAAGAAAGTTTAATTTCGTCACTTTTTTCTCTACCTCTCCTATGTGTCTTCAATTATATATCAACTGACGAATCCGGCCAATAGCCAAATTTGACATATTATATGCATAACTAAAAAGTACAAAATTTCTGACTCGGAGTACAACTCCGGACAAAAAGCTCCGACTCCACAGCCCTGCATTCCAATGTAATTATGTGTAATCATCAAAACTCAATGCTGGTCGTTTGTTGTCTAGGATGCAAGCACAAGACTACGAGAGATGGGGTGTGCCTGTTGAGAAGCGAGAATACAATTGGATGATGCAGCCTCCGCCTCCTGAGGACAGTCCAGAATCTGCGGTTGCTCGGTTGCCTTCGGGGGAGCGGACTGATAAACTGGTATGTAACAATCGCAAAAGAGTTTATCAACTGAAACGTTGCCAACAATAAAGTGAGATGGATGACTTCAACCTCTCAATCCAAACCATTACAGAGCCCATGTATCAGTGCATACAAGAACATTAGTTTCATAGAATTGACTTTTATATGACAACGCTTTGTGAAAAATAGATTAATATTAAAATCATAAAATGAGTGACATCTATGGGCAACTTCCGTGATGAAATTCACGGATTCGAGTCCCAGTATTGTCTAACAATTCCCAACCCACCGATCTGATTCCATAAGTGGGTCAGAACGAAAGGGACTGGTTAACCACTAGTCCTGTCCAAGTCTTATTCTTTCTATCCTTACTCTGATCAAACTAAAGAGAGTTTGAGAGGCAACTGAGTAACGAGAAGTTGTTGTAGAAAAATATTTGGAGAAACATTCATGGGACACCATATGCTCCACATTGGCAGTCGACATAAAAATAAACAAATAGACAACAGTAGCATCTTGAGAATTGTTATAGACTGAGAGTCGTTCTTCTTGATGACCCTCCTCCATAGGTAACAAGAAAAAGTAAGCTGACCTCTTGAACTGTAGTGATCGTGCCCTCCTGTCAATAACGATGGAAAGGAAATGCAACTTGAATATAAATTAGAGACGAAGGAGACGGGAAAAACTTTGACATTAACGCACCTTAGAACTTAGAACTTCATCTTCAGATATTTAAAAAAAATTCTTACATCGTACAATGAAATAGTTATTATGTGGTGTGCTTTAAAATCGTTCACACTGTTTAGAACTAAGTTTATATATTAAATAAGTCAATTCATCCTTTTTTAAACGTAGTTTAAATGAATAATGTAATAATTATTTCAATTGTTTTGGTCAGGTCCCTCAAACCCTGTCTGCGACACGACCAAATAGAAAAAATAATTCTCCGAAACACGGAGGCGGAATGGACCGGAGTAAACTTTCTTCCAAGATGCCTTCGTCGCTGGCTGCGCCCGATAAACATGACCAAGGTAGGAAGCTATTATCATTCATTGCTTTAAATGCCATGTACTAACAGACTTCTGCTGAATTTTGTTATTCAGTGCAAGATCGTCCGATTTGCAGGAATTGATAACTTGTTACCTTACTTTGAAAAGGTTCTAATTGACATTTTTGCCTAAAATGACTTTTTGTTCGGAAAAGCTTGCATTTACCGCATTCTATCATATATATGAATTTCAGAATTATATCTGGTTGAATAACGGAGTTAGCATAATTCCGGAGATGCACTGCATCTGCACACTTTTTTTACTAAATTTATTTGATAAAGTTCTAAGATTGTTATCATTATTTCCATCATTAGATCATTATTTCTCAGCAAGAGTTGTGAAAAAATACGCTTAAAATAAGTAATTTGAAGCATTTTTACTTGCTCATTGTTACAAGTGAATTTTAATCAATCGAAACATCAAACGTTCATATCTCAAAACAGTGCTAAGAAGAGTTAGAACCTTTTCAAAGTAAGGTGTCGAACTGACAAACTTGGCTGCTAATACTTTTTTTTTATTTATTTACAATTGTTTGTATTTTTTTATCGTGCTGATTAGAACATGGTCAAAAAATAACAATGTATTTTAGTTCTACAAAAATTGTAAGGAACATTAATTGTAATGGAACACTACAGGCCTAGAAAGGTAAGTGGCACTCGTGACAGCGGAAATTCACATAATGGGAGCGGATCTCGATCAAGGGAATTAAGGGGCTAAATTAAACTCTGATTTTAATTGTAATTGGTGAAATAGGGTAGGCACTCAATAAGTCTTTAAATATCAGAAGATGAGAATTATATACCAGGGCTGTGGAGTCGGTCTAAAAAAGTCCGACTCCGACTCCAGCATTTACCATAACCACGACTCCGACTCTGACTAAAATAAAAATCTTACTAAAATAAGGTTAATATCGTCACTTTTGTTCCCTAATTTTTCTATATATGTGTATTCAATTAAATATCAACCCTATCAATGCGGCTAAAAGTCAAATTTGACATATCAAATGCAAAAATAAAAAGTTCAAAATTTCCGACTCCGAGTACGACTCCGGCCAAAACGCCGCGACGACTCCGACTCCACAGCCCTGTTATATACCTCAATTGTATTCCGTATTTTTCACTAATCAACCAATTTTGATAACTATATGATGGTCACCCCAATGATCTGCGGTCGAAGTGTTTTTTGTGCAATGCTTGGTGGCAAATTTTTTTATAATTTATGTATGTTCTTTTTTCCATTATGATGGTGTCTTTGATAATTTTTATTTTATTGAGCTTACATTATTTCTGGTTAATTCTTATAAGATAAATTGCAGTATGGATACCATTTGAGAAATAGATACAAATATGATATTACACAATGTAAATAAAATCCTTTTAATTTAAATTTATAAGTATGTAGTATGGATATTCCATAGAGAAAACGAAGTCCTTTCCTCTCGAAATTCCATTTTTGATTCCGAAAAAAAAGAATGAGTCACTGGTCAACAGCCAGTTCTCGTTAAAATAACTTCTTTTGAAATACTTCATTGACAGTCTCCTCTTTGGAAGCTTGCATAAAATGTAGAATTAGTTTTTTTTTTTTTTTTTGTATTTTCTCTTTATCAACGTTTTACGTGACACCGATACCCTTGAATTCAAATAACATTTCAATTGAAAAACTAATGTATGGAAATTTCTGTCTTGTTGGGGACTTGAACTCAGGATTGCAGAATGCATGCAAGTTATTAACTTCATCATGTTTCAATATTAATTTACCGTTTACCATTGTTAGTTTGTGGAGCACACGAGATCCAATCCCAGTCCTGGCTGTATAATCGACTTACTGATTGTTTGGAGAGATATCAGTGCTGTCCGAAAATTCCCTACCACAGCCATCCGATTCTAAAACGGGATGTAGCAAGAGCGATTAGCTAACCACTAGTCTGTCCTTTCTTTCGCGAAAAGAGAAACTGAGTAACAAACAGTTGTTTCAGAAAATTTCTCTTAAGCTAAACCAGGGCTGTGGAGTCGGTAAAAAAAGTTCGACTCCGACTCCAGCATTTACCCAAACCACGACTCCGACTCCAAAATTGACCAAAAACACGACTCCGACTAAAAAAAGTTTAATATCGTCACTTTTTGTTTCCTAATTTTCTTATTTATGTGTATTCAATGAAATATCAACCCTACCAATACGTCCAATAGCCAAATTTGACATATTATATGCAAAAATAAAAAATCCTACTCCGAATACGACTCCGACCAAAACGCCTCGACGACTCCGACTCCGGCCAAAAAACCCCGACTCCGACTCCAAAGCCCTGCTAAAAATTGATGTTTGAGGGAATTTTTCGCACGTATCACCTCTGAAACTAGCGAGGATACATAAATTTGTTTTCGAATAGATAGATGGCGTAGTTTCGCCCCCCTGTTAATACTGTTGAACTTTCAACCCCTGAAACCACCGTGAACAACCCTCCCTTCCCCCTCGCCCCGCCGTGAAGTGATAGTTGTCAGCTGCCACTGCCAACAAACCGCCTCACTTTGTCGTTCTCCGTCTCTCTCGCACGGGTATCCATTTAATACGCCCTCTCTGTTTGCACTGGTAGGGTGACCGTAACCGCAATATGCCACCGAACGTAATATTATTTTAGCTACTAAGATGGACAATTATGTATATAAGTCAATCTTACACCATATATGTGACTTAGCTTGTCAACTTCTTTGCACTTCGTCATTGTTTATTGTTATAGTTCAGTGTTTCCCAAAATTTCCACACACATGTACCCCTTTTATAATCGCCCCGCTCCTCCATGTGTGCGTTGAGGTTCCAGCGACGTTCGTTTCGAGTTTTGCTGCCGGGCATAAAACAACGAAGTACCATATTTTTTTTTATGTAAAAATCATACAAGATCAACTTGAGAAACGGTATGAATCGGAACAACTCAACGAAAAATCCAAGATACCTTTTTCAATTGAAACAATCTGACATTGCCGGGACTCGAACCCAGACCCACCCGATCGCTAGGGCAAAGCTCTTGTCACCAGATCTCAAAGACCGACAAATAAATAACATTTATTTAAAGCAAAGGCAGTACAGCGCGTATCCCCCCACCAAACTCTTCCCGTCCCCCCAGGAGGTACGCGCGCCACACTTTGGAAAACACTTATATCAAAACGGATCAGATTGTTTGAATGGCATACAAACAGGTCTAGTTTGACTCGTTGTATTTATGGATTCGGCGGATTCATGAATAACACAACTACACTAGTATCCAAATGAACTGTTATTCTGATGTAAAGTACTAAACTCGAATCATGACCGTTTGTCAACTTCCTAACCCGATAGTCGGCTCGCGCGCAAAAAAAGCTTTCTCTCGCCAGTGTCACCCCATTAGTTTTTGGCGTCGGGGGTGTGTGTGTGTGTCTGTGTATAAATAAAATGCGGACTGGATGGGTTATCGCTGGAACATCGTTAGTGGTTCGCCTCCCTTTTCGCTTTCCAACTTGCTTCCTGACCCCCTCCCCCCACCCTTTTAGCGCTATGGCGGCGCGCGCACTACGGGAGTCGGATTGACTCGCCGTGCCCAGGGACGGGCAGTGGCAATTTCTGATGTAGTGACTTGATAATGATACCAGCGAAGAAAATTTAATAAGTTTTTTTATCCATCATCCATTTTTTTTAACTATTTATAAATAATCTGTAATAAAAGATACATTGTTACTATTGTTAGTTAGGACGGTAAAAAATTGCCTAGTTGCTAAATTTTAAAGAGTTATCCAATAATGTTTCTCAAGATTGTGATTATTATACGTCAAACTTTTTTTTAAATCCATCCAAATGTGGACCATATGGCTTCCTAATCGATAAATCTAAACATGTTTTCTACTCAAACTGCGTGTTATTCAATCGGACAACCTGTTTTTAGTGTGATGAGAGTAGGGATAGAAAGCTAGGACAGGAATTGTAGTCAGCTAGTTGCTCTCGCTATGCCCCGGCTATATGATCGGATGGGAGGGAAGGAATTTTTAGACACACACAACAACCCACCCCTTACAGAATCGACTGAAAAATGGACCCGAAGGTCCGTCACGGAAACCAATGACGTTAACTTCTGCACCACGGATCCTTCAACCTTTAGAATCAGGGCTGTGGAGTTTAAAAAAAAAGTACGACTCCGACGCCGACATTGACCAAAAACACGACTACGATTCCGACTAAAAAAAGCTTAATTTCGTCGCGTGTTTTTCCTACCTTTCCTATTCATCTGTATTCAATTATATAGCAACCTACCAATCCGGCCAATAGCCAAATTTTACATTTTATTTGCAAAAATAAAAAGTTTTCAAAATTTTCGATTCCGAGTACGACTTCTGTCAAAACGCCGCGACTACGACTCTGGTCAAAAAACCCCAACTCCCTGCTTTTAACAGAATCGACTGAAAAATTAAGTCGAACCCGCGAAGTCCGTCACGGAAGCAAACGACGTTAACCTCTTCACTACGGATCCGTCAACCATTAAAACCTATCAAATGTACATCTAAGCAAATTTTAATAGCTTAGAATTGTTGTTTCAAAAATACTTCCACGGCACTGTGCCCTGTCTGCGCCAGGATGTGGAAGGAAGTGGTCTCTGTATAAGCGAGCGAAAGCCCACCTGTTGTCGGTCGTGCCTCGCTCCACACTTCCACCGCGGGTACGACGCCGACTGCCAATTCAGAGCCGCCTGTTGTGGGCATGCCCCGCCGATCCTCCGTGACGCGGAAATGGGGAGCCACTGGGCTAATGCACGTATACGACGCGCAATACACGCGCGCGGGGATCGGGCACCACTACAGAGATTTTCATGGTATTGGAGGCTTTTCCCTTACTCGCTCGTTCGAGTTTGTGCGGCGGCTCTCAATCTGTTTTCAAGCGAATTTTTTATATCCTCTATCAATCCAAGTCCCACAGCCTGTCGGCTTAACCTCTCTCTTGCAGAGTCGATTTACGAATATTCCAACAAATAAGATATCAAAAATAAGTGTTTGGGTTAAATACACTCGCATGGAAACCTCATCAGACCAAAAAAGCTTGACCGTGATAGTTTTAACACTGTTAACTCTAATTGAGGTTTTACTGAAGGTGTTTGATGGAATTTTGAATTTTGTACTTTTTCACGAGTCTTATCCCTATTGACCCGAGATTCGCCTTCCGGATTCTTCAGGCATTTCAAGTGCACAATTGAACCTGAACTGTGGCGACCGACTCACTCAAAATGCCTGACGATGCCGAAAGGAGAAACCCGGGTTGTTGGTGTCAAAACTCAGGGGAAATTAATTAGTAATTCATTATAAAATCTTGGACGCTATCTTTACATGTAGTGTGCAAGGTTAAAAGACCAGTCCCGTTCACATATGCATCGTGCCAGAAACTCAATTGTAAATTCGCTTCTTTTCACGATCGTATGGCGAGACGCTCTGGTGGGCTTGGACCATTTGATATTTTCAACGACGTAGTTTCGATTCGCGCGCGCGGTGACTCGGGCACTTCGAGGGCACTTACGACAATTTGTTGAAGTTATTACCTATGGCGCCATGAATGCTTCGCTTCGCCTATGTAAGACACTTGCATGAGCGAGGACCGTTTGATATTTTAAACCGCTTTCAGATCGCGAACGCCCCGCTTCGTATTTAAAAGCTAACGTAAGACGCAGCGTTATGGATGACGGCCGCGAAACAACTACTGCATGAGTGATGGTGGGACAACTTACTTACATTTGTCTGTTTTTATATTTCCAAAAAAGAATTCCCACATGCAACGGTTTGACAATCGCCGCAGTGGCGTGGGGCAAGTGTACTCGAGGGTGTGTGTAGAGAGGAGTACCTAAATGTAAATGTTGAACCAGCCGGGAGGGTTGATAATAGCAATAATAATTATATGTAGAGAGAGCGAAGAGGAAAGCCGAGCGCTGCTGGCAGGCGGAGTGTGGCGGTGTGGAGCGGGCGAAAGGGGACCGCCCGATACTCGACCGGGTGTCTGGCTGTTGAATAAATTTGTACGGCCATATCAGATCCATACCGGGGATTTTTTTCGCACCGAGAACAAATGCGCCACGCAATCTATTCTCTGTCGCTCTTTTGCTGTCGGACCATTTGCGGCGGTGGCATAACGAGATTGGCTGACGCAGACTTTTATCATATAACATGCGAAATAATACAATAATTTAAAAGGTATTTCGATTCAATTTCGAAAGTCAGACTGAGGCTGTGGCCACAGTGACTTCAAAATTAAAGGTTGCCGCAATGGCCTTAACGATGGCACCGTCTGGGAAGTATTTTTCAAACACATCCGCACCCCATGTGTGTCACGTGGACTCCTAATGGAGTTTATCTCGAGCTTTTTTTCGAAGAAAGTATGGATAGAAAGGATAAGGCTCGGTCAAGGCATATGAAACTGCCCGGAATAGGATTTATGTCGGGTCCGTAGCCGACACTCGACCACGGACCCGACATAAATCAAATTCTTACAATAAAATACACGACCCCGTTGCGATCAGAAATGATCGATCATTTATTGGGTGACTGTTATAGTTATTGTACCCGTTACTTTAACCATAGAAATAAAGATTTGCTGAGGATTCCCGTTGGTGTGAATGAGACAAATCTATCACACTATTATTTTGGATGGTTTAAAAAAAAGTGTTGTAACTATAGCAGTCACCCTTTTTGAAAAAACGGCAATAAAACAGTTCTCCGTCAGACATCAAGGCGCGAGTCTGAAGAGTCGCGGTGTGGGGATTGGTGTGTTATTTTGTAACGCAGTGCATGCCCAACGCGTTGGCGGTAGACAGAAGGCGCACATCCTCGGCATCATCATTGGCTGGTAATTAATCAGCCGTGAGTGGAGGTACGCGCGCGCCCTGCCGTCTGGCGGCGCCTCCCCGTCGCGGCGAACCGCACGAGGGATTCGATCTCTGTTGACGTCGCGCCGCGCTCCGTTGACTTTCAGACCCGCACCGCCAGTGGCGTCTCACGCGGACAGAATCGAATACGCTAGTTGCAAAAAAAAGTCTAAATGGGCGATGCAATGCACCTATCAATTATTGGATTGATACAATCAACCCTTATAAAAATAATAAAACATTTTTAAGTACTTATTCCACATTGTTTTCCGACCATGACTAGTTTCGCTCATGATGGCGAGCGTTATCAACTGATAAGAAATACCACTAAACATTGATATGTATAGAAACTTAAAGCAAGAATTACAAGGTATGACAAACCAAATTGAAATGTAAAATAGACTATAATTAAAATGTTCAAGACATCTTAGCAATGCAAGCTATTACATTAAAGTGAACGATGAACAATCAACCCTTGTAAAGCACAGACATAGATTCCGTGATGTATAAAATCGTTTTTAATTCATTTTTATTTTTTATTAACCCATTGACTGCTAGCGTCTCATACGCGGATATGCCTGATTGCAGTGAGTTGAAAATTGATATTCAACAGTGTTAAAAATATCGCGGACAAGATTTATTTAAATAAAAAATAATAACACATTTTAGTACTCATTCCACGTAAAATTTATTGGATCAGGACTGGTTTCGCTCACCGCAAGCATTTTGAATTGAAATTTTCGAAATGAGTGAAACCTGTCTTAATCTTTTTTTTTTTTTTTGTGAAATCGGTTGCTAAAAATGTATTGGCAGTGAACATCTTAAATGTGATCCACCTGAACTGTGTTTTTACCCTATTGTAATTGAGTTCCACCGTGCAATTACCGAATCAATCAATGAGTATTGCACTCGATTCGATCCGTGAAACTCACCCCTTGCGCTGTTGTACAACCAACAGGCGTCAATGTGAAGAGGCCTTGTTACGACCCCGATTGTGTTTCCTGCCCGAGTCACCCCTGCTATAATTTGATATGAAATACATGCGGGTATGGTAGGGTAGGCTATGTACGTGTTCTCTGTTACAGCTATTTGCTTCGCGTCTAGGGGTAGCTGTGACCGACACTGCGGTGCAGGACTGCACGCCGATTCGTCACATGGAGCGTGGGCCGTATTGTGGTTTTTTTCGCGAATTTCTACAGACATATCTGAGGTCGAGTGTAAACGATGTTGGTTTACGTGACGGACCTCACGGGTTCTTTTTAGTCGATTTTTTCGATTCTGCTCGATGACACAGCGGCGCGTATCTAATTACTAGTCCTCGTTAATTTCAATCATTACTCTTCGAAAAAGAGAGGTTGAGCAACTGAGGAACAAGCAATTTTCGTAGACAAACATATGACGAGATAACTTCCGTGGGGCGTCCATACGCTCCAAGTTGGGAGGGGACATGGTTTAAAACATTGTACTAGGTCAGGGGTTCTTAACCTTATTGAACATCGAGGCACATTTCGGATTGAGGAGAATAGTGACGGGTTCGTGCATGTTTATTAATTTTTATCATTGTTTCCTGGGAAGCTTTACACATTTGTTACATTCATGCACTAACTGGAACGAATTGGAATGAAAACTTCTTCGAAAAATTATTTCAATAATTAAAATATGATTCTGATAAAATTTGGGTTTTTTTAAAAAATTATTTGAATCTTTGTGGAAGGCGCACGATAATAGCTCCGGGCATAGGCTGAAGAACCCCTGTAATAGGTTATCTAATCGTCTAAATCTGTCATCCACGCCTTATAACAGAAATAAATTTATGAACTAATACGTGGTCACCTAAATTAGGCGTGTCCGTATGGAAAGAATAACTTCTCTATCGATGAACCATTATAACTTTACCGTTAGCGAAGGCGCCACCATCGCGTGAGAGATGTTGAAATACTGAACCAAAATTGTTAAATTACACACATGTTAATATGCAAGATATCAATGAAGACGAATTTGTATGTACATACATTTTTACTAAAACAATACAACTTATGAAGGCTATTGAAGATATCTAATTAATGGGGATAATTTTAGTTGCAAATTCGGCGTCGGCCAAGTAACGATGGCACATCTATAGTCGCCGTTTTTCGGAGCATATTGAGTTTTTTTTTTTTAGCTCCGTAGCTTTTAAGCACTCTAGTCTAATTGTCTTGCGCACTCGAGTGTGATGAAATTAACCCGCCCGATTGTCATTTCTAGGCGTCGCTTCTAACCGAATGGATATATGTACATAACCAATTTGCCCCGCGTTCAGTTTTACACGCGTGGGTTGAAACCGTCGGGAAGGGGTGTATAAAAATTCGCCACCCTCTCAACATTTTAATCGTATCAATTAGAGAATACAATAACAGTGATTGGGGCGAATTTTTTAGAAGCTTTCAGCAACTCTACTGCGGTAAAAACCAGGGCTGTGGAGTCGGGACTTTTTGGCCGGAATCGGAGTCGTCGCGGCGTTTTGGCTGGAGTCGTACTCGAAGTCGGTTTTTTTTTACTTTTGCATTTAATATGTCAAATTGGGGTATTGGCCGGATTGGTAGGGTTGATATTTAATTGAATTCACATAAATAGGAAAATTATGAAAAAATAATGACGATATTATTTTTTCGAAGTCGTGTTTTTGGTCAATGTTGGAGTCGGAGTAGAACTTTTTTTTACCGACTCCACAGCCCTGGTAAAAACCCATCATTCACGAATTACTAAAGGCTAAATATTTGACATTACAGAAAATTACTTTTTTCTAAGTAGCTCGATTTCAACTTGAGGATAAAAGACATCGGAGGGGCGAAATTAAACCTAGAACCGTCGCTAGAGTAAAGCTTTTACCACTAGACTGTATCGGTCAAAATTATGTAGGTAGTATAGCTACTTATTTATTTAACCTTTTTTATTCTCACGGGGCCCCAGTTTTTTTGCGAACCGCATTTGTTTGTTTCTTTATTTATATGCTTTAACAACCTTTATTACACTCATAAAATGATATAATAAAAAACACTGATATGTTAATATTAACTTGTGGTTTTGGTAAATGCTGGAGTCGGAGTCGAACTTTTTTTGACCGACTCCACAGCCCTGGAATAAAGACTGCCGTTTTTTTTTTGTTTTGTGAAAAGCTTTGGTATTTTTCGTAGGTATTTTTCAAAATGGTCATGGATCCAAAGGGTTAGAATAAATACATAATCTTCAACCGTTTTTTTAATCTCGCCATACTCGATAGTGTATGTATTAAATTGGAAGAATTTTTACCTTAATATCATCAGTACGATTAATTGGAGTCGGAATCTGTGACCTCTAGTAGCAAGAGCTTTGCACAAGCGACTGGGTGGATATGGATTCAAGCCACGGCTGTCAGATTAAAAAAAAAAAAAATCAGATCTTGGAATGGGTGTATTTGATGCCATTTTTCCTCGAGTTGTTCTCGAAGGACTTGCATATATAAACAATGACATTTTCCTATTTCAAAATATTTGGCGCCAAATATTAAAAAAATGATTTAAAATAAATAAAGAGTCCAATTACCCAACGTTGACTCCTCTTCACTGGAATGGTTTTCATTTTTAACTCACGTGTACATAATAAAACGCGATTTATCATCCCACATTCCGTTCCATTTGAAAATTATATGGCTTCACTTAAATTGAGCATGTCAAAAAAAACATCATCATGTTGCCGACCCCTGGGTATGCTGGAGAGTAGTAAAGTTGTTGAAGTAGAGTCGGCGAGGGCGCATATTGGCTTCCGTTTGAGTCTGGCCTTTGCCACCCCTGTCCCCACGGTCCCAGCCGCGTGCCACATAACCGCTCTATATTACACCAGCCCGCTGGCACTCAACTCGTGGCTCGCGACTGTTTCGCCAATGTTTTTTTAAAATCTTTAATTTAGTCCTTGAAAACCGCAGTCGCGATGTTATGTCGAGATTTTACATCAACCTCATCAAAATTCCGATTCATAATGGAGCATTTTACGAGAGCTGGTTATATTTCAGATACATAACGTTTTTACCAGGGCTGTGGAGTCGGTCTAAAAAAGTCCGACTCCGACTCCAGCATTTACCAAAACCACGACTCCGACTCCGACATTGACCAAAAATACGACTCCAACTCCGACTGAAAAAAGGTTAATATCGTCACTTTTTTCCCCTAATTTTCGTATTTATGTGTATTCAACCCTATCAATGCGGCCAAAAGTTAAATTTTACATATTAAATGCAAAAATAAAAAGTTCAAACTTTTCAAAATTTCCGACTCCGAGTACGACTCCGGCCAAAACGCCGCTACGACTCCGACTCCGACTCCGGCCAAAAAGCTTCGACTCCACGACTCCGACTCCGACTCCACAGCCCTGGTTTTTACTCTTAACTATTTTTTGATATGGTACGAATAACAGGATCAGTTTTTAGCCGATCGCTTTTTTAACCTGTCATTTCAGGTACGGTTAGGAAAGTGGGTGGGTTGTTTGGTAAGGCATGAAATTAGCCATTATTTATTTATTTATTAAAAAAACAATGAAACAGTTTTTTGTAATTATTCCACAGTTATCCACGCTCATCGTGATAATTTCCTACTGATGAGCGAAACCGGTCCTGATCTCAATACATTAAATGAACGCCTTACGAGGTACAGTCTGTTGTTCCGAGTTTCTTATGAATAGCAAGCAGGTATGTTTGAATGCTTTTGTTGGAGAAGTCGGTATAATGTTACGATTTATATTGCCTGTAATAAAAAATTGCAACCCCATAAAATGAATCCGCCCAGGGAGTATGTGGGATTAAATCATTTTGCCAGTCGGGGTTTTTTGGCCGGATTCGGTGTCATCGCGGCGTTTTGGTCGGAGTCGGAAATTTTGAAAAGATTGAACTTTAAATTATTTATTTGTTATTAAATTATAATATGTCAAATTTGGCTATTGACATGATTGGTTGGTTTATATATAATTGAATACACATAAATATGATAGGTAGAAAAAAAACGTGACGAAATTAAACTTTTTTTAGTTGGACTCGTGTTTTTGGTAAATGCCCTAGTTGGAGTCGTAATTCTTTTTTACCGACTCCACAGATCCCTGCGTTTTACGCCCGCAAAATAAACGTTTGACGGTCCGATCGCACCGAAGAGAGGAAAAAAAATTGTTCAGGGAAAATTTCCGAAGCCTCGGGATTCCCATGCGCCACCGTCTCTCCCGTCGCGAGAGCGGAACACCCGAGCCCGCACCACCCCATCCCCCCCCCACACCCAATCGGTATTCGTGTCGTGTCGGTTTTTACGATTCGAGTTTTCCGGATAAGCTCAGACGCGCGGCCCGCCCCTCCGTCTCCGTCGCTCCGGCGGCGGATTACGCAAAGCTCTCCCTCTTTCCAGCGCGGATCCGTTTTTCCCAGCGGGGACTCTTGTTATATCCACTCGCACGTTCGCGCATATTTAATTCAGGGGCTTGACTTTTCGACGAAATGAATAAATAGTTGAAAGTTTTCTTTTTTTCCGTTCCGCTGAAAATTTGTGCGTCGGGCGGGAAGCGTATATAGACGATTCTCCACCACGCGGGTGGAATATTTTTTATTCAATACGCTTGAGTGAGGTTATTGTAGTTAAATAATTATTTTATTTTGAATTGTTCGACTGAAATATTAACCCTTTTGCGACCACACTTTTTTGAAGAGATTTACCGAAAAAACATGTTTTGCAAAAACGAATACAGAGATCTTAATTATTTTATTTGTGTTTTTTCCCGAACATTTGTCACACAATTCCTAGTTAATCATTGGCGAAACTCACACTTTTGCAAAGTTTGTGTTCTTCAGTTGATTCGATGGAGACAATTTCAATGCAATAAAATTACTGTATCGAAAAGGAATAAAATCTTATATATAAAAATCAATATTTGTTTGTTTGTTCGCACCCTATGCGTTGCCATACCTTTCCTCCCATCGCAATGAAATTTTGACAAACTTTTTGCTTGCACTTGCGCGGAGATTATAGACATAGTACAATTAACTTTCAGTAGGTGGCGCGTTTGTCGGCAAAAGATAAACAGCAAATCTCAAACGGCAAATGTCATCGATACCGATCAATGTTAGTGAAATTAAATCGAAATTAATTATCTAAAATATTGTGCATCCGAAAGCACACAAACACTTTCTTTCTTTGAATGGCATTGCAACGCCTGCCGGGTACCGGCTAGTAACAAATAATTTGTACCGCCTTTGATTTACGATAACGTTAAAACACAATCACGATGTTATTGATTTCACAACGCTTATTTGTCCGAGTCGGTTGGGTATGTGGTCAACAGTCGATGTCGTTGGCTTCGTTTACGGAGCCCACATGCTCGGATCCCAGTACAAGCAGTTTCATTTGATCGCCTGTGATGTTTAAGATTGTCTCCCACCCATTAGATCATAAAAGCGGGTCGTTTAGCTAGAGCCATCAGCTCATCAATAGTCTTGCCTAAGTCTCATATTTAAAACTCCAGTGTCGACAAGAAAGTTTGAGCATCTGAATCATCAACAGTTGTGGTAGAAAAACTTTGGTTGAGAAAATATCTATTAGGATTCCAATGGTTGTGTATTACTAATTCGTCAGGTAATCTATATACAAAAAGGATTCCATACCAAATTCTGAAAATACTTAACAGTTCCATTTTAAGCTTCACGTATTTTTTTGATAAATATACAACACATTCATAATACGAAAAATAAATTTTACTTTATAAATGAATGATCATTTACTTTCGGTGACCCCGGTCGTTGCGACCGTATGTCGTGCACTAATTATGACACTGACCGAAAACTAACGGCCATTGTCAAATTCGACACGGCGTAATGCTGGCAGCCCTGCATTTTCCGAAAGCCCACGCGATTATCAGTCTCGCTTGTTCGCGAATCGCTATGTCCGAGACGTGCAGTGATTTCGCCCGCCCTCCGTCTCCCTTTGTCGCGCGCGGCCGCGCCATACAACCGTCTCGCTCGCGCATCCCGCCGCTCATTCGAAACGGCTACCAGTTTCCACTACTATACTGCCGCAACCCCGAGTGAGCTTTTAGAAGCCTGCTGCGTCTCGCTCGCACCCACGCGGAAGTACTCGGTTTTATGTCACCTGTCTCAGCCGACGGCGATGTGGTGTGGAGGGCAGTGACGGATTAAGGGTGTTTATTACAATATTTATATATCACACACTCCTGTGTCTCGTTTATAAATTGGATTAATGACACTTGGTATTGTGAAAGATCGCATTGGGTACGAACACGATGACAGGACTGATAAGTAAAAATACATAATTATTAATGTTTCAATAATCGGCGTTTATATAGTCGTTGCAAATACGTATTATATTAACATATTGAATACGGGTAACGTGTAATACACGTCTCTGTGTGTTTTAATTTACCCGTAGCCAATGTGTTAAGTCTAGTCTGTTGTCTCGGACGTGAAAACGCGCATTTCTGATGACAGAACTTATGGTTTATACCATTTCTTTTTAATCAGAGTTTCCAAAGTCTTTTTTTCTCACTTCCAATTCAAGAGTTTTTCTATCGCATTCGCTTCGGGTACTTCATTTATAGGTGGTAGGGTTCTTAAGGCATCCCTGAAATCCATAAAAAACAATTTACAAAACTGACCGTACTGGGACTCGAATACGTAAGCACCCCAACCGAAGACAACGGCGTCAATCACTCAACCACGGACTCGAGGATATGACATGTCGTAATTATAATAATACTTTTATCAAACGACTCAAATGATTATGCTTGGCGTATCTTGTGCTTTCTTAAGTAGCCCACCTTAACTTCTATTTATTCTGGATGCATTCAAACTAATAACAAGTAGTCCCGTTTCTTTTAAAAAAAATCAAACAAAATTTTTGGTTCGTTCCGGTTGTGAGGAATTTCAGATGAAAATATATTATTATTATATACATACATACAGCATTCGATCTTTAATGACTAAGTGAATGTTAAATTTTGAGTAGAATAACGGACGTCAAAATAATAAATATGCACAGCACTCTGATATCGGTCGTGAGGAGTGAAAAAAAAATAAAGCACTTCATAACTGATGTCTTGACCTGACTTACCCGGCTCGCCTCAAATTATCTGGAGCTCTTTAAATATCTGACAGCGACCTGTTATCAATATCATGTAAAAAAATACACGATTTACCATGTACTTTAAACATTATTAATTAATCGCTAACAATCTACGAATTATGTCATTGCACTCGGATTACGTTTATGTTTGATATTTTATTGTTAGTTAGTTTCATCGTCTCTAAACCAGTGGTTCTCATGTGCGGCCACCAAAGGATTTGACTGTGGCCACCAGCAGCTTTCATTGTAAATATCGATACTAAAAAAATGTGGTTTTACAAGTCTATTTGTCAACAAATACTCTGAAAATGAAACATTTCGTATGCAATTAATACAAATAGTAAATTGTCAAACATATTGTGGCCCATTCGACAAAACTTCAGAGTGTGGCCACCAGACATTTCTGGAAGACCGCTTTTGTTTACGATACGGCCACAGTATAATTTTACGTGAGAGCCACTGCTCTAGACCAGTGGTTCTCACGTGAAAATGTCTGGTGGCCGCACCAAATTTTTGTTCGAGTCTGTTGTGTTTCAGTTTTGTCAAATGGGCCTAAACATGTTTGAAGATTTACTACTGGTATTAATTGCATTCGAAATGCTTAATTTTCAGAATATTTGCTGACAAATTATCTTGTAAAACCACTTTCTTAAAATTATCAATATTTACTATGAATCTGCTGGTGGCCGCACATGAGAACCACTGCTCTAGACTATGCATGCGTGCCATGAATGTTCAACTTCATGTAAAGAATATTTTATTTGTCAGAATCAACCATTAGGGACCAGACAGCGAGTCGATTCGATTCGTTGAACAAATACTAAATTGAATCAGACAACGAAACTAATTTGATTAATGTCACTGTGAACTAATCCGGAAACAGATAACGGGTGTTATTATTTCTCGGTACACCTCTAGTCGGTGATACACAGACGACATACGCTTCAAACGCTGTTATTTTACATTTTAAATTATACCCTTTTCACACTTGGGCCGTCCGTGTATACTTTGTCTCGCTCCTCGCTACGGGCACCGCGCGAGCTTTACAGGCTCAAGAAGCAGCTTTTCCTCGTCGAATTTTCGCCGTTCCGACGCAAGTTCTTAACCCCGCGACGCCTTATCCGTCTCGCACTGGCACGCCTACCGCGTATTGTGTTGTCTCTTTTTGTTCGTTGATTTTACGATCGGCAAAGCGATTTTCAGTCAGTGCCGTTACACGACTCGCGCGCGGATGACGTGTCGTCGGTTATTCAATAATACCCCACGTGAATTTTACTTCCGTTTTAAATAAATAAATACGAAATAACCGTCGCGTTCTACGCATAGTTATTGAATAGTTAAACGAGTTTTTTTTATTAATTGTGGTGTGTTTATATGCAGTAAGTTTTTGTTTCGTTTGTGTGTGTGTGTGGTGAAATAATGACAGTTGTATGGCGCGGTCGTGTGTTGTACGTAGGTTCGCGTGTGTTTGTGTGCGGGCGTCGGGAAAAATCGTAATTTTTCGACGCCTCCGCGTGACGCTACGGCGGCGTCGGCTTTGCGGCCCGTCAACCCGCTGGGCGGGATTTTAAAGTGCACGCGGGCGGTGTAAACATTAGTATTATTGTTATGGCACGTCGGTCGATTTGTCGACTGTGTGCGCCGAGACGGCTAATTGATTGATTATCGCTCAGCATATATACATACTCACGCACACCGTTGTAAATGACGAAACGGTGTTTTGTTTGTTTTTGTATTGGTGGTGATTTTGACCATTATTATAGTGCAAATTAATAGTCGATATTCTCACCATTGGATAGTTAAAAATAAAATTTATGCTTCGTTAAATTAAATACGAAAATGAAATACCAAAATAATAAATAACAAAAAAAATATAATGCTAACCAAACATATTTAAATTTAAATAGTTCTGACGATGGCGTATGCCGAAATAGCAATCAACCATATGTCATATAATTAATGTAGAACTAAAATACATTGCTATTTTTTCACCGTGCTATAATGGAGTTCTACCAAGTAGATGCAAATTTAATCAATATATTTAAATTTAAATTTAATTCATCAATTCGAAATTTTATTATAAACAATATCAAATTTGAATTGTTTGAATTTTGTACTTTTCTATGAGTCTTGCCGCTAACGACCCGGGTTTCGGTCAGTTCAAGCACATCCGTGCACTTGAAGTGCCTGAAGATGCAGAAAGGCGAAACCCGGGTCGTTAGCGACAAATCTCTTGGGAAAGTACATAATTCAAACAATTCAAATTTGATGTTGAAATTCCATCAAGCACCCTCAGTCGAAATCCTTAATTTAACAATTCTATTTGAAACTAGAACATTCATTTAGATAAATAATGCTTTCAAAAACTTAACTATTTTTTTTCGATATTCTCATTCTTTTTGTGTGAAAGACTAGTATCGTCTCGATGTAATGTTGAACTCCAGAACGGGTTGCCATCAGAAAGGTTCTAGCACTTATCTGATGTTTCTTTTATAGACGTGAATATGTATAGAGGACGACGATGGACCCAGTTCGCGCGGTCGCCGTAAATATTTAATAGATCTCACAATAGAATGACTGTTAAACCCCGAGATTGCGATATCGAGGGGCTGATAAAATGTTGATGGAAAATAAAATTAACTAACATTAAACATAATTTCCAGTGGAAAAAAACCGCTGCCATATAGATATTTTTTACCTTAGTATATAAATTTACCCGAAAAATAACGATATATACATGCATTTTTCGAGCCGAAACGCAGAATGTCGACATAGACAATTTTTGTCTCTACTGTGTTACTTGTTTCGGCTAACTTAAATACATGTCGGTGTTCCAACATCAATCAATGCTGACCCTTTTAAGCACGTTTATGATATTCTACAAAAATTTTAAACTATTTATTGAATTTGGATTTATTTGGCAGAACTCCATTATAACACGGTAAAAAAATCGCCAAGTATTTTAGTTCCACATTAATTATTTGATATATGGTTGATAGTTATTTGGGCTAACGCCATCGTCAGAACTATTAGTTCTTTAGTCTATAGCTCTGGCGATGGCGTAAGCCGAAAAAGCTATCAACCAAATATCATATAATTTCTGTACAACTGAAATACTCGTCTTGCTACTACTCAAGCTCTATACATGATTAAAAATCACTGTCATGTATTTTTGTAAAAGAGAATTGGTTTTGAATCTATCGTTGGATTGATACATAGCTTCCGATCAATAGCTAGCTTGGACAAGTAATGTAGTATATTTTTCCTAAGTATCCCACAACAGCTTTAGTTATCAGTGATACGGTCAGGATTCGATATATATATGTTACAGTGAAACTGTATTCTCAGTGAAAATGTATTATTCTCCAAGCTGTCATTGAAAATAAATTTGACCGCCTCTTCTTCAGATCTTCAGCCCAATGTTTGTCTGTGTTTTCCTTTGGTTCTCTTTTTATGAAAGGGACTACTTGCTGATTTTGTTTCATTGAAGCAAACCAAAATTTTAGGCCAGCAAATCATCCAATAATTTCAATGATTGTTACCAGTGAAATCATGTTGTCATACGAATCTTTTACTTGGTACATTTTCACTGAGAATACAGTTTCACTGTAACATAATATATATATGAACCATAAAAATAGTTAAGGGGGCGTATCCCGTAAACTGAACATATTTTGGCCGTATTTGATTCAAACGTAGATACAAAAAACTGTGCTTAACGCGACCCTGAGGCGACCCTGAGGCGTTGCCATCAAAGCTTCATTTAGATTTATATATATTATTGCGGGTGAGGGTTGTTCACTTCAACCAAAAGTCCGTTATTTAATAGTCGAGGGTTTCCGATCTCGCAGAACTTTCAGTTTGATGAAAGTTGTTTCGATTAATCATCGGCCGGATCGCGTAAAAACTGGTGCAATTTTTTTATTTTTGTGTTCTGATCACGCGTATTTGTTGGGTTCAAACGTTCTAAATATTAATGAAGACTTTTTCAATCAATTGGCTTCAGTGACGGACCTCGCTGGCTCGATTTAGATTTTTTCAGTCGATTTATTGGTCCTGCTACGGGTGTTTGTGTTGGTAAAAATCTCTTCCCTTCCATCCGATCCCAAAAGCGGAGCGTAGCGAGAACGATTAACTAACCGCTAGTCCTGTCCAAGTCATTGTACACTATCAATCCTCATTCTCTTAGAAATAGAGAGGTTGAGCAACTGAGTAACAAGGAGTTACATGGTCACTAAAGGTTTTATTTTTGAAATCAAATTTACTCTAATTTTACGATGGTTTCGGCGGTAACTTTGTGGAAGTTCATTATAATATAAAATTTCAAATAACTCACTGTGACACGTGTTTCGCCTCTTTCAGAGGCATCGCCACTGCTTACATTATTTTCAATTAATTAGTTTGTACACAAACTTATCTGATTGATTGCAGCTCATTAGTTTAATAGTCAACGTCATTAGTAGTATAATTATTTGTTTGCTTTGTTTCGATTCTATAACTTGCTTACTATCCTTGCTACCCGTAAAAAGGAAAAATCCCAAACTTCATTTTGTAATTTTTTTTTTGACCATGTCCGCTCCCAACTTGGAGCATATGGACTCCTCACGGAGTTATCTCAACATATGTTACGAGAACTGCTTGTTACTCACTTGCTCAACCCCTCTTTTTCGAAGAGAGTAGGGTTGGAAAAGATACGAGGACTAGGACAGGACTAGTGATTAACTATAATCGCTGTCACTATGCGTCGCTCTTTGGGATCGGAAAGGTGGGAAGGGATTTTCAACAACACAAACACCCATGCATTTGAACAGATTTATCGACTGAAAAAATATGCTCGTACCGGGAATCGAACCCGGGTGGTCTGGCACGCAAGTCAAAGCCATTGCCACTGCGCCACGGACCGGACTGTTGTAATTTTATCATTTTAAAAGTCAATCTTGTTTCATTACTTAAGCAAACTTTGCGATAGTAAGTCCGAAGATGACTCTGAAAGGGGCGAAACACGCGTCACAGTTAGTAGCACAATACGTGGAATAATCAAAGTTATTTTAAATTTAATATTAGTCTAATTTATCGAGGATTCAATGTATTGTTGAATATATTATATACCATACCCCACGATCTGTCGAGTTAGAGGCACGATTGTCCCAATGTGGCAGCCGCTCGCTCGGGGGGGAAAACAAAAATAGTTCTCCGGCTGCATTCGATCACAATATTTTAATTCTCGGAGCGGTTCGAAGCGGCAGGGAGTGGACGAGCGGGGTCGTAAAAACAGACATTTTAACGGAATCGTTAAAGCCGAAAATAAACAAGCTGCATACCGCACTTTTTGGCTATTTAAATAAATTATCTTGTCGTCTTTCAAACTGGGCGGGGACTTTTGTATTTTTGTCACCCTCTTCTCTTCACTTAAAAAGCTTTTAATCACGAGCTTTTCCCGACCAACTCTTGTATTATTTAGCGTTACGCAGTGTAATAAAAATTTATGGCTATTTTTATAATTGTTTCTCGTATAAGAAAGGCGACATGTTGGAACCGAGGGGTTTTAGAATTTCGTGGCTCCGAAATGACAGTAGAATTAACATTTTTTACTGTGGAAATTACGTACTGTAAGACGGGGTGAATAGAGACAAAAAAAGACAAATACAAGTATCTAATGTTTATTTTACTATTTATTTATAATTCCTTACAATGACTATAATACTATCTCTCGAATGACAAAACCAAATCAACTAAATGATTGGCCAAAATTGAAACAAACGTGTTTAAGTTCGATGCCTGTTCATCCGTATTTTTTGACCCCTTATAAACTTCTCTTTTATTGCACGAAAATTATAATCAATCAGGTTTTTTGTTTACCGTAAAACGGAATGTATACAGACTCGTATAGAATAGAGGTTCATATATTCCAAGTCTCGATTTACCCTCTCTCGTCTCTATTCACCCCGATTCAATGTGAATAGAGACATCGACCAAAATAGACTGTGTCTTAATAACGATAGTGAATATTTGAAAAATATTTTCATGAATGTGTAGTAGGACCATAGAAACAAGTTTCAAGCCGTTCATATTTGAATTAAGTGGCGCAGGTATGAAGATACATAGTCGTGAAGGGTAAAAAGTTTCTCAATTCACCCCGTTTTACTGTATACTTGAAGTATACTTACGAATTAAAGTTTTACAATATATATTCGGCAGTGCAGTTGCTTATTGATTGAATTGCGATTTAATTGGTAGAACTCCATTAGAACACCGTGGATATATATATGTAAATAGCAACATATTTAAGTTCTACAAAAAATACAAGATATATATATAGTTGATAGCTATTTCGGCTTACGCGCTCGTCAGAACTAAGCTTACTTAAAAAAGATTTTCCGCATTTAACCGCGCGTACGGCTTAAAAAAATGTTAGATCAGTTTTTACACGTTGGGCTTTTTTTTTGTATCGAGTTTTATGTTATATACTTCACATAGTTTAAATCGATAATAGTTAAATTCATCGGAATAATCGTATCAGCTTAAGCCCTATCAGGCATTAGGCCCTTTTCAAATAAACGATCTCTCCGAAATCCCGCTCCTCTGTGGAATTTGATTTCATTTATTCTGCTTTTTAATCCAGTCTGGAAATTGGATATACGTAAACAGTGTGACCCAGACGTTGATAGTCTAGTTTTTTTTTTGTTTATTTCTCTCCAATGGAATGGAATGATACAATTGGATGACTCGCGGCAGTACCGTTGTTTTTGTGAGGCACGCGAAAAAGGCCGTGGATTGTTGGCATAATATAATATATAGCAGGGATGGGAAAACTTTAACCACAACGGGCGTTTTTTTTTGAAATTTTTGGCGGCGGTCGACTCACAAAATAAATTGAATGTATTATCGTTGAAATAAAAGAGGATTAAGAGATGTTTAAATCAGTACGCCATACAGGCGGGTGACTTGAAATAACTACGCGGTCGACGCTTTGGCCACTCCTGATATATATATAGCAAGAAGCTCTGTAGAAAAATGTGCGCTGAGGCTATATCAGTAAAATTTTATTACTCTATCGAAATTTATCAGTAAATCAGAGTTAGATGTTGCCTTGTTGTCTTGAAAATACAATCTGGGTGTCCCACCACTTCCCGCTATGTGTGTGCAGCCGTTTCACGGCTGCTTTCCATAACGCTATGCGGTCAAGAAGAAAACATCAGAATTTACTTGGCAAAATGCAGAGCTGCACGGGGATAAACTTAAATATGAATAAAACGAAGACCGGTTTCACTCACTGCGAGCGTTATCAACTGACAGGAAACACGTCAGTCGATAATGCTCGCGATAAGCGAAACCGGTCCTGATCTCAATGAATCTTGTGCGTGGAGTGGACTAAGTACAATTTTTTCTTTTTAATTACTACAAAGTCATTCCACCAAGTATTGGCAGTGAAACACCTCAAAAGTGATGCATACATACCTTTTCCGCGAATCCAGTCGTGATATGATATTCATCGATTACGACTGCATTGAATTCGTTATTCAAAAAAAACTGCTAGCCTATTATAAGACTTCGAGAATTTTCTGTTCTTAATTTTTGAACGTGTCACTCATTCGCGATTTGTATTTAAAATATCTTATTTTAAATTTCGAATTAATAAAATGTATACCAACGTGACGGGCCGTTCTGTTGAAGCTTTCAGAGTTCAATAGTGCCACTATTATAAATACAAACGTTATGATTCTCCGTCTGTACTGAGAATTTGTCTTTGTAAATACATACATACATATGCGGGATAAATCGACCGCTATTATCGGCTTCGGATTGGCCTGTTATTATACCGGTATACATTTCCGTTTTGTTCAATAAACTAGCCCCATATTACAACTCTATTTGAATTGGTTTTTAATTAGTGCGTTGCTAGAGTTTATGATTCGTTAATTATAATACAAGTCAAGGAATTAAGAGTGGCGACACAACTGCAAAAAAATATATATTTAGTGGTAACGCCAAAATTTGATTAGTATAGTAGAGTTTTGATCTACCGTTTTTAAAGGTCGATTAATGACGGATTGATTCATAATACACCTCTAGATACAACGAGTATATGATGTATGAAAGATGCTATTAATCAAAAAAAAAAAAATCCGTCTTTCGTATGAAATACTTATTCTCATTTGGGTTTTTTTAAATCCATGCCCGCTCCCAATGTGGAGCATAGGTCCTCCTAATGTTGGTAAAATCAACTTTTTTAGTTCGATAGCGAGTAGAGATAGCAAGGATAAAGCTAGGACATGACTAGTGGTTGGCTAGTCGCTCTCGTTTATATGATCGTATGGGTGGGAATTTTTAGACAAGTCGGTTTTTCCCACCACCACCCGTTGTAGCCAATGTTTCATGGCCGCCTTTCACAACGCTATCGACATAGAAAAGGGAATTTAACATTCATGGTCCGAGCACACCTGCACTGGACTGAGTTAGAATCATGCACTAGTGTGCTTGAAAATAGAAAATATAATAAAAAATAAACATAAACACCCGGGCGTTTTAACATAATCGACTGAAAAAAATGGTGCTCGTACTGGGGCTTGAACCCGTGAGGTTCGACACAGAAGCTCAGCGTCCAAGGCATGGTACAGGGACCAGGGACCTTTGCACCAAGCCAGCTTCTTTCGTAAAAATATTGTAACAATACATAAATGTCGTCATTTGGATAATAGGCCTAAAAATGAAATCAATGCATAGTAAAATATATATATATATATAAAACAATCTAACGTAATTTTCAGATTTCCTAAAAGAATGGCACTCATAAAAACGTTCCGTTAAATAAATAAAAAAGGGTGCGTGAATTATTGAATAACAAAAGCAATACACGTGCGAAAATATATTCACCCCGTCGATGATTCGATAGCCGGGTGTGTGCAGTGCGAAGTGCGGTCGTTGTGATGAGGTACGCGGGGTTCGGGGGCCGCGACCCCTCGTCCGGCGCGAGTGCGGTGACGTCACGGCCTTCCGGAGTCGAAGCGTGAAACCAGTGGCATGGATTACAACGGGGCGCCGGCAGCCAACCACCTGCCGCCCCACTTCTTCCACCTGCATCAGCAAATCGGTAAGCACACCAACCGAGGCAGGGCCGAGAGAATTATTTCTCCGTTTCGAGGCGCTCTTGAAAAGGTTCGACGTATGGAGTATTCCTGAATATGAACTGGGATTTCTTTATCGACGAATAGTCCGCAGTTTTTGTTCAAATTTTGTCCTGCACATTTGAATTGTGTACTTTTCCGTGAGCTTTTTCGCTATCGTCTCAGGTTTTTCGTCTTTCGGCATTTTCGTGCATTTCAAGTGCACGTTTTAACTTGATGCTAAATTTTATCAAGAACCTTAAGTCGATGTTCAATTATGTCAGTATCTTCAACCAAAGTAACCAAAGTAAAATAATTTGCTTTGAAATAATTATATCACAGCTTATTGTTCAGAAGGAGATTTTCAAACTTGGATGTGATTTTTTATTGGCACTATACCACCAGATAAATGAACATACCAAGAAAAAAGTGTTACATTAGTAATTGTATTTTTTCACAAAAATCTTTATATAATTTTCGTTTCATGTTGGTCAAATCCGTCAATTAGCTGTCTTATTACACCTCGTTTGGGAATAATTTTGAAATGACGACCTTCAAAAAAATATTCAAATCTTAAATATTGACCGAGACCTCATCAATTGCAACATTTAACATTTTGTAAATTAGCTACTCAACCTTTCTTATCAGAGATGGTTGGGACCGAAGAAGAAGAATAGTGTCAGCTTTCCTCGAGGTTCGTTTTTCTGTAGAATTAAGTAAAATCGATGGGAAGACACAATAAAATATATTATACTTATTTCAACTAGTAGAATCCAACTCTTGCAATAAATCGTTACTTCTCACACACAAACATTGACAAACTACATCTTAAAATATGTAACTTTATATTACTAGAATGGTTAAGTATCCTAAGTGACTCCCCGCTTGAAATACTTTGTGAAGAAATTGTAACCCCCTTGTACGGAGGGTGTAAAGTTATATCTTTATAGTCATTGCGCAACATGTCGCTCTCCACTTATCTCACAGAATCGCATTCACACCGCAATACGGTCCTACCGCCGCTCTCTCGCTCCCGAAGTCGTAAGTTCGCTCCTTAAGCCGACCGCCCCCCCGAGAGGGAAGTTTACGTTTTTTTTTATTATTTATTCTCCGGGCTGTATCGGCCCGAGCGCCGTCCCCACATCTCTCGAGTGTGTAATAAAGATAAATGATTATCCGACCCCCCGAATCCACCCCGCCGCCACGCAAAGTTGCCAGCGCGCGCTCAAACTTGCTTGATAAACATGCTTGACAAACATGGACACTTGTGGGAGACTGTCTGCAATAATCAAAAACAAGATAATGTTGTTTCAGCTTGTCAAGCGTCGGTCACTTTGTTGAAGTCCATACTGTAGTATCTTCTACTATTGTTTGAGTGTAAAATGAGTATTTTTTTTCACAACATCAACATTGTATTTACTATACCGGTTCCCTGGTGCAGAGGTCAACATCGCTGGCTTCCGTGACGGATATCACGGGCTTAATTCTCAGTGCTAGCAGCATTTTTTCAACCGAGATATCGATTCTATAAGCGTGGTATAGCGAGAGCGGCTAGCTTACTACTAGTACTGTCCTAGCCTTATCCTCTATATCACCA
Source organism: Himalopsyche kuldschensis (assembly GCA_028554975.1). Classification (NCBI taxonomy): domain Eukaryota; kingdom Metazoa; phylum Arthropoda; class Insecta; order Trichoptera; family Rhyacophilidae; genus Himalopsyche; species Himalopsyche kuldschensis. Next base: position 2,913,985 of record JAHFWI010000025.1, read on the forward strand.
CTCTCATCGAACTAAACAGAGAATATTTTGTTGATATCTCCATTAGGTGGCCATATTCTCCGCATTGGGAGCGTACTTGTTGGTTACGGTTAACAATTTGTTTTACGCTAGATAGCACAATGAATTGTGGTCGATGGATCTCGATTGTCGACTGGCTAATCAGCCCTTTTCCATATGGAGCGGATATGACATGAAATGGTACGTAGCAATACAAAAATAGCTGTCTATCTTTCACCCGTTTCATAATCTCGAATTAATTCATGGTGGAATAGATAATGTTACTAATTATAAACTTTTTTGGTGAAAAGGCATTGTATTTATAAAGCAATGTTTGCTATTTAAGTTTGAAAATATTCACTACCATGATCATTTCATAGAATTTTATTTTCTCTAGTTTTCTTGACGATTCAGTATTCGATGATTTGCTGGTGTAATACATACGTGATAAAGTATTCGATTGGTAATTAAACTTAAAAAAACCATTACATGTCGAATTAAAAAAAAGCTGTCTTCCTTCAATTTTAAAGCGGACAAAAGGTTATAAGAAATGAAAGTTTCGCTCATTAGTGCCGGCAGTATAGATTTATACGCCACTCCAATCGCGCCGCTGTCCGATCCTCCCGGCGGTTTGTCAAACCCTTTGCGAGACGATTACGGTCCCCTTTGCGAGCGACCTCGGCGGGGCGCAGGAGTGTTTCTTGCCCCCCCCTCTTACCACCAGTGTCGCGATCTGCTACCGTTAAGTTAACACAGTGGCGGCGTGCGGGTGCGGGATCGCCACCTCTACGGGTTGTGCCCTTTCGCCCCGCGGCGAACGTAATCTGGCCAATTTGCAAAGTTTCGTCGTTATTATGCGACGGAAGCTAGCCGGAACCGTACTGGCATCGATGGCCGGGTCGCAAGACCGATTGGTCCGCTTTCATATTGTTTACAAGAAAATCTAATAATTAATTGATTGAGTTGGCATGAACTCCATTATAATACGGTGAGAAAAATAACAATTTATTCCCACTTGGTAAAAACCCCGATTAGCTTTCACTTCGAGAATACATCAAATCAGTTTGTCGCATTTACTAACTTATTATTACCATATGAAACTAAGATGGTGGAACAGAGAAGAAGATGTATTGCGTACCCTGTCTACAACTATATACATAATTTAATGCAGGCTTAAAACATAGTTCTGACGAGGGCGTAAGCCGAAATAGATATCAACAAATATATAAAATAATTTCGGTAGAATTAAGATACATTGTTATTTTTCTCACCGTTTTGTAATAATTTATGGTTTGCTTTTCTGTAACTAATGTGAGCTTTTTGACAAAAACTAATACTTTTTTAAGAGACGGCACGTAATGAATAACTATTCGGAAGTGAGTGGAAATGAATGGAAATATCATGTACACACACAGGTCACAAGTATTTCAATACATTAATTGAGAATACTTGAACTCTAGGCTGCGTGCGCGTCCGGCCGCGCAGCAGTTTGAAAAACCCCGCGCACTGGTCCCAGGTTTTCGCGCACTCTGATAAATAAACGATATGATAAATAAATATTAAAAAAAGATCCAAAAAATAGAGAAGCATTAATTAATAAAACATGTCAATAAGATTTATTTTTTAATCCATTCCCGCTCCAATGTACAGCATATTGCCTCCTAATGAAGAATATTTTAACGGAAGTTTCTCGACGATTGACATAATGCCACGCATTTGTTGTATTGGCCTGATCAGCCATAGAATTTTCCTCGCAGCTGATCTCTCGACTTTGAGTATTGGAGAGATTAAACATGAGTATGCCAAATTTTATTTGTATTTATTTTTCTGCCTATTGGTGACAATGATGTATGAAAATTAGAAATCCGTGAAAGTGACGGCGTTCCGCCCCTGTGCTACGGCTCGCAGAGATTGCGCGCGCAAACTCCCTCCCGCCCTCTTAAGCCCTCCCACAGAGGGGCTGCCAACTGCCGCTTGAACGCTCTTCAGACCTCTGACACCCCGAGGCCCGGCTTGCAAACATAATAGCATTTAAGCTACGAAATTAAAACCATTGTCAAGTTATTTATGTTTGCCAATATGATAGCAATAGGTTCACTCACTATATATAATACAAGATGAGCAGTTAGTTGATTCGAGTTAGTAACGAAATCGGCTTGGAACCCATCATCCTATAAGCATTTTATGTAATGGAAAAAAGTAAATTAAATTGTTATATTTGTCAAATGCTTGGCTTTGTGGAGGTTCATTTTAATATAAAATTTCTTCTAGTAAGTACGTCCGAAGATGCCTCTGAAAGATGCAAAACACGTGTCTCAATTAGTAATACAATAAGTGGAATAATCAAAGTTATTTAAAATTTTATACAATTAAACTTGGTGACCGACTTGTATTCTTATATATAAACAAACAATTTATTACGCGTCATTTCAAGTTCACTTGTGCTCTTGAAATGCCTGAAGATGCCGAAAGGCGAAACCCTCGAAAGAGTAGCGCTGTGAGAATGTCCTGAATGACGCCGACAAAAAAAAAGTTTGCCATTGCTCGAAATTTTTAAATTCTCTAATTTGATAAAGACTGAACGCGCGGGCTAATTGCGGTAGGTGGATTCTTATGTCAGAGGGGATAGTGAACTGTTAAAGAAATCGGACTGTCAACTTACAACCATCGATATGATAAAGTAACCTATTATTTTTTATCGGGACAGTAATGTATTTTGATACTAAACACTGTCTTCTTAGTATTTGATTCGAAAACTTTTAAATATTTGTCTGTGGAAATATCCTCGAGTCTGGTCGCGAAGGCGTCGAAACCGCGTGCGCGCGCACCCCTAGTCTCTCGGTTGTCCTCCCGCGTCACGCCGTCCCACCGCGCTCATCGGATTGTGGAACTCCTCGAGTGCCCACCCACCCATCAGCGACATGGTACACGCAGGCTGTGGCTGTATAGAGATTCGGATCCTCTATGCTGCGCTGGGTTCGGTACATGCCTACGTACATGTTGGTGAGGGGTGGGTGGGGATCTCTTGCCCCCCCCCGGCGCGGGTGGATCGTGGATGATGCCAGAAGCCGGCTTAGAGTAGGTGGCTTATAGACACGGCGGGCATGATAGTCCTCAATCTTTTTAGAAGCAGTCGCTCTTAAATATAAGTCGCATTTTTATAACACTAAATATTTTGTATATTTCGGATACATGTGTAACTTTCATATTTATCATTTACAATATCAACTAAATACAGCAATCCCGATTTTTTGTTGTTGTGGAATTACAATTTCATGTTAGTTCATGCATTCATAGTGTGTTCACGTGTTCGTGTTTCTTCATGGAGTCTCATGTTTTTTTTTTGCCTCCATGTTCGTTCATGTATTCATATAGAGTTCACGTGTTTCTTCACTGAGTCAATTTTTTTTTGAATTCATGTTACTTCGTGGATTCCGTATTCATGTTCGATCATGTGTACGTCTTCGTTCGTGTATTCATAGTGAGTTCATGTTAGTTCATGCATTCAATGTTAGTTCATGTATTCATGCCTGTACATATTATCTGGGAAAACAACGTGTTAGGATTCTGACATTCATAGAATGTCCATACTGCTAAAGACTAAAAATAGATGTATTTTTGTAACAGAATATATATGAACTCCAGTCTCGAGTCTCGAACTCAATCTAAACAATTATTGTTCATTGTAAACTGCTTGTAACTCACTGAATATAAATGGTTACTGTAGAAGTATAGGACTAAGACAGGACTGATGATCAGTTTATGGCTATCGTTACGCCCTATTTTTAGGATCGGATCTATGGGATGTATCAAGTAATAGATGTATATGACAACATGATTTCACTGGTCACGATCATTGAAATTATTGGCCCAAGTCGATGATTTTCCGGCCTAAAATTTTGGTTTGCTTCAATGAAACAAAATCAGCAAGTAGTCCCTTTCATAAAAAAAGAACCAAAGTAAAACATAAGACAAACATTGGGCTGAAGATAGGGCGGTCAAATTTAATTTCAATGAGAGCTTGGAGAAGGATATATTTTCACTGAGAATATAGTATCACTGTAACATATACAAGACATCTGTCCGTGCTGCTTCTTCGTAATATAGCTGTGAAAATAAAATCGATTTGAATGATCTCAATGTTGAATTTGATTTGGAATATGTTTACTTAAGTTGTGTATATATTATACATATATATATATATATATAAAGCACTTTCTGCCGTGCCGCTGCCTTCTCAGAGAGTCGTAAGCCGTATCCGCCCTGCTGCTTCCCTTAAATCACTTACATAAAACAACCCCTCATCTCCTTTTGCCCCATCCCTCGACCACTTCCACCGCTCTCTCGTCTCATATTGCCACTCTGTAGCAGTCTCTTTGCTACTTCTTGTCCCGGAATCTCGATCCTCTGCATCAGCGGCGGTGAAACTTTTGAACACGGGCGCCGTGTCACATAATCCATAATTTTGCACGGATTTAAGCCTGCGTAGGAAAAGTGTTATGTCGGTGGCGTATTTATTTGTCGACGATTTGCATTCAATTTTTTTCAATTGAAGGTTTGTATCTCAATCCAGTGCCCGGTCCGTGGTGCAGTGGTCAACGTTGTTTGCTTCCGTGACGGACCGCCCGGGCTCGATTCCCGCTACGATGGATTTTTTTTCAAAAAATGCAAGGGTGTTTTTATTGTTGAAAATCCCTTCCCACTTTTCCGATCCCAAAAAAGCGGCGCGCATAGCGACAGCGATTAGCTAACCACTAGTCCTCTTATCCTTTCATTCCCTACTCTATACTAAGAGAGTTTGAGCAACTGAGTAACAAGCAGTTCTAATAGAAAAAAAATCATGCTGAGATAAACTCCCGAGAGGAGTCCACATGCTTCAAGCTGAGAGCGGACATGGTAAAAAAAAATCAATCCCAATAAAGCCTCACATTCTTCGGTCGCCAATTGGTTTTTTTTGTTGGGTCTAAGTATTTATAAGGTCTCAAAATGTGTGTCATAGGTTCGCCATCACTGCTCTACATACATACACGTATACTTAGTAATCGGAAGTTTGCGGTACGTTCGCTCACTGTGGCATTTAAAGATCTGCCATTAAACTCCGAATGCAGTATTGTCTGGGGACCTGATAAAAGTTGAGCATTTTCACAACTTCATCGCACTGTATAAACGGTGATATACGCCGTATTTGTGTATTTAGATCGCTGCGCGTCATACTCAACTCATGCCACGATTTTGATGGTAAATGTATTTTTTCCAAAAATTGTTTTTTAAAAGTACCCATGAATCTCTCAGCTATAGAGCAGGTTTAAATTAGTTTATTTATTTATTGTCCCCGTCGTACTTCAAGCTAGTGTCAACTTTTTTCAAGTCTTTGCTTGTTTTGTCAAAGTTAAATTTACATTAGAGTAGCGCTCGAACGGTAGTCTCCAGTATGTGACTTCGGTCATCCGACCAAACGTGTTTCATTATCAACACATCCAATGCAGAAAAAAAATATTCCACATTTATTCGTCAGACCGCCCGGGTTCGATTCCCGGTACGAGCATATTTTTTCAGTCGATAAATCGATTCGGCTCAGAGGCAATGGGTGTTTGTGTTGTTAAAAATTCCTTTCCACCTTTCCGATCCCAAAGAGCGACGCATAGTGACAGCGAATAGCTAACCACTAGTCGTGTCTTAGTCCTCGTATTCTTTCCATTCCCACTCTACCCGAAAAAGTGATGTTGAGCAACTGAGTAAAAAGCAGTTCTCGTAGAAAATTATACAGTCGCGAAGATATAAATCCGCGCACCCTTCACAATTCCATTAATTTGCGAATACTTCTTCGAAATCTTTACTGATTTCCATTTTTTTTCTTCCTATTATAAAAAAAACTAATAGCCACATTTTGAATAACGAGCAAGATTTCAAGACTAAATTATGGAAAACTGCAAAAAAATGTAACCGCGATTAAAGCCCAAATTGAAGCAGTTTTCGGGGGAAAACTTACCAAATAGAAAAAAATCGCGTATTGTAGACTGTGTAGAAAGTATTGGGGTGCGCGGATTTCTTTTGTTGCGACCGTTTGTCGAGATAAACCCCGCTTGGAGTCCATATGCACCAAAAAAAATATATTAAAAAATGTTGAATGTTTTCCGGGCATACCAAGAGAGATTAGTGAGAGATGGAGATACTTCACTATCTGGTGTTAATTGAGAGCGGGGGGTGTAATGGATTGAAAAACAATCCTAGCTATCGCAACACTTTCTTGGTTCGGCGTATAACGATGGAGTGTTGCCGAGCGAGGGTCGGGGTGGGGGAGAGGGGGGGGTTGTATGTTAACCAATATGCCCCGATGTTTCCCCGCACAATTCACTTGACTTGTTCCATTACAATAATTAGCATCATCGTCGCGGAGTCGTCGGAGGCGCGTGCGTCAAGTCGCCGCCGCTCCACCCGCCAAGTCACTTGACCCCGCCGACTGGCCCCGAGTCAAGTGGACGAGACGTCGCGAGTCAAAGGATGGGTCGGGTCGGGGGTCGGCCGCGCGCATTTTTGACAATTAGTGCCTAGTTGAATATTTCACTAATTCCCCGAAGACCGACCGAGCCAGCGGAGAGGCAACTCGACGACGCCGGACCGAAATCTTGTCGGTCAGATACAAATGAGTCTATCAAAAAAAAAAAAGTTTTTGAATATGGAATCTTTCTTATTTATTTTCGAATTTTCACTTTTTTGCCGACATTCAATATTCTATGAGAGAAAAAAAACATACTTCTTTGATTATAAAATAATAAAACTTTGTGTGTACTTATTTCACAGTTACTTTATGAAGATCAGGACCAGTTTCGCATTTCAGTCGATAATGCTTGCAATGAGCGAAACCAGTCCTGATCTTGATTAATTAATCGTGGAATAAGTAGGTACAAAAACGTCCTTTCCACCGATTATTGACAGTGAACATTGATTATCTCATTTGGAGTCGCTCAGCGTGTCTTCCTAGAACAAGTAGTCAGCCAATCTTTCACTTTATGCTTTTATGATAATATACGGGATGTTCATGATAAAATAACTTCAAAAAAACATTACACACATATTTAAAAAAATATGTTTGAAAATGCTCGTGATGAGGGAAACCGGCCCTGGTCTGAAGAAATGAATTGCAGAATAAGAACATTACTGCCTTTCCGCCAAGTTATTGGTAGTGATGAGACAAATCCACGCCTTTGGATACAAATCCAAGAGTCGATGTATGAACCGACTCCATTTGGGGACTCGAGGCATTTATAGAGCAACTCTATGCCAATAAAGCCCAGGTTGAAAATGATAAAACCAATGGAAACGTGAAACATTCGTTTGTGAATGTATTTTTGCTTTCTCGCTTGTAATGCGCGATCAAATCAACCGGAAAAAAATACTCATTCCTATCCGAATAGATGAACAAAAAAAAACGACCGGGATAGCAATTTGCGCCGTGTCGCTTTTGGAGCGCTGCTCCGCGCCATCCACGATTCACTTAACCCTCGGCCTGACCCGCTTTAGTGACTTGTATCGCCGTCGTAATAAACGATCGGCGGGGCATCGCAGTCAATCTGCGATGCCAACAACAGCGGGCACCGGACCGGACCGCTCGTGAAATAATAACAGCGGGGATGTGCGGCACTTGACCCGCTTCGTCTGGGTCGAGATGTCGTGACTGAGAAATCGACAGCGGCATAAAGTTCACGGTTTATTGATATGCATGATGAGAAACGGAGACGGTTAACATGCTGAGTCCCACCGCTGGAACGGACGGACACGTCAAGTACACCGGGAGATAAGATGGTCAAAATTTCCACACTTTTTAAGAAATACGAAATTTGGATCATTTGAATTTTGTAATTTTCCATGAGTTTTGTCGTTAAGGGCACGGGCTTCGCATTTCGGCATCTTCAGGCATTACAAGTGCACGAATGTACTTGATCTGACTTTTCGCTAATTCATTTAGACTACGTTAAATGCAATTTTACTTGGTGATCTACTTTTATTGTACATCCGTGCACTTGAAATGCCTGAAGATGCCTGAAAAGTACAAAATTCAAACAATCCAAATTTTACATACATCCATATCTCGTAACAGAAATCAGTAGTGCGATTTAATAATGAAACTGACGGGACTGGGATTAGATCCCGTGATCGCTCCGCAACCGAAACCATTGGTTGATGGATTGATTGAGTAGGCTTTTACTTGGTAGAACTCCATTATAATACGGTAAGAAAAATAACAATGTAATTTAATTCTACAGAAGTTATTTTATATATTTGTTGATAGCTATTTCGGCTTACGCCCTCGTCAGTACTATTGTTGTTGATACTCGACAAACATATACGCAAGTCTTCGTTGAAATAAATCATTATTTTTGAAAGATAAAATCTACATAATTTATAGTGAATTTCCTAGATACCCGGATTGCTATCGACATAATTATGTTCATACGAAATAAATTAATAATTGACCCCGTTCACTTGACCGACCATTGCTCGTCGTTGCCTTGTCCATCAATAGGGTAAAATTATTACCAGCAACTAGGTTAGGTTGTCACGCCTTTGATTCCATCTATCATTTACACATTCCTTTGATTATTATTTATTGATACGCAGGGCGTCCCCATGCCGGGACACTCGCGCTGTTCGTTAACGTATCCGGGATTTTTTTCTTTGCCTTTCAGTATACCGAACCTAGAATCTGTGTGAATGTGTTTTTTGTTATATGCCAGCGATAATTGCGTTAATTCAAAGTGGGAGATGATTTTTAATTATTTGCAAAATTGGTTTCTTTATTTGAAATTCTACTAAGATGAAACTGTTCCTTGGCATATTAAAAAAAATGCAATACGTAATAATCATTAAATAACCTAGTAGGGTACGTGGTGCAGTGGTCAACGTCGTATGCTTCCGTGACGGACCTCACGGGTTTGCAGATTTTTTTAGTCGATTTATCGATCCACTCTGATTCTGTTCGAAGGCGATGGGTGTTTGTAATTTCAAAAATTCCTTCTCACTTTTCCGATCCTAAAAAGGCGAGAGTGATTAGCAAGCCAGTAGTCTTTTCCTGGTCCCCGTATCCTTTCAATCCCTACTCTCTTCGAAAAAGAGAGGTTGAATTGAGTAACATGCATCTCACGTAGAAACAAAAAAAACACGTTGAGATAATTTCCGTGAGGAGTCCATATACTCAAGGATATAAGAGAGCGGAAAAAATCATTCAATTAATTCAATTATCATTCCGCACAAAGCCTTACAGTGATTTTACACGCCTATTTTTTTTTTTTTTAATTTTACGTGATAATACCGTCAGAACGCCGTGCGATGTAAATTTTTCTCTGAAGAATATCACTACCCCGTTTCCCTTCGCGTGAAGTTGCCTAATTAACGCTGTCGGGGTAGTTTCACGGGGGTAGGTCATGAGCGTGCAAATTAATTACTATTACGCTGCCGCGCGACTGCGTCAATTCCAACCCCCCCGCCCCCGTGTTGTGAGGGATCCCTCCGTCGGGGCATTCTGTTGTCTGCTGATTATTTCTGCGACCGCGTGTAAAGCCTTCCATTTCCTCCGCGCGTTTCCGAACGCCGTTTTCTTCACCGTCTTGCCGTTTTCTCACTCACCCCACGGGTTTTCCCCCGTCTTCTTTTTCTCTCGCTTTTCTATCTAGATTCTAGACTGCAGCGGGTGGGATGCCGACTGTGCTATTCCCGCGTTTATGGAACGATTCTCAAAATTGCGGCGAATAAAATCGTACCGTTATTATATGTATTTAGCTTTTCTTTCAAGTTTTACATTTTTTATTATTATGAGGACAAGCAAGTAAACCATGACTTTATTTGGCACAGTGTGAATACAAAATGTACCCACCGTAGTAACCGAATATTTCTGAATTGCAATTGTATGATTTACAATTTCGACTGAAGGTCAAATTTGAGTGTTGTCGTTGACGACTCAAGTTTCGCCTTTCGACATCATCAGGCATTTCAATGGCACGAATGAACTTTTGAACTGGTTCCTATTATCAAGATACAGCAGATAACAAATTCTAGATATTTTATTTTTACGTTTGTGAAGGTATTCGAGCCTTAAGGGTAAAATAAACGTAACTCGATTCATTGTTCATTGCTCCATTAAACCCTAAACATCACGTTAGAATAAACTACTTTTTTATATTTAACAAATAATTAAGAAAGCCAAAGCATCGCATTTAAAGATAATGAAAGACAGCAGCAGAAAATAAGTTGTATTTTTGAAATCTGTTTATTGACTCTCCTGACAAGTAAGGAAGAAGGAAGGAGTCTCTAAGAAGCCGACATATTATTTATCATTATCATCGGGCGTCCAGTAGGTGTCCAAAGTTAAATCAAAGGTTGTTACTTGTTGTTACAAGTATAAACTGTTGAATTGAATCTCTCGCATCCCATCCACCGGAAGAGTATCCTTGCTTAAACACAGCCGATATCTAAACACTCACCATGCTTCGCGCAGCTTAAAATCTGAGCGCAAAGATTGGAAACGTTTGGGCGGCGTTCAATCGCGGCGGAGTGTGCCACGCCGCCCGATCGATAGGCGGACAACCAACTGCCAACTGTGGAACACGGCCCTGCCTGCCTGCACACACTTTGCCCACTCGACCGGGTGACTAGTTGCCTGTCGGCGACTTACTTGGCTATACCGCCCGACCGGGGGGCGGCGTTTTGCGGCTGCAATTATTTGCCATTGCTTACATGCACAATGTAATACCGACGACGTGTTTGCTTTACGGTACGCCGTTGTGGCAACCCTGCATGCGCGTGAATTATTTTTTCATCAATTGTCCGAAAATAAATGGATGATTACAATTCCACTAAAATGTGTTTTGTTGTCTGTCTGAGTCCATTTATATAATGCCTTTATTTTACCGAGAGAGTATGCCAAATATTGGCCTCTTAGGGTAAAAAAAAACGTAACTAGATTTTTGCCAGTTTTGAGTTATGAATGCCACTAGATCAGTGGCTCTCACGGAAAATTGTATTGTAGCCGCATCGTAAACATAAGCGGTCCTAAGGAAATGTCTGATACCGCACCAATTTTTTTGGTTTTAAGTCTGTTGTACCTGAGGTATGTCAAATGTACCCAACAATGATTGTCAATTTACTATTGGTATTAATTGCTTCCGAAATATTAAACTTTCAGAGTCTATGTTGACAAATTAACTTATTTTTTGTGAAATCAATAATTTCTACGAAACTGTTGGTAAAACAAAATATTGATACGTTATGCGTCGAAGAGACATATCAATAGGATAAGTGGATACGAAGATAGTTCAATACAAATTAAAATCAATTTCTTGTTCATGGCTCCGCTGAACCTTTAAACAACACATCAGAAAAAGTCAAAGCCAGAGCCGTAGCTAGGGGCTGGCGAATAGGGCGATCGAGCTGTGCGCCAAAATGATGCCAGGAATGCAACGTCTACTCCTTGCCATAGGCCCCAGAGGACCTTGTTACGGTCCTGGTCACAGTATACCCTTGAATGATAAAGAAACATTTTTAGTTGTCAAAAAATAGGCGACATTGATAACTGGTGAAACCTGTTTTTTTGGCACTCCTGAAAAGTAGAGTAACATAAGTAATAATTCTCAGGTCGATATTGAAAACTCAAGTTTCAAGAGAGTTACAGTGAGATAAGTTATACATATATCGAATCGATTTTTTTCTTTTATTATTCCCGGAGATAAAGAAGAAATCGGGGTTATGTAAGATCCAACCCTACACCAGTACGTTGACAGTCGTATTTAATTACAGCTCGTGGTGTGTTCCCGAGTGTGCCAAATAATTTATCTTTTTTAATTAAAAAAAAAAATTCCAACAAATTATTTTAGCTAAGATTTTTTCTCGGAAGAAAAAAATATTAATCGTGTCGCTCAATTAACCTCGCTAATTGGCTGTCCTAATGATCCGCGACGAGTGTTTTCTTTATTGGCTTTATTAATGACGCACGATAAAACGGTGTGCCAAAATATTTTTAATAATGTGTTTTTTTATTTTCGGATTTGTTCGCCGGTGGCGTTTTTCCCCATTTATTATGAGAACGTATTTAAAAATGTATCAAAGATAATTTATTTCATTTTTTTTTGACAAATTATGTAAATCAATCATTTTTTTTTTAAATAGTTTTTTTAATCATGCTTTTGACAGCTCTGATTAAATACATTTTTTTTTGAAATATTTTTGTATGAAATATTTTTGTCACATTTATCTTGGCAAGATGGAATGAGTCACTAGCTAATATAGGTTTGTATATTTTATTAAAGAAGTAATTTTAGGATCAGATGGGTGCGTGGAAATTTTAAAAATCACAAATACCGATGCCTTTGAATCAAATTCGATTTAGAGATCAAATTTATTAAACTGCTCACATTGGGGCTTGAACCCTTAAGCACCACAACTAAAGCCAACGACCTTGACCACAGACACAGTTGGCCATATTTGCTTTTTTTCAATGTCAATTAATTTATAGTAAGCGTGAAAATTTTTTATGACTTATTTTAATATACTATACTTAAGTCTTCCTGTATTTTAAAAATAACCTTTTAAGTTATATTTATTTTTGTTAAAAAAAAAGCAGTGTATTCTTTAGATGTTGCGTTCATTTCTTTCAAAATAATTGCTTCTTGCAAATGGACTACTATTGGAGTATTTCGTTAGTTGGATTTATGTGAATCTATCGCTTAACCTTCCCAGGACTTGATTGAGTTTTGCGTATTTAAATCAAAAATTTCTTTCACAAATACCCTTGAAAATAGCACAACTCCAGGTAGTCGTAAAACAATTAATTTGTTTCATCGTATCCTATATTCTTCAAGATTTGTTATTCGCTCCACATTTTTGTACTGTAGATAATGAAGTATTTTACTAACATTTGTTTTCTCTCTTTTTCCAGGAGGACCACCGAGTAAAATCGCAAAGCGCTCCAATGAGGTAGGCGGGGGCGGGGGAGGCCTCGGTGGCGGAGGGGGGTCGTACGCGGCCGCCCTCCGCAGCCTCGCTAAGCACGCCGGCCCCGAGTCCGACAAAGACAAGGAGGCGGCCAATGCCAATCCCATGCACCACAATAGCGCAGGCGGTAACGCCAGCAGCGGCGTAAAGCCCTCCTCCCCTGCCAACGCCCTCCCGCCTCCCTCCTCTTCCCTGTCGTTGAGTCAGAAGACTTCGGGGCTAGAGTCCCATCAACAGCACGCTCCCCCGCCTCCGCTACCGCCCAGCGGGTTTCAGCCGTACCGACCCGACGACAGGTGAGAAATCTATCCGATTCAAATGTCTTTTAATATCATCGGAGATCAATTATGTACATTCAGCTTGTTGTGGGAATTTTTCTGAAACACCTAATGACTTGACAAGATGATAAAGATGATGAAACCTGTATTTGTTCAGCTATATTGTCTCTCTTTCTTGTGATTTGTCCATGAGTTTGAATGGTTGAATTATTATTGCATATTGTTCGAAACCAATGATTGAAATCAGATTTAGTTTAGGGTCTATTTGTTTAATCACTGTCATTTTTGTATCCGGTGCTATCCCGCCATACATATCTAAGATGGGCATCCATTGCAGCCAATTAGTCGATCTTTTCTTCAGCTCCAGGCAATACTTCAAATCACAACTGGGGAAGCTGTAAGACCAACAGAATGGTTATTTATCGTCTTCAATTGTAATTCTATAGTGTTGTAAGTCTTCAAAAATTTTACCCACAACAAAGCTGTGAATGTAAATATTTGATTCATCGTTTGTTAGTTTTTATTAAAGATTTTCTACATTTCTCTAAGATACATAGCATTGAATGAAGTATTCAAATGCATAAGAACTTTACATTATTTATGAAATAATACTGACCATTACGTTACCAATACGATGTCTGTTACTCTTATCAGTTTGCCCTTTGCATATAATAATAATATTTCTACCTATATAAATTATGAAATATAATAAATTGTGCCATATAGTGTATATAAAAAAAGAGCTATTTTGCAGTGCAAAATTTGATGTGTTCAAGTGTCCCTATTATTTCAGTAATGCCGATATTTATTTTCCATATTTTGTCTATGGCGGTTGTGTTGTAATTTTTTGTGAATTTTTTTAATACAACAGTGGTATTTATCCCAATCTAAATAGGGAGATGTTGTCATTGGTTTCCAGGCTGAGCCACCCGGCGGCCTCAACCTTTGGCCTGGTGGATCCCGTTCAGTACTCGCACTATGCACATCCGGGATTATATCCCAGCGCTGCTTTGCAGTACAGGTTTGTTATACTTCAATCACTACAATAGGATTAGGAATAAGCGGGATGTTTGGCCTAAAATGACCTTTTGGTTGAAAAGGGTTGTATTAATCGCATTGTATCATGTGTGTTAACCAGGGCTGTGGAGTCAGTAAAAGAAAGTTCGACTCCGACTCCAGCATTTACCAAAAACACGACTCTGACTCTGACTCAGACTAAGAAAAGTTTTTCACGTTTTTTTCCTAATTTTCCTATTTATGTATATTCAATTAAATATCAACCCTACCAATTCGGCCAATAGCTAAATTTCACATATTATATGCAAAAATTAAAAGTTCAAACTTTTCAAAATTTCTGAGTACGACTCCGGCCAAAACGCCGCGACGACTCCAACTCAACAGCCCTGGTGTTAATTTCAGAGTCATCTGTTGTTGAATAATGGAGTTATCAGAATGCCGGAGTTTTTTCAGCACACTATTTTTCATAAAGTTATTTGATAGAGATCTCACATAATCATCACTATTTCCATCATCAAGATCACTTTTTCCAAATAGAATGGTTTGAGTCATGAAAATCCACTCTTAAAATATGTAACATGTAAACATATTTACTTGTTCATTGTTAGAAGTGAATTTTACCCTATCAAAATAGAATAACAAAATATCAATCCAAACTTCTATCTCAAAACTGGGACAAGAGCAGTTAGAACCTTTTCAAAGTAAGGTGTCGTTTCAAAGTAAGGAGTCCCGTGCCGCTCTAGCCAATCAGGTGACATTAGGCAGGTATTTTGAACAGCTGGAGACACCAGTGATGATGCACATCGACCCTTTGAAGCCAAAAAGATGTTTTTCTTTTTCACTCGAAAAGAGCAGGGATAGAATTGAGGACGAAAACAAGATTAGTGGTTAGTTAGTCACTCCCGCTATGCCTGTTATAACCCATTGTTTACGGTACCATAGGAATTGATAAGGCCCGTAAACAAATTGTTAAGAATTGGTTTGGTGTGGAAGGGAATTTAAAAAAAACAGACATCCATGTCTCCAAACTAAAATCGATAATTGTACTAACACAATGCTTATGGAGTGTACAAATTTGTGCCTTTGCTAATTGGCCATCAAATACGAAATAACATGGTAATTAACCAAGTAATTGAATGGCCCCGTAAATAAAGTGTTAATAAATGAAACCCACCTGACTGGGATTCAAACCTGAGCGCTCTGCAACCAAATTCAAATGACATCAATACACGACAACGAACTATTTACTAATTGTCAGTTAAAAATTTTTCTATGCACTCGAATGCTTGAAGATGCCGAAAGTCAAAACCTATAATGACAAAATTTTCTTACGTACTTTCGATGGTTTCAGCGGAAACTTTGTGGAAGTTCATTTTAAAATAACTTTGATTATTCCACATATTGTGCTACTAACTGTGACACGTGTTTTGCCTCTTTCAGAGGCATTTCCGGTTGCTCGCCACTGCTTACATTATTTCCAATTAAAAGGTTTAACCCAAATCTATCTGATTGATTGCATCTCATTAGTTAATATTTTGTAATGCTAACGTCATTAGCAGTATAATTATTTGTTTGCTTTGTTTTGATTCTATAACCCCCCCTCCTTGCTTCCCATAAAAAGGAAAAATCCCTTTTGTAATTTTATCATTTTAAAACAATAGAATCAATCTTGCTTCATTACTTAAGCAAACTTTGCGATAGTATGTCCGAGTTACAGTTAGTGGCACAATACATGGAATAATCAAAGTTATTTAAATTTTTAGATTAGGAAGTGTTTTTATATGATTCTCTTCATAATGATATATGCGTTCAATTGCCACAATGTTCTCTGTCCAAAGGTTCGAAGAGCAGCTTTACTTGGAGAGAGTGCTGCGCCCTCCGATAGGCTATGTGGGCGGCGGATATGGGGCCGCACCCCCTCCCCCGCACTCCCATCCGCATTCTCATCCCCACCCCGCGCACCTCTCCGCTCACCTTTTTCAGCCCCTGCCGCCCCCCATGGCCATGATGTCGCCCGTCATGCACGAGAGGTAAGCGTCACTGTTATCTCTTTATATCCGCGCAACATTCACTCAGCCATGGTCTCTCTTTAAATCCGCGCAACATTCACTCGGCCATGGTCTCCGGTACATTGACGGTGAACATTTTCTCACACAGCGTAATTGTGAGCTGAAAGTCTAAGCCATCTTGCCGGTTCTAAATGTTTTTTTAAAAAAATTAATTGACCCTTTGAGCGGTGTCTTAGTTGTTTTGAAAATAAACTTCAGTAATAATAAGTAAATTGAATTTTTTTTTGGTGTTACTGCACAAAATTTCAGGCAATCTGGGAAGAACATTATTGATTATTCTAAATAAATAAAAAATATATTTTTTGTACCACTTCCACGAGTAGTAATATTGTCAAAAGATCAGCACCGGTTTCGCTCATCGCGAGCATTTTCAATTAAAATAACCACCGATAATAACATTCCTGATTATTTAAAGCAGCACAAAAAATTGTATGAAATAATTTCTACCTAGAAGCTTCTATTTCTGATTCAGGCCAAAATCTTAATTGTCTCCATATTTGGACATGCAGTTCTCTATTGACGTTAGTGGATTATTACTTTCGATATGAAAAAATTGGGTATTGTGTATAATCAGTAATTTATTATTTTCGATATATTTTAATAATACTTTTGCTGCTTCATTTATTCTCCTTGGATGAATGCTATTGCCTTGGGATTCTTTGATGGCTGCCCTTGTGATTGTCCAAGGCTTGATCATACATAAAATATTGCATACTTTTCACTATGTCTTATCTTATTTTACCGCTTTGCAGGATGAAACTGGAAGAAGAGCACCGGGCTCGCATTGCCCGAGAGGAAGAGAGAGAGAAGGAACTGCAGCAGCAGAGAGACAGAGAGAGAGAACTCCGAGAGAGGGAGAAAGAGCTGGCCGCTCAGAGAGAGAGGGAGAGGGAAAGAGAGAGAGAAAGGGAGCAGCGCGAGAGGGAGATGAAGGAACGTGAGCAAAGGGAAAGGGAGAAAGAACGCCAGCAGCGGGATAAAGAAAGACAAAGGGAGAGAGAACGCGAAAGAGAGAGAGAGGAACAGAACAGGATGATGGCGCACATGCACCTGTTGCAGCCGACAACGGCCGGTCTCTTCCAGCACGGTCTACCGATGGGAGTGCCCGTGCATCCTCACTCTCAGAGAGTGTCGCCTTCTCATATGGGACTTCTGCCACCTCATTTGCTGCCCCACTTGGGCATGCTAGGACAAGGGCCTATGGCCGTCCCACGCCAGCAGATGATGCACCCTGCACTGGCCCATTCGCCTTACCCGAGCAGACACCTCCCGGCCGGATACCCTGGAGCTGGGCCGCCACCGGCCGCTCCAGCCCCCGCACCGGCACATTCTCCGCAGCAGCGCTCAGCTCCCTCTCCGCACGGGTATGCTCCACCGCGATCACCTCACGGCGCCCCCGGCAGGTCGCCGCACTCTCCTTACCCTCGCCCCTCCCCCAACCCTCATTCAATTCACAATTTGACGAGGCCCGAACCTGCCAGGCCACAACAGTACGCGCCTGTCTCCGAGGCGTCAGCTCCATCGCCTTCCAGGCAGAGGACACCGACGTCGTCGCCTTCGCCGTCTAGAGAGAGACTTCAACCGACGGAACTCACAGTGGCAAGCAAGAGCGCTGTCGAGATTGCCAGCTCTCCCGCCGAACGCCCCGCTTCCGAAGAGATCCGGTCCAGAGTGACCGGCCCTGCTGCAGAGTCCCCCGCCCTCCGGAAGGACGCGTCTCCCGCTGAACCCGCCCCGCCGGCTGTCCCCGACGGTGCGTCCCTACCTTCCGTTAAAGATGGCGAAGAGCGTCCCTCTAGCGGGAATGCGGAGATTAACGCTTCCTCTGCGGAAACCGTAGCGCCCCCCGCTCCCGTTGACCCCGACGCCGTTTGATTTAATGTATCAATTTCGCCGTCGTCGTTTACCCCTCCGCCGTGTAGAGCGGCCGCAAATTTCGCGCTTTACGGGCGTTTCCAAAACGCCTTCGGCTTCGACGTCTCGGGCTGAATCCTGGCACAATGAAATAATGACAGGCCGCTGAGGTCCAGTGAGTAACCGTGGAAATGAGAGATAGGTTTTTTTTTATAACCGTCGGCTTATATCGAAACTGTCTTGTTGATGTGAAATAAATAATGTTGATTATGACATATCACCATTGTTTTTTTTATCTACCTTTCTTGCAAATATCTCTTTACACATATCGCTTCACACCTCGCCGTTGATTTTGTTTTAAATTGTATTTGAATTATCACAAACTTTCACCAACTTAGAAGAAAATATTACCAACTTGACTTTTTTCTACTTTAAATTATGCAAACATCTTTAGAATTGGTAAAATGCTGCTCATACCAAAAACAGAAAACATAAATATACAAATATACTTTTCTCAGCTCCCATTCTATTAGAAATTTTCAATTTATATTTGTTTCATTCACAGACACACAGTGGGTAAAGGAAAATAATTATATAGTTGGAGCAAACTATTTTCAACGGAAGTAATGTTAAATACGATATTTGTGTCCCTTCACCTCCAGGCTGGAGGAACGCATCTTAACAATAATGGGTATGTAATAATCTTTGTTTCGTGAATCAAACACGGTTCGAAGACTCGATCCGACCTGACATTTGACCACTGTCATTTCATTGCAGCAGGATTCAGCCGACGACATTGGGTTTCCATACATACAAAAGGCTTTCTGTTATGTTACTAGAAATGTAATCAAACGCTACCCACTGAATGTACAATTCTGGATTCGATAATACTTGCATCTTATTCTTTAGTCACGTTTATAGTTTTTTCTTCTTCTTCTTTTAAATATTGTTTTAAGTTGTGAATGACGTTTAGGCATGGACAGTTTTTATTTTGATTTTTTAAATAGGACTTTTGTTTATGGTCAGTCACAATCTTTTGTTTATGGTGGGGCGTTTTCTTGTAAAGAATTTCATGAATAACTTTGTATTTTCTAATCAAAGTGACTGAAACGATATCGGCCTATTGTAGGCGAACCACTTATTACATGCCTAATATTATTTATGTTATTTAAGATATCCGAATGACTAGAGCCGGCAACGACGGGTCTAAAAATTAAAGACACATTAAATATTTATGGATGCACTTAGTTAACTGTCGTACGGTAGTTGTCCAACAGATGGCGGTAACGTTATCCAGTTAGCTGTGTACAACACTCTAAAATGTTTATTAAGCGTGTCTGTATCTTTTAAATTGTCATTCTTGTAATATGGAAATGATGACGTTTTTGAATTGTTCACGTTGTTATGTTTTTAATAAAATGATTCTGAATCTGCAACATTTAAATAATAGAACAAGAATGGCCAAATTATAGTCTTCTGTTTCACTATTTGTACAATTCATTCGCTTCAGATTATTGTAAATAAATTACGTTTAAATGACGGTGGATCAGTAACAGCTTTGACATTTTTGTCCAAATATTTAGTACATTTCGCTTTATTTAATTGTAATTTTGTTTGGCCATTTACGTTAAAAATTTATGCATGATAGTCAAACCGTATCGGCCATCTTGCTTCGGCGAGTGAAATGTAAATTTCGGTATTCTGTTAAGTTTGTTCTTGACAATTGCCACTACGTGCTTGGAGCATGTAAAATACTCTGTTCATCTTTTGTTTTCTTTCAAATCATCCCAGTGCTCCGTAGCTTTACTAAGTACATCCTACATCCCGTTGGAAGAAGAGATACGTAGACTTAGAGCATTCACCGGACGTTTTCAAGCCATTCCATTGCCGCTATTTAACCTTTGAAGGAGTATGGACGTACTTTTGGTTCAAACAGTAGAATGAATTAAATTCAATATGAAATAACTTGGATTATTCCACGTATTGTGTTAACTAATTGTGACATGTGCTTCGCCTCTTTCAGAGGCATCTTTGGACTTACTATTGCAAAGTGTAATTAGTAATAAAGCAAGGTTATGTTGAATTACATTCATCATAGATTTACTCACTTCTGTTCAGTACACTCTGTTGCCTCTAATTTCCTGACTATGTCAAAACGTTACTATTCCAATCACAGTTACACTGAGGTGCATGAAACACTGTCAGAATGCATGCCTTCAATAAGTGTCACTCCATAATGACAACAATAGCATTGAATTGAAAACTGCTCCAGCTTCCCCTAACGTAGAGATATAAATGAGGAGCTTGGGATCAAACATGGTCAAATCCAGTTTTGATAAAAAACGAGATAGCGATGTAATATGGAAGTACGTATTCAAAGGCTTGTAATCTGATTTTAAAACTCACTGAAATCCTCATAGCTTCCATTCAATTCAAAATATTACTATAGAATCAAAACTGACCAAATTCTGTAGAGATTTTGTTTCATAAATGCCCAAATCCTAAATCGGCCAATAGCGTGTTAGCATTTGTCGGCCAAGACAGTTCAGTCAGTTGTTATCCAGCCCACATTGAGTGAAGTTTAATGTTGTTTGTGTCTGATTTTTAGTGTTTTTTTTTTTAATACGAATAGAGAAATGCATAAAGATACTATGGATAATGGTGCATCAAATTATATTAAAGCTCGGCAACATAAAAGAAATCCAGATTTTCAATTTAGAATCAATATTAACCAAACCGAAATACTTGCCCAAATCCAGTGGTTTGCGATCAAATTTAACCAAATCCATAAGATTTTTCATGATTTTGCTTAAATGGCAGCATATTCAGATTCTTTTAAAATGGCAAATGAATAAAAAATCAAATTAAACAGTTACTTGAATAATTTGTGATGGCGATAAGTTTTTATACGAAAAGTGTATTTTTCTCTGTTCAAGATAAAGTGGATGTTGTCATTTTTGATCCCAAGCTCCTCATATAATGAATCGTATTATCGAATTTTTGCATTTCACTCGTCATCAGTCGGGACATTATCCGGTTTGTAATAACCCCAGGTTAAATTAAACGATCTTTACCAGTAATTATTATTAAAACTATATCGATTACACTTGACTCTTTTTTACTATGAAATAAACTAACAAAACTACTTGGTATTGAAAGACGGTACACGCGTATTTATAACGTATTTATTTACTGTAATGATTTTGTGTACAGTGTACATAGTATTCGTAATAATGTTGTGTACTCTGACTGTTTGCGTATTTGTCGCACGTTTCGATTCACATGTCCCTCGCTTACTCGTTTTAATTTTCCGCAGCGTGCGTGATGGGGCTCTGCGCAGGGCCGACCTATTATTGTAATAAATCTCTACTTAAGGCTTTAATCGATACCCGAAAGCAATTCTCTTTAGTTAGCCTGCGATTTGTTATGCACGTGTAATCACTCTCTATTAGTGCCTGATTCAGTTACATTCAAATAATGATAGGTATAGATTAATTTTTAATCGTATTGCAGTTAATTTGAAATTAAATTTTCACCTGACGACTGATTTTAATACTAAAAACACGGTGGAAGAAAGTGGAGGTGAAAGTATGCCGATTTTTATATACGGATAGCTTATTAAAAATCTGTAACCAAACTCGCCTATAAGATTGTTTACTTTTTTGAAAATCGATTGCTTACTAGTTAGTCACTTTATTTATACAGTTAACTCTAAAAATGTTGTGTATTATATATAGTACTATATAATTATGGATTTCGACTGAGGGTGCTTGAGGGAATTTCAATATCAAATTTGAATTGTTTGAATTTTGTACTTTTCCATCAGTTTTGTCGCTAACGACCCGGGTATCGCCTTTCGGCATCTTCAGGCATTTCAAGTACTCTATGTTCATTTGATTAGTAACTAAATTTGAATCATTTGATATTGGTATGTTTTTATGAATTTTGTTGTTAACGACTCGGGTTTCTACTTTCGGTATCTTCAGGCATTTCAAGTGCGCGAATGAACAAATGAACTGACTCATAGAAGAAGTACAAAAGTCAAACGATTCAAATTTGATTTTGAAATTCCATCAAGCACCTTCAATCGAATTTCTAAATGATTAGTAACTCTTAAATCTAAAATTCGACCCCTTAGAGACAAAGAAACTTAACACATTGTTTTTATTCTTTCTGATTTATTTGTTAAACACAAAATAGTAATTGATTGTAATGTGTTGTTTGAAGATTTAGTGGATCTATCGACAAGAACGTGATTTTAACTATCTCTGTATCCACTTCTATTGATATGTCATTTCGACACATAACATTTTATTTTGTATCTTGGCGAAAATCAGGTAACTTTTACCCTAAGGGGCCGATTATTCAATTCACATTTTGAATCTGTATTGCAATCTCGATGATTTGAACTTTGACTTTCCACCCCATGTTTTCAGCCCACGATCAAAAAATTAACCACCTCTATGATTTTTATCGCTCCTAAAATATACCAGTAGCAGTGTCTCAGTGATGTAATTTTTTTTTTGTCTCATTTTGTGTGATGTTCCTTCTTACTTAGTTTGTTATTGCACATAGTAGTTAAGTTTCCGAAGTAAGGCACTAAACCTCACGGAGTTTAAATGTTTAACAATAATAACCACCGGTGAATAAATTTGACAGGCATATTATAGTATTTAGTAAAATTGGACATAATAAGTGAACTAGACAATGGACTACTCGATACGGGTAGATTATAACTGATCCTCTAATGTCTGATGATACCGGAAATCTGATTATTTCGAGTTTAAGTAGTTCAATAAACCAAAGTAATGTTACATCCAACTTTGACTAGTGACAGTGAATATTTATTGACATAATTTTATATGAATGTATAAAATTGTTCTTAATTCAAATGAAGTTTTTTTGTACTTTAAATGGATTCGAATTTTAAATTAAAATGATAACTTTGTTATTGCACTTGTGTGAAATAACAAAGTTATTAATTTATTTTTATTAGCTTTGGACTTTTTGGTTTCAATTCTTGCCAAATATGTGAAACACTATTTCTTGAAACGTTACATTGTGGAAATTGACTTTCTGTATAAAATTGGATAACATTGTTATTCCGCATGTAACTAAATGTGATCACGTGTCACTTCTTTTTAGACAGCGAACGTAATAACAAAGATATAATATTATTTTTAAATTGATGGACGCAATAGATTCCGTTGTAATGAAATGTCATGATCAACTAAAGCAGACGATAAACATAATCTTTAGTTTTACTTACAGGATTAATTTAAAACGATTCTTAGCAATCTATGATGTTACCCGTATAAATTATTAAGGTTAAAATATATGCCCTGTCGTGTTTTATTTAGTACTAGTGTTTTTACTAGAAATGGGATTTAATCATAGCTATTTATGAAGGAATATAAATTCGATTACAAGAGGTGAGCTTGTAATAAACAAGTTAACAAAGTGAATAATTACTTTGTTACTGTTATCTTTTTTTATGGCAGTCGTAACAAAATAATTGTGCTGTTATATTATTATACATGTGTGATTCGGCGGTAACTTTTGAAATTCATCCGTTGATAACTTTGTTATTACTCTCGGTGGGTGAAATAACAAAGTTATAATTTTACCATTCGCCGCCGTGTTGCCGATTTATTTCTTTTCTAGTTTACGGTTTTCGATAGTTTCGCTTTTTACGTTTTCTGCGTTATAGGGACTGCCTGTTTTGTGGCGGTGGAAAAAAAAACCTGTTCGGTTGAGTTTTACCAGTGAAAGTTGGATGTTTTGGTTCGGTTTTAATTCGAGTCGTGACGTTTTGTTTACGGAATATTCTCGTAAGAAACAATTTAGCCCATCGACGGACGTCTTATTTGGATAATATTGTTAAAATGAATATTAATTTATAATAATTGATAATAAGTAACTGTATGAAATACTATTGGCTTATTTATATTTATAATGTACATACGAATAGATTTTCTTCATCAATATTCGTAAAACCACTTGCAAAGGCTGTTTGTTCAATAAGATCTAGACTTATATTCATTTTTCTCTTGTCAACTTTCAATTATTGTTATTATTTGTGTTTTATACATACATATGTAAATTTAAGTTTCCTAGATAGTCTTAGCGATTATTTTATTTTATATATATATATTTTTATCATATATTTTTCGATAGTAAGTCATATAAAAACAACGCGAAACTAAAAAAATATATATGTAAGTGTTTAAAATTTAAGTAGGAAAAAAGCAATTATCTTTTTCGAATTCATCCGCACACATTTTATATTTCGATTATAATATTTTAAATAAAATAATAACACTGAAAATAATGATTTTCTTTAATTTCTTATAATCCTAATAAATGCGGAGATGTTTTCAAATTAATAAAGCACTTAAGAGTTTGCCATTTTTTATGAAGTGTCATTGCCTGAAGTGAAAATATCTCTCTGTCATAAAACAATTTATTTTTTTGTACGCAATCTTATATTATACCTACTAAAAATGTTTAAAAAAGTCTGTCGACCTTCAATATATTTTAATTTTGATATCATACATGGGTAATGGATAGAGTATTTATACTTTATTCACTTTTAAGGTGTTCACTGTCAATACTTGGTGGAATGGCATCATGTTAAAAATTTGTTCTCATACTTTACTGTCAATTTGATAAACCTGTGCGCATTTTGGTATCCTATTTCGTCATATTAATCATGTACATAATTTTTCATTAAACTATCCCAAGTGAAGCGCTATGTTTTAAGAATTTTTTAAACATCTCTATACTGCACTTTTGAAATGACTTATTTTTCAGTCGACCCATACGCATATTGAAGTAACAAAGATTGCAGGGTTTTTTTTTTTGTACAATTATTTTAATGTCCTTTTTTTACAAGGATCCGTTTCCTATCAACCAATAACAAAATCATTTCGGCCAGTGAAACACGAACTGTGATTTAACTATTTTCTACTTATCTTGAACTAGTTCAATGTTTAATTTTTTTTTTACAAACGTGTTTGTTTTTATTACAACATGAATTATTCCTTTTACGAATGTAAGACACTCTGTGAAAATTTTATTTAATAGCTTATATTGTAAATAAGCAATATGTGTTTTGATATATCAAACATGAATCCATGCAAGTGTTTTTTTTATCATTGTTTTTCCATTCAGGAGATTAAATTGATTAAATTATTGCAGGGACTTTTTTTATATAATTTTTTGTGTTTTTTTATTTGTAAAACTAAATATGACGGAGAGATTTTTACCTGATGGCGTACTTCGAGGCAATTAATTAGTTTGTGTACATTTTAAATATTGTGGTCGATTTGTTTTCATTTAGACATAAATAATATTACTTATTTAGTTAGTAAAACATATATATATATATATTATGATATATTACATCACCCATTCAAGAGGAACATGTGAAAAATGGTAATGAATACACAAAATAATGTAATTGTAAATATATTTTTATAAAATATGCCTAAGTATATAATTATTATGAAAAGAAACTAATAAATTGAATTCAATGTGAATACATCAACGGAATACTTTTAAAACCTGATACATTTTTATACATACCAAATAATCTGAGCAATATTATGGAATAAATGTCAAATAAACAAATGGTACGCTGAAGTTGAGGTGAAATCAATCAGCAGTCATCGACGACTTCAAAGGAGTGAGGAAATGATAGTCTAGTTTCGAGTCACGATACCTTTTCATACGAGACAGTAATCTGGGACCGCTGGCCAGATTTCTAATAGTCTAATGAAAGGAAATTCAAAATGAAACTACACATGAATTTTGAATGACAAGTTTGAACTTGCATCTGCCCAGCTTCAATACTCACGAATTTTAGTCAATGTTCATACTTTAAGTTGTCATATCATCCATGATTTACTTGCAAACTGTAATTTTTGAATAGTTACTTATTTTTTATTCAGTGGTTTTTTTAAAATGACGCCTGCTTCAAATGATTGATGCCATATTTATGCATCATTGTCGATTCTATTTTACTCTTTAGTAATTGGAGATCTATTGATTGAGTTGTCATTTACTTGGTAGAACTCCATTATGACACGGTGAAAAAATATCAATAGTTCTGATGATGGCATAAGCCGAAATGGCTATCTACCATATATCGTATAATTTCTGTAGAACTAAAATACATTGCTATTTTTTACCATGTTAAATAATAGATCTCCTTGGATTACACCTATTCATCATTAAATTTCATTTTTAATTAATATGGTATCCTTCATATCAATTTACAAATACAGGTGTCGATTTCTTGAAAACAATAAACCAGGGAATGCGAGTGATAACAGTTATTCAAATGACATGATTGTCGATTGAATTGGCATTTACTTGGTGGAACTCCATTATAATATGGAGACAAAAATAACAATGTATTTTAATTGTTTGATATTTTCTGTAGAATTAAAATACATTCTTATTTTTTTCACCGTATGACATAATTGTCCACCATTTCTTCTAGTTGATTTTCTCAATAAATATATAACATTACTGCTTCTCCGGATATTAAAATAGGAAATGTTGCTTAATAAATGTTCAGTTGAGCAGAAGAAAGGCAAGCTTAATTTGAGTATTGAGGAATGAAGAAAAGACTGAACCGATAGAGAAAAAAATGGTTCCCACTCACACTTACATTATTACAACAACTGTAAAATCCTAAGGAACAAGTTGCTAACATAAAATTTTATTTGTCTCAGATATTTTGGTATGCATTTAAATGTGTGTTTTTTTTTTAATTTCTGCCTTCATCTCCCATCCTCATCAATCCCGTAACTAAGACAGTATTATAACAGACATGGTAAAATGGTTGCATAGATAAAAAAAAAGTGACAGAAATTATGAAACCTACATTCAGAAGAACATTTATACACAGAATGATTGGAATTTAAGAGCACGGTTAAGATAGACCAAGCATATTCATATTTTATTTAATAGGAACACAGGAATAAGGGAGAAAGCGACACTTAATTGAATGTATGTTTATGAAATTCATATTCAACAATTCTTACATTCGTTCCGATACATAAGGTAAATGTACCAGTCGTTGACCATGTACCAGTAGTTTTTGAGAATAAAGTGGTCCATAATAAGAAATGCAGATGCGGGATTGCTCTAAATTGTAAAGTTAAGACAATTTAATCGTCGGAATGAGCCACTAACACATCACCATATAGCCAATGGAGTGCCAGGGTGGCCATTTGAAAACAACACCTAGTGAGGAAAGTGTATTATTTAAAATTTCTTAAGTGATCAATTTAGAAACGTTGTGTACCTTGTTCCTGAACCACCCATTGCTACTTGATTCAATCAAGAGTGGTGTGGGAGAAAGCCCTGAGGCAACCCTGAAAGAAAGTTCACTATAAAGCCCCCTGATTAGACATGGTCAACAAATAGATTTTTCAATTTGTGAGATGGTCAACTACTGAAACAAAAACATGACTTTTATAATATAATTTAACACAACTTTTTTTCGACAGGCCCTTTCGTAATTTTTGTTACATAATATTAATTAAGACATGATCCAATATGAGTATACTTGCTTTGCCTTCATTCGGTACAATGTTAAACCTTTATCGTTGTTTTTGTTGAAATTTTCTCTTAAATGGTCAGCCACTGGTACATTTACCTTACTTAAAGTAATTTGGAAATGGTACATGGCTACAATAGACATGCCAACACAGCGATTTGATTGTTGGCAATTAAGTAAACCACGTTGACACTTTATTTCTCACTCTAGAGCAGTGGTTCTCATGTACAACCAACCACTAGATGATTTGGCTGCGGTCACCAACAGCTTCATAGATGTTAAGAATTTCAACTGAAGGTGCTTGATGGAATTTAGGAGAAATTTCGATAAATGAATTGTGGGTTTTATCCGACATATTATTATTGAATTGATTGATTTCAAGTGTTTGAGTTTATAATTAATGATATTTATTTTTTAAAGGGGTATAACAATGGTGATTTTGAAAGATTTAGTTGTTCGGTTAAAATTAAAATTTTATTAGTATTTGCGATACTACATTCAAAAATCCCGATAATTATAAACAAACCCACCTAATTCATTGAATCTCATTTACATCAAATTTTAGCTAATTCATATTAATAGCAATTTAGCTTAGTGATCTACTTTTATTTGTGTATATAAACGATACAAACTGTTTACTACTCGTCAGTTTAAGTACATCCGTGCACTTGAAATGCGTGGAGATGCCGAAAGACGAAACCCGGGTCGTTAGCGATAAAACTCATGGAAACGTACAATCATCAAACGATTCAAATTTTCAATTGATACCAGAGTAAATTGTCAAACATGCTTAGGTCCATTTGACAAAACTCAATCAGAAATCTCAAAACAACAGACTCTCAGAAATTTGGTGCCGCCACCAGACAGTTCCCAATGACTGCTTATGTTTACGATGCGGCTAAAGTACAATTTTACTTGAGAACCACTGCTCTAGTCATTTGGAAATGATTATTAATTTTAAAGTTAATTTAGAGTCAATTTTCATTTGTAATACAGGATGAGGGCTACTTTTTGGAGTCTTGTAAAGACCATCCAATATCATAGAATGCAGGTATGTCTGACATGCGGCCCAATTGAAGACTTTTTGCGGCCCTATTGGAGTTTGTAGTTATCTATATATTTTGTCGTTCTTAAAATGAAACATAAAACAGATCAGTATACATGAATATGTTGATTGAGCAGGCATTTACTTGGTAGAACTCTACTATAATACGGAAAGAAAAATATCAATGTATTTTAATTCTACATAAATTATTTTATATATTTGTTGACATCTATTTCGGCTTACGCCCTCGTCAGAACTAGTTCTAAGGGCGTAAGCCGAAATTTAAATAATAAATAATTTATGTAGAATTAAAATACATTGTTATTTTTCTTACCGTATTACATGAATATGACCAATTTACATTATACTACTTATCACGCCCATTGCCAATGTAGATTATATAGATTCCTAATGGAGCTTATCTCAACAGAAGATTTTCTACGAAAGCTGTTTGTTACTCAATTACTTAACCTATCTTTTTTAAAACGAGAGCTATGCATTTGCCGAATGATTGGGTGGGAATTTAATACACAACAGACATCCATAGTTTCAAATACAAATCAGTTTATAACTGTATTTACAGGGACTTAAACACGTGACCACTGCAAACATGTTAACAATTCTAGTTTTTATTAAGTAATACAATGTGTGTGGCTCACTAAATACCAGTAATATTTTATCAGGTCCAACAAACGATTTTGGTTGGACATTGCTAATTCAATGCAAGCAATTTATTAACAGGCTACAAAATTTTATATGCTATATTTTTGAAACTGCAATATTAAATAAACATGGTGAAAGAATAATAGCTGAACAAATATGAATCATGTCAGCTTTATGTTGAAAGATATATCTGTTGAGCAGTATCTTTAAATTGACTGAACTGAAATAAGGCACCTTTAAAGGTGCAATAGTGCACTGATCCCTCAGTTATATTCACGCAATATGCAATATCAAAATAAATAATTACTGATAAGAAATAGGACGAAACAGTGATATATATATTTATATACAGTGTCTTCAACATTTTATTTATAGTCTATTTTTCTTGTATTTTGCTTAATTGTAATACCAATTGTTTGTCATACCTTGTATTTATTACTTAACTTGACAATGCTCGCCATGAGCGAAACCGGTCCTGATCCAATAAATTTTATGTGGAATAAGTACTAAAAATGTTTTATTATTTTTATTATAATACCATTCCGCCAAGTATTGACAGTGAACACCTTAAAAATGAATATATCATATGAAAACTGTACAAACATTGCAACTAAAGACTTGATAGAGAGATGGAAGTGGTATACCAGTGCTCCTCAAACGCCGATATTTTAAATAACACATTGGCACTGTATTATAAGTCATGATTTAACAAATCTATCGGGTCAAATTGAAAGAGGAATATCAGGAACTGTATGAAATAGCACTGAAAAAATGATTACTTGTATGAAACCAAGCTATCAAACATGAGTTTAATTAAGACAAAACATTGCATTACTGTAGATATTCATTAGGTGTAGAATGGTATTCAATAAAAGCATGACTGCTTAAGTTAGTCCCTGAAATGTTAAACATAATGAAATGATGTACACATATCACTTCTTAATTTACAAATAGAAACACTGAACAAAATATACCGGTCCACTCACTGCAAAAGTTGAGTAGCATTGTGATAGGCGACATTAAAATAAGTATTTATACTATATATAAGGTCAATAAGTAATGACTAAATTTAGGAAGTTATGGGTTACTTTTATATGGGGTAAGAGGAGATAAAGCAGAACGAGATAAGGTGAGCAAAATACACAGTATGGTTTTTAATTATCATATTCTATATTTAATGTTTCTCAATAACGCAAATATTTGAGAAAATTTAATTAATTAGGTTTCCTCAGAGATGTCACTGTCAAAAAAGTAAAAAGAGTTTTGTCATAAAACAATATATATAGTAGGATAGCAGAAATATTTTGGGAAAGAGTAAAATGTTCTTCATTTAAAGTTTAAACCTTAATCTCTTCGATGCAGCGGCCGTGTTTACACGCCAAACAATTCCGTGCTCGTAGGGCCAGGCATACAAAATGCGCATGTTTACACGCAGTACTTAAGACCTGGCTTAATGGCCACGAGCAACGTTTATAACAATTTTAAAATATCGTGCATATTCTGGCATATCTTTGAATTGTGATGTAATACTTGAACTTTAAAGATATTGCATAGTAATCTATAACATATCGATTTTAAAAAGAGCTGTTTCGTTGTGTTGAAATGTGTCGCAGGGTATGCGTAGAACCTAGGGCTGTGGAGTCGGTAAAAAAAAGTTCAACTCCGACTCCGACTCCAGCATTTACCAAAACCACGACTCAGAATCCAACATTGACCAAAAATACGACTCTGACTCCGACTAAAAAACGTTTAATATCATCACTTTTTTTTTCCTAATTTTCCTTTTTATGTGTATTCAATTGAATATCTATCCTATCAATCCGGCTAATAGCCAAATCTGACATATTATATGCAAAAATAAAAAGTTCAATATTTTCAAAATTTCTGACTCTGAGTACGACTCCGGCCAAAAAGCCCCGACTTCACGACTCCGACTCCGACTCCACAGCCCTGGTAGAACCTTGTTTTGAAGCATACCACTGAGTGCAAGACTATTAATTTGCTTTAAGAATTTTGAGCGTATTTTTTATTTACATTTAAGATTAAATTTATTATGAATCAGTTCCGATTTAAAGTCACGTTCACGTATTTTCTGTGTGAGTGTTGTGACTACCCTGAAGTTTTGTGAAACGTTTGTTGGTTTGGCTTTTGAATAAATGATGGCGTAAATGACACAATATGGAATGTCTTTGTGATGTACTATAAAAATATGTCCAAAAAGTATATATTTATTAGGTTTTATTTTTTGAAAGAAAATCACGGCCCTCCTTGCACAGCCATACTAATCCTAGCAGGCACCTAACAGATTAAAGACCGCAAAAGTTAAACTTTTAAACTTTTATCAAGGACCACACTTTTTTAAAGAAATTAGCACTTTTTTATATACTTTAGTAAAATGATGAAAAATGAACGGTTGGATTAATTTCCAACGTGCTATAAGATTTGCTATAAATCTTGTCTATAGTTTTTCTACCAAATTGCATTTAGTCAGTGAAGTTAAACAGTTTATTTTTGTTATTTCCATGTTTTGCTGATTTTTGTGCTCTCATCTCTTTGATAAAATATTTCTAGGCTAAGATTATAGATGATTCAAAAGCTTAAAATTTATTGATTGAGTAGGCATTTACTTGGTAGAACTCCATTATAATACGGTAAGAAAAATAACAATGTATTTTAGTTCTAAAATTTATGTAGAACTAAAATACATTGTTATTTTTCTTACCGTATCTTAAAATTTATTTCTGGACAGAGGTTGTAGCGAGAGTGATTAGCTAACCACTAGTGTTGTCCTAGTCTTCGTATCATTTCAATCCTTACTCTCTTCCAAAAAGAGAGGTCGAGCAACTGAGTAACAAGAAAATAAATCATAAAAAAAATAACATACAGTAGAACCTCGATTATCCGGACTAATTGGGGATGAAGATAGTCCGGATAAGGACAAATCCGGATAATCGAAACAATCATAATTGACAGGAAAAGACTAGGATATTCAGTATAAATCATTTTTATTTCTTTAGATTAATACATAGCTTTCATAATAAATTATTTTTTATTGAAAAAATCAATTAGCGCTTTCTACTTAAAGCTAATGGACCAGATATTGGCTGTCCAGATGATCTTCTTTGTATGAACCACATAAAAATACACTCTTCAACTTCTTCATTTCGTGATGTTTTCATAACTTTACGCTCTGAGCTTCCATCTTCTGACATTAAACAATTGGTAAACTTCAAGATGTTGTTTTTTTACATCCGAGATCGTTGACGTTCCGACACTATATTTATTAGACAAAAAACGTCCTGATTCACCCCGTTTCAAAGCATCGATTATATCCAATTTGTCTTTTAATAAAACTACGACACGTTTTCTTTTCATTGACATACCGGTAATATTACAAATAAATATTTAAGCCGTGATCATTTTTCAAGAAACAAACGTTCATACGCGTGTATTGAATTTGGACGATGACTGACCCATATTTTACACAGGACTTATTGTTAGAACAAATGCAAAGATCAAAATATTAAGGCTGCATTCCATCACGTACGTAAACAGTGTACGCAATTCGCCACGTGCATATCAGCAAATTTGTAATATTTTTGTTTATTTTGACCAATCCGGATAATCGATAATTCGGATAATCGAGGTCCGGTTAATCAAGGTTCTACTGTATTGAGATAAACTCCGTGAGGTAAAAAAAAATCATGGGGGCTGCGTAATATTATTGCATCGGAATACGTTTATAGCATCATTATCAATTGTTGATTTTTGACATTTGACAGTTTTTGGGTGTGGACTTTTGCGATTAATTTATCGTTCAGTTAAGCATGAGTTACTTACTTAAATTTCTACTTCAGCTTATCTCAAGTGATTGACAAATATGTATCAGATTGATTGTATCAAGTGATTGCAATACTAGATGAATATATCAATATATGTATTTTGGCTAACATTGTAAATATTTAGTGGTATTTCAATAATAGATAAAAATTATCAAAAATATGTATGTCATTTTAGATTGCAGTAAAAAAGAACATTTATCATAAAAAATTTAACCCTTAACACTTCCTAATATAATATTTGTTTCCTTCCAGCAGCTCCTCAATAGATTTGAGAAATTGATTGATATCACAGGGCTTGCGTATTTTTTAGCATGATAAAACAAAATACCGAAAAATATACCACATTATGACATGTTACGAACATTAACTAACGCGTACAATCCAATAAATAAGGATTAAGGTTTTTGTAATAAGGATTATTTTAAATTAATAAAAAATAATTTAAGTTTTATAATGTCAAGCAAGACTCAAACAGGACAGCCTTTGGTATAAACAAAATAATTATTAAGTGGCTGGGCCCATGCTTCGTGGCCTTAGGTTGCCGTGTTCACGTGTTTGAATCACAGTTTTTTAAATCTATTTATTGATCTCTGTTCGAAGACATGGATGTCTGTGATGTCTTCTACTCCCCCTTGACCTTGAGACCTTAAAAATGAGGCGTAGAAAGTGTGATAGATAAGCTAACCATTAGTCCTGTCTTAGCCATATCTTTCTATCCCTAATCTTGTCAAAAAAGAGAAGTTTAGCAATTGAGTAACAAGCAGTTTTCGTCGAAAAAAAACAGTTCCATTAGGGGCCCATATGCTCCACATTGGTAGCAGAAATACCAGTATTTTGGAATTGGTAATACTGGTATTAGAGTTCATAAAAAAATACCGGAATATTAATTTAAGCTATTTATTGTTTGATCACCAATTAGTATTTTTTAACAAACAAAAATAAGCTCATTGAGTCCTTGGAGAATCAAATTGATTGATTTGTGAAATATAGACAATCTACAATATAAAGAAATACAATATTTATTGCAGCTGATCTGGCTTACATATTATCTGTTTGTACACCTGATTAAATGCTTTTTATCCAAATTTCAAAAATTAATAGATTATAATTCTAATATTGATATTATATAATATTATGATATTCTGAAAAGACATGAAGGTATATTATATTCCACATTTTATTTACACATCAGGATCAGTTTTGTTTAACAAGTAAGCATTTTCAACTAATAGAAAGAACAATCATATTTTTTATGTGAGTGTATAATTACAATACTGTCACAAGTTATTCTTGACAATATTTTTTTTGCTTGTCTTTATTTGTGAATAGAATTTTATTACGATTTCAGTACATAATGAAATTTTATTATTATTATTATTGTTGTTTAGGGTAACTACTCAACTGTCAGAACCACTAAATTATACACTGGCTAACATTATTTAAAAAGTATATAAATTCAAATTAAGAACATAATTCAGTATGTCAGTTTGAAGAGTGTATGTAGTTGGGTGTAGTGAATATGTTATTTTTATGAATCAAACAAGATTACTAAAAGTATTGTGAAATAAATTCACTCATTCAAAGTGTTATTGTTTCATTAGTTGTTAGGAACTTGGTGGGGTGGGTGATTTTCAGTTCTTTTACAGTGTTATATTGCTTAAATCTAATACAATGGTAATATACCAGTCATGTGTAATGAGCAATTAGTTTTCTCAACAAAAAGGTAATGCGTCTATCAAACACATATAATGTCTGTTATAATACTGGATACACTTATTTTTCATTTTTCCCAAGTTTATTTAAGTTTTATTTTATTTCCAGGGAATATAAACTCAATACAATTTTCTAGATAGGATTATCCTGCCAATCTCAAGGTTAACCAAAGTTTTCTTGGTTCATACATTTTACAATATTTTATTTGATGGTATTTATTTTACTTTTCGAAGTAAGTTATTAGTTAAGTAATTAATATACTTTTTAAATATATATGTAGAGTTTTACAAGTGTGTCTTATGTTTATTAGAGCTATGATATTTTTTTGGCAAATTAATTTTTAAATGGTCCAATCTCAGATAGTGGGATTGACCAATCTTTTAGAATTGATCATCAATCTCTATTCACCTGATCCTCTTTTTGCATGGGGGATATGTTCAAAAGACTATTGTGCAAAAAAACTGTCTAAAAAAAATTCCATTATTTAAAATCAACTCAAAAATAAATGAAATATATTCATTCAGTGTTGCCACTTGATAATAAACATTTCCGTTTACTGCTATTTTTTAGTATATTCTTTTTTTAAGCCGTGTTAAAGCAAAAAAATAGTCGATACTTTTGCATAGAAAATGAATGCCATAAATTCAAAAAAAAAAAAGTTAACACTTTCCCTTGATTGTTTCAGCTGTGGACAAAACCATCGATTCCGTTTGCCAAGAAGGGGCTCTGCTCCGAGAATCCTCTGCAACGTTTCCTGTCTCTCAGCATCAGCCGTTTCACCATGCGAGTGTGACGAATGATGCACTTCCGCCGCAGCAAAAGGAAATTCTGCCGCACGTATCGACAGCAGTCACTTACACGTCTAAGGAGAACGATCATCAGCCAAATGTCTACAGAAGCTTACCATCGATAAATCTAATCTCTCCTTCTTCTATTCCGAGCCCTTCGGTGTCGGCGAAGCAATCTATTTTAAAACCGGAGGGCCCGTTTCAACCGTACGGCTCTTACTTATATTCGATTCCTGGATTCTCCGCATTCCAGCCGTTGCAGTACACTCCGGTTCCGACAAACAACCCAACCGTCAATACTAACTTGAAAATCGGATGCAGCTCTAATACTAACTATCCTGTTGTATCATCTATGCAGAACGTTATCAAGAGTGAAGTGAAAACGTTGCCTGTCGATAATATAACGACTCCTTGTGAAAATTTTGATGGAAGCGTCATTGATAAAACGCACATTAATCTAAAAGAAAACATTCCCATCGCTCAAGAAAAGGGACCAGTTTTGATGGAAACTGATTTCGAAGAGCAATTTCTTACAGAAATCGTACCACAGACAAATTCAATCAAGTCTTTGGTTGTTCCTGATATTCAGAACAAAAAAACTGTGCAATTTTTACCTCAATTGATATTATCGGATGATAATAATTCAATGAACGAAAAGCACGTCTGTCAAGGAGTGAACGACGACAGGTTCAGTTTGAAAACGAGCATACCTATTAGTAAAATTGACATGAGGAGTATCACCTCGCACACTGACACAGTTTTTTCTCCAAGTTTTATGAGAGGTCTTCCGACTTCGAAAGCTTTTATCGCAGGTAATGAAACTTTCGATACTAAATTAATGGAAGTAGTGGTGCAATCCGAGAAAGAAGTTTCAGATAAAATTGTTCAAGAGTTTCAATCTTCCTCCGTTCATGAAGTCAAGCCAAAAGAGCAGGTTTTTCTTCATAGCTCTTCACCGGAGATGGTCGCAGGTTCTGCAAAACTAAATAACGACTGTAAAATTAACGCGAACATTGTTTCTACGATTTCGCTGCCTTTAGCCTTTGAAGGAAAAAATAGTATATTTTCGAATGGCAATTCTGAGGAGACAGTCAAATCGGAGATATCAGGCCCCGCGATGATCAGCAGGCCGGTCGTCATTAGCAAACCTGCTGTAGAAAATTTTCCCATCGAAGGATTGAAGAGTAACATTAAGATGAATGAACCCGAACAGAAGAAGAAATACGTTTTCGTCCCGGCGACGAACGTGAACAATCCGAAGCTCATGCTGGCGATTTCGCAGAAACCGTCGAATCCCAATTCGATATTAGTGACGAAGGGGAAACTTCAAGAGGAGAGATTGCCTTCCAGAATGACGAGCGTTCTCAAAAAACCGAAAGATAATTTACTTTTGGCCGACGCTGTACCAGAACACAACAGTAAAGTGGTTGCCCTCAAGCGCCTGCATCAGGACAACGGCGACGAGAACGATTTCGAAAACTTGATTACGGAGAATCAAATATACGGTAACAAAATTGTGATCAAAGAAAAAGTCAATGCTGCCGCTTCAGAAACAATTCTGCCAAGTAAAAAACCAAAAATTACCGAATGCGCCGCCGATGCGGACTTGCAGACAGGAAATTATATGGTTCAACCGAATTTTTTGTACGTGAGTAACTTGCAAATGCAGCCAAGTTCTTCTAATTTTGTCGTGTTAGGAAATAAGCCAATCTATTCTCAAATGTCTACTGAAGATCAAAAGTTTTTAATGAAAGCTGATGCTAATGATAATAATACAGTATTGACAACGCTCAGTTCTGATGTTAATCAGCACGCGGAGCTGCAAGGCAAAGTTCTCGTTGGACAGACGTTTCGAACTGTTAATCCGATAACTCACACTGTTAAATATGTGAAAACGAATAACGTGATCGAACCCGCGAAACAGAATAATGTGCTGCAAAATCTGCTGAATAAGCCAAACCTGAAGGCAAACGAAAGTCAGATGCATCAGAAAATTGTTGGACAGCGAGTCGTCGGCCAATTGGTCAACAGTCAGTTTGTTTACCAAGTTCCTATGATAATAGATAGAGAAGGCGGCGTCAATAGAACTGTCAACGTAATGAAGCCCGGGTGTTTGAATAGCGAACTAGCAATGCTTCTTTCGAAACAGCCGAATATTCAAAACGATGAATGGAAAAACAACACGACGAGACTGATGCAAGCTCCGGAACGCAAAGAATCTGATAAATCGAAAAATGTAGATAAAAATGAAACGTGTTTTAAAACATACGTTGTGAGCGTGAAACCGGATTCCCCCGTCGAAGAAGTGGTCAGTTCTTTAGATTTAGCCGAAAAGAGGAGAAGAATCAAAAGAAAAAACAAATATCTCTTGCAAGATGTCAAAAATCGTTCGAAGGATTCCAATGTCAAGCCCGCCAAGAGCTGCAACGGCAAGAGTAAGCTGGTGCACAATCGGTGTTCAGGATCCCACGATCGGGAGGACTGCGACGAGAACGATACGCAATCGGACGAAGAGGAGAACTTTTCCAAGGGGAACCTGTTCATCACTAAAGGTCCTGCGCTTCCTTTGGACTCCAGCGGCGAAAAAATGGATTTTCTAAATATGTTCGAACTGACAACGAAGATTGGAAAAAATGGTACGTTTATTAAATCGGTTTAGTTAGCTTAGATGTGGTAAAAGGAAAGAGAGGGCAAAGAAAACGTTTAGTTAATTTTGTCAACCAAGTCTCACCAAATAAACTATATATATTAATGGTTAACTTATTTTCATGTTGGATTCCGCAGTTACATTGTGAAAATTTAATTTGTAATGTAAATTTGATTCGTTAAATTTGACTTCGGCCTCGTATAGCACGGTTTTACACAACACGGATGTATTAATTGTGACTTATTTTTATACAATACGGTTTAAGGAAAGAAATTAAAATTACAATAAACATTTGTTGTGGTATTGGTGAAGAAAGTTTTTATGACATGGATATTCATGACATCCAAGAAATATTGGATGATCGTACGTTGAACGATGAAGAATTAGCGTAATGTTGGATGAACCTACCACAATTAATGACTCAGAAAATGACCGCCTGGAATTGGCTATTAAATTAGATTTATTTTTATTGAAA
Organism: Himalopsyche kuldschensis; assembly: GCA_028554975.1. Classification (NCBI taxonomy): domain Eukaryota; kingdom Metazoa; phylum Arthropoda; class Insecta; order Trichoptera; family Rhyacophilidae; genus Himalopsyche; species Himalopsyche kuldschensis. Next base: position 2,952,928 of record JAHFWI010000025.1, read on the forward strand.
ATGATCCTATAATGGAAAGGAGTTCGAAATTCAAGAATTGTATAATATTTTGGAACCTTGTAAGGAAATATGTAATTTGATATTTTTTTTGGAACGCAAACCCTAATTTTGTATGAACTTCAAGTCTTGTATAACACGGATTTTTATTACACAACGTTTTTGTAGGCATGTATTTAATGGGTCAGTAACTAATTCAAGTTTTGGTTAGTTAAATAAATAAATGGTCAGTTAAAAATCAAAATGGTCAGTTAATATTATAAACGGTCAGTTGTCATTGAATCAGTATGAATGTGGTCAGTTATTAAATAAATTGGTCATTCATATATTTTAATGATTAGTTATTTATTAAAAACGGTTAGTATTTAATTTAAATGGTCAGTTATTTATAAAAAATGATAAGTTTTAGTTTGACAGCTTGTGAATTTTATCAAATATGGTTGTATGAGACAAATTTATGACATGTTCTATGAAAAATTAGCGCATGAAATGACATTTACTATTTTTTAACTGACCATTTACTATTTTTAACTGACCGTTTTAAGTATTTATAACTGACCATTTATCGAATTAGAAACTGACCAAATAATTAGTAGTCGTCTTTGTATAACCGTGTTATACGAAGCCCAAGTGTATATAGATACTGTATTGTTCAACTAAGATGGGAAATGATAAGTGAAATAACAAAGTAATCAATTTCATTGATTGAATTGGTACTTAATATAAATGTTGGTTGAGCCCATTATGTTAGCAACCTTCACCTGGGGGGAGTGATATTCTGCTCACTTGATATCTGTTACGTTTCTATTAAAAATGCAATAAAAAAAGTCTTTTTTCAATTTCTCAATACTGCAATAATAAGTCAGCGAAGCACTAATTTGACATATGGGGAATAATTTGAATTGCAGAAAAAGAGTTGGATAAGCTAGAAAGAAGTCTGAAGCAGGACGCCTTGAGCCGAGCTCGGTTGGCAGTAATCGATTCGACTCCGACATCTACCGATGACCAGATTTCTGATAAAGATAACGGACCCGTTCAAAAAGCACCTTCTCTTCATTTAGATAAGCAGGCTCCGGATATTAAAAAACGCATGGACGCCGGTGTGAAGGCGTCATTCTTCAATGTGCTTAATCTTATTCCGGTTTCAAATGATTATAGAAAAGGTGAGCGCCTAGATAATGTTTTAATTGCAATCCTTGCCACTTAAAGATTTGGTAGCATGCGGGACTTAATGAGTTGATAGCGAAACCGGTCCTGATTGTTATACAATATATGAAAAAGACACAATTAGACATTAGACTCTGCTGACAAAGAGTTAGAAAGCAATTTAGGTGTCTAAAATAGAAAACCGTCATGTCTACAATTTGACAAAATTAAACAAAAACCATGTCTTGTCTGAAATAGTTTTGTTTTTTTATGAATAATTTTTTTTGGTAGAAAATTACTTATTATTTCAAGTATATAGTTTATAAATTTTAATTGCATAGCTATTAATGTAAATGAAATAATTCATAATATAAAATTTTAAATAACTTTGATTAGTCCACGTATTGTGTGACTAATTGTGACACGTGTTTCGCCTCTCTTAGAGGCATCTTCGGACTTACTTACTATCTTAGTTGATTATAATATTTTAACACTTTACTTGTTTACGGGGCTTTCTAATTACCATACTAATTACGCACAAATTTTTGCACACCGTAAACAACGTGTCAAAATGATAAAATTACAAAATGGAGTTTGGTATTTTTCCCTTTTACGGGAAGCATGGGGGTTATAGAATCAAAGCAAAAAAAACAAATGATTATACTGCTAATGACGTTGGCAATTAAACAATATTAACTAATGAGATGCAATCAATCAGGAAGGTTTAAACCTATCATTGGAAATAATGTAAGCATTGGTGGGCAGCCTGTCCTATTTATGATATTATTTAATAATACTTCTTTACTGTTAATGCTTTTATTTATAACTACTAGTATTTCTAGATAACTACTCTGATTACAATTATGATCTTTTTCTCTTAAATGAATGGAGATCTCGGAAAAATTGTTACTTTTTAGACATCTTATGTGTACTTTAATTCTAATAATTCATTATAGCTTTCAAATAATTATTTAGAAGCTTTTACATCCAATTGCAGACTGGATGTATTGCTTGTACATATAGAAATAAAATACATTTCCAACAAGAATTGACAGTTGACACCTTAAAAGGGAAAATGTTGTAGGATACAGATAGAGTAAAATTGCTTATAATATTTTACATTTGTGTTTTCAGAATTTGAACATTTATGGAAAAAATTCACGACTAAAAATCGTAAGAACGAATACTTTGAAAAGTCTGCTCACACCGATGAAATGATGCCGAGCGTAGAAGTCATCGATCATTCGAAAGATTTACGCGGCCAGCTGAGAAGGATGACTGAAATAAAGAAATCGGTCACCGAGAATAACAATCTCATCAAGAAGAAACTTGACAAAATGTATAGCAGCGCCTCATTGAAAGATGACAACGAAGAAGTGGAAATACCCTTACTGGCCGAATTAAACTTTTGCGAAATCACAAAACTTTCAAACATGGCCAACAGAAGTTTAAAGATGCTTCGAAACCAACAAAGTGAATGCCCGGAACACGATGCCAAAAATAGTTCCTTACCGCACCACAGCTCAGATAATATGTACAAAGAACAAAGAAACAGATGCGAGGGATACGTGCCGAATATTTGTATACCTTCGGTGCCGAAGATAATATCACTCAAGTCCATGCAGCACTCCAACTCCGTGGACATATCTCCGGCGACGTCGATGGACGAGCCGAGGAATTGCGCCGCCGGGAGCAAGAGTCTTGAGATCTCGGGGCCGGTCAGCACGAAAAGCGATTATCCGAAGATGAACGAGGCGACGGATTCCGGTCGGAGGTCGACTGTTGACGCGTCTTGCCAGGCGTACAGATGGCCGGGTATCGCTGCCGTTTTGGAGTCGTATCGAAGATTTAATGAAGGTGAGCTACATTGGCGTATCGATACCTTATGGTAATGCCTCTAACAGCTCTTGACCCTATTTTCGGTCTAAAGTTCTGACTGATGATATTATTATGAAATTCAAAAGCTAACATTCACTTCTAACAATGAGCAAGTAAATATTTTTATATATTACTTATTTTAAGCATAGTTTATCTCCATTAAGAGTAACACGGTGAAAAAATTGCAATGTATTTTAGTTCTACAAAAAATAGATGACAGCTATTTTGGCTGACGCTCTCATCAGAGCTATATAAGCTGAAATAGCCATCAATCATATATTATACCAGGGCTGTGGAGTCGGTAAAAGATAGTACGACTCCGACTCCAACATTGAGCAAAAATACGACCTCGACTCCGACAAAAAAATGATTAATTTCGTTTCTTTTTTTCCTAATTTTCTTATTTTTGGGTATTCAATTAAATATCAACCAACCAATCCGGCCCATAGCCAAATTTGACATATTATATGCAAAAATAAAAAGTTCAAACTTTTCAAAATTTCTGACTGCGAGTAGGACTCCGGCCAAAACGCCGCTCCGACTCCACATCCCTGTTTATACGGAGGAAAAAAAATAACTATGTATTTTAATTCTACAGAAAATATTTTTATATTTATATTATAAATATTTGAAAGCTATTTCGGCTTATGCTATCATCAGAACTATATTATATAATTTTTGTAGAACTAAAGTACATTGGTATTTTTTCACCGTGTTATAGAGGAGTTCTGCCAGGTAAATGCCAATTCATTTCATATTTTATCTGTTTCGATACTTTTTGTCACAATACTGTTTGTTATCTTTGCAGAGAGGGAGGACAGTAAAGAGTCGCTCAAATCCGAGGCCAAGAGGCTGCACAATGAGTTGGCGGAGAGTAAAACCGAGGCTGTCTCCCTTAACAATGACCTGCGTCAGGCGCTGGCCGAGCAGCAAATCTGCGAAGAGCAGCGGAGGTCCATTCAGCGGTCGCTCGACGTCCTCAACAGCTGCATCCGACACATTACGGCTTCATAAAATGCGACTAGTGATGGTTTCCAGAGAAACGGAGAAACAACGCGTATTCCGTGTTTCCTGTAGCCAATGTGTTAAATTAAAATATTTTTTTCCGTTATCATTTATAACTACCGATTACTGGAGGTGAGATAAACTTTGCAGAGGGTATTCAGTGACGCATATCCCCATTATTTGAATATCGATGGCTTAAAGAGAAAATTTGCTATCTCCGTTTTTGTCAATTGTTCAGGAGAGGGTAAAAACTGATTTTTTTGAGAATGTAAGATTTTGTGCTATTTTTTTTTTTTTTAACCATGTCCACTCCCAACTTGGAACATATGGACTCGTTACGGAGTTTATCTCAACATATGTTTTTCTACGAGAACTGCTTGTTATTCAGTTGCTCAACCTCTCTTTTTCGAAAAGAATAGGGATGGAAAGCATACGAGGACTTGGACAGGACTAGTGATTAGCTAATCGCTGTCACTATGCGTCGCTCTTTGGGATCGGAAAGGTGGGAAGGGATTTTCAACAACACAAACACCCATGCCTTTGAACAGATTTATCGATTGAAAAATCCGCTTGTACCGGGAATCGAAACCGGACGGTCCGGCACGCTTGCCAACAACATTGACACCGCACCACAAAATTATAGTGTTATAAACAAAAAAAACCCCTTTCAAACGATTTATTTGCACCGCCACTAAAAAACAACGAATAAATGACAGGTGACTATACAAAATGGCGGAGTTGGATAATTGGCAGTGTAGGTTTTAGACCGACAATGGAGATATCAAATTTACTTTAAACGTTTTTCCGAAGCACTTAAATAAGTTTTGGTTATAAAAATTGTACGCGACATGCACATTGCATGATACAACAAGATGGCATTATTAAGTAATTTTCAGCCAAAAGTGGAGTTAACAACATTACTCTTTAAGCCATCGATATGCTATTTCTATTTTAATATAACGGAGGGTATACAGGGTATAGCCTCCATTACAGCTCTGTGTACAAATAACACCTTGAAATAATACAACTTATACGATTCTAAACATTAAATGCAAGACTTCACAATTGATAGTTTAAATCAGGCATGCCCAAACCTTGAGCATGCCCTATTGAGGGTTTTGTGTGGCCCTTTCGAGGTTTTCAACTTTCAATACATTTTGCATTATTCCTCATCAAAATATATAAATAAATTTTCGAAATTAAAGCAAGAAGCAATGCACATTATAGATGCATTTGGTACCATATGTATGTATATCAATGCGAGTCATTTTTCGCGAAAGTAAAATTCTTTATTGATACAAATTTGAATTGTTTGAATTTTTTACTTTTTTATGAGTTTTGTCGCTAACGACCCAGGTTTCGCCTTTCGGCATCTTCAGTTCAAGTGCACGGGTGTACTTGAACTGACGCGTAGTATACAGTTTGTATCGTTTATATACAAAAATAGAAGTAGATCACTAAGTTAAATTGCTATTAAAATGTAAATTAGCGAAAATTTTATGTAAACAAGTTTCAATGAATTAAGTGGGTTTGTTATAATTATAGGGATTTTTGAAAATACTTATGACCATATAATAACATATGAATATCTAAAATAAATCCAGGGTTTTATCCGACCTATTATTAATGAGTTGATTGATTTAAAGTCTTTGAATTAATACTTAATGATAGTAAGTGCTTGAATTATTAATAAGTGACAATTATTTAAAAGGGTACAACAATGGTGAACTTGGTAACTGAAGTTGCTCGTTTAAAATTGGCAAACCGAGCTCTATTAATTTCCAAAATTACTTGATAAAATAATTTATATTCGCCCCTGTTATTGATACGTCGCACACAAACTATTTATTACTGGTCAGTTTATGTTTATTCGTGCAGCTGAAACGCCTGAAGATGCCGAAAGGCGAAAACAGGGTCTTTGCCGATAACACTCATGGAAAAGTACGAAATTCAAATTTATGTGTGGCCCATCAGAGACTTGCATTGTTTTGTTTGGTCCACAAGTGATTTCAGTTGGGCATGTCTGGCTTAAATGATCTCTTTTAAATATCTGGAAAATAACATTGGTATGTTGAAATAAAATTAACTACTTTAGTTTTAAACTTAAACAACTTTTAGATATGTCCAGAAAGACTGTGATACTTACATCATGTATGTTTTAATATAGTGTAATATTTATAGGAACTAGGTGTCAGCAAAAATGTCGATAATTTGTTATTATTTTGTATTTATATTCATGCTTGTGTAGAAAATAGCCTTATTTAGAATTAAAACACAGTTAATTTAACATTTGATACAGACTTCACTCTGTAATTATTTACTATCAACAATTAAGATCTTTTCCGATAGCTTCGGTCTTAAGGCAAGGCGCAACCGTCGGTCCCTGCATGGTGCCGTGTTATGAGTTGAAAAAGACTACGAGAGCCTTTGTTAAATGCATATATGAGGGGTATAAAAGCAAAACCGCCTCTATCCTCATTTATCATTTTTGAAATAATGATTGATTAATGAACTGTTCCTTACGTTCTATGCGTTATAAACCAGGGCTGTGGAGTCGTTAAAAAAATACGACTCCGACTCCAGTATTTACCAAAAAGACAACTCCGACTCCGACTAAAAAATGTTTAATTTCGTCTCGCTTTTTTATACCTTTCTTATTTATGTGCATAATCAATCAATCAATCCAGCCAATTGCCGAATTTGACATATTATTTGCAAAAATAAAAAAAAATCCGACTCCGAGTTAGTCTCCGGCCAAGGCCCTCGACGCGAAGACGATTCGCATCCAAATCAACATTGAAAATGGCAATCAAAAGAATAACTGCCACTCTTACACTATATTCAAGTTCAAAAGCGCCACAATCTAAATGTACCAATCGCGAGCCAGTAAACACTTACTTACCGAAAATCTAATATGACTACCATACAAGCATTTCGTGTCGATACAGTTAAGACTTACTGAAGTTCAAATCGGCCACTACTATAAACATTTAATCACACAACCGTCACTTTGAAAGGTTGAGCTGCAAAACCGCGACTATCGAAAGAATGATTGCAGGAGCAAAATTATAATTGTTTTCTTTGGAATTGCCAATCTAAGAAAAGCTCTAAGAAGATGTGGATACAATTCTAAACCATCCAAAAAAGTGTAAAAGGAACATTAAAATCGTTTTTTTCGATTGCTGAATAATTTTCCTTTGTGGTGGTTTTGCTTTTATACCACTCATATCATATTAGGCCATTTTTGGTATTATTTTAACCCCTCAGGCATGATACTCATGTTTATTATTAAATATCAGCCGGCCTGTTGAATTAAACATAACAAAACAATTTTTTTGATAATAACATATGATGCAGCAATAATTTAAATCACAGCAATAATTTAAATCACAGCAATAATTTAAATAATAACGTATGATGTAGAGAAAAATATTGTTGTATTTGTATTGTAAGTGTCGAAGTAATTTAAATGCTAAAAAGGACCAACTTTCTTCAACATCAGTGACTTCTATACTGACATGAAATTTTTCGGATATATTCAGTTGGTAATACAGTTTCCTTCATTATATGATACTTTTGGTTTTGGTACGCTCAATTCTACAACCGGGCTGATATTTTATAAAAAGCATGAGTATCATAGGTGATACCCGGGGCCCGAATAGGTTAAAGTTATACCATAAAAGGTCTTGGTGATTGTTGCAAAACAGATGTCATTTACCTAGAAGTGTAAAGGTTCGAAATTTCTGCTGCCGATATCTGAAATGTATGTTTAGTTTGAATTTTACTCTTTTTGATTCGTACAGGAATTCCTGATTATCCCTGTCTCCCTGTACATATATTGTACCTAAGTTTTGTTTGTTATGTATTATAAAATGAAATTTATTAGTATTTAGAGTTTCACATTACTTTTACATAAAAGTAGAAAAGACAAAAAAAAATTTGGGGCCCGGCGTTTCATTCTCGCCTTGGGCCCCATGCTTGCTGAGGCCGGCCCTGTTTATTAACTAGTTTCTAAGGGTGTACCAGTATGCAATATAAATAATATAGGATGATAATAGACAACTGGTTCGGTGGCTAAGACATATATTTATATTGAAGCGTCAACACACTTTATAGTCACTGTGTATTGTGTCAAAAATATATCATGTTAGGTTAAGTGAAGTGCAGTGAAACCCCAATTCTACGTTTTAATATGATATATAGCTGTTAGCTATTTCTGAAATATGAGAAGATGGGTTAAGCCGAAATAGCTATCAACCATTTATCATATAACTTCTGTTGAACTAAAATAATTTTTAAGTGCTATTTTTTAATGTCCGTTTATAATGGAGTTCTACCAAGTAAATGCCAATTCGATCAGTAACACAATACGTGGAATAATCAAAGATATTTTACATTAAAATGAACTTCCTCAAAGTTACCGCCGAATCCATTGAAAGTATGTACTATTATAATATAATGTCATTCCACCAAGTATTGACAGTGGACACCTTATAAGTGAACTTTTATAATTCAACACCTTACTTTGATAAGGTTCTAACTGCTCTTGAGTCTGTTTTGGGATATAAGCGTTAGAAGTTTGGATTGTTATTATGTTATTCAAAAGATTTATAATTACATAATTAATACAACGCTTTTTGACCAAAACGTCATTTTTGGCCACAATTTCAGTTAGAACATTTTCAAATTGAGGAAACGAATTATTGCCGTGAATTCTGTGGTGCTCTTTATTGAGCCTTTAATATTATTTTGTAATATTAAATTAATTATTTTGTGTTGTAAATTATGTTATAGTTTGTGTTGAAAATATAAAAATCAAAATACACACATATTTATTAAATTAATGATATTTTGCTTATTAGAAGAGTAAGTAATGAAAAGTTTCCATGTAAATAAAAAGGTCTAACAAAATATCGCTTCATCAATGCTTCAAACAGCATGACAATCTGAAAATTATCTTAGATTTGAGATGATGGCTGTTTAGCGTTTTGCATAATCTTCACCATTTTTGTAACACACAGTTTTAGAGGAGTACACTTAATTCTCTCTGTATATGATTTTTTTGGACGGCACCGTTACATTTCATGCACGATTTAGTTTTTGATTTTTTTTATAGAACAAATGATGACTCTGCGTTTAAAAAAAGTGATGACCCTGCCCAAATCATTGATGACTGCTATGAAATTTGTTCGTTGAATAGCACGTCCAAGTCGTAAATTTTAACACAGAGAGTTACATAAATGTAATAAAATAAATGCAAAATAATTAATACAAACCGAAAATGGAAATATTATTTTTGAATTTAAAATATTAAATGGGGATGTTTTAGGTAAATTAATTGAAATTTAAATGTAAAAAAAGAAAAAAAATTGCACGAATAAAAAATGTATTTTTGATACTTTGTTGCGCGATATTTTAATTTTTGGTACCAATTTATCAAATTATAAAATGAACTTCCACAAAGTTACCGCCGAAACCATCGAAAATATTAAGTAAGGTTTTGTTTACACGATTTTTTTTTGCGTCCCACTTTCTGTAACCAATGTATCGCGTAAAATGTTTCGGTGTACCATTGACTTCTGCCTGTATGTATTCTAATATTTTTTGTTACAACTAAGAGACAATATTGATAACATCACAATACTTGAGTAGTAGAAGGGTGTTATTTTGTACTGTTGAATTAATAGGCTGTATTTAAAACCGTTCACATTGGATTCATCATTCTGTTTTTCTAAATATTGTCTATTGTCATACTGTTGCATTGTTGTTGAGGTATTATAAAAACTAAAGATAATTCTTCCTTCGGTAGGGTATTAAGACTTTGCCCATATGAACATCTTTAGAGGGAGGGGAAAACCTGAAGCTTCCGTAATTTATAATCATAATTAGCTATCAGAATAGGGTAAAATTATTCATGATACTAATTCTCTGGCCGTATACTGTATCTGTATATAGTTTAATAAGAACACAATCTGGAACATTTCTAATACTTGAAAAAAATACCACTATAAACATTTTACTTCTTAATATAAAATTTAAAATAACTTTGACTATTCCACTTATTGTGTTACTAATGTGACACGGGTTTCGCTAAAGTCTGAGGCATCTTCGGACTTACTTTTGCAAAGTTTGCTTTAGTAATAAAGGAAGATTGATTCTAATATTTTAAAATGGTAAAATTACAAAATAGATTGATTGATTTGACATTTACTTGGTAGAACTCCATTATAATACAGTGAGAAAAATAACAATGTATTTTAATTCTACAGAAATTATTTTATATAATTGTTGATAGCTATTTCGGCTAACGCCCTTGTCAGAACTAGTTCTAATTACATTGTTATTTTTCTCACCGTATTACAAAATAGAGTTTGGGATTATCCGGATGATTATAATCCGGATGAATTTAAATAATAAATTGATACCATGATGCTTATAAAGCAGGGGTGGCCAGACTTTTTTTGTCCGCGATCGACTTTCGTTTGAAATTATTGGCGGCGATCGACCAACATTAAAAGTACTAATATCACTTTTAAGGTGTTCACTGACAATACTTGGTGGAAAGGCATTATAATAAAATTAATAATACATTTGTAGTAGTTTTTCCACATAAAATTTATTTAAACAGGACCGGTTTCGCTCATGGCGAGCATTGTCAACTGATGAATGTTCTTCAGTTGACAATGCTCGCCATGAGCGAAACCGGTTCTGATCAAATAAATTTTATGTGGAAAAAGTACTAAAAATGTATTATTATTTTTATTATAAAGTACTAATAAGTCTTAATTGAAAATAAACATTTATTATCAATACCAGCTCAATTTCAATCATCAAGTTATGTTATGAAGGCATTTAATAATCGATAATCGGCTAATTTCGAGATTTTAGCGCGTTTTCCCTGTCGCACGACTTGTCTCGTACGCTTCTTGGGACGGGCACCAGAGATTTGTACAGATAGGCGATCGACACTTTGGCCACCCCTGTAATAAAGCATTTGCAATTACTCTTAAAAAATGTATTATACTTTCAAAAAGAGATTGATTACTTTTTTTACAGTAATACGTTTCAAGTTTTCTCTTCCCTGTTGATTATTTTTTATCTAAATTATACGAATATTTGTCAAAGAAAATGTAATAATCTGTCATAGAAGTCTTGATTAATGTAAAAATATTTATATGTGAATAGATGAATACGTAGTTGTAACAAAATGCTGTATGTATGTTATTCGAGATAATGTGAGAATAGGACCACAATATAATTATTATGTATATAACATTTCGTAATAATAATGCATAGAAATTAAGTGCAATATTTTTTACATGAGTTTGATTTAAGTAGTAAGTGTTTATTAATATATTAATTCATTTATCATATTGTTTTTGTTACATATAGCTGTAACCTCTTCGAAATTAAATATAAATATGAATTTGAAATACTTTTTTCTCATTTACTGTTATTTCCCCTTTCATTTTTTTTTTTTTTTTCAATGGTTTTCTATCATGTATAATTTTTTAGAGTTTATTCACATCTGATAGACTTTTACACACGAAGCATATGACCTAATATTTTTAATATAAAATATAAATATATTTTTCTGCGAGAACTGATAATTTAACTTTGTAAAACTGTCTATTTTTAGTTTGATGAGAGAAGGGATACATAAAATAAGGCTAGGATAGGACTAGTGATTAGCTCGTCACTCTCAAAACGTTTCACTCACAGGATCGGATGGCATGGAAGGAATTTTTAGATCACTGTAAAAATAATATTTTTTAAAAATGAATTAATTTAGTCACTGATTTTTATCAAAAAACAAAATCAAGGCAATCGGCTTGACTGAATGATTGCCATCTCCAAGAAGCAAATTTTTTTTTCCGAATAGATAATAATATTATAACATTTATAACATGATACAGCAATATTACATGCAAGCTTAAGTCATGGTAATTCAATTAAAACACATAATAATTTTTGGATATAGACTGAGAGTGCTTGATTGAATTCCAATTATTTTTATTACATACAAGGAGGTTTTTTTTAAATTAAATTAAAGAACAGCCAAAATTAAATGCGCACAAAAAGCACACAGATGAAATGCACTAAAGCCAACACTATCGACAATAATTTTTATGTGCCATAAAATATATTTTAGAGAATTTAGGTATATATTTTTTATATTATTTACAACACATAAATATAAATTATAATTCATGAAACTCACTTCTTATTTTGTCGCGAGTTTCATAGTGGCGAGTTTGCAATGACCGACTCACGCTTAATGCATATAGACAATATATTATACTAGTGTATTCTAAAATATTGTCTATGGCGAACAATTTGTTATCTTATCAAATATGACAAGATAACAAATAACAATTCTCTAATTGTATCGCTATAAGTAAACAATTCGCAAAATCTATTTTCGTGCGCTATGATTGTCACTACAGGTAAGCTTGCGAGTCGCGTGGCGTCATTGTTAACATTTGTGAGTTATTGAAAAATAGATACGTGTTTGAAATTTCCGTAGCAGCAAACCGAAAAATGGTTCGTGTAGGCTCCTTTGTATTCCTGGATCTCGAAACCACCGGCCTCCCGTGGCAGGAACGCTTCCAAACGAAGATAACGGAGATGGCGATGATTTCCGTGAACCGCGATCACATGCTGTCATCAGAACTGGGATATTTACCCAGAGTTTTGCAGAAGCTCGTCTTGTGTTTCCACACCTCTCGGGTGATAAGTGAAACCGTCGAGCGCGTGACCGGTCTCTCCAACAGAATATTACAAAACGAGAGACGATTCGATAAAGATACGGTCGACACCATCAAGGGATTTCTCGACAGGCAACAGAAACCCGTGTGTTTTGTAGTACACAATGGAAATATGTTCGACTATCCGATATTGCGTGCTGAAATAGATGATCTCCAGATGAGCTTACCTGACGATATCGTATGTGTTGATTCTCTGGTCATGTTTCGCCAATTTTACAAGAAGAAATCGGTCAAGAAAGAAAAATTCGGTCGAATGTATATCAATCAACGAGATTGGGAAGTGTTGAACAATCTAGAAATGTCGGCAATGAATAATGAAAATTCCAACTCTCAACAAAGTCAACCATCACCAGAAAAAGACTCAAATACGACGGTGGAAAACGATTTCGAATTTGACTTAATTGATGAAGTGACTTCAAGTGTTGACAGCCAAAATAACGTAAATACGGCCAACAAAATCGACCGAGAGCTAACAGTGGTTGGTATATTTACAAAAAATGAAAATTCAATTGCCACATCATCGGTTGAGAATATTTTTTTAAACGGTTCCAACAAACCTGCCGTTAAAAAAGTCAGAGAAAGTTTTAAACTTGGTGAATTATATATTAGATTACTTGGCAAGGAACCGACGATGGCCCACCACGCCGAAGGAGATTGTCTGATGCTTCTTGAGTGTTGCATGGTTGAGCCGAATAGATTTGTGCAATATTGTGACGGCAATAGTAAGTCTTTCGCTTCTATCCCTCGAATGCAGTCAAAGTTTCATCCATCTGTGAGCGGAAAGTCTAGACCTATGGCTGGAGTTTCTAAAAGATCTGACAAATAGATTTAAATATACAGAGTAGGCCAACAGGAATATTGATGTGTCAATCGCGGAATCTATAGGTTATTGGGTAATGTCCTAGACTGACTGTCGTATCTCGGACGCATGAACATACGGACCTGTTAAAACCCGCCTATTAATGCCTATTAAACTCAACCTTACCTGTTGGTCCCTGTGGTCTAGTGGCAAGTGCTTTGTCCTAGCGATCAGGTGGCCCGGGTTCAATTCCCGGCAAGGTCAGATTTTTTCAATTGAAATAAAGAGATCTTGGGCTGGGTGTATGTTATTTATCGTTGATTTTGTACATTCAACTGATTCATTACTCATCATCGAGTTAATCTCGTATGACTTTCACAAATATTTTTTATTTAATAATTAAAAGAATATCTGGCGCATTGGCGTAAGCTGTAATGCCAAATATTTTTTTTTATTTAATAATTAAAATACAAAAAATTAAATACTAACCTAACCTAAACGAATCTAAATAATATGTATAACTGATATTTTTTGAAAAGCCTTCAACTGAAGAAATCAAATATTGAAAATATATCAGTTATACATATTGTTTGCAAAGGGAATTTTCAATTAAAACTCAAATACATACATGTTTAGGTATTAAGTTTAATAGGCATTAATATGCAGATTTTAATAGGTCCGTATGTTCATGCGTCCGAGATAGAACAGTCGGTCTAGGACATTACCGATTATTGAAATAATTTAAATTTTACATATTGACTTGAGTATTCTCAAAATGTCATTTTTTATAAATAATTTATAAGAATTAAAATGAACCTTTTAAGGTGTTCACTGTCAATACTTGGTGGAAAGGCATTATAATAAAAATAATACATTTTTAGTACTTTTTCCACATAAAATTTATTTGATCAGGACCGGTTTCGCTCATGGCGAGCATTGTCAACTGATAAGAAATACAATACAACAGTGATATTTATACAAAAGTTAAGTAAGGTATGACAACAATTGGTAGAAAAACTAAGCAAATAAATGAAGCAAATATCATTTGCTTAGTTTTTCTACTAATCTCTCTTTTGGCTCTCCTGAAAAAAATGTACTATATGTATATGTTACAGTGAAACTGTATTCTCAGTGAAAATATATTCTTCTTCTAGCTGTCATTGAAATTAAATTTGACCGCCCTATCTTCAGCCCAATGTTTGTCTCTGTTCTTCTTTGGATCTCTTTTTATGAAAGGGGCGGGGTTGCTGATTTTGTTTCATTGAAGCAAACCACAATTTTAGGCCGGCAAATCATCGACTTGGGCCAATAATTTCAATGATCGGGACTAGTGAAATCATGTTGTCATACAAATTTATTACTTGATACATTTTCACTGAGAATACAGTTTCACTGTAACATATATATACTAAAGCGATACAGTTAATACATAAGAAAAAAATGAATTATATTTCTCTTATCTAAGGGGCCTTGATTTGCCACTTCTAGATTTTACAACCCCCACTCAAGTAAATAGCTAAAAGATGTCATCATTTGCCATATAATTAATCAATCAAATTTTTATCAAAGTAACTAATGAGCAATATATCAAATTTCTTTTGAAGAAAAAACTACTGTAAGAATTTTTTGTACATGAATGTCATAATTCATAATTATTTTTTATCTATATTTTTATATAAATTTTGAGGCTTTTAAAGTTTGTTTATAAAGTTATTTTATTGTGAAGATTTTTTATACTTTTTATAATCATATTTTTATTTAAGTTTTAAGGTTTTTTAAGAAATTATTATCTTGGAAAGAGACGTTTTTTTTCACCTGTTTATACGCTAAGTAAATCATCACGGGCAATTAAGATATATTTAGACGTATGTTAAAAAATCGCAGTTTAGGGCTATTTCCCCCCCACCTGCTAGTTATCAGTAGTATCTGGTGCATAATTGTTTTGTCACATCTGTCAGATGAAACAAATATGCATCGCAAATTCTTGTCGACACAAATGTAGAAGCATTTGTTACTAGCACGGCTGTGGAGTCGGTAAAAAAAAGTTCGACTCCGACTCGAGCATTTAACAAAACCACGACTCCGACTCCAACATTGACTAAAAACACGACTCCAACTATAAAAGGTTTAATATCGTCACTTTTTTTCCTAATTTTCCTATTTAATTGAATATCAAACCTACCAGTCCGGCCAATGGCCAAATTTGACATATTATATGCAACAATAAAAAGGTCACACTTTTCAAATTGTCCAACTCTGGCTCCGACTCCACAGCCCTGGTTACTACTCCTGATGAACTAATGGTCCACTTTGCACTATGTGAACTAATGGGGCAATTGAAGAAGAAATCATCGCAAAGTTACTGGTAGAAGCGTCAAATTTAAGTTATTGATGTTTTTGTTCACCTTTGTCAATTTCCTGTTAACCGTTCATACGCCGCGGCGTGCAAGCACGTGAAAATTGATCTAACTACCAGGGCCACGGTGTGCGGGCACGCAAACGCCACTACGAGTTTATTTATGAATAAATATCGTATTTTTTATTGAAAATAATGCGGACACATCTTATGAAGGCAATGTGATTGTTAACATATCGATGTTTAGCCGTTTTTAGGGCTTGCACCTTATTATCGTAAATACCCCTGTAAAAACATTCTTTAAATCTGTCTGACTGTATATCTTTCCTGGATAATAAGTTTATGTTAATTTATAGTGCCATTTTTCTAAATTCGAAATTTTGTAAATAAAATTGATCTCTTTTCGATTTAATATTATAGTCAATAAATCTAAATCAAATACAATATTTTTCGAATATTTTAAAGAATAAGGATTATAATCTATTGTATACAATCAAGTTGTAATGTTAACAATTTTAATAAACGATTTTTTATATTATTGATTTTTCATCGACAATATATACCCACTAAACTGTTAAGTAAACTATAATATTTAGAGGTAGATAAGATATCTTTTAGAAATTGTTTTTATATATATATAATATTATCGTGTTTGCGCCCCTGCCTCAAATAAATCTTCTAATAAAGTGAACCTGGAATCGATAAACTTAGTGCAAACATGCAGCAACAAATATTGTTCTAATTTATTTGTTATAGTAAAAAAGTCACTTTTAAGGTGTAAACTGTCACTTCTTGGTGAAAAGGCATATAAAATAAATAAACACCAGAACCTTAAAAAGTTTGTCCCAAAAAACTTACTTTCTTGCAATAAAATAGGCTTAACCGTTTTTATTTTATTTGATGTTAAGCTAACACATGTCACTAGGGCGTGCACCTTATTATCGTAAATATCCCTGGAAACATATTTTAAATCTTACACTTTTGATATTTGTTTTTCACTTTTAAGTTGTAGTATAAAATGCTTTTCCGGGTATGTTACGTGGCATTTTCATGGAAAATTCTATGGTTGAAAATGATACCATGGATTTGGCTTGTCGTTTAAAGGGTTAAACCCAATTTCACTAAATGTTACTTTACGATCATTATTTGGCTTTTTTGAAGAAAAAAATCATTTTGCAGATTTATAAGTTTAGTGGTCTGTGAGGCTTGAAAAATTTAGCAACCTGTCCCACGTTAGAGACGGCTTGCCAATGTGTTCCAATCTATAACCTTGGCTGAAGACTTAACCAATACTCTATTTTGGACAATTGTACTCAATAAAATATGAATAAAACAAAATGTAGACATAGTATATCAATAATTTATACAAGCAAAAAAAAGCAATACACAAAGTTCATCGCTGAATGTTTCCATGTCTTGGTGATGCATTTATCATGCAAGTGATTGGCATTAGAAGTCTCAAATAAAAAAACAAACATCAGAGTAAAAGATTGTTCAGAAATTAGGAGCATCTAGCTAACGAACTTCAGAACTTCATGGTTTTAAAATTGGTGCCAAAGAAGAAAAAAAAAAGGTTTTAGTCTTTAATACAGTCACTAAGACTTAAGAGGGTGGATCGATAGCGTTCTCAGAGAGGTCTGATAACCGACCTCCAAGAGTGTATTTAAAAATACTGTTTTATTGAAATATTCATCAATAGACTGAGCAGGGAAGGGGCTAACACGAAGTTTATGTAGATTCTTAGGTATTCTTACCCTCAGGTGTCTAGGTGTCCATTGGGACCGGACGCGTTGAACTAAATGTTCTCAAGATTTAATCCTCCGTTTTGTCAGGTCAAGTTGGTAAATTGATTTAATTTTTTTTCAGCTGGCGCTCTTGTAGTGGCGGTATTATGGGGGTGCACGAATCCGTTCATTAAACTCGCTTCCAATGACATGAGAACGATCGATGACGATTCGAAAGTTAAGAAGTTCTTAAAAGAGTTCTGGTTCTTGCTTCTAAATTATAGGGTTAGTGGTTAATAATTTCACTATTTTCGTTTGAGTGTCTGCTTTCTGTCTGCGGACATTTGAATCTGTCATTTAGAACTTAGCAAATTTGAATATAAGGTGTTGGGTGCTCAAGTTAACACTTAATTGGTGTCAAAAATAATAAAACATTTTTAGTACTTATTCCACATAAAATTTATTGGATTAGGACCGGTTCGCTCATGGCGAGCATTGACAACTGATAAGAAATACAACAAAACAGTAATATTTACACAAATTTTAAGTAAGAATTACAAGGTATGACAAACAATTGGTATTACAACTAAGCAAATAAATTATAATTAAAATTTTGAAGACCTCTTAGCAATGCAAGCTATTACATCAAAAATCAATTGAGTATGAATAATCATAAGCAAAGTAAAAACCAAAATAAGTGCATTTAATAAATAAATCTTATAGTGAAAAATTCATGGAAAAGTACATTAGAATAAATTAAGGTAAATGTAACAGTCGTTGACCATGTACCAGTAGTTGACCTTTTGAGAATAAAATGGCCCAAAATAAGAAATGCAGATGCGGGATTGCTGTAAATTGTAAAGTTAAGACAATTTAAGGCATCTGTGGTGGGAATGAGCCACTAACACATCACCATATAGCCAATGAAGTGCCAGGGTGGCCATTTGAAAACAACACCTAGTGAGGAAAGTGTATTATTTCAAATTTCTTAGGTGATCAATCTAGAAACGGTGTGTACCTTGTTCCTGAACCACCCATTGCTACTTTATTCAACCAAGAGTGGTGTGGGAGAAAGCTCTGAGGCAACCCCTGAAACAAAGTTCACTATAAAGCCCTCTGATTAGACATGGTCAACACCTAGACTTTTCAATTTGTGAGATAGTCAACTACTGAAACAAAAACATGACTTCAAATAATTTAACACAACTTTTTTTCGACAGGTCCTTTCGTAATTTTTGTTACATAATATTAATTAAGAAATGATCCAATATGAGTATACTTGCTTTGCCTTCATTCGGTACAATGCTAAACCTTTATCGTTATTTTTGTTGAAATTTTCTCTTAAATGGTCAGCTACTGGTACATTTACCTTACTATTTTTTATTTAACATATAAATCAGAAAGCCAAAACATCGCCTTTAAAGATAATGAAAAGATAATTTGAATAATTTGCATCTGTTATAAAATAGGTCACATTTTGATGATTACTGTGAAACCAGTTTTTTGGCTCTCCTGAAAAGAAAAAGAAACAATGATTTAGATTTATCAGTCTCTTAGGGGCCAAATTTTATGTTTAAAAACAAAGATTATTAACCATGTATTTGATAGTGAACTTCACCTCCTCGAAATCCATTTTGATACAAAGTATGTAGCATGGCTATTTGTCATTGATA
The DNA here is from genome assembly GCA_028554975.1 of Himalopsyche kuldschensis. Taxonomy (NCBI): domain Eukaryota; kingdom Metazoa; phylum Arthropoda; class Insecta; order Trichoptera; family Rhyacophilidae; genus Himalopsyche; species Himalopsyche kuldschensis. The sequence goes on from JAHFWI010000025.1 coordinate 2,972,274, forward strand.
CAGAGTTGAGGCAGCCGCAACAACTGCAAGATAGATGTGTCCATTTGAGTAAAGTTTTATTGAAACAATGCAAGTAAACACTATTGATTTAAAATGATTGTTGCAGTGTTTGCCCCCATTTTTAATCAACCAATGTGGCTCAGTACTCTACATGTACGTTCTGAAGTACTCCGATCTGTCTTTTGTGGTGCCGTTTGTGAACTCGCTCACATTTGTATTTACGGCACTGGTCGGATGGGCAATCGGCGAAGAAAAGCCGAATAGAGGTAATTCCATTGTTAATTGTATTCAATCCCTTCCCTCTGCAACATTTTTGTCATTATATTTGAATTTTTTTGATTTATTTCTTTACCATGTTTAACCGCTCATACGCCACGGCGTGCAGGCACGCAAATGCTACTACGAGCTTATTTATGAATAAATATCGTAGTTTTAAATGAAACCTAATGCAGGCTCATCTTTTCAAGGCTATGTGATTGTTAAAATATTGATATGTTCAGCCGTTTTTTTTTATTTGAGGATTAACAGATGTCACTAGGGCTTGCACCTTATTATCGTAAATATCCCTGGAAACATTTTTTAAATCTTACACTTTTTTTTCACTTTTCATTGAATACCAATAATAAGTCGGCTATATAATGATTTTCTGGGCATGTTACGTGGCATTTTCATGGAAAAATCGATGGTTGAAAATGGTGGCCTGTGGCAAAAATCCATGGAATTGGCTAGACGTTTAAAGGATTAAAAAGAGCATGCTTCAACAGCATTATTGTTATACGGTAAAAAAAATAACAATGTATTTTAATTCTACAGAAATTATTTTATATATTTGTTGATAGCTATTTCGGCGCCCTCGTCAGAACTATCTATTTACTAACTGTTATATGAACTAGTTATTTCTCTTACCGTATTATAATGGAGTTCTACCAAGTACATGCCTACTCAATCAATAGCATTATTGTTCATCACAATAAAATCTTTTCACAGTACATAATTCAATAAGAATCATTCCTTTTACATTACCTGATCGTATAATCGTGATCCCAAATTCACTAAAGAGCAAGGTCCAATGCATTATTCGATGTAAGACATAAAAAACAATGTGTATGTGTGATAATTGATTTGCTTGTCCAACAAACATGTTTCAAGGACGCCTAAAGATCAAAGTAACCATCTGACAGCTCACATACACTGCTTGAACTTTGTATGAAAGATCCAATATCCTGTCCTTATATTTCATTCATTTGAAATCGAATGACATAAGAATTTCTATCATAGAAAGTAGCATAAAGAGTATTCTAAAGTGTTTTCTTATTCTTCCAAGTCCAAATGGCCAAAACCTGACATACACTTCTAACATTAAGGCCCAGCTATAAGGATTAACATATTTCTTTTTTAAATTATAGATACAGTACTTGGGATGATACTTATTGTGATTGGCGCAACCATGTGCTGGATCGACAAAAATATGACACTCAACAACCAACTCCAACCTCAGATAAACCTCTGAATCCTAAGCCTAAGCTAAACTATTTAAGAAGGCATTCTAAACAGTTTATACCAACCTTGCATCTAGGATTAAGGGCAGACATCAATTTGTTCACATTCAGCTAAAAGTTATAAATTTAATGTGGAAATATGTATATGTTACAGTGAAACTTTATTCTCAGTGAAAATATATTCTTTTCCAAGCTGTCATTGAAATAAAATTTGGCCGCCCTATCTTCAGCCCAATGTTTGTCTGTGTTTTTCTTTGGTTCACTTTTTATGAAAGGGCTTGCTGATTTTGTTTCATTGAAGCAAACCAAAATTTTAGGCCGGCAAATCATTGACTTGGGCCAATAATTTCAATGATCGTGACTAGTGAAATCATGTTGTTATACAAATCTATTACTTTATACATTTTCACTGAGAATACAGTTTCACTGTAACATATATATAAAAATGTTTCCATACTGGGTAAAAATTACAGCTGTGCATTATTTAAATATTGTGGTTTGTTGACATCTGAATTTCTACCTTATACAACAAAATTGACTTTGAATTGGCATTAATCTACTGTCAGAATGTCAGATGAAATCAACAGTAGTGGTTTAACGTCTCATTTAGAATGAAGTGGTTGTCTTCCAGCTCGGCTCCCCAAGCAAACAACAGTATTTCTTGCTGACTTCCTTATCTTCTTCGGGCCCCAGGTATCACCTACGATACTAATGGTTTTTATAAAATATCAGCCCGGTTGTAGAATTGAACGTACCAAAACCAAAAGTATCATATAATGAAGGAAACTGTCTTACCAACTGAATATATCCGAAAAATTTCATGTCAGTATTGTCACTGTTGTTGAAGCATGTTGGTCCTTTTTAACATTTAAAATTTTCAACACTTACAATACAAATACAAAAATATTTTTCTCTAAACATACATTATTATTTAATTTAGGTATTGCTTCAATAAAATATTGTTATAATACAGCATGAAAACATTGTTTGGTACATTTAATTCAACAGCCGTGCTGATATTTAATTAAAACCATGAGTATCATAGGTGATACACAGGGCCCGTAGAGGTTAAGGTTATGATGCGCATGACAAAGCCAGCACAGCATCCCACTTATAATTGAATGGACCACTCTCTAATCTTTGTACAGACCGTAGAGATCAAAATTATACCAACTCCAATTGTTGGCATTTCTAACTAGTAACTCATCACAGATACAGAACATATTTATTTTTCGTTGATATTCAAGACATTTTCATGCTGTAATGTTGATACTATATATTATACAATTTTTGTAGAAGTAAAATCGATGGCTATTTTTTCACCTTGCAATACTAGAGCAATACTAATGCAGGGCCTGCTCTTGCGTTTTATTTGCGATTATTTTTACTAACATAAATGTAACAGTCGTTGACCATGTACCAGTAGTTGACCTTTTGAGAATAAAATGGCCCAAAATAAGAAATGCAGATGCGGGATTGCTGTAAATTGTAAAGTTAAGACAATTTAAGGCATCTGTGGTGGGAATGAGCCACTAACACATCACCATATAGCCAATGAAGTGCCAGGGTGGCCATTTGAAAACAACACCTAGTGAGGAAAGTGTATTATTTCAAATTTCTTAGGTGATCAATCTAGTAACGGTGTGTACCTTGTTCCTGAACCACCCATTGCTATACTTGATTCAACCAAGAGTGGTGTGGGAGAAAGCCCTGAGGCAACCCTGAAACAAGTTCACTATAAAGCCCTCTGATTAGACATGGTCAACACCTAGACTTTTCAATTTGTGAGATGGTCAACTACTGAAACAAAAACATGACTTCAAATAATTTAACACAACTTTTTTTAAACAGGCCCTTTCGTAATTTTTGTTACATAATATTAATTAAGACATGATCCAATATGAGTATACTTGCTTTGCCTTCATTCGGTACAATGCTAAACCTTTATCATTATTTTTGTTGAAATTTTCTCATAAATGGTCAGCCACTGGTACATTTACCTTATTTATTTTTCACGGTGCTTTTAGCGCCTTACACACGGGCCAAAACCTGCAAACCGGCTCTGAATTAGTACTATACTTGTTTTCTTCTGTTATTCCATTGTTTTGCTTTGATTTCATCGCATGTAAAATAACTGCAGAGAAAACTATTCTTTTGGCATGACAATACATGGCAGAAAATAAAATAAAAATACATGTTTAGTGTTAAAAATATTTATTCCTTAAAATAGAAATGTTACATTTTAATGAATGTAAAAGCAAAATATTTACAAAACAGCGATACATCAAAATGTATCTTGTACGTAGGTAGCACCATTAGACAGAAAGCTCATTCTCTTACTATATTTATTAAATCGGTTAACTATATATAGATTATGGCAAAAACAATTCATGACTTAATTAATTATATTTTAGTTACATCATAATAAGAAGTATATATTATATTATATTTTAATGTGAAAAATTATAATGTGGAAATTTTAAATTCCTGATGAAATCCAAATTATAAATAAAGATTCAAATGAAAACGGTATTTTTATTCCTATCTATTAGATAATTATAATGACTATTTCATTATTTAACAAGACTAAAGGTATTCTTGAAAACAAATGTATTTATATTATAATGGTAAACATAGTTTCATTTTCTTAAAACTATAAAAATATTTTTAAGATTAACATTGCAATATTTTAATGTTAATCTTAATTTCAGATTTCAGAGACACGTTTTTGTTAAAATGTCAAATTTATATATTGACAGCAATACAATTTTATTTAAAGTTTGCTAGAAATGTCACTGGATTGGACCATTTTAAAATTCTTAATTATTAGATCATGATGCACCATTTAGTGCTGATTGAACTGTTATTCCACAAAAATGAAATGAAAATAATGCTCATTTATAAAAAAGACAAAAAACAATGAATTATATATCTTAAAAAATTGAAATTGACTTAAATCAATAATGGTTAACCATAGATTAATATTTAAAAATCATAAAATCGTTTTGTTTCACGAAAAAGTAGTAGTAAAAAAAGATTATCAATTTACAGCTAAGCAAAATAATTAAAAGCTAATTTAACCTTAAAAAATATAATAATGGGCGCCATTTCTTGGTAAAGCAGTCTACTTTATTATTATCTGTGCAGTTATCTATTTAAGGAATATAACGAAATGGTAAGTGTATAAATACATCAAAATGGCTCCTCGGCTCCAGGATCAGACAAATCTTAAGAGTCTTATTCGATTCATTCAAACGATGATTGTCACAACTACAACACGAAAGCGGCACTTACAATTCACATTGCGGTAATGTATAATATTTATATTTTCTATCACTAATTATTTTGCTGCGAAATCTTAACAGTTTGATTTTAATTCTTTCATTCAATGATTGTTTATTCTTGTTAAATACATATTATGAGAATGAAACTAATCATCGTTTTGTTTGTTTTTTAATATATCCTATTTGTGCTCTCGGTTTTCTTGCTTTTCTTCGTGATTTTGAACCATCCAGCGGACTTGTTGGGGTCTTTAGGCATAGAGATAGACCTGGAGAGTCTCTCTCTTTCAACAGAGCTTCGTTTCGTGCCTTTATTTGGCAAGTCTCCGCTTAGAACCTCGGTGGACTGGCTCTTTTTGTATGGTCTACTTTCTCTCAAGTCGTTCCTGCTGCTCCGAGTTGCGCTGGGTTTGACATCTAAATTTTCTCTGCTACTGGCGTGGTGCGATCTGTTTTTGGATTCTGACTTCCTGTACAGTGTTCCGTTTGAATTTGAGGTCGATCTTCCTGTACCGTTGGAGCGTCTCGTTAGAGTTGAGTTGCCGTTTCGGTTCTGCGTGGACCTCTCTTCACTGGATCGTGCGTCGTATCTGAAAATAATATTTTATTCAATGTGATTCTTCCTTGAAAGATTGGAACTGGAAATGAACGCTGTGAGAGACAATCATTTTTTTATGCACCTGTTTTGAATATTTAAAATATCACACAAATCGATTCGGTATATATTATTGGGCTTCTCAAATAACACTCTTTGGAAAGCTTTTCAGGCCCTCAAGGAATTTTTAACCTGTTGACTGATAACATCTCATACGTTAAGACGTTGGTTGTGGTGTATTGCAAATTGATATTCAAAAATAAAAAGAGTTAAAACCAGGGCTGTGGAGTCGGAGTTGGGGTTTTTTGGTCGGAGTTGAAGTCGTTTATTTACGATGAGTCGGAAATTTTAAAAAATTTTAACTTTTTAGTTTCGTATATATGTAATATGTAAAATTTGGCTATTGGCCAGATTGGTTGGTTGATATATAATTGAATACACATAAATAGAAAAGTTGGGGAAAAAAAATTTGACGAAATTTAACTTTTTTTTAGTTGGAGTCGGAGTCGGACTCCTACATTGACCAAAAACACGACTCCGACTCCGACTAAAAAAAGTTTAATTTCGTCACGATTATTTCCTACCTATCATATTTATGTGTATTCAATTATATTATATATCAACCAACCAATCCTGCCAATAGCTAATCTTTTCAAAATTTCCGACTCCGGTCAAAAACCCCCGACTTCACGACTCCGACTCCGACTCCACAGCCCTGGTAATAACAACATTGTCGGTCCCTGTGGTCTAGTGGCAAGAGCTTTGTCCTAGCGATCTGGAGACCCGGGTTCAATTCCCGGCAAGGTCAGATTTTTTCAATTGAAAAAAAAAAGAGATCTTCGGCTGGGTGTATGTTATTTATCGTTGATTTTGTGCACAACTGATTTATTACTTATCATCGAGTTAATCTCGTATGACTTTCACAATTAAGAATATTTGGCGCATTGGGTAAGCTGTAATGCCAAATATTTTTTATTCAATTTAAAAAAAAAAAAAAACATGGTCAAGATTTTGACTGACTAATATATTTAGTTAGTAGAGCTTTTCATAATACCTTGGTGGTGGTGGGGCCAAGTTTTTAGTAGAAGCAGATTTGCTTTTACCGAACACGAAGCTACTCGACTCTTTTTTTGGCGGTGGAATATTTTTGGGCACCGGTTTTTCTTGCTTTTTCACGGGCCCCGTTGCTTGACTCTGCGAGTAGTTGATGTCAAAACCTTCCCGGTAATGCCGGGGCTTCCACGGGGCCAAGACGGAGAATGACCTGGAAGAGATTAATAATACAAAATTAATGCGAAAACAATTACAATGATGTCAATATTAATTGTATATTAACACTTCAACATCCGCATACGTTGGCGTCCTTTTTCAGCCATGCGTTATCTACCGCATACGCCATGTTGGCGTCTTTGGGCATACGCAACTTTACTTAAAAAAAAAACTTACATACACTAAAAGTTTAACTTTTTACACTTTCTACATCTATCGCTTTTCAGTGGTAAAAAAGGACTACTAATTATTTGGTCAGTTTCTAATTCGATAAATGGTCAGTTTTAAATATTTAAAACGGTCAGTAATAAATACTCAAAACGGTCAGTAATAAATACTCAAAACGGTCAGTTAAAAATAATAAATGGTCAGTTAATGCGTACATTTTTCATAGACCATGTCATAAATTTGCCTCTTACGACCATATTTGATAAAATTCACAAGCTGTCAAAATAAAACTTATCATTTTTTACTAACACTAACCGTTTTTAATAAATAACTAATCATTAATATAGATTACTGAGCGTTTTATTTAATAACTGACCATATTCACACTGATATAATGACAACTGACCGTTTATAATATTAAATGACCATTTTGATTTTTAACTGACCATTTATTTATTTAACTGACCAAAACTTGAATTAGTTACTGACCCATTAAATACATGCCGTGAAAAAGTTGGCAACCCCTGTCCAAAAACATTGATTTAATTATTTATAAGGTCTATTTTTAAGTTAATTTTTGCAATAAACATGCGGTATCAGGCGTAAGTTTCCAGCGAAATCGTGCGGTCGGTAAAGTGATAACACAATGCTGGCAGAGTGCACAAATTTGTGGGATTGATAATTCGCCATCAAATACAAAATAACATGCTAATTACAAAAGTAATTAAAAGACCCTGTACACAAAATGCTGTTTTAGATTAATTTCCACAGTCAATTGTATATTAAGAAAATAATTATGATTGGTCTACCTGGACACCGTTTTAGTCTGTGGCTGAAGATGTGAGGAATTGATTGAAGAAACATCATCACGGGATTTTCCCCTAGAAACTCTACCGCGCCCCGGAATGTCTCCGACTGAAAAAGATTAAACAATATAATGATCATGATCAAAATGACAAATTCTAGTGTATTCAGGGAAAACAATAGTTACCAGTTGCGGCATGCAAGTAGACGACGCTCTTCTGTGATTGGTGGCTGGAATCACCTTCCGTGCTACTCTCTGCAGGGCTCGCTGCACCTGCTGGTGGAACTCGGCGACGTCTTGTTCTACAATTAAACAAATATTTAATTTAAAGAATAAAATGGCTGGTCAGTATGTTTGACAGCTAACTTTAAATTGTTTGGGGCAAAAACAGCAATCTTGAAAAAAAGACAACGATGTCAAGATGACAATTCAACGTATTATTTAAAAAAAATAGGTAATGTGTCATATCATACCAATTATTTCTAAGAAACTTACCTCAGTTCGTTTCTGCTGCCTGACAGCTCCTGCCGGCTAGACCTGAGGTCTTGCCTGCTGTGTTGTAATTCAGAAGAACTTATCCTCGACTCCTCCCTGGAATCGGCTCTGCTGCTTTCTTGACTGTAGCCGTTCCTGGTTAAGGTGTTTTTGGTTACCTTGGGATTGCTGTAACTTCGCGATCTCCTTTTCTCGTTCAAGGGGCTCATCGGAGGCTTCTTCAGAGAAGTTTTTGCGTCTTCCTTGTATTCTCGGTCGTTGGCAGAACTTTCTCGTCTCGCCGTTTCTTCAAATTGGCTTTCAGTTTCTGAATTGCTGTGTATTTCTGATATATTATGCAGATCTCGTCTTCCGTTTACGTTGTATTTTTCTTTATTGTAACTATTCGCTAGAAGATTTTGCCTCGAATCCAAACCTTGTGAACTCTTTTCCAGGTTGGTAAGTGAAGAACTTCTGTGCTTCGGTTCCGATCGTTCTGTCCTATCCAATGCGTGCACAGAATTGGACAGTGTTTTGTTTGACCTGCTTAGAGTGGCGTTTCTTGAGTCTTGCGTGATGGCCGATCGACTCTTGGTGGTGGATTTGTGTTTTGAGACACTTCCGTGAGCGGACTCGAGGTCGGTGTCGCCGAAGAATCTCAAATTTTTCTCTCGCGGCTTGGCGCCCAACTGGGCATGTCGTTTCGGAGTCATGCTTGACTCCTCTTCGGTCGTCGTCAGTATACTCTCTTTTTCGGTCTGGAAAATAAATTTTGAATATCAAGTTGCTATTGTATAAAACCAATTAAAAATACATTACGATAAGCAGTTTATTGCAGATCTACAAATTATATAATACATAGTTAATCTGCGAACTATAATTCTGACGAGGGCGTAAACCAGAATAGCTATCAACTATATGTTATATAATTTTCGTAGAACTAAAATACATTGCTATTTTTTCACCGTGTTCACCATTCTTTTGATGGCATCGGTGTTTCCTGTAATAGTTTAAATGAATAGATTAACTCCTCGGATGATTTTGAAGGGCCCATTATGAATGCCACCAAAAAGGTGCTGAAACCTAATAACCCAAAAGACTTTCTGTGTCAAAAATGTAAACAAATAAAGCAAAAAATATTCGTTTTGCCGCCGACGGATTTGAGGTTAGGTGCGGTATTTTGTAACTTGGTTTTTTTTACGTATCTCATTAAGCTAACTAAAATTAAAACTTGTGGAAAAAAGTACATCAGTGTATGGCCAATGCGATGGTCCGAGATTAAAACTAGCGCGACATGCAAATGATATATTAAGGTTCCAATGTATACCTTGGGGTTTTTGGTCTTTTTCTTGGAGAGCCTATCGAGGGACTTGAACCAGCTCCCCGTTGTCGGAGTCGGTTGGTCTTTGCGAAGGGTGGCGGGCGAAGGGCTAGGCGTTGCTAACCGTCGACGCTGACTATAATCGAAGTCCTGTTGGGTGAAATAACATATTATGTTATATTTCAGATACATTCTCTATTTTTATGTCTAAGTGTATTTTTGTATCTAAATTGACGATTTGAAATGATTTGCGTTCAAATTTTGGTCAGTTGAAACCACATTCTTCCATTTTGTTCTTTGTCAACAAGAAAAAGATCTTTGTATCGTAAAACAAGTAAACTATCCCTAGTGCATGCATCATTTGTTTGAAGAGTAAAATTCATTGAATAAGTTGGCAGTCCTGTCCTAGCCCCATCTTCCTATCTCTACTCTCACAGAAAATGGTAGAACGAGTGACTGAATGACAACTACTTATATTGAGATACCTCATTTGAAATTCAATTGCTTCACATTCGAAGATCTGTTTTATATCTATTTTAATTTAGAAGTCCATGACTGCCATTTAATGACGACTGTGAAATGAATATGAACAAACCAGTGCTAATTCTTCTTCTTCTGTTCTCCTAGAACTATTTCCTGGACCACGGTACTCAGTATATCTCCTCCGCAGTTCTTCTTCTCTGGCCAACAGCGCTTCTTCCTCTTTCTTATCTTTCTCCTTTTTGCTCTTCTTTGAAGAGTCACGGGAAAAGAGCTGCTTCACCTGGAATAAAAACAATTACTTGTCAGTTGACTTCAGTCATTTAATATGGCATTGTGTGATTAAAATAAAGCATTGCATTTTTCATTGTGAGATGAAAACGTCTTATTAATTAGTGATTTGACCAAATCAGTACTGAGATGGCAGACAGTTATTTATGCAGTTTTTTCTTTTTCTTCCATTACAAGTTTTATTCCATAATATGTTCCAAATTGTACTTTATTTGATGTGGGACAATTTAAGAGCTGCGATTTTATTGAATGCAGTAGTTGGAATATTAAATATCTTAAATAAACTAATTTGAAAGAGTGAGTTCAGAACATTATTTTTGAAACAGTTATTGCCGTTTACCATCACAGTACAGACATATTTAAATAATAACTCACCTTTTCCAGTCCACTGATCTTCTTTGTCGATTTGGGTGGCTTGGCGTCAGTCCTGTTCAATCCGAAATTCTTTTCTTCGAATTTGTCCAGCCGTGGATCAAAAAATGACCCATCGTCGATACTCCTCTCTCTGTGGACAAATTCATCTCTCCTTCCGTTGCCCGATCTCTTATAGTCGGACTGATCGTTCCTGTACTCTGAGTACTGCCTAGACGTGGACTTCACCGGTGTCGAGTTGTCTTCTGTGTGTTGTCTCTCACTGGCGATCAAGAGTGACGAAGCGAATCCTTCGTCTTCACTTTCGTTCCTGACGTCTACGCGTCCACTTTTGTACACTTTTGAAGAAGATGAAGCAATTCCTCTCGAGTGAATATCTCCATTCGAATCTTTCCTGTAGTCGTTTTCGATTCCCGAATCGGCGAACTTATTATCCCGATCCCGGTCGTTATCGTATCTGCTCCTTGACGATTCAGGCCCTGATGTTTCTCCTCCGTACCCCAAGTCGCGTCTTCCGTCTGAATCTTGTTGCCTCAGAGAACGAGAGCTCGATTGCTCCATGTAATCTGTTCTGTGAGAGTCCTCTCCGTGTTTTTGTCTCCGTAAAGAATTGTGGAAGGTTTCCGGCCTTTCCGGATCGTATTCCGCCCCAGCGTAACCGTCAGCCCTCTTTTGGGCGATCTCTGGATTTGAAGCGTAACGGTCTCTGGAGTTGCCGAATTTTTCGTTTTTGTGTTTCGTATTGTACCTCGAAGTCGACTGCAAAGCTTCTTGACTAGATGTATAATTTTTCGGTTTCTGCTTCGCAAATTTTCGTTCGTCCGGTGAATACCTCGCCCCGCTGGCTTGTGAATCTAAGCTTGGCGGTTCATACTCAGGTTCCGGTGGAAAGTATCTAGGCTGTTTCTGCGGAAAATACTTGGCGGCCGAAGGCTCTTCCGCTAACCGCCTATCAATAAACTCTCTTCTATCAATGTCGTGATTGGCCACCGGTTCAAATAATGCCGTTTCCGGATTATACTTTGCCCTGGAGCGTTGCTCCGACTTGCTTATCGTCCCGTCTTTATTTTTGCGTGATTCTGATGTGAATTTATCGGTATACCCTGACGCCGTGTCACCTTCTCTGAAATACCTAGTAGACGTTTCACTCACGTATTTTTTGGTAGCTTCTACTGGGTTTGCGTCTTCGATGAATTCCCTTTCCGGTGTGTATCTCGAGTCTACATCGCCAGGACTAGACTGATCTCTGTTTTTTCGCGCATTTATCCTTGACTCTAAAAGGTCCCGTCTGAAGCTCAATTCAGCCTTCTTCTTATCCAACCTCAAATCGTCGTGTTCGGCCACACTTTGTCGACGCCTGGAGTCCATTCCGTCACCTCTTCCACGAGCTCCATCTTGATCAATAAATCTTTCTTCTCGGTCTTCATGTCGCGGATATTCGTCGGCATATTCCAAATCTTTGTCGATGTAATCAGGCGTCCTGTACATTTTGAATCGTGGCGTGATCGGGCTGTCTTTTTCAGTGACATAATCTTCCAAATGTCTGTACGGGTCATCGCCTATTTTTTGACCGCTGTATGAAAATTCGTTATGGTAACGCGAACTTTGGACGCGACTGTCTTCATACCCGAGGCCTTCGTCTTCATCAGAATGATGGCCGTGCCTTTGCTTGGCAGGGTTAACAGCTGCATGTACAGTCTGCTTTGAACCTCCTTTTCTTGTTCCATCGTCGCCATTTCCACACACGACTTGTGCGTAAATGATTCCTTGACCGTGCTCTTGATTCATTTTGTTGACGGGAGAGGGAGCTCTGTCTGGACTTAGAGAATGTACGTACAGGTTCGGGTCTGGGCTTACGCTAGGCTTGGTATAAGAAAACGGTTGGTTGTTATTGTGCGCTGCAGTAGTTGGAGATGTCAGTAGACTAGCTTTAGGGGGTGGAGAAAATTTATCTTTATTAAGAAATTTTACCATATTATCCACAGTCTGTCCTTTCGTCAGTGGCAATTTATCCGGTGGTTTTTGACTGCTGTGAATCATGTCAGGGTTCGATCGTTCTCCTTTCGATTTATTTTCAAGAGAACTGATTGTTTCTTTTATTGACTTTTTAACTACTTCAGTATCCTTTGTGTTACTTCTATCGGTTTCGTCCGCTAAAACTTTCTTATTTCTATCACTTCTCGATTTAGGCAAAGTGCTGAACGCTTGGACAGAATCTTTAGCTCTTTTAAATTTTTCGTCTCTCGTCGTCTGTGTTTTGGCTCGTTTGGGTCTCGCTGGTGGTCTCGGGTCAATTGTTCTCGGAGGTTTAACGACAGGGTTAATTTTATACTCTAAAGTGGAAAGATGTTGATTTTGGCTGTTGTTAATATTATATCTATCTCCAATTTCCAACACAACTCTTTCTACATTGGGATTTGAAGATCTGGGACTTTTTGCTTTAAAGTAGTCTTCCTGATTGTTGACTTCAATAATAGGTGATAATTGTGTCTTCTTCCCTGCGACGGAATTGAGATATTCTTCAGACTCGCTTCCAGTCCTCTTTCTAATTGGTCGCTGAATATTAACACTGCCCGACTTAAGATCACTTACGTCACTTTTGCTTCTTTTAACTGAAATATTAGACCGTTTAGGAGTATCTACAATTGGTTGACTATCTGGTCGCTTAAAAAGATTAAGCAGAGAGCTCTTTTGTGGCTTCTTTGCCTTACTGACGTCTCCGGTGGATCTGGACAATGGAGAATACTTCTCGTTATTGGTCTTTGACAGACGACTATCTTTCAAAGATTCCGTCGTGACTCCGAGCTCCTCGCTTCTCCGTCTGATGGGTGGATGATTCGGGGTGACGGGTTTGTGTTTCTTTCGGTATGGCAGCGAGAAGAATTTGTCAGGCGCCGGCGAAGATGAGCATCTGGCCTGCGACGCCTGGGCGAGGACTTTGGCGGCTTCCGCGGCGAGCTGGTGCCGCGAGAGGCCAGCCAGCGGCTGCTGGCGGACGGCCTCCACCCCCGGCCCCTGATTGGGGGGAGCTGACGGCCGCGACGGAGCTGGAAGAAAGAGAAGGTCACGTTAGACGAGGGCTCAGAAATAACCACAACTTTGATTGTTTTTCAAACATTAAACATCGTTCTCATTCTTCTCAAAGATAATAAACAACAAAATATGCAAAAAAAGTCCATTAAAATTAATAATGCAACAATTCATTCATATAAAAATCACGTTTTCATCTTAAGTAATCATTTTTATCGACGATAAAAAATTCAAACATGACTATGCCATCAAATAAAATATTTTTTTCAACACCTTTAAAAACAAGTATTTGATTTGTAAACCAGTGGTGTAGTAATAATAAAAAAAATGGGAGCGCTATTTGAAAACAATTGATTAAAAAATCTTCATATTCGGGGCCGAGCTGATAACCCTGACATCCTCATGACTATAAACTTGCATGTTCCAAGCCGCAACCAAAGCAAAACATTTTTTTTATCAGAAGTTGCTTGTCGTGTTGGGCGTTTGAGTCACCAGTCACAAGGGCTGGTCAATGCACTGCTTATTGAGGCATTTTCAGCAGTGAACTTGATGTTTTGTTTTTACTCTTTTAATTTCAACGTTATGTCTTTCATGTTATTGTATTTCGAATGATTGTTGTGTTTTGTTCCATGTTATGTGCCGTCTTTATTATATTTGTCGAATGTATGGCGCATTGGCGTCAGCTGTAATGCCATGTATTGTATTATTTCCTCATAAACAATAATTTTCCAATATACAATTTAAAATAACTTTGATTATTCCAGGTATTGTGCTACTAGCTGCGACACGTGTTTCGTCTCTTTCAGAGGCATCTTCAGACTATCGCAAAATTTGATTATATCACTTAAGTGGCCGCACATGAGAACCACTGGTAGACTCTAGAAAAAGATGTGGGCGCGCCGATACCATGCATGCATGCATTCTACGCCACTGGTGTAAAATCACAAAGTTAAAAACCATCAAATAAAGGACAAGGCCGGAAATAAAATGTACCAATAATGATTGTATTAAAGTTAGTTGTTTTAATTTTACGAATGCCTTTGGCAAAAATGCAAATCAAGATCTTAGGCATGTAGATATTTAGTCTTTCAGTTCCATGTCATACCCATTCAATAGATTGAATTAACATTCGGTCAATATACCGGTCGTCAAACTGGTCCGGTATCTAAGATTCTAAAACAAATAACAAGCCCAGTGGCGGATTACCCCATAAGCGCAAGAGGCGCGCGCTTGGGGCCTCAAATCTTCCGTGGTGAAGCGTCGTTGGCTTTCGTGACGGACTTTACGGTTTCAAGTCTTTTCAGTGTTGGGGACCTCAAAAATATACTCTTACATCAACACATTGACTACGAAGGAAATCAAAACACCACAGTGACAAGCGTACATTTTGGCATAATCAAAGGTTGCCGCAATGGCTTTAACGATGGCGTCGCCTGACAAGTCAAAGCTCAGCGTAAATGCCGAAGTCAAATGGTTTATTCTATTGTGTTCGAAAAAATAAGCGAAATGCAACGCCTCTCTGTCGTGCAAAAAGAGGGCATTCAAAATGGGAACAAAATAAATGGTCAGAATTTAAATTATATTTCGGTCTAATTTAAATATTTTTTTAGTCAGAATAAAATTCAATATTGGGTCAGAAAAGAAATATTAACGGTCTGAATTAAATTATTATACTGAAAGATCCCAAAGGATACTTAGAAACATTAAGTATGACATCGAGCTATTTTAATTTAGAGAAGCAAAAATGCACCAGTGATAATTTTTAACTGACTATTTATTTTTTTACCAACCATTTTGAGTATTTATTACTGACCATTTATTTAATATTTACTGACCAATTTATCGAATTCGAAACTGACCAAATAATTACTAACCCATTTTTTCTTCAATTCTTTCTTTTGCCTCCAAAGTGCTTAATCCGTTACTGTATCTAAGATTCTATAACAAATAACAAACCGTTTGATTTGGCGATATATATTGCCAATAAAACATTGGGGAACACTTCTCATTTACATAATCGCCAAAACGGCTCGTCAATCATTCTACAAAAGACTTATTTGGCCATGTTATCACGCCATAATATTAAAATTTCGCAAATTTTTCCCGATTTTTTTTACCGCTCGATTTAAATCGAAATAAAAAATGATTTTAGTGTCCAGGAAATGGCCGTTTATGTAAATTCCGTCCCCTTATCTTCAAATGGTCACCTTTTAATGGTTAAACCTAAAAAACTAGTCTTCAAATCTAGTTATTTTTATTATAATTTTACGGCCTTAAAAAAACAATTAGCGCCTAGAATACGGTAGCAAGTCAAGTTCACCATTTCTCCTCATAAAACTGTAAATTATTAATTCTTTATATATTTTTAAAATTAAAGAAAATTGTCGGGTCCGTGGTGCAGCGGTTAACGTCGTTGACTTACGTGACGGGCTTCACGGTTTCGAGGCCCCATACGACCATTGTTTTTCCAATCATTGTGTTGTCAAATAATTCATTCTAACCCATCTGATCGTACAATTTTTTTATATAAATTTTTTAAAATTAAATATAACAGCTTATTCCAATGCGCTAAATATTTTTGATTATTAAAGATATACGAGATAAACTCAATGATAAAATATTTATGAATCAATCGAAAACTGACATACTGACCCATGTGCAAGATCTTTTTTTCAATTGAAAGAAATCTGAATTTGCCGGGACTGGAACCTGGGTCCGGCTAGGGCAAAGCTCTAGCCACGAGTCCACAGGGACCGACATGTTAGCGTGGCGTAACTATCCCTAGCCTCATCGAACTTGACACCGCCTTATGTGGTAGGTCATCAGAACTCTCTCGAACGATCTATTTTTCACCTCAGTCAATGAGTTTAAGTCGATATCAGGAAATAAATTCATTCTTATAATAATCTATATTGAAATCTATAGCGATTCAATATAGAGTTATTTCAATTTCTCTTATCTCTTGACGCCCGACAGTGCATTTGCTTCATAAAAAGTTCGTTAAGCGATAAATAATCCCTTATCGGCGGGCGCACGTGTTAACGATTTTTGAAACGGCCATTGTTTTTTTCTTTCTAAAGTAACCGTTTGTTTTCATACAGCAGTGAGAGATTGGACTTAATCCTAGAGCCTAATCCTCTCCCTAAGAATTAAATTCGAGTCAAATTCCTGATATCTTCTTCTCTATCGTAATATTTGTGTGTTGTATAACGTCTGTGTAAATCCTTAACGATTAAATAATGAGTGCTAACCGCACCCACATAACGCTTTGAGATCGTCTTTTCTTTATAAGATTACCATGTTTCTCCTACTCCGTCCCCAAAATCCCTCTTCCTGAGTGTCGGATAGGAGGCTCCTTCTCGATTTACGAGGGAGCCGGAATAAAGAACTTCTCAATCTAAAGAGAGGTTAAGCGACTAGCAAGGAGTTCTCGTAGAACCAAACATGTTATTAAACAAGATACCTCCATTAGAAGGCTTTAATAATAGATCGGATAAAACCCACGAATTATATTTATCAATATTTCCATGTTATTTGCAACATTGAAAATACCATAATAATTATCTACCCACATAATTCATTGAAACTCTTTTTCCTAATTCATATAATATCTATATATATATTCTTAGTGAAAATATATTCTTCTCCAAGCTGTCATTGAAATTAAATTTGACCGCCCTATCTTCAGCCCAATGTTTGTCTGTGTTTATCTTTGGTTCTCTTTTTATGAAAGGGACTACTTGCTGATTTTGTTTCATTGAAGGAAATCAAAATTTAAGGCAGGCAGATCATCGACCTTGGCCAATAATTTCAATGATCGTGACCAGTGAAATCATGTTGTCATACAAAACTACTACTTGATACATTTTCACTGAGAATACAGTTTCTCTGTAACATATATAAATAATAACAAACTGTTTACTACGCGTCAGTTCAGTACATTCATGCACTTGAAATGTCTGAAAATGACAAAAGGCGAAATCTGGTTCGTGAGTGACCAAACTCATGGAAAAGTACGAATTTCAAACGATTCAAATTTGATATTGAAATTCCAAAATAGAAAACATATTTTGAAGTGTTCACTGTCAATACTTGGTGGAATGGCATTATAATAAAAAGAATAAAACAATTATTTATTAAATGCACCTATTTTGGCATTTACTTTGTTAATGCTAATTCATACTTAATTGATTTTTGATGTAACAGCTTGCATTGCTAAGAGGTCTTCAACATTTTTCTTGTATTTTGCTTCAATTTATTAGTTGTAACACCAATTGCTTGTCATACCTTGTAATTCTTACTAAACTTTTGTATAAATATCACTGTTTCGTTGGATTTCTCATCAGTTGACGATGCTTGCCATGAGCGGAACCGGTCCTGATCCAATACAATTTATGTGGAATAAGTACTAAACATGTTTTATTATTTTTATTAGAAAACATATGTTGGGATAAACTCCGTCGACACTGAGAACAGGTACACGGTTACAAAATTAATAATTGAGGAATTTATTGCCACTTTGGCAAGTAAAATAATATCCATTAGGTCCGCAAAAAAAATATTAGCCGAGACGTAAATTCAGCTTTTATTCGCCGTTAATTAAGCGGGGCGTTCTGTTTCAATGTTGTTCGATCGAAACAAATATCGATGGCTTAAACTTGAGCGTAAATTTATGAGTAAATTTGCTATCTCCGTTTTTGTCAATTGTGCATGAGAGGGTATAAAAAGATTATTTTGGTATTTTTAAACCGATCGGGAAAATTTTAAATATGACTTTCAACCGATTAATTTGTTCCATCGCTGAAAAACAACGAATGAATGACAGGTGGCAATAGAAAATGGTGGAGTTGGATAATTAGCAATGCATGTTTTAGAACGACAATAGAGTTTTTACAATGCACTCAAATAAGTTTTGGTTATAAAAAAATTACGGGACATGCACATTGCATGACACAACAAGATCGCATTATTGAGTAATTTTCAGCCAAAAGTAGAGTTCAAAAAATTACTCTTTAAGCCATCGGTATATCATTTGAAGCACACCTAAACCTTTTTTTGTGCGGTAGATGTGTTCCGCTGAACATCGCATAAAAAAGGTAAGACCTAATATCAGAACATAACATGTACAAGGACGCTCGTGTCAAGGTCACATTGAAATTAACAGGTGAAATAGTGGATTTTACACGAAGAGTATGTGATCAACGCTTTGTTAATTACGTTGATGAAGTGTGTACGATTATATAGTCCCAAAAATATATTTAAAAAAATAAAAAATTATATCAAAAAAAAAACCGCATAACTCCCACAAAAAGAGGTTCGAGTGTACATCTTTAGACGCGTTGAAAAATTCCCAGCTCATCCAAACTCTTGACTTCTTTCCCATCTCTTAATTGCATATGGCACTTTGCAGTGGCCTGGCCTCAAAAAGTCTCGCCTCTTTGTTTACCATGTCCGCTCCTAGCGTGGAGCATATGGACTTCTCTCGGAGCTTATCTCAACATGTTTTGACAAAGAAAACTGCTTGTTACTTAGTTGCTCAACATCTCTTTCTTTTTTAAGAGAGAAGGATTTGAAAGGAAAGAGAACTAGTGGATAGCTTATCGCTCTCGCTTCGCGTCGATTTTTTGGGATCAAAGGGAGGAACGGATTTTTTACACAACACATTGACACCCATTGCCTTATGTTCTTACGTAGGGACTTATGTTCGTAAGTTATGATGACGTGAACGTTGCTTTTGTATGAAGACGAACAGCGAGCGCCATCATGGCGAATGTCGTCACGTCTATCTGGTTGCTAACCGTTAATTTTGCTCATGTTACAGCTTTACTTTGAATAGTTATTTGGTTATAAGTTAGGTCACACAATTTCTTTGATTTTTTTGATTGATTTTTCTCTCTCTAAAAAATCAAAGAAAACGGGTTAAAAAATATTATCTGAAATTTTACGTTAGATTTCTTCCATTCAGCCGGAAAGGTGTCAAATACCCTTTGAAAAATTATGACTAAATAGGCGAATCCCGCATTCGAACTTCTTAAAATATGTTGTCATTACAATGATAAATCATTCATTAGTTGATAATTTATTTATTTATTTATTTATTTAAGAAAAAGCAAATCATGGCATTACAGCTGATGCCAATGCGCCATGTATTTGACAAATATAAATACGTGTATTTATATATATACATACATACATGCAGTGACGGCTGGCAATGGGGTGTTAGGGGGTGCAAAGGAAGATTCAACCGTTTTTGCAAGAGTTCTTTCCTATTTATTGGATTTTAAAACAATTCTATAGCATGGACTTTCAATTCAGATGTTCGCAATACCAACTGTTTCTCTTCCGTAGTACGGAAAAATAGTTGAATCTTCCTTTTGCACCCCCCAGCACCCCGTCACCAGCCGTCACTGCATACATGTAAATACATAATATTAATCACTAATTAATTAAAAACAAGATGAAAACATTTTAGTCATAACTGAGAGAAAAAAATTTATAAAATCATATTAGAAATTTTCAAAGATGTCAACCGAGTGAGTTCTGACAAAATCAACTTTTATTCATAAAATATAGTATTCGTCTGAACTCACTCACGTCAATATGAAATATGTCGACATCCGAAGCAATGCCGCTTAAAATTGTTAAAGCTCTTCCCAGAGGCATAATGCTCGCCATTAGCGAAACCGGTACTGATCTAATTCAATTTAATGTGGAATAAGTACAAAAAATATTTTAATTTTAATTCCATTCCACCAAATATTGACAGTAAAAATGATTGTTGTTTTGTTTATATTTACTTTGAATAATGTTTTAATTTTTATCAAAAAAAAAACACGAAGATGATTAAATCGATGGCAAATATTGCATCTTGAAATCCCCAAGTCAGCATCAATTTGGCGATAGAAGACCGGTTTATTTTATTTCTAAAACACTAAAAACCTGCGAATTGATGTGAGATATTATATGTTTAAAATCTTTTAACTCGAAAACAAGATTGGAAGAATGCAAGAATAATATAATATGTGTTATTTAATTCGATTTGAATGTTAGAATTCTATTCAGACTCACACGTTTTTTATAATCGTATACATATTCACATACTGTAATACAGGGGTTACCAACCTTTTTGTACCTTAGAGCACATTTTAAAATATCGGTCGGGCGGTGGGCACCACATATTTTTTCAAAGCCAAAGTTTCTGGCCTACCAACCACTCCCCCCAACCACCCCCCAACCTCCGCCCCCAGATTTTTTTTTTTAACTTTACGAATTTTTCGAGTTCACTCCTTCGAAGGTTTCTGGCATACCCCCCCATACGCCTATGATTTCTGGCTGATGGCTATTTCGAACATTCTACGAACTAAAATACATTGCTATTTTTTCATCGTGTTATAATGTAGTTCTACCAAGTAAATGCCGATGCAATTAATAAAACATTTTGCTATTTTATCACCGTTTTATATCAATTTAAATTTTGTTTTCATGCTCCACCAATGGTGAAAATAGTTTTTAGCAAATACATTCAATACGGAAAGAAAAATAACAATGTATTTTAGTTCTACATAAATTATTTTATATATTTGTTGATATATTTGCAGAACTAGTTCTGACGAAGGCGTAAGCCGAAATAGCTATCAACAAATATATAAAATAATTTATGTAGAACTAAAATACATTGTTATTTTTCTTTCCGTATTATAATGGAGTTCTACCAAGTAAATGCCTACTCAATCAATGAATACATTCAACCCTGCTATAGTGCTTTTTGCCATAGCGTATGCGGCGGTTTTTCGTACACTTATTAAAAATATAAAAATTATAAAAATGTTTGTTTAGCTTCAAATCACAAAATACAATTGAAAAAACCAAACCCTAAATGTTGTTTGGGTGCCTAAGTTTATATAGCGTTTATTTGTTATAACGTACTCCCTATCCTCCCGCATATAGCAGGGCTGACTGTAGTTAGTAACAATTTTTCTTTTAAAATACCTCCACGTATTGATCTTGAAAGCGGTACACATTCAATTGTTAAATTTTCTATTGTGTCTTGTATTGAAAATATTAATTTTCCATTCATTACTATCTTTCAGAAGATGTGACCGCATTGTCAAAGCTGTTTGTAGTAACAAACTATCCGCCCGAAAAACGGTCGAAGCAGACGAATCCGCAACCATTTTGTTTACCCGTTTGAATGACGGCATCGGTGTAAACAGACCGCCATGTCATGCTGTGTCGAACCGTTTTATATCTGTGCACATGTCAATTACGTATTTAAATTTTTAATAGTTTTCGCTTCAGTCGAATGAAACCTTTCGCCGTCGGCAGTTTAGTAAAAAAAAGGAGCGATCGCTACTTTACGAGACGTTTGTCTATGAATTGTTATAAATGTCTATTTTATGTTGGTAACTAATTTAAATTTGAATATTTTTTTTTTTTTTTTAATATTAAATATAAAAAGAATATTTGGCATTACAGCTTACGCCAATGCGCCAAATATTCTTAATTGTGAAAGTCATACAAGATTAACTCGATGATCAGTAATAAATCAAATGTGCACAAAATCAACGATAAATAACATCACCCAGCCCAAGATCTCTTTTTTTTACAATTGAAAAAAAATCTGACCTTCCGGGAATCGAACCCGGGTCTCGAGATCGCTAGGACAAAGCTCTTGCCACTAGACCACAGGGACCGACCAGGGAATATTGTACTTTTTCGTGAGTTTTGTCGCTAATGACACGGATTTCGCTTTCGGCATCTTAAGGCATTTCAAGTGTACGGATGTACTTGAACTGACGCGTAGTAAACAGTTTGTATCGTTTATATACAAAAATAGAAGTACATAGAAGTTAAATTGCTATTAATATGTAAATTAACGAAAATTTGATGTAAACGAGTCTCAATGAGTTAAGTGGGTTTATTATAATTATCGGGATTTTTGAATGTAGTATCGCAAATACTAATGACTAGATAAAAACAGGAATATCTAAACATCTTAGAATTTTGTTTTGACTGTTTACTGCGCGTCAGTTCAAGTACATCCGTGCACTTAAAATGCCGACAGGCGAAACCCGGGTCGTTAGCGACAAAACGTATGGTATAAAAGTACAAAATTCAAATTTGTTATTGAAATTCCATCAAGCACTCTCAGTTGAAATCCTTAATTAACACTGATAACTGTCAATTCTTCGTGGAAAGGCTAATAATGCCTAGACGCCCTTAACTAGGGGTCACCCAACTTTTTGAGAAACGGGCCGGATTAAGTTTTTCGAAAATTTGTGAGGCCGGATGACAAATAAATTATTATTGGAATCTAATTAGAATATTATTTTATTCGTGCTTACATAAAATAATAATATGAACAAAAAAATACCCCCGATCCTCTTTTTGCACGGTTTCAAAATAGCACGGTTTTCAAATTGGCACGTTTTGTTAACTATGTTCTATCTTCGCTCTGGCACACATAATAGTCAGAGAAGGCTGTGAAGAATTAACGATTGGAGATATTTCAGAATTGACAAATGACAAAGTGATATTTCTAGTGATGAACATACTTTTTTATAATTTGAATCGTTTGAATTCTGTTCTTTTCCATGAGTTTTGTCGCTAACGACCAATCGTTGGCTTAACTCAAAAATCGTCTAAGTCAGATTCCCCTTAGTGTTCAAGTGACAGTTAAAACTGAATATTACAACGAACAGAAAAAAAAATCCTCCTGCAATCTCATACAAAAAAATTCGAGATGAGAAGTTGAAATATCCAGTTTTAACTGTCTCTTGAACACTAGGAGTAAACTGACTTAGACGATGTTAGAATTAAGCCGACGATACGTACTAAAAATGTCTTATCATTTTAAAGATATTATTACATTTTAGTGTGTCATTAAGCAAAAATCACTTTGCCATTACAAAATTGATGTATGTCCATACTTGAACAGTTATATTCTTAGATGGTAACCTCACAATTGATACCAAGAAAGAATCGCAAAAAAACATTTGAAATTAAACGTTTCATTTGGCGGCAGATTCAAAAATAATTATTATTCCGAATCGTTTTTCAAAGAGCTATAAGACGTAAAAGCTTGACGGCCGTCTAAAATATATTAACCAAGCGATCAATCCGTCCCGCCATTTTCTCACACGTTCGAATCATTAGCGTATACTTAATGCGTCACATTCGATCAATTAGAGTTTGATAAAATATTTACACTGCACTGGGCACGTAATAATTTCAATCAACAGACGTTGCCATAAAAGGCACGCCTGCCTAATGTTTGTCACTTGTGACGTGAGACGTCGACGCAAATTTTTTCGCCACACTCAAACACGTAGATCGAATTTATAATTATATTTTTTAAAAATACGTTTGGAATATTTAGCTATTGTGACAATGCACAGAAGGTTGGTTTTTCAGTGACGGGGTCTCGGCTACCTGCGGCTGGAAAAGGGTTGAAATAACAATTCGAGGATTTTGGAGTCATGAAAATTTTCATAAAAAATAATAGAAACAGTCCCGCTGGTATAATTTTAACTGCTTGACTGCCAAGCGTGCAATGGTATATGGAATGCTTGGTTCCCACCATTACCAAGCGTACACAAGTGTACACATATTAAATTAATATCCGTTCCCTCGACTTATTCTATGAATATTTTATGTCAATATCTAGAAACATCTTTAGGATTATGTCCGATCCTAATGTGAAGCATGTGGGTACCTTATAGAGGTATTTAAACATTTTTTTGTTACTCAGTCGGTCAACCTATCATTCGATCGTTGAGAGGAGGGCGAGGACAGAACTAGTGGTGAGCTATGTGCTATGCTTATGGTATCGGATGGGTGGGGAGGTACTTTTAGACAACACAAACATCCATGCCTAAGAACAGAATCGATAAGTCGAATGGAAACAATGCTGTTCGTGCTGGGGCTCGAACGCGTGAGCTCCGTCACGGAAGCCGATGATGTTGAAATCCGCACATCGTACCTGGCCTTTTTAAATACAACACAAAACATATTCGTTTATAGCTTTATTCTGAATCTTATTTGCAATTTGATGTACAGATGGAGCAATATTTTTATTTTATTTATTCCCTTTGCGGGATTGCTCGAGTTATTTCATATTGCATGGTTATATCATTTCATATATCGGATGTTTTTTAAAAAATATGTTAAATATATTAAGGGGAAGCCCTAACATATTTAACATAAATGAAAAACAGCTAGGTTCGCCTTTGAGCACTAAAATACTTTTTTAATTTTAAAAAGTTGGCGTAGAGGTGACGACTGATAAAAAGACCCTCGGCAGTTAACAGGTTAACATGATCGTTATAATTGAATAAAGTTGTATTATTCAGGAAACTAAGGTATTTTTGATGAATTTATGAGATGTAAACAATATAAAACTGTTCTCTATAAGTTCTATTGTCGGTCCCTGTGGTCTAGTGGCAAGAGCTTCGTTCTAGCGATCAGGGGCCCCGGGTTCAATTCCTGGCAAGGTCAAGATTTTTTCAATTGAAAAAAGATATCTTGGGCTGGGTGTATGTTATTTATCGTTGATTTTGTGCACAACTGATTCATTATTTATCACCGAGTTAATCTCGTATGACTTTCACGATTAAGAATATTTGGCGCATTGGCATAAGCTGTAATGCCAAATATTTTCTTATTATTGTTTAAAAAAAAAAATCGTTTTGCAATGAACAACAATATTATTGCAAAATTGTAATTCATTCTACGCCAGTGGTTTTAATTAAACATGTTCAAACAAATGCAAATCTATCATTAAAGTGTCATCCATCACGTAATACCTAAATCATTGCCATCGACATTGATAGATCATCGATTAAAATTATTTATTACTAAGCTTTTAACTATTCCCATCTATAAGTTGGTGCAGTAATATAAAATGATTACCAATTGCAAAAAAGCTCCAATGAGAGCATCATCACTCATGTGTTACAAGACACCAAAATATCCTGCACCTTATCACAAACTCGTATGCTTGAACCATGGACTTTTAATGAAGAGAAAATGCATTTGATTAGAATTGGTGATACGTTATTGTTCCTGTTTATTTCATTATATTATAGAATTACTATAAAAAAAGTTGTAGCTTATTTTTTATAGATATAATCAGGGCTATGGAGTCGGAGTCGGAGTCGTCGCGGCGTTTTGGCCGGAGTCGTACTCGGAGTCCGAAATTTTGAAAAGTTTGACCTTTTTATTCTTGCATTTAATATGTCAAATTTGACTTTTGGCTGGATTGGTAGGGTTGATATTTAATTGACTACACATAAATAGGAAAATTAGGCAAACAAGTGGCGATATTAATCTTTTTTAGTCGGAGTCAAACTTTATTTTTACCGACTCCACAGCCCTGATTTAACCATATAAGCAATGATTATTCTATAAGCGTAAGGGGCGCGCGCTTAGGGCATCCAAATCATTAAAATAACTTTGACTATTCCACGTATTGTGCTACTAACTGTGACGCGTGTTTCGCCTCTTTCGGAGGCATCTTCACTGCTACCTGATTGATTGCAACTCATTAGTAAATATTTTGTAATGCTAACTTCATTAGTAGTATAATTAATTGTTTGCTTTGTGTCGATTCTATAACCTCCTTGCTTCCCGTAAAGAGGAAAAATCCCAAACTCCATTTTGTAATTTTACCATTTTAAACTATTAGAATCAATCTCGCTTTATTACGTAAGCAAACTTTGTGATACTAAGTCCGAAGATGTCACCGAAAGAGGCGAAACACGCGTCACAATTAGTGTGTACACAATACGTGGAATAATCAAAGTTATTTTATATTGAAATAAACTTCCACAAAGTTACCGCCGAATCCATCGAAAGTATTACTACATTTCTCCTCACATTAAAATCTCGTCCATTTTCTTTTACATTATATTATAGAATGCTTCTTAATGCAATCAATTATTGTCAACCCACGGCGGAATAACAGTTAAGAACGTAAAATATATATTAAACTAGGTAAATTAAACAGACAATGTTTTAATAGTTAGTAACTATAAATGATTTATTTATTAAAAGTTAGTGTTGGCGGTCTGCTGGGCGTATGTATTCCAACTATGTTTACGAAAATGGCAACACCCACTTTTTGCACAAATATCGTTATAATGTATTATTTTTATTGATCCCGCAATAAAATAATGGAAGACTCACTGTCAAAACGGAAATCTAAAATGGCGTCGGTGTTTGGAAAACATTGGGAGAGTTAAATATCTCAATTTATCGATTGTAAACACCCGTCGAATCTAGATCACACGACACTCCTAATGGAGTGTATCAAATAATCATTTTAAAGAGGGTCGATAGAGGTCTATTTTCAGAGATATTGTAAAGAGATAAGATGTCTTCAAGACTTGCTAGTGGGCTATGACAGATATCATCAGATTTTCAAATTAAAAGAGCCAAGTTGTCAAGGAAACAGGATAACAAAAGTATCAGGGAACATTAAATATACATGAATTTTTAGATTAAAGTTCAATATTTTTTTAGATATATTTTTGGGATTATTTCAACTGTTACGTTGAAATAGTTTGTTCACATACTGTCTGTACGTGCAAAATCCAGTGTTTCATCAGTTTATTACAATGTGACCTTGTAAATTGCGTCCTTGTCCATGTTATGTTCCCATATGAAGCCATAGCTTCTTTTGTGCGATTTTCACGGAACGCAACTTCCGCACAAAAAAAGGTTTAGGTGTAAAAGAAATCGTTATCTTACTTTGAAGAGGTTATAATTGACATTTTTGCCTTGAATGACCTTTTGGTTGGAAAAGCTTCCATCTGCACACTTTCTTGAACAAAGTTCTAAGATTGTAATCATTATTTTCATCATTTGATCTTTAAGATCATTATTTCTTAGTCAGAGTTGTAAAAAAATATGCTTAAATTAAGTAATTTGAAAAAAAATTAATTGCTTATTGTTGAAAGTGAATTTTATTCAATCAAAACTTCAAACGCTCATATCTCAAAACAATGTCAAGTAAGGTGTCGAAATGTCTTAACCAGATGTGACCAGATGTGACCGGAGATTGCCATGGTTATAAAAACCGTTTCCTATTTACTTTTACAATTAATATATTTGATTATATTTCAGCTGCATGTATGCAACATTTCGACTTGTTTATATCGCGTGTAAGGAAGCCATATCTTAAAACAGTGAGTATACCTTTTGTCGGATTTCACAGGCTGTCAACACTGAATCATAAAAATATGTTAAGACGACCATAGACACGCTAAGACAACTTAATTAAATCTTCACTTTTTTAAACAAGCCTCAGAACAATATGATAATTGGATGTGATATAACTGTGCTATACCGTCTAAGTCAGTGTTCCCCAACCGGTGGTCAGCGGCCCAGCACTGGGCTAGACTTAGACTAGACTTTCTACCGCAAGCAGTACGTTAAATTTCAATCATTTATTGTACTCAAATACTTGAAATCAATCAATTCAGATAAAACCAGGGCTGTGGAGTCGGATTCAGAGTCGTCGTGGTGTTTTGGCCGGAGTCGTTTGAACATTCTATTTTTGCATATAATATGTCAAATTTGGCTATTGGCTGTCTTATTTGGATGATATATAATTGAATACACACGAATAAGAAAAGTAGGAAGAAAACGTGATGCAATTAAACTTTTTTTAGTCGGAGTCGGAGTCCCTTTTTTGGTCAATGTTGGAGTTGGAGTCGGAGTCGTGTTTTCGGTAAATGCTGGAGTCGGAGACAGTTCCATGTTATTATCTGGTAAACAGTATTTGCGATACTGCATTCAAAATACGTGATATTTATAATTTACCCACATAATTCATTGAAACTCATTTACATCAAAATGTTCGCCTATTCATATAGATTACGTTCATAACAATTAAACATAGTTATCTAATTACTTTTTTTTACATAAACGATACAAACTGTTTACTACGCGTCATTTCAAGTACATTCGTGTAATTGAAATGCCTGAAGATGCTGAAAGGTTAAGCCCAGTATGCTAACGACAAAACTCATAAAAAAGTACAAAATTCAAACGATTTAAATATGGTATTGAAATTCCTTCAAGCACCTTCAGTCGAAATTATGTATTAAACAAATATGAATTAAAAACCATTTTCATTACAGTATTGGTAGACCGCGATTTTTCTTTCGTTTTTTTTATCGGTACGCAGATGTAAAAAGGTTGGCGAACACTGGTATAAGTAAATATCGTCGGCTTCTGTGGTCCAGTGGTGAAAACTTTCAACCTAGCGACGATTCTGGGCTCAATATCAAATTTAGATTTAAATAAAAAAACGCTCATCTCGAAAATAAGCAGTTAACACTTAAAAAGTGACTAAAATTAAATTTTATCAATTTAAATTTGATAACTTTGGGACGGGTGTTTGTGACATAATTTATTCACTTCTAATGTGTTAACTTACACTTTTTGGTATAAGAATTAAACGTTTCAAAATTTTAAATTGGTTCGAAGTTTTGTTTTTATATTTCCCGCAGTAGAAATAACTCTCTGTTGCTATGGAAATATAGTTATGAATGAATTAAAAAGCGAATCTAGTTTTTCTAAATAACTATTAAAATTTGGAAGTAAATTTTCATTTATAAAATACGAGTATTATTCGAGTATTTTTCAAAATACTCGAGTAATTCGAGTACTTTAAAAATAGAGTTTCTAGTTGGGAACCCGTGAAATAGACGAAGGAATATATCGTTTTAATTTTTTGTTGTTACAAACTTATTTATGAAGTCAAATTCAGTTCTGTGTTAGTAAATAAACGGTGATTTACTGCATTGTAATTAAAACTCTCGTCCAACAATCTTTGATCCCGTGACCCCTTGGAAAAAATTGAAATAGTTAATTAATCTTTCGTTTAAAAAAAATATATTTATATTGCTTCATATTACGTGATAATTTATTTCATCCGCATACTAATCACCGTACGCTAAATGTTGATTGGCCATTTTAAACATATGGTCAAAGATGTGTGATTTTTTTTTTATTATCGATAAAAATAACTGGATTTTGGAATATCTTAACGCAACCTTGACCTCCGAGTACGTACAACTTGGTACGCTGCTTCATCTATTGCCATTTAGTAATTTAGTATTCCGACTTATTAATTATAAATATCTTTTCTCGATTTTTCGTTTTCCTGCATGCATCGTTCATTTGATCATGTCCATAGAAATGCTCAGTTTAAGTCACTAACAATCTTAATATGTTATAATAATATACTATTTAACCGTTCTAAAGCTAACGACACACCGGTGTGTCGCATAAGAAAAAGCTCTGACAGCTAAGAACTTACTGGTAAGCAACTATGTTTAAGGCGTCAAAAAATAATATCGAATATATATCCGACATCTCTTAAGGCTCACAAAATGAATATAAACGTTTCTTTTTAATAGTTTTCTTAAAAGATATTCAACAAAAAGTGTATAGAGGTTATCAGATCTGTCAAAACTTTTGATACAATATTCATGTAAATATTATTTTGCATGTACATATATGTTTCAAACCAATTGAATAAATACAAATCATTAGAAAAAATTCAACAAAAATTAATTTTATGATAGCCAATCGGGGTGAAAAATTGAAATAATATTATAAACTGTGTGTGACAAACCATTCAATAGAGTATCGAGTAGTGCTCTAAAAGCCAGTTTCAGATGCCAAAATAAAATTTATTAATTCAAATTTGTTTCTATAAATAGATGATACATAAATAAATAAGCTTATTTTATTTTATCATTATATTTATTTAAATTTATGAAACATATATTTCAAAAATAATAGAGAATTAAACGTCTCAATTTTAAATTTGGTCCAAAATTTAGTTTTTAATTCCAGCAGTAGAAAAAACTTCTCTGTTGCTGTGGACCTTGGCTTAAAAGTTAACAATCAATTAAATTGTGCTATCTAGTTTTTCTGTCCGCTGCTTAAAACAACATATTATTTGGAATTTAATCTTCATATTACGAGTATTACTCGAGTATTTTTCAAACTACTCGAGTATCGAGTACTTGAAAAATGGACGAGTATACTCGAGTATCGAGTACTCGATTCTCGAATTGGAGTCTCTAGTGACAACCCTCATAGAGGATTCGTAAATACGCTCTAAAAGCCATGTGGTATGGTAATTAACATGGGATTGCTTTCAGAAGGGATCAAAGTCATCTAAGGGCTTAAATAAGGAGTTTTAAGGTATTTTCCTTATTTAATTTTTGAAAAAGTCGTATCGAAAGAAAAGGTGGAGAATTCTTCTAGCTGGTAGCAGGTTAATGGATACATCAGTTTTGTGCGAAATAAATACGAAACAAAAAAAAATGAATAAAAAGATTAAGCACAAGTCGTCTCCAAGTTCATATTTATTTCTAAAGATAATTGAGAAATTCTACTGAAAGTGTTTGATGAAACTTCGAATCCAGAGTTTTGAAGTTGGGGTTTTTTGACCAGAGTCGGAGTCGTCACGGGGTTTTGACCGGAGTCGTACTAGGAATCGAAAATTTTAAAAGTTTGAACATTTTATGTTTGCATATCGTATATATAAAACCGAAACTGCGTATGTATGTATGTGGGTCTGTAATTCCCTTTTGCATTGTTGTTGCAAGTTCAAACAAACGAATTGATTTCGCTCGCGAAAGTTTCGACGGTAAATTTGTTTCGTTATCAATAAAGTAATACATTTACAAAATACTCGAGTACTCGAGTAGTTTCATATGAACCAAAATATCTTATATATAAAACCGAAACGGCGTATGTATGTCTGTGGGTCTGTAATTCCCTTTTGCATTGTTGGTCATTAAGTTGCCAGTTGTTTCAACTTAGCCCGTCTGAATTTACGCGCCGAGGTGAACATAACCCCAAACTGGTCCGAGCGAAATAGGTTCGAATACTAGTAATATATAAAACTTGGCTATTGGCTGGATTGGTTGGTTAATATTTAATAAAACACACATAAATATGAAAGGTAGGAAAAAAGCGTGACGAAATTAAACTTTTTTAGTCGTAGTCTTATTTTTGGTCAATATTGGAGTAGGAGTCGTGTTTTTCGAAAATGCTATAGTCAGAGTCAATTTTTCGTTGAGTTATTGTCGACTGATTCAATATTTTTCATCTCGTATGACTTTCACATTTAAAAATATTAGGCGCATTGGCATTAACTGTAATGCCAAATATTTCATCAGATTTTTATAATAATTATTATAACAAAGTATTATACGTAGAATGAACTAAGTTATTTTAATTTGATATTCAAACTATTTTTAAATAATGAAGAACAAAAGACAACCTTTCTTTTACAGATTTACTATCATTACTTGACCGCCGCCGAATTCGCAACTCAAATCATCCCCATATAGTAAAGGGTCTTTTTATAAGGACGCTTAGTTTTGAAATGTAAATAAAACAAGTTTTTTGTGAGATTTCGACTAAATTTTAATTCCATTTGTAAGTATATTTTACGGCATTAAATATGGAATATAGCATCAAATGTCTGCCAATATCCATTCATTATAAAATGGGCCATGTCGCTAAAGTTGACTTTTTTGACAAATTTGGGTAAACTTCCAACTGCTCCAGAACCCAATCAGGCGTTGATTCAAAATTCGGCAAGTTGAAGTCGCAGAAAAGCCAAGTTCTTGTGAACAACGAGAAATAAGCTGCTTTGGGTTTTCCTGTACACTTTCACACACAGCAGCAATGTTTTCACCAGATATTGTATTTTGATGACGTACAGGTAGGTGTTGGCCGATTATTTACCAAACTGGTTGACTCAAATTTGGCCACTAAACAATGAATAATCTACTCAGCAGGACAAAGTAACATATTTTGAGGGTCCCTATTGAAATACCCTTTATATAGTAGATAACTTCAACAGCCATTTAAGTTGGATTGTTTGTAATTGTTTGAAATGTGTAAGTAAATAAACAATTATTGTGATTGAGTATAGCAACACCACTGCGATGGTGGCGCCCTCGCAAACATTAACATTATAAAGGTTCATCTATAGTAGAATCATCGATCGAAAATCAAATTTGGAATACCGAGAATGTATTTATTTTTTATTAAATGCTTCATAATTATGATGTACGAGTATTGGAAAAAGGCGGAATATTAATAACAGAATAGATTTGATTTATCGGCGAGCTGCGTTAAATTTTGTACAGTTCCGTTAAAAACTGTGACTTTGAATAAATTAACTATCTTCGCTAGGATCGTACGATATTCAGTTTATCCCACAATGATTATTATAATGGCCAAGACCGGTTATTCCACACAATTACTGTCACACGATAATGTGGCAAAAAAATTAAAAACACGAAATTGTTATCGCGCTAAGTGATCAATCGACGTTGCAGTGCTCCGTCGTGACGTCATGCAAATTAACCCAATCTATTCGGCGACGATATTTCTGACGAACGCCCGACACACGGTCAATAACTCAATAAAAAAATCGCATAATAATGTCATCAATTTTAGGAGGTGTCTTCGAGTAAACGAAACCGATGAAAAAAACTTTCAGTTTGTTCGTGGTTCGAGGGGTTAGATTCACAGGGACATATCTAATACAAAAACATTGTTTTGAGATAAATAAAAATAAACAATTATTTTTAAATATTGCCAGGTGCAATAGTCAACGTCGTTGGCTTCCGTGACGGACGGCTTGGGTTGGAGTTATTGAATGAGCAGATTTTTTCCGTCGATTTATCGATTCTGTGTTTGTGATGTTAAAAATCCCTTCCTTCCCTTCTGATTCCAAAAAGCGTCGCGTTGCGAGAGCGATTAGCTAACCACTAGTGCTCTCTTAGTCATCGTATCCTTTCAATCCCTACTCTCCTCGAAAAAGAGAGGTTGAGCAGTGCTTCTCAAACTATTTCATACAAAGGCCGCCTAAATCTGAAAAAAAAAATCCGCGGCCCTCCTGAACAAAAAAACATGTTTTGTGCGGTTCCTGGAGGAAACCTGCCGCCCTCATTTTGAGAAACTCTGCACTGATCCACAGAGGATGATATAAATGACCTTGTAAAGAACTGGTCCGGGACAGTTAACTAAGCGAGGTTTTAACCCATTAAAGATGTATAGTTATTAACTCAAGAGGCAGGACGTCGTTAATTGCGTGGTCATGTTTTTCAGAGTCAAATGAGCTTTAAATAGTTTTAAAATATTATAGTTCAACTTTTTGCATAGTGGGGAGGTTGCGTATTTAACTCTTCGATCCTCTAGTCTAGTCTGTCTCGTCCAGTGGTTCTCATCGGTCACCAGAGGATTTTGCTGCGGCCATCAACATCTTCAAAGTTAATATTGATACTTAATAAAAAGGTGTTTTTAACATGTTAATTTGTTAACATAGACTCTAAAAACTTAGTCAGAAATTTTTAGTCAGAAAAAACTCAAACACATACATTTTTAGGTGTTTTTGACAAAAATTCGGTGCGGCCACAGCCAAATTTTACATGAAAACCACTGGTCTATTCCACAGGCTCCCAACCCATGGATCAAAACTGGTTTTCTGTGGGGTCATCAACTTATACAGTCAACTATAACGCATTTTTGTTGTTTTTTTTAAATTACCTTATTAAAAATGCTTGTTCCAATTGCACCGGGGTCACGGGTCACAAGGCTTTTATATAAAGGGGTCGCCACCCAAAAAAGTTTGGGAACTTATGGTCTAGTATATTCACAATAATACATTCTGACAGATGTCATATTTAGCATATACCCTCATTAAACGAATTGCCAGCCTACTCGAGACTAATTCCGAGGAGGCGGTGAATACATCCTTTTACGTAGGAGGGATATAATACTTAGATAACGTATAAACATTATATCTATTGTATATCATGAACTCTCAGAGTTAACAGCATGGTCTCAGATGAACAATAATTGATTCACGAATATATTTCAGGGAACATAACACAAATGAGAGATACGTTTCATTGGGTATGCACTTAAAATGCCTGAAGATGCCGAAAGGCGAAACCCAGATCGTCAGTAGAGACTGCAATTACTCAACATCTCAACTATTCGAGTATAGAATAGTAAAATTTGAAAATACTCTAGATGTTTCAGATGTACCAAAATATATATTAATAAATCAAATTTGTTTATATAAACTGATGATACATAAATAAATAAGCCTATTTAATTTCATATTTTCGATGGTTTCGGCGGTAACTTTGTGGAAGTTCATTTTAATATAAAATTTAAAATAACTTTGATTATTCCATATATTTGTAATTAATGACACGTGTTTCGCCTCTTTAAGAGGCATCTTCAGACTTACTATCGCAAAGTTTGCTTAAGTAATGAAGCAAGATATATTCTAACATTTTAACATTTTAAATTATGAAATTACAAAATGGATTACGGGTTTTTTTCCTTCTAAAGGAAACAAGGAAGGGGGTGATAGAATCAAAACAATGCAATAACATAATGATACTAATAAGGTGCAATCAATCAATCAATTAGATTGGGATTTTTCTTTTAAGAGAGGGTTATAGAATCGAAACAAAGCAAACAAATATATTTCTAATGACGTTAAACATTACAAACTAATAAACTATAAACTAATGAGCTGCAATCAATCAGTTAGGTTGGGTGATTACTCTTTTGATTGGGAATAATGTTAACAAAGGCGAGCATCCTGTCCTGTTAAGAATATTATTTAATAATATATCTTTTTTAAGTGTCACAGTTAGTTACACAATACGTGGAATAATCAAAGTTATTTTAAATTTTATATTACTATTTAATTTCATTCATCCATTTATCTCAATTTGTAAAACATATATTTGAAAAATTATAGAGAATTAAACGTCTCAAATTTTAAATTAGTTCGAAGTTTTGTTTATATAATTCACGCAGAAGAAAAATCTCTACATTTATAATTTACGAGTATTACTCGAGTATTTTTAAAAATACTTGAGTATCGAGTATTTGAAAAAGTATTTTCGAGTATGGAGCATTCGATTCTGGTTTCAGGTGAACAATAATTTATTCACGATATATTACAGGGGGCATAAAAATGGATGATATGCTTCATTTGGTATGCACTTGAAATGCATGAAGATACCGAAACGTGAAACCCAGATCGTTAGCAACAAAACTTATGGAAAAGTACAAAATTCAAACGATTCAAATTTAATTATATTATTGATTGTTTCAGAGCTCACAGCAGAAGATTAGAGCTTAACCACAGATAATTATCGTCGACCAGTTCAAAGTTTGATACTTTATAGGTAGATTGCAAATCATGAGCACTTAATCTTTGCCCCTCTACGGCTTCTACGCAGCTCTACGCCAAGCTATAAAGAATTACACTACTAATAGAGGCGTTCATGAACATGAATGCATGTTCATAAAAGCATTTTTTTTTAAATCATAGCGATATCTATAATATGATATCAGGTTTTTAAGTATTTATTTAATCGAATTTTATAGTCGATTTCTAATAAATCTAAGAGTAATGCAAAAGTAATGTAAAGGGTATTTCAATAGGGACGCTCAAAATATGTTACTTTGTCCTGCTGAGTAGATTATTCATTGTTTAGTGGCCAAATTTGAGTCAACCAGTTTGGTAAATAATCGGCCAACACCTACCTGTACGTCATCAAAATACAACATCTGGTGAAAACATTGCTGCTGTGTGTGAAAGTGTACAGGAAAACCCAAGGCAGCTTATGTCTCGTTGTTCACAAGAACTTGGCTTTTCTGCGACTTCAACTTGGCGAATTTTGAATCGGGCCTTACGTCTGCACCCGTATAAAATCCAACTAACCAAGGAACTTCAGGTAAACGACCACAGACAACGCCTGATTGGGTTCTGGAGCAGTTGGAAGTTTACCCAAATTTGTCAAAAAAGTCAACTTTAGCGACATGGCCCATTTTATAATGAATGGATATTGGCAGACATTTGATGCTATATTCCATATTTAATGCCGTAAAATATACTTACAAATGAAATTAAAATTTAGTCGAAATCTCACAAACAACTTGTTTTATTTACATTCCAAAACTAAGCGTCCTTATAAAAAGATCCTTCATAAGCACGGTGACAAAGTAACAAAGTATTTTAGTTTTGCAGAAATTAAATGGTATATGGTTGACAGCTATTTTTATTTATGACATATGGTTGATATTTGTTTTGTCCAGGGCTGTGGAGTCGTTTAAAAAAACGACTCCGACTCCAGCATTGACCAAAAAACCGACTTCGACTCAGACAAAAAAAAGTTTAAAATTTCTTCACTTTTTTTTCCTACCTTTCCTATTTATATGTATTCAATTAAATATCAACCAACCAATCTGGCCAAAAGACAAATTTTACATATTATATGTATAAATAAAAAGTCTAGTTGCTTCAGTGCATTCAGCTTAGAAAAATACCTGCTTAAACATAGTTCTGACGAGGGCATAAGCCGAAATTGTCAGTCATATAATTTCTGTAGAACTAAAATACTAAATAAATTTTTTTAACCGTGTTCTATCAAGTCAATACAGGTTTAATCAATATAGTAACGTAAAAAAATATATAATGATTTTGTTTTAGGTACAAGTCAACTTTTAAAATAGTAATGTGTTTATTAAACTAGTTCGAGGTGGGTTTTAAATTACTGTTATGAACTGAAACTAAACTGTAAAGATTTATATTTATAAGACTGCGTTACTTATTTAATACTGCCTGCTAAACGGAAGTGAAATTTTGCCGTTAGTTATTAAAGGACCGTATCATATTTGGAAAAAACGCCTACACCCCCTTTCTATTTTTCGAATCCGATCGTGTCGATACAAAAATGACTAAGCCAAATTGTCAAGAATTGTTTCCCCCGCTTTTTATTGCACGATTAAGTACTCTACAAAGCCATTCAGTGCCGTTAGATTGTGGTGTCGTTTTTTATTTTGCAATAGAAGGCGGGACAAATTAATGACAGTTGAATTCGCGAGTCAGCTGTTGATCGCGACGCCATGTTGTCAATATCTGTGAGTGTTGTCAGTGAAATAAAAAAAAATAATGTGCACACTGACATTACAGATTTTACTTTGACACCAGCATTAATAACGTTGCATAATTTTACTGATAAACAATGACAGTGTATTATCTTTGCACTAGTCAGCTATTACATATGAACTATAGTTTGATTTGAATCAATAGAAATCCAGTGGTGTAGTGGGTAAATAAATAGGTACCAGATCGGTCATTGATTTCTCCCCTATTTTTAAGTTTAATTAAATATTAAATCAACAAAAAAATGCGATAAACATTTTTTTTTTAAAAACTGTTCTCATTTCTTGTATGATGCAGTTCATGATAAAAATACGAAAACTTTTAAATCAGACAATTGATGCACGGATCGAGAGTGAAAATTTGGTACTGAAAACACTACGATTTTGCTCTGATAATGTTCGAGCCCTTTCACCAGTGATGCACAACCTGCGGCCCTCAATGACATTTCATTAATCACCTTTTTTCGGACGATGGGAAAACAATGTAAAACTTTCAATTTTATATACACTTATAATATCAATAATTTAATCAGTTTTACCTATATGGATTGATTATCTGGCCCATCTTCCTAACCTAACCTAACCTAACTAACTCTTATCATATTTTCAGGTAATAATCATTTTAATCGAGAAGAAGGCAATTGAGGGAAAAAAACTATCGGAAAAAATCTGTGTTTCATTGATGTAGTGAAACTATAAAAAACCGAGTTATTTACAAATTTTTGTCCACGCTTATATACAAACTACAGTCCGAACAAGTCTAAAGATATTTCCATTAATAAAAAACAGTATTTTTAATATATGTACATATATTTTTGAAAATTAAGTTACATGTCAAAAAGGTGTTCAGAGCGGCGCCCTGGCTCATTTTCTGGTGCAAGGCCGCTGAATTCACCCCACTACACCATTGTAGACCTCTTATGCTAACTTAACTATGACATGTATGAGTTCAGGTATACTTAGATATTCCATTATTGTTTGGAAAACTATAAAATTATTCGCATTTAAGTATGACTTCGATTGTATCACTATTGAATTTAATAAAGACATAAGAATACCATTATTATTATACAGTTTAAAGGCGTCACATTAGAAACATAAAAGGATTCGCAGTTCACTGTCAATAACAGCTGTTATTTAGATTATCGCCATTTTATTTCGCCGATGTTTACAATGTCAACAAAATTGCGTGTGTTCAATAATGTAAATAGTGTGCTCATTTCCTGTGAAAATACTTATCCAGCTGTGAATTTTGCTATTTTAGTGACGGAAAGAATAGAATAATAAATAGAAAATCGTTTTCTATATAGTGTTTTATTTATCGTTTCAATATTTCTTCAGTGTAGTGTGTTTTTGGTCAGAGAAAAGGCTTATCAAAGGTGGTTATTTTAGGAACAACCAAATTGTTTTTTAACGTATTCTAAATTCGAATCATAAAAAAGGTTGAAATTTTACACTGAAATTTTTCATTCATTGATTTTTAAATTCGTTCCCAAAGAAATGGCTACCTGTTTTTAAAAAAAATAGAAAAAGAGAAATAAAAAACTAATAAATATTTATCACTTCTTGGATCACAGATGTTCACTGCCAATACTTGGTGGATTGGCATGGCATTTTAATAAAAATAACAATAAATTTTTAGTAATTATTCCACATTAGATTTATTCAGATCAGGACCAGTTTCGTCCATCGCGAGCATTTATCATTGATCAGTTGATAATGCGATAAGCGTAACCGATCCTGATCCAAATAAATTCACTGTGGAATAAGTACTTAAAATATTTTTTATTATTATTTTTGTATAATAAAAATTCCCATTCTCACTCTGTAATTGTAGACTTATGTTATCTGAATAGCTAGATAGAGTGGCTGATTTACAACATATCCTCAACAGCCACGTCATGTAGAATCTCTTCATAAGGTTGTAGCATCGTCCATTTTCTCCATGCTAAACTTGAAATGTCGGTTTCGGCTTTTACATAGTAACACATGTAGTGGAATAACACAGTAATCATAACTAGTTCTGACGATGGCGTGATGCCGAAATAGCTATCATATATATCTCATAATTATTACAGTCACAATTAATTGAGTAATTAACAATTTCGACTGACAGTGCTTGATGGAATTTCAATATCAAATTTAAATCGTTTGAATTTTGTAATTTTTCATGAGTTTTGTCGCTTACTATCCGAGTTTCACCTTTCGTCTTCTTCAGGCATTTAAAGTGCACGAATGTACTTGAACTGACATGACTTGATACTTGATATTTTTAACATGGTGAAAAAAATAGCAATGTATGAAAAAAGTTTAAACTACATATAAAATAGTTTCTTTAGAACTATAATACATATTTTATTTTTTTCACTGAGTTATAATGGAGTTTTACTAAATAAATGCCAATTCAATCAATTGATATTTTTACTTTGTTACGATATAATTGCTTTGTTACGAATTCATCAAAGATATTGTAAAATTAATCTCAATATGGCCGATGGTCAACGAATTAAGCTAACCAAATCCACAGATCATAACGGATGTACTTCTTTTAATAGTTGGGTTGGGTACATAAAATCATGAAGCATATTATTCGACACGGATAGTTTATGTTAAAAAAATATAATAAATCAAAAGAAGAAAACATCTTGGCATAAAATACACAAGGAAAGTGCACTACAATGCATAAAAATAGCGATCTCATCCAAGCTAACATCTTTCACTTTCCGGGAAAGCAACAAGCCAACCGGTATTTTTACATCGGTTTCTTCTTAAAACTACTTAAGTTTTAATCATACCAATGAAATAGCTTTTAAAATGAATGAGTAATCAATCAGTAATTAATTGCACATACAAACGTAGATGGAATTATATAAATTGGAAATAAGAGAAGATTTATTTAAACGTACTAAAAAATATGTCGTAAAAGAATTTGAAAATGGAACATCATCGGTTGTCGTAACCATAGAAAAGAACCAATTCCATAGAAAGCAAATTCAACGTGAGACAATGTTTGAGTTAAACAAACAACGATTGTGTCATTGCGTCGATTTTCTATGGAATGTTATTTAAGTTTTTTGTACCTTATTACAGATATTTTTAAAAACCTTTTATCTTTAGATCTAAGAGAAAAAATAATATCTTTACGTATTTAAAAAAAGTTAAATATTTTTTAAACTTATTTCACAGTAAATTTATTTAGATCAGGACCGGTTTACTTATCGCGAACATTTTCAGCAAATGCTCGCGAAAAATGTTTATTTTTTTTTTAATATAATGCCTTTCTACAGTTTGACAGTGAACTCCTTGAAAGTGATCTTTACATGTTTTAACATTTTACTGTATTTTGTATTTAGTCAGTGGCGATATCTTTAAAAACTATATACATACATATATAATATTATTTTAGTGAATAGTAAAACGTTTATTTTCCAATATGCAATACTCCTGTAAGAGTCTCATTGCCAATGGTTGCCACTAAAATTGAAGTATTTAAATAATTGTGTACCTTTCTAATGTCAGCTCTACGTTTGAATTAAATCATTTCTATTTTTGAAATGTTTATCTTTGTTGTGCTGTGGACTCGACATAATATCGCGTTCGTGATGTTGGTGAATATTTTCGAATTTGGAACATCGGTACACATGACATGTCGCATAAAACAATTACCTACTAACATGAAATACGCGCGCTTTGCAAAATCCAAGAGGTCGACAGACGATGTGAGAGGAACTGTATTTCACTCCCACATTTTATCCATCTACATACATTTCACTTATTAGCATGCCTCGGTGCCAAGGCATTGTGTCCTTGTGAAATTTACATGAAATATTATAATATTTATCATTACATTTAGCACGTATAGGATATTGTTATTCCACTGTGCCTACGCGACATTGTGATGGATGTGAACGCGGCCATGACAGGTGGGATAAGGACAAATGATTATAGTTGTATTATTACATTATTAGTTAAATAGACGTAGAATATATATATATTATATTTACAATTACAAACATTTTTCTAAGCAAATATTGAAGGGCGAGTAGGAATAACATTGCAGAATATTTAAACACAATAATGCTGACTTAGCAAAACGAGATTGACACTTGAATCTGGAAATCTGACAATAATGTAACATGCGAGAATTTAATAAATATATTGTAATCCGATGCTTATGATGAAAATATCTTGCGATGAGCGAAACCTGCATATAAATAATATGTGGAAAAAATTGTGAACAAAATGTGATCTTTTTTTATTTAAAAAAAGTTATCATGGTAGGTATAGGATGTACCATCATAACTTGACCACCGTTTAAATTAGGAACTAAAATTTTCCCCATATAGTAGATACACTGAAAAGCCTTCGACGTTATATTATTTTAGTAAAAATATATTTACATGAAGATTTTGTTTCACATATAGCTTGCAAATAAAAATGTGTTAGTAAATAAACAGATTTGATTGAGTATTGCTCACTTTTTACGCGATGGTGGCGCCCTCACAAACGGTCAAGTTATAATGGTTCATCTATAACAATTGACAAGGCGTCAGATATTTTTATTTTTTCAAATCACTATACATAAATAAAACCGGTTTCGCCCACCGCGAACATTGTCAACAGTGATACTTAAGATGAGCGAAATCAATCCTGATATTAATCCGATTATATGTGGAAGTAGTACTAAGAAATGTCTTTTAATTATTTAAAAAAAGCCTTCCCACCAAAAAATGATGGATAAACACATTAAAAGTGGCGAAAACATCTCAAGAATATCTTCTCAAGTCACTCGATATCAACGCGAGAGAAAAAGACGCCACGAAGACGCACTCCCAAGATAGCATTTTTGAAATGTAATATTGATCTTTATGGTTAAGCTTTTAACCCTTGATCATAGAGGCTAACGTTGGGGAGGATATTTGTTTTTATACAGTGCATATAATTATTAACAATTTGTGAAAATATCGTAAATCTTTCAGCTTGCTTCATAATTTAATATATCTACGATCGAAGTATCACACTTCAATACAAATAGAACTCGGTAGACATGTTTTATCCAAGAATTATAAATAAACAACATTATTCGGCATCTACGTTGCACGAAAATAAAATTCATGACGCAGATAAAACACACTGAAAATATTAATAAAAAAAACAAGCATTATTAACATATCACAATATATACAAACAACAATTAAAACGGGTTAAAATATTATTCACAAAACACAGCACACACATTTTAGACACAATATTAAATTAGTAAGAAAAAAGTGAGGTTAGCTGCAAGTCCATGTTCCAAATTCAAAAGATGATTTCAGCGATTTCCATTCTGTTGAGCCATTTTTCCTTGTGTCTTTTTTGAGATAAGATTTGTATCTCTTTTTTTAGTTATTAGTGGAGAAGTATTATATTGTATCAGTATATATATAGATCCTTGATAAAGGATGTCTTTTTTATTGTTGATACTGTTTATACATAGGTGTAGATGTGTTTATTAATATTTTGTTTGTGAAATGTTAGTTAGTATTGCCATTTAAGGGTCGTTTGCGTATTTTTTTTTAACTAGCAACACTACAATCTATGCCATTCAATTGTTTTATTTTTGCATATATTTTGTTTTAAATATGAAAGTAGCGGTCTCAAAAAGCGGATAATATAAACAAAGCAATATTTTTCACACTAAATAACGATTTAAAATATCTTTATTTAGCCATTTAAAATAAATAAAAAAAAAATTCAAAATGCTTCTAATTACAATCGATAATTCCGTGTGTTATTTTTTACTATCATTTATATAAATTTTCAACATAAATAACGTATTTTTAAAAAATAAAACAGTTATAAGCAATTATCAAATTACTTTTGGAAATTAAAAATAATTAACAACATTAGAATAAGCAAACTATTTTCGTTTATGTACAATGGTATTTATAGTTTACAAAATTTTCACGTATTAGCAATTATTAATAGAAAATTATATAAAAAAATTAAGTGAATTTTGTTAATATAGAATATAAATAATCATTAATATGTGTTATGACAAAAATAAATAGTTGGTTACGTTATTATTTATTTAATATAGATAAAATTATGCTGTTTTATCACAAAGCGAAGGAAAAAGTTTGTAAATCTTTGTTTTAATGTTTAGTCGTATTAAATTAAATGCAGTTATCATTACTATAATATTATTTGAAAAAAAATGGTAGAATGAGACCCAAAAATGGAAATATTAACAAGATTCACAACATCGTTTTGAGATATCACAAAAATTAGAGGATCTAAAGAACTCGATGTAAAATTTGGCGCTGAATGAATACGCAAAACCACCATATCTTTATCATACTAAGAATATGGTTGATTTGTCATTTCTGTGTATTGATTGATTTGGCATTTACTTGGTAGAGCTCCATTATTAAACGGTGCAAAAAATGCAATGTATTTTAGTCATACAGGATGATATTATGTATATATGGTCGACAGCTATTTCGGCTTACGCCATTGTCAGAACTGTGCTGAAACATACATTTACTTATCTATACATATATACTGTTGTAGACAGAGTAAACAATACATCTTCTTTTCTGTTCTATCCTCAAAACTAACATTAAATTAGAATGTTAGAACATAAAAGAAAATTAACCAAAACGTGATTTCCACGGATTTATTAAACCTCGTATTTTCGTACAAGTCTACCTTCCAAACTTCAAACATATATTAATTTATGAATTTATATTTTGTTAGATATTTCCTTTAATATTTTATTGATAGTCTCAAAACAGGGTTGTGTACACAAACAAATCTCCACATCCAAAATGAATATATCTCTTTTTGTTTATTTTTTTATGTATGATCCACATCCCCCTCATTAGTAACACCCTGAAAGCCTTATCCAGGGTTGGAATGTCTCGGCTTACCGATTCGCTTTACGTGAACGTCTCTATTGAACGAAACACTTCTTTGTTTGGAGGTCACTGGTGACCCTTCCACTTGTTCACCGGATCCGTTACCCTCGGGAGGCTGTGCTGAGGTTACTCGGCTCTCTTCTGTCACCGGGCCAAAGTCCGCATCAGTCATGGGGAACCGTGTGGTGGCCGAATGGATCAGGTGTTTTTACCTGTCTATCGTGCACGGTTCGAAAGAGTTTCTCTCGTCTCTGATGAATGAAGCTCAGTTACTTTTGGGTAACTCTGCCGCAATAGCATCTGTAAATTATATTGTTAAGTCTTTTATATTTTGATGTTTTCTTACACTGCCGTAAGTGGTCTATACCAGTGGTTCTCATGTGCGGCCACTAGAGGACTTGGTTGCGGCCACCGAAATCTTCATAAAAAATATTGATATTAAAAGAAGTGTGGTTTTATAAGATTTTTTTATCTACAAAGTCTCGGATAG
Source organism: Himalopsyche kuldschensis (assembly GCA_028554975.1). NCBI lineage: Eukaryota > Metazoa > Arthropoda > Insecta > Trichoptera > Rhyacophilidae > Himalopsyche > Himalopsyche kuldschensis. The sequence continues at coordinate 3,017,272 of JAHFWI010000025.1, forward strand.
TTGAATATTTTGGACGCAATTAATACCAATACAGTGAAACCCCTATTCTACGTTTGTCAAGGGACCGTATAAAACAAACGATTAATGCGGGAAACGATGAATGCGGGAAAGTTTTATATGTGAACTAAATGCCGGGACTATAGAAAAAGAACGCACCACGCGGGAAAACGTATAATGCGAGAAAGTAAGATCGGGGTTGCACTGTACAGTGAAACCCCTATTCTACGTTTTTCAAGGGACCATATAAAATAAACGATGAATGCGGGAAAGTTTTATATGTGAACTAAATGCCGGGACTATAGAAAATGAAGGCACCACGCGGGAAAACGTATAATGCGAGAACGTAAGATCGGGGTTGCACTGTACAGTGAAACCCCTATTCTACGTTTTTCAAGGGACCGTATAAACTAAACGATTAATGCGGGAAACGATGAATGCGGGAAAGTTTTATATGTGAACTAAATGCCGGGACTATAGAAAATGAACGCACCACGCGGGAAAACGTTTAATGCGAGAACGTAAGATCGGGGTTCCATCGTAGTTGAATTGGAGTTGAATACAAATGATTGAAAAACATTTTTAGATACATTTGAAATACCTCACACACAACAAACTCAAAACAAAAATTTGGTGGGGCCACCAGACATTTCTTTAGGACCACCTATGTACATATGTCAACGATGCGGCTACAGTGCAATTTTCCGTGAGAACCACTGGTCTATACATAAAGAATAAAAACTATTTTATTAGTAGCATTTGTGTCCATTATATTATGTAATTTTTATTAAAAACTAGCCAAGCTAACTAGGCAAGCGTTGCAATGCCACTCAAAGAAAGAAAGTGTTTATTGAAGTGCTTTCGGATGCACAATATTTTAGATACATAATTTGGATTTAATTTCACTAACATTGATCGGTATCGATGACATTTGCCATTTGACGTTTGCTGTTTGTATTTTGCCGATTGTCTATGGTACTACACACGCGCCACCTGCAGAAAGTCAATTGTACTATGCCTATAGCCTTTGCGCAAGTGCAAGCAAAATGTTGATAAAGGTATGGAACTCATAATATACGAATTGTTATATAAAAGACCTATTATATATTGATTTTACTATGCCTATAACCTTCACGCAGTTGCAAGTAAATCTATTGTCAAAGTTTCATTGCCATCGGATGGACGGTATGGCAGGGCATAGGGTGCGAACAAACAAACAAACAAAAGATAGTAAGATACCACTGAAAGAGGCAAAACACGTGGCTCGATTAGTTACACAATACATGGAATAATCAAAGTTAATTAATTTAAAATGTAACTCGTAGGATTGGCGACGAAATAAATTACCTGAGATCTATTTTTACATACGAAAAGATTTTTCTGAAAACAAATCGCGTCGTTATTTTTTAACCCTTGTAATAAATTTCATCGAATTAAAATATCCTATACGACGTCATGTTAATTAAGCCAATGAAGTTTCTCAGAACAAAAAACTTCTTCAAATTAATAAACTGGTTTTATCCGTTTGAAAATCGATAAATATATCACACAGACCGTGATCTCACTGATTTTATCAGAAATCTGTTATATAAATAAACTGCAGATACAGTTTTAATGCAGTGATGTGTGCATCAACTTGCGGCCCGCGATGACATGTCATGCGGCCCAATATAACAAATATATATATATAATCACCCATTTTCTTCAGATCTTTATACGGACGATGGAAGAACAATAAAATTTTCAGTTTTATATACGCCAAAAATTTTGATATATAAATTACTTTTACCCATGCGGCCCTCGAACTGGCTGATAATTAGTTATCAGGCCCTTCTCTCAACAAGGTTGTGCTTTACTGTTTTGATGTATTGTATTTGAAATAAAACACTGATTTTTTTATATCTGAATTTTTAAACTTCAATTAAGATGAGTAGATCTAAATTAAGCTCTGGTCAATCCTGTAGTTGAGTGGTCAATGAGTTTCCTACATTCAAATCACGAAATGAAAAATTCGTACATTACAGAACTGCCCGTAGAGTTGCTCAACCTCTCTTTTGTTCGATGAGAGTAGGGATAGAAAGAATATTATTAGAACAGGACTCATGGTTAGCTGATTCTTCTCACTATGCCCCGCTTATAGGATCGGGTGGGTGGGAATAAATTAAAAATAATCACCCAATCCCTTGAATAGCATCGATAAGTCAACTGAAAAGGGCGCTACTTGAACTGAGACGTTACATCACGGACGCCAACGACTTCGACCACTGCACCACGGACCGGACATTAGCCTTGAGGTTTATTTTCCTAATCTTTTTTTTAACCATGTCCGCTCCTAACTTGGATAATATAGACTTTTCACATAGTTTATCTCAACATATGTTTTCTACTACGAGAACTGCTTGTTGCTCAATCTCTCTTTTTCGAAGAGATTAGGGATGGAAAGGATACGAGCACTAGGAGAGGAATAGTGATTCGCTAATCGCTGTCACTATGCGTCGCTCTTTGGGATCGGAAAGGTGGGAAGGGATTTTCAACAACACAAACACCCATGCCTTTGAACATATTTATCGACTGAAAAAATCATCTCGTACCGGGAATCGGACGCAAGCCGACAAGTTTCTTATCTTACCAAAGTTTTAAGTTTTAACAGTATATTATCATTTATTATTGTTTGAAATGAAAACATCATACTTTCTATTTGTGAGACTGATGTCATTGAATGACATTGAAAAAAGACCGTAAAATGTTTCATTTAATGTCAATTTGAAGGCTAGATTATATTGAACACTTTTAAAAACGAATAAATCATATGAGATGTCGTCAATAATGATACATAAATCTCAGAATGATTGCAATACCGCGAAATTATAGGATACAACCTCCTATGTAACGATCAGTTAAGTTATTTATGTTTCCCATACCAGATCGTAATGGTTTTCCCACTAAGAAAATAAATAATGTTTATTTCCATGGTATACAAGATATGGTTGGACAATATATTGAATGTAAATGAAACTAATGACGCTTCGCTCTTCCTTCCTATTGGTCCATTTTTATATGATTTCACTAACAAGTGCCAGTGAGAATTTCCTATGGGCGTATTTTAGTTCTATAAATGAATGACTGTGTGTATGTCCGCTATGGACTACTAAACCGCTCGACCGATCGATGTGAAACTTTACAAATTTATTGAGTACACTCCCGCGATGGTTTCTGGCCTACCAACCTCTCCCCCCAACCACCACCCTCCATTTTTTTTTTAAACTTCGTGAATTTTTCAAGTTCACACCTTCGAAGGTTTTTGGCATACCCGCCCCATACGCCCCCCAAACCCCACCCCGCCAAACAACCCCCCTCCTCCCCAAAAAATGATATCGAATTTTTACACTTCCGCGAAACTTTCTGGTGTACACCCCCTCCCCTACACCACCCCCCCAATCACCCCTACAATTGCTGGCGTAGCAACGCGCGCAGGGTACAGCTAGTTATATAATAAAAATAATAACACATTTTTAGTACTTTTTCCACATGAAATTTATTTTATCAGGACCGGTTTCGCTCATGGCGAGCATTATCAACTGATAAGGAATACAATAAAACAGTGGTATTTATGCATAAGTTAAGTATGAAAACAAGGTATGACAAACAATTGGTACAACAACTAAGCAAATAAATTACAAGAAAAATAGACATGTGAAAAAAGTGCTAAAAATGTGTTATTATTTTTATTATAATGCCTTTCCACTAAGTATTGACAGTGAACACCTTAAAAGTGGACAAATTATATGTTTAATGCTTTTGCAATGTGAAAATAGTTGAATATGTGTGCTTGAAATAATGCGAAAACGTTTAATTTTAAGTAAAAAATAATGTGGAATAAGTTTTTTTAACCATGTCGGCTCCCAACTTGGAGCATATGGACTCCTCACGGAGTTTATCTCAACTGCTTTTTACTCAGTTGCTCAAACTCTCTTTTTAGAAGAGAGTAAGGATGGAAAGGATACGAGGACTAGGACAGGAATAGTGATTAGTTGAACGCTGTCTCTGCTCGTATCGGGAATCGAACCCGGGCGGTCCGGCACGCTGCGTCTCTGACCGGACAGTAATAATGTTAATAACGGCGTCATGTTTTCGTTGATGGAGCCCTGTGACCGTAAGCCGCCCAAATTGGCTTGGCCAATTTGTAATAATGTCGGTATCTATAGATGTACCATTACAACTTGGCCGCTTTTGAAGGCGCCACCATCGCGTAAAAACTGTGCAATACTCAATCAAATTTGTTTATTTACGAACACATTTTTAAATGCAAGCTACAAATGAAACAAAATCGTCTTGATAATATATTTTTATTAAAACAATATAATTTCGAAGACTTTTAACCTGTTGCCAGCCACCTACGTCTTTTTCAAAAATTAAAAAAGAACAATATTTTTAAACTACTTACGTTAATAAAGGGCTTAGATGTATTTGATCCCTGTAATCCCATGTTAATTACCATACCGCATGGCTTTATGAGCGTAATTACGAATCGTCGATAAGGGTTGTCACACATAGCTTTTTATATAAAATCATTTTTGCACCCCGATTGGCTATCATAAAACGAATATTTGTTGAATTTTTCTTATGATTTTATGAATAATTTTTATTTATTCAATTCAATTTATAAATATTGTGAATATTGTATCAAAAGTTTTAACAGCCCTGGTAACACTTTCTGTTGTATATCTTTTAAGAAAACTATTAAAATGAAATTTTTATATTCATGTTGTGAGCCTTAAGATATCTCGGATACATATTCGATGTGATAATTTGAGAAATATTATTTTTTGACGCCAACACATTCGTTACGGGATTTTTGCGAAATTTTAACGCCTCAGTGAGACAGGCGAAAAGATTCGTATACGAGTCATCCGTAACCAATGTGTTAAAAGTAGTTTCCCACCGGTGTGTCGTAAGCTTTAGAACGGTCAAATGTATCTACTGTATGGGGACAATTTTAGTTCCGAATTTGAACGGCGGTCAAGTTATGATGGTACATCTATATGAAAACACAAAATATTGCCCGTGGTGAGGTTCCCAGAGAGCCCGTACGAAGTTCGTTACTTCACGAAGTCATTATTAAGTTTCACTTTCTCGTGACATTTAGAGTTGAGTCAGCCATTGGAGATGCTGCAGTGCATTACCACGATGGAGCGAAGAATCGCTGCGCCAAAGAAGAGCGAGAAATAAATGTGTAATACCGATGTGAGAGGTGAGCTTGCTAAGTGATTTATCGCCGATTGACTAGTGCCCCTGAAAGTGTGGGGCGAGTGCATTTTATCGTTTCTCATTCAACTGAGAATCAACCCGTTTAAATTCTCGTTTGGGTAAAAGAAACGTAGCTCGACTTTTTCGTGTTTTGAATTATCAACCCTTCAAACGCCAAACAATTACATGGATTTTTGCAACAGGCCACTATTTTCAACCATCGATTTTTCCATGAAAATTCAACGTTACATACCCGGAAAAGCATTTTATAGTCGACACGGTTTTCAAAGAAAAGTGAAAAAAAATATCAAAAATTTTGGATTTAAAAAATGTTTCCATAGATATTTACGATAATAAGGTGCAAGCCCTAGTGACATCTATTAGCTTTATCTCAAATAAAATAAAACTGGCTAAACATGTCGATATTTAAACAATCACATTGCCCTGAAAAGATGTGTCTGCATTAGATTTCATTTAAAAATACGATATTTATTCAAAAATAGCTTGTAGTGGCGTTTACGTGCCTGCACGCCATGGCGTATGAACGGTTAATGAAGCATGTCTCTTTCAAAAATTTTATCCGAGATCTGCTTGTTACTCAGTTGTTCAATTTCTCATTTTCGAAGATACATAGATAGTATGAATATAAATTAATATAGGATTATAACAGTAATGCACAACGTTTTTGGGAGAAGGGCCAGATAATAAATTCTCAGATAGTTCGAGGGCCACACGAGGAAAAGTTTTAGTGTGAATAAAATTGAAAATTTTAATATTTTTTATTGTTCTGCCATCGTCCTTTAGTATTTCAGATGATTGATATTTGTCATATAGGGTCGCATGGAATATCATTGCGGGTCGAAGGCTGTGCAACATTGGGCTATAACAGTGTTCAGCTAATCACTGTCGCTGTGTCCCGTTTTCTTGGATTTGATGCATGGGTGCATATTACAAGCGTAAAGCCTTTCAAATGAAATACATAAATCGACTGAAAAATCGAGTTGTGAAACTTACCGTATAACTATTTGACCACAGAATCTGCATATTTTTTCTAATATAAAACAAGTCCTGGCAAGTAACAGACTAATAAATAAAGGCTTTAATTAGTGTATGTGTGTTTTTTTCTTTCACCATTGATTTTTAATTCAAATTTGAGCTGGAATTCGATTAATCCTCAAATGAATAGACTTCTGCTGTCTAAAATCAATACTGTCGTATCTCGTGGATCCTACAAATATTGAAAAAATCAAATTAGGTGATAATTGCATGCCGTATTGTTTGAGAGCCGCTGTAAATATGTTGTGATTGAGTTAGTGTTTCACACATTCTTGCGACCGCATTACATAACCTAACATAACATCAAATCTTAAGAGGATCTCAACATAACATGTATAAACTGTAATGCTACACAGAGCACGAAAAAAATGGATCAATTTTCACAACAACCTATTCATCACGATTATCGTTAATGGTTAAACGACTGACTATCAACAAGCGAAAGGTTACAGATTCATCTCCAAGCGGGGAAATTTAAATAATTCTAAACTAGTCATCTATCAGTTATGTATGTTTAGTAAAACATTTAGTAAGTGTAGTAAAACATTGCAACTGATGCTCGCTATGAGCGACACCGGTCCTGATTAGAGACTCCGATTACTCGACATCTCAACTACTCGAGTATCGAGTAATAAAATTTTAAATACTCGAGTAGTTTCAGATGCACCAAAATATGCATAGTTTATAAAAATTTGTGTATATTATTTTTTTTCATTTTTTTATTTTGTCATTGATAAGAAAAAACAGCAGGGCCAAAGCAAAAGTAACAAAATAAATTCTCGCATAGCATAGTCAACGGTAAAACAATTTGAATTAAATATATTTCCTGACAGCAAAATCCACGGTTAAACATTATTAATGTATATATATTTTTAAATAAGTAAATAAATCTTTTTATAAATTACGAGTATTACTCGAGTATTTTTCAAAATACTCGAGTATCGAGTACTTGAAAAATGGACGAGTATACTCGACTATCGTGTATTGGATACTCGAATGGGAGTCCCTTGTCCTGATCTAATAAATTGTATGTGGAATAATTACTAAAAATAATTTATTATTTTTATTATAATGCCATTCCACCAAGTAAGTATTGACATTGTACACCTTTAAATTTATTATAAAGTGTGTTTTTTGAAATACATATTGACAGGGGTTGAGAAAAGGTAAGAAATTTAATTTTGTAACAAAAGTACAGGCTGAACTATCGTCGGACTGGGTATGTTCAAAATTAACACTCAAGGCTATATTTTTTTTTGAAACTCATGTCCACTCTTAAATTTGAGCATATGGACTCCTCACGGAGTTTATCTCAACATACTTTCTTCTACGAGAACTTATTGCTACTCAGTTGCTCAACCACTCGTTTGCGAAAAGAGTGAGGATTGAAAAGATAGGATCAGTGATAAGGTAACATAATCGCACTCGCTAAGGTCCATCTTCGGTATTTGAATGAAACAAATTGACAAAACCTGCCTTACCAGGGGGTTTTCCCTGACCTGTTCCAAAACAAAAGGATTGAAAGTGGCAAAAAATGGCAGCCTGAAATTGGAAGTGCATGTGGAACGTATGGTCTCCAAACGGAGCATATCTCAACATGCTTTTTTCCTACGAGAACTGCTTGCTACTCAGTTGCGCAACCTCTCATTTATGAAAAGAGTAGGGATTGGAAGGATACAAGAACTAGGTGAGGATTAGTAGTTAGCTAATCGCTCTCGGATCGGAAGGGTAGGAAGGATTTTTAACAACACAAATACACATTGCCTTCAAACAGAATCGATAGATCGACTGAAAAAATCTACAAAATATATAGCATGCTACCAAGCTCTTTTCAGTTACTTAACGTAGCTAATAAATTCGTAAATACAATCAATTAAATACGTTTATTAAAAATTTTGGATAACAGCTGTTCGTTTTCCGCCATATCTGTGAAAGCAGCCATCTTGTCCATTCGCGCATGCGCAACGTTCAGTATTGCGTCATTCCAGCGAGCGGTCTCGTTCAGATGACCGCGTGACGTAATCATCTGTCTCTGTCTTTATTTGGTCATGGCATTTTTGCGCGGGAAGCGAATAATTATTGCTCGTTCGATTTTTGGGTGTTCGAGTTTTTTTTTTTTTGGCTTTTAGGCTGCTAAAGCAAGAGCGATTTCGCTTTTGATATATTGTCAATTGTCAGTGATGTGTCTTGGATCGATTGTATAATAACAATTATTTAATATTATATAATTTGGTAGCATAAATATAATATTTTTTGAAAGCGATAATTAAAAATAATTGGAGTCTTATCGATTAACAGTTCTAAGATCTTAGTCAGTATGTATGAGGCGTCTAAAAGCAAAAAACAATAAATGCACATTTTCTCAAAATATAAAAAAAGTCTTTTCACATAATACATATTTAATGATTTATTTATACAACCTAAAAATAAATGTTTTCTTTACTTATCTTTGTTCGGTCATGCGTGTTATTTATTCAATAAACGCAACATTAAAAAATCTGACAATCTGTCGTCAATTTAAATACACTAATTAGATAATTAAGGATTTCGACTGAGGGTACTTGATGGAATTTCAATATCAAATTTTGACACTTATATTAAGTATATGCTCAGAACATTTGAAATAATTATAAACACACTAATTCAAATTATTTAAAAAAAAAAACACTAGAAATCAACTCGAGGAGAAAAGACATCAAACAAATTTCAATTGAAAAAATCTTTACGTGATGTTCATAATATGGCCGACAGTAATGTTTTAATAAACAAATATAACCATCAACGCATTGTCAAAATCCGTTATCAAGGCGCATAATAAATACTCAAGACCTCGAAAACAAGATGGATGTCCTTTTGACCTGTCTCTTAAGATCCACTCTGTCACGCCCCGGAAACGTTTCAGTAAATAGTCTTGACTTTGAAAAACATATTACACCTAGCAAGTCTGAATTTGGGTTGCGAAATTTTGATTTAGGATAGTACAAATATATAATGGAAATTAATCACTTCGCCCACGAACCCATTGACTTATTTGCAAATATTTTTATGGAGGTTTTTTTTTAAATTTCGTAGCTCTTCTGCCATAAATAATAGCAGTCAAATGAGTGGGGAGCCATAGATAATAATATTAATTGGCGCCAGGAAGTTCTACCCTTGAATTAACTGAGATTTTTTATATTATAAATAGATATACCAACAATTGTTTAAATTCCAGTACGGGCAGCTTCATTTTTCTATGTATCTGTTAGGAGACATGAACATATATGTATTATAAATTTCCCTCCCACACTCATCAGATTCTAAAGACGGGACGTAGCAAAAGCGATAATTCAACCACTATTCCTGTCACAGCTATATCCTTTTTATCCCTAATATCTCTGCAAGTAAAGGTGAAGCAACCTAGTATCAGACACGAAGATGCCTCTGAAAAAGGCGAAACACGTGCCACAGTTAGTAGCACAATACGTGGAATAATCAAAGTTATTTAAAATTTTATATTTTGAGTATCATATAGTTCAAGAAGAAAAAAATCCATTAAGATAAACTCCATAAGAAGTCTATATGCTTCATTTTAACAACGGACATAATTTAAAAAAAATCTGTTCTTGCCTTAGCTTTTCAATCCCTACTCTCTTCAACGAAGAGAGGTTGAGCAATCGAGTAACAAGCAAGCAGTACTCAAAGAAAAAATCCATTAAGAGTCCTTGATATGCTCCACATTATATTAAAAATATGAACACATTTTTAGTACTTGTATTTATTACCAGTTTCACTCATCGCCAGCATTTTCAGCTAAAAATCCACATTGTATGCAGACATGGTTAAAAATACCTGTGAATATTTTACTCCGATATATTTTATGTTTTCCGTGCTACAACTATAAACTGTCAAAGATATTTTTTTTATCAATGCACCGAGAGCAATAATAATAAACGCATGTTAATTAAAGGCAAATCAATTTGCATTCATCTTATCGTTCAATATATACTGTTTTTGATGGCATGAAATCATTTGTGATATCGATTACTTAGTCTGCAAACCGGCTAACATCTCTTATGTTTCAGGACATATCTCCGCTCTATTTTAAGCCATGTAGCATGTAGCGTTATTTAACAACTCCAGAATATACTCAGTTACTTTTCATTTGCGCGGAAAAAAGAAGCGGCTAGTATTTTTGGAATTGTTGATTTCCGCTTGATAGTTAAATTATGTTTTATTTCTACGTCTCCTATTTAAATATCCTGTGGCTTGTACGTCATGACTTTTGCTTTATTATATCGTTAAATAGCCCCTGTAATCGACTACGAGATGACATTTTAATAAAGGGAATATGTTTTGAAGGACTGAAGACATTTTTTAGTTCTATAAACTGCCACAATCGCGCATCGGTCAGTTTACAAACGTCAGATTGAAATCAAAACTTATTTTTTTCTAACTAAATAGATAACACATTTACCCTTTCAGAAAAGGGGTTTTAATATTTAGTAATAGAGTATAAATATTCATTTAAGTTAATTTAATAATGTGTTTCAATAACGAGTCCATCCCGTGATCAAGCTTTCGATCATGTCATTGTACCAATGTACAGCGACCCACATTTTATTCAAAAGTTTTGTCGAGTTATATTTACTCTGTGGTTGAGAAAGTGGAATGGAGGCAGTTATTTCAAGAGAGAATTAGTAAATAAATATACTTGCGAATAGCATATTATTTAAGTCTATCGGCACAGTGGCAAGAATGCAAAACTGGTCGATATTTAAATTAATTTAAAGTATTGTAATTGCTTTAATGGTGTCACTTCTTGCGAAAGATATATGCGATATTACGTTGAATAGTTCGCGTTATCTGTCTTTAGAAATGCGGTTTCAGTTGTTAATTTTAACAGGATATTTATAAAAAGAAACCGGCACATAAATATATAACTGAAAATCAAGCACCATTTTGATTTAATAAAAACACCTCAAATTTTGCTTACTGTTTGTTATATGAGAATCACTCGCTTAAAGCGGGTGAAGGGGTTGACATGTTATATCACAACACGGGTGATCAAAAACTATTTCACCAGAAAATAATAGAAATAAATAGGGGACAGATGAATAGTTCAAGAATTTTAAATGAGAAACTTAATAAATATAATTTATCCTTCCAAAGAAATATCATTGATAATCATAAATTAAAAATTCAAACGATTGAAATAAATCAGTTTTTAATCATATGTCGGATTAAAAACCCACCTATTAAATTAGTGATCACTTTCATCTTATAAGTTAGTAATTAATTTTTATATATCACATTTAAATACCTGAAAATTGTAATTTATCTAAACAATTATTTCCAAATTCATTGAAACATAGTAACATCAAAAAAATCGCTCATTCATCCGGATTGTGAACATTGCAATTATATTTAGTGATCTACTTTTATTCTTATATATAAGATGATAAGAGGTACAAACTATTTATGACACTCTGACTTCTTTAACAGTTCACTCGAGTGTGCGGCAGCCGTTGATACTAAATAAATTTTCTTCTCTCTAACATAAGAATCCACATACCGCACTTAGCCCACGCATTCAGTCTATATCAAATTAGGAAATTTAAACTTTTCTGAAATCTTTTTTTTGACGGCGTCATTCGGGACATTTTCACAGCGCCACTCTTACGAGTACGTAAGTAGCGTGGTCAGTCTGTACGCTTCAATTTTAAGTGCAATTTTTATGCGACATAACTCATAGAAAAGTACGAAATTCAATCGATTCAAATTCAAATGTTCTAAGTATAGCACTGAAGTTACACCTAGACACCTCGATATTAGTTCTTAAGTTGAAGTATTTTTGAATATAGACTATGTTAATGTGACATTTAAATACTTCACAAAAACTTAACTATATTATATAAATTGTTGACTTTTCCTTAATTCTCCCCAGATCTAGTTTCAAACAATGTTTTTTTTATTAATCAGCAATATCTGAATTGGCTAAGAGACCTCTTTTGATAAAAATCTATAGATTCGAAGAGTGCTGTTATACTAGATGCAAATTTTTATTTTTATGTAAATGTTAAGTATTTTTAGATTTAGATAAATAAATAAACCGAACCTGTTCTTTTTTCTTTTCGGCTATCAAACAATACGGGTACAAAATAGTTATAGATTATTTTGGTCACTGCAACTTATAACTTACAATAATAAAAGTTGTTTGGAAAATAATATTACAATAAAAATAAAAAAAACATTTTTTTTACTTATTCCACATGAATTTTATTGGATCAGGACCGGTTTCTCTCATGGCGAGCATTGTCAACACTTTCGTCACGGAGAATTTTTGCGAAACTGTGCAAACATTAGGTACTTTCGAAAAAAAAATATAACTTTAAAACTGTAATACTGTATATATTTCAACTTGCTTTAATTAGTGATACTCGACCTTTTTTATTTTTTAAGATAGAAAATCGGGTATTTTACATAGAATTATAGATTTCATCGAAAAAGTAATAAATAACAACCCAAGTAGTCCTTATATATTATGACATATACTACATATCCTAAATATATTATTCAATAAAAAATAAATTAAACAAAAAAAACTTCTTTAAAAAAATTAAGTATATTTTAACAATCTGCTGATTTTCTTTTTTAATTTCTAGAAAAATCATCGAATAAAGAATATATTTTTTATGCCATTTCTGTAGAGAATCTAAAACATTTGTCGCATTGGATGTTTATATTTCGACGCCTCAGTTAGACTGGCGAAAAGACTCGTATACTAGTCATCCGTAACCAAGTGTTATGCAGATATTAAGAAATTAATATTAAGTTGGAAATACTAACCACAAGCAAATACGAATATATTAAATGTTTATAACTTTGTTAAATATGTTTTCTATCACTTTGCGTAAAATGTGTCAAATTTGCCTGTTGGCCGGATTCGTCGGTCGATATATACACTCATCCCTCGATTTACGCGGTAGATACGTTCCTAGAGAAAACGCGTAAATCGAGACGTCAAGCTCATACAAAAACGGAAGATAGGTTCCAGAAAATAAACCGCGTAGATCGAGACTTGAAGCTCATATAAAGATAGGTTCCAGAAAACCGCGTAAAACGAGTACATTGTATATACACATATTTATATCTGCATAAAAAATAATATATTAAGAAAGAGATTTATTTGCTCGAGTTAAATTTAAAACATGTTTGTTGTCATGAGGTACATTTAGAACTAATCGGGGATCCAGAGGCGACACTTCTTCTGACAGCTATTTCGTTTTTTTTAATTGTACGGACAGTAGATTTATTAATTCCATTAGTTTTTGCAAGAGATACAAAACTATCATCTTCCTGGAGGGAATCCAGAATTTGAATCTTCATATCCAAAGAGATTGTGTTTCTTTTCTTCTTTAAAATACGAGTAGACATTCCTGGGGTAAAAATACGTAATTAATCACAAAATATGTTTGATTTTTTTTTTAAATGTGATTTTTCCTAACCGTGTAAAAGTGAAGCCGCGTAAATCGAGGGATAAGTGTATATAGTATGTAATGGAATACACATAAATAGGAGAGGTAGGAAAAAAAAGTGACGAAATTAAACTTTTTTTAATCCTAGTCAGAGTCGTAGTCGTGTTTTGGTCAATGTTGGAGTCGGAGTCCGTTCGTGTTTTTGGTAAATGCTGGTGTTGGAGTTGGAGTCGTAATTTTTTTAACGACTCCACAGCCCTGGTTAAAAGTGCCAAGAAGCAACGTAGTATTAAGGACTTTAAAAAAAAATGTTATACGCATAATAAGTAAAAAACAAGAGCTTTGTCCTAGCGATCAGGGGCCCAGGTACAATTCCCGGCAAGGTCAGATTTTTTCAATTGAAAAAGAGAACTTGGGCTGGGTGTATGTAATTTATCGTTGATTTGTACACGATTCATTATTTATCATCGATTTAATCTCGTATGACTTTCACAATAATGAATATTTGGCGCATTGGCGTTATCTGTAATGCCAATTTTTTTATAGAGTCGGGGTTTCACTGTATTCACATCATGCAGTTGTAATAATTATAAATGATGTGTTAGCTATAATGTATAATACAAACAATATTATCTTTGTTGCAATGATTGTTCGGCACGTAATAAATCCAACTGATTCGAGGTTAAACAGATCTTCACCTTTCCGTCAGCATGTCCAGCCCACTCCCGTTTGGACTACGTGGGCAAAAGTGGCCTAGTCGATCGCCCGTGCTCTTTACAAATAAGGTGATGAGATTCATTCCCACGAAACTGGGCTCGGTTTGCAAAAAGATATATTATATTGTACACTAAAAAAACAAGTGACGTGGTTTTGATGCTGTTATTTAGTCGAATTTATTTTAATATTTATTACAGTTCAGTTAAATAATATAAGTTATTCAGTTAACGGTTAACGGCACCCGGTCAGTGGTGCAGTGGTCAACGTTGTTGGTTTCCGTGACGGACCACCCGTGTTCGATTCCTGGTACGAACAGATTTCTTCAGTCGATAAATCGTTTGTTTTGCCAATTTTATTTTTTCACCACTTTTTTCACTTTTCGTTTGATTTTTTGTATAAAAGAAAAGTTAGAGACAATCAAGCACACTTAAGTGCAAGCTTATCAAGTCCTGTGTAGCTGCTCCCAGGAAAATTCCAAAACTAAAAATTGTCTAACGCCTCACGTTGTTACGCCACGGGAAATGTCTGATAAAACCATATGTATGGCCGTGGCGGGTGGTGGATGGGTCAGGTAGTCGAAACATCGGTTTTGTTAGAAGGCAATGGGTGTTGTCAAAAATTCCTTCCCATCTTTCCGATCCCTAAAAAGCGACGCATAGCGAGAGCGATTAGATAGCCACTAGTCTTGTCCCAGTCCACGTATCCTTTCAACGCCTACTATCTTTGAAAAAGAGAGAGTGAGCAATTGAGTAACAGTGAGTTTTGGTAGAAAAATATATGTAGAGATAACCTTCACGAGGAAACTATATGCTCCAAGTTGGTAGCGGAAATGGATAAAAAAAACTAGTCTTGACTTACCTCCATCCTTTTATCTCTACTATCGGAAAAATGATAGATTGAGATATTGATAAACAAGATGTTTTTACAGAAAAACTTCTGTTGAAACTTTGTATGTATATATCTTCCACATTGAGTTTGGACATGGTAAAAAAAGAAACAACGTTTTTATTTGCCAACTTTTTTTTTCAGACAGCCGTTTTTAAATTGATATTACATTTTAGTAAAGATTTTTTTACGCTATAGTATCCGTACCGTATGTTTAAAAAAACACACATCACTTACAAGACCTGTCTCGCAGCGTACGATATCATGAAGAGCGTACCGTTATCACTGATGACAGCTGATGTTTATGTTGTGTTATGTCAATCAATGTTCTACAGAGTGTATTATGGAAAATTAATTTAATATTACATGTCAGTAGTGGTCAACTTACTTGCCATTCCTCTTCGAGTCTTTTACGATTTCTAATTCCAGTATAGAGCGTATCGAATATAAATGGGGTAAGGTTAATGTACCAGTAGCCGACCGTTTAAGAGAAAATTTCAACAAAGATAACGATTGAGGTTTAGCATTGTACCGAATGAAGGCAAAGCAAATATACTCATATTGGATCATATGTCTAAATTAATATTTCGCCTGAGGGTGCTTGATGGAATTTCAATATCAAATTTGAATCATTTGAAGTTTGTACTTTTCCATGAGTTTTGTCGTTTTGTTAACATTGTCAAATTGTAGTTCAAGTACATCCGTACACTTGAAATGCCTCAAGATGCCAAAAGGCGAAACCATGGTCGGTAGCGACAAAACACATTAAAAAGTACAAAATTCAAACGATTCAAAAAGCCGTATAATGTGTTTCATTTTTCTGAATTAATTCTTTCCACCTAGAAGTGACAGTTAACACATTAAAAGAACGATATCTTTGACAAGGGTATATTCTAATGAAACAGAGGCACAAAACAAAAACAAAAACTTTCAATATCGAAATAGGTTTCCAAATCCATCAAAGCATGATTCTGTATTTTTTTTGTTATTTTGACACCTGTAAACAAGTTTGAGATTGGAAAATAAAATGATTTGCTAAATCTATGATATAGCATGAAAAAGCACATAGAACGCATGCTGGTAAATTAAGATATTCATTTATCGTGGGCCTATATAATATAGCTTGCCCATGTCAAAACTATTTTTTATATATTATTGTTAATATAAAAAACATTTCGTTCGACAAACAGCAATATGTCATAAGCCATCAATTTTATTAATTGGGTTACGACAAGTGCTGTACTGGAGGGTGAACGGAGTTATACGTCTTATTATAAATGTACATGGACATTTCTTTCGGCTTATCAGAGGCCAAAATGAGAATTCCTCCATTATTGAGAATGAAAAAGATAATGTAAGACATAATAAAAAAAATAATCATGAACATTGTTTGTTCTTGCAAGAACTAGAACCAGCCTGCCAATGGGGATGCCACAGTGGGATCGCAGGTATCATTTTCTTAATGTTTTAAAGTATCCTACAAGTGAAGTGAGATCATCAAAAACACGGTCAAATAGTGTTTTTTTTTTACAGAATTTTGCTACTTGGTTTACTTCACTTCTCGAGGGATTAAATGATATGCAAGCGGTGAAATAATCTCACTACTTCAATCATTATTTCCCTGAAATAATTTATTCTGTTTATGCATGTAGTAAGCTTTCACGTTGTGTCAAAGTATTAAGATAGTATTTGAACTAAAATTCCAATAGAAAAGATGAAAAAATTTAGACTTGGCTCATTTCACCTCTCAAGGGTTCATATGTTTGTGCTTGTTTCACACATTTGTACTTAACCCTCCCCATACTGTGCTAAAAACTTCCGCGAGCTCCGGTGATATGTATTTACTACACCATATGAAAAAGTTATTTAAAAACCGGAAAAATGTGAATATTTCTAGACATTGCTTTGATTGACTATGGTTGAAGTTGAAATATAACAATTTTTGTAATCTAAGTGTCTGAAAAGAAGAAAAAAACATCGCAATTAGCTGCCGCTCCGACGTCTTCACCCGTCGGCGGTCGAATTCGTAATGACTAAATGAATGGCTAGTTCGAAGTCGATCACTTCTACGCATGCGCTTTCGCGCCGGAGCTGAACACGTGCATGAGTACGCTCGCACTCGCGCTTACACACGCGCATAAATTGGAATACGTTTGTGTGTATGGGTGATTCTTTGCCCGATTCTTCCACTAATTATTTATTTCCATCGGTGCAAATGAATAACCATACATAACTGTAATTGTATTTAATACGTAATAACATTACTGAGGAATACAAAAATTCTCAGATCAGTATCTATTATATTTAATAGAAATATTCTCATTATTAGAGTCGAGTTGTAGTAAATACATATGACCGTGCAGCGAAGGTTAATGTGTTCACTGTCAACGTGTTAAACGTAAACAATTTGTCAGCCGAAACAAGCGCTGTTAAATTTCAAACGGATTTGACTTCGACATTTACGCTGCGTTTCGACCACTTTTGATTATGAAGCAAGTCTTACCACGCTACGCCAAAATGTACGCATGTCACTGTGGCCATAGCCTAAGCTGTACTGCTTCTATGACTGCTACACACAACAGGGCTTAGAAGGGTTAAGATAATTTATTGGTGTGATATTTCTGCGGTTGTTTTACGGCATGGCAATACAATTGAACACTTGATACGGTCGCAGCGATATCTTCATTGCAACCGTGTCGATATCGCTGAATAGTGGCAATATCGTATGACCGACATACTTGGTAAATGCATGAGATTTGTGACGACCTCGGTCAAGTGGCACTTGGGTGTTTACCGACAACCTTGCCAGCAACCATAGTGCTAGGCGTGGGACCAATATATGACTGGTGTTATAGTCCGCCAGGTCCGGCGCGAGGATCAATGCATGCGAAATCGGGGGCTAAAATTTTGACGCGCAAAAAGCGCATCGTCAAATTTGTTTATTTCAGAATTTCGCGAATTACGACTCCGACTCCGACCACAGCAGTTACCAAAAACACGAATCTAAATATCAACCTACCGATCCTGCCAATAGCCAAATTTGACATATTAAATGTAAAAATAAAAAATTTCAATCTTTTCAAAAATTCCGACTCCGTCCAAATTGCCGGACCGACTCCGACTCAACAGCCCTGGCAAAATCTAACGAAACCATATCAAACGTGTAGACTGTTATACTATCGAGTGTACTCAACATTGTGCCCGTCACCACCTGCGTCTGCTTTACACTCGTCAAAGCAGTGTCATTCCATTGAAAAAATATTTGCATGCACTGCAGTTTGTGGAAAGTCAAAAAAATGGTTATTAAAACAAATGATGTATTTCATATTGATATAACGTTATTCGTGTTCCCAATTTTTGGCTGGAATATTCATGGGACAATTTATCATAACCTGATGGACTGTAGTGTGAATAAAGTTGAAAATCGTTATGAAGCGTTACGCCAACATAACGAGTAAGTATTGGTGAAAATGGTTTATTTTTAATGATTCTAATGACTATTCTCATAATTTTTTCCCCCACCCAATCCTTTCATCTGGCAGAATCTTTTATACCGTCAACCCTATGCCAGTATGTCGAAAGGGATTAGAGACTTCGTCTGTGTCCTCCCTAACAAGAAACATAGTCAGGAAACTAGGAGCCCGATTCACGGACTCCGACGTATAGATTCAGTAGGAAAGTAAAGGAAGTAGAGAAAAAAAAATACATTTTCAAATTTCTTGTCATCCGAAAATTGCTTAGCTCCCTGGAATGACATCGCAATATACTTGCATTATCGCTATAACAAGGTACTCCTAGATTTCATCTTTCAAATACAAAAAAAAAATCAGCATTTGTAATTGGACTGTCCATTAATCTAGAATTCCGCCTTATAACACATTCGATTTGAAACTAATTGATTAACAATATGTAGGGCAATATAATACTTCATTTTGGTACTGCACAATATGTATATGTTAATAAATATTATACAAGTGAATATTGCATTGTTGTTTAGTGTCCCTATATATATTTGTATTGCCCACTCGGAAAATAATTAAACTATAGGGTCAACCGGAAAGAGTGTGTCATTTACAATCGTTGACATTACTAACTAAGACTTGTTAATCGTTGCTAAGACTAACCATTGGATTGTTTTAATGATTTGTTCGAGTGGTAATAAAGTGATTAAATATAATTTATCATAATGATAGAGACTATTCATGATAGCATTTGTAAGACAATGCATACGATTTGGTTATCTTATTAAAGATGTTCGCTCACAGTTAGTGTTACCAACTGTCCAGGATTGGCCTAGAGCAGTGGTTCTCATGTGCGGCCACCAACAGCTTCATAGAAGATATTGATAGTTAAAAAAATGTGGTTTTACAAGATAATTTGTCAACAAATACTCTTAATAAAAATAATAATACATTTTGAGTGCTTTTTCCATATAAAATTTATTTGATCAGGACCGGTTTCGTTCATATCGAGCATTTTCAACTGATAAGAAATACAATAAAACAGTGATATTTATACAAAAGTTAAGTATGAAAAACAAGGTATGACAAACAATTGGTAAAACAACTAAGCAAATAAATTAAAGCAAATTACAAGAAAAATACTGTTTTATTGTATTTCTTATCAGTTGACAATGCTCGCCATGAGCGAAACCGGTCCTGATCAAATAAATTTTATGTAGGAAAAGTACTAAAAATGTATTATTATTTTTATTATAATGCCTTTCCACCAAGTATTGGCAGTTAACACCTTTTAAAATACTCTTAAAATTGAATGTTTCGGACGTTATTAATACTAATAGTAAATTGTCAAGCACGTTTAGTTCCATTTGACATACATCAAACACAACAGACTCAAAACAAAAATTTGGTGCGGCCTTCAGACATTTCCTTAGGATCACTTATGTTTACGATGCGGCCACAGTATCATTTTCCGTGAGAACCACTGGCCTAGAGCCTAGATTGTACAGGAATTGAAGTTATATGTCAAGATTCCAGGTTTTATGTTAGCGTAGAATATTGTGATATTCATATATTTTAGTTTTGGGTAATATGTTAAGGAATTTTCTCAGAAAAGGTCGGCAATCATCCTTACAATGTGAAGCACGTGGACTCCTAACCAGTGACGGCTGGTGTCGGGGTGCTAGGGGGTGCAAAAGGAAGATTCAACTATTTTTTCGTAGTATGGAAGAGAAACAGTTGGTATTGCGAACATCTGAATTGAAAGTCCATGCTATAGAAATGTTTTAAAATCCAATGAATAGGAAAGAACTCTTGCAAAAATGGTTGAATCTTCCTTTGCACCCCCCAACACCCCGTCACCACCGTCACTGCTCCTAACGGAGTTTATTTCAACTTTCTTCAGTTTCTAAGTTGTTCGATTTATCTTTTGAGAAGAGAGTAGGGATAGAACGGTTAGAACTGGTAAAGGCCTAGTGGTAAGTCAATCGCTCCCACTACGTCCCATCAGTAAATTGTATTTTTTGACGTGAGAGAAACTCATCTGGCATTTTTGTTCTTATCTGCTCCTTATTCGAAGTATATGGTCGTCTTTTCAACTCATCCCAGCGTCCCGTAGCTCCACTGAGTCATCCTAAGAATTTTTTACGTTTTTTAAGACCTTGTCCGCTCATAACGCAGAGAAAATGGATGCCTAATGAAGCTAATCTGAACATCAGTTATTTTAGGGGAGATTCTCAGTTGTCCAACCTCTCTTCTAAAAGAGAGTAGGGTATAGAGGAAAGAACTGGGACAGGAGTAATGGTCAGCTTGTAGCTCTCACCACGTCTTGTTTAATTAGAATCGGATGGGTGTTGAAGTAAATTTAAGAAAACACAGACATCCATGTCAATCAATTACTTTACTTGGATGTAATTTAAATAATCAATGTGCAGCTGAATTTTTATCATTAATATGTACAGTTAATAAATAAAAACAATTACCGGCGATTCGGTACAGAAATTAAGCTATATTTACCGGTTAAACGGTTTACCGAAAACCGGTTATGCACGCATTAACAACTACCACAACCTGCATTCCAAAAAAGAAACGCAAGCACAACAATGACCGCTCTGAAGTGGGTTAGGTCTCTACAAAGAAAAAAATGAATACAGTATACTCAAATTGAAAAACTGTGATGTAATTACATGGACACATTTGGTAGGCGTTTGTTTTTATTGCAGCTAGCTCTGAGATTACAAAATAGCAAAATATCAGCTACGGTAGAACCAAAATACACACACAGAAAGTTCGTCAGCAGGAAAGTAATAAAATGTGCATAATAAATAATTTATCCGGTCCATTGTGCAGTGGCAACGGTTTTGACTTGCGTGCCGGACCGCCTGGGTTCGATTCCCGGTACGAGCATATTTTTTCAGTCGATAAATCTGTTAAAATCTTTCATAGAGCGACGCATAGTGACAGCGATTAACTAATCACTAGTCCTGTCCTAGTCCTCGTGTCCTTTCGATCCCTACTCTCTTCGAAAAAGAGAGGAGCAATAATAATGTATGCGGGTTCAACATACGCTCATTCAGAAGCAAGTTTGCTAGGTTAAAATATTCGTTGATTAATCCATTGAATAATATTCCAAGTCAAGGTGACATTGGAATCAGTGGCGGCCGATAACAGGAGTATTAGGGAGTAAAGAAAAAGATTCTACTATTTTTGCAAGAATTCTGTCCTCCTATTCTTTGGATTTTAAAACACTTATAACATGAAAATCCAATTCAGATGTTCCCAATATCAACTGTTTCTCTTCACCAGTGATATAATACTGGAAATTGTAACTTCTCCTTTCGTGCGGAGAACGTTCTGAAGAAAAAAGGGTGGCTGATATTTCTTACGTTACTTTGAAAAGGTTCTAATTGTCATTTTTGCCTAAAATGATTTTTTGGTTGGGTACGGAATTAGCAGAATTCTAGTTGCACTGCATCTGCAAACTTTTTTTACTAAATTTATTTGACAAAGTTCTAAGTTAATCAACTGATGATAATTCATCGGCTTGGTGTTATAATGTCTGCATGTCGTTAGTTTTGGTTGTGGAACCAGTTTGGTAACTAACCAAGGAACTTCAGGTAAACGACCACAGACAACGCCTGATTGAGTTCTGGAGCAGTTGGAAGTTTACCCAAATTTGTCAAAAAAGTCAACTTTAGCGACATGGCCCATTTTATAATGAATGGATATTGGCAGACATTTGATGCCATATTCCATATTTAATGCCGTAAAATATACTTACAAATGAAATTAAAATTTAGTCGAAATCTCACAAACAACTTGTTTTATTTATTTTTCAAAACTAAGCGTCCTTATAAAAAGACCCTTTATAAACTCCGCGAGGGGTCTTCATGCTTCAGATTCAATGTGAAAAAAAAATTAAATGCCGGTGGCGAGTTATCGGCGCACTGTTTCACTATGCCACATTTGAGCAAACATAAAACTGGAGATACACTACTTTACAACTTGTATGGTATTTTGCCACTATGGCCGTGTCATGTCATGAGTGAAATCAAGTGTATGCCTTCACTTAAGTAGCGTGTAAACTTTGCGTATTTCATTGGTTCGATACCACGTGATTACACAACACTTGGTATACAGTATACGTATGTTGTTCATCCTATTAAATGATAATTCTCCCACCCAATGAAATACTGTGTTTTACCGGTGGCCTTCGATTTAAATACATTAAACTTTTACACACCTAATTTTTGAACATAAGAATTTGGTATATTCGACTTTCGCACCTTTGACTTTCGTACAAAATAGCTGTAATAAAAAGCTGAATGGTCAAAAAACTACAAAATAACCTATTTTTTTTTAAATAAGAAAAAAATTGGCATTACAGCTTACGCCAATGCGCCAAATATTCTTAATTGTGAAAATCATACGAGATTAACTCGATGATAAGTAATGAATCAGTTGTGCACAAAATCAACGATAAATAACATACACCCAGCTCAAGATCTCTTTTTTCAATTGAAAAAATCTAACCTAGCCGATAATTGATCTCGGGGCCCCTGATCGCTAGGACAAAGCTCTTGCCACTAGACCACAGGGACCGACTTTAACCTTCAACCTTATAATTTTAACGTAAGAAAGAGATTTGTGAGGACGATACCATGTTAATGTTTCCAAACATGCGGATTCGGAAGTCTGAAGATGCCTCTGAAAGAGGCAAAACACGTGTTACAATTAGTAACATCAAATTTAAACGCGGCGTTTAGACCAGAGTCTTACTCGGAGTCTGAAATTTTGAAAAGTTTTAACTTTTTATTTATACATATAACATGTAAAATTTGGCTTTTCGCCGGATTGGTTGCTTGATATTTAATTGGATACATAGGAATGTACGAAAATATCGAGAAGGTATTAAACTGTTAGTAGTTGGAGTAGTGTTCTTGGTGAATGCTAGAGTCGGAGTCAGGTTTTTTTATCGAATCTGTAGCCCTAATCAATTCTATTCACTCACATTTTGAACGTTTTGAACAAAGATAATCCACATTGGGAGCGATTTTACGACGAGAACTAGTCACTCACTCGATTTCCCACAGTAAAGAGCCATATGTTCAATATTGGGAGCGAACATGGTTGTTTTAATGAGTTAAACATGTCATATGTTCCATGTACGACAACGCATATCGAAATTCGGCAATCGATTCGGAACCTGCACCCCGCCGGGAGTAGCGTCATTCGGCCCGATCACCCGCCAATGTCGCGCCTTAACAAAGCGGGCTATTTTTTCTACTGCCCGCCTCACACCGGGTCACTGGGTCAACGCTCGCGGTCTCTCCTTCGGGCTTTAGGACCTCGCGGGACCCTTATAAGGACCGCGGCACGACGCGGCCTTGCTTGGAAAAAATCACAAATACTTACACTGAAATGTCGTTGCTTTCAAAACGAATGTCGCCAAAAACATGCTTTTGTATTAAATGTATCCCAACCCGATCAGGTTATTTTTTTTTTTCATTCCACGCCCTAAGTGGAGCTATTTATATCGATGCCCCACCGCAGTGGTCGGCAAACTTGATAAGATATTGAATCTAAAAATTAAAATAATTCATACTGTATGAATCATATAACAAACAGGGATGTGGGGTCGGTAAAAAAATGTTCGACTCCGACTCCAGCATTTACCAAAACATGACTCCAACATTGACCTAAAACACGACTCCGACTAAAAAAAGTTTAATATCGTCACTTTTTTTTTCTAATTTTCCTATTTATGTGTATTCAATTCAATATCAACCCTGCCAATCCGGGCCAATAGCCAAATTTGACATATTATGTTATATGCAAAATAAAAAGTTCAAACTTTTCAACATTTCCGACTCTAGTACGACTCCGGCCGAAACCCTGCGACGATTCCGACTCAGAATCGTATTTTTGGTAAATGTTGGAGTTGGAGTCGTATTTTTTAACGACTCCACATCCCTGGTATTAAAAAGGAAAATTAAATATGATTTGACACTTTTACAACAACTAGAAAGACACGCCTGGTTACAATATGAGCCCTTGAAAGGTTAAGTGAACGAAGTCCAAAAATTGTGAATCTTTTCTATTGGCCTTTTAAGTTTAATCACATGTTTAGTGTCGAACTTTCTTCAAACTATCTTAACACTCCGTGGAAGATAAAAAAATATTTCAGGAAAATAATGATTGATTGAATAGTGTTGAAAAGAAGTGAGATAAATTCATCGCAAAATTACATTTGATCCCTTGAGAAGTGAGCCAAGAAGGAAAATGATGAATATTTTTGTATTCGCTTAGACCATACTTTAATTTTATTGAATAAAACACTATTTCAGTATGATTTTAGTTATCTTATTTCACGTAAGATACTTTAACTCAAAACATTTATTTTTTTCTTTCCAGCAACTCCTCCATAGATTTGAATTGATTGATATCACAGGGCTTGCGTATTTATTAGCATGGTAAAACGAAATATCGAAAAATATACCACATTATGACATGTTACAAACTTTAACTAAGGCACACAATCCTATAAATACGGTTTTTGAAATAAGTATAATTAAGAATTAATAACAATTATTTTCCAACTAAGTTTTTAAATGTCGAGAGAGACTCGACATAGAAGTTCTAGGAGTTAAAAAAAATCATAAACCTTTCGCTCAACCAAAAAACCAGTGAATTGAGATTTTTTAAATGTTTACAAACAACGCAAAACTCGAACCCTTTTTTAAATTCCCAGTAATTCACAATAAATGTTTTTCCATAATGTTAATTGTTAATTTGAGTTGTAGGAGAAAAAACCTGAAGAACATGACAATACATCTAATTCATTTATTCAAAAAATACCACTTTACTCAGTTCACTTTCCAGGGGCTCATACATAAATCAAAACATTTCAAAGTCACAGTGTTTATAAATAATACTTTCGATGGATTCGCATGGCCACGTGTTTCGCCTCTTTCAGAGGCATCTTCGGCCTTACTATCGCAAAGTTTGCTTAACCGGATGGCTGCCACAAACGTCTTGAGACGTGAAGTTTTCCGTGAACGGCACGCCAATCATACAAAAAATGACGCCTTTGGACGCTCGCTTTAAGCGGGATTTTACTAACTAAAATCAATTGTATGAAACATGCAAA
Source organism: Himalopsyche kuldschensis (assembly GCA_028554975.1). Taxonomy (NCBI): domain Eukaryota; kingdom Metazoa; phylum Arthropoda; class Insecta; order Trichoptera; family Rhyacophilidae; genus Himalopsyche; species Himalopsyche kuldschensis. The sequence goes on from JAHFWI010000025.1 coordinate 3,043,239, forward strand.
TATTTTTAACACACAACGACATCTATTGTTAATATCTTCCTATACTCAAAATTGAAATAGTTTACAAATAATCATTTAAAAAAGATATATTTTATTATTACAATAAAATTCGTGGCGTGCGAGGTACCGCCGCCATACATGCACATGCTGGCAGTTAAAAAGTTAAGTAAATTGTGTGTTGTGTTTTATATATATACATATATTCAATTACGCTGTCCCATAATTCAAATCTGTTTTCATCTGGTCATCATTGGCAGGCATCTTTATCCTTCAAACAATTATGTCAATTACCGAAAAGGTGTCCAATCCATTATGACGCAGCGCCGTTTGCAAATCACTCGAAGATGTTTTGGCCTCGTTTCCCAAAACGGCAACACCAAGGTTGCGTCGTAACTTATTAGACACGTTTTTAAACACTGTGTGAGTGCATTCACGAGTAAAAAATAGTTTTGAATCACTTTAAAGCGGTCGCAGCAAATGTATTAATTTACTGAACGATAATTTGACGTAGCTACGTAAGCCGCAAATAAATTGCGAAAATGCACCTCGCGTTATGTTCATTTTAAGCCTCAACACTAGAGACTCCAATTACTCGACTTTTTAACTACTCAAGTATCGATTAATAAGATTTAAAAATATATGTTGTTTCAAATGCACCAAAATATTTATTGTTTATAGATGATAAATAAATAAATATGCTTATTTAATTTCATTCATACATTTTATAAAAAATGTTCTTAATTATAGAGAATTGAACGTCTCAAATTTACATGGACATGTATTCTCGAGAATCGAGTATTCGATACTGGAGTCTCTACTCACCACGTTCGGCTTTTTAGAATAGTAAATGCTTAATGGCCGGTTGGGGTGCTGTGGCCAAAGCCAGTGTCTTCCGTGACGGACCGTCCGGGTTCGAGTCCCGATACGAGCATATTTTTTTAGTCGGATGTGTTTGTGTTGCTTAAAATCGCTTCCTATCCCAAAAAGAGATTGATCAGCCTTCCACTACTCCTGTCCTAGTCATCCTATTATATGACTACTAATTATTTGGTCAGTTTTTAATTCGATTAAATGGTCAGTTATAAATACGTAAAACGGTCAGTAATAAATACTTAAAACGGTCAGTTAAAAATAATAAATGGTCAGTTAAAATAATAAATGGTTAGTTAAAATAAAAAGAACATGACAAAATTTGTCTATTACGACCATATTTGTTAAAACTCACAAGCTGTCAAACTAAAACTTATTATTTTTTTAATAAAGCTGACTATTTAAATTTAATACTAACCATTTTTAATAAATAACTAACCATTGAAATATATTACTGACCGTTTTATTTAATAACTGACCATATTCACACTGATACAATGACAACTGACCATTTATAATATTAACTGACCATTTTGATTTTTAACTGACCATTTATTTATTTAACTGACCAAAACTTGAATTAGTTACTGACCCATTAAATACATGCCCTATTATATTAACCACTAATTTCTTCGAAAAAAGGGAGGTTGAGCAACTGAGTAAACATACAGGTCTCGTAGAAAAAAAAGCATCTTGCGATAAGCTCGGTGAGGAATCCATATGCTCCGATCCCAGGGACATGGATATTATCAATAGCATTAGTTACCAATTTGAATGAGTCTGCTTAGTCATCGTATCCTTTCAATCCCTACCTTCTTTTTAAAAAGAGAGGTTCAGCAACTGAGTTTAAACAGGTAGTGAGAAAAGTTGTTTATTTTTTTTAAACATTGCCTTTCCACTAAAAAGTGACAGTTAACGCTATAAAAGTGAACTGAAAATGTCTTTACCACCTGGATGATAGATTGCACGTTGATAATTCTTCAAAGATTGGTTCCATACATTTATGTGAAATTGACTACAATAGCGATGATGGGAGCATAATCTTATATATAAAACCGAAACGGCGTATGTATGTATGCATGTCTGTAATTCCGTTTCGCATTGTTAGTCATTAAGTTGCCATAAAAACGAATATGAAAGAAAATATGTTTGATTTTTTTTATCGGCGAAGACATTTAGTTAAAATGTAATAAATTAGTCTTCTACTGAACTTTTCCCGGCTTTTATTAATATAATAATGTTTTTTATTTAAGTGAAGGTATTATTTGACATTTATTTGACAGCAAATTAGATTTTTTCCTTGAATTTGGACATTTTAATGGGCGAGAATGGGCGGGGCTGTCATCAAATTAAATAATGTTTGTGATTTTATTTTAACTCTATTTTGGATGTTAGATTTTGTGATATAATTATGTCGAATGATATAACATTAAATAATTATTGGTCGCTTAGTCCGAGCGACGCCGGGTAGCAATACTAGTAACATATAGGCTAAACGCTCGAGTTTTTTTTTGTTGTTGTCTCGAGTCTCTAGGTCAGTTACGAGGCGTTCTTGAATTTGCGTTGCCGAGTGCACAAACAAAAAAAAAACTGTATTCCGCATTTCGTATCACCTACCTCTTGAATTAAAAATGGTTTTTAAGGTCATCCCGTATGCCGTACATGGATGCATTTTGCCATACAGCTAAACGTTTAAGGTCACTATTTACCTTTAGGAATTATTTTTTTATCGATGTGAAAACAGCGACAATGGCTAGTTAGTTTGCGGATTTATTTATCGTATCAAAAGCTTTAATATTGGACCTTGTAAATGTATACGCCATAATACATGAGAAAGATTTATGAGTTTTTTAATAATGCAAATTAAACCGATTCGCACAATCCAAATTCGATGAAGTACACACATAATTCAAAAAGGATTATTTTCAGTGAAACCAAAAACTATCTTATATAATTGAATAACGATTGATTACTTTTAAGGTGTTCACTGTCAATACTTGGTGGAAAGGCATTATAATAAAAATAATAACACATTTTTAGTACTTTTTCCACATGAGATTTATTTCATCAAGACCGGTTTCGCTCATAGCGAGCATTATCAACTGATAAGGAATACAATAGAACAGTGGTATTTATGCAAAAGTTAAGTATGAAAACAAGGTATGACAAACAATTGTTAAATCAACTAAGCAAATAAATTAAAGCAAATTACAAGAACTGACTCATTTGAACTCATTACCGGGATTTCCATCTAATTATGGTTGACAGACATGTAGATTTATTTATTTTTATTAAATGCACTTAATTTTGGGCTTTTACTTTGTTAATGTTAATTCATACTTAATTGATTTTTGATGTGTTAGTTTTGCATTGCTAAGAGGTCTTGAACATTTTATTTTTAGTCTATTTTTCTTGTAATTTGCTTTAATTTATTTGCTTAGTTGATTTACCAATTGTTTGTCATACCTTGTTTTCATACTTAACTTTTGCATAAATTCCACTGTTTTATTGTATTCCACAATTTATTTAAATTAAGATCAGGACCGGTTTCGCTAAAAGTGAGCATTTTCTATTACTAAATGATTTGTTTGAAAACGGTCGCAATGAGTGAACCGGCCCAGATCTTAAAAAATTAACTGTGGAAAAATTATAAATAATGTATAAATATAATTCCTTTCCAAAAAGTATCGACAGTGAAGTACATTTTTATATAAAATTAAAGATGCCTTTTTTTATTCCAAGTATTTGTAATAAATAGTGACACGTGCTTCGTCTCATTAAGAATCATCTTCAGACTTACTATTATTTCATATTATCCTTTTATCCCTACTTTCTTAAAATAAAACAAGACGATACACAAAGAAACAAGCAGTTTTCGTTGAAAAGCCACTTGTTGACGTAAACTCCATACAGAGTCCATATGATTCATTTTGGGAGCGCTACTCCGCCATATATCAGCTTGGCAGAGTGGGAGGAAAAAAATATCACTGACACCTACGCCTTCGAACGGATATCCATAAATCGACTGTTCTGAAATTCGTGCCCCTGATCACCGCCGCTTAAGTCAACGACGTTAACCACCCGACCATGGACCTTACGGTATGGTTTTTACAACACTTATATAACAATAAATATAAAAAAAAACAAAATAAGCAATAGAATCGTTTAAAATCTACTAAAGTTAATTGGTGGGTTAATAACATTGCGGACGTCACGTGAGCTTGGCAATTAACAGATTAAAATAAATAATAAAAAAATGATTGATTAATATTTTTAGTATACCGAACATTTAATTTAGAGTGTTTTATGCAAGCTGTAATTAATTTTACAAATCGATTGCGATATTCTCAGCTAGGAAAAGTTAATTACAATGTTATTAGTTTTACATCCTTTGCTATGAGTTAATTATCAACAAAAAAAAACATAAATATTGTAGTAATTGGGCGAGTTGTGATTCGTAGTATCATTATTGGTACCTTCCCGGTGGGTGAGACAGTTGACCCATACTGCCACTTCATCTTAAATATCCACCTTAATATTAGTGATAGAGTGTGTAAACTTTCATTATTCTTAAATCATTGTTTTTTACACCTTTTGTAGAAAAAAAAATATGATTTTTATCCACTGGTTTCGCCGCAATTGAGTAAAAAAGAAAATAAGTGGCATTATTATTGGCCGAAAACCCTTTATAACGTCGCTACCAATTGCCACGATTCAAACTTCTAATAAGATAACGTTATCTCATCTCAAACGCGCTTCGTTCAAACGTACGTTACAAGTGAAATGGACTTTTTTACATTCAACATTGTAGATAAGCGCTCGCGCTCATAGTTTTGATTACTTCAGTCTGTCATGAATATCAACCCAAACACGTTGTTTCTTTCATGCGCGACTTATAATATGAATAACTATGGGAAAAATATCGGATTATTATACAGTGAAACCCCGATTCTACGTTTTTCAAGGGACCGTATAAAACAAACGATTAATTCGGGAAACGATGAATGCGGGAAAGTTTTAAATATGAACTAAATGCCCTGACTATATAAAATGGTCGTACCACGCGGGAAAACGTATAATGCGAGAACGTAAGATCGGGGTTTCATTGTATATTTTTTAGAAAGATGTATAAAGATACGTATGTAAATATAATAAAGCATTTATAAAGAACGGGATCGGTTTCCTATTTTTTTTCGTATAGTTTTGCCTGGAACACAAACTCCCCTCCCGCGCCCCTCTTTCACCTACTCGAATATATTTCATCGCAAACGGTACTGCATAATATATATTTGCACGGCGGTGTTTGAAATTTTTTGGATGCAAGATGTGCGTGGGCAACCTTAATACATGCTTGAATAATACTGATATTTTAAAATAATAAACATAAAATTATGTATACTAGAACTTGGGGGTGCTGCAGTTCCGCAGTGCGTATGGACGAGCCGCCACTGAACTTACCAAACTTAACAACAGATCGGTTATCGCTTTATGCCTCACATCTTGAATAGGCTATCCATGATTGTGTCGTAAGCCCATAAAATGTGTACCTCAATCATTGTTGAATGAAAATAATTGTGCATAGAGGTGTTTTAATGGATTACTTATTGCTTATTACAGGTGAGCCAAATCTATCTCCATAGAGAAACAGCTGTTGGCAAGGTTGTATGCAAACATACATATGTATGTGAGTGTAGGCCCACCAATCATTTCTGTAATGATGTGATATTAGTAATTTAAACGACCGCCGTGACCTAGTGACAACGCTCCGGGACCAGCTAGTTAGGAGTTCCATTCTTATGTAGTAGTTACTAAAATAATCAAAACTAGACATTGATCGAGTTGGCATTTATTTGGTAGAACTCCATTTTAATACGGTGAGAAAAATAACAATGTATTTTTATTCTACAGAAAATATTTTGAAACTAGTTAAATTTAGAAACAAGACATGTTAAGTATACCACTTTTATTGTTATGACTGTCACTTGGTGGTCGAAGGGCATTATTAACAATACTATTTTAACATATATTTTTATACAGATCAGGACCAGTTTCGCTTATGGCGTGCATTTCCACAAAAATATATTATATATGTAGTAATATATTATACGATATAATGTTCACTTTTAAGGTGTTCACTGTCAATACTTGGTGGAATGGTATTAAGATAATAATAATGAAACATTTTAGTACTTATTCCACATTGAATTTATAAGATCAGGACCGGTTTCGCTCATCGCGAGCATTATCAACTAAATATCACACATTAGTTGATGATACTTGTGATAAGCGACACCGGTCCTGGTCTAATAAATGCAATGTGCAATAAGTATTTTTTTATTATTTTTACTATAATTGTGTTTTATTTATATAAAAATTCTCTAATGGGTAGACCACAGTGATCGGATAATTATACATTTATAATATTACTTTAAAATCTATCTCTATTAAAAAATCACAGTTTCGGCTCGAGCCAAGTACTGCAACGTAGCAATTATGTATGTATAAGTATCCCATTATTTATAAGTTTTAACTGGCAGAGATCTGAACCAAGAACCAAAATCACGCTAAATCAATGCTAAGCGACATTATTTTTTAGTATGCACGCGTTAATGATTACTAATTATACTAAAATATTCAAAAGACTATTTTTGTACCGCAATTTGATTTTTTTTCTTAATGAGTCCCTACTTAAAAACACAGCTGGACATCCAATTACCATATTTAACATTAATACTTGATCATACCAGAGTAACGACAAATATAGCTGTAAATGTAATTAACATTTTACTCCATTTTCATGTTCATTTGACTATCATTTATATTTATTTAACCATTGATAACTCTAAGCCTCGTCTGACACGGCTTAGTCTATGCTCAAAACTATTTCGTAATAACAGTTTCGAATCAAACGCAGCCGACACTCAATTTACTTTGTGTCTATGATAGGGATACTAGAAACGATTCTTTATTTAAAAAATCCGGAATAATTTCACCGGAATGAAAATTTCTCATAGTATTAATTTATGGTTTTACCTTTCTATTTATTTCGATCAAAAATCTCAGGTGTATGGAAGGTTTGCTTGTTTAAAAGGAATATATATAATAAACAACACAAGTAAGAATGTATTAATTTTGCTAAATGATGGTTTCATAAGAGTTGGAATGCTATTGTTATATCAAAACAAACTTCTCGATCGAAACGAAATCCAACTGTTTTTTTGAATCATTTTATATTTATATTTTTTTTTTTTGTAAGAAGGAATCATGAGTGACCAACGCACTGGATGACAGCCATGCTTGACTGACAAGAAAAATAATGGCACCATCACCTTCTATCTCTATTGTTTATTGGATACTCGAACAGTATTTTAACCTACAGTGCAATAACTATACTTTCAATTATTATTACACTTCGAAATTATATTAAAAATAATAAACTCTTTTACTTGGAGGTTCATTATTTAATCCAGCGTTAAGTTAACGCAAGTTATTTTAAATGAGACGAAACCCGTGCTATTTTTTTAAAAACAGTGCAACAATAAACTCAATTTAATATTAAGAGTATTCTACAATGGCGGAGTCATGGTTTTATATATGGAAAAAATAATAAAACATTTTTATTCTAATACAGAATTCAACAAAGATTGCATTTAAATTATATGATTAGTTTTGGATCATCGCAAGCATTATTATCAGTTAATAATGCTCGCGATGAACGAAACCGGTCCTGATCTAATCAATTCAATGTAGAACAAGTACTATTTTTTATCATTTTTACTATAATGGCATACCACCGAGTTATAACAATAAACATGAATAAAATGATAGAACATATGCCCAAGAGTGTTCTTACTCAGTTACTCGGGGACCGTTAGTATTTTATTACTGATAAAATAATCATTTCAATCCCACCCTGTGGATATGTAAATACTATAGAGTTAACCGATTTATTTTTATTGCGCCATGCAATGATCGGCGCTTCCATTAAGAAAAATATACATTAAAACGTATTAAAAGTGGTTTCAGCCCACGCGTCTTTTAACAACTGTTAGATCTATCAAACGGCGTAGAATGATTAAGTATTGGTGCTTTGGTAACCACCTCTTGGACAATTTATTGCAACTGGCTGCTTCTTGAATGATTATTGACAGAAAAAAATGAACCATATATCTGTACGTCAATGAAAATGGGCTCAAGAAATGTGTATACGTGATGATATGAAAAAAGGATTAAAAAGTAACAGATATTTCATTATTTATATTAAAGTATGTATTCTGATTCCAGATCTAATATTGTACGTATGTATATTAATCGTAATTATAGCCACAGGCGAATGCAATTATTAGGGCTGTTGAGTCGTTGAAAAAAAAATACGACTCCAACTAAAGAAAGCTTGATTTTGTCACGTTTTTTTCCCTGCCTTACCTATTTATGTATATTGGATTAAATATCAACCAACCAATCCAGAAAAATCCAAATTTTACATATTATATGCTTAAATAAGAAGTTTGAACTTTTCAAAATTTCCGACTCTGGCCAAAACGCCGTGACGACTCCGACTCCGACAACAATAATTGCATTTAAATCATATGATTAGTTTTTATTTATTTTTTCGCTCCCAACTTGGAGCAGATATGGAATTTATCTCAACATGTTTTTTTATACAAGATCTGTTTGTCACTCAGTTGTTCAACCTCTCTTTTTCGAATGGAGTAGGAATCGAAAGTATACGAGAGCTAGGACAGAACAGGTGGTTACCTAATCGCTCTCGATACGCACCGCTTTTTAAAATCAAAAAAGTAGGAAGGGATTTTCAACAACACAAGAATCCACTGCCTTCGTTTTACCGACTGAATAAATCTGCTCATACCCGTCACGGAAGCTTAAGACTTTGATCACTGCACCACGGACCGAGTTAATTATTAATTTTAATTAACTATATTTTAATAATCCACGTATTTCAACAAATTTTTTCAGCGACAATTTTTATTTCAATGACATAACTAGGGAAAGGGAATTTATTGTGTTATTTCAAAACAGCGGCAATATTTAATACATATTACATACAACAGGCAGGTATTACAAATATATGTAATAACAATAAACTTTGATTGTCCAAATTAAACGTTGTTTATAACTTACCAGTTTCTGAAACCGCAGAGTTATATAATAAATAATATCTTTCTTTTACTTAACTTTGCTTCCTCTATAATTTTACGTTTACGATAAATAATACCTACGTCAATCGTAATGTGGTTTTAATTCACAAACCAACTAGTTATTTATTAGTTTTTTGTACAATTTGAAAACGTATTTCTGTTTACTAGCGGTCAAAATATTTTGTGTAGTATACGGATGCGGATGTGATTGATGGTTAAAGGAAATTGAAGTTAAATTGATTAAAGTTTTTAAGATTCGATATAATCGGTCTTTTGTTTATGGTTGTTCGATCCTTAATTCTGTTATGTCAGTTTTGAATTTCGAAACAGTTCGAAACTGTCAAAATCAGCACCGCTAACTTTGGATGCTTCTTCTTTGATTTTTAATTAAGGTTTCATTAAATTCTTCATTGAAACGCATAGTTGAAGTAATGGCTATACTTATACACACAAATACTGAAATCAAATAACACATTGGATACGGAAGAATTGAAAACACATATTCCGCGTTCATAGCCAATGTGTTAATAATCATATTATTTTCTTCAACTAACAATTGTCATCTTCACATTATTTCATTATCAGACAAGATTCATCATTGCCTTACACTTAAAAGGAAAACAGTATTTGTTGCTTTTTAACAATGTTCACCTTTATGTTGAACATTTGGACTAATTGATATCAGTGGTTCAACGACAAATTCTTGTATATTTATTTAGATATATTATGTAAGATTTGAATCGTTTGAAGATTGTACTTGTTCGTGAATTTTATCGCTAACGACTCGGGTTTCAACTTTTGGCATCTTCAGATAAATTTTATATTGAAATTCCATCAAGCACCTTCAGTCAAAATCCTAAATTATATACGTTAATATTGTATTTGAATCATCGAGTATTATTCGTTCGTAATTGGTTTTGGATATTAACGGAGAGGTTTCTTATTTTCAGAATTAAAACAATTATAAATTTTGCAGTGCTTGATATAATGTGTTATATAAATGAGAAATACTAGTGAACTTAATATATTCATTGCTGGCAAAAAAAAACAATTTATTACGTCATATAAAATATTAAATTGCTGTTATTTTAAACCTAGCGGATTGATTTCGACAATTTTGAAAGAAATTTGAATTGATTCTCGATAAATACCCATTTATCAAATATAAAAATAATAGCCACCAAATCCTTCGAATCTAAAAAGTTGTAATTTATTATTTTGAAAGTTGTTTATTGTATACCATAAATATTTGCTGTTCAAAATTATTTTCGTCAATGATCTATGATTCAACTGTTTGGGAAACGTCAAAATTTGAATAAAGAATAATATTGTTTTCGGTAATAATAAGGCTATAAAATGCAGCATCCACGCAGTCGGCTAAATATTTGTTACGTCATCAATTTCTCTTATTATAAATGAATACCACTATGAATCATTATGTGTTTTCATTGAAATTCATACAATTAAGCAACTGTGCGGATCGATGATTGTTTTTTGAAGTCAATGACGAATAAATACGATACCGAGGAAGACTCACGTGGAAATTCCGCTCTTGAGTGTATTGTATTGCCTATGGCAACTTTATGAATTCTATTAAAAGAAACATACACATGGGTCAGATTAGCAGTAAGCCATTATTTTTTTTCGGAACATATTTATGATAACACCATTACATCATACCTACTATAGAGTATATTGCATGTAAGGAATTTTTTAGAGACGTCGTTATATTCCTCGACTCCGACTCCAGCATTGACCAAAAACATGACTCCGACTACCACTCAAAAAAGTTTAATTTTGTCACGACTTTTTCATACCTTTTCCTATTTATGTGTATAAAATTAAATATCAACCAACCAAGACGGCCAATTGCCAAATGTTACATGTTATATATGTTACAGTGAAAATGTATTCTTCTCCAAACTGTCATTGGAATTAAATTTGACCACCATATCTTCAGCCCTATGTTTGTCTGTGTTTTTCTTTGGTTCTCTTTTATGAAAGGGACTTCTTGCTGATTTTGTTTCATTGAAGCAAACCAAAATTTTAGGCCGGCAAATCATCGACTTGGGCCAATTATTCCAATGATCGTGACCAGTGAAATCATGTTGTCATACAAATCCATTACTTGATACATTTTCACTTGAGATACATTTTCACTGAGAATACGACTCTGACTACTTCTAAGGCCAAAACAGCGCGACGACTTCAACTTAGAGACACTCAACTACTCGATTATCGAATAGCTAAATTTTAAAATACTCGAGTAGTGCAATATTTTATTTTGACTCTCGCCATTGATATATAAAGCCAGCAGGCCACCAAAGCAAAAGTTACAAAAGAAATTCTCGTATAACCATTTAAATAAAATATATTACCTAACAGTTAAATCCACGCGTAAGACTCCGCTTAACGAAACGATTAAACATTATATACATATTATAAGTTAAAAAAAATTGAAAATATATCTTCATTTATAAATAACGAGTATTACTCGAGTATTTTAAAAAATACTCGAGTATCTTGAAAAATCGGACGAATATTCTCGAGTATCGAGTGCTCGATACTCGAATTGGAGTCTCTACTCCGATTACACAGTCCTGGTAATAGCGTCATGAAATATCTGAAGACGACTAGATTTAAAACCATTTGGCATATTTTCATAAATGTATATGACATTAAAAATAAGAGTTTTTTGGTTTTTAATGAACATACAATAAGGAAAAATTCTCTCCAAAAGCTGACGGCCATATCGAATCTTGTGAATTGTGCAATGAGTAAATCCCCAAGGTGAAAAATAACACAAAATTTATCTGTCATAATTTGCAATTTTACATTGATGTAAAATATTTATATGAAATAAAAATACACAGTTAATAGACAAAAATGCAATTTTCGCAAATTGCCAATCGACAACCGTGAGAAGTGTTATTGATAGTAAAAATAATTGTTTCCTTCATTAATGGCAACACATATTTACAAGAGTGATCGAAATATTTTTTCGTCTGTGAGATATTTTCCCGCGCTAAGAAAGGAACAAAAGGAATCAGAAAATGCATTAGTCATCTTTAGGCAGGTGTCGCAGACTCGATATTGGAAATAAGAGATATTTGATGACAGATATAATTTTAGTAACACTTTCTAATCGATATTCATGGCCGAGTAGTAACATTGTAGATCTTTGAATGCACTTTGTGTGGTGGCCAGATGCTTGAATTTTTGAATGGAAATTTTCATGTTTTATTTCGAAATTAAACTTGGCCTTGTTAACAACGTGTCCTCTTCTAAACTTTATTCTTATCCGTTACCTTATTAGGAAAATCGATAGATTGGCTTTCAACTAGTTCGTGTATAGTTGTTCGTGGCTTTCCTTTTCTTTCTTGATTAATGCGTGTTTAAATAATAATACGGGTTCAAATCCCAGTATGGATTGTTTCATCAATTGTTTTTCAACATCAAAATTATCTCCCTCCTATCCAATCTCGAAAATTGGAAGTGGCGAGACCGATATGCAAACTACTAGTTCTTTAATAGCGCTTTCCTTTTATCCCTACTTTCACCGAGAGAGAAGAAGAAGAGTTGATTAACAATCAGTTTTGTAGAAATAATTCTGTTGAGAATTCATGTCTGTCATTAGGAGAAGACATGATTAATAAAAAAATATATTGAAATATTTATTATCAAAATAATCGATTTATTCGATTGTTGCTCACCCCATATTCGACCCTCAGAGTACCATGAAACATATTCATAGACCATCTCTAAAGTCATAGACAATGGGCGTGCATTTCCCGCGCTTCGAGATTCAAAAATCGAACGCCAGATAGGCGAGTTCCGTTTTCAAAACCGTTACTACGTCATTGTTCCTTGATATTTTTGCATTTGGAGCACCGGAAAATAAAATGGCGGACACGAATAATGAATAAATGTGCATTTTATTGGTGTATCGATTGAGGAAATCTCGAATGGGACGCGTGATTAGAATAATAATGGAAACTCTGCCATTACAAATGTAATTTTAAACAATGCGCATTATGAGAACACAGGAATATTGCAGAATTTTCTTTATATGTTCTGTACTGAAACAATTGAAGCATGTTACCAAAGCAACTTCATACACTATGATAAGAAGCGCTTTGTTCTTTCTCTATGGAATGATTTTAAAAAAAATATGACCATCGACAATGTTTCAAATCCATAATGGGTACCTTCATATTTTTTTTTATAATTTCTATTTAGAATATGACTACAGTCAATGCCAATGCGCCAACTATTTTAAATTGTGAAAGTCATACGGGATAAACACGATGATAAATAATGAATCAGTCAAGAATTACAAGATCGTTTTTTCAATTGAAAAGATTTGAAATCGAACCCAGATCCACCTGATCGCTAGGGAAAATTCTTGCCACAAGACCACAAAGACTGGCATATTATGGTACACTTATGTATCATAATATCGTCCATACTAAGCCAAATGGGCTTTAGTAACATTTTGGTGATTCTGAGTTAAATCTTAGGTTAGGTTCACAAAAAACGAACTGCCTGCCAAAGGGATGTTCTTTAAAAAAATCCAATTCTTGGAAAGAAGCGAAGTTGTTCTAATTGTCACAACATTTGTTCACTCTTTTTGCTCTCCTATAAAGTAGCGATTTGCTACTGACGAGCTTTTGGCTTAAAAGGGGTGATATATAAGTATCAACCAGGTAATATAGGAATCAGTAAAGATTTATACATAAAGTGTAACAATAAAAACATTGTTTGCCGATCCAATGATAGAGATGAGAATCGCCAAAAGTATGAATTTGATTTTCTGCAATTTATAACAATTTTTATATCGTAAATTAGTTGATTATTATCGCGATGAGCGAAACCGGTCCTAATTCTAATAAATTTAATGTACAAAATCTTTCATTATTTTTTTATTTTGAATATTCTTTACGAAATATTATTCGAAAATGCTAAAGCCAATTACTTTTTAAAAAATATGTTTATAAAATGTTGCATCTTCAAAATGAAAAAAAATAATATTGAAAATTATCTATGATTCTATGATAAGTGTCTATGATTAGTTTAATTTGTACTGTGTTCGAAAAAATAGACTAATAATTTTATAGCAGCAAGACTTATATATTATGAAACATAAAATTTGTCATGTCGGCGAATAATTTGTTTGTTAAAAATTATACCACGCAACATTATTAAATTTAGTCAAGAAGGCCAGGTCCTGTTTAGATTATATAATATTTTTAGCCATTATGTGTGGGCTAATGCGTTGTATTACACAATTAAAGTACCTAGTAAATATTTAATTATATCAATGAAATGATTTATTATTGTATTTTATATGCCATACTAAACCAGATTGTTATCTATAAAAAATTATATGTGATATAAAGGAACTGATATTTTAAAAATGAAGATTTATTTAGAGAAACTTGAAGCATTTGGATCGCAATGAAGATTTATTAATTTTGATTACTGCTGGTTACCCAGATGCTCAAACTCTCCATTTTTTAGTACTCGATACTGAGGCTAGTGGTTATCTAATCGCTCGTTATATATAAACGTTTTGTTATGCATCTATCACCCCTTTTTTTTTAAGCATACGACAGAAAAACTTAAGCGATATTGAATTTATTGTTTTTTTTATGCTGACGTCCACAGTCAACAGAAATAAATTTTCTACCGGAGGAATAAAAACCAAAAGCGTCGAACCGCTTTTTAAAATTTGAGACATTTAATTATCTTACTATTTTCGAAATATTTGTTAAATAAATTGAAATAAATGTATTAATGCAACAAAATACGCTTATTTATTTATTTATCATTTATTTATATCCTCAATTTGAATTAATATACATTTTGGTACATCTGAAACTGTATCTATACAAAATAAACCAAACATCAAAACGATAAAGTAATTTAATTGTGAGTAAGTGTCTACCCGTCCGGTTACCCAAATATTTTTTTGAAATACCTGACGGTTGTGAACTATCTGGAATAGTTCATTTTCGTCTTAAAGTTGGAAACCCATTTGACTCGATATCTCAAGTCAAAGTCTTGCATTTTTTAGTTAGATCATATAATATTCTCATTTCATATCAAACACTTGATATGAGAAGGACATAACAATACATTTGATCAAAACAATTTATGGAAATAAAAAAAGAATATATTTTTAATCGTGACAGAATTATATAATATATATATTGAAATGAAATAAAATTATGGTATATTGAGTGTTTAATGAACGTAAATAAGTTGATTTAGTTAAAATTGCATTTCCTTTTTTAATGGTCTGAGTAACGGTGATGGATGAATTGTTATTTTTTACTTCTTGACCCAAGACCCGGCTAATCGTATAATAAGAAAAGAATGACCAAATTACTTTTTCTAATTTCTAAAATAGCTATCAATGAATTACGTATTACATCAAATACTTCGATGATTATTTTTCCTAATAAAAGATATAAAGCTTTTGGAAGAGTCACTTCTGAATGTGTGAAAATTGTGGCCGGCTCAGTGGTCCAGTGCTCAACGTCGTTGGTTTCGATTGCGTCGCTTACAGGTTTAAATCCCAGTACGAACAGCTATGTTAATTGATTTAAGGTATTCGGTTTGGAAGCTTGGATATCTGTGGTATCTTAAACTCACACCCACCAATTCATTCCTAAAAAAACGGGATGAAGCGAGAGCGATTAAGTAACCAGTATTTACCCGTTCCGTGGTGCAATTGTTAACATCCGGGTTCAAGTCTCAGATTTTATTCAGTCGATTTATCGATTCTGGTCGAAGCCAATGAGTGTTTGTGTTGCTAAAAATCCATTCGCACCCTTTCGATCCCAAAAAGCAGCGCATAGCGAAAGCCATTGACAAACCACATGTCTTTGCCAATTCCTCGTATCATTTCTTTCATTTCAATCCCTTCTCTCTTCAAAAAAGAGAAGCTGAGCAACAAGCCGTTTTCGTATAAAAGATATATGCTGAGATAAACTTCATGATGAAACCAAATGCTTCACGTTGCGAGCGGACATGGATTTACAAAAAAATCATGTCTTACCTTTATCCGTCTATCAATACTCTCTTTGAGAAAGAGAGGCTGGGCGCTAGTTACGTAACGAGTTGTTAATATGCTCCACATTTAGAGTGTACGCGGTTAAAAAAATGTGTAGGTGAAGTAAAAGTTTGCGAAAAGATAGTTCTAGAAAGTTTTAAAATAAAAAAGCTATCACGCAGTAGTTATTAAATAAATTCAGTTTAATATTGTTTGCTTTTATTTGTATGAATTGATATTCCCAATTTTAATTCGTTTCGCAGAACCTTTTCGTTGGAATCAGCATCCCCTGGAAAACCACCATCAATTACAGACATTAAGATTTATTTAAGCTTTTCACTTAGTTAATGATTATTCGTACTTTTTGTATGTAATAGCTAAGAGGTCTTCAACATTTTCATTTTAGTCTATTTTTCTTACATTTTGCTTCAACTTATTTACTAAGTTATGTATATTACCATTTGTTTGTCATACCTTGTAATTATTACTCAAACTTTGTATAAATATCACTGTTTCGTTGTATTTCTTATCAGTTGACAATGCTCGCCATGAGCGAAACCGGTCCTGATCCAATACATTTTATGTGGAATAAGTACTAAAAATATTCAATTATTTTTATTATTAAATAAAATTTTGAAGAAGAACGAATGCCCCATTCAGCTAAAAATATTTTAGCCTTTCTTTGTGTGCCGCCAGAAATGATCGAACGGTAGTCTTCGGTAAAAAGATAATGACCCTATTAAACATTATCTGGTATATTAACGTACAACGTTACTAAGTATGGTCGATCCTCGGGGTAAATATAATCAGCTAATAGATAATTAATAGCGATCCGATTCGTAATGATGTAAGATTTTTTTTTTGTAATCTCCCGAAGCGAAAAACACGTAGGTTAAAAATATTGAGAGTTGTTTGCGAGGAAAAAAAACACCTACACACGTTAACAATACCTACATTTCGGAAGTTGAATTCGCGATTTGAATCTCATTCGATTGCAGTGGCGTGCGTGATATCGTTTGAATTATATTATATTGTATATTTAAAACTTGCCTACCCGGCGAACTTCGTACCGGATCAGAATCAATAGATGATGTGTTAACTTATAAGTAATTTAATATGAATACTCAATATGACAAAGCCATAAAATCAAAATCGGTCCAGCCGCTCTCGACTTATAAGTGGTGTAACTAACACGACTTTGTTTTATATATATAGATTGGAAAACTGTATTCTGTTTATCCAAATTGTCCGTTGATTATGTCATCGCGCGCTTGGCAAGAAAGGTTTTCCAACATAATGGGTTGACTATTTGCGACGGTGGCTAAATGTTTCAAAAATAGCATAATGCATCGAATAATAAGTCTTAGTTATGAATAGAAGCTTATTTTGAATCTTTGGTTTGGTGGTACAAACGGTTGAAAACCAAATTAACCTTTAAAGGAGTAAGTAAATCTATACTGAATATAATTCAACATAATCTTACTTTATTACTAATTACACTTTGTGATAGTAAGACCGAAGATGCATCTGAAAGAGGTGAAACACATGTCACAATAAGTTTACGCAATACGTGGAATAATCGATGTTATTTTAAGTTTTATATAGAATTTAATTCATTCTACCGTTTGAACCAAAAGTACGTCCATACTCCTTCAAAGGTTAAGAACTTGTTAAACAAAAGTTGTATTTTTTGCACATAGGTAGCATATAATAGAAGAATTTGAGTCAAACCCAATTCAATTCTGATTCAAATTTGATATTGATATTCCATCAAGTCAAAATTCCTAAACATAAAACTTTGTTTCAAATTGATTCAAACAATGTATTATGTTCTAGAATATTCAATTGAAAGCTATGCATTTATGTTGATAAAAACTACTTCAATCAATAAATTGTTACAATAATAAATTTTGTTTTAAACATTGGCAATTAGCTGCCCGCCTAGTAAGCAAGATGTTAAAAACTTATAAAATTGGTAGGTATACCAAGCCAAAAAGGCTTTACTTACTAACATGTTGTTGATTCTGAGTTTAATATGACTGCCAAAAGGATGCTCTCCAAAACAAAAAGTTGTTTTAATTGACACAATATTTGTTCATTCTTTTGGCTCTCCTGAAAAGTAGCGGTTTGTAATTAACACCCTTTTGGCTTTGAAAAAACGATATAAATACTTATACTTTGAACCGTTAGCAAACTATGTTAAATCAAAAAAATCGCCCCGTGAATCGACAGTGCGTCACTGCTTCATTGACCGTTGCGATAATGGCTGCCATAGACAACTTTCTCCGTGTTCGCAAAATTACCCAACATTTCGTTTGTCTGCCGGTGTGTTCGGTTATGTCATCAAACTAATAGCACTGAGAGGAAAAAATGAATCGTAGGTAGATGTATATGATTTTGGACGCGGGTCAATGAACAGGCAACAAGTATTCTAGGCAAGTATTTTATTGTGTTGTTGGTGCAAAAAAAACCGATCTTCCGGCTGGAAAAGAAACTGACAGATTTAGGCCGATTTGATATCTATATCAACAACAAAAAAAACCATAATGAATAAAAACGCTGCTTTTGTGACCAACATACTATGCCGTAATTGCCTCAAACTATATTATGCGGCGCTTTTGATACGGCTAATTGCGGTGTGTCAATATTCAAACATATAGTACAGGCAATATTGACAATTTGGCATAAAGACCTGGTTTTTTTGAATAATCTCTATAATTTTTTTTAGCAACGTCACTGCTGAATTTATTCAGTATAATACATTCGCTGGTGGCTCAGCAAAGACAGGGCTAAAAATGTTTTAGCTATCTCTGTATTAAAGATTACGTTTTTTTAAATGCTGTTTTATTATAAAAGTATTGTTCAATAAACTGGAGATACCTGTTTTAGAAATTTTGCGTCATTTTTCAGTATAGAGACACACAGAAAAGTCTAAGGTTATCTACTTGATTGTTTTGTGTCAACTTGTATGATTCAAAATGTAAGGGCTAGTTTAAATTGTGAAAATTTTACCAGATTGTGCCACAGTTTTTTGACGATTAAGGGCGCTGATGAAACTGCTCCCAGTAGGCGATCGCAACACTGCTTATTAATTATGTCTCTCAACTTAAAAACATGTGCGTTATCGCATCCAAGTTCTTCTGCATTCATAAGTTGTACTCATTTACACAAAAACTAAATACATTTAAAAGTTCGTCACAAAAAGGGGTAAGGAATAATTAATAATAATAATCTAAGAAGACTTTTCATTTTTTTACCATGACCACTCTCAATGTGGAATTTCTCTCGTCAAAACTATTTCAACAATAACTGATCGAAAGCCGTAGAGCTAGCTTTAATATATAAATATACTAGTATTCGAACCCGGCTTCGCTCGGACCAGTTTGGGGTTATGTTCACCTCGGCGCGTAAATTCAGACGGACCAAGTTGAAACAACTGGCAACTTAATGACCAACAACGCAAAAGGGAATTACAGACCCACACACATACATACGCCGTTTCGGTTTTATATATAAGATATTTTGGTTCATATGAAACTACTCGAGTACTCGAGTATTTTGTAAAATGTACTACTCGATACTCGAGTAATTGGAGTCTCTACACACACATTGATAACGAAACAAATTTACCGTCGAAAGTTTCGCGAGCGAAACCAATCGTTTGTTTGCACTTGCAAAACAATGCAAAAGGGAATTACAGACCCACATACATACATACGCCGTTTCGGTTTTATATATAAGATGTATGACGAGGATATGGCTAGGTAATCGCTCTCGCTATGTTTAGATAAACTTCCTTGGCAGGAGTTAGAACCCATGTGCTCCGCAACCGAATCCAACGACGTTGACACTGGACCACGGACCTAGTGTATTGACAACTAGGTATGTGTAATTACACTTCCTGTGAACGAATGAATTGAAGAAATCATCCGGAGGTATCTACGTTACAACATTTAGTAGTTCCGAAAGTCGTTGAGAAAGTAGGAAACAGAGTGGATCGACGGTGATTGATAATATTCATTTTGATGTGTTATGGTGATCACATTTTAAGTCAATTAATCACCGCGTAGAAGGGATAATTGTTTTATAAGACATTAAGAATCCTTCAAAATGAAAGTACATATTGCAATATTATGATACACGGATACGAGTGATAGAATCCGTGATTTCCCTACCAGCTTGGACGTAAGTCTAAAAAGTTTCATACGGATGGGCCTTCACGATAAGCCAACAATCTCTCGCTTGCAGAATAATTACGAAAATGCATCAGAGAATCGATATAGACCGAAAGCTAGTCTTCTCGATGTCCTCCCTAGGTAGAGACGCGATAGTAAGCTGACTTCTCAGCTGTAGCGATCGCACCCTCCTGTCAGCAGCGATGGGAAGACAATGCAAACAAATAAAATTTTAAAGTTCAGCTAAAACATTTAGAGACAAAGGAGACTGGAAGAACTTTGGCGCTAACACACCTTAGAACTTGATGCTCCGTCAAAATGATTGAGACCCGTATTTTGTGCATCTTTTTTTGTCATTAAAAATGTTCAATTATAAATTTTATTTAATATTTAAAAGGCAACACAACAATTAAATGTTTTCTAACTAAAATACAAAACACATGAATATTAAAAAATCATGAATTCTTTTTTTCTGGTTCGAATTTATTTATGTGATCATAGCTTGAAAGGTACTAGTACTTGAGGAAGGCTGAGAAGCTGCCTAGAGCTACACTCGACATATGAGTTGCGCATTACCTATACGATGTCGAGCTAGACTTGACCTAGGAGTTAAACATGGTCGAAATTCAATTAACTAAATAATAAATAATCCAACTTTGCAACAAATACTATAACTGTCATTATTTAAGATATTGCCCGGTCCGTGACGTAGTGGTCAAGGTCATTGGCTTCCGTGACGGACCGGCCATGTTCGAGTCCCCGGCATGAGCAGAATTTTTCCGTCGATATGTAAATGAGTTTTTGAGTACAGTGGAACCCCGATCTAACGTTCTCGAATTATACGTTTTCCCGCGAGGTGTGTTTATTTTCATATAATCCCAGCATTAAGTTCATATTTAAAAACATTCCCGCATTAAGCGTTTGTTTTATACGGTCCCTTGAAAAATGTAGAATCGGGGTTTCACTGTAGTTAAAAATCCTTTCCCACCCTTTCGATCCCACAAACCGGCGCGTAGCGAGAGCAATATCTTATCACAAGTCTTGTCCCCGTATCCTTTCAATTCCTACTCTCTTCGAAAAAGAGAGGTTGAGTAACAAGAAGATCTCGTAGAAAAATTATGTTGAGATAAGCTCCATGAAGAGTCTACATTGAGAGCGGATATGGTTAAAAAAAAATTTAAATATGACGAAATTTCTTTAGTAATATACTTGAAAGAAAATAATCCGACGAATTTTTTCTAACTAATTTAATGAAATGTTTATAAGAAGTTTACCGCGCGTTGATAATATATGAAAACTTTAGTACGACATTAAAACTTGTTTCAAAAATTATTGATTCTTTACAAAAAATTGACACCACAAAAACAAAAAATTAAACACAATATACCAAGATAACTGTTAATATTCTAACGAATACATAAACATATATTTAACACCGAATAATGTTAGATTTACAACTGGGAGTGTTGGGATATAAAAATGTATTTTTAATTTTGTTTTCGACTTATAATATATTATAAATTTAAAAAAAAAAAATGATTTACTAACCTTATCTTTATAGTTGGATCGGGTCGAGTCAAGTCATTGCCATGTTCATTACGAAATAAGCCACAAATCTGAAAAAAGAAATAACAATCAAATGAAAAATATCTTTATAACATATTAATTAAAGCAGTGTTCCCCAACCGGTGGTCCGCGGCCCAGTGCTGGGCCATAGAGTTTTTCCACAAGGATGCAAACAGTATGCCAAATTTCAAGCATTTATCATAATCTCAAGCACTTCAATCAATTCAATAAAAATAGGTCGGATAAAACCCACAAATTATTCATCGACATTTCCATGTTATTCTCTGGTAATTAGTATTTGCGATACTACAATGAAAATGCGCGATACTTATTATTTACCCACATAATTTCATTGAAAAACTTTTACAACAAAATTTTCGCTAATTCATAAAAAATACGTTGTCAATTTTGCACCCCGATTGGCTATCATAAAATGAATTTTGTTGAATTTTTCTTATGATTTTATGAATAATTTGTATGTATTCAATTGGATTGAAACATATACATATACATGCAAAATAATATTTACGTTAATATTGTGAATATTTTATCAAAAGTTTTGACAGTTTTGATAACCTCTATACACTTTTTGTTGAATATCTTTTAAAAAAACTATTAAAACGAAAACTTTTTATTCATTTTGTGAGCCTTAAGAGATCTCGGATCATATTCGATGAAACACATTTAGATCAAAATTTTCGCTTATTCATATAGATTACGTTCGTAATAATTAAACTTAGTGATGTACTTTTATCTTTTGTACATCAACGATACACTGTTGACTACGCGCCAGTTCAGTTCAAGTTCATCAAGTACACTTGAAATGTCAGGCGACAAAACTCATGGAAAAGTAAAAAATTCAAATATGATTTTTTCTTGCGCTTAAAACAAAATTCACGAATCAATTAAATGACGTCATCGAGCAAAATCGCGATTGTAATATGATTTTACACATTTGATGCTTAAAAATAACATCAAAGATAACTTGTATATGTATTAAAATAGTTTTCATGGCCTAATAGGCAATCAGACATAAATCGCCTCATGTTTATATGGACAGCGGTCAATGAACACATTGTACACTATAAAATGGCGGACCTGATTTTGTCTCATTGACAATCTTCTTTGCCAAGGTCATAATATATTTAAAGCCCGATAAATAACGTGTTATAAAATGCTAATTAATACAAATAAACAAAGTGGTTTATTTCCTTCGAAGACACTCAAAAAAACGCGGCAAGTTGTCTTTGAGTATTCAAATCTAACGTAAACAATTTCAGCCAGTTTTATGCTTATTATTAAAAATCTAAAATTGTAAATTATACTACGAAAACAAGACTTCGAAGAAGAAGTCGTTAGTGGTTCAATTTCTTCTTGAATCTCATTTGTATGTAAATAATAATCTCTAAATGTCCAAGATTCTTTATTGTTATGCGATACCTTCAAGTGATAACACAATTTTTATGTTACACATAAATTAGTTGTTTTGTCCTAATCCTGATGGACTGTTAATTTAAATGTTTTGAGTAGTTTAGTATCATTTGTTTTTAACTATTATAATATGTAAAACCAGGACTGTGGAGGCGTTAAATAAACCCGACTGCAACGCCGGCATTGACCAATAACACGACTCCGAATTCGACTAAAAAAAGTTTAATTTTGTCACGTTCTTTTTCCTTTTTATGTGTATTAAATTAAATATCAACCAAACAATCCGGCCAACAGCCAAATTTTACATGTTTTGTATGTTACAGTGAAACTGTATTTTCAGTGAAAATTTATCAAGTAATAGATTTGTATGATAACATGATTTTACTGGTCACGATCATTGAAATTATTGGCCCAAGTCGATGATTTGCCGGCCTAAAATTTTGTTTTGCTTCAATGAAACAAAATCAGCAATTAGTCCATTTCATAAAAAGAGAACCAAATAAAAACACAGATAAACATTGGGATGAAGATAGGGCGGTCAAATTTAATTGCAATGACAGCTAGGAGAAGAATATATTTTCACTGAGAATACAGTTTCACTGTAACATTTACATAAATAAAAAGTTTAAAGTTTTTCACCACTACGGCCAACTTTGCTTAATATGAGAACATAACATGTACTAGGACGCACGGGTCAAGGTCACATTGTAATAACCAAGTGAAACACTGGATTTTGTACGTACAGTATGTGAACAACGCCTTTGCTATAACATAACTATGTACGTTTATAAAGTCTCAAAAATATATTTAAAAAATAAAATTGGAATTTAAAAAAAGCCGCATAACTTTGAAACTGCACAAAAAGAGGTTTGAGTATATACAAATTGATGGCTCTGTACATTTGGTAGTAAAAATTTTTAACTGCGTAACCGAGTGGTACAAAAATCATAGACATTATCCACGTTAAAAAAGAATTCGTACTGAATAATTAAATTGAAAAAATCTTTCAAGAAACTTGATTTTCACTCAACGTTTTGAAATTGGAGCCATTTATTTATTGCCTCTATAAATAAATATTTCTTTTAATAATTAAGATATTTCTTTGTTCGAAACAGCATTTTTCCATGTTTTTTTTTTTTTGTTTATTTTTATTTTTATGGCAAACCCAAAGATGTGGATTTTGGACATATGGTTTTTATTCAGGGTATTCCAAAAAAGGAATGAGACATCTTCGCGTCTTGCATTTACATATTTTTATTCGCGACCTTTATTTGTTTTTGTACAGTGTGGTTTAAAACTCGAGTAACATTTTTTTAAGACCAGAACAAAAATTTGAATTATTTTTAATGATTTTATCAATGAATTTTATCAATTTTCGGTAAAGGCAGTACAAAATTAAATACTGGTCTTTGGATATTGTGGTGCATATCTGAACAGAGGTTTTCTGTGATAAATTATTGTAACTTAGTTGCTTAATCTCACATTTACGATGAGGTTAGTTACAGGAGTATGGGATAGGACTAATGATCAGGAGAGAAATTTAGACATCAATTCATGAATCTGCCAACACTGTGACTTGAGTCCATGATCTTCAAAATCGAAGCCAACGACGTTGACACTCGACCATGGGCCTAGAAAACATTCATGCAAATGAATTATATTCTCAAATATGTAGTAGTATAATATACATAATGAAACATTTTTAGTACTTATTCTAAATTATTTTTTTTAGATCAGGACCGGTTTTTCATCATGACGACCAATATCAACTGATGGTTATGTTGATAATGTTCGCCATAACCATCAGTTGATATTTTTCCAACATATTCTGGAGTGCCACAGGGATCAAACCTTGGTCCTATTTTATTTCTCATTTTTATAAATGACATTGTGCTAAGTATGGAATAAAGTTCGTTCTTTTGCTGATGATTTAAAACTGTTTTCAACCATCAGGAATGAGTCGGATTGTACTATTCTACAGCATAATATAAACTCAATTGTAAATTGGTCCTTATTAAACAAACTTGACTTCAACATTTCGAAATGTTTCTGCATTTCATTCTCTCGTTCAAAATTTCCTATCAAATATAAATATGAGATATCGAATATGACTTTACAGAGGTTTGTCTGAAGTTGTTGATCTTGGTATAACATTTGACTCTTCTTTCACGTTTCATTCCCACATTTCTTCAATTACCCTGCAGGCTAGTAAACTTCTTGGATTCATAGTTCGGCAAAGTAAGCCATTTGAAAACCCTACTGTGTTTCGTACTCTTTATGTTTCTTTAGTTTTAAGCAAACTAGAATATGGATCTATTATTTGGGGTCCATATGAATTTAAATTTAAGTCGCAACTAGAGCGAATTCATAAAAAATTTCTGCGTTATTATTATTTCAAAAAATTCAACTATTTTCCGTATGACAATTCATTAATGGAATATTATCCAACCAAGTTTCTTTTAGGAATGCTGTCATTTCACTCACTTGAAGCTCGAAGACTAATTGCAATATTAAAACATTTTTTTCTTCTTCTTCGGGGCCAAGTTGATAACCCTGACATCCTTGAAAATTTAAATTTGCATGCTCCCAGCTTTTACCTACGTGGTCGTACAAAGACAAATCAATTTTCTTTGTCAAAACTTGTTTGTCACGTAGGTCTTTTGAATCTCCAGTTGCAAGGGCTATTCGGCTGATAAATGCGCTGCCTATTGATGTTGACATCTTCGGCAGTGAACTTGATGCTTTGTTTAAAAATTATGTTTTCTTATGTAAATAATATGTTTCTGTTCTGTTTCTTATTTTTGTGTAATATTTTATGTAATCTTTATTAATTTCTCAAATGCATGGCGCATTGGCGCTTGCTGTAATGCCATGTATTTTTAATAGTTTTTTTGCCAATAAATAAATAAATAACCGGTCCTGATCTAATAAATGTAATTTCGAATACATACAGTGGAACCCTGATCTTACGTCCTCGCATTATACGTTTTCCCGCGTGGTGCGTTCATTTTCTATAGTCCCGGCATTTAGTTCATATATAAAACTTTCCCGCATTCATCGTTTCCCGCATTTAACGTTTATTTTATACGGTCCCTTGAAAAACGTAGAATCGGGGTTTCTCTGTAAGTACTTAAACTTGTTGTATTGACCAGGGCTGTGGAGTCGGAGTCGTGTCGGCGTTTTGGCCGGAGACGTACTCGGAGTCGAAAATATTGAAAAATTAAATTTTTTATTTATGCATTTAAAATGTCAAATTTGGTTTTCGGCCGCATTGATAGGGTTGATATTTAATTGAATACACATAAATAGAAAATTTTGGGGAAAAAGTGACGATATTCAACTTTTTTTAGTTGGAGTCGGAGTCGTGTTTTTGGTCAATGCTGGAGTCAGAGTCGGACTTTTTTTTACCGACTCCACAGCCATGGTATTGACAGTGAACACCTTAAAAGTGAAAACATCTCTAATTAGCTATTAATGTAAATGACTTTTTGTAAGTTAAGTATAATAATGCAAATCAAATATAAATATTTGATTTGTTAGTGAGTAAAAATTATGCCAATCGTGCAAGTTCCTTGAAAGTAAGATATATTAAATAATCGAAAACTTTTTTTGTTTTATGATACAGCTTAATTCTATTCGCTGTATCATAAAACGAGCATTCCAATTTATTGATACAAGGTTTTTTTGCAATCTCATTTAAAAAGGTCTTTCTTTTGCCTTCGATTTAAAAAAAAAATTGCTGTGTTTAAGCAAAATGTGTTTTTTAATCCCAGCTCACAAATCTGAGAGTATGAACTCTAATAGAATAAAGTTATTCATTTGCTCAACCTTTTGATTTCGAAGAAAGTGGAGATTGACGCTGTGGTGGGACTAGGGATTCTAATCCCGGCCCAAAATTTTGATTGATTTCGGGATTGCAATAAGTCTGACTAGACTGGACCGGGACTGGACCTGGGATTTGCGACATCTTTTAATTCTCGATATTATTCATATTTATTCAAAATTAACCATTTTAATTTATCATTACAATAGGAAAAATAACTATTTTGTTAGTGAATATGTTATTTCGATTGTTTATCCACTATTGAAGCATTGAAGGGTGAACATATTTTATTGAAATATAATTTACGAGGGTATCGGTCTCGTTTGCGATCTGATAAGTAATTGAAATTAAAAATATTCATTTGCATTGTTCATGTACAAAGCATTTTATTGTGATTTTTTAAAGTAAGTCATTTGTATCGTTGTAAAATGAGGACACACGAAAAGAAATAAATAACACGGTAAGAAAAATAACAATGTATTTTAATTCTACATTAATTATTTTATAGCTAGTATTTTATAGTTCTGACGAAGGCGTAAGCCGAAATAGCTATCAACATTTATATAAAATAATTTATGTAGAATTAAAAATACATTGTTATTTTACATACCGTATTATAATGGAGTTCTACCAAGTAAATGCCTACTCAAACAATGAAGTAAATAACGTTTATATTTATGAAAAATCAATTACCGTCTAGGATATTTTGACTAATTTTAGAATATCTTTGGTACTCATTGAAACATTATATATCTCCATGAATGAGCTCTAGTTTTGTTCCTTGATTTTTTCTGAATTCATTTCAAAACAATGATTTTTACATTCGATGATGTCATCAATGCATAACGCAGCAAATAATTTATTTTTTCACGAGCATCTTGTGTTCCTAAGATGGCACGTACAAATACACGAAATATTACGACAAATAAATCAATCCCGAAAATTTCGGGACTATGTTTTATAACCTTAGGGCTCATCGGGTATTGAAAGCCTTCGGGATCCCGGGATCGGACAATGGTGGTTGGATGATCACTCTCGCTTTGTCCCGAGTTAAGACTCACTTGGTAAGATTTTTTTAATTTGCCTACCAATAGAAATCAATTTATGAAACTGCTCGTTCTGTAATTTTTGGACTTAAAATACGCGATTTTTTAAAAATTTGCTAACGGCTCGTCGAATAGAAAAAAACGGCATGTTCCAAAATATGCATAGTTTATTGACTGACCATCTTAGATTCAGTGTAATCGTCCATGTCATTTATTCAATACGGCGGTTCGTTTCCAAAAAGGCATCCATGTTTTTAATTGCAACATTGAATTATTATCAAAAGATTATAATTTAGAAACACCAAATGATTAAACTTGTCTTTTATCTTTAATATCTTTTATCTCTAGCTGTTATAATTGTTATTTATAGGCATTTTTTTAGTTGGACGCGATTGCTGATTTGTCCGTCGGTTTCCGAGCTAGGTCGTTCAAGGTAAAGACAAGTTTTTTCCACCCACCCACTACTTGAGCCGAGCTGTGATCGAACAACAACACACCGACTCTCGTGAATCGACACCCCAATGTTCATTATAAAAGAATCCGTAAATAATTAGCGCCAAGATTTAATTGCTCGCGTAAATATTGGCAGTTAACGTTCGGTTTTTGGGACAAACACAGACGGCCGACGAAGCCCGCTGTTTGCCAGCTGCAAAAATATTATGATTACTAAAAATAAATTATGAAATTCACAGCAAAAACCAAGCTTTGAAACATGAGTTCTTTATTCATATTTTATTATTTATTTATTTTTTGGATATTATCACTCTTAAGGTGTTCACTGTCAATACTTGGTGGAAAGGCATTATAATAAAAATACTAATACATTTTTAGTACTTTTTCCACATACAAAATTTATTTGATCAGGACCGTTTTCCTGATGGCGAGCATTGTCAACTGATAAGGAATACAATAAAACAGTGATATTTATACAAAAGTTAATGAAAAACAAGGTATGACAAACAATTGGTAAAGCAAAATGTAAGAAAACTATAAATAAAATTATTAGTATTCCACATAAAATTTATTGGATCAGGACCGGTTTCGCTCATGGCGAGCATTGTCAACTGATGAGAAATACAACGAAACAGTGATATGTATACAAAGCTTAAGTAATAATTACAAGGTATGACAAACAATTGGTACTATAACTTAGCAAATAAATTTAACCAAAATGTAAGAAAAATAGATTATAATTAAAATTTCTGATTAAATGATTATTCGCCATGAGCGAAACCGGTCCTGATAAAATAAATTTTATGTGGAAAAATTACTATAAATGTATTATTATTTTAATTTTATTTTGGATATTAATTTGACGGAGCATCAAGTTCCAAGGCGTGTTAGGGCCAAAGTTCTTCCAGTCTCCTTCGTCTCTAAATGTTTTTAACTTTTGAATTGTATTTGCTTGCATTCTCTTCCCATCGCTGCCGACAGGGGGGGCCGTTCACTACAGTTGAGAAGTCAGCTTACGATTTCGTCTCTACCTAGGGAGAGTCATATAATTTTGATACAAATTCATAAACAATTTTGAAAAATAAACTGTGTGATTTTGCAATACGAAAACACAATACCAAACGTTCAATATACTATATCAGTGTTTCTTATGTGCGGCCACCAGAGGACTTGACTGCGGCCACTGACAGCTTCTTATAAAATATTGATTTTGAAAAAATGTGGTTTTGCAAGTTAATTTGTCAACAAAGAAAATTAAATATTGAAAAAAAACATGTGATTTTGCAATACAACAAACTCAATACAGGTACGGCCACCAGATAATTCCTTACGACCATTTATGTATGTTGACGATGCGGCCACAGTGCAATTTTCTGTGAGAGCCACTGTACTATATTGATCGAATTGTAAGTTACCTGGTAGAACTCCATGAAAACACGGTGAAAAAATGTCCGCTGTCAATTGAGTTAGTTATGTTGGAAGCCGAAATAGCTATCAACCATATTTAATGTAATATCTGTAGCACTCAAATACATTTCTATTTTTACACCGTGTTATAATGGATTTCTACCAAGTAAATGGCAATTCAATCAATAACTTAGATTAATTCACGTATTTTGTAATTATTCGTGACACGTGTTTCGACTCTTTCAGAAGCGTCTTCAGACTTACTATCGCTTAGTTTGCTTTAGTTATGACAAAATTAGCCTTTGAAAGAGGTCGAGCACGTGTAACGTATAGTTACACAAAACGTGGAATAATCAAAGTTATTTAAAATTTTATATTATTAATCTACACGTGTAATATTTTCTAAATCGTATTAAATCAATATTAATTAACATGCTCAATTAATAACCAAGACGTCACCCGACACAAATAGTATACCGTGAAAAGGTATTGACCGAATTCTTTTACTTGCCTAAAATGTAGATACAGCAGTCGTGCCGAATAGCGTTGCGCCTAATGAAGCTCGATATGGAAGTGAATTTTCGGTATGTGAGAATTTTCACAATATTCATTTCCACTGTAAATTTAAATACGTGGGAGTTACAGAATATTTTTATGATTAACTACAATCAACCTTCATCAATGATGCACAACTTTACGTAGGTTTACAATTCTGATCTATCTCCAACTAGTCGTTACCTTACTTAAAAAATGGTTCTAACTGACATTTTGAAAAAGACTTTTTGTTCGGAAGAGATTGTATTAACCGTGTTATAACATACATCACTTTTAAGGTGTTCACTGCCAATACTTGATGGAATGGCATCATAATAAAAATAATAAAACATTTTTAGTACTTGTTCTACATAAAATGTATTGGATCAGGACCGGTTTCGCTCATGACGAGCATTGTCAACTGATAAGAAATACAACGAAACAGCGATATTTATATAAAGCTTAAGTAATAATTACAAGGTATGACAAACAATTGGTATTATAACTAAGCAAACTAAATTGAAGCAAAATGTAAGAAAAATAGATTATAATTAAAATGTCTGATTAAATGATTATTCGCCATGAGCGAAACCGGTCATGATCAAATAAATTTTATGTGGAATAAGTACTAAAAATGTTTTATTATTTTTATTATTACATAATATATGATAACTACTGAATCATATATTATTAAATTTATGAGTTCAACTGCACACTTTTTTTTTAAGAAATTAATTTGATTAAGTTATAAGATTGTCATCATTCTTTCCATCATTAGATCATTATGATTACCCCCCGACCCCGATTCTACGTTTTTCAAGGGACCGTATAAAACAAACGTTAAATGCGAGAAACGATGAATGCGGGAAAGATTTATTATATGAACTAAATGGCGGGACTATAGAAAATGAACGCACCACGCGGGAAAACGTATAATGCGAGAACGTTAGATCGGGGTTCCACTGTACTTTTATCTCATAAGTTTGTGTTTGTGTTAAAGAATTATAGATAACTAGTATTGCTACCCGGCGTCGCTCGGACTAAGCGACCAATAATTATTTAATGTTATATCATTCGACATAATTATATCACAAAATCTAACATCCAAAATAGAGTTAAAATAAAATCACAAACTTTATTTAATTTGATGACAGCCCCATTCTCGCCCATTAAAATGTCCAAATTCAAGGAAAAAATCTAATTTGCTGTCAAAGAATTGTCAAATAATACCTTCACGTAAATAATAAACATTATTATATTAATAAAAGCCGGGAAAAGTTCAGTAGAAGACTAATTTATTACATTTTGACTAAATGTCTTCGCCGATAAAAAAAATCAAACATATTTTCTTTCATATTCGTTTTTATGGCAACTTAATGACCAACAATGCAAAAGGGAATTACAGACCCACAGACATTCATACGCTGTTTCGGTTTTATATATGTACTACTCGATACTCGAGTAATTGGAGTCTCTACACACACATTGATAACGAAACAAATTTACCGTCGAAACTTTCGCGAGCGAAATCAATTCGTTTGTTTGAACTTGCAACAACAATGCAAAAGGGAATTACAGACATACATCCCCCGTTTCGGTTTTATATATAAGATGTGTAAATATTCAAACTTTTTCAAGTGAATAAAAAAGGTATCAAATGCTTAATCTAAAATTGGCAGTTCAAAAAAATAATTTTGGAATTGACCTGCTGATATATTAGATATCCAATTATATTCTAAAAAAGATAATTATATCAGTTGATAATTCACGCGATCAGCGAAACCGGTCTTGATCTCAATAAATTTAATGTGGCGCATTTTTATTATATCTCAAATATCACGCGGCACTATATTTTGACGTTTTGATCTGAATTAATCGACAGGTTTTCGTTTGTTTCGAATTAAAAACAAGGACAGGCAGCCTTCCGAAGAGAAATCGATTTTTGTGAGCCGAACGAAATAACCTTTGCAACCGGTATTTTTACTTTTAAATATTATCCAAGACAAATGCTGCTACACAAAAAGTTCATCTCGGAAGATGGCGCAATATGTTACAGCGTGATGAAACGGAATAATCAATGATTATGTATAAAGTTGAGCAAGTCGGCAAACACTTGATGGAAAGTTCGCCTGATGTATTGATTGAATTGGCATTCACTTAATAGAACTCAATTATAGCAAGGTGAATAAAATAATAATGTATTTTGGTTCTACATAAATTATTATATGTATTTGTGGATGGCTATTTCGGCTTACGCTATCGTCAGAACTAATAATGAACGAGTTCTGACCATGGTTCATGATTCAGGCTAGTTTTGTGACGTTGTTTATATGTGAGCGGACCGCAACGTGATTGAAGCATTGACGGAAATGAATATTTATTAAATAACATTTCGTCGGTCCCTGTGTGGTCTGGTGGCAAGAGCTTTGTCATAGCAATCAGGGGGCCGGGTTCAATCCCCGGCAAGGTTAGATTTTTTCAATTGAAAAAAAGAGATCTTGGGCTGGGTGTATGTTATTTATCGTTGATTTTGTGCACACCTGATACATTATTTACCATCGAGTTAGTCTCGTATGACTTTCACAACATTAGAATATTTGGCGCATTGGCGTAAGCTGTAATTTCGAATATTTTTTTTGACGTGACAACGTCTTATAAATCGATGAACGCCCGCTGCACGCACGAAAAAACATGACTCATTGTCCAGTTTGTCGCGTTACGCCGAAGGTAAGCGTGCGAGCGAGAGCGCCGATAAGCGATAGAGAGGCACGATCGGCCTACCGTTCGGATTGTGCCGCATCTATCTCTCTTCCACTCGATTGGTCGATGCGTCTGATTAGAAAAGAGACAGCGGCAGCACACAACTTATACACCTACAGTACCTACACGTGATCTGTTTACAACTGTTTATAAAGTGAAGTGAAATATTAATGTGGTTTTCATTGTTTATATTACAACAACAATTGCGGCAATAAAGGTAATTAATTCTTGCATATTAAAAATTTGATTAACGTATAACAAATATACTTTAAATAAACAATAAATTATTTAGATTTCATTTCACTCCTTCTTCGTATCCATACAAAATAATGATAATTCAATAAAAATGATTCCATTTTATTCATAAAAGTATGCAATCATTTCATCAATGATTTCTTATGACGTTGTCACGTTAAACTATCGTCCGTAAACCGACTTTACAGACAACCATTTTTTTAAAATAAATAATGTATTTTTAAAAATAACAAAGTTGAAAAAAATAGCAATGTTTTGGTTCTACAGAAATTAATACAACAGTGCATAGTTCGAAATGCATAAGTCAAAATAACAAATTATCAATTTAGTCGTATAGTATCAAAAGTAGAACTTTCCCATATTTTTAGAGACTGAATTAATACTGTCACATTATTTTTCAGGTCATGGTTTAGGGCTAGCAATAAAATATTTGAACAAAAATCATGTACATGTGGAAAAGAAAACGATGGTTGGTGTCAAAATCAGAAAGGTTCACGACTTTGGCAACACAATAATGGTTTGATCAATTATACTTTCGACTAATCACAGAGTAATCCTAAGTGATGTTTGCAATGTGGCCGCTCATACAAATTTTAAGTTTCAGGCTTTTATGAGCTGTTTGTAAAATTGAAAAATGTAAATATGGCTCAAAAAGCCAACAAAACGCTTTTCTCGAATAGTTCTTATTTTGATGCTGTACGTCTCAATTAATGCATTCAAATATAAGTATATGTATTCAAGTATTTTTTCCTGCTTGAGAGAATCTTAATTTCAATAAAATCGTGATTTTTTTGGCATAAAAAGAGGAAAAACTTCGTATAAAAACGACTTTATCATAATAAAGGGTATTTCAATAGGGACGCTCAAAATATGTTACTTTGTCCTGCTGAGTAGATAATTCATTGTTTAGTGGCCAAATTTGAGTCAACCAGTTTAGTAAATAGTCGGCCAACACCTACATGTACGTCATCAAAATACAATATCTGGTGAAAACATTGCTGCTGTGTGTGAAAGTGTACAGGAAAACCCAAGGCAGCTAATTTCTCGTTGTTCACAAGAACTCGGCTTTTCTGCGACTTCAACTTGGTGAATTTTGAATCGGGCCTTATGTCTGCACCCGTAAAAAATCCAACTAACCGAGGAACTTCAGGTAAACGACCACAGACAACGCCTGATTGGGTTCTGGAGCAGTTGGAAGTTTACCCAAATTTGTCAAAAAAGTCAACTTTAGCGACATGGCCCATTTTATAATGAATGGATATTGGCAGACATGTGATGCTATATTCCATATTTAATGCCGTAAAATATACTTACAAATGAAATTAAAATTTAGTCGAAATCTCACAAACAACTTGTTTTATTTACATTTCAAAACTAAGCGTCCTTATAAAAATACCCTTTATATGACATGAATAATAAAATATGCATGTTTTTTCAACTCTGTACTTTTGTGTATACAATCTTTACAAGATTTAAAAAAACCAGCCAAAAATATTAAATATTTTTTGCAAATTATTTGACACTTAAAAAATTAAATGTTTTTTGGTAATTATCACATAAGTACATTTAAAAACTCGCGTTCAAATAACCTGCAGCAAAAAGACCCAACAAAACAAAAACATGCAGCTTATTTTTTTGAATTCTGGGCGTTCACCTTGAAACAATTGCCATAATAATATTAATATAAACTTTCACTCGAGGAGCCAATTCGGTAGATGATGTCAATTAATATTATCGTGTTTTAGATTGAGTAACATGTGGGAAAAATTTCACCATTTATCTAAATTATCTATATAACTCTGAGCGATATTTTGTAATGCTGGTTTTACGATATTTTTAAAATGTGTAATGATTTCACCTTGCTTTCAATCATCTTGTTTACTCCCAAATCGGACCATCTGGTCAGAAAATTTAGTTATAAATTCCTATAACTTTCGATTATTATAAATTTACCATCAATCACTTGATTTTTTAAATTGTAATATCCGCTTCCGATTATAAAGACATGGAATGAAAATTGAGCTATAAATAACAAATTGTGGATGTACAATATAAAATTTAGGATAATGACTATTTAACACCAGAACAAATTATTAGCTAATCTCTTTTATCACTTTTAAGGTGTTCATCGTCAATAATGGTGGAATGGCGTTATAATTTATAATAAAACATTTTTAGTATTCCACATAAAATTTATTGGATCAGGACCAGTTTCGCTCATGGCAAGCATTGTCGACTGGTGACAGTCAGGTCAGGACATGTCAGTTGACAATGCTCGCCATGAGCGAAACCGGTCCTGATCCAATAAACTTTATGTGGAATAAGTACTAAAAATGTTTTATTATAATGCCATTCCACCAAGTATTGACAGTGAACATCTTAAAAGTGACATACTATTATATTTTAACCCCTTTTTAATTTGACATGATGAAAATATCGAAATGGATGAAAATCTATTATCAATGTATCGAAATATGCATTTCAATTTCGTTAGAAACAGAGTGTCAACACTTAAATTGAATGTTTCCGTTATTTTTGACGTGACAACGTCTTATAAATCGATGAACGCCCGCTGCACGCACGAAAAACATGAATCATTGTCCCGTTTGTCGCGTTACGCCGAAGGCAAGCGTGCGAGCGAGAGCGCGGATAAGCGATAGAGAGGCACGATCGGCCTACCGTTCGGATTGTGCCGCATCTATCTCTCTTCCACTCGATTGGTCGATGCGTCTGAGTAGAAAAGAGACAGCGGCAGCACACAACTTATACACCTACAGTACCTACACGTGATCTGTTTACAACTGTTTATAAAGTGAAGTGAAATGTTAATGTGGTTTTCATTGTTTATATTACAACAACAATTGCGGCAATAAAGGTAATTAATCCTTGAATTAATGAGTGCGAATAAAATATATCAATAAAAAATTGTAGATTTCATTTCACTCCTTCTTCGTATCCGTACAAAATAATGATAATTCAATAGAAATGATTCCATTTTATTCATAAAAGTATGCAATCATTTCATCAATGTTTTCTTATGACGTTGTCACGTTAAACTATCGTCCGTAAACCGACTTTATTTGAGGAATCTTAAATACGAATTGTTTGATCTTCCAGGGAATAGAACCAGCCTTCCAATCGGGCTGCCATTAGAACGAACTTGAGCTATTTTAAGCGGTATTGCTTCGGTTGTCAACATATTTTATGTGGACTATTTATAAATGTATTATAGTCGGTTTTTTCTGTATCTAATCGGTTATTACGTTAATCGTTCGGGATTTTGTTTCCTTGCAATGTTTTAATATTTTAAACATAAACTTTTAATTTGATAGTTTTGTAGTGTAAATAAATCATGGGAGGTTTTAAATAACACTTTCAATGGATTCATTAAAAAAAATACCTTTAACCTAGCCATTCCGAACAGTATAGATTTTGTCCCAACAGCTACCTTACCTTAAATATATATCTTATCTGGCAACAATAAAAGGCGATAAGATAAGAGATAAGGTAATGTGATTTCGTGCACAGTTATCGGCTTGTTTGTTCGCCATAGCTGTTGGATTGGAAACGTCGTCGTTTTGATGCGCGACTTAAATATGAATAATTATAGGAAAAATAGGGATTTTTATATGATTTTTTTCTCAGAAAGATGTATAAATATACGTTAAAGCATAATCAATCATTTTTTTATTGCAGTCTATGCCAATAATGCCAAAACACTGGGGTCTTTTTTTAACCCCCTTCGGACTGAGAGTCATTTTTCAAGGAAAGTCCTACGAAGGTTAAGACAGTTAATCTGAAGAAACATATCAAACTGGCGAAACACGTGACACGCTTTGTAACACAACAAGTGCAATAACATGTTACCAACTCAATTCTATGTACCATTTGTTTATAAATGATAATCTGATCTCACGATCGAGTATTACTGTAAGGAGTGTGTGAGCCGACATTACTTGTGAAGCAAAAACACAATTTGTAGAATATTCAAAAAAACATTGCACGATTGTTTTGACTATTTTTTTTACGTTTCTAGAATCGATCCAAACATGACGGGAGCCGTTTTAAGTTATTCAGATATCAATTATTTGAGTACTTGGTATTAGAATTACTCAGAATTGAACATCGCTCGATTCTGAATAAACAAGATACGATTAGGTGGGCGTAATCCTTCGGACGCCAGCTTACATTGTCACACCGGCACCGCATGTACCTGCGGTTGGCAATGACTGAACGCTAAGTCATCCAAAACAAAACACGCCCTTAAAACGGCAATAAAAAAAACGACAACTTAATGCTCAAGCAAACTTATTTAGAAATTATTATTATAAGCTTTTATGTGCGAATCTTTGAAACATAATAACTATTGTAACGCAGTGATGCACAACCTGCAGTCCACGAGTCGCTTCCAATACAAAGCCGCTTATCAGAATATTTGCCATTCTTCAGGAGAAGATAAAAACATCACTTCGCAAAAGAGAGAGAAAGCGTGTTTAAAAATTCAAATTGAGGTGTTCCTAGTGGTCTCTCGTCTCCAGGGTTTTGCCTGCCGGTGTATAATATTATATTGCATAGAGAGGCATTGAAAACTTAAAATCAAATTTCCCCCCTTATAAGTGGTTTTGCATTGGAAGCGAGCATATACTTCATCTTCACTCTCTTCTTTTTCTTCAAAACTTTTCACAACAAGTATTGTTTCTTAGCACATTAAAAATACATGTAAGTATTGGAGTATCTCGGAAAATTAATATGAATCGACACTGTCAAAAAAGACATAAAAATTTAACGTAACATCTCAGGGAGAACATCGCAAGGAAAAAATCTCAAATACTATTTAAGTTCAGCAGTGCAAATATGCACGTGATGATATGAAGAATGATTGGATAATAACATATACACATTTAGTATAAAATAATGAAACTAACAATTTAAGATCTAGGTATACCGAAATCAGTTTATTCTATTAACTTATACCCATGAGGTCCTCGAAAAATCTGAAAATTGATAAGCTGACCCTTCTACCAAAAAGGTTCTGCATCACTGTCATAAAAGCATAGCATTAATCCAGGGGTTCTTAACCTTATTGCGTCTCCGGGCGCATTTGAGGTTGAGAAGAATAGTGACTGGCGGAGGCCGGATATTTTAAAAAACAAATCTTTAGTACCTAGTACACAGTGACGGCTGGTGACGGGGTGTTGGGGGGTGCAAAGGAAGATTCAACCATTTTTGCAAGAGTTCTTTCCTATTCATTGGATTTTAAAACACTTCTATAGCATGGACTTTCAATTCAGATGTTCGCAATACCAACTGTTTCTCTTCCGTAGTACGGAAAAATAGTTGATACCTCATTTTGCACCCCCCAGCACCGCGTCACCAGCCGTCACTGCTAGTACATATTGATTGATTTGTATTTTTACCTATATTTATGTACCTAGTACATATTGATTTATTTACATCATGATTTCACCGGTCACGATCATTGAAATTATTGGCCCAAGCGATGATTTGCCGGCCTAAAATATTTGTTTGCTTCAATGAAAAAAAATCAGCAAGAAGTCCCTTTCATAAAAAGAGAACATAAGAGAAACACAGATAAACAAAGGGCTGAAGATAGGGCGGTCAAATTTAATTTCAATGACAGCTTGGAGAAGAATATATTTTCACTGTAACATATCATTGTTTCCTGGGAAGCTTTACATATGTGTCATATGTACTATTTTTTAATTTACCTTTACAAATTATAAAATTAAACAGTTAAATTTTCGTGAAAACTTCTTCAATTCTCAAAAAAAAAACAATTCTTATAAAATTTGGGTATTTTCGTATTTTCATATTTTGGTGGGGGCGCGCGATAATAGCTCCGTGGGCGCAATTGTACCTGCGGGCTCATGATTAAGAGCCCCTGCATTAATCTATGGTTTTATGCAGCGCTCACTTATAATATCGCTAAAGTACTAAATCACTTTTCTGACAGAAGCTTACATACACGAGTACTCAAGTATAATAAAACCATTCCATGCATAGATAAATAAATAACTATTATTCAAAATATGTGTTATAATATTATCTGAATTTACACTATATTATCAAAAGCTTTTGATTTTGTAAAGATTATTTAACATTTTTACCTTCAAATAAATGGTAAAGAGTGAATGTACAATACTTTACCTTGGATTATCTGTTAATTTAAATGTGTTAACTGTCACTTCTTGGTTGAAAAGGAACTAAATTTTAAATAAAAACAAAAATACATGTTATACTTGTTATATTATTACAGTAGTACTTCGATTATCCGGATTGGTCAAAATAAACAAAAAATATTTCAAATTTGCTGTTATGCACGTGTCGAATTGCGTCCACTGTTTACGTACGTGATGGAATGCAGTCTTAATATTTGTATCGTTGCATTTGTTCATGTGTAAAATATGGGTTAGTCATCGTCCAAATTCGATGCGCATTGAACGTTTGTTTCTTGAAAAATTGATCACGATTTTCATATTTATTTTTAATATTACCGATATGTCAACGAAGAGAAGACGTGTCGTAGTTTCATTAAAAGACAAATTTGATATAATCGTTTCTTTGAAACGGGGTGAATCGGGACGTTTTACGTCTAATAAATATGGTGTCGAAACGTCAACGATCTACGATATAAAAAAATCTTGAAGTTTACCAATTGTTTAATGAGAGTCAAGAAGAGTGCTATTCAAGACAACTTATGTTTCTTAAAAGTATTCGTGATTTGGCAGCATCGAAAAGAAAAGCTAGCTTTAAGCAGAAATCGATTTTTGATTTTTTCGATAAAAAATAATGTATTATTAAAGCTATGTATTAATCTAAAGAAATAAAAATGATTTATACTGAATATACTTGTCTTTTCCTGTCAATTATGATTTTTTCGATTATCCGGACTATCTTCATACCCACTGAGTCAGGATAATCGAGGATCTACTGCACAACGTATATTCATATAAAGATTAGCGCTGGTTCTGACCTTTATCAGAAGAAATGTGGAAGAAGTACCATTTAATGTTATTGAGGATTTCACCAAAAGGTTCTTGGTGGAATTTCAATATCAAATTTGAATCGTTTGAATTATATGTCTTTCGGTGAGCATTGTCGCTAACGACCCGAGATTCGTTCGACTTGAAATTACGTGGTTTAAGTTAATTCGTGCACGAAGATGCCACAAGAAGACACCTGGGCCTTTTTTCAAAATTTCAAAATTAAACGACTCAAAAACTGTATAATGCGTTATTGATTGAATTGGAAATGACATTCTTAGTGAACAAACTAATATTAATCTATCACCACTTCTTAAGCCGCTACAAGGCAATTTTAAATAAATCAACTTTATACCATACTAATTTAAGTTTATCCCCACTTAGTTAAATGCCAGATTAGCTTTCATTTCGAGAAATATATAAAATCAATGTGTCACATTTAATAACTTATTATTACCATTTACAATTAGGATGGTAGAACAGAAAAGAAGATGTATTGTGTACTCTGTCTACAACAGTATATATAGATAAGTAAATGCATGTTTATACATAGTTCTGACGATGGCGTAAGCCGAAATAGCTGTGAACAAATATATATAATATTTCGAAAAATGTATTTATATTTAAGATAAATACAACTTTTATATTCAGACTGTAGACTTCGTTGAGAAGAATCGGATTCGACTGATGACGTCACTTTAGTATTATCAATTCAGTGCAGTAAAAATGAAACGACCGTGGGGAGCAGTAGTGGTGAATCTTTGACACGCGTCTGTAAAGTGGCACGCCAAAAAACATGTCTGACACGCATCGTTTACGGGGGCGATCTTTGCTCGAAAAAAAATCGGAACAGAATTTTGAAAGCAATTGTTTTGATAGTAAAAATGAGTGTCAATCCTTACAGTATTAACACCTTGACAAATATAGCGAAGGCTTTACTCACGATATTACTTTATGCTTACTTTTATGGCACCTTCTTTTCAGTGTTTATTTATTTAATTTTATTTATATATAAAAGTACATTGTAAAAATCACAAATTATAAGTTTATTGGTATTTGACCGATCGATGTGAAACTTTAAAAAAAGTGAAAAAATTGTTTAGGCTTATCAAAATATATGATTTACAGAAACCCCCCAAGGATTTTTTTTAAAATGAAAATTTTTCGAGTTGATGGAATTCACATTCTGTCCTCGGATACGCCCTCAAATAACGTACAAACAACCCCCTCCCCCCAAAAATGAGCGAAACCGGTTACTGATCGAAAATAAATTCAACCCCCTGGAAGACCCCACTAACAATGTTAATTGGCGTAGCAACGCGCGCAGGGTAAACAATTCAGACAGCAATTAAAACTAATGTTGTGTAGTGTTTGAAAAACATTGTTGGAAAAAAATATATGATTTACGGAGTTTATCTCAACATATATTTTTCTACGAGAAAAAGGGAAAAAAATGAAAACTGGCATGATGGAATTCACATTCTGTCCTAGGATAAGCTCATAACGTACATTTTTTTATGTGGCTATGAGCGAAACCGGTTCTTGAAATAAATTCTGGAAGTTGTACTAACAACCTCCCATTGTTAAAAACAATTCAGACAGCAATAAAACTAATGTTGTATTGTATTGTTAGTTTTTATTTATTTTTTAACCATGTCCGCTACCAACTCTGAGCATATGGACTCCTCGCGGAGTTTATCTCAACATATATTTTTCTACGAGAACAGCTTGTTTCTCAGTTGATCAACCTCCCATTTTTGGGAAAGTTAGGAGGAGACAGGAATTTTAGACAACTTTGGGAAAAACATGCCCATGCCTTTGAACAGATTTATCTACTGGAAAATTCTCCTCGTACCCGGGTGGCCCGGCCCGCAAGCCAACGTTTACCACTGCACCACGGACCGGACAATTTAATTTATAGCACGGAGTAAAAATACACTTTTTCCGAATTTCGGCACGCTGAATTTAAAAAACTTCACCATCACTGGTTTGTAGTAATGTTGCGCGGGTTCTGACTGGCATACTAACGAATCAATAAACAAACAAACAAACAGAGCCTGCCCAAGTGAGCATCTATGGGGGGAAAAAACGTAAAAGAGGTTATACATTTTCACTTGGATCATTTCTAAAGATAGCATCCATAAGGCGGTGAAATTTTCAGAGCAAAGATGCTCTGTAAGAAGTAGATTCTTGGTAATATCCACTGGGTTCACTTTGGATAAAATAAACGCATCTTATTTTTGCGGATTTTAATTATGATTGCCACTAGACCAGTGGTTCTCACGTGCAATTTGGCTGTGGCCGCATCAGAAACATCAGCGGTTCTACGGATATGTCTGATGGCCGCACCAAATTTTTGTGTCGAGTCCTTTTTGCCAAAAGACGTAAAAATGTATGAGTTGAGTTTTTGCTAACAAGCAATTCTTGATGCACAATGCAATTTATACAAAATATTTTATTTTCAGTGTCTTTGTTGACAAATTTACTTAAAAAAATCCATTTTTTATTAAATATCAATATTAACTATGAATCTGTTGGTGGCCGCATCAAAATCCTCTGGTGGCCGCACATGAGAACCACTGCACTAGATACAAAATAATATGTAACATTATGTGTCAAGGAGAAGTGATTTTTTTTTTAACCATGTCCGCTCCCAACTTGGAGCATATGGACTCCTCACGGAGTTTATCTCAACATATTTTTTTTTTCTACGAGAACTGCTTGTTACTCAGTTGCTCAACCCCTCTTTTTTTTGAAGAGAATATGGAATGGAAAGGATACGAGGACTAGGACAGGACTAGTAATTAGCTAATCGCTGTCATTATGCGTCGCTCTTTGGGATCGGAAAGGTGGGAAGGGATTTTCAACAACACAAACACCCATGCCTTTGAACAGATTTATCGACTAAGAAAAATCCACTCGTACCGGGGATCGAACCCGGGCGGTCCGGCACGCAAGTCAAAGCCGTTGCCACTGCGCCACGAATCGCGAGTGAATTCGAAAATATTTAACACTAAACTTAAATAAGAACAGCTATGAACTAGAAAGTCATTTATAACGTATTGAAATATAATTAAGGATTTCCACTGAGGGTGCTTGATGGAATTTAAATATGAAATTTAATTTTTTTCTTAAGCTATTCGATATTCGGATATTTTTGAAAATATCCGAATAGTATTCGTATTCGAGGAAAGATCACAACACAATTTCTCCACATTTAAAGAATAATTATGAATACCCCAGTAGTAGTAGTAGTGTTTTTTTGCCTTCGCCTAACTCGGGTGCTATCAATAACTTATCATAATACTTTATGTTAACGAACCGGCTAGGAGTCGGGTCTGAAAAACCCTATATTGCTGTAATTTCATTTATTATGCAGCTGCAAATTTTAAATATTGTAATGCAATGGAACGGTATTGAAATGTGTATCTATATGTTTTGTGTCTATCTAAGATTTTACAAAAGTGGTTAAAGATTTAGTCTTAAATTATTATAAAATGTATATAAGTGAACAAGGAAACGTTGATCGTGTAACATCTTATTTGCGTGCAAGTTATACGATTATTTATTAAAAACTTATAAAATCGAGACCAATGTCGGCTCGCAAAAGTAACTGGCTATTTCT
The DNA here is from genome assembly GCA_028554975.1 of Himalopsyche kuldschensis. Classification (NCBI taxonomy): domain Eukaryota; kingdom Metazoa; phylum Arthropoda; class Insecta; order Trichoptera; family Rhyacophilidae; genus Himalopsyche; species Himalopsyche kuldschensis. The sequence goes on from JAHFWI010000025.1 coordinate 3,087,404, forward strand.
TGTTTATTAAAATATGTTTTTTAAATCATATTTTTTTTCATAATTCTTATACTACAACAAATAATAATACATTTTTAGTACTTTTTTTCAGATAAAATTTATATGATCAGGACCGGTTTCGCTCATGGCGAGCATTTTCAACTGATAAGGAATACAATAAACAGTTTAGCCATGTCAAAACTATCCGGATAGCTTAGGTTTTACTATTCGATATCCGAATAGTTGATTTTGACAAATAGTTGGAATCCCTAGTATATACCTTAAGTCATAGGTTCCCAAACTTATTTCCCCCGTGGACCCCCAAACCAGAATTTCATTTTTTGTGGACCCCCCTCCCTCCCCGTTTGCCTAGTAATGAAATTTTCTAAGCTTTTCAAACACAAATATGAACACAATTCGATAAGTTTTTGTATAGTGGACAGTGAAAAAAAAGTTGTTTTTTATTAGTTCTTTATTAAATTAACAAGTAACCGTACAAAACATAATTGAAACATCCTTCTCATTAAATGAGGGATGAACCGGACGCTCCGATATAAGTTGGTCAATATTTGGCTTTAAATTAGTGAGGTATAGTCGTAAATCATTTGTTTTGGATTACCAAAGTATTATGAGGAGGCTTTTTAGCATGTTTTTAGCAAAGTCTCCTAATTCTATGGAATGGAGTTGTAAAATTAAGTATAAACGACCCAATCTGAGAAAACCCTTTGTTTTTTTTTATCTTGCCTATTCGACAAAAGTCGACGAGATTTATTCGATTGCTGGAGGTTTTTTTTGTTCAGTGTAACGGGCAAGCGATTGCAAATCTTTACCTGAATATACAGATGTTTGTTTTGATTTTATGTGACTATGTAAAATGCAAATTTATTTTGTCAAATAAATCCGTTGACCCCCATTTACATCTCGTGGACCCCTTTATTTTTCTTCCTGACAGGGACCCCTGTCGTACGACCACTTTGGGAACCCCTGCCTTAAGTGAATAAATTAACGATGAAAACGTAGAAAACCCAAAGGCGCCAAAAGTCATAAATCTTCCTTACAAATTTTGATTCAATACATAGATTATACCGACAATGTCATGAGCACAGCATGTTAATAAACAACGATACACTTGTACAACAATCTATTGAATGACCGTATCCCGTCACGAAGACCTGATGGCGTGAAGTCAACTTCAATAGAAACTATTTTCGCATACGTGAGTTCGCCGAAAAATCACTGTTACACGGCATCGCGCCACTCGTGCCGGGAATGAAAATTGTTTTGATGTCCATAATTTATGGTGATTTTAAAATGGATAAGGAGTGGTAACGATGGTCGTCCACGAGGACACGTCTGATCGTTATTATACAATGAATCTTTAAATAGGAATGAATATTGATCTCGACTAACTCTATCGAAAAATTGCATTTCGACGGATCTTCTAGAAACGTCTTAATAAAATTTTATTAAACATATCGCAAAATTTATAGATTGGGGAAAAACTTAATGACGTGATTAACACGTTCATTACTTTGCTGTAACGATAAGTCGTTAACTGAAGTTAATAAAATAAAGATGAAAATGATACCATTTATATTTAATGTTTCCAAGAATGGCAACATTATTTAATCGTTATTTTTTAGTCACTGAGTGAAATTACTGCAAGATGACTTGAGGATTTTTTTAGAATGGTTTTCCACGGGTGTTTTGACAAAATGTCTCCCGACAAACGTCACCGGACAAAATATTTACGCGAAAAATATTTTACAGACAACAAGTTATTTTATTAAGTAGCTTAACCTTTTGCACTCCTCAATATATTTTTTTTCTTACCAGAATTTCCACAATAGGTTTGAGAAATTAATTGATATCACAAGGTTTGCGTATGTAAAACGTATGCATGGTAAAACGAAATATCGAAAAATATACCACATTATGACATGTTACAAAAATCACACAAGGCATATGATTTTTTTTATGAGAAAAAATCAGGACTCTTGGATCATTAAAAGAACACGACTTCGACTTCACGTCGCGTTTTTTTACTACATTCCCTACTTATGTGTATTTAATGAAATAGCAACCAACCAATCCGGCAAATAGTCAAATTTTACATGGTAAATGCATAAATAAAAAGTTCAAACTTTTCTACATTTCCGACTCCGAGTACAACTCCGGTCAAAACACCACGACGACTGTAACTCCACAGTCCTTGTCCGCTAGGCGGGCTCCTAGTTTCATGGCTATTTTTATTGCTAGGGTGGATACAGACTTAGTCTTTGTTTCCCGTTCCCGCATGTAAGCTAGCTAAGTATTGACTTTCTAAAAGATTCTGCCAGCTGAGGGCTTTGTTTGGGGAAAACACTTAAGAAAAACCCCTTACGAGAATGATTGTCTTGGAATCATTGCTTTCAATCCTCTATTTAGCAAAAATATAAAGGGTATTTCAATAGGGACGCTAAAAATATGTTACTTTGTCCTGCTGAGTAAAATATTCATTGTTTAGTGGCCAAATTTGAGTCAACCAGTTTGGTAGATAATCGGCCAACACCTACCTGTACGTCATCAAAATACAATATCTGGTGAAAACATTGCTGCTGTGTGTGAAAGTGTACAGGAAAACCCAAGGCAGCTTATTTCTCGTTGTTCACAAGAACTTGGCTTTTCTGCGACTTCAACTTGGCGAATTTTGAATCGGGCCTTATGTCTGCACCCGTATAAAATCCAACTAACCAAGGAACTTCAGGTAAACGACCACAGACAACGCCTGATTGGGCTCTGGAGCAGTTGGAAGTTTACCCAAATTTGTCAAAAAAGTCAACTTTAGCGACATGGCCCATTTTATAATGAATGGATATTGGCAGACATTTGATGCTTTATTCCATATTTGATGCCGTAAAATATACTTACAAATGAAATTAAAATTTAGTCGAAATCTCACAAACATTTTGTTTTATTTACATTTCAAAACTAAGCGTCCTTATAAAAAGACCCTATATTAAGTGACTGAGTGACAATAAATTCTCGCATAACAATTTCTATAGAGATAAACTCTTCAAGGAGATCAACTTCTCCGCATTTAAAGCGTAAATTTGACGATAAGCCACAAAGTTATCTTATAATATTAAAAAAATAACAATCCATTACAGCATATAAAAAAATCAGGGCATTGAGATTATACCTGCAATACAAAAACATATTTGATAAATTAGAGCCCATTTAGCATGCGAGATAACGCTGTTTATCAAATTGCCAAAATCTCAGACACGCATTTTGATTCGAGGAATGTAAACAATTTTTTTATTGTTATCATTATAGAATACCTGATTATTTTCACGTGAAACAGACATTCTTAAACAGTGGGACGTGATCTAGCACGAGATATCATAAATATCAACGACTTTTGTCGCCATATCGCTTGTTTAGACAAAAACATAAATTATTTAACTAGAGGTTAAGTCCATATTAATTTTGCATAATAGTTAAAAAATCATTTTTATAAAATGAACATTAAATGTGTGCTTTTTAAAAGATATGTTTAATTAACCATGAAATGCTTTGATATAAATGCAAAATTAGATTACAGATGAAAACACATGTAAATTAATTTGATTGCATGCCATATTTATTCATCCATTGACATTTACGATAAAAAATTATGTATTTGAAAATGCGATCAATAAACTTCTGCTTAAAAACTAATTAATTCGGATATATATATTGAATAAAACTCTGATAAAGCTTAATTATGTCATATTAATGACTAAAACTGGAGTGAATATTTTAATTAATCGTCGTTAATTAGTCACCAAGCGAATCCTATACTGCCGTTTCATGCAAGAAGCCAGAAAGGTGGTGTTTTAACAACACAAACATCTCTTGCCATCGAACAGAATCGATCATCGACTGAAAAAATCTGCTCGTACAGGAACTCAAGCCCGGTGGTCCGTCACGGCAGCCAACAACATTGACCACTGCACCACAGACCAGACTACACGTAAACTTGAGAGCAGTTACTAATAAAATATAATAATAATAAAAAAAACGCTTAAAGTTTAAACAGCAAAAATCTAATTAGCCAAGTTATTCATCTACATAATTTTCACAGTCTGGTTTCCTCAAATTGATTATTTACTAAAGATAAATACAACAAAAACTATAAATGAGCATTGTAATTATTTAACGACGGCTTTATGCAAAACATTAATGTTCACTGGACGAGGTTGATATGTCAAGCCATTTCCCACGATTTTTATTTTTTATTATACCTATTAAGGCGAAGGTTGAATAATATGCTTTGAGTGTTTTTTTAAGGATGCTTTTATTTTAAATCTTTAGGACGTGAAAAATGACACACTGACATCGTGGTTCAGGCGCGCATTGTTCTTTCAGTGTGTCTCAAACAGTCTTTATATGCAAGATGAATAAAACAATCAAATGAAAATATGTCACTAATACAAAAAAAAATGCCCATCGGAAATTACAAATACTTGTAACTATTTACGTGGAGTCGTTAAAAAAAACACGACTCTGACTCCAACATTGACCAAAAACACGACACCGACTCCGACTAAAAAGGTTAATATTGTCACGTTTTTTAAAAAAAAATTAACAGCCAAATTTTAAAATTTTTATGCATAAAGAAAAAATTTTAACTTTTCAAAAGTTTTTCACGACTCTGACTATGACTCCAGCCAAAACACAGCGACGACGCCTCCGACTCCGTCTCCACAGCCCTGATTTTAAATCCTGTAAAGATTGTTTTCACAAAAGTACAAAGCCGAAGAAACATACATATCTCCAACTATCTATACTCTATAGACACGGCCCTGATTATTTATTTTGACGAATTGCAAATAATTTTCCCTATGTAAAATGAATAAAACAATTATGAAACGGTGAAAGCAAATTATAAATTAATATTCATTTTTGTATCAGAAAATTTAGTCGTAAAAACTTTGCAATTGAGCGTAGACATTTTGTCCGGGGACGTTTTAACCGGAGACGTTCTGTCTGGGGAAATTTTGTCTAAAGACCATTTGTCGGCACACCAAGTATCTAAGGTTAAAATATTTTTCCTAGACACACGACATGTGGACATAATGAATGATATTTTTATGTATTTTTTGCAGTCAACTTATGTACTTGTGGGCACGCCCACCAGGACGCTAATCACATCCTATGGGACTGCCCCAAATGAATTCCAAGCGAGCAGAACTGTTTGCTGTGGTCTGTCCTCACACAGGCCCAATAGACCACGCTGACTTGATTGCAACTAAGGCTAACTTCATTGCATTTGAAAAATTTGTAAATTTATTCGGGGATCGACATAATCTCGATTCTTCACTAGAGTCAATATACTCGTCTAACACAGCGGGCTCTCGGTATACGGATTATACACAGGATATTCTGTATCAAAATGATTTCAGTGGCTGAGCTAGTCACTCCAATTTATTTTTTATTTAATTTTCTATTTTTAAAGCACTTTAGTGCATGGTTCAAAATCAGTCCGGTGCAGGTCTGCTCGGGCCATGAATGTGAGGGGTAAATTCTTTTTTCTAAGTCGATAGCGTTTTGAAAGGCGGCCATGAAATATTGGCTGCATATAAACAACGGGTGGTGGTGGGAAAAACCAACTTGTCAACTTACCAATTGAACTTGAAATCAACTTTGTAAGTGTTAACTGAAAAAAATATTGATTGATTTGACACATGTTAAAATACGCATTTCAGCACAAATTAAACATAAAAAATCACTCCAATTAATTTAACATTTCGATTCCGGGTGCCTATAGCTGACATCTCAAAAAACATTTAATATTATTCGAGAACACAGAAATTGCAATTCTCGACGAATGTATTTTTTTTTACGTTAGTTTAATATAAGGTCATATAATATGTATGTAAAGCTATTTTATTTTATAGATATGCCTTTTAGAAGACATTAGCGTTTATTGATAACGATCGACACTTAAAATACAACTTGACTGCAAAAAATCAACGGGCGGTCAAGCTACAAACCCGGACTATGAATACTACGAATGGGTATGTGATAATTTTAAAGTGAAATACCTATTATACAAATTCTGTCTATTTTTTATTAGTTTTGATAGAAAATAAAGCATCTACCATTTCTAAGAATACAAATAAAGCTTTAGAAAATATATCCGATTGCACACCTCATTCTGGCTTAATTTCTTAATCGAATTATTGAGCTCTGTTTGGATACGTGGATGTCTGTGTCGTCTAAAATTCCCTACTACACTCATCCAAGCCCAAAAAAGAAACGAAGCGATAGCGTTTAGCCAACAACTACTCCTGTCTTATCCAAAACAAACATTTTTCGAAGAAAAACATCTGTTAAAATACACTACATTGGATCGAACCAATTTATCAAATTATATCACGGGTTCCCAACGCATGAGTCACGATCCCAAAGGGGGTCGCGACGGGTTATCTCTGGGGTCGCCAACTTCTACAATCAACTAAAAATATATTCACTACATTGCATTTTCGTTGTATTTTTTAAATTACATTATTAAAAATGCCTTTTTCAATTGCATCGGGGTGGGGTGGCAGGCTACATGGTTTTCATAAAAAAGGTCGTCGCCCGAAAAAGGTTGGGAGCCTATGATCTAAGTGCATTTTTTTTTTATTTGATGAAAAAACCACTATTGCAGTGTGTTCTCAAAAATCTCACTTTAATTGTCGGATTCTTTAAGACCTAACAAATTTTGCTTACGCCTTCGTCAGAACTATATAGTAAGCCGAAATACAACAAATATTTAAAAATAATTTATGTAGAATTAAAATACATTGTTATTTTTCTTTCCGTATTATAATGGAGTTCTACCAAGTAAATGCCTACTCGATCAATAAATATGATATTGTATCTAACTTATTTTTCCAAAAATGGCACTTGGTTCACGTCACTTCTCAAGAGCTTATTAACTATATTCTTACAGCTTTTAAATTAATTTCTAATGATACTTCACAATTGTAGACTAATGCTACTCCTCGGTGATATTTGGGAATTTTTTATGGCGGTTTTTTAAGTATACTGGAACAAAAGTAGCAATAGTGAACAAAAGTAGCAAAAGTGAACGAAAGTAGCAATAGTGAACAAAAGTAGCAATAGTGGACGAGAGTAGCAATAAAAAAATATCATAACATCCCTATAAAAATCACTGCAAACAGATACAGCTCGAATCGTTTCAATCAATCAAGGTTATCGAGAGTAAAAATAGATCCAGTTTTACGAATACATTCACAATTATTCACACACAAACTCACTCACGCACACATTCGTATCGTTTTATTCTTACTGCTGGTAATACTGTTTTACTTTCATTATATCGACTGGTCAGCGGGCAGTGTATACCTATAAAAAAAATGTGTAGCGAGAATGTCATTACCTGTGGCCAGGTGAGCTTACTCCACTGTGACGGATCTGTATTGCAATTCAAATTGACAGTTTCATAACAATTACAATTGGACGTAACTTTTCAAAGAAATGTCCAACCCGCACATGGGTCATTATAAAATAATTCCAGAGCTGTGAAATCGGAGTCAGAGTCGTGGAGTTTGCGCTTTTTGGCCGGAGTCGTACTTGGAGTCAAAAAATTTCAAAAGTTTGAACTTTTTATTTTTGCATTTAATATGTCAAATTTGGCTATTGGCCGGATTGGTTGGTTGATATTTAATTGAATACACATAAATAGGAAAATTATGAAAAAAAAGTGACGAAATTAAACTTTTTGAGTCGAGTTTTTGGTCAATGTCGGAGCCGGAGTCGTTATTTTTGTAAATGCTGGAGTCCGAGTCAGAGTCTCACGGGTATCACAAACTGTGGATTTCATTTTTCACACTGTGCGAGCCAATTTTTTGCACTTATTCCACATTAGATTCATTAGGATCAGGAGCGGTTTCGCTCATCGCGAGCATCATCATCGGCATCAATGCTCGCGGTGAGCGAACCGGTCCTGATCCTTGCAAATATAACTCGGAATAAATGTGTTTTTATTTTTTTTAAATACAATTCCATTCCACCAAGTATTGATAGTGGACAACTTATGTATGGCCGACACTGCTTTCACGGAATTGTAGCCGAATATATACGTTTCTGGCATACAACCGGTTAAATAAATCCTATTGAATGAATAGAAGGATTCAATAGAAATATAAATATTTTTTAAGTTACTCAAAATCAGTGATGCACAACCTCGGCTGCGGCTCTCGGTGTCATTTCATGCTGCCCGCAATGACAAATATAAATCACCCTTTTTCTTCAGAACGTTTTGCGGACGATTAAAGAACAATCGATAATTTTATCAGTTTCACACATGCGACCTTCAAGCTACATGAGAATTGAATATCTGGCCCTTTTCTAAAAAAGGTTGTGCATCACTCTTCTAAATCATCATTTTTAATTCAAACCAACCTGACCATGGTAATGCGATAATTAATTGAATTAAAAATTGATATATTTTATATTTTTACGAAAATTACTGCATTCAAGCCCATGTGTCGTGTTTGTAAGTCGTTAGTTTATTATATAGGCGTAAATTTGTAACCAGAGTTACCATTATAGATGATTTAAACAGCTACCTTGATATTTAAGGCCATTTTTTCTCGTTATTTTTGCAGTCGATTCGTTTTAACATGCACTCAAAAACTATTTGAAAATCAGGCTAAAGAAAAACCTTGATATATTGATACGTATACAAACATGGAATTATTTTAACAGTAAACTACCATACTTGTATAAAAAAAAAACTGTAACGACATTCTACAGTGAAGTATTTATCATTCAACGTAACTAGGGGTTTTAATTTTTAATTTTTTCATTTGAGGTTATTGCTTTTTTAATTATTTTTTGTGACTATGATATTGAATATTTAATTTTCGATTCAAATCTGCAGACTGAAGGTAAGAAAAAATATTTACGGAAATAAATCGACAAGTTTTGTTGTGAGCCTCATAATCTATGGTTGTCTGGTAAAATAAATATTTTTTAAAAAAAAAACTGCGGAGTCGGAGATGGAGTCGTGACAAACTTTTGAAAAGACTGGCCTTTTTATATATTTACCTATATAGCAGGGGTGGCTAGACTTTTTGCCCGCAATCGACACTCGTTTGAAATTATTGGCGGTGATCGACCAACATTAAAATTAGTAATTTAAGCCTATATTAATAGTTCTTTGTCAGAACTTGTTTGTCACGTAGGTTATTTGAGTCGCCAGTCACAAGGGCTGTTCGGCTGATGAATGCACTGCCTGTTGATGTGGACTTCTTCGGTAGTGCACTTAATTCTTTGTTTTTATATTTTTTCTTTTTATGTAATTAATATGTTTCTGTTCTGTTCCATACATTTGTTAATTCTATATTTATTTTATTTTTTTCAATTTTGTGTAATACTTTTTGTGTTATTTTTATTAATTGTCAAATGCATGGCGCATTGGCGTCAGCTGTAATGCCATGTATTCTGATTATTTTTTACAATAAATAAATAAAATTAATCTTATTGCCAACCCTTGTTTGGACCCGGGCTTGAGAAAGAGATTTTCGTCAATAATCGACTTACTTCGAGATTTTAGCGTGCTGTCCCTGTCACATGACTTGTCTCGCACGCTTCTTGGGACGGGCACCAGAGATTTGTACAGATCAGATAGGCGATCGACTAGGAATTTTTACGCGATCGACGGTTTGGCCACCCCTGCTATATAGCATGTAAAATTTGGATTTTGGCCCGATTTGATTTGATATTTAATTTAATACACATAAATAAGAAAGGTAGGAAAAAAAGTTTTTTTTTTTTAATTTGAGTCGTGTTTTGTTCAATTTTGGAGTATATAGTGGCATTCAAAACTCAAAACTGGCAAACATCAAGATACGCTTCTTTTATCCTAAAAGACCGATATATAAAGGGTATTAAAAGTAATAGGGACGCTCAAAATATGTTACTTTGTCCTGCTGAGTAGATTATTCATTGTTTAGTGGCCAAATTTGAGTCAACCAGTTTGGTAGATAATCGGCCAAAACCTACCTGTACGTCATCAAAATACAATCTCTGGAACTTGGCTTTTCTGCGACTTCAACTTGGCGAATTTTGAATCGGGCCTTATGTCTGCACCCGTATAAAATCCAACTAACCAAGGAACTTCAAGTAAACGACCACAGACAACGCCTGATCGGGTTCTGGAGCAGTTGGAAGTTTACCCAAATTTGTCAAAAAAGTCAACTTTAGCGACATGGCCCATTTTATAATGAATGGATATTGGCAGACATTTGATGCTATATTCCATATTTAATGCCGAAAAATATAATTACAAATGAAATTAAAATTTAGTCGAAATCTCACAAACAACTTGTTTGATTTACATTTCAAAACTAAGCGTCCTTATAAAAAGACCCTTTATCATTCAATGTGCATGTTCCATAATTTTTTTAAAACAAAAACTTATTTAAGTGCATCGGAAAAACGTCTTATGAAAATTTGATATCTCCATTGTCGTTCTAAAACCTACACTGCTAACTATCCAACTCCGCCATTTTGTATCGTCACCTGTCATTTATTTGTTGTTTATCAGCGGTGTTGCAAATAAATCGTTTGAAAGAGTTTTTTTTGATTATAACACAAAATTTTATTTTCTAAAATAACTGTGTTTACCCTTTTCTGAAAAATTGTCAAAAACGGAGATAGCAAATTTTATCTTTAAGCCATCGATTTGTGTTAAAAAATAGATAACAATGATTACTGGTGAAACTTGTTTTCTTACTCTGCTGAAAACTGGAAAAAAATATGTTATGATGCACTGTCTCTAATTGACCGATATGATCAACTCAGCTAAAAAATTAGCAGACGCCTAAAGTCTCAAACATTAGAATGAAAAAAAAACTATAAATTTTATATTCAACTTGCCGTGGCTTGAACTCGTACACATTTGATCTCTAGGGTTCAGCTCTTGCCACTTAACCATATAGGCTTTTATATTACAGTAATCGATGTAGATATTTACAACCCTCTTTACGACAAGTGTCATGTATGATGTCGTAAATAGCTAGAACGCGTGCTGGGCATACCGATCAAGAGTTATACGCTTGCCTCGACAGGTGACATAACGGTATACATTAGACTGGCTTTATTACGTGAAATTCAAAGTATCATTTGAATTTATAAGATGTTGTCGTCAAAAAGCAGACGCTAATCTCAAACATTAGAATGAAAAAAACTATAAATTTTAATTGTGTATGGATGTACTGATTCAAAAACCTTCGAAGGTATCCACATAAAAAATCATAAAAGTTTTATTACAATTGGATGAACGTTATACGAATGCATACGGACATACAATCATTCATTTTTATATGTAAAAATAGATAAATAATTAAGCGGCCTTCGTTGGCGTCCACACAGCAAATCACCAAAGTTTTATTGCAATCGGACGAACGGTATAAGAACGCATACGGGACAAACAAACAAACATTTTAATATATGTATATAATTAAAAAAAATGTTTGTTGGCGTCCAAACTACTATCGACTAAAACTTTTTCGCAATTAGAAGAACGATTTGGGAACTCAAGAACTCTCCCAGGCGTCTCCAAAACGAATTTTTTAAGTTTCATTTTTTTTTGTTCAATAGGATGAGGTTTATGGCATACCCCATAGAGTACGAAACCAAACCCAAACAAATATTGATTTTTATAAAAAATGATATCAATTTTTTAATTTGAGGTTAAACGGTAATCAATTCGTGTTTATTCGCGAACACAAACATGGCCCCACCTGACGCCCCACCGCCACCCCATTTGATAAATATCCCAATCCACAGCACAAGCATAAAAAATAAAACACAACAATCATTCAACAGAGAATGGCAAAAGACATATTGTAGAAACCAAGTTCACTGCTGAAAATTTCCATCTCAATAGGCAGTGCATTGAATAGATGTTAGATTATTTACGCGATGTCGTTGGTTTTTTATTTGTTTTTATTTATACTCACGGGCTTGCTTCATGTAAACCAGGCAGATTCATTTTCAATCGAATTATTTATATCTGCATGAAAAATCATTTTGTTGTCTAATATTAATTTCAACCCTGATCAGATTCTAAAAATGAAAGAGGCGAAACACGTGTCACGAATGGTTACACAGTACGTGGAATAATCTTATCCATTGTTTTTGAATATTCTACCTTGATTATAACAATATAGAACAGCTGTTATACTGTGTGTCTTGAACCGATAATAATTAACATGTCCAATTAATTACATCATTAATCAATCAATTTGTGAAAAGTTATTCACCAATTTCTCTTGGTACACAACACGTGGAATAATCAAAGAAAAATAAGCAGTTTTCGTATAAAAACTTCTGTTGAGACACCATTGGAAGTCCACTTGTTCCATAGATATGGTGGGAAAACTAGATCTTTTTCAGTTTGGGATTGTGTGTGTTATAGTTTAATAGACCAGTATATATTTACTTATTGTGTGGTCCTATTTATTATTTCAAAAAAAGAAACCACATCACGCTTCGGAAAATCACTTAAATTTAACGATATTTGCTTTGGAAGACAATCTTGTATCGAACGGCTCAATGTTGTGTGTTTTTAGTGGTTGACCTTGCCAAAATGTCACATATTTCTACGTTGTATATTTTTTTTCGCTCAAATATCAAACATAATCACTTCTCAGCAATGTGGGCATTTTAATAAAGCCAATACTGCCCGAATGTTTTCATTCATTCGCTATAGGGACGGCAGTATTGTAATGAAATCGGGATTAACCGGAAAATACCGGTGAGATTATTACCAGTTGGTTCACATTTGGTTCGGGAAACCAGTATTGATCGCTAATTGGAATTGATTGTTGAGTATTCCTGCAGCAAATATAAAATGTTGAATCTGAGGGGACTTTTCTGTATTTTGAATTATTTTCTCGAAGCTAAACTATCACTTTTAAGGTGTTCACTGTCAATACTTATTTCACGTTGAATTTATTAATATCAGGACCGGTTTCGCTCATCGCGGACGCTATTTAAGAATTGATTTATTCGTCATACATTGAAATGCCATTCTAATACCATTGTCATTATTGAGGATTTCGACTGAAGGTGATTGATGTTATTTGTTTTTTTTCTTTTCCCCAGTTTCGCTTTTCGACATCTTCAGGCGTCAGTTCAAGCTCATTCATGTACTCGCGCACCCGTGCACATGGACAAAATTCAAACTTGTAAATTCCATTATTTGTTTTTTTTCACATCCGGTATTTCTATTAGCAATACTAGTATAATTTATTGATTACCGGTTATACAATCCCTACTTTGTGCTCTATAATACTTTGAATATAAGTGTTACATATTCAAAAAAAAACACTTAACCTTTTCTAACAGAGCTTATAAATGACGTGTATCTTTTCTGCCAATAGAATAATTTGAAACAGAAAGTCACCGGATTGCTACAATATATTTAGAAAAAGGATTTGTTTGTTCTTCATTTAGGTAAATGTACGTATTTCAATCATTTGTTTCATAACGTTTAGAATATAGATATTCACCTGCATGTCTTGTAATGAGACGTTTTTACGAACAGAAATAACCTACTAATATAGGTGATAATTTTGTTTCAATTAAATTCTTAGCAAATTTTTAAAATCCAAAAATATGTCCGACTCCGACCCCAGCATTTACCAAAACCACGACCAAAAAAAGTTCAATATCGTCACTTTTTTCCCCTAATTTTCCTATGTATGTGTATTCAATTAAACATCAACCCTATCAATGCGACCAAAACCCAAATTTGACATTTAAAATGCAAAAATAAAAAGTTCAAACATTTCAAAATTTCCGACTCCGAGTACGACTCCGACTCCGACCAAAAAGCTCCGACTCCACAGCCCTGGTTTTAATAGTGACTTATATCGATGTCCATTCATTTTTTTTGCGAATTTTAATACCTTGTTAACGGGACCCGTTAATTACGTTGGTAGTGAGCATGTTAATTCACAATTGATGGCCAATTATTAAACGCACAAATTCCTTGAGCATTGTATTAAAGCAATTCTAAAATTGGATAAAAAATAGGGACCCAATATGTGGTGCACTGGTCAAAGTCGTTGGCTTCCGTGACGGACCGGCTAGGTTTGAGTCTCAATAAATCGATCCTTTTCGAAAGCAATGGGTGTTTTTGTGTTGCTCAAAAATCTCTTCCCAACCCTTCCGATCCTACAAAACGGCGCGTAGTGAGAGCGATTAGCTGATCACGAGTCTTCGTATCCTGTCAATCTCTAATCTTTTTGAAAAAAGAGAGGTTGAACACTACTGAGTAACAAACAGTTCTACTAGAAAAATCATGTTGAGGAGTCCATATGCTCCAAGTTAAAGAAATATACAGTATCTAAATGTTTTCACATTCATGCAATTGTTAGCTTTAGATAATCGACTCACATATATTAATTAACGAAATTATAAAAACTTATCCACCGACATAAAGTACAAGATAAATAGTGATGTCAGTGTATTATCCCAACAAGTTCAATTTGTTGCTTAATTTAGCCTTCTAGCTAAAACTTCAAAGTGACATTTTGTAATTAACTACGAATTGAAATATTATTTAATTATCCAAATTAATTGTATGCATGAAATCAAGCGTATGAAGGCTTCGATAAAGAATCTAAACCACTAGTGCACATCTTGCTAATTCAAAACATTCGACGTTGTCTTTATCCTTCGCTACACATTATTAAAGGTTGAATTAAATACGTCATTGATTAAAAATAGTTTATGGCTTTTGCGGAAGTATTCTATCATAGACAAATAATGTCATAAACAATAATACTATATTGGGGATAGTTATGGTATGTCAGAAAATTGTTTATATTTCAGTTAATCTCGTCGCCTTAATGAAGATGAACTTACTTATTCTAGATTATTAAATAACTGATATATGGGAATTTGAATTCGTTTAGTCTGAAACGTGTTTAATGATCACAATTTTCATGTATTACTAAATTTTTAACACTACCTACTTATTGAATAGTTTAGAACAGTTCTAAACTGCAAGCGTGGTGTGCCAGGGAGACTTTTTACTAAATATTTTAAACAATAGTTGTATTTTTTAAATATCACCATTTTTTTTCTTCCACCACTTCATTTGGTTTTCAACTATGTCTGCCCTTAACTTGGAGCATATAGATTCCTTACGGGTTTTATCTCAATATGTTTTACTCGGTTGCTCGACATCTGTTTTTCGTATGGATTAGGGGTTTAAATGATACGCGGTAGTCCTCGTGTCGAAAAGAACAAGTAGTTAGCTAATTGCTTTCGCTATGGTTTTGTAATTGGGAGAGAGGAAAGGAATTTTTAACAACACAGACACCCATCGCCATGGAACAGAATCGATAAACCGCCTAAAGAAATCTGATCGTACAGGGACACGTACTTGGTCAATTCTTCACGGAAGCCTACGACGTTGACTTCAAGACCATGAACCGAGACCGTAACATTTAGTGATTTAAACATAGTGTTTTCAAGTAAACATGATTTTTACAAACAATAGTATATTACTTTTAAGGTGTTCACTGTCAATACTTGGTGGAAAGGCATTATAATAAAAATAATAAAACATTTTTAGTACTTTTTCCATATGAGATTTATTTCATCAGGACCGGTTTCGCTCATGGCGAGCATTATCAACTGATCAACTGAACAGTTGATAATGCTCGCCATGAGCGAAACCGGTCCTGATGAAATAAATCTCATGTGGAAAAAGTACTAAAAATGTTTTATTATTTTTATTAATAGTATATTAAATA
Source organism: Himalopsyche kuldschensis (assembly GCA_028554975.1). Lineage (NCBI taxonomy): Eukaryota > Metazoa > Arthropoda > Insecta > Trichoptera > Rhyacophilidae > Himalopsyche > Himalopsyche kuldschensis. The sequence goes on from JAHFWI010000025.1 coordinate 3,103,198, forward strand.
ATATTATCAAATAAAACCTTTTTTATTTATTATTCGATTGCAACAGGTCAGTTCACCATGATAGCGTCGATTTATTGACTGATACATCCTAAACATAGTCTGATTCTGCATCTTCATAAGAACTCCAGCCCTGTTCACGGCTGCATCAATTCGTAAAATGGCGGCCAATATAATCGGCAAGACTGTGATTAAAATATTATAAATTGATCAAATTAAATTTCAAAATATACGTTTCTAACCGTCTGACATAAATTTTATAGCTCAAGTTCCAACACAAAAACGTTTTAAAATTTTACTGACAGTTTAAAAGAACACTTAAACCCAACTGTCAAAAACAGTTGAGTTTATTTAATCATTATTTAAAAGATCATACCAGAGATAACACTATTACGTTTTATTACACATTGAAACAAGCGCGCATAGAAAGATATTCATATGTATTTAAATAATCTTATTCTAATCTTGCCGTATTGCGTTTTTTGGACCAAGATCCGGTCCCATTTTCGGGGAAACACGGTTATCTACATCAAGTAGTATAGTATACACTTTTTAGCCAACATTTTTTTTAACCATGTCCGTTCCTAACGTTGAGCATATCTCAACATATATTTTTCTACGACAACTGTTTGTTAATCAGTTTCTCAAACCTTTTTTTTTTTTTTAATAGAGTAAGGAATGATTGAAAGGATACGAGAACTAGTGATAAGCTAATCGCTATCGCTGTGCGTCGCTTTTTGGTATCGGAAATGTGGGAAGGAGATTTTTTACTACACAATCGATTTACCTACTGAAAAAATCTGCTTGTTCCGGGAATCTGATCACGGGTAGTCCGTCACGCAAGCCAACGACGTTGACCACTACACCATGGACCGGGCAACCGGAATCAAAAGCTCTTAATCCATAAAAATATCTGTAATCAAGTGTTCGAGTAAAAAACAATATCACCAATCGATTGACATATTATATTTATCTTTTATTCGTGCATTATCATAAGCACTGTTGCCAATAAAATATTTGAATATCGAACATTATCATTCGCACTGTTGTCAAAAAAATATTTACTAATAATATATTTGAAAATCGAACATTCAAGCCACCTGCCATTTTGCTATTTTGTCACAATAAAACGCACAGGTTAGAAATGTACTCAGACGAAACGGCCTTGTCTTTAAATCGACCGTGTCAGTGTAAAAAAAAAACAGCAACAATAACCAATCGACCGTAAACTTGACACGTGAAATCGGCCATTATAACACACAATAATAAGACCCAGTTTCGCATGATCGACGTGCGTTAAATCAATACTAATAAAATAATGCAATCGCGTAAAGCAAACACGCCTGTAATGCCGCCGCAAATAGAGTTTATATTTGCACGGATCTGTTTGCACGTGCTCTCGCTAAGACAGTAAATAAATTATTGCAATCTATTTCAAGATTACCGCATTGCAAAAAGGGCGCAAGTGACAATGTTAGAATTTTGCAATAAATCAAATTTTATTAAAATATTACCTATGATTACATGTCACTTTTTTCGCAAGGCTTAGTGCTCATGCAACAACTATTTTTAAGTGTCCTATTCATCATTTATAATAATATATTATTAAGCAAATAATATAATCTTCAATATTAACTGTCATAATTTTCAGCGTATTTTATTGCATAGCAGACAATCCTGAGATAATTGCTCCTAAGTCATTCCTAGTTATTCTATTCTCAATCACGTGGTCTTATAATTTTACTATAGTATAATAAGCATGCTTAGAAGAGGGGAGTAGAAACAAACTTAGTTTAATTTTTACACGATCACAGATAGATAATAGACGAATTTTAACGATTAACGTTAAGAAAGAAAATGAAAATGAAATTTATGTATCGTATAAATTATCTAATTAAGAATTTCAATTGAAGGTGCTTGATGGAATTTCAAAATCAAATTTGAATGTTTTGAATTTTGTTAATTTCCATTAGTTAAAATTCACGTCAGCTCAAATTCATTCGTGCATTTAAAATGCATGAAGATGCCAAAAGACAAAACAACATTTTTTATTCAATGATCAGGACCGGTTTTTACCTTCGTGAGTATTTTCAATTCATTTAATTTCTAAATTATTGGCCTTGATCAAAATAATGTTTTTAATTATTTATCAACCATGCCCGCTACGAATATTAAGCTTTTAGACTTGTAATGGAGTTTGTCTCAAAAGAAGTTTTTATGCGAAAACTGATTTTTACGCAGATATAAAAATAGGTTTACGACATAACTTATGGTAATTAAAATATTCATTTTCAAAAAGGATTTCAACTAGAGCTCCGCAATCAAAGTGAACGACATTGAAACTCGACGGAATTTTTATCCTAGTTCTACATTATTTCATAATTATACCTATAAACAATAATTAGGGTGCATATTTTCCTAAAATTGTAACTAATTAGAATGTCATTTGCGTATTTTTATGCAGCTAAATTATTATTCGATGTAAAAACAAAATAAACGTAGCGTGCAGATAATCGTTTGACTGCGTTTGAAAAAAGTCGGAAATGTATTATTATTTGAAAGTGTAAGTAGGCACTGCTAAAACTAATCTTGTCTGTTTCGAATTCCAATGTATTGGCAACACTGATTATTTGCTTTGCATGTTTTATTTTTATTCCATATTTGAATTATGACATAAAAGAACAAAGACACAAAAGAGTCCTTGAAAATTAAGAAATATAACTCGATGTAATTGTGTTTGTAATATGAATCATAACCTCATTTAGAATATGATCGTGGGCGTTTTTATTTCACAGAAAAAACAATATTGTTTTGATTCCCTTCAGAGAATTGTAAAATTCATATTATTTCGTTAATTCGCAAGCTCAGTCCGATACACTGATATTGATTCATCAACCGTAATGGTGCAGTTTACAGGAGTTCATATGAAATTATGTCACGAACTATTTGTTATTATAAATATACTAGTATTGCTACCCGGCATCGCTCGGACTAAGCGACCAACAATTATTTAATGTTATATCATTCTACATAATTATATCACAAAATCTAACATCAAAAATAGAGTTAAAATAAAATCACAAACTATATTCAATTTGATGACAGCCCCGTTCTCGCCCATTAAAATGTCCAAATTCAAGGAAAAAATCTAATTTGCTGTCAAAGAAATGTCAAATAATACGTTCACGTAAATAATAAACATTATTATATTAATAAAAGCCGGGAAAAAGTTGGTAGAAGACTAATTTATTACATTTTGACTAAATGTCTTCGCCGATAAAAATTCAAACATATTTTCTTTCATAATCGTTTTTATGGCAACTTGCAACAACAATGCAAAAGGGAATTACAGACCCACATACATACATACGACGTTTCGGTTTTATATATAAGATTATACTACTTACATATAATCATATCCTCTCTCAATGTGGAGAATATTGACTCACAATGGAGCATATCTAAACAGAACATTTTTTATCATGTCAGCTTGTACTCAACTGTTTTTTGATAATATGTGAAGGTAGAAAGATAATACTTAAACAAGCTGAATTAGTGGTTAGCTTATCGCTCTTTTTTGCTCCGTTTTTAAGATTGGGTAGGTGGGACGGTATTTTAGACGTCAAAGACATAGATACCTTCGAATCATAAATCGATGAAAAAACAATTTATGAAACTGTTAGGGATTCGAGCCCGTGAAAATGCCGTTGTCAAATTAGCTTTTCTTAGCAAGTTTTTTCATGTATATTCGAATATTTTCCCTCAATTGAGTGTGCGGCAGCCGTTGATACTAAATAAATGTTTTCCCCTCTGACATTAGAATCCACCTACAGCACTTAGCCCACGCGTTCAGTCTATATCAAATTAGGGAATAAAATTTTTTCAAACTCTGGCAATCTTTTTTTTGTGGGCGTCATTCAGGACATTATGAAAGCGCCACTCTTTCGGGTGCATAAGTAGTGTGGTCAGTCTGTATTTGTTCCATTTTGGCGATCGTTTTTTTGGTCTCAAATTTATTCCGCAAAAAACTGATAAATTCATTAAATATTTTAGGTAATTTGAAACGATCAGTGTGGGAAAACGATATTGTGTTGGTTATTTATATTGTGCATTTTTCTAGACCCGATCAAATGAACTATGCATTTAGGGATACGTAAAATCGAGAAAGGATATTGTTTACAATTAATTTTAAAACACTCCGTTATTTTCCAACCAAACAACTACACCTGCAACTGTTATACATAGATATAGTGGTAAATGTGTGGTCCAAAATACTAAATCTGAAATGCTTTACGCCTTATTTCATTTAAGAGCGTTGTAATTTCATTTCACCAGATTATCTGACCTTCTGTAAAGTAAAACTGGTAAGTGTTTGGCTAGTACCCACCACACTAACGGTTATAAACAATATAATATAGAACTTGACGTTCTCTCACGAATTAGTACTGAAATGGTGCGCTCGCATCATGGAGTCATGGATCCGGTTGGTGAACAGTCGGTAAAACAGGAATGCGGGTAACAGCTTTATCAACACTCTTATTCGACTCTGCGGGAGCCTTTATCAGTTTTTATGACAATTGATCCCAATTTCTTCACTAAAAATAATGTAATTAATGTTGTTTGTTTCGTTTTATCTGTTGTTGTTTTTTTCCTACCTATATTAACCTACTTAAGCTATGCTCCATTATTGCGGCTGTTTTTAGAGCGTAATTAAGTACATATTTATACACATAACCAGTGGTGGCTCGTCCATATGCACTACGGAACTGCAGCACCCCCAAGCAAATTGAGAAAAATGTAATATTATAATATACATAAATTTATGTATGTATATAATTTGAAAATATCAATATTATTTAAGCGTGTATTAATTAAGCTCGCCCTAGCACCGATAGATAAAATAATTATCATACACCGCGGTACTAATGACGCATCTTTATGATTTTGTGCAGTACCGTTTTTGATGGAATATGCTCAAGTGAACGAAGGAGGAGCGCAGGGACGGGAGTTTGCAGATACAAGCTTCGTTTGGCACTGTCCCTCCAGCAGTGTTGCGTCCGTTAGGGTGCGAGTTTTATAACTGCTAATTTTCTAAAGTGTTTTTTCAAGGAAAGAACTGCATAGCTTTTATGATTTATAAAATTTATACACATAATATTTAGTTTAAATAATTTTTATTTATTCGAGGAGCAGAAGTTTTTAGGGGTAGGTACATAATAGTAACATTGGTAACTATTGCTTTCTGGTCTCGAATCTATTTGACGCGGTCGACTACTGGAAAGAATATGATTAATATTGTTTATATTTTAAAGAAGTTATAGAAAACCTTTTTGGAAAATCAAATTTATAAAGCAGTGTTAAAATTTTCGTAGAAAAATGTGTAAATTTACGAATGAGCGAACTGGTGAAATATTTTGATCATACAAGGAAATGATTTGTTTAAATTAATCATAGAAAACCTTGACATCTAAAAAAAAAATACGTCAACTTCATCTATCACGATTATATTTATATAGGCTTAGAATTAGTTTATTGTTATTAACTCAAGTAAGATAATAAAATATTATGATACCAGATCTGTTTCCAGAACAAATATACTAAGATGAAGACTGGTATCTTAAATAACTAGACATATAATCGCGCTGTAGTCTTTTTGGTCTGAAACGTCTGACTGAGACCCCCATTCTAAGAAACAGTGTCTATATTATAATTCAGTTCTGTAGCCAAGTGCTCAGTGTCGGTGGTTTCGGTAGTGGTGTTTTCAGGATCGAAACCTGCTACAAAAAATTCCATAAATATATTTCTAAGCCACGAGTTTGTGTCGTTTTAAAATTCGAACCTGCCCGTACGATTCGAGCGATTGGTGAACCACTAGTTCGGTCGTAGCGCCTCCTTCTTTTCTTAATCTCATTGAATAAGAGAGGTTTAGCCACTGATTAATAATCAGGTCTCGTGAAATAACTTATGTTGAGATAGGCTACTGAGAGTAGATAAGGGTTAGAGAAAATACACGTACACCTGTGTAATAGGTAATGAATCAATCACACTGAAATTATTTAACAAGGACCTTAATTTGAATTTTGTACTTTTCCATGTGCTTTGTCGTGACCCGGGTTTCGTCTTTCGACATCTTCAGACATTTCAAGTACACGAATCTCGGGTTTCTTCCCAATCTGACTGCGTCAGACAGCATCCTTCCACGGCGTTCGGAGACGGAACTTAGGGATAGGATGGGAGGAAAGGTATCTCTGTATAGATTTCAATCGGTAATTTATCTTGGCCGAAAACTCTATCCTAGAGTCGGCTAATTTATTGTCTTCAAATTATTACATTTTTTTATTCCACACGAATACATTGCAGTAAGAACATTTTTAAACGCGTAAGACCAAATGAATAATGTGATTTCCTCCTGTCCGAGACAGGAGGGCATATGGCTATCGGCTTGAACGGTTACGACTGACGCGCTTCGCGGTTATTTTATTTGACAGCCGAATTTATGATTCTAGTATGAAAAACAGCTCGACCAATCAACGCAAAGCATTCTCGCCTGAGCTGTGCAATGAGTCGGTTACATGAATTTATAACAATTTGAATGCATTTATTCGCGTTATATTACTCGTTTGGTCTTACGAATAATTGAGGTGATAAAAAATCGTCCGAGAGAGTTCTGATGAATTACAATGTATCATTACTAACAAACTAACTGTACGAATAAGCGAAAAAATGTTAAAGAGTTTCAATGGATTATGTGTGTAAATTATTATAATTATCGAGTATTTTTTCATCACATTGAAATGCCAACGTTTACATTGATGGGTTTAATCCGACCTGTTATTTAAGAATTGATTTATTTCAAGTGTTTGAATTTATGATTAATGATATTGATTTAAAGGGGTACATTTTATCAACACATACATAATTGTCTGGACTATTCCTCGAAAAATCTTATACCCTGGCCTAGATATTGCAAGGTCCATGATATTTTATAAGTTTGCCAGATCGTTTTCTTGTCAAAATGTAATATTTCTCACAATATTACATCGGCCTCGTATTTGGTGTAAAACGTTACCCGTTACTCCAACAATGGGTATTGTTTACGAAAGATGAATATGACAGATATGTGTCAAATTGATTTCTCATATATAATCAAAGAACACAGAGGCAAAAGTCATTTGCAGTTTGCTAAAATCAACTTCTCCCGAGCCGACAGAGAATGATTAGCTTACTACTAGAGATGTACCATCATAACTTGACCGCCGTTCAAATTCGGAACTAAAATTGTCCCCATATAGTAGATACCTTCAAAAAGCCTTCGAAGTTATATTGTTTTAATAAAAATATATGTATATGAAGATTTTGTTTCATTTATAGATTGCATATAAAAATTTGCTAGTAAATAAACAAATTTGATTGAGTATTGCACACTTTTTACGCGATGGTAGCGCCCTTCCAAGCGGTCAAGTCATAATGGTGTATCTATAGTGCTATTGATACCCTATCTGCATAAATATAACAAATAGGCATCAGAGAATCGTTATAGATCGAGAGCCATTCTTCTCGATGACTTTCTGTAGGTAAAGACGAAAAATTGAGCTGACTTCTTGAACTCTAGCGATCGCGCCCTCCTGTCAACAGTGATGAGAAGGGAATGTAACTCAGGAAAAAAATACTAAACTTAGGGAGACTGGAAGAATTTTGACTCTAACTTGAAACTCCATCAAAAAGTCATAATCTCATGCTCGTCCTGTACAAAGTGGTAGAAAGAGTGACTTTTTCAGTCAGTTTTCTTTCAAAATGTCTATAAATTTTCCGTTTATAAGGTTTCAATAAAGAGCAATATGTTGTAATGCTAACGTCATTAGTAGTATAATTATTTGTTTGCTTTGTTTCGATTCTATAACCCCCTCGTTGCTTCCCGTAAAAAGGAAAAATCCCACACTCCATTTTGTAATTTTATCATTTTAAAATATTAGAATCAATCTTGCTTCATTACTTAACAAACTTTGCGATAGTAAGTCCGAACATGCCTCTGAAAGAGGCGAAACACGTGTCACAGTTAGTAGCACAATGCGTGGAATAATCAAAGTTATATAAATTTCATATTAAAAAAAATATATTATGTGTAATACATATTTCATAAAGAATAATGTAATAATCACAGCATCGCTATAACTGTTGCACTTTTTGAAAACAGTTTTCACTAAGCGTAATTTTTGAAGCATGTGTTTTATGGTGCCCAAATGAAAAAAAAATAATATAAGTTGTTTATCGAAAACTGGTTGTTTTTTTTTGCTATTCTACGCCTAACGTTTTCGTTTGGCAGCGGAAATGTATGCCAAGCTTTTATTTACAGAACAGTAACGCTTGTGCAGTAGACTGCAGCATGAGGCTTCGGTCGTCCGACCAAACGTGTTTCATTATAGAGAATACACGCTCCAAAGGTACTGATGTTCCTAACAGACATGAAATATATGAAATCATATTTAACACATTAAGTTCGCCGATATGTTTATTTTGAAAATTATTGATGATTAATTGGACGTACAGTCAAAAGTTTTGAAGCGCGTCTCATCAGCTGGGGTAAAATATCCAATTGGATGGGATACCAAGATGGTAAGCTTATACATCAGGGGCGACTTTTTTATAATTTTTGGCGGCGATCGACTCACAAATAAATTGAATTTATTATCATTGAAATAAATGAAGAATCAGAAATGTGTACATCAGTACACCAGACAGGCAGGTGACTAGGAAAAGCTACGTGATCGACGCTTTGGCTACCCCTGTTATACATGTTACAAAAGTTACAGCTACAGTTAAAAAAGAATCATTTCTCGGGTAATAACCGCGGAGAGAAATTCCTAAGCTTTACACTTTTATGAGGAATGCAGCGACATGATATTTTCGCACGAACTCAGTTCATGCTTCATACGCAACAATAAAGCCTCTTCCTGGTTGTTCTTTAAGATAGACTTGTACATAGGAAAATAAAAGTTATGATTATTGCATAATGTTATCTTATATATAAATACAACTTTGATGATTTGTTGTTGTTGGACGTCCATAAAAACAGGAATATGAAAGAATGGATGTTTGAATTTTTATCGGCGAAGACATTTACCAAAAAACAAACAGAAATTAATTTATATATTTCCATATAATAAAAATGTTCAATTATTGTCATTAATTATTTGACATTTTTCTTGACATCAAATTAATTTTTCTTTGAATTTATTTTAATTGGCGAGAATGGGGCTGTCATCAAATTGAATAAAGTTTAAATTTATTTTAACTCTATTTTGGATGTTAGATTTTGTGATATAATTATGTCGAATGATATAACATTAAATAATTATTGGTCGCTTAGTCCGAGCGACGCCGGGTAGCAATACTAGTATGTGTATAAAAATCAATGTCTGTTGGTCCTTTATGAGTTTCTATTCCGTTCATCCGATTGCAACACAACTTTGATGATTTGTTGTGTGGACGTCCAGGAGGAACGGGACGGGTTTATGAATGGATGAGCAGTATAGGAACGCATAAGGCACAAAAAAAACAAACAGAAATTGATATATATATTTACATATAATAAAAGATCAATGTGTGTTATCGTTTCCACAAACAAGTTTCACTTATACGTAAAACTATTATAACTTTAGATGGATTCGGTGGCTACTTTGTGAAAGTTCATTTCAATATAAAAATTAAAATAACTTCGATTATCCTCGTATTACTGTTTTACACACGTTTGTGTCACACGTTTTCTCACCTATTTTAGAGGTATCTTCGTACTTCCTATCGCAAAGTTTGCGTTTAAGTAATGCAAACTTGGCGACAGTTAGTCCGAAATGCATCTGAATGACGCGAAATTAGTAACACAATAGGTGGAATAATCACATTTATTTAAAATTTCACATTATTATAATTAGTTTATAAAAAAAACACAAAAAATATAAAAAGAGTGTCACTGTGTATTAAAGGGTCAAAAAACTTTCAATTAATTATCTAGAACCGTAGTGATAGATATTCACTGACTTAATATTCCGAACTAATTGCCTGCAACAGTTGTATCTTTTGATTGATTTAATTCCAATTAACGACGGTTCGCAATTCCATGTATACCAACCACTACACCACAATCATAATACAAAAACAATAATTATTATCTATGAAATAGATCACCTTTTAATGCGGGGTGGCAACACCTGGAAATTAATTTTAATTGACTAACGTCACGAAACACTACAAAAAAAAACATGTTTTTGACTGCTTGGTGAAGATAGGTAACGAATGCTGTTGTAACGATAACGGAAGGCTCCGGGGGTCCTGAACAAAAAAAGAAACCTAACGGATAGTACAACAAAAAAAAATCAAAGGTCCATTACACAGTATTATTCTTTTGTTTGTGGTTTTCAATGGTTCTTCAATAAGAAGCAATTGAAGATTGATTGTTATTTATACTGACGTGATATTTTCAATATTTTTCGTCGAATTTTGAAGAAACATTGAAACGATTTTTACGGTATTAATCTAATCAGGACTGTAGGGTCGGAGTCGGAGTTGTGAAGTCGCTGTGTTATGGCCGGAGTTGGAGTTAGATTCTACGCGGTGTTTTGGCCGGAGTCTGAGTCGTAAAAAACTTTATTTATGCATTTTGCATGTATCATTTTTAGAATGTTCAGTATCTATACTTGATAGAATGGCATCATAGTAAAAATAGTAAAACATTTTTAGTATTTATTGCACATTAAATTTATTAGATCAGTACCGGTTTCACTCATTCCGAGCATTATCAACTGATAAGAAATACATACAAAGATACAACGATATTTGTACAAAAGTTAAGCAAGACTTGTTTTGTTTTTATTTTACTTTGATTTATTTGCTTAGTTGTAATACCAATTGTGTGTCATATTTTGTAAGTCTTATATAGCTTTTGTAAAAATATCGCTGTATTGTTGTATGTATTATCAGTTGATAATGCTCGCTATGAGCAAAACTGGTCCTCCATAGAACTACATTATAAAACTTTGAAAAAATAGCAATGTTGTAGAACAAAAACTAAGTTGATATATTTTTACGTAATATTATTATTGCTTGGGAAAAGAAGTTTTGGGTACCATTTAATTTCGCTTTTTGCGTCCCCTCTTTAAAATGTTTTTTTTTTTTGTAAATGAGATATTGTTGAATCTTGAGTGATTTATTTATTTTATTATTCAAAAAAAAAATACAAATAATGGCATTACAGCCGCCGCCAATACACCATGCATTTGACAAATGTAAATACATTTATTTAAGTATATACATATATACACGCATACCTGTATCTACGTAATAAAAATTCCAAATCGTGGGTGTAGAAACATACGGGCGTAACTACAAAAATGGCTGTTTTAAGCTAAATATGGCATTGTCATGCTCAAATGCAGTTTTATAAGATATAAAAATATGAAATCTTGTACGATGAGCGGTTTGATTTTCGGTTTTTCTGCAAATCCGTAAGCACACAGCTCAAAATTGGAAACTGTTTTGCCATTTATCTCAGTTCGTTGTTTTTGTAGTTTGTAGTCATAAGAAAAGAGAAAGAAAAAAAAAAGGTTAAAAATAGTCACAGAAGTCAACCGAGTGAGTTCCGACAAAATCAACTTGTATTCATAAAATATAGTATTCGTCTGAACTCACTCACGTCAATATGAAATATGTTCGACATCCGAAGTAATGCGATGTAAAATTGATAAAGCTCTTCCCAGTGGCATCCGCATTATGATATATTGGTTTGATTTAACTTTGTATCTATCAGTTATATTCAGCCAATTCAATGACGGACAGGCTAAATTTTCTCACCTAAAGAGTGGCTAAATTTCTGCACGTCTCCGAACAGCGCTTGAGAGTCACCGTGTGGAATCATAAATGGATTTGGCTTTGTGCTTTATTTGTTATGAATGTTTGTTGCCATTTTTCTAAGTAGATACATAATGGGAGTCGCAAATTTGATTTCCATACGACGCGAAGAGTTCAACTCATTTATTTTGCAAACAAGTGGTGAATAATTTTCTTTACAAAGTGCAAATAGATGATATTTTTATGAGCATAGGCGTAACGTGGTATATGTCTGATGAAATGAGAAAATTTATAACATATTATTTCATCATTATACTGTACCTAGAACGTTCAAGTAGTTTCAATAGAAAGGTGGGCTACAAGTAGGGTTGCCAATTAAAAAAAAAGTCCTTGCATGAAATACATCCTGAGCATGGTGATATCAGTCGATAGTTTTCTCTGAAATTTCGAGACAGTTAGACATATTTTACATACATTCAACCGGCAACACATTTCCGAGAAAATCCCGGCCAATCCTGGACCCTAGAGCAGTGGTTCTCATGTGCGGCCACCAACAGCTTCACAGAAAATATTGATATTTAGAAAAAATGTGGTTTTATAAGTTAATTTGTCAATAAAGACTCTTAAAATTTTATATTTAGGACGTATTTAATACTAATAGTAAATGGCCCTAGAGCTACAAGATAGAAAACTGCATAACTGCAAACAATGTAAAAAAAATATTTTGATTGAATTGTCATTCACCTGGTAGAACTCCATTATAAAAAGGGTGAAAAAATAACAATGAATGTACATATATAAGTTCTACAAAAATTACTTACTTACGTGGATAAAAAGCTTTCAACCATATAATTTTTGACGAACTAAAATACATTGTAATTTTTTCGACGTGCTAAAAAATGTCTAGAGGCTCGGTCCTGGATTCCGACATGGCTTAAAAATTGCACTTTCCTTTCACAAAAAATATTTATTAAAATAAACTATATAGATACTTAAGTAACTACGTATTTTTCATCACAATTTGTTATAGTTGCAGCTAGGAAAGATTTATTAATTAATATCTGTGACAGATGACTTTTTTGAAATAAGAACATTTGTGTCAATAAACAATAAATGAATAAACGTAGAGCAAAACTAATAGACAACATTACATCAATACAAACGAATAATTCGAAAATAGAATGAAGCGGATACACGTCAGACCTGTCAAAAAAAGACATTTTGAATTGGGTATTGGTAATTTTAATCGTTTCTTCGAACTCGAAGATAAATTCAACATCAATCAAGAACTTATTCAAATTCGATTCGAATAAGGTGCAGTGACGCTACTGTATTATGTGCAAATGAAATATTTAATGACTCTTCACACAATGATTTCACGGCCAATGAAAAATATGACACGTCAAAGTTATAAACAACCAACAACGCCACCAAGAATTTGGTGACGAGGAGATGAATTGTTATTCTTTACGTTGAAAATAAATGATCGATTGGCCACGGAAGAAAGTGTCGTAAAACGGGGTGAATAGAGACTATTTTTACCCTTCACGACTATGTATCTTCATACCTACCCAACATAATTCAAATATAAATGGTTTAAAACTTGTTTCTATGATCCTACTACACATTCATGACAATATTTTTCAAATATTCACTATCGTTATTAAGACACAGTCAATTTTGTTCGATGTCTCTATTCATATTGAATCGCGGTGAATAGAGACGAGAGAGGGTAAATAGTTACTTGGCAGGTGAATAGAGACAAAAATACAGATTGAAATGATTAGAATATATGAATCTCTATTCACTCCGATTGACGGTACTTATTAACTAAAAACAACATGATTGATTTTAATTTTGGTGCAATAAAAGAGAAGTTTATAAGTGGTCAAAAAGTAAGGATGCACAGGCATCGAACTTAAACATGCTTGTTTCAATTTTGGCCAATCATTAAGTTGGTTTGGTTTTGTCATTCGAGAGATAGTATTATAATCATTGTAATACGGTAAGAAAAATAACAATGTATTTAAATTCTACATAAATTATTTTATCAATTTGTTGATAGCTATTTCGGCTTACGCCCTCGTCAGAACTATGTTTTAAACGTGTATTAGAGATAGCTTATATACCTAGGCTAGACAGGGTACACTATACATCCTCTTCTCTGTTCCGCCATCCCTACATCAACATCAACAAATATGTATGTATATAAAATAATTTATGTAGAATTAAAATACATTGTTATTTTTCTTACCGTATTATAATGGAGTTCTACCAAGTAAATGCCTACTCAATCAATAATCATTGTAAATGATTATATATAAACAGTAAAAAATACATTGGATACTTAGGAAAGTTGTGCTAAAGTTCAATCCTTGTTTTTGTCTCTATTCACCCCGCTTTGCGGTACGATATTCACCCGAGATACTGTCAAATTAAACACAATTTTATCACGGTGGCATTTTTTGGAAAGAAGAGAAATCGGCGAATACATTTTTAGCCTACACCATACTGTCGCACGATTTCTTGACTTTTATATGTCATTATGTTCCGTTGTAGATTGAAGCCGAGATAATAATATCATAATTTATTTCGCCTACTAATCTAATCGAACTAAAATACCATATTTTTATTGAAAATGGCTGTGCCTGATAGATCGAAACATCAGATAATAAAGCACGTTTTGTTTTAAGACGAAACCAGTCATAATGATAAAGACATAGACAAAATGATCAGCATAATTCATGTCATAATCTTCGTCTGATACGCACATATTATACAAATCAAGTTTTTCATCCCGTTCTTCTACAGTAGGTCATGTGAATCTTAATTTTTAGGTTTTCTCCGTCAATACTTGATGGAATGGTGTTAAAATAAAAATAATAAGACATGTTCATTTCGTATTTCAAGAGCCACAGCTCTGTCGTTAAAAAAACTCGGCTCTGACTCCAGCATTGACCAAAAACCAGGGCTGTGGAGTCGGAGTCAGCGCGGCGTTTTGGCCGGAGTCGTACTCGGAGTCGGAAATTTTGAAAAGTTTTAACTTTGTATTTTTGCATTTAATATGTAAAATTTGGCTTTTGGCCGCATTGATAAGGTTGATATTTAATTGAATACACATAAATAAGAAAATTAGGTGGAAAAAGTGACGATATTAACCTTTTTTTAGTCGGAGTGGTGTTTTTGGTCAATGTCGGAGTCGTAGTCGGTAGTCGTGGTTTTGGTAAATGCTGGAGTCGGAGTCGGACTTTTTATTACCGACTCCACAGCCTGCCAAAAGCACGACTCCGACTCCGACTAATGAATGTTTAATTTTGTCACGTTTTTCTTCCTACCTTTCCCATTTATGTGGATTAAATTAAATATCGACAGCCAAATTTTATAGATGCCATATGCATAAATAAAAACTTCAAACTTTTAAAATGTTTGTCACGCCTCCGACCCGACCAAAAAACTCCGAATCCATGACTCCACAGCCTTGCTTATTCCACATTAGATTTATTAAGATCAGGACCGGTTTCACTATCTTCGTATTGCATTGTATAATTAAATTTCTTCGTGGTTGTCTTTAATGACGTTGATACTCGAACACGTCGCGTATTTGAGACACCAGTCACAAGGGCAGTTCAGCTGATCAATGCACTGCCAATCCTGCAGAACAATGACATTTATAATACTCGCGATGAGCGAAGCCGGTCCTGATCTTAATAAATCTAATGTGGGCTAAGTAGTAAAAATGTGTTTTAATATTTATTATTCTGAATCTATTCGTACCTACTCTAGTAACGTTCATTTTTTTCCTTGAACTCTCGGCTGTGACAATGAAAATAATAGAACAAATTTACTATAGGAATATAATCCTTACAATTGGAACCCGAACCCGGGCGGTCCGCTTGATAAAATAAAAACAGTTCATTTCAGCCGGCAATCGGCGCATGTATGCAAAACAATGCCTTTTTTGTTCGTCGCCGATTGTAAAAATTAATAATAAATTCTATTCGAAAACTGCTGACGGACCCGCCGCCATTTATAGGCAAGCGAAAAATAAGAAACGATCTCAGTGGGTGGATTTGGATTTAATGAAATTAGTCGCACCAGAAAAAATCTATCTTTCATCTCCATTTTTATTTTAGTTGTCTCACAGTGTATTCGCAATGACTTTTATTCGCCATTATTTCTTATCCATACACAATTTCATTATTTGCTAAACTTATCGGAATTCAGAGTATTAGATCAATTGGCATGGCATATTTTCTTGGCTCATCAAGCCGCTTGAATTCTTGTATATTCTGAAAATTAGGTTATCTATCTAGATCTATATACATATTTTAATATATTAATTTTATATGAAACGATTAACATTGTTACATTTTCATGAGCTTTTCACAGATGAACCAGGTTTCACCTTTTGGCATCTTCAGGCATCAAGTGTACGGATGAACTTGTACCGACAGTTCAGGGTAACAGGCAGAAAACATTATAAGAACCACTAAACCTATCGTATTCCAATTCTTTATCATGCATTTGTCTTTCAAAATTTGATATAAATAACCCACTTTATATGCGTATGTAACCAATTTAAAATGAGCGTGATGAGCGAAACCGATTCTGATCTTTATAAACATAGTTGTAAGTCTTACAAATAAAATATGTATTATTTATTGAAAGAGATTTGACAGTTAGCACCTAAACCCTTTGCGCTTCTCAATATATTTTTTTTCTTTCCAGCAACTCTTCAATACGTGGGTGTAGGGACATACGGGCGAAACTCCAAAAACAACGAACTGAGATAAATGGCAAAACAGTTTTCAATTTTGAACTGTGTTCTTACGGATTTGCAGGAAAGCCGAGCAATATCTGGTAAACGGCTCTTCGTACAAGTTTCAAATTTTGATATCTTATAGAACTGTATTTGAGCATGAAAATGCCATATTTAACTCAAAACAGCCATTTTTGTAGTTACGCCCGTATGTCCCTACACTCACGAATAGATTTGAGAAATTGATTGATATCACAGGGCTTGCGGATTTATTTGCACGGTTAAACGAAATACCGAAAAACATACCACATTATAACATGTTACAAACTTTACTTAAGACACTCAATTCAATAAAATACGGTTTTTGAAATAAGGATTATTAAAAATTGTCGGTCCCTGTGGTCTAGTGGCAAGAGCTTTTCCTTAGCGATCAGGGGGCCTAGGTTCAATTCCTGGCAAGGTTAGATTCTTTCAATTGAAAAAAGAGATCTTGGGCTGGGTGTATGTTATTTATCGTTGATTTTGTGCACAACTGATTCATTATTTATCATCGAGTTAATCTCGTATGACTTTCACCATTAAGAATATTTGGCGCATTGGCGTAAGCTGTAATGCCAAATATTTTATAATAAATAATTTTTCAGCCACGTTTTACAATAATGAGCAGGCTTAGAGTCCTAGACGTTAAAAGTGACGTATTTCATTAAAGGAGCGTAATATAAGCGTATAATCAATGGTATATAAAATGAAGCTACGTTAAAACGATTATCCAAATTAACAGCTATTAACTAGAAAGCAATTAAGAAGCAAGTGTATAACGTTAATTATTTTTGCAAACACTGTGTACTTAAAGGAGATTGTAACAGTTATGTTAATTCGAAACAAAGCTGGTTTTGCCATTTTTGTTTAACAACTAAGCAAAATACTTTTTGGGTGCCACCTCACAAGGACTGCGCTAATGGCGTTTAATATCTTCTATCGTTTACTGAAAACATTTCACATGAATCACGTTATTAATCTAAATAAACAGTTATGCGATGATGCCATTCTCGCAAAAATTTCGTTTGAACAGACTGTCAATGTTGTAATTATTTATCCCAAAACAATATTGATAAAGCATCAGACAAAGAATATGGCGATTGAAATTATTTTTACTGTTTAAATTGAATAAATGTTTGATAAGATGATATTTAACAGCCGGCTAGAATCAGATATGACATACCGATGTCATGATATAATCTGCCAAAAGTAATTAAATTAATAATATATGGAGTATTATAAAACTTGTCTTTAATTTTCATTCTTTTGCAAAGTAAAAATTGTGTCATTGATTTAATTCACATTCCTTTGTTAAACTATATCTAAATCCAAAGATATTTGAAATACAATTTAACAAGATACTTTTCTAATGTTTTGAATCTAGATTAGTGGTTCTTGTATACAAAGGGTTTTATTTTACAAAAAAATGATATGGCATACGAAATTTTTGAAAATGGAAGAAGTTGATAACGGCATTTTTCAATTTTTATCTTTTCGCAGTGATTTCCTAGATAATTTGACACAAATTTCAAAATTAAAATTAAAACATACTCAAATAGATTTTTTTAAACCACTTAAATTTTTGAAATTGTTTATTTTTTTAAATCCGCTTCTTTTTTTCAGAAGGCGGTGCATGAAAATTTAAAAACACTTTAAAACACATATTAGATTAAAATCGTCAAAGCATTAATTTCAATTCAATAAATAAGAAATACTGAAAAATGACTTTAATAATAATACAGTAAATATGTAACTGTATACCGTTAAACACGTCCATATTAAGAATTAATAGTTAACTAATCACTCTCGCTACATTTCTTTTATAAGACTGGATGGGTGATTTTTAACATCACAAACATCCATGCCTACGACTAGAAATCCTTCTTCAAAGATTCATACTTTCATTAGATGGCAAATAAATTTTAGGTACGTTTTTGTGTAATTTCGTTCTTATTCTAATATTAGTATTGCTACCCGGCGTCGCTCGGACTAAGCGACCAATAATTATGTAATGTTATATCATTCGACATAATTATATCACAATATCTAACATCCAAAATAGAGTTATAATAAAATCACAAACTTTATTTAATTTGATGACAGCCCCATTCTCGCCCATTAAAATGTCCATATTCAAGGAAAAAATCTAATTTGCTGTCAAAGAAATGTCAAATAATACCTTCACGTAAATAAAAACATTATTATATAAAAAAAAGCCGGGAAAAGTTCAGTAGAAGACTAATTTATTACATTTTGACTAAATGTCTTCGCCGATAAAAAAATCAAACATATTTTCTTTCATATTCGTTTTTATGGCAACTTAATGACCAACAATGCAAAAGGGAATTACAGACCCACAGACATACATCCCCCGTTTCGGTTTTATATATAAGATAACATAATACAGTTCATTCGACTATATCAAACTCTAGTGGCAAGAGTTTTACCCCGTGGATCAGGTGGACCGTTTCACGCCCCGGCAAGTTCAGATTTTTTCAATTGAAAAAGAGATCTTGGAAACGGGTGTATGTCATTTTTCGTTGAGTTGTTCTCGACTGATTCATTATTTATAATCAAGTATATCTCGCATTAGTTTTACAATTAAAATATTTAGCGCATTTGCATTAGCTGTTGGGCCAAATATTTTTTCTATGATTAAAAAAATACTGTATGTAATATTATAAAAGCTTAAAGAGTAATTTTGTTAACTCCACTTTTGGCCAAAATTGACTTTAATGCCATTTTGTTGTATCATGCAATTTTCATGTCCGTAAAATTTTTATAACGAAAACTTATTTGAGTGCATCGTAAAAACATTTTGGGAAAATTTGATAACTCCATTGTCGTTCTAAAACCTACTCTTCTAATTATCCAACTCCACCATTGTCACCTGTCATTCATTCGTTGTTTTTCAGCGGTGGTATAAAAAAATCGTTAGAAAGTCCCATTTAAAAATTATCCCGATCGGTTTGAAATTACCAAAATAATCACCCGTTTGTACCCTCTCCTGCACAATTGACAAAAACGGAGATAGAAAATTTACTCTTTAAGCCATCGATATCATTTTTCGTTGAGTTGTTCTCGGCTCATTCATTATTTATAATCAAGTATATCTCGTTTATCACTGTTTATATTAGTATATACTATCTCGACTACATGGCTGAAGTGCGGAGTTTTTAGTTGTCGATGGCATCGAAAAACGGTTGTTTCTTTTAAAATAAAGATGGTTTTATAATTGGCTTAGTCTCTGTTCGATAAAAACGATGAAATAGTAGTATTAAAAAGAAAACAGCTTTTCTCAAATGAAAACGCTTCCGACATAATTGTTTACTAACGATATGTATTGCTGAGAGAAATCTTGCGGTGGCAACATATCTATTTAATATGATTTACGTGCATAGACAAACATTTTTTTGCACCTTTTGCGGTCCATGTATGATTCACCGCACGAGTGTAGAAAAAGTATGTTAATGGTTTAGGTGGAATTCATAGTTAATTGTCATATACGACGAATCGATGACTGTAACATTGTGTCACTTCGTCAAAAGACTACAACATATACCAAACCCAGTTTCGTGACTGAAATGCTAAACCGTTTTGGTCAACAACAAAAAAACATAGCTTCTATTTGACGGAGCTTCAAGTTCTAAGCTGTCGAAGTTCTTCCAGTCTCATTCGTCTCTAAGTTGAGTGTAGGGATTCCAACTCGTATATTCGAATATTCGATATCCGGATATATTCGACCCCTTTTAAACTATTCGATATTCAGATATTTGGGAAAATATCCGGATAGTATTCATATTCGAGGAAAGTTCACATCACAATTTCTCCACATTTAAAGAATAGTTATGAATATCCCAGGTAGTGGTTTTTTTGCCTTCGCCCAACTCGGGTGCTATCAATATCATATCATAATACTTTATTTTAATGAACCGGCTAGGACTCGGGTCTAAAAAGAACCTTTATTACCGTAATTTCATTTATTATGCAGCTGCTTGATTTTAAATATTGCAATTCAATTAAACTGTATTGAAATGCGTATTCATATTTTTTGTCTCTATCTATGATTTTACAAAAGTGGGAAAAGATTTAGTCTTAAATTATTATAAAATGTTTATATATAAGTGAACAAGGAAACGTTAATCGTGCAATATCTCTATTTGCGTGCGAGTTAAACGATTATTTATTAAAATCTTAAAAATCGAGACCACAGAGTCAGCTTGCAAAAGCAACTGGTAAATTCTTGTTTATTAAAATATGTTTTTTAAATCATTATTTTGTTCATAATTATCATACTATTGTACAACATTTAAGCCATGTCAAAACAATCCGGATATCCGAATATATCCGAAAAGCTTAAGTTTTACTATTCGGTATTCGAATAGTTGGAATCCCTAGTTGAGTGCTTTCTTATTCATTCATATCATCATAGTGGCTACAATTAGTCGATCGATTGTCATCTTCAACGGTAGTCAATTAACTTTAACTTGCTGTTATCTATAAATTTAATGGGAATGGGATCAGCTAGGAGTAATTTGTCTAATTGATCGACTCTGATTCCCGACTAAGATTGGATGGTCATGAGCAGTGGCGGCTGGTGACAAGAATATTAGAGATGGCAAAAAAGCCTATTTATTCGATAAATTTATCCTACATCTTTTGAGCTGAGGACCAAGACAAGCTCTTACTAAACGTAACAAAATAAATATATGCGACAGGCTTGTGCAAATTTATACATGAATTCGGCATTTTTTTCCAGGGAGATTTTTGCACCGTTCAAACAAAACTTCTGTCTACAAAGTTTGCATTTGGCGTGGTAATTACTGTTTGTTATGTCAACTCTGTTCAAGAAATTACAGAATATGCACCGCTTATATCATCAGCTGACTTTGACAAACGTATTTTTATAAATTTGGCGAAGTTCGTTAAATATTTTTATATTATCGCCTACTACAATATTTAAATTTTAATATTGCTTGAATATTAATGAGGAGATCAGTGCACCATTGCATCAATATAAAGTTCATCCTTGGTAAGAAGATATTTTTCACACTATAGACATTGGTTAAGATGAGAGAGTTATAAGAGGGTTTACAGTACAATCAAAACACATGTATTTAGTTGGAACACGTTCAATTTAATTAATTGCAACACATTGCACTTCAAGTGCAATACATACTTGAGTATGTTTTAAAAAACGTAACATCTGTCATTGCATGTCATTAGATAGATAGTCGGTAATTGGGAAACGTGAATATTCTACGCGGCCACTCAGTGTTACCACTGCAGTCAACTCAAAAAAAACACCAGCAATAGACAAAATATTGTCAAATTAATCAGCAATATTTTCCGTCAATTTTTGGTTGTTATTCACAATTTAAATTTAAATCAAAATGGCGTGACATAGCATGGTACCCAGCATTCTGATAGTCAAAGATAATCGTCTCTTATTCTGTCACTATTATGACGATTCGTAAGTTTATACAATAAAAAAAAACACTATCTGTCATGTCAACCAAGTGTATGACATAATCTCTTTAGCATGACGCATTAGTTCAAATATAGTTTTTTTTGTTTATTCAGGTTATCAATAATCTTCCGAGTATAGAATTTCGTTTGTTAATACACACCTTATTGTAAATATAATAAAAGTTCGTTGACCTCTTTATGATGTTACCATTCATAGACAATTATCGTATATTATACATACATATCTATGACAAAATGTTTACTCACTCAATATTGATTTCTAGCCCATATTTGATTACTTTTTTACAAACTGATTTCGTATTTCGTTAATAATAAGCCAAACAATATTACATGTATATGACAATAGCTTCACGTTTAGTTTGAGTATAGCAGAAAATTTGCTTTGTATTCCAAAAACTCATTAATTTCCATTAAACATTTAAAAACAGCAACATCAACCTTCATTGCAATGTTTGGCAATCTTTTTAGTATAAGATAGACACGAATGACTTACTTATGACAAAGAAAATATTAATACACACTTTAAATGAATATAATTTAATATATATAAATATATTATAGTAAGTGTTGAAACTCCGATAAAAATCCCGATACTGCATACTTTTTAGGAAACATATTCCCTGATAGATTAATTGTTGGTTGCTTCCGCATTTTTTTAAAACATCAGTGTATGTATGTCTGTGGGTCTGTTATTCCCTTTTGCATTGTTGCCATAAAAACGAATATGAAAGAAAATATGTTTGAATTTTTATCGGCGAAGACATTTAGTCAAAATGTAATAAATTAGTTTTCTACTGAATTTTTCCTTTATGTTCATTATTTACGTGAAGGTATTATTTGACATTTCTTTGACAGCAAATTAGATTTTTTCCTTGAATTTGGACATTTTAATGGGCAAGAATGGGGCTGTCATCAAATTAAATAAAGTTTATGATTTTATTTTTACTCTATTTTGGATGTTAGATTTTGTGATATAATTATGTCGAATGATATAACATTAAATAATTATTAGTCGCTTAGTCCGAGCGACGCCGGGTAGCAATACTAGTAATAAATTAAACAAACAAACAGGGTTTTTAGTCCAAAAGCGTTACACTTTCCCAAAAGAGTTTATAAATCTTTACTGTTTGACAGCATCGAGAGAATAGAAAATTAAAGGGTAAGATTATCATTTTGTAAGCTGATAAGACTCCATCCAATAATCTTACCGTAAGATAATATATGCATATCTATTTTTTTAAATAAATGAACACAATTTGAGATCAATCAAAAGTCTCTTCACATCACTGCTATCGTATTTTCTAACGTTAATTTGAGGATCTCTTGTTTCCATAATTGTTTCAATGTATCAGGCGCACATCATTTATAAAGATGTATGTCAAGTTTTCCAAATATAAATATGTAATAACATCATTTGTTTCGTGCTATATGTATGTACTAGAAAGAATTTTAAGCTAAGAAATTTGTTTTGGCGACTATATTTTTTATAATATTAAGTTATAGTTATGTATCAGGCGATCATACAATAAAGAAGGTATGTATTTTCAGTATTATTATTTCATTAGACAATTATCTGTTTTGTATTTTAAGTATGAATATTTGTATCAATGTATCAGGCGAACATAAAGTGTAGAAGATAGAACGTTTTTAAATATCCTATACAAAATCCTTCCTGAGGCCACCACTATCGTTTATCCGCAAAACCAGTCCAAAGTCCGTCGAACGCCTCACGCTCCGACCGCACGCTCCGAGCAAATCCCCTGGCCGATTGCGATTACGCTGTGATGTTTTCCGTCACGGAATAGCGTGGGAGTAAATTGCCGGCGTAGCGTAGGTGCAACGCGCAAAAATGGATATGAACGAGAGGCGGGTGACGTCATCGGTGCTGCCAAACCAGATATCGAACGGGGGACATTAGACTTCACCTGATACGCCGTTTACTGTGACTATACATCATCAGCCATCATGGAACATTCTCCAAGATTCATATAAAGATATTTTTTAAGTATTCTGTCTTAATTTGAACATGATCGATCGCTAAACTTTCTCCCCCACAATATTCATTTCTATAATCTATCTACTATACTACCTAAGTCCGCTCCCAATGCGGAGCATATGGATTCTTTAATGAATCTATATGAACAGATTTTTGTATGATAACTGTTTGTCAGTTAGGAGCTCAATCTCTCTTTTTTTGAAGAGAGTAGGAATGGAAAGAATAGAACAAGAAAATAACTAGTGCTTAGATAATCGTTTTTGCTACGTCTCACTCTTAGGGTCGGATGGGTATGGGAGGTTATTGTATACAACACAGACATCCATGTCCCCGAACAGAAATCAATAATTTGAAAGAAAAAATAAACTGATCAGAACCTGTGCGCTCCGCAACATAAGCCAACGACGTTGACGCTCGACCACGAAGCGGACAGCTTATTAACTATAATATGATTACTTTTAAGGTGTTCACTGTCAATACTTGGTGGAAAGGCATTATAATAAAAATAATAATACATTTTTAGTACTTTTCCACATAAAATTTATTTGATCAGGACCGGTTTCGCTCATGGGGAGCATTGTCATCCGTTGAAAATGCTCGCCATGAGCGAAACCGGTCCTGATCAAATAAATTTTATGTGGGAAAAGTACTAAAAATGTATTATTATTTTTATTATAATATGATTTATCGATTTATTTATCTATCTGTAACGCACAGCATAACATATCATTTCATTTTTATCCGCTCCCATTACTGAACGCATGGATTCTTTATCCAGATTCTCAATGAAAGATATTTTATGGAAACTTGATTCTAATAGAATTTTGCTACGAATGCACTTGTCGTTAGAATCAGAATGGTAAAAGAATGTGCAAGCAATACATTCATGAAATTGTCACTCGGACAATACAACCGAAGATATCGATGTAGAATACCACTCGACTACAGGCCTGGCTATCAATTAAACAGACTTTTTATGAATCGTATTCAACAACAATTTGTATACTCCGTGCCACACATAGATTTGTACTATGTAAACTTTTAAGTGTTTTTGTTATGTCTTAATTTATGAAACTGGCGTGGCAAAAAAAAAGGACATGATGTCACGCAAATTATAATAGCGGCTTTTGAAATGCATAATAGAAATTTAATATTTTATATAATATTTAATTTATCATTTCCTGTTCCCATAATGTTCATTTTTTGAATAAAATGATTGAAGTTTTGGACGTCCTCAATCGATAAATTATGCACACGCCGTTTTTTATAACTCATATTGTTTCAAAAGCAAAAACGGTAATGTGCTGTTTGTTTCCAGGAAACAATAAAAAGTATTTAACTAAAATAATTCGTTCCTTCTAGCACTTTGATTTTACTAACTAATAGTATTTGGCATTTAAATATTTTAAATTGCCTCACCTTATTAATGTCTTCGATTTCAATATTTTTTTTTTAACATGGCTTGAATAAAAAAGCAGTTTAGAAATACTAACGATAAAAAACAAACTGCAAAAACAGTGTCTTTCACTTCCCCATATAAAATCAAGATATATTGGCCATAGTGAATAAATCTTATCAATTACTGTCCCGTTCCGATTCATTCTTTCAATACGTATCAATGCATACAGAAAATGGGTTTAATTCCTCTAGAATTCTCCACAAGTCATTATTTTCAAAAGTACAAAAAGTTATGTATAATTCTCATTGGACTCTTTCGAATCGATGCATCTACTCTGTTTCCCAGTTACGCTAAGTTTTTCTAGAATGGGAAAGCAAGTAATTAGTAATGATTCTAAGATATCTGTAGGTACTGCCGATCCATGCAAGAAGGCAGTGAGTGACTCTGACAAACTTTCGACCAAAATTAGGTTTTTTGAAGATTTACAATTGTCAATTTATGAAAGTGGTTGATGCGAAAATGAACTAATTTCTTTGTAAACATGCAGTAAGTTGTTGCATTGACAGTCTCTTTGCTAAGAAAACTAGAGTTGCTGCTTTTTTTCTTAGAAATTCCTTTAGCAGATGTCCATTTTTTCACAAGGATCAAGAGTGTTTCAATTATTAAACTGCTATAAAAGTGAGCACCATATATATATATATATTCCGAAAATATTTAGCAAATGGCATTCATTAATCAATTTCAGACATTTT
Source organism: Himalopsyche kuldschensis (assembly GCA_028554975.1). NCBI lineage: Eukaryota > Metazoa > Arthropoda > Insecta > Trichoptera > Rhyacophilidae > Himalopsyche > Himalopsyche kuldschensis. The sequence continues at coordinate 3,129,471 of JAHFWI010000025.1, forward strand.
GCGAGTTACTGCTTTCTTCATTGGAAGGGCAATAAAGTGTCAAACAAGTCACCTTCCTTCAATTCAAAGAATAGTTTCTATGGATATAATCATTCGGAAACGATGCAAGACTTGTACTTAAATTTGATCACGGCACCAAGAGAAGAAGAATTAATTAAATTATGATTAGGTTGTTTGTTGGTGTTGTAAAGTGCATTAGAAGTGTTGGTCATAATATTAAATGATGAATGCTAAGAGGCGGAAACGGCAAATTAAAATTGAAAAACATAAATCAAACACAAGGTTAAAAAGGTTATTCAAGTAATCAGTGGTACAGTTAAGTAATTCATCGGAACCGTATCTATTTGATAACGATATTATTTGGCATCATATATTAATAACATATTAAAGTTTGCCAGGAAATAAGGTTGATTCTATTTAATTATTATTCAATCAATTTCTCAATTTATTATCGCTCATTGAAATAGGATATGCTATAATATATCCGCATGTAATTGTTATAAATCAATATAAATGTCAAAAAATTGTCTTTGGATTCGCGGATATTTCGATACGGTTTGAATTTTAAATGTCGAACAATCTTTTTTATTTTCTTTTATGGCTACAAAACGGATGAATTAAATAAATGCAACTTTTTAAAAACACTTATTTTACAGTTATAAAGATTTCGTGAAAGAAATATGATACTATTTTTTATGGAATTTCTATCAAAAACAATTTGGATCATGTAATTACATATTAACAATTACCAGTGCAAAAACAACACGTAAAATACACGAAACAGTTTTGAAACAAAATAACCTTCAAATAAATTTTATTGATTTACTTGGTAGAACTCCATAATAGCACGGTGAAAAAAGTGCGATATATTTAATTTATATGGTTGATAGGTAATTCGGCTTACTATGTTTAAACCCAGATTAGCTTTCACTTCGATAAATACATAAAAGCAACTTGTCACATTTAATAATGTATTATTACAATAAAAAATTAGGATGTTAGAACAAAAGATGTATTGTGTACCTTTTCTACACCAGTATATATAGGTAAGCAAATCTATGCTTAAACATAGTACTGGCGATAGTGTTAACCAAATATATTGCAATTTTTGTAGAATTAAAACACTTGTCCGGTCCGTGGCGCAGTGTCAACGGCGTTGGCTTGCGTGCCGGATCGCCCGTGTTCGACTCCCGGTACGAGCGGATTTTTTCAGTCGATAAATCTGTTCAAAGGCATGGGTGTTTGTGTTGTTGAAAATCCCTTTCCACCTTTACGATCCCAAAAAGAGCGACGCATAGTGACAGCGATTAACTAATCACTGGTCCTGTCCTAGTCCTCGTATCCTTTCCATTCCTACTCTCGTCGTCGTAAAAAAAAAAAAAAAACATTGCTATTTTTTTCACCGTGTTTCAAATACATTGTTTGCGACGACCACTAAAAGTAAATAAATGCTTTTAATTCATTTTCTCGCGTGTATATTTAAATTTGTTGATTACATTTGACTTGATAATACGTATGTGAATTGAATTTAATCGCTACAATCAGGAAGATTATTTATTTATTGTTCAGTACTTAGCAATGTGTACAAACAAATAAACGCACTGCATACATGACTTAATGAAAACGAACACAGAATGTACTGTTGATGAATAGTTAATTGTAATACGGAAAGAAAAATAGCAATGTATTTTAATTCTACATAAATTATTTTATATATTTGTTGATAGCTATTTCGGCTTACGCCTTCGTCAGAACTATGTTTAAAACGTGTATTAGAGATAGCTTATATACCCTTTGCTAGACAGGGTGCCTCCTACATAATCTCTTTCTGTTGGAACCATACCTACGTCACATGAAAGAATTTAAATAAGTTTGATTTATTGGTCTAAAGTAATGGTGGGAAACAATAATTTGGGTATTTTTGGGGTATTGATCGCGTGAAAGCACTTAAAATCTGCAATTTCTTTCTAAGCGCTTTCACGCAATTTCTAACTTAAAACAATTTAAAATAGATGCACTTAGAAATTGCAGATTTTAAGTGCTTTCACGCGATCAATACCCCAAAAATACCCAAATTATTGTTTCCCACCATTACTTTAGACCAATAAATCAAACTTATTTAAATTCTTTCACGTGACGTCGGTATGGTTTCAACAGAAATAGATTATGTAGGAGGCACCCTGTCTAGCAAAGGGTATATAAGCTATCTCTAATACACGTTTTAAACATAGTTCTGACGAAGGCGTAAGCCGAAATAGCTATCAACAAATATTTAAAAATAATTTATGTAGAATTAAAATACATTGTTATTTTTCTTTCCGTATTATAATGGAGTTCTACCAAGTAAATGCCTACAGAATCAATAAATAGTTAATTGGATAAATACGAGAGAATTCAAAATGGAAGTTAAAGTTATAAATTTTGGAGACGTTTACTTAGTCTTGGGGTCATTGGTTTCGATTATACATACTTTATTTATTCGGTGACAAATTCAAACAGCCTAAACTGTGTAGTGAGAAAGAGTCAATCGTTTATCTTATGGAAATATAAGAATCGCATTGAATCACTCGATTGAAAATGGATGGTAATTAAGCTTGAATTGAGTCGCGAGTAATTTTTTTTCTCGCTTTTACAGTGCAGTGTGTTGCAGTGAGAAAACCAATGTCTTGTGGGGAATGCAATACAATTCGAATTGTGATTCATTTGTTTTCGATACACGGTAAAACGAGCTGCATCAAATATATTGTTGTGGTTTTCGATCTAAGGTCGATATGCCTACAAATGAATATTAATTACGGCGGTTTCTATTTGCCTTTTTCTTTTCAGTGTGAAACCGGTCCTGATCTAAATTAATTAATTGAGAACAAACAATGTTTTATTATTTTTTAATTTAATGCTTTTCTACCAGTGTAGACCTTAAGTGTGATAAATATAATTTATTTACACGAATATAAAATTGGTCGGGTCCGTGGTCGAGTATCAATGTCATTGGCTTCGATTTGACACGGGCTTGAGTTCCAGTCTCGACTGTTTTATTTTTCAATCGAATTATTGATTAACAATTATTGATAACATACAATACTCTGCCACACTCATCAGATCCTAAAAACGGGATGTTACCAGATTATATGTTACAGATGATTGGCTAACCACTAGTCCTGTCTTAGTCCTAGCCAGTATATCACTTCTCTCTTCGAAAAGGAGAGGTTGTGAAATTGAGTATCAAGCTGGTTTGTAGAACGTTTCGGTTGAGATGAAATCCACGCTTATTTGACAAATAATAAGACATGTTTAGTACTCATTCCACATTAAATTTATTAGATCAGGACCGGTTTCGCTCATGGCGTGCATTATCAACTAATGTTGATATTAATAAAATATTTGGCATTACAGCAAATGCGCCAAATATTTGTTTAATTATGAAAGTCATACGAGATTTACTCGATGATAAAAAATGAATCAGTCGTGAACAACTCAACGATTAATTACATACACCCAGCCAAAGATCTATTTTTCAAATAAGTAAATCTGACCTTGCCAGGAATCGAACCCGGGCCCACGTGATCGCTAAGACAAAGCTCTTGCCACTATGGCCTATGGTCTGGACTGACCGATTATAAAGCCATTCCACCAAGTATTGACAGTGAACACCTTAAATGTGACAAATGATAATGATAATTTAACAATATCTTAAGAATCGCTAATATAATATATCTTAGATATGCCAGTATTAACCTCAATATGTAAAAAACAGTTTTTATTTAATAGCGTGGAGAGAAAACAGTTATATATTTTATACAATGAAGTTTTACGAAATATCTGAATAAATTATGTATTATAATATTGCCAGTGTTCGAAAAAAGCGTTAGGTTTTTAATCTTAAATATCCATGACTGCATGGCTTGGCCGATTACAGATTCCAACAACGTCAACAGCCATATTTCAAGTATTATTTTAGATTAATTGTACAGTTTTGTGGATTTATGGAAATGATTCCAAGTATTGTCAAGTTTTCAGACACCGCAGGACGTTTTATTCTCGATAACAGCTTTTTTTCGATAAGACTACGTCATGAATAAAAATAATAATTTTTGCATAGTGAAAATATGAAGCCCCTAAATAAATGCATCATCGCCTTTTTTATACTTGCCATCAAATATATTTTATGATTTTATCTTTAAAAATACAGATGTCCATTCCAGGGCTGTGAAGTCGGAGTCGTAGAGTCGGGGTTTTTGGCCGGAGTCCTGCTCCATTCTCAACTTACTTATATGTCCCGTATTTATAAATTGGAAACTTATTATAAATATAAATATGTTTATGATTTCAACTGATTTAATTATAAATAATTATTATTTTAATTTCATACCATTCTGCCAAGTATTGACTGTGAACACCTTTAAAAGTGATATACACCTCAACCTTTTTTGTGCGGTAGATGCGTTCCACGGACAATTGCATAAAAAAAGCAATGACTTAATATGGGGACATAACATGTTCAAGGACGCACTTGTAAAGGTCACATTGTAATAAACAGGTGAAATACTGGATTTTAAACGAACACTGTGTGAACAACACGCTGTAAGTAACGTTATGCCATATGTACGTTATAATATATTGAAAAAACCGCATATCTTTGAAATCGCACAAAAAGAAGTTTGAGTGAATATGCATATACTGTCATTAGACGAGGACTAGTAGTTAGGTAGCCGTTAATTAAATCGATATCCATAGGATGTACTTGTGTAGAAAAGGATCGTTCTCGTAATGCCCTGTTTTTATGACAGGATGGACGTTGGAGGAAAAATAATTGAAATGTCCATTGTTTGTTATTATTAGTGTTAAAATAAAAATGGACGAGGTTGCTTGGTACATGTTCGAGTGTCAACGTCACTGGCTATGGTTGCGGAACCCCCGAGCTCGAATCTTGGGACTGGCTAGTTCATTATTTGTTGATTTCTTTTCAAAACCAAGTATGTATGTGATGTTGCTTTTATAATTTCAAACGTTCAATTCTCTTTATCTTTTGAATTTAAGAATCACATTCATTTTTAAAAATTAAAAAATTCACCAATATTGTACTTTTATATGATGTAATAAAATTAAAAATTCTCTTTCAAAACACTTCTTTGATACCAATTAAAAATCAGCTCACATTTAAATATTTCGTTCATTAAGTATCAATATTATTTAATAAACACTTTCTAATATCTAACCTTTAATAGCGAAAGACTTTACAATAATATATACCACAATTTATTCAAATGAATTCAACATTTTGTCAGGTTATGAAAGTTCGAAATACAAGCTAGTTAACAAATGAACAGAATCGAAAAGTTTACACACCTAATTTTAATTTCGTTGCAAGAAATTATGCTTTTATTATGTATCCCATAAAATGTCAAAAAAATAATTAAGACCTGATGTAATATTAATGAATGGAAAGGTTATTTTTCTAAGATACCTGTGAAACTCCTATTTGTCAATAATATTATCGATGTCAAGGAATGCAAATCCATAAATCGATTAAAAAGTCAATTTACGAAAGTGTCATTAAATTTCGAGCCCCTGGTTACCTTGATGATAGTCGGAAACTTGATCGATATCCCATTGTGAGAGAGTCTCTCAGGGTGGAACGCGTATAGGAGATCAGCTAGGATCCAAAATACTGGAAAATTTATAGCGAAACAATGGGCTATACACCTAACCTTTTGTTTAGTGCAGTAGATGCGTTCCGCGGAAAATTCACACAAAAAATCTATGCCTCAATATTGAAACATAACATGTACACGAACGTGCGTGTCAAGGTCACAGTGTAATAAACAGGTGAAACACTGTATTTTCCCCACGTTTAGTATGTGAACAACGTGCTGTTAAATACGTTTTCCATATGTTCGTTTATATAGTCCCAAAAATATATTTAGCAAAAAAAAAATGCATTAGCAAAAAACCAAATAACTTTGAAATCGCACAAAATAAAGGTTTGAGTTTGATTAAATTCCTGCGGATTTAACGAATTCGGCAGGTTTTTCCAATAGTTACTTTCGTTATCAAATAACGAAAGTTCTGATTAACGCCCATACCTTTGTCAATAAGTGAGAGAGAAAAAATCGTTTGAGTGCGATCGTTGCTTCATAACCGAAATGGAGACGCCACTATTCGATGCCCGAATAAAAATGTGAGAAATTTTGAAATATCAATAATTTCGATATTTTTCGGTTGGTGGTTCAGTTATCAAAGTCGTTGCCTTCCGCGATGGACCGCCCGGGCTCGATTCCTGGTACGAGTAGATCAGTCGGCACATAGCGAGAGCAATTATCTAACCACTAGTCCTTTCCTAGTCCTCGCATCCCTTCAATCCCTACTCTCTTTGAAAAAGAGATGTTGAGCAACTAATAGTCAAGAATAGTGAGTTGCTATCTCTTAAGATCACTCGAGATGAGTTGATCACTGATCAGCCCGTACTTTGAAACATTTTTACTTGCTCATTGTTACAAGTGAATTTTAATCAATCGAAACTTCAAACGCTCATATCTCAAAACAGTGTCAAGAGCAGTTAGCACCTTTTCAAAGTAAGGTGTCGAAGTGTCACTCAAATCAAAAGATGTGACGTGACTTTTATCGAATTAAAAATACTTGATTCATATTTTTTTCACGCCAGCTAAATAACATTGCAAATGAGTATAATAATTTTGATGTTAATGATGTTAATTTATGAATGGCTCCTTCTACAAAATTGTATGCATGGAATATGGCTCATATTTCAAGGCAACAATGCCTTATCTGCGGCAATATTTATTCAAATTAATAATCAAAAAAAATATATGTCACGCAAATTGAATAATAAAATAAATATTACGTGCTTTAAATTAATTATTGCGTCAATTTTAGTTTATAGAACATTTGTCATACAAAATCAATATTATTTTTTATGAAGCCATATTTTTAAGTAATAAAATATTTGTATTTTTTAATATCTAAAGAAAAGTAATGATTTAAATATTAAATTATGTAATTTATTATCAAATAATGTATATTCTAAAAACCTAACCCTTTTAAAAATGCGTAAACATAGGACAGTGCTTTTTATTTATATAATTAAACCGGGGCTGTGGAGTCGGAGTCGTGAAAAACATTTTAAAAGTTTGAACTTTTTATTTATTCATATAACATCAAAAAAATAAAAAAATTGGCTATTGGATGGATTTGTTAGTTGATCTTTAATTGAATACAGATAAATAGGAAAGGTAGAAACGTGATAAAATTGAACATTTTTTAAGCCGGAGTCAGAATGTGTTTTTGTAACGACTCCACGGCCCTATTTAAAACACAATTAACCGGTTTCGCTCATTGACGAAGCTCGCGATAAGCGAAACCAGTCCTGATCTTTTACTTTAACTTATTCATTTTTTACCAAGAAATACGAGTTATAACCAGGGCTGAGGAGTAGCTAAGAAAAAAACACGACTACAACTCTGACTTCAGCATTGACCAAAAACACGACTCCGACTCCGACTACACAAGTTTAATTTTGTCACTTTTTTTATAACTTTTTTTTATTATATGCATAAATAAAAAGTTCAAACTTTTTCACGACTCTTGTCAAAAAACCGTGACTCTGGCTATAACTCCTCGAGATTCATTAAATTATAAATTGCCATGTAATGTAATAATCTGTATTTAAAAACAATTGTATTACTTACCATATATTATTAACAATAATATTATGATCATTTACATACAGAATTATTTTAAAAATTACTTACCTATAATAGGTATTATAAGTACCTTATTTTTAATAGTGGCAACATTCTATTTGATTGTAATTTTATGCTTTTTTCCCGCCTATAAAAGCAACATGTTTATAATGTTCCGTTTTCAATAATGTGTTTCGGCATCGATCGTTTTGCAAACATTCTAAAATACAAACCAAACCGACGCCATTGCGAAACAATAATACAATAAATTTAATATGAGGGCTCAGTCAGTATTTTTTTCTCTCGTTAGTTGAGTAATAGATATTGCAAAAAAATGCGATCGAAAATATCTAATTTGATAAAACAGAGAAACCGCTTCGAATTCGGCAATGGTAACATGTCATAAATCTGGCTTTGTTTGACAAACACTCACGCCATTTTTGATTACCGAATTAAAAACATGTATATTTTAGGATACACCTATCTGACAGATCATGTATAAGTTATTATTTTTAAAAGACAGGGTCCTATGATAATCCTCTTGTTGTATGGCACTGAAAAAAAAGGTTTTTTGCGTTTTCCCTTTCCATCATATTTGATACGGAAACCTGTGAAAAGAAATGGCGATTAGCTAATCCAACTGAAACTAAAACATTCTATGTATTCCTAATTATCTCCTTCAACCAGGGCTGTGGAGTCAGGGCTTTTTGGCCGGAGTCGGAGTCGGAAATTTTGAAAACTTTTTATTTTTGCATTTAATATATCAAATTTGGCTTTTGGCCGCATTGATAAGCTTGATATTTAATTGAATACACATAAATAGGAAAATTAGGGGGGGAAAAGTCACGGTATTAGCCTTTTTTTAGTCGGAGTCGTGGTTTTGGTAAATGCTGGAGTCGGAGTCGGACTTTTTTTACCGACTCCACACCCCTGCCTACAACTGTTATATCGAGTCTAACTCGGCATCGTATAATTAACGTGCATCTCCTATGTCAAGTCCTGTTCGACATTGTAAAACTTGGTTGGAAAATTATTTTTTATTACTTTTAAAATAATCCTTATTTCAAAAACCATATTTATTGGATTGTGTGCCTTAGTTAATGTTTGGAACATTTCATAATGTGATATATTTTTCGGTATTTTGTTTTACAATGCTAATAATTACGCAAACCCCGTGATATCAATCAATTTCTATTGGGGAGTTGCTGGAAGGGAAAAAATAATATATTAATGAGTGCAAAGGGTTAAGGATGATTTAGCGACTGATTCACAACCAGTTCTCGATCAAAATCTTCCGTTTAATTGTAAATTTAAGAGGCTTTAGTTTGAAATGCATTAAAAAAAATAGGCATGTATTTAATGGGTCAGTATATAATTCAAGTTTTGGTCATTTAAATAAATAAATGGTCAGTTAAAAATCAAAATGGTCAGTTAATATTATAAACGGTCAGTTGTCATTGTATCAGTGTGAATGTGGTCAGTTATTAAATAAAACGGTCAATAATATATTTTAATGGTTAGTTATTTATTGAAAATGGTTAGTATTTAATTTAAATAGTCAGCTATTTTTAAAAAATGATAAGTTTTAGTTTGACAGCTTGTGAATTTTATCAAATATGGTCGTAATAGGCAATTTTATGACATGTTGTTTTTATTTTAACTGACCATTTAATATTTTTAACTGACCATTTATCGAATTAGAAACTGACAAAATAATTAGTAATCAAAAAAATACAAGTCTTACCTACATATATAATAAATGTTTCGAAACTCGATGACTTATATTATGTTTTATATATTTTATATTTATGTATTTTAAAGATACATTTACGACATTGTGTAATCGTTTTATACGATACGTTGTCTTAGATAAGTGAAAAAGTCACGTTTATTTAACGCATATATATAAACTCAGGTTCTTATGTTTATACTAACTGAAAACACCTAATTTATGACCGTATAAAAAATAAATATTCCAGATTCAAAAGATACAAACGGATTTAAAACAAAAATTATCATACAAAATATACACTTCTGAATTCTGACGACTTTTAAATTACGTCCTCAATGGCTGATAAATTATTCAACCCGACAACCTTTGGATTGTAAAAAAAGCAACATTAAATTTGTCTATTATTCAAATTCGAATTCGAATTTGGAACGATGACGAAATTTTCTTCTATCGTGCTCTCAGTGTTTTTTTTCTTTCTTATAATTATTTAATTTAATGTTTAAATTTATATCAATACAATACACAAAAAACAATATCGCCATATTTATTGTTGGTAAATATAAATGTAACAGTTTCGCAACAAAACGACATCACGCTAACGCCTTGCTATTCTATTTTTTAAACCAATAGCCATAAACTAATGATTTGGTAAATAAGTATGACGACTTTGAAATGAAATAATAGTAATTATAATATTTCAAAAATAGAAAAAGAGTTGTTCTTTTTTCAAATATATTGGATCAACGTTTTCATGTGAAAACCAATGATGATCCATATCATATCTGTGAAACTTTCCCTGGTCTTCATAATAATATGATAACGTGCATTGTGAAAGACGTTAAAGCTGCAAGTTCAAGTTCATTCGTGCACTTGAAAAGCCTGAAGATGCTGAAAGACGAAACCGGGTCGTTAGTGACAGAACTCATGGAAAAATAATATATTCAACTATAGATTAAATATAATAAATTTAAATAAATCTTCGCGAATCAAATAATGCGATATTTTCAGTTTATGCATATAATATTTCATATTTTATTATTTTATACAATCGGTTTGGGCTGCTTTTTAAGCGAAACTAGTCCTGAGGCTTACTATAATATTATGTAATAGTATGCATACTAAATGATGCGTTTTTAATCAATTAACTTTGTCCAATGTCATCCGTAGAAAGTATAAAAAATATACAATATTTATTTTAGCAACAATTGTAAACCACATTTTACTGTTTTTATTCAATTTTTATTTCAGGGAACGCATCCCCGTTAAACTGGCAACACGCATCGGCTTGTTCGATATTCGATTTTTGAAAAAAACATCCTCTCTCTTCTAGAACACAAGCCTGTCCTTGTCTAGCTTTTGTGGTAGGGTTATGCAACAATGCAAATTACATGCTCATAATACCTAGTTTAACTGTCTTATTTTGAAAGTTCATTGCAAAATTATAATTATAGTAATTTTGTACAGCCATGTAGTTTATACGTAGAGTTCAGGTATATCAATAGCAATCAACTACTGAAAATTATAATAAAATAATATTCATAGGAATTGTTTTTGCTGCAATCAATTAGCTAATTGATTAAGTTTCACTGATTTACATTCGCATAAGTCAGACATCATAGTTTTACATTCAATTAATTACATAGATTAGTTTTATTGATATAATTTTAACAGTATTATAGTGAACACGATTTATTTTAATCAATAATATGATGGAAACGAATAAACTAAAAATTTACTGATATAAATAAAATCAGGCATCTTCTTCACGAAGTATGTACAATTATTGTCTATTTTCGCTTATTGTATCTAGCTTGAATATGACAAACAAATATGTATGTCAAATTATATTCTTGGTGCCAGAAGAAATTTTATCGCTTACGACCCTGGCTTCGCCTTGAATACATTCGTGCACTTGAAATGCCCGACGATGCCGAAAGGCGAAACCCTGATGTTTAGCGACAAAACTCATAGAAAAGTATTGAATTCAAAAAAAGATACATTGTAATACCATCAAGCACCTTCAGTTTAATTTATAATAGCCCTCTATTTATGAAATTTTTAAGTTTTCAGAAGAGTTCTTTCTCAATAAAAGTAATGGTTACGTTCTTTAAAATTTAAAATTAGAAGATGTAAGGATGCAGGCAATAAAATCTCAAAAACTTTATTATTACCGGATATGTATTCTCATTTTTTATTAGCACGCAAATTTTTAAATTTAGTTATACGTTAACATATTATTAAAATAGGCTTTCTCTAACGTCTTTCATATGCCTATAAAATCGAAAGATGAGATTTATACTACCTACCAATATTCTCTTTTGCAAAATGAAATTACACCTGTGATAAAAGTTATTCAAAGATTATAATAATTGAATATAAAAATGACTATAAAGTATTTTATTTATACAGAAAGATTTTTTTACGTAATTATTACATTCGTATTCAAATGATACCAAAAATAGCTGGCGCTGACTTAGAATTATAATGTCAAGACTCGAGACTTACATCATGTGGGATAACACTCTTCACTTATCCAATATCTTAAAACCATCGTCAAAATATTTAAAAAAAAAACCCAATTAAATAACGTATTACACAGCTAAATCTATAAACTCAGGTAAATTATGGATATATGGTCACGGGACAGAATCCCAATCCCCTCGAGCTAAGCTCAAAAAATTTATACATACTGGCTTATAATTTTATGTTTTGACTTTACTTTTTGAGTTCTGTGGATTATTATAAAATGTGGAATCAAAATGATTAAATCTGAAGAATATTACTGATTATTGTATGAGTTCTGAAAGAAGAATTGGTTTTTTAATATTAGCTTATAATAAAGTTATTCTTTTTATTTTAAACAAATAATAAAATTATGTGACTGTCTCTATCTGTATAATATTATTATTTGTGTAATTTGTGTTTGCATTTTTGCTTCTGTAAATTAAAACAACTCGATTTCATACTTATTGCAAAGTATTTTTTAGGATCTTCTATTATAATAAATTTAAAAATTAAAGACGAAACATTTCAAAAAAAAATCGTTAGCCTTACATTCATTTCATTTAATGTGCTTATTTTTCATAAATCTTTACAAAAATTCTGTCTCGTGACCATATATCCATAATTTACCCTCAGTTTTTATGCCAAAAATAACCGAAAAAGTTTTATTATACGTATTCATCTAGACTTGTATGAATGTGGGAAGACATGTCAAAAAAATTATCGCAATCGTCGACAAATTATTATGCAGATCTTTAAAAATGTCAACATGTCTGTGTAGGCAGTGTTTTTTTTTACCAATAAAGGTGTTTACTTAGATGTTTTTTGAAGATTGTCAAAATAACACATTGTAATAAATCAATCGAAAACACACCTGGTTGTCTTAAAACAAGGTTATTAAATACATTTATATAATTATTATAGGCTTGAGTTTAAATGATATTGCATTACTCAAAATAAATAAAAAAAAATATTGTTCAGAATGCATTTTATTCGACGTAATTTTAACATAGTATTTAATATTATTACAAAATGTCTTCAAGAGCTCCAATGCAAATTGTAGATGTTTTAGCATATTAAGAAAAAAATAACAAAGGAATGGTACTCACTTTATACTGATTATCCACAGCGAATGTAAAAATTACCTAATTGAAATGTCGTTGTAACTTATTAGCGGATCGCAAAATAGAATGATAAATAAGTTTTCACAGCCCTAACATAGGCGAACTAGGATTTTTAAATTTCGAACACATGCACACTGGAAAATATTATACAACACGAACACATTAACACATTCTTAAGAGATTTGCGGCAGACTCAATTATTTCAAAGATTTATCTAACGACTAGGCATCCTTTCGCTGCTAAACCTAGCCCGCCTATTTTATTAAATAAAGAAACAATACGAAGATATCAACATAAAACATCCAATTGAAAAAAATACACAGAAATCCAGTATATTATTTTTTTTATCACCTGCACACTATAGAGAATTAATCACGCGGGAATGTAGCTGTCAAATGTCACATTTGAATTTGGAACGACCGGGATAAAAACTTTTGTTTCGATTGTTTCTTTTTTTAAATGTTTTGAATGGCGGACGAGAGCGCGTCCTTCCCGCACGGAGTATTATGGCCGACTGAAATGAATGGCTTTGGTGTATAGAAGATGTGCACACCGCTTATTAAATGTTGGAATACTAGTTCTTGCTCGGTTTACTCTAAGTTATAACTACATATTTCGGAACATTCTCTGATCATTAAATTGCTGAGATTCATCTCTACCTGAGATATAATACTATTTTAGGTAATTATCATATTTTACAAAGCTACGATCACATAACACATCATTTCCTACATTATATGAATCTCAACATTACTTACTTTATAATTGTATACAGTATAATTGTATAGTATACAGGCTAACTTCTCCAAAGATTCTGTTTTTGATTGCTATTTTGACATCTCTCCGTCATCCAATATATTGGATAACTGATGGCTAGTATTAGGGAGTACAAAACAAGATTCAACTATTTTTCCGTACTACGGACGGCCAAAAATTCATAAGACTGGCACTCCGTTGGTATTGCGAACATCTGAATTGAAAGTCCATGTTATAGAAGTGTTTTAAAATCCAATGAATAGGAAAGAACTCTTGATATCATCGAAGGCTTTCGATGAATTCGAGGAAACCTTTGTGTAAGTTCACTTTAATATAAAATATATTTTTTTTATTCCACTTATTGTGACACGTGTTTCGCCTCTTTCAAAGGCATCTTCAGACTTTCTTACATTTTTTTTTTTTAAATAATTGTTGTTTCAATTAATAGTCAAACAACTTTTGTAATAGTAAGAGAATCAGAAAATGCCCATGAAAGAGACGAAACACGGGTCACAATACGTGTAACAATGAAAGTTATTTTAAATTTAAAAACCCGAGTCTTAAGCAACAAAAGTTGTGGAAAAGTACAAAAATGAATCGATTCAAATTTTCAAAAAAAATAGCTCGAAATTAAAATTAATTAATTTTCAACATCATCACTGGCGAGTTTATCAACAATATAACATCAAGAAACTACATCGAAAATTAATTCAAGACCATATTGATATGATCTATGAATTGTTTGAATAACAAAGTTATCAATTTTAATCGAATATAATTTTCTACGATAGTAAATAACATGCCGTTTTGACATTTCTGACAATAGGCTTTTGTCTTAATGCAATCGTATCGCTGAGTGCATGCTTATTTCATGTGTCCGTGACTTCATTCACTAATGGTCGCTCTATTTCTAGATGTATGTCTATGGATACATTGATAATTTTGTCGATTTCGCTCGCAAACTGCTTCATATGCGTCGTAAATGTTCGGACCTTATAATTTTGTATAATCCAATCAGTTTCCTGCTGGATACCAATAGGTCGAACATTAAATATGAATCGTATAAACACAATACGATACGTTCCGATATCGCAAAAGTAGACAATGGGTCCCTAGAAAGATGATACGCATCAAAAATACCTACAAAGGGTTAAATTAAATAAATAGCGACGCTGACCCGATAAAAATAAAATTTAGTTTTACCATTTTGAAATTACACTCTGTCAGCACCTGACTTTTTGAGAAACGAGCCGGAATGAAATTTTTTAAAACTTGGCGGGCAGTATGACCAGTAAATTTGTATTGGAATCCGATTAGAATATTAACTTATATGTAAAATACTACAAATTAAATACAGTTCTATTTCATGACACCGTGCAGTAACATAAGTTTACCTAAATAACTCAATTTGGATGTTAAAAAAATAGGAACAGTTGGTTGTCCCATCACCTCCTGTTATGTGTATGCAGTCGCTGTTTTCCAGGAAAATTAATGGAAATGTGACCTTCGGTCGAAATCGTCAAATATAAATTGTTATTTAAAATTACGTGTGTCATTATTTTTTAAGTGCATCTAAAATGTTAATTATATACATATATTAAAATAAAAATAATAATACATTTTTAGTATTTATTCCATATAAAATGTATTGGATCAGGACCGGTTTCGCTCATGGCGAGCATTGTCAACTGATAAGGAATTCAATGAAACAGTGATATCTATACAAAAGTTAAGTAATAAATACAAGGTATGACAAACAATTGGTATTACAATTAGGCAAAAAAAATTGAAGCAATATACAATAAAAATAGACTTTAATTAAAATGTTGAAGACCTCTTAGCAATGCAAACTAATACATCAAAAATCAATTAAGTCTAAATTATCATTATCAAAGTAAAAGCCCAAAATTGAGTGCATTTAATAAATAACTAAATCTTCATGTCTGTCAACCATAAATAATTAGAAGTTTTTTTTGAATCTAAAATCAGTAATTTTGATCTCTTTAGAAATTTCTTTTATTGTCATAGATACGTAGATGACATCTTATTACATTGGGGAGGTACGGAGAGACAATGTATTAAAACATATTAATAATGCTAACCCGCATATCCAATTTACGTATAATGCCATTCCACCAAGTATTGACAGTGAACACCTTAAAATGTGTATTTTAATTTAAGATTACGTGCGTCATTATTTTTTGAGTGCATCTAAAATGATTTTTTTTTCTTTTTTTTTAAATTGGTACTCTTGTTTCTGCTGATAAAAAATATGCAAAGTCACTTTTGATTCAATAACAAGATCAATGCATAATATAATGCTTTTAAGTTTGAACGTTTTCATAGCAAAACAATACCCGATATCGGTTCACGACCTTGCCGTCCATTCGGGCGAAGCCAGACTCTTGTTTTGAGTTTTAAATAATAAAAAAAATGACTCGGAATTGGCTTTATTTCTATAAAGACGTCGCACAAAAGATGTGAAACAAACACAGAGGCTTGATAATGAACTTTTGATATATTGATTAAATTGGTATTTACTTGAACTCCATTACAATACGGTGAAAAAAAAAGTTTTTGGTTCTACATAAATTATTTTATATATTTGTTGATAGCTATTTCAGCTTACGCCATCGTCAGAAATATGTTTAAGCGTGCATTTATTTATCTGTATAACTGTTATTTTTTTCACCGTGTCAATTTTGATATGACTAAAAGGCCCTTTATATCCTACTGGGCTGGAGAAAAAGAAAAAAAACAGTCATCTCATATGTCAGAAACTTTATTTCGGATTTAGAAAAGCATGCTGAGAGTGTGTACTTAAAAAAATAAAGGAATGATGACATGTGTATTTTTGATAAAAAAAAAAAGAATCAGGTTTGCTGTCTGTCTGCTCGTTGACATTTCTTATATTATATTTAGCGTAAAATTAAAAAGTATTTTGAAAGTCTTTGTTTTTTTTTATTGTAACTAAACTTAATGAGAACTGCTTATTATGCAGTTGCTCAGCCTCCCTTTTTTGAAGTGATTATATATTGAAAGGAATCGATTTGCGCCGCTTTTGAAATCGGAAGGGAAGTAAGGGGATTTTAAAAACAAAAACAATTATGCTTTCGAATAAATTGACTGAAAAAATCAGGGACTCCGTTACGGAAGCCAACGACATTGACTACTGCACCCGGTTTTTGCTATTTCTAACAGTTATTGTTTTTTTTTTAATAGTATGTCTAATATCGCGTTTTTTTCTAAGAATCATTTATCCACCGCTTCTTAAATTCCTCATGGGACTTCCAATTCCATTATATTACACTTAAATCAAAAACGGCAACTGGTATTTGTTAGTTTCTTGACACATTTGGCAGCACTAGTTTTCGCCTACTGGTTTCTCAAGAAAATCCTAAACCGAAATGAAAAGACCACATTATTGTTCTTTCACTTCACAGCTTGCCAAAAAAGACAGTCGGCGTTTGATTGCGTAACATGTAAATAAATCATAGCTGGTCCGGTTCGGTTCGACTAAAAGCGTTGTACGAGCATGCTTATTAAACAGGGCTGTGGAGTCGGAGTCGGAGTCGTCGCGGCGTTTTGGCCGGAGTCGTACTCGGAGTCGGAAATTTTGAAAAGTTTGAACATTTTATTTTGCATATAATATGTCAAATTTGGTTACTGACCTGATTGGTAGGGTTAATATTTAATTGAATACACATAAATAAGAAAATTAGGAATAAAAAGTGACGATATTAAACTTTTTTTCGGTCGGAGTCGGAGTCGTGGTTTTGGTAAATGCTGGAATCGGAGTCGAACTTTTTTTTACCGACTCCAAGCCCTTTTTTAAATACATATACGTTTTTTTTCTCACCCACCCAATCTCAAAGGTGTACGCTTAATTACTAGTCATATCCACACTCTCTCTAAAAAAAAGAGTGGTTGAAAAATTGAATATGCGGCAGTTTTCGAAAAAGAAGTCAGTATTTATAAATAAAAATTCATAGTAAAATAATTACACATTTCTATTCCTTATTCCACACTGGACCAGGAGCGGTTTTGCTCATCGCGAGCATTATTAACTGATAATAAATAAAAAAAATACAGCGTTATTTATACAAAAGCAAAGCAATACACAAATAAAGGTATGAAAAACAATTGGTAATACAAATATGCAAATAATTTAAATTAAACAAAATAGACTGTGATTCAAATAAAATTGTTATTTTGTACTTTTCCATGAGTTTTGTCGTTATCGACCCAAGTTCGCCTTTCGGCATCTTCAGGCATTTCAAGTGTATGGATGTACTTGAAATGACGCGTAGTAAACAGTTTTTTTCGTTTATGTACAAAAATAAAAGTAGATAGTGAGTTAAATTGGTATTATATTATAAATTAGTGAAAATTTACTTATTACAATTAATTATTAATTCAACCACTTGAAATTAAATAATAATAGGTCGGAAAAACCCTACATTTTTTTTTGATATTCCTATATTATTATCTGGTAATTGGTTTTTTAATACTACATTCAAAAATCCCGATAATTATAAATATACCCACTAAATTCATTGAAACTCAAATTTTTGCTCAAGCAAAAGGCTCTCAGCTAAGAGGGAACATTTTACTTGACTTAATTTTAGTATTCGTCAAAAACTTTTATCTAAAATATTACACATTATTAGGAATATTTTAAGACCATGTTTGAATCGGTAACCGGTCAAAACAGAACATGACAAAACAGAACGTGACAAAACAGAACATGACAAAACAGAACGTGACAAAACAAAACATGACAAAACAGAACATGACAAAACAGAATAAGACAATACAGAACTTGACAAAACAGAAAATGACAATACAGAACATTACAAAACAGAAAATGACAAAACAGAACATGACAAAACAGAATAAGACAATACAGAACATGAAAAACAGAAAATGACAAAACAGAACATGACAAAACAGAACGTGACAAAACAGAACATGAGAAAACAGAAAATGACAAAACTGAACATGACAAAACAGAACGTGACAAAACAGAACATGACAAAACAGAATATGACAAAACAGAATAAGACAATACAGAACATGACTTTTCAGAATATGATAAAACAGGTTAGGTTAGGTTATTTGTCATGTTATGAAGAGTCTTGTTCTATTTTAAAATATTCTGTTTTGTCACGTTCTGTTTTGTCATGTTCTGTTTTGTCATGTTCTGTTTTGTCATGTTCTGTTTTGTCTTGGAACCGTTTGAATCAGATGTGAGAGAAAAATTCAGAATTATTTCATAACGTTTCACACTAATTAGCGCAAATCTTCATACTGTAATGCAGCCGACTAAAATCGCCGTTTCTGCCACTTACTAAAAACACATTAGCTGTAATCTGCAATACACGAATAAAATATATTTTTTACACCGAATTAAATGTATTATAACCGGTCGCAGCTTATGCATTATATAATAATTTTGAAAACTAGCTCGCCCACTGTGTTTCGTTTCACGTGACGTCACTGGCGGCCAATCAAACGTGGACGTCGATTGAAAAGGACAAAGCTAGCGGGAAAGAAGATGACGGATGTATCATAACAGCAGAGGCGTATGGTGAAAAACTGCATACATTCATAGCCCGGCTGTGACATAAAAAAATTATTAGAAACAATTTTAAGGTGTTGACTGTCAATATAGGTGGAATGGCGTTGTAATAAAAATAAAATAAAAACATTCGATCGATTCGGCGGTAACTTTGTGGCAGTTCATTTTAATATAAAATAACTTTGATTATTCTACGTATTGAGTCCTCTTTCATTACTTAGCAAACTTTACGATAGAAAGTCCTGACTGAAAATGGCTCTGAAAGAGGCGAAACACGAGTCACAACTAGTAACACAATAAGTTTTTTAAAATTGTATACTCTAATAAAACATTTTTCGTTCTTATTTTTCCGATCCATGGTTCAGTGGTCAACGTTGTCAGCTTTTGTGACGGACCGCCCGGGCTCGATTCCCAGTACGAGCAGATTTTTTCGATTCTATTCGAATGGTTGTGTTGTTAAAAATTCCTTCTCACATTTCCGATCCCTAAAAGTGACGTATAGTGAGATCGATTAGTTAGCCACTAGTCCCATCCTAATTCTCGTATCCTTTTAATCCTTACTTGGTTGCTAATCTTTCTTTTTTGAAGAGAGTAGGAATAGAAAGTATAGGACTAGACAGGACTAGTGGCCACCTAATCGCTCTCGCTACGTTCCGTTTTAGGATCGTAAAGGTGTGGGAGGGAATTACAGGCAACCATATTTCCAAACCTAAGTAAGGAAGGTTAGGATAGACCAGTAGTTGGCTTATTGCTCCCGCTACGACCCATAGGGTTGGATCCGTTTGAAGAAGCTTGAGACATCAAATATATTGATAAAATCACTTTATGAAGCTGTCCATACTCCATACTGGTCAAATCTTATAAACTCTATCCGTCTTTTCAATGACACTGCATATTTAAATAAGATAGATTGGTTTGTCCTAACGATGTCATCAACGAGGAATTTACTCGCGCATATCGCTGTTTTTGGACATAATAATCAAGACGTGTTATACACTGCATTACCTTAAAACTTTTTTCCTTAGAAAACATTCAGAGCTGCAATTCGCGTTAAGTAACCTCGAGCGACACATTTTCTTAAAATACAGGTTGTCCTCGACATACGACCGAGATACGTTCCTGGACTTTGTCGAATTGGTCGTAAGTCCAATTTTTATTTCACTTCTCTTTTTTTGTCACATCTAAATACTCCGTTTGCCTTTCATTATGGGCACGATTTATTGATTATTCACTTCAGAAATTAAATGGGTATATGTATATGTATTATGTCTATCTATCTGTATATATGTCCAAGATCAAAAACGCTGTGTTAACTGGATTACGTATACATAATTTAAAAACAACGAAGGGAAGAAGTGAGAAACAAACGACATTCTTTGCGCACATCCCGCGATCTACTGACCGGCAGGAAAGATTTATGGCATCATTATTGCGTCATCTTTGTTAAGGCATGCATCAGGGTTAACAAAGGTAATGCAATTTTCACAAAATGCTATTTTTATTCGTCGTAAGTGCGAATGGTCGTTAGTCGAACCGTCGTAAGTCGAGGACTACCTGTAATCTTATAAGCCTTTAAAACAGGACTGTCGAGTCGGAGTTGGAGTCGTTGTTGCGCTTTGGCCGGAGTGGTACTCTGAGTCTAAAATTTTGAAAATTTTGAACCATTTATGTATGCATATAATATGTTAGATTTGGCTATTGGCCAGTTTGGTATTTAATTGAATACACATAAATAGGAATGGTAGAAAAAAATGTAACAAAAAAAATTGTTTTAGTCGGAGTCGTGTTTTTGGTCAATTTTAGAGCCGGAGTTGTGCTTTCTTTAACCTAGATATCCCGAACACTATAGATTTTGTCCCAACAGCTACTTTACCTTAAATATCTTTCTTAATACTAGTGATACGATGTCTTAACTTTTGGTATTCTTAAATCATAGATTTTTACACTTTTTGCAGAAAAAAATATGATATTTATTGGCTAGTTGCGCCGTAATCGATTAAAAAAGAGAAGAAGTCGGAATTTTTCAGTCTAATAAGCGATAAGAGAACGTGACCATAATGAGTCATAGATAACAAGGACGGAGTGTTTCATATCTGGCAACAATAAAAGGCGGTAAGTGACAAGATAAGAGATAAGGTAATGTGAATTCATGCACGGCTATTGGCTAATTAGTCCACCATAGCCGTTGGAGTGGAAACGTTGTCGTTTTCATGCGTGACTTAAATATTAATAATTATAGGAAAAATAGGGATTTTTATATGATTTTTGTTTTCAGAAAGATGTATAAATATACGTCATAGCATAATAAATCATTTTTTTATTGCAGTCATTGCCAATAAGGCCAAAACACTGGGGTCTTTTTTTACCCCCCTTCGGCATGAGAGTCATTTTTCAAGGATAGTCCTACGAAGGTTAACAACTCCACAGCCCTGCTTTAAAACATACAATAAACAACATATCGAATCCATTATTTTTTAGATATCGACCGATTTAGATTGCAAAATGTTTCAATTAAACCTTTTGTAACATTGTATTAAGCAACATAAGAGAAACTTAATTTTATCCATGTTATATTTCCTCTTTTACGACCTGACTTCTTTTAAGTTTAAGGGATAACCAAAATAACCACACAGTTTTTACCGGTTTTCATATGATTTGCAAAAACTCTTACAGATTAGAGATCTTCATTGCTTCATTTGTATGTTTTCCGTAAACTTGTTATGTAATGGCTTACACATAACAGATATTAACATACCTATCCCCAACGTGACTGAAACAAGTTTTTTTAACAAATCACTATTTTATATCCGCTCTCTACTCGGAACATATGGCCGCCACACGGCGCCACCACGATTGTCTGTCACTTCCAACATCCATGCTTCCTTCCAGGTCATACCAGCGTCCCGTAGATCCTATGTATAGTAATCAACGCCCTTCCAAAGCGTCGGAATCCTTTCGATTGATATTTCAATTGATTTCGATTGACGATAGAAGAGAACGGTAGTATTCAGACTCCCCTGGAGCATCCGCAACACATGTTCAAGCCAGGTCCATCGTAGTCTTTTCATTTTAACCATTCACCTCTTTTTAATTTGAGCTATTCAGAAATAATTTTAATTAAAAAAAAAAAAAAAGAATTCATTGATTGAGTAGGCATTTACTTGGTAGAACTCCATTATAATACGGTAAGAAAAATAACAATGTATTTTAATTCTACAGAAATTTCTGTGGAATTAAAATACATTGTTATTTTTCTTACCGTATGATAAGAATTCAATTTATCATTGGTAACTCAATATACGTATGTAGCTTGAATTGTATTATTGTTTATCAGGGCTGCGGAGTCGGAGTCGTCGCGGCCTTTTGGCCGAAGTCGTACTCGGAGTCGGAAATTTTGGAAAGTTTGAACTTTTTATTTTTGTAAAAATGTTAAATTTTCGTATTGGCCGGATTGGTAGGGTTGATATTTAATTGAATACACATAAATATGGAAATCAGGGGAAAAAAGTGATGATATTAAACTTTTTTTAGACGGAGTCGAAATTTTTGCTACCGACTCCACAGTAGGGACTCCAATTACTCGACATCTGAACTACTCGAGTATCGAGTAGTAAAATTTCAAAATACTCGAGTACTCGAGTACACTCGAGTAGTTTCAGATGTACCGAAATATATTTTATTAATTCAAATTTGTGTCTATAAATAGATGATATATATATTTTATTTTATTATTACATTTATTTCAATTTATGAAATATATATTTAAAAAATAATAGAGAATTAAGCGTCTCAAATTTAAATTTGGTTCGAAGATTTGTATTTTTATTCCAGCAGTAGAAAAAACTCTCTCTGTTGCTGTGGACTACGGTTTAAAAGTTAACAATCAATTTAATTGTGTTATCTAGTTTTTCTGCCCGCTGTTTAAAACAAAATAAAATTTGGAATTAAATCTTCATTTATATATTGCGAGTATTACTCGGGTATTTTTCAAATTACTTGAGTATCGAGTACTTGAAAAATGGACGAGTATACTCGAGTATCGAGTACTCGATACTCGAATTGGAGTCTCTACTCCACAGCCTTAGTAATAATGATAAGATTTGATATTGTGCAAACGTAATCTTTGAAACGTATATAAAGTGTGTAAAAAGATAAGACGCAGAAAGTGGTTTTGTTAATCCTTAATCATATGGAGGTGTCTTGCAATAAGCTGTCACTGTGCTTCTAATCAATAAATTAACAACCCTTAACCTGTTTTTCTACTTATATTTGCAACAGTTTTACTACAGCTATAGCAATAATCATGATATCAACAAACTTACCCGGATTCAGGGGAAAATAAATGTAAAAAAGAACTCATAGGAAAATGTGCTAACAAGGACAGCTGTTGGTTTGCTATCATCTTCTATTGGAAGTTATGTATTGTGGAATATTTATTGTTGATTCTGGATCAGTGGTGAGCAATTAGTTTAGTTCAGAGCTTAGTGCATAATATTTTCGATGGTTTCGGCGGTAACTTTGTGGAAATTCATTTTAATATAAAATTTTAAATAACTTTGATTATTCCACGTATTGTGTAACTAACTGTGACGCGTGTTTCGCCTCTTTCAGAGGCATCTTCAGACTTACTATCGCAAAGTTTGCTTGAGTAATGAAGCAAGATTGATTCTAACATTTTAAATTATGAAATTACAAAATGGATTACGGGTTTTTTTCCTTCTAAAATAAACAAGGCAGGGGGTGATACAATCAAAACAATGCAATAACATAATGATACTAATAAGGTGCAATCAATCACATTGTTAAAAGACCAGTCCAGTGCAGCTCTGTCTCGGGCCAAGTAAGTGAGGAGTAAATTCGTTTTTTTTCTTGATCGTATTGCGTTATGGAAGGCGGCTGTGAAAAACGGTTGCACACACATAACGGAAGGGTGGTGGGAGAACCAACTTGTTCACCTAAATATATATTTCGAATTAAGAATTTCGGCTGAAGGTGTAATTTCAATATTGTACTTTTTTTTTAACTATGTCCGCTCTCAACTTGGAGTTTATTTCAACATTTGTTTTTTCTACGAGAACTGCTTGTTACTCAGTTGCTCAACTCAGTTATTGTACTTTACTATGAATTTTCTCGCTAACGTTCAAATTTCGCCTTTCGGTATCTTCGAGTATTTCAAGTGAACGGATGTATTTGAACTCACGCGTAGTAAACAGTTTGTATCGTTTATACACAAAAATAAAAGTAGATAACTAAGTTTAATTGTTATTAAATATTACAGATAGCATACATTATAAAAGAATCTGGTATTTATAGATTGCAATGTAGAGACTGCCAAAAGTTCTACATCGGAAAAACTTCACGAACATCAAATATAAGAGTGGCTGAAAATTTTGAGCTTTAAGATTAAAAAAAGATCCTTCAAATTTTGTCAATCATTTATTATTCGAGAATCACGCGATCGATGCAGATAAAGGAATTTAATTGACGATTCAAATTCAATTTTATCGCATTAATAAGTTTCTCTTATTTAAATAATTGATAGAATAAATTACAGTAGAACCTCGATTATCCGGATTGGTCAAAATAAACAAAAATATTACAAATTTGCTGTTATGCACGTGGCGAATTGCGTCCACTGTTTACGTACGTGATGGAATGCAGCCTTAATATTTCGATCGTTGCATTTGTTCTAACAATAAGTCCTGTGTAAAATATGGGTTAGTCATCGTCCAAATTCGATGCGCATTGAACGTTTGTTTCCTGAAAAATTGATCACGATTTTCATATTTATTTTTAATATTACCGATATGTTAACGAAGAGAAAACGTGTCGTAGTTTCATTAAAAGACAAATTGAATATAATCAATGCTTTGAAACGGGGTGAATCGGGATGTTTTTTGTCTAATAAATATGGTGTCGCAACGTCAACGATCTCGGATATTAAAAAAATCTTGAAGTTTACCAATTGTTTAATGAGAGTCGAGAAGAGTGCTATTCAAGACAAATTATGTTTCTTAAAAGTATTCGTGATTTGGCAGCATCGAAAAGAAAAGCTAGCTTTAAACAGAAATCGTTAATTGATTTTTTCAATAAAAAATAATGTATTAAAGTATTGTAATTAAAGCTATGTATTAATCTAAAGAAATAAAAATAATTTATACTGAATATACTTGTCTTTTCCTGTCAATTACGATTTTTTCGATTATCCGGATATGTCCTTATCCGGACTATCTTCATCCCCAATTAGTCCGGATAATCGAGTTTCTACTGTATTTTAATACGGGAAACCTTTCAATTACATTATCGTTTGAAGTCCAATTTGAAATTTTCCCGATCGTTTTGACAATACCAAAATAGTAATTTTTACCCTCTCCTGCACAAATGACAAAAACGGAGATTCACTCATTAAGCCATCGATATGTACGTTTATAAAGTGTACAAAAATAGATTTAAAAAAACCGCATAACTTTGAAATCGCAGAAAAAAATGAGGTTTGAGTGTATGCAATCACGTAATCTTTCACCTTTTGTGTGATTTTCAAAATATTTAGTTTTGAAATGTTATGTAGATCATTCGATTCGAATCAACTTACTTAATAGATTTCCAAATAGAATTAGCATAATCTTCGAAAATCTCTTCTTTGAATATTTTAACACGTTACAACACGAGACTTGATACATTCGAATAAATTATCGATCCCAATGTTAAAAATTTAGGATAGTTGAGCACATGAGATGTTTTACAAAGCTTAATTTTGATTATTAATAGAAATTCTAAGGTATGACAAAAAATTGGTATTACAACTAAGCAAATAAATTGAAGCAAAATAGACTATAATTAAAATTTTGAAGTTCTCTTAGCAATGCAAGCTATTACATCAAAAATCAATTAAGTATGAATTATCATTAACAAAGTAAAAACCAAAATAAGTGCATTTAAGTGAAGTGAAAAGTACTAAAAATTTGTTATTATTTACATTATACAGTGAAACCCCGATTCTTTGTTTTTCAAGGGACCGTAAAAAATAAACGATTAATGCGGGAAACGATGAATGCGGTAAAGTTTTTAATATATACTAAAAAAAATTAACTTTTGAAAAAATTATTCATTGATAAGTATTTCTTATTATTCTCGTACATTCATTTATAACAACATACGTTGCTTCTTTGCAGTTTGCCACTTCAATTTAAGCAATTGCCCCTCAAACTCTTTTATTTTTTTAACAGATATATCCTTGAAGTAGAAATATATTTTTATTTTTTCGAAGGCCAACAATTAGAGACTCCAATTCGAGTATCGAGTACTCGATACTCGAGTATTTTGAAAAATACTCGAGTAATACTCGTTTTAGTAATAATCGTCTCGAATAATCGAAGTTTTTTCTACTGCGAGAATTATAAAGAAAAACATCAAACCAATTTAAAATTTGGGTCGCTTAATTCTCTATTATTGTTGAAATATATGTTGCATAAATGGAAATAAATGTATTAGTAATATTCAATAAGTTTCTTTAATTATTTGTCATTTATAAATATACACAAATTCGAATTAAAAATATATATTTTCGTACATTTGAAACTACTCGAGTATACTCGAGTACTCGAGTATTTTGAAATTTTACTACTCGATACTCGAGTAGTTGAAAAGTCGAGTAATTGGAGTCTCTACCAACAATGCTGCTGTTAATTTCATTCCATGGTTCACGATTGCGTTTTTCGCTTTCTTCTTCTACAGAAGACACAGATGCTCAGTAATTACCGGAAACATTATGACAATGAATCGAAAACAAGTGCACACTTGCAGTCTCAGTTTTTTTCTACGAATCGATTGGAAGGGTTCGAACGAGCTTCTAAGAAATATTCAACAAAAACGGTCAATCGGGATAATATTTGTGACGGGACCATAATTTTTAAACGTAAAATCAAGGAAATCAAGAAATAGAGGAACGGTTAATGCGGGAATTTTTACATTGTTCTTAAGGGTGTTTCGCCGGGACTATAGAAAATGAACGGACCACGCGAGAAAACGTATAATGCGAGAAGGTAAGATCGGGGTTCCACTGTAATACCATTCCAACAAGTATTGACAGTGAACACCTTAACGCTTACCACTCTGTAGGCCAATAGGTCTGGCCGGGAAGATTTTGCTAGCCAGCTCCGTGGGCCAGGACGTCTGGCCGAGCGCAGGTATAAGTTTATTGACAGATTTCTCATGCATGCAAGTAAATTCTACACTACTTTATTTTCGAGAAAAACAGTGAAACATTGCAACATGCTGGATTAACCAACATTTTATAATTTACATCAACATCTTAAAAGTTATTAATAATATAATATAACAAAAGACGTTTGTTCTGATATTATAGACCAAAGAATAACCAAAGTTCTCGCTCATGTTTCGTGCTCTGGTTAAGATTGCGAGAATATGTATTTTAAAAAAGCTTGCAGGGACATTAAAAAATCCAATGCATAATAAGTGCAGCGACTCTTGATGATAATCTGGTGACATTTCTTGTCTCGGGACATTCAAAAAGTAAATGACACAAGAGATTTCTGATGAAGATTCAGAAAGGCAGGTTTGCTTTGTTTTTAAGCAGGTGAGGTCCTCATTCAAACATATGTTTTTTATGACAACCGCAACCGGAAACTTGGCGCTCATTTTCATATTTCGAATTCCTGTTTTCGGTTTTTGAATAAACGGATAGGTAGAATGACAGTGAATTAGAGAATCACTTTTGATGTGTTTACTGACTTGGTGGAATTATAATAGGTATTTAAAAAAAACAAGATATTTGTTGCACTCATTCCACTGTAAATTTATTTTGATCATGACCGGTTTCACTCATCGCTAGCATTTCCAACAGAAAAATTCAAAAATGTTTTTCAATAAAATAAAGAATGTTCGTTTACTGTAATTATATTTTTTGTGTTCATTCTACATATGTATTATGTAACGGGATCAGGACCGGTTTCGCTCATCGCGAGAATTAACATGCGATAAATGATTTCCACAACACATATTGAACGCATATAACTTGAAAGTACTTTTTTTTAACCATGACTGCTCCTAATCTTGAAGATATGGACTCCTCACGGAGTTTATCTCAAGATATGTTTTTCTACGACAACTGCTTGTTACTCAGTTGCTCAACCTCTCTTTTTCGAAGAGAGTAGGGATGGAAACGATACGAGGACTAGGACAGGACTAGTTAATCGCTGTCTCTATGCGTCGCTCTTTGGGATCGGAAAGGTGGGAAGGGATTTTCAACAACACAAACTCCCATTCCTTTGAACAGATTTATCGAATGAAAAATTCGCTCGTACCGGGAATCGAGTCCGAGCGGTCCGGCACGCAAGCCAACAACGTTGACACTGCGCCACGGACCGGACCTGTGTATGAAATTCTGATCTATACATATAAAAATTAATGTTTGTCCTGTATGCGTTCCTATACCGTTCATCCAATTGCGATAAAACTTTGGTGAGTTGTTGTTCAGGAGAAAGCGATGTGCGTGCCACGGCTTTCAATTTCTTGGCAAATCATATATCTTGAAATGTGAAATTATACGCACCAGACAGAAAAACGATAAATATTTTGTATCCAAAAGCACTGAATGATTTAATTTACAGAATTAAATCACAAACACTTTATTTCTTTGAGTGGCATTGAAACGTATGCCGGGTATTCGTAAGTGTTTAATTAAACTATCTCATATTGATTATTAATTTAATTTTAATTCTACAGTAAAATAATATTATTTAATATATTAAATAATATATTCAATAAATTCGATGATTACTTAGTGTAAAATTAGTTTTACCTTAAAATTAATATTGATATAAAAGATTTCAGCCAATTTCAGTCATAAATAAATTTAATAAAAAAATTCTTCTCATAGATTCCGAACAGGTGGGACACCTTGTAACACAACTAACAAAATTAAAAAAGACATTAATTGAAATTCAATACCAAATTTTAAATTGATATTTTTTTATTGAAATGGTTGATTAACCCGAGAAACGTGTTTTTCCTCTTAGATGTATCTGCAGACTAACTTTAGTCCACATACCTATACTGTCTAAGACTATATCGGATTCGCGATCGAGAGTCAAAATTGGTTTTGATTGCGGATCCACTGGTTCAAATCATAGTTCAAGCAGATTTATTTTTCATTCAAATTATTAGTATCTTTAAAATTCTCTCCCACACCAATCTAGTCCCAAAAACATGACGTAGCGATTAGCTAACGATTTAATATCCATTCTATCTCATGGTAAAAAAATAGCAATGTATTTTGGTTCAACAAAAGTTATATAATATATAGTTGATAGCTATTTCGGCTTATGCTCCCTTCAGAACTATCCTCGTCATAAGCCGAAATAGCTATCAACTAAATTGCAGAACTATTTTAATGGTATAATAGAGTTCCACCCAGGGTTGTGGAGTTTGAGTTGGAGTCATCACGGTGTTTTGGCCGGAGTCGTACTCGGAGTCTGAAATTTTTTAAAAGTTTGAACTTTTTATTTTTGCATATAATATGTTAAATTTGTCTATATCCCGGATTTTTTGACTGATATATAACTGGATACACATAAATAGGAAAGGTACGAAAAAAACGTGACGAAATTAATCGTTTTGCAGTCGGAGTCGCGTTTTTGCTCAATGTTGGAGTCGGAGTCGAAGTTGTAATTTTTTTAACTACTCCACAGTCCTGGTTCCAACAAGTGAATTTCAAATCAATTAGTTCTTTCAATCCATTCTATTTCGAAAAATATTAATCTTAAATTATGTCAAACTAAATAATACTCACTTTTGAAGTGTTCACTGTCAATACTTGGTGGAATGGCATTATAATAAAAATAATAAAACATTTTTATTTAATAATACTCCATAAGGTGTCCGTCCATCAGCTCCATATTCAGAACGGATTTGGTTAAAAAAAAAATGTAAGACTTTTTTACCAAAGTGACCCTGAAGATGTCTCTAATAGAGGTGAATCGAGTGTCGCACCGACAGACGAAATAACATAATTGACAATTTTAATTTAATGCTCAAACTAATGGCTGTTGCATAATCAGTAACCATTTTTTATAGTCAGATTCAATTTCTTTTTTGGAATGTAGACATTGATTTATACAATAAATGAATTTAATAAAATTAAAAACATTTTTAGTACTTATTCCACATAAAATCTATTATATCAGGACCGGTTTCGCTCATGGCGATCATTATCAACTGATAATAAATACAACAAAACAGTGATATTTATACAAAATTAAGCAAGTATTACAAAGTGTGACAAACAATTGGCATTACAACAATTCCCGGACTTTCCACGACTCATTATGGATTACACTTAACACATCAATAGTACTAATTCCACATTGGATTTATTGAGATCAGAACCGGTTTCACTCATCGCAAGCTTCATCAGCTGATAAAGAATACAAAATTACAACGTCATTTACACAAAAGCTAATATCTGTCATGCTTTCGTATACATAACGCTGCAATTTTTGTATTTATTATCAGTTGATAACGCTCACAATGAGTGAAACCAGTTCTGATCTCAATAAATCCAATGGCTTATCTTAATATTAGTTAAATATTTGTCAAATAACTGCCTTTTTGATTATGGAGGTAGAATAAGAGTCATACCAACACTTAGTGGATTAAACCAGCATTTACCAAAACCACGACTCCGACTAAAAAAAGGTTAATATCGTCACTTTTTTCCCCTAATTTTCCTATTTATGTGTATTCAATTAAATATCAACCCTATCAATGCGGTCACAAGCCAAATTTGACGTATTAAATGCAAAAATCAAAAGTTTAAGCTATTCAAAATTTCAGACTCCGAGTACGACTCCAGCCAGAACGCCGCGACGACTCCGACTCCAACTCCGGCCAAACAGCTCCGACTCCACGACTCCGACTCCACAGCCCTGGTTTTTGGTCAATGCTGGAGTCAGAGCCGTGTTTTTTTAACGACAGAGATGTGGCTCTTGAAAT
The DNA here is from genome assembly GCA_028554975.1 of Himalopsyche kuldschensis. NCBI lineage: Eukaryota > Metazoa > Arthropoda > Insecta > Trichoptera > Rhyacophilidae > Himalopsyche > Himalopsyche kuldschensis. The sequence goes on from JAHFWI010000025.1 coordinate 3,160,875, forward strand.
ACGAAATAAACATGTCTTATTATTTTTATTTTAACGCCATTCCATCAAGATTCTACAGCCCTGGATTAAACGCGTGTCTCCTCCATCTAAAATTTATTTCTCTTACTCATGTGTCACCATTTATTTATGAATCGCACTGCCGCTGCAGTAATGCATTCATTTTTATTCACAAATTACTTCATACTCGTCTTCCCAAATTGGCAAAGATAATTATTTACCGATATAGAAAATTCTATGAAAAGCTACTTAAGTATCATGTCGCAATCGTTCATTGATTTGACTTGACTTAATTAATTCGACACAGATGTCGCTAGTAAATGGTATGGCAACACTTGTTCAATCCTTTTACGGATAATTCGATGACCATATGTTACAGGCAGAGACGGACTGAGGATTTTAGAACACGCGATAACTTGCACCTTGCTGCCTCATAGGGCGAAATTAAATTTCTTATTCAAGAATATGGCTCTAAAACCCTTTTTTAAACGATTTATATTGTCATGAATCACGCGAGTAAAGTATTATATAAAGTAAAAATACATCGAAAATCGTCGTTTAATATTGTGTAATTAAAAGTGTGAAATTATACAAGGATAAACTTTTAGTGACAAATAACTTCATTTGTATACTATCAATTACAGGTTACATATTGTAATGTAGTGAAAACACAATCGTTCTGTTTTAATTCACATGAAATGAGGTATTGATTTACTAAATCGGACTGATCTTAAATATTCTATACGCATTTCAAGTTTAAATGTCAATATTTACAAGTTAAGATATTCTCACTGCTAAAATTGGCAGAAATTGTGTATAATTGATATGCTGTATATTCCTCATTTTTTTACTGTCTTATGCCCCTGAAACCGAATGAATATTGTCAAATTTATGCGATTATTTTATTTTGATATGGAGCTTACAACCTATGGAGTCGGTGAAAAAAAGTCCGACTAAAAAAAGTATAATATCGTCACTTTTTTTCCCTAATTTTCCTATTTATGTGTATTCAATTAAATATCAACCCTATAAATACGGCCAAAAGCCAAATTTGACATATTAAATACAAAAATAAAAAGTTCAAAATTTACGACTCCTAGTATGACTCCGGCCAAAACGCCGCGACGACTCCGACTCCACAGCCCTGCTTACAACTCTAAATTTATGAAAATAGTTGTTTTCTTCTGATGTCTAATTATCCTTTCTACTGACGCCAGTCGTAAAGACTGCTTGGCTGATCAATGCACTGTCTCGTCTGCAAACTACACCGATGAGCTTTGTTTATTGCTTCTTTTTTTACTATATGTAATGGAAAGTATCATTTATTTCTGTTTCTGATAACAGTCCAATTTCATATCCATATCCTTTGAGAATAAAGGGGCGAGAAAAAACTTCAGCTTCTGTAACAATGACAAAATACAAAAAGATGCAAAACATTTGAATTTTACAGATGTCCATTTTATTAATAAAATATAGCAAGATTCTAGATCTTTGAAAACATCATGGTCGATTAAGATATGCATTTTTCTATTCCACTACGCCTTGTTTCGTCTTGAAAACTATACCTAGCATTTGGTTTCGAACTGTCATATTTCAAAAATCTTACGATTCCTTTCATTGGACATTCTTGTATCATTTTTAAATGAGACAAAACTGTCTCAAAAAATTAATCGTTTCTCTCATTTTTAAATTATAAATCATACTGATGATGATGATAGTAAATTCCCAATCTCAAGAATTCGGCCCTGGCGGCAGGTCATTTCTGTTTCGCTCGGGCAGCAATTTGCGTACAGTTTCTGTCACAGCATTTTCACTTTCGTCAGTATGCCCCGGGATGACAGCTAAAGGCAATAATGCCCCGACAGTGCTCTCGTCTAGAAAAGTGAGAGGCTGCAAATTCATTTGTAATAATTCATATTTTATTTATATCTGTGCATGACTTGTTCGGATAAAACAACAGAACTTTATTGGTCCATTAACGATGTATTACGATGAAGTCAGATCACCAGGGTCAGCGGTTGGCTGGAAAAAATACTGACAGCCGAAATCTTTGAGGTGCTTGGTTACCTGAATTTGCTGCACAATCCAATGACTCTCGTAAGATTTTCATATTTGTACGAACTCTTTTTTATACATTTGTCATAACTGTAACACGATACTGGGACCGTGTTGTAGGAAACCTAGCCAACGGAAATTCTACAGTTTCATCACTATACCCCGATCTAACGTTCTCGCATTATACGTTTTCCCGCGTGGTGCGTTTATTTTCTATAGTCCCGGCATTTAGTTCATATTTAATACTTTCCCGCATTCATCGTTTCCCGCATTAATCGTTTGTTTTATACGGTCCCTTGTAGAATCGGGGTTTCACTGTATATATCAGGGCTGTGGAGTCGGAGTCGGAGTCGTCGCGGCGTTTTGGCCGGAGTCGTACTCGGAGTCGGAAATTTTGAAAAGTTTGAACTTCTTATTTTGGCATTTAATATGTCAAATTTGGCTTTTGACCGCATTGATAGGGATGATATATAACTGAATACACATAAATGGGAAATTTAGGGAAAAAAGTGACGATATTAACCTTTTTTTAGTCGGAGTCGGAGTCGTGTTTTTTGTCAATGTCGGAGTCGGAGTCGTAGTTTTGGTAATTGCTGGAGTCGGAGTCGAACTTTTTTGTACCGATTCCACAGCCCTGGTATATATATAACCAGGGCTTTTTTTGGAAAAAAAAAGGTGCCGGAACTCACTTCATGGCATGCTTTTTACCAGATAGAATTATATTCAAATATTATTTAAATGAAATTTAAAGCAGTTTTTCCTATGTTACAAAACATGAAAAAAAATACCGGAAAAAAGGTGCCGGTACGCCGTTCCACCGCGTTAAATGGGGGGAAAAGCCCTGTATATAACTATATTGTGCATCAGAAAGTGTAAGAAAGCACAACCTTTACCATGCGCAAGGAAGGCGTAGAATTAACAGAAATAAAGGATTGAACGTTATTAATACCAGTAGAAAATTGTCAAACATGTTGAATTTCGACTGAAGGTGCGTGATGGAATTTCAATATCAAATTTGAAAGATTGAATTTTGTACTTTTCCATGAGCTTAGTCGCCGACAACCTGGATTTCACCTTTCGGCATCTTCAGGCATTTCAAGTGCAAGAATGTACTTGAACTCACTATGAATAAAATTTGATGTTTAGGTATATTTGACAAAACTCAAACAAAAATTTGATGAGGCCATCTGAGATTTCCGTAGGACCGCTGATGTGCACAATGCAGCCACAGTAAAATTGTACGTCAGAGCCACTGATCTAGATTGCAAATAATACAAAATATTTATTTGCCATAGCATATTATTTATATTTATTAATTTAAATAAAACCTGAGAATTCTTGACATCCAATCGCGTTAAACGAGAGGAAGTCTATTGCAAAGAACCGCGTTAAAAAGAGCTATAGAACAACGTGTTATACTTGCAGCATAAGTAAAGTGACCATACGTCCCGTTTTTAGGTAGCCTGTCCCGTTGTCCCCAAGTACAGCTTCGGGGCTTCGAAATGTCCCGTTTTCAAAAAGAGGGCAACACACGGTAACAATTTTTAAAAAAATGCAAAAAATCGACTTTCGTTATAATAATTGGAACCATAAAAACTTTAGAGTAATCATTGAATGTATTTTATGCTTGCCCGGAACAAATGCACCCGTAGAAAGAGTCTTTTCACAGATGAATAAGTTCTGGACGACAGAAAAAACACAATTACATGTCGGAGTCCTTAAAGCGATGTTGTTAGTTAAAATAATTTTTAAAAAATCCTGCCAAGAATTCCATTCTTATTTAAAAGCAAACCCAGTTATACTTAAGAAAATTTTTTCATCAGAAAAATATAAATCAACATAATTTTTTTCATATTTATTCCTGTTATTTTCTTTATCAACATTCCTTTTCTTTTTATTAGTACATAAAGACTATGAAAAAATACGTATTTCTTGAATATACATACTATTACGTAAAAATTGGTAGATGTCCCGTTTTGAGCGCAAAAATAAATGGTCACATTAAGCATAAGTGATTCTGACTGACCAATATCTAAGCTTCAAAGATATTTAAATTCTTATCCTTATTAATGTGGATAATACGTCGTCACCGGAAATAGATAAATTCTTAGATTTCGCTCTAGCTTCGAGTTATGAATTTTGACAAGTCCAATTATATGGACATGTCGACGTAATAATATGAAATTATTTTACATTGAACATTTCATTCGAATAAAATAATATTTATAACATCATTTTTTTAAAAATAAAATAATTCAGTTGTATTTATTTTCTTATGTATGATATGCAAATGTTGTTATTATAAATAGAAGTCATGAACTGTAACAGTAAATTGTAAAGCATATTCTAATTTGGACTTATATCTACACTGGCGGATCAAGGAATTGTCCCAGGGGATGGCCATTTTGAAAATAAACATGATACATTCAAAATATTTATACACCCAGACCCCTTTTTACGCGATTTTTGAACAGCAACGCTTCCTTTTTTTACACGATTTCTTTTTACGGAATAAATGATAACCCTGCGTTTATTGAACTGATGACGCTGAAAAAAATCATGTGATATAATTGATGACTCTGACTCTTATCATCGATTCTTTTATTTCAATTCAAAAATGCAAACATTAAAAAATATTGTTATAAAATTAAGTCGAATTTTAGATTTTTTGACGTTGCAAATAGGCCCAAAAATATTCAGGTTAAATATCCATTTTCCACAGGATATGTTGCAAAGCCAGACCATATAGTCTTTTCGAACTCATACGATTCCTTAGCCAGGTTTTCATGCGTCATAATATGGAAAACCTCCTTTCAGCAGAGGCAACGCTGATTGCCAAACTTAGTAAAATTCGTACCTTACAATTCCGACATAATTATTAACTTATCACATGTTTCCTCGAAATCTTAACCGATTTCCATTTTTTTTTTCATTCGATTGTAAAAAAACTAATGAATGGAATTATGAAGGATGCGCGGATTTATTTTGCCGTAACTGTAGTTGTTAAGCTCAAAGGTCGCGAAAAAAGAGAACTACAACATATTTATTTAAACAAAAATTATTTGAAAAATAATATAATATTTTGAATGGAATAAATTCTCCTCAGGGGGGGCATGGCCCCCATGCCACACCCCCCCCCCCCCCCCCGTGGATCCGTCTATGTATATCTACCCCTTATTTTTAAAAGGTTCTAACTGCCCTTAACCCTGTTTTGAGATATGAGTGTTAGAAGTTTAGATTGATCATACTATTTAATTAAAAGATAACATTCACTTGTAACAATGAGCGAGATGAATGTTTCAAATTACTCATTTAAAGCATATTTTCAAGCCATTCTACTGAGAAATAATGATCTTAATGATCTAATGATAGAAATAATGATGACAATCTTTTAACTTTATCAAATAAATTTCGTAAAAAAAGTATGCAGATAATCTACGTAATTACAATACATGATTCTGACTTCATCATATATGTATGCTAAAATATGGTTAATACCAGGGCTGTGGAGAAGGTAAAAAAAGTTCGACTCCTACTCCGACTCCGACTAAAAAAGTTGAATATCGTCACTTTCTTTTGCCTAATTGTCCTATTGATGTGTATTCAATTAAATATCAACCCTAGCAATCCGGCCAATAGCCAAATTTTACATATTATATGCAAAAATAAAAAGTTCAAAATTTCCTACTCCGACTACGACTCCGGCCAAATCGCCGCGACGTCTCCGACTCCGACTCCACAGCCCTGGTTAATACAAATCTTTTCGACGAAACGGTAATTTTTGCCAAAATGTCAATTAGAGCCTTTTCAAAGTAAGGTAACAATATGCTAAACGCAAGTCTTAACGGAACGGCGTATGTATGTATGTCTGTGGGTCTGTAATTCTTTAGGAATGATATAACATTAAATAATTATTGGTCGCTTAGTCCGAGCGAAGCCAGGTAGCAATACTAGAAATACCGAAACGGCGTATGTATGTATGTATGTATGTATGTGGGTCTGTAATTCTTTGGGAATGATATAACATTAAATAATTATTGGTCGCTTAGTCCGAGCGAAGTCGGGTAGCAATACTAGTATGTACTTATATAAAGATGGATACAGTTTTACAACAGATGAGATCTAGAACTCTTTTTCCGATGCAAACATTTTTCACTAATGTCACAAAATTATGTCACAAAATAAATGTCTTTTTCGAACAAGCCTGCTGTTCCAATCATTTTCAAAAAAATACGATAAGTACTCTTGTGGACTAAAGTTACGGAATAGTTTTCAATAATCTTTTTGGCATGAGTGATTGAGCTTACTTTTTAAAGAGCATTATAGTTTCAGCCTATTTATATTTTTATTAAAATGGCATGTCTATTTTTTATAATTCTATACTGAAAACGATAGATAGAGATTCGCAAAATAGTTCTTTCCTACTACAGTTTATGTACAATGCCTCACATGAGGAGTGCACTTGGTAGTAAAAAAATACTAAAAATGTAAGATGAGCTTAGGTTAGGCATTTATCCAAAAACTGTCAGCAAAAAATCATTGGGAAAAGGTGCGTCTTCACTGTCCTCCCAGACTTCACAACAATACACATACCTAATGCAAAAGCAAAGAAAAAATTTATTACCCGAAAATAGGCGAAGCAATTTAGTGTTGCCCTCTGCGAAAACAATAGGCGTACCCAATTAGTGTCCCCGAACGAAATTCGGCGGGCAAACATTTTGACAGAAAAAAACGATCCCGACAAGAATAAATGGCAGGACTAGAATAAAATTTACGTGTCTACCTTTCGAGCAAAAAATATTGAAAGTCCAGTGAACTAAAACCTTGTTTTTAGTAGGTTTACTCAATTGACAGGTTGTTCTCCCATATTGTGGAGATATAGGTTTAATACGGTGAAAAAAATAACAATGTATTTTAATTCTACACAAATTATTTTATATATTTTTTGATAGTATAAAACTAGAATGGTGTAACAGAGAAAAAGATGTATTGTGTACCCTGTCTACAACGATATATATAAAATAAGTCAATGCAGGCTTAAAAATAGTTCTTACGATGGCGTAAGCTGAAATACATAAATACTGTAAAATCAAAATACATTCATATTTTTTCACCATATTAAATTAGAGTTCTACTAAGTAAATGCCAATTCAATCAATAGATATAGGTATCTTACGGAGTCCGATATTTTAATATATTTTAATGATCGAAGACGCAGTGGCGAATTACCTCATAAACGCAAGAGACGCGAGCTTGGGGCCTCAATAAAAACTTATATATCCTACATACATCCAATCCTTTTTTTACGCTATGCATTGGTTCCAGAATGTGGCGCGTCTAAATCACGTAAATAAAACCTTACTTCTATTTGATTTGATAAATTGGTTCTAAAAATCGAAAAATCTCGTAAAAAAGTGACAAAATTTTTGAAAAAACAAGTTTTACTGTTCAAATTCGCTCTTATACTCATCCTAATGAAAAATGGCGTAAATCGCCGAAAAAAAAAGGAACAGTGCCGTCAAAAAAAAATCGCGTAAAATCGAAATCGCGCAAATTAAAGTCGCGTAAAAAGAGGACTATGTGTCATACGTATAAAGCATAACCATTTGACTCCTGACAACCAATAATTTCAGACCCAATCTGCCAATGACGGATAATGTATAATATACATATTTAACCATCGTAAGGAATAAAGAAATAAAAATAAATGGAATAGATATATTCTACCCTCATAAGCCTCAAGGCAGTTATTTGCAAGTTGTGTCCTGATATAATGTGCCTTTTATGTTTTTTCAACTTTTCATATTAATCTTTAAGAGATAAAAAAAACAGTAAATTGTAATCATCTGACATACAGTTGCATATATACATCGATATTGAATATTTAAAATTTGAAGAAGGCATTAAAATACACCAAAACCTCTTTTTGTGCGATTTTAAAGTTATGCAGTTTTTTTAAATTCAATTCTTTATTATTAATTTTTATCTAAGCATATTTTGGGACTATGTAAACGGATATATGTAATAACGTAATTAACATCTCGTTGTTCACATACTGTACGTGCAAAATCCAGTGTTTCACCTGTTTATCACAAAGTGACCTTGACATGCGCATCCTTGTACCCTTTATGTTCCCATACTAAGTCAGCTATTTTGTGCGATTTTTCGCAGAACGCATTTACTTATGAAATAAGTCCCATGGTACCATACCACGTGGCTTTTAGAGCGTATTTACGAATCCTCGATTAGGGTTGTCACGCACAGTTTATAATATTATGTAAATTTTGCACCCCGATTGGCTATCATAAAATGATTTTTTGTTGAATTTTTCTTATGATTTTATGAATTATTTGTATTTATTCAATTGGTTTGAAACATATATATGTACATGCAAAATAATAGTTACGTAAATATTGTGAATATTTTATGAAGAGTTTTGACAGCCCTGATAACCTCTATACACTTTTTGTTGAATATTTTTTAAGAAAACTATTAAAACGAAAAGTTTATATTCATTTTGTGAGCCTTAAGAGATCTCGGAAACATATTCGATGTGATAATTTGAGAAATATGATTTTTTGACGCCTTAAACATAGTTGCCCATCGGTGAGTTATCAGCTGTCAGAGCTTTTTCTTATGCAACACACCGGTGGGTTGTTAGCTTTAGAACGGTGAAAAAGAAAAAGTTCATAGAAAAGGGTGGTAGACATTTTATCAAATAAAACATTTTAAGAAACGCATCTATAAATTATTATCTTGTATAACAATAAACATAACAACATTGTTTTGACATGATTACACTTTATTGATTCCTTTTAAATCTTTCAAATTGAAATCCTTGTGGTTGTTCCTGACGTGACTCTTCAAATTGGAGGACTGCATGAAGCCTTTGGCGCAAACGGGGCAAACGTAGGGCCTCTCCCCGGTGTGGAGGCGCGTATGGCGCTGCATACTCCTTTGTGAGGCAAACTGATTCCCGCAGAAGCTGCAAGAGTAGGGCTTTTCACCGGTATGGGTTCGTAAATGTATCATTAATACGCCTTTCTGACTAAACTTTCTCTTGCAAATGTCACATTCATAGTTTTTTTCACCCCTGTGGACTTGCATGTGTACCTAGAATACAGATTGAAAATATAATAATTATTGAAATGACAACAAAAACATTTGCAGCTTTTAAAACCTTATCCATGCTTAAAAATTTTGTCTAGAATGTCCAAAACTTCAAGACAGATGCATGCACCATACTTAAAATAAATTACAGGTACAAACACTGAATAAAACATTTTAGTAAACAGTAAAACCAGAATCTACATGTCTATTATTAGCTAAGGATTCACTCAGTGAAAAAAACAAATGAATATCATTTTTTGTGAATGATGTAGTGTGTTCATAATTTCCAAATTCAAACATACAAAATTATATTATTGTGAAAAATAAAAAAACAACAAATCATTGTATTAGAACTGAGTTTAATTTTTATTATTCAATATAAAGATAAGAATGTCCAGGATGTTTTTTAGCCTTCCACGCATTAAAGTCATTGAAGAATTGGTATATTTTGAAAAAAAACTGCAATAATAATTGGTTATGGAATCATTGCAGATATTCTTCTTAAATTCAATGTCAATTAATAGATAAGATTAAGTTATACAAGTATGATATTTTGTCAATAACCCAAAGTACATTCAAGTCAATTAAAGGAATAGGGTTGTTACTTACTTTATAACTGGTTGCCGTGTTCAACGTTTTGTTGCAAATTTCACATTCTATCCTCTCCTTTCGCTCATGATATACCATCATATGACGCTTGATGTTTTTAGAAATGTAGGACTTGCCACAAATTTTACACGATGCCATTACCGATGGAAAATGAAGTTTGTGATGCTGATTCATCTGTGCTGTGGTTGGAAAAGTCTTTGCGCATAGTGGGCAGGTAAATGTTTTACCACTGTGCAATTTCATATGATGATAGTATGTTTTAGAATGTAAAAATGATTTCCCACATATTGGACAAAGCTTGCTGGTTCTATCACTGTTTTTATTTTTTTTAGCTCTTGGTTTATCCTTCTTGGGTTCTAATTTATTGACTTTTTGTTTTGTGTGAAAATTCGAGATCAAAAGTTGCTTGGATTCTTTCTCATCGTTTGTTTCATTCTTTTCAAGCTTGATTGGTTTTACTTCAATTTCAATTTCATCTTGATATGAATCCAAGAATATTTCTTTACTAGAATAATTTTTACTATCTCCAGTCGCAAACGTGAAAGATTTATCGTATCCACCATTATCATCATTCTCTTTTTTTAATTCTTTGGATTCAGATTTAACAATAGAGTGATTGGTGACTATTTTTAAATTCTCACGGAGTGATCTGTCATTTTCTTCACACTGCTTGATGAATTTTACAACACGTTCTGATGCCTTCAAACAAAGTTTGCAGACATGCTCGGGTAGTCCATCGTTTTTAAATGGCTAAAAAAATATAATAACTTTTAAGGTGTTAATTGTCAATTCTTGGTATTATTTAAATAACTTAAACACATTTATGAATAATTTGGTAAAGTCCTAGACCGACTGTCTTATCTTTGAGAGATTATTCAAGATGGTTGCCGTGGCCAATGTACTTACTAATGAGATTCTAATTGGCAACCGATTTGTCGTTCTTAATTTTACATTTGCCTATTAACCGCTTCCCCGGCGTTCCGACTAATACGTGTAAAACAATAGTGTTCCAATTTCGGCACTCACGCAAATACGTGTGCGCCCATATGAGCATTTTAAAATTGTCATTCGATTTTCAGCGTTCAAAAACACGTGTTTCATGTAATTTCACGATTTCTGACATTGTAAGAGACTATTTCATGATATGGTATTATGTATATTATATGTACATATAATATATGAAGAAAAAAAAATTAAAAAAGTAGATTTCGAAGGGTTTTACTAAAATTTTTTTACTAAAAATAATATTTGTTTCAAATTAAAAGAAAATAAAAATAGTTTTTTTTTGGAACATTTTTGTTAAAATGATTTGCCGGGGAAGTGGTTAAACCTAACCTAACCTAACCTAAAAAATATGAATAACTGATACATTTTCAATATTTGATTTCTTCAGTTGAAGGCTTTTCTGTATGTTCCAAAACATGCCAATTGGCATCTCATTAGTAAGGGAGGGAACATTGGCCACAGCAACCATCTTGAATAATCTGTCAAAGATACAACAGTCGGTCTAGGAAATTACCAATAATTTAATGCTACGAGGATAGTTGATGAATTTGGATTTTTTGCCATCCTCCACCCTACACTTGTATGCCATCTATAAATTGTTGGTGTCGGTATCCAGAGGCATATCAAATGTAAAGTGTATTCACAGTATTTTTTCTTTAGCTATAAGTCTCAGGAATCACTGCCCTATCTCTCTAAGCTCTAACTAATTAGGACTAAGGTTGTCCATGTTGGGAAATCTTTAAGACAGTTTTCCGATTGTAAAAATTGTATAATAGCAGCATTTCGGTTTGATGGTATTATCTCTATTGATCATTCTAAATGGGTGCATAATACATGCATAATGAAGACTTAAGAATTGAAAATTTACAAAATTAAAACCAATGATACTTTTTTTTGTTAAATACAATTTATATCATTCATTCGATCGGCTGAAAATGAATCGTGTTAGAACGAAAACAGAGCGTTCCCAGTCAGCGCCAGACAAGTTATCCACCTAATAAATAAAACTTGGATGTTGGTACATCAGCAGAATCAGGTTAGTTTCATGTACGATTGAATAAAACGTTGACAAACCTATGCAAACTGTAATAACTTACTTGTAATTTACAAAAGGATAATACTTCAAAAACTGGCAAAGTTTCTAAAAAAATATTATGCAAGGCTCGATCATTGAGGCATAAGCGACATCTTTTGAATTTATTATGTTTCTTTATTTTTTTATTTACTATACGGTCTGCATGGTTACGACCATTAGACATTATACAATGTTATATTTTTTATTTATTTTCAATTGTTTTGATCTGCCAAAATTCGAAACGTCAATACATTCAAATGTTGCTATGTGAAGCTGCCGCTGCTGAAAATAGTAAATATAAATAAAGAATACTTGATTATAGAAAAGCCTCGAAAAAATTCACAATATAGTATTGACTAACATATATTTTATTATGCATGCTTAATTTAGAAGTATTCATTGCATATTTTATGTTTCATACAATATTTATCAATCTCTTATAATTTTCCTTTAATAGCATTTTGACTGGAGAAACCTTATTGTAATCTCATGTTTTTTTATAATTTACAATATAAGGAAAAGTAAAATTCAAGGGCCTGAATGCTGAGTGGTCTCCAAAAATAGTTTTAAAAGTTTGCCTATTAATATAGAAAAAAGTACCTCAATCAAAATGTTATACATACAGTTTCAATTAGCAAAATATTTTTTTTGCATTGGTTGATCAAAATAGAGAATACTTTCATTTCACAGCTTGGATCAAAATACCTTCGATCGATTCGGCCGGAACATTGTGGAAGTTCATTTAAGTATAAAATAACTTTCATTATTCTACTTATTGTGTTAATAATAATTGTTACACGTGTTTCGCCTCTTTCAGAGACATCTTCGGACTTACCATAGCAAAGTTTTCTTAAGTAATTACAATCATTTTATAATCATTTCTTATTAAGTTATTTTAAATTCTATATTGATCAAAATAAGTTTTTACAAATAGCTAATTTATTTATGGGGACAAGCACTGTATGCAGTTTTGTGCTGCCAAAACTTTATCAACTGGCTCACACCTTCAAAAACCACCAACCCCAATTCGTATTATTCAAATTAAAAAAAAAATATCATTCATCACAAAAATATTTATTTGTGCATTGTCTTCATAAATTCATAGGTCGTATGTCTATCAGCAGCTGTGATCGTATAATAATTCTATCTTGGAATTACGATAATAAAAAAAAAATATATTCTCTCCAAACCAAAATTATTTAAGCAACCGGCTTGACAGAACTGGTGCGAACCCATTGCAGACCATCACTGACTGGATGTCAATATAAATCTTACATACATTCAATTGGAGCAGTTTCTTAGTTTTGTTTAGTCTTTAAAAAAATTATAATTGTTATCACTAATAACAAATGTGCATATTAATCGTCTCCATCACCGTCAATCGTCCATCTCTTAGCTCTATGTATACTTATTCACTGTTATATAGTCTTAGCATTGCAGCCTACGTTTTCCACACTCTTTTAGCTTTTTCGATGTTAAGAGTATTTTTGATTCTTGATGTAAGCTGTCAAAATCAAATCACTTCTATAAATTGGTTTACTGTAACAACGGATTCCTATCACTGATATAAAATATCTTGTCATGATTGGTCAACATGGATATTATTATTAATTCAAACTAACAATTATGTTCAATTTCTGTGGAAGGAATAGTTCAATAAAAAAACTTTATAGAAAACAAATTGGTAAATAATTTTTTCTTCATGATAAACTTAACATTTTATATATATTTTAACTATTCATTCAATTTCTTCAAATCTTTCAAATTGAAATCTTTATGGTTATTTCTGACGTGACTCTTCAAATTGGAGGACTGCATGAAACCCTTTGTGCAAACGGGGCAAACGTAGGGCCTTTCCCCGGTGTGAAGTCGCCTGTGCCGTTGCATGCTTTTCATCGTGGTAAAACTATTCCCGCAGAAGCTGCACGAGTATGGCTTTTCTCCCGTATGCGTGCGTATATGTATCGTCAGTACGCATTTCTGAGTAAACTTCTTCTTGCAAATATCACATTCATATCTTTTCTCACCCCTGTGGACTTGCATATGTACCTAAAACATGAAGAACATGGCGTTATATATCTGCAATTAAAAAATTGTCATTATGTACACTGTATTCAAGCTTGAAGACCTCTATTATCAGGGCCGATGCTAGACATTTTACCGCCCCAGGCCAGATTGTATTTGCTGCCCTGGTTGTAAATTTTAAAAAAGGATTTTTGTATTTCTATTCAGTCAAATTGGTCAAGCACCATCGCCGCCTGGTCAAAGTCATAATAATAATTTCATGTTACTCCATTTTGGCTATTTATTCTCTTTTCTTCCTGTTATTTTCTACCTCAACTAACACTCGCCATTTATTTAAAATGAATGACAAATTAATTCAATTACTGACCGTTTAATTTAATAACTGACCACATTCATACTGACTCAGTTGATACTGACCGTTTATAATATTTACTGACCATTTATTAAATTTACTGACCAAAACTCGAATAAGATTCATTGAATACATGCGAAAACATTATTCCTTACATTATAACTAGTCGCCGTGTTCAACGTCTTGTTGCATATTTCGCACTTTGTTTTCTGTTTTCGCTCATGATACACTCGCATATGATGTTTCAGATACTTCGAATTGAAGGATTTGCCGCAGATTTGGCACGGTGACAGTTGGGAAGGGAAATGAAGTTTATGATGCTGATCCATTTGAGCCCTCGTCGGGAATGTCTTCTCGCACAGGGGACACGGGAACCTTTCACCGCTGTGCAGTTTTATATGATGCCTATAAGTATTAGAGTGCCCAAATGTTTTTCCACATATCGGACATAGCTTGCTTGTTTTGTCACTGTTTCTTTTTCTTTTGACTTTGGGTTTTATTTTTTTGCGTTCTAATTTATTTTCAGGTTTACCAACTGTCTGTTTAGTCTTTAAAGGATGTGCAGTTTCTTTTTCATCACTGCTTTCATTTTTTTCAAGCTTTATTTGTTTCAAATCAATGTCAATTGCATCATACGTGTCGGACAAGCTTTCTTTGTTATAACCATCTCCAATATCTCCCGGTTCAAATGTGAACTCCTCGTCATATTCACCAGTATCATCAAGTTCTTCTTTTAGTTCTTTGAGTTCCGATTTGACAGCAGGATAAGAAATCTCTTTAAGATTCTTACGGAGAACTCTGTCATTTTCTTCACACTGTTTCACGAATTTTACAACTCGTTCTGATGCTTTCAAGCAAATCTTGCAGACATGCTCTGGAAGTCCATCATTTTTAAAAGGCTGGAAAATAAAACACAACTTTTCAATTTATTTTCTATAAACTGACAACAGAATACAATTGGAATGTGCTCAAACAGTTGTTTCATGTATTCATATTTTTTAAATTGGAACACATTCTTTCTGATGAATCAAATTAATAAATCAAATGAGATTTATTAGTTTTAACACATTTTAAAATAACTCAAGGAAGACATAAAAAACACCCATATCCAAAATGGCACATATAAAGCAAAAAATCTGTTTCAAATTGACCTAGCCAGGACTGGGATACAGGTCTCACCGCTGCACCACAGAACCAAATCTATTTTTTATATCTTGTTAATGTACATTTATAAAGGGTGCTATAAAAACTCCATGAAAAGGATACAAGGGTCTGAGGAATGCTCATTTTTCGTGTGATAAAGGCCGTGTCAAATATTAGACATTAAATTTACCTGTAATTTACAATATGATAAAATTTCATCAAAAACTCTCAATCTTTCTTGGAATATGTTGTGTACCGCTCGATCAATGAGGCATAACCGGCATGTATTCAGTTTCTCGTGAATTGTTATTTTTTACTAATTTTACGCTTCGGTATAGTACCCCTTTTCGACATTTTAATTAATCTTATATTTATTTACAAATCATTTCGACCTGCCAAAATTAGAAACGTCAACCTTTCTTAATGTTGCCAGTGCAAACCGAATATTCAAATATATTATTATGTACATAATGAATACTATGAATACTTGAAATAAAACTAATAAGACAAACGGTGTGTAGGTGTTTCGTGAAAATATCACTCATCTTGAAGTAACCAATATTTCAAGAAAAAAATATTTATCATGAGTTTACGAAATCTGATGTCAAAATAATGTACCTAGCTCTTACACATTAAAATAAATGACTTGCCTACATTTCCTTTTCTAACATCTCTTAAGCTTAAGTGACGCAGTTTAAAAAAATAGACGAATTATTTGTATTGTTTTTTTTATTAAAGCCTCAGAATTTTAGTATAGTTGTATATAAATTTCTTTTGGATATTTTCTCAATTTTGACAAAAAGTAACACTTCTTTTTACTATACATCTCATTTTTTTACTTAGAAAATTATAAAAATGCTGTGGAATTTCCTTTTCATTCACTGTAAAAATTGCAATTATCCAGAACACATTAAAATTGTAGTCATCGCTTGCCTTTCTCGTGGAGCTATTTTTTAAATTTCTACATGATCATTGAATAAAAATAATATATTTTGCTTTCTTTAGTGAAATGACACCTCAAATATCCTTGAATATGTATTTTTATTTATTTTAACCATCTCCGCTCGCAACTTGGAGCATATGGACACCTCAAGGAGTTTATCTCAACATATGTTTTTCTACGAGAACTACTTTTTACTCAGTTGCTCAACTTCCCTTCTACAGAGTACGGATGAAAAGGATACGAGGACTAGGACAGGACTAGTGGTTAGCTAATCACTGTCACTATGACCGCGCTCTTTTGGATAGGAAAGGTGGGAAGGGGATTTTATTTTTATAGTTAAAATATAGAAAAAAAGTTAACGAGAGGAAGATAGGAAAGATTAAAAAATAAAATACAAATAAGTTTTCTCATTAGGTACTATGAGTATTGTTTGTTGTCTATCACATATGACAAAAAAAAATATGATTCAATAAAACTAGTCAATTTCAAATCAACTTTTAAAAATGAAATCTTTATGATTATTTTTAATGTGGCTTTTCATATTGGACGACTGCATAAATCCTTTGCTGCAAACAGGGCAAACGTAGGGCCTCTCACCCGTGTGGAGGCGCTCATGAAGCTACAGACTTTTCGAAGAACCAAACCGATTCTCACAATACTTGCAAGAGTAAGGGTTTTTCTCCTGTATGCACCCGCATGTGTATAGTCAATCCACACTTTTGTGTGAATTTCTTTTTACAGGTGTCGCATTCATAATTTTTTTCACCAGTATGAATTTTCATATGTTCCTAAAACAATAATTGGCTTTGATTTATTTATCACTACATATTTACAAGATGGCAATATAACAAACCTTAAACAGCTTTCTGTATATTGTCGTTTCCTGCACAATATTTATGTGTGGAAAACACATTAGGAGATAATCAATAAAAACTATTTAAAAAATTCAAGATGTAAGTAAATTTTTTTAACTATTTTTATTAATAGTAGAGTTACATTCTTACACCTTATTCATTAAAGAGTGGAATAAATGTAAATTTTCCATTACAACTGACCTTCAATTATGCACATAAGATTTATTATGTTTTAAATAAAGCCAATACCGTTTTCGAAAAAATATTCTAGGTTGTGTGTTGTCACATGGGATATTTTGTGTTGCACAGATTGTGAATGTTGGCACATGAGATTTATTGGAAATTAGTATATTTAGGAAACAGAATAAAATATTGTGTCACATGGAGAAAAAAATCCGAATCCAATTGTGTAAATAACTTAGTATGGACAGCAAAAACGTCACATAGGAGATGGTGTGCATGAAACGACAATATCTCGAAGAATCATGAGAACTTTGTGGAGATGTGTCTTGCATAAATATGGAGCTTTTTAAAAGACATAAACAATAGTTTTTTGGCAAGAACTAAAAAAAATTAGAATAATTTTGTTTCCATAATTATACTGTGTATCTTTTTGTTTTGATCAACATAAACTTAATAGAGTAACTAGAATATATTTCTGATGATGGCGTGTTGCTGAAATAGCACAATGAACGGTAAGTTCACTTGTCCTATAAAGTATTATTGTTTTTAAATAGTGCTCAGAGCAATAAAAGTGTCGCCAGGTGTAGCTTAAGATTCTATTCTTTTTTACTACGGGGTTTGGTTGTTTTAACTGTCGACATCTGCATAAACATGGCCAAACAGCCCACTCCAAATAATGAAGCATGAGCTGTGATTATAACCTTAATAATTTTTTTACTAAAGAATTATGAAACGAAAAAAATTAATAATATAGCTGAAATTAAAGCTTATACTTCATGCTCCATGCCTATAGCTGGCTCTTATTAGCAGTTCTATTCTTGCGTATAAAAATATTATAAATTATATCAAATTACCTTATAACTATACGTCGTATTTAACGTCTTATTACACAATTCACAATTGACCTTTTTCATCCGTTGATGAAATACTTCCATATGCTTCTTGATATAATTGGCATTGAATGTTTTACCACATATCTGACAAGGGAACGCCTTCATTACAAAGTGTGTCTTGAGATGTTGTTGCATCTGCGGTTTAGTCGGAAAAGTCTTTTCACACTCCGGGCATTTAAATTTCTCGCCGCTATGCAATTTAATATGTTTTCTATAGGTGTCGGAATGTGTAAAAGATTTTCCACAAATGGGACATAATTTACTAGTCATATCACTATTTGTAGATTTCTTGTAATACATTGATTTACACTGTTTAAGTTCAGTGTTCTTTGATATTGTGGGTTCAATTGTTTCATAGTTTGTTTTTACCTCTAAGATTTTAGTACAGTCTTTTTCAACTGTATTTTCATTTGTTTCATCTTTCACATGTTTTGAATACGAATTTAAATACCTTTCATCGTCATCATCATTATTGTCTTCACAGTGAGCCGTTTCTTCATGTATCAAATCATCATCGCATTCAGGATCTTGCTTAAAATCATTTGTTTCTGATTTGACACAATCGGCAAAAGATAAATTCAGATTTTTACGTAGTAATCTATCATTTTCTTCACATTGTCTGATAAACTTGACAACTGCTTCTAGTTCTTTCAAACAAACTTTGCATATGTGCTCTGGTAGACCATCATTTTTAAAAGCCTACAACGATTAGTATTCCCTATTAATATCATAACATATTATAAAAGATTAGCTCAATTAATCCATAAAAAACAAATAACGGGGAGCTTAGATTTTGCTAACTGCCTCCCAAGTACAATCTTTTGAAATACCTTGGATAGCATTCATTTACACACAAATACCTAATCATAAAATTAGCTTCGTTCTGATTTCAAAATTCTTCTGTCGTTCGCCGAAATCACTGTTCGTTGGGTCTGGTAATATTCGAGCAAGTGGTAGGTTCTACCAAACATTTTGAGTGTTTTAAAAATGAAATAAATATAAAATAATAACATATCTTCGACGCCAAGAAAAATAGCTACTAACCTTCAATTTACAATAAGATAAAATTTGATCAAGAACCAAAGAATTTTCTTGAAATATACAAAACTTTGCCCGATCAAGAAGGCATAGTCTGCAAGTCTTCGTGTTTAGATGACATATATTTTGAGTCTTTACTTTACGTTTATTTACATGGCCTTTTTTAGACATTTTAAATATTGTGATGAATCTAGCTGTCAAAATTGTTTAGCAATGTTGCAACTATGGTGGTTGAATAATTGTTGATTTGAATTAATTTGATGAAATTTCGAGAATAGTTTGTAATTTTGTTGAGGATATTTTTCAAATTATGATTCATGTTTTTTTTCATCCTTTCATTATCCATATCATTTTTGTCAGTTTCAAATTCAATAATACTTTATTGTTTATGAAAAAAATATTTAATATAGTATCTATTTTTTCCGCTGTCGCTGAAAGCAGCTGTCACTGTGTTGCCACCTGATTTGCTCTTTTCCGGCATACTAGGTAAACGAAACGTTCTTGTTTCAGTCATCCATCCATTATTCTTTAATCCTATATTTTTTAAATCCATAAACGGTAAAAGATTCTCGCCATAATGTTAATTCAACAACATGTGTCTTTATTTCAGCCCAGATTCAATACACAATCATGTCTGACGCCGAAGTGTAAGTACCGTTCATGCTTCTTTCCTTTATGTCAAAACGTGTAATCTTCATATTGTAAATTTTACTCATATAAAGTCAAGACTGATAGCGATTTCTAAATTCCTTGTATTCATTCACTTAAATACCCATGATATTTTAAGGGCTCGATCATCAGACCCAACTTGAAATTATAGCCATGAATATGAATGATGGGTTATGTTTCCTTATTTATTCACGTTATAACGTGAAGAAATAAAGCTAAGCTGAAGTAATAACCGTGTTTATTTTGTTATAGTGCTGTCGAAGCTCCCGCACCCCCAGTGTTGGCTGGAGGACCCCCTGATGTCAACACAGCCCTGCAAGAAGTCTTGAAGACTGCCCTGATCCATGATGGATTAGTCCATGGACTCCACCAGGCCGCCAAGGCATTGGACAAGTAAGTTGTCTCGTCAGTTCTTATCATTTCTAATAAAATTCAATAAATTACTTGTCATGTCTGTGTGTGAGGTTATGTTTATCAACATGCCAACATTAGTGAAGTTCAGTGAATAGTGACGAGTGATGGAACAGAAATAAAAAAAAACTATCGCCAAATTTATCTCTTCGATTACCACAATCTTATAAATGCACCAGAACGCTCAAATCTCAAAAAAATGTCGATCCTACTAATCTAGTTCCAAATTCATTATATCCACACTCGATTCGTCCTATTACTCAAATGCTGCCTTAATGCAGACAGCTCCAGCAATTTTTGTGATAGTCTTGCGATTATTCTTAGATATTGGTTACATTTCGAAACCATTTGTACTCAGTGTTCTCATTTGTTCATTTCTGCCTGTTATCCAAGTGGCGCATTATCTTCAAACATGCGCCTTTCTTATCACCCCATATTTGTGAAATTCAAATGAACAAAATATAAACTATATCAAGTTCGATCCAATTAACATTGTCTAACTAACATTTACCCACATTATCAACTATGCTTGTGGCCAATCGTTAATGGGGACATAACTTCAAGGGTGGCAAATTTGACCCACTTGTTTCAAGGAATGCACACATTCATTCAATTTAAGCATTTTAAAAATGAGATCCCTGCGTATTATTGATAATTACTTAATCCAAGAATCATTAAAATAATAGCACCAAATTTTCTGATAAAATGGTATGTATTGGAAATTTTATTTATCTTATTTTCTGTATTTTAGGAGACAAGCTGTCCTCTGCGTTTTGGCTGAGAACTGTGATGAGCCTATGTACAAGAAACTCGTACAGGCTCTGTGCAACGAGCACCAGATCCCATTAGTCAAGGTATAAAAAAAACCTACTGTATGAATTGAATACGTCAAGATTAAATATTACTCCTAAAAAGTTCTGGCAGAAGATATATAAACAATATTTACGTTGGTCGAACCTGTTCTAGATGAGATCGACGTAGAAATATCGCATGGTCTATTTGGACTGTGAGGTTTAAATCTTTTGCCCACATTAAAGCACGTGTCATAGTACCAATTGATTTAACTTTGATTTTATCATTTGGCCTCCCATTTGTGCAACAAAACAATTGATTCATTCATTATTTTGTACTTTTAAAAGCTCCCAAAAGAGTTCTAATTATTGTGGTCATTTTCTTCTTCAGGTTGACAATAACAAGAAACTGGGAGAATGGGCTGGTCTCTGCAAACTCGACAAAGATGCCAAAGCAAGAAAGATTGTCGGTTGCTCATGTGTTGTCATCAAGGTAAATAGAAGTCGATTCTTTCATGATTTTCACTTTCTTCCATAACTTACATCTCTAATTTGACTAACTAATTTTCTCTTTCTGTCTTTTGATTGATATCTTAACTATTGTTTTACCAAAATATTAATTCCTCTGCCTAATATGTATGAAGTGATGTAAATACAGACAATTCTTTTCCCTGAGTGAAGTTATTACTCCTTGTAGTTTGCATTATTTTAATACTGTTCTTTTATTTTTCAGGATTTCGGTGAGGAGACTCCATCCCTGGATGTCCTCAAGGATTACCTTAAATCATCCAGTTAGACATAACCGTGTAGATTTATTTCTATTTACCTAATAAAAAACAAACAAAAAAAGTGACAAAATACTTATTGCTTTTTAATGAATAAATCACACTTGCCCACTTATCACATTTCAATTACACAATAGCCTGTTTCACTCGAATAAAAAACAAAGATAGAAATAGCTGTGTCAATAGGAAAGGATTTAATTTGTTATTGGTGCAAATTGGTCACAGATATCCTTGTGATTTGGCCATCTCTTCACCTGACATTCTCTGAAATTATAAATAGAATGAGCATTATTTTAACATCAAGGACATTTTATCATGTCAAGTCCACACATATCGAAACAGTCGATAATACCTTCCGCAGTACCACTCGGTCTTGCATCGTGAACACTTTTTAGCAGCCTGATCTCCACATGACGCACATTTTGCTCCACCATCATCCAAGTGCTCCAATACTTCTGATGTGTATGAACTGGTTAACCTATTGCAAGAAGAAAATAGAATACTTAATTTTTTCTGACGTTTTCATTCAATCCGTGCGAAGTAAATGATAGGCGGCTACATCTCATCATGTCCACCATTTTGATCTTTTCCCTGGCAAGTGTATTATGCATTGGAAAAAATTCTTGACTCACATTTTGGCTAAATCCATCATCTCATTCTTATCTGGCTTGAAATAATTTTCCAACTGAAACTTTGCGATTGACTTGGTCCTCTTGTGGATCTTGCTCAAAATCAATGCTTTTATCTAAAAATTAAATATGCAACCCAAGGTAAATGATATTGTACACAATTGTGAAAAAAAATATTGTTTACAAAAAAAGGTCTTTGTATGACTACTTTTTTTACATCCCTCTACTTCCAAACATTTTCAAGAATCAATTACTTGTGAAATCTATGAACAAATAAGTGTTGGCATTGGGTCAGGGAAAATATCACAGAATGGATGTTGGTGTTTTTCCCTAACTCGCATAATTCAAAAGGCCTAGAAGAATATTTTTATAACTTACCTCTGGCACCACTTCAATAAGTAGTGGTTTTTTTGTTTGGGCGAATGAAACATCCGCAGTCCCAAGTTGTCCAAGAGATCTCTTCAACTCAATCAGCATGGGAATTTGATCCATGTGCGAGTCAGTAATTTTATATATCAACTGAAACAGAAATATGTAACAATATCAAAGACATTCCATTACTGTTTTTGCTTTGTATGATGTTTAGAAGTAATACCTTGCACAATTGTGTCTTTCGGAAGTCATTAACTTCATAATATTTGTTGACCTCTGGATTCAAAATGAGGCGTAAGAGGGCGATCCAAGTAAGGGATTCACAGCGGCAAATTTGATCTGCTTCATCATCAGATATTGGCTTCCATTTCCCATCTTTAATTCATTTTAGAAATTCCAAATTATTCAACAGAATCAGATCAATAAAAAATGTGTTAGTCGGACATTTAGCTAAGGGGAACGAACTCCTAGTAGACTACCGTATCTACATGTAAGAACACCTGCATGGAAACTGTTGTAAAATGATTTTTCAATTGGTTTATATTCAAAGGTATGAATGACTGATGACATTCCATTTGGTCCGTAAAATGGGGCATATTGTGTGTGAAAAGCTAACTAGCAGTCCTCTCATAGCCCAATCTTTTAGTCTTTACTCTCTCAAAAAAGATTAGAGCCTGAAGAGCTAGAGAAAGTGTGAGAGCTAGGGCAGGACTAGTGGTAAGCCTACTGCTTGTTGTAAGAGAGGAGGGAATTTCGAACAACATTGACCGAGGACACAATGCGGTCATGAAAAATACATAATTCCGGTAATATTCCGGTAAAAAATACATAATTATCGGTCACGTGGCAAGAGCTTTGCGCTAGCGATCAGGTGAGTCCGGGTTGAAGTCCCGGCAAGGTCAGATTATTTCAGTTGTAAAAGAGATCTTGGACATGGGTGTATGTCTTTTTTTGTTGAGGTTTTCTTGACTGATTCATAAAATTTCTCAAGTTTATCTCATATGACTTTCAATTTGAAAATATTTGGCTCATTGGCATTAGCTGTAATGTCAAATATTTTTTTTAAATAATTTACTAAAAAAATTATCAGTTTAACAAACCAATAAATCTTTGAATGATTCCCTTATCGTCAATCTTCTGCCATGGCTCCTTGTGTAGAAGCTCCGCCAATAACATAGGTCCATCATGGTTTCCATACAACCTGGACGACGCGGAGACGTGTATCTTATCAAGCAAATTGGCCAAACAGCTGAAATACATAAATTTTTTTTGCACTCCATTTCATCACTTCACAATCTTGTTATAAAATATTTATTTTATTACGATCCTTAAATTCAGTCAGCACAGAAAAACTACTACTCAATATCATTTTGATGTAATTGATTGGATTTGTTGTAAGCAGGAAATATCTCTTCTTTGGTCTTACAGTAGAACCGCGATTATCCGGATTGGTCAAAATATTACAAATTTGCTGATATGCACGCGGCGAATTGTGTCCACTGTTTACGTACGCCATCGTCCAAATTCGATACGGATTGATCGTTTTTTTCTTGAAAAAGTTATCACGATTTAAATATTTCTTTTTAATATTACCCGATATGTCAACGAAAAGAAAACGTGTCGTAGTTTCATTAAAAGACAAATTGGATATAATCGATGCTTTGAAACGGGGTGAATCGGGACGTTTTTTATCTAATAAATATGATGTCGGCGATCTCGGATATAAAAAAACAAAGTGAAAAAATCTTGAAATTCACCAATTGTTTAATGTCAGAAGATGGATGCTCAGAGCGTAGAGTTATGAAAACATCACGAAATGAAGAAGTTGAAGAGTGTATTTTTATGTGGTTCATACAAAGACGATCATCTGGACAGCCAATATCCGTTCCATTACTATGTGAAAAAGCAATATAGTCACAGTTTTGTCTGCCTGTGTGTAAATGGTAGAATATCAGATATCATGCTTGCAACATTGATTCTGTTTTCAAGGATGATTCTAAAGTTGTTATCCTAAATAGTTCTCTGAATAAATAGCCAACAAACAAGATTCAAAATAAGCATGATTCCTAGCTAGAAAAGAAATATCAAACCTGACAATGGTGATGCATCTCATGCCAACGTCAAATTGCAAATTCTTCTGCTGCATAAGTAGCTCATCAGTATTATTTGCATTGAGTCCTACATTTGTGGGCTTCAGCTCCAAGTATCCAATGCTTAAAAGGGCAAATAACATATTTAATAACTTACTATTTATTGATTGAATTGGCAGTTATTTGGTAGAACTCTATTATAGCATGGTTAAAAAATTGCAATGTATTTTAGTTCTATAAAAATTATTTTATATATACTAAGTTAGTTTTTAAATTATATTATTCTTGTAGAATTAAAATACATTGCTATTTTTCACCGTGTTTGTTTTATTATTTGGTGTGAATTAAAGAATATAAATACTGCTTTAATTCGTCTCCACCAATTAATGCCCCTTTGCTTAAAAGTTATACGAGTTTCATTATTGTCATGGAATGAGGGATTCTCAAAGGTTTTAATATGTCTGTTAATCACCATTAAAGAAAAAAACATAATAAACATGAATGCTTACTTGACAAGCCCAATAACATCTGTGATCCTTTCAACAGAATAATCAATAATGTCTACCAGGACATCGGGTATTGCACTGCATGCTTCCTCATCAAAGAGTATCAACTCCAAAAGTCCAACCGCTACTGTCTCATGATACATCTATGAAAATTTAAAAAAATATTTATTCCATTCCATTTACAAATTAATATGGAAAAAATATTGTCTTACACCTATATGATGTTTCTTTACTTATCTTACACCCCATTTGAAAATGAATTACATACTTCTCTAATCTTTTGTTTCTAACCTTTTTCGTACCAGACAAATAAGTTGATCAGAGCTCAATTTTCATTTAAAATAAACTTTATTCACTGTGGTTACAATTTCAACGTATAGGTGGCCAAAGAATTATCATTTTTATAAGGCAAAAATATTTTTCTATTGACTATACATATTCTCATATTTTATAACATCCTAATTTTATATTTAAAAATACTGCATTAAATGCTACTAATAATATTTAATGGTATTCAACGTAAATTAGAAAAGATGAGAAGATGTATTGTGTATCTCCTCCTGCAATGGTCTGAGATAATGATAATAGTTTAAGAAAAGATAAGCAAATATGTATATTGTGTATCTCTTCTAAGCCTGTCAATAAATTAAATATACCTACTGACTTAGAAAAGATAATATATTAATTATTTAAAAAAATATTTATACAGGTATTTTTACATTGTGTTTCAATGGAGTTCTACAAAGTAAATTCTATTTCAATCAATAAATTCTATACATACCACAGAATATAAAAGAAATGTATTACTCAAATCTTTCTCAATTTGTAAAATTTTCGGAAGAATCTTTATCCTCCATATTGATGTGCAGATAGCTTCATGTATAAGAGTTGGAATCTAAAACGAAAATTGACATGCCAAAATATTTTTTTTTGTTTCGGTTATCGAAATGCTTTTAAATCACACAAATTGATTGGTGACTTACTTTTCCATATGAAATGATGGCATCTTTCGTTGCTTCTTCTCGACAGGTAGCAGCTTCTAAAACAGCCTGCTGTTGCAATTTATGAAAACGTAAATGGCAGTCGATCCATCTGAAAACAAAAATTCATTTCATTTTACAAAGCCCTTATTGATGCGGTTTTAGTATAATGGAATATATTTTTTTTGTCATACGCTTTGCTGCCAAGTTCTTCGATATTTGAAGGCTCTGCACATCTTACGAAAATATCAAGTTCACCCGGCTCCAATGCTCGTAGTTCC
This sequence comes from Himalopsyche kuldschensis, assembly GCA_028554975.1. Classification (NCBI taxonomy): domain Eukaryota; kingdom Metazoa; phylum Arthropoda; class Insecta; order Trichoptera; family Rhyacophilidae; genus Himalopsyche; species Himalopsyche kuldschensis. The sequence goes on from JAHFWI010000025.1 coordinate 3,187,671, forward strand.
ACATCATTTTCGTCCATTTTTATCCAAATTTCAGATTACAAACATTTGTATTAATTGTTATTCAATATTATTGATCAAACTTTTATCACGTTCGTTTTTTGAATAGTCCGCGGATTTGGATTGTTCTTTTATTGCATCCGCCAAAAATATTATAAGATTTCTTTTTATTTTGAGAATTTTTGTTGTAACAATACGTTAATCTATATTTTTGTCTCTCTAGTTATTTAAAACAAAGTCAATACTCTCGATTAAAATATATTTTCTCAGTCAGTAAAAAGCAATACCATAAAGTAAGTATACCATAGTAAATTTAAAGATCATTGAAAAGAACAAAGCCCAAATTCGCCGGATATAGCGAACGTCTCCGATTTACGTTCTTTCAAGTTGTTTTATACACGTGCCGCGTGGATTTGGCCCGCTGGTAATTTTTTTAATAGATTTAATATTTAATTATACTCTAATGTCGGATATTTATTACTAAATGCAATCTCAAGATATATCTGCGTTGTGTGTATTATATTAATTGTTGAAATAACGCCGTGTTTTATGTTCTTTTGAACGATAAATATTGGCATGTCCAGGAATCTTCAGTATTGTCATTTCACATCTCCCGTCCTGTGTTTTACCACTACGTATTTTAGAGATATGGAATGATTTCAATTAATATTTGTGTACGCTAAATTACAAGTAGTGCGTGGCCTTGTAATATTCTCGGATTTTGTTAACATGCTTCATAACCTGCAACTGTCAATGCTCCGCCATTTCTAATCACATTTTACATTTCAGCGCGATATAAAAAATGGTTGCAACAACAGCCCCCAAGGCTCCGGCCGCCCCTAAAGCCGTGGCAAAAAGCCCCAAGAAGGAAGTAAAGGATGGAAAGAAACTTCCAGCGGTCCCAGAATCCGTTTTGAAGCATCGCAAAAGGAGAGATGTCAACCGCGCTAAGCTCGTTCAGGTACATTATTTTAAAGAATAATAAAATATGACAAACATTTGTATATTCAGTGGCTCTCATTAACATGCATTCAAATAAGAAGTTTATATTATACTTGTCTTATAAAGATGCACTGTTTTTTCGGAAGAAGAAGAAAAGCTTATAATCCAATCAAGATTGATTAAGAAGGTTTTCTATGTTAGGAACACTTACATATATCTTTGAACGTACATGCAATATTTAGACGCCAGCATTTCTTATCCCAGGTGGAATGAATAGATTTTTTTTAGAACTAGTTATAAATGTTAACTTACATCATTATTAGTTGAATAGTCTGCTATACTCATATTAAATTTCGATATTGACCTTGGATGTTTTCTAAGAATTATCACTCATGGAATATGAGAACCATCTACAAGATGCTGCAACTAATCTCTGATCAAAATGACCACATGTTTGACTTGTATTCCCGCTGTGTGTCCATTTTAGTTGGATAGTTCTTTTGTAAGATAACATGATTTATTTGAAGCACATGTATGTAAATTATTACACAATGCTTATTGTGTTTATGCACTTTTCAACTCCTTTTTTTTTTTTTACTACCCTCAGCATCGTGATTCGTGCTGTAATATTTCATATTTTTCGGTTTAATTAATGGGTTAATAATTCCAATAACAAAATTATCTGATAATTAAATTGATTTAATCAATAAATTTAAAAATGTTCATGGAAAGTGATGTATCTATCGCACAACTTAACTTAATACACCCAATGATGGAAATAAATCTGCATTTATTTGTTCTGGCTTAATTCTCCTAGAATTGTAACAGATACAGAATATACAATCAATATCATTAGAATACCAGTCTACATTGACATTAACCTCCTGATTACTGCACGTGACCTTCAAATTAATACAAATTTTTCACTCACTCTGAACATAAAAGTTTTGCGAAAACAGAATGCGTTTAAATCGAAACCATAAAAGATTTATTTATTTATGTCCAACGATAAAAAGACGTATTTCAATCATTGGAGTGTATCCAAAGTTCAAGCATTAATATTTACATTCATTTTACTATAGCAAGTTTACTGCTGTTAATGCGTCTCCTACATTATGCACAGTGCGCATATCGCCCTATGCGTTTTATCTCATCTCTTCAAATTGTTACTTCTCTTTGTCATTGTTTATCATTGGCACAGAATTATTTGTTGAAATTTTTATTACCAACCAAAAATTAAAAGTATTGTGACACTTATTTCATAGTGTGATTCAAAATGATGTTAACATAGTTCAACTGAATATAGTATTGCTGACAACTGACAATGTCTTTCGTCCCTATCTGATTGAATCACACTATTTAATACAGGGACTTATATATATTTGCTGTACCTGTCTAACCCGAGCTAATCGAATCAATCTTGTTTCCAGTTGACCATCAAGAGGCGTACCAGTGCCGCTAAGAAGCGTAAGGAAATCTTCAAGCGTGCCGAACGTTACGTTAAAGAGTACAACCTCAAGGAGAGGGAATCTGTTCGTCTTCAGCGACAGGCTCGCCGCAGGGGAGACTACTACATCCCCTCAGAAGCTAAATTGGCTCTGGTCACCCGTATTAGGGGTATCAACCAATTGGCGCCTAAGGTAAATAAAATGTTTTACTATTCCACTTGTTCTTTAGCGGACTGAATTATTTATACAACACTAAACATTGAAGTAGTGTCTTTATTTAATTACTGGTTTTGTTTGTAACTCTATCCTTCCATTATTGCCTTATGAAAGGAGTGTGTAGCTATCTTACAATATGATTAGTTCATATGTTGTACATACAGAGCACCAACCTTGTTGACTTTTAAAAGAATAAAATTTGTATAGCTTTAAACTTAAATGAGGAGAATTCCACAATTAACCACCTGTCAAACACTCGATTGATTCTTTCCAAAACATTCCGGTTTCATAAAGTGAATATGGCCGAGGTTATCAATTGTGGAATAAAGACCAGTTCAAAGAATAAATATTTAAGATTTCTGATCAAATAATCTCACATGATGATAACATAGTTCATCTGAATACAACTGTGTTGCCTATCAGCTTGTCTTTCGCTCCTATCTGATGAGATTTTGATGTGAATATGATATCTATTATAATCTTTTTACTTGACACTTAGAATGTGGAAAACTAATTCTTTAATCTATGAATGTTTCAATACAGGTTATACACCGACTACTGTTAATCCAAATTAAGTTTATTTTCCTGTATGCTTATTCATTGTATTAATATGTGGTTTCTTTTATTTAGGTCCGTAAAGTACTCCAGCTCTTCAGACTGAGACAGATTAACAATGCCGTCTTCGTCCGTCTCAACAAAGCTACCCTCAACATGTTGCGTATCTGCGAACCATACATCACATGGGGATACCCCAACCTGAAGACCGTTAGAGAGGTAACTTTGCAATATATTAACTTTGATCTCTTGCGAATAAGGATGACTAGTGCATTGGTTTTGTGATCATGATGATGATACCATAGTTCAGCTGAATTTTGTATTGATGACACGCTGACAATGTCTTTCGTCCCTATCTGATGTGATCACAAAATCGCTAATGCATCAAACGATAATATTTACACCACTAGAATTCTTTTTTTTTTGAGCTACTTTGGATTCAATCTAGTATGCTATGTATAACTTTGGACCCCAGGTATCAACTATGATACTCATGGTTTTTATAAAATAGTTTGGTTGTAGAATTGAGCGTACCAAAACCAAAAGTATCATATAATGAAGGTAACAGTCTTACCAACTGAATATAACCAAAAAAATTCATGTCACTGTTGAAGAAAGTTGGTCCTTTTTAGCATTAAAAATGCTTCGACACTTACAATACAAATACAACAATATTTTTTTCTACATCATCCATTATTATTTAATTTATTTCTTCAATAAGATTTATTTTAACATTGTTTATAAATACAGCATGAATAAAATTGTTTTGGTATGTTCAATCTAACAGCCGGGCTGATATTTAATAACAATGGCCGGCCCGAAGAGGATAATAATATTTCAATTAATGTGAAAACTTCTAAAATGGTCATCACAATAATGGATATTCTTCCTGTTTTGGATAAAAACTTGAATCTTCTACTTTGTTAATATTGTGTCTGAAGTCTCTTTGTTTTGCCAATGATAGCTTAAATGTTGGTTCTTGAAACATCCATGTGGTATTTTGTTTATTAAAATTTTAAGACAGAATTTGCTGTAGACTTAAAAGACAAATAAATAACTAATGAAAAATTTATTTTCTTAACCAACAGATGATCTACAAGCGCGGTTTCGCCAAGATCAACCACCAACGCATTCCCATCACCTCTAACACCATCATTGAGAAGCAATTGAAGAGGTCGAACATCATCTGCGTAGAGGATCTCGTCCATGAAATCTTCACAGTCGGAAGCCGATTCAAGTACGCTTCCAACTTCCTGTGGCCCTTCAAGCTTAACACCCCCACCGGTGGATGGAGAAAGAAGACCACTCACTACGTCGAAGGTGGTGACTTTGGAAACAGGGAGGACAAGATTAACGCGCTCGTCAGAAAGATGATCTAAGGACTGCGACGTTGTTTTGTATATTACGTGATAAGAAAAAGAAAATAAAAAAAAATTACATAACCATTTGTTTTTATTCGTTTATTTCATGTGCACCCACCCATTAGCCAAAACCTACCTTTTATGTGATGTTGAGTTGCATCAAAAGCTTAAAGCAATTTATAGAATAGTAGTTCCTTACTGGATAAATTGACAACCTTTTATATTAATGGGTTGTTAATGTTGTCATAACTTTCAAAGCACACCTTAGCCCAAACACTGGAGTGAAATGCAGTTTCCATTGAACAAAACTGTTAAATCGATTTGAGAGAAATCAGCTGAAACGTGTAAGGATATATGTACATACTTGATCGATTAAATAATTGATGTGGAGCATAGATAACATGTGGAGGTATTTCTATCCTACTTTAGATTAGTTCATGAGCTAGGAATTGAGAAATCAGCAGCCATAATGATATATAGTGGAACCCTGTAATAGAAAATGCTTGTTTCTTCAATCGCTCAAAGTAAGCGGTAGAAAGAGAGACATTAGCTAACTACTAGTCCTTTTGAAGCATTGCCCCTTTATTACTTTAGTGAGATTGAGGAATTAGCTTTCAGTCAGTTCTCGAAAAAATTCAGTTGATGCATTTAACAAGCAGTAGGTACATAAATTCCACAGTAAAACCAGCTTTGGTTATAAAAATATTTGCTGGATCAGTGGTGAAAGTCGTCGGCTTCTTTGGTGGACTTTACGGGTTTGAGCTTCAGCACTAGCAGATTTTTTTTCAGTTGATTTATTAATTATATTCGATGGCATGGGCGTTTGTGTTTTTCAAAAATTCCTTCTCACCCATCTGGTCTGCAAAGTTGGGCTAGCAGAGCGATAAGCTAACCTGAGTCTTCATCTCCTTCCAATTCCTACTCTCTTTAAAAAAGAAAAGGTGAGCAACAAGCAAATTTCATAAAAAAATATTTGTTGAGATTATCTCCGCATAAAACGAAGTATTAATATATTTAATACTGATAATTAATTTTGTAATATTGAACTGTCGTAAAATAGCAAGAAAATTGAAAATTAAGGGAAACTAGAATAACTGAACTGAAAACATTAAATAATTGTGATAAATTAAATAAATATTTACGACGCTGTTTTTACCTTTTTTTAACATCAATGTACCAACTAACACAATATTTTTTTTGATGAAAATATGTTTAGGGAAACATAATATTTATGTTACAATGTCAACGAAAAAATTTCGTAATATTCACATAATATTGTATGAAGTATGCATAAACGACATCTGTCAAATGACGTTACATGATGGCTCTCGGCCAACTTCATTGATAACAAGTTCTTACGTTACGGGGCATCTTTTTTGACAAATTCCCATAGTACACGTGTCCTTTTCCAATCTCGAATGTTTACACTGATGTCAGTTATTAAATAGTTGTGTTTTTCAGTTAGGGAGGTGTTGCTTTCAGCAATTCCGCTGATGAGTAAATTCTTTCAAAACTCGACACAGTGCTGCGGGTTCGAAAAATAGTGGGATTCTTTCGGCATATTTGGGAAGCTGATGATATATCAGCGAGATTTTTATAGTAGGTGTTAATTACACTAAAACACCATGGCAGACATTAAGGACTGGTACAATGAAATGCCATTTTTCACTAAATATTGGCTTTCATTCACACTGGGTTTCAGCTTACTCGGGAGGTTTGGCATTCTTAAACCTTACTACCTGACGCTCATGTTTGATCAGCTATTCTACGAATGTCAGGTAATTGTTCGTTTTATTTAATCCTATAGTTTAGTAGCGATAATAAGTTATGCTTTGCATACAAGCAAACAAACAATATAATCATATTCTCCACCCTGTGACGATGTACAGCTTGACAGTATTTTTTACAGCACTGCGTACAGTTTAAATGCCAGTGGCCGCATTGGCTATAAAAAAGGCGGCGGCGGGAGCGAGCCAATGAGACTACCTTAATTTGTGTCCTGCACTCTACGCTACGCTGTAAAAAAAACGCTGCCACTGAGGCCTCACACCTTATGCTCTTCCCTCAGGCAACAACAATAATATCTGTTCATATCTTCCAACAAGTGTTACCATGGCTATACGAAAATTTACTGAAGGCTGCAAATTACATTGAATCATTTGAATTTTGTACTTTTCCATGAGATTTGCCGCTAACGACCTGGGTTTCGCCTTTCGCTATCTCCAGGCATTTCAAGTGCATGAATGAACTTGAACTGTCACTTCTGAACTGAATCCCGGTTCGTTAGTGTGAAAACAATTCTAAAATGTCATGTTTTGTGTCAAAGGGACATAACAATAGGAGAAATGGATACAATGATAATTCAATACGTATTAAAATCACTTTCCTGTTCATAGCTCTGACCTTAAATTAACACATCAGAATAATTTACTATTTCATATTTAACAAATAAATCAGAAAGCCAAAGCACATTTTACCACTTCCTGGTACAATCGATTCAATTATAGTTCCCAAAAAGATCACAGATTCGACAAATATTTTATTTTATAATTTTGATACGCCTATTTTGAAGACTTTCAATGACCGAGTTAGCTCGGGCAGGACTGGCAAGTGGTTAAAGATAATGAAAAGACAATTTTTATTTGTTAAAAAATAGGTTAACCCTCCCCATACTGTGCTAAAAACTTCCATGAGCTCCGGTGATATGTATTTACTACACCATATGAAAAAGTTATTTAAAAACCGGAAAAATGTGAATATTTCTAGACATTGCTTTGATTGACTATGGTTGAAGTTGAAATATAACAATTTTTGTAATCTAAGTGTCTGAAAAGAAGAAAAAAACATCGCAATTAGCTGCCGCTCCGACGTCTTCACCCGTCGGCAGTCGAATTCGTAATGACGAAATGAATGGCTAGTTCGAAGTCGATCACTTCTACGCATGCGCTTTCGCGCCGGAGCTGAACACGTGCAAAAATGCGGCTACTTTTCAGCGCTTACACCACGCGCATAAATTGGAATACGTTTGTGTGTATGGGTGATTCTTTGCCCGATTCTTCCACTAATTATTTATTTCCATCGCTGCAAATGAATAACAATACATAACTGTAATTTTATTTAATACGTAATAACATTACTGAGGAATACAAAAATTCTCAGATCAGTATCTATTATATTTAATAGAAATATTCTCATTATTAGAGTCGAGTTGTAGTAAATACATATCACCGTGCAGGAAGGTTAAATTGATTACTGGTGAAACCTGTATTAACCTCTCTTGATAACTAGAGAAAAATGATTTATGTTTCTCCGTATCTAAAGTGGTATGAAAACTTTCTTACTATTAACCAGCTGTATTATAACGGTTAATCAGTAGGTTAACTATGTATTGTATATGATACAGCGAAAGTATATTATCAGGTAAAATATATTCTCATCAGCATTTCAGTCAAAGCATATTCTAATAAATTTTCACTAGCAAGAATATATTCTCGCTGGCACTTATCACAAGTGAAATCATATTCAGTCATGTACAATAATAAACCACATTCAATCTTTCCATTACAGATATGGCGGCCCTTCACTTCTGTGGTATACTACCCAATCAGCCCGGCGACTGGTTTCCATTTTCTGATCAATTGCTACTTCCTGTACAGCTATTCCATGAGGCTGGAGACTGGTCTGTTTTCACACAGGCCTGCCGACTATTGCTTCATGCTGCTGTTTAATTGGTTTTGCTGCGTAGTCGTTGGACTCTTAGGAAACATAGCTGTAAGTAGTATTACTATTTTTCAACAATGCATTGTCTCAACAATTAATGTGCAAGTGATTGTGCGCTCTATTAAATACTTAAATATGGCAATAATTAACCACTATGCTACTAAATTGGTCACTAAAATTTATTTTTTTACCACATTACTACTCACTCTTTGTGCAGTGGTCAAGGTCGTTTGCTTCCGTGATGGATCGCTCGGGTTCGATTCCCGGTACGAGCAGTTTTTTTCATTCAATTAATCGATTCTGTTCGAAGGCAATGAGTGTTTGTGTTGTTTAAAATCCCCTTCCCACCTTTCCTCTCCCAAAAATCGGAATCTGGGTTCAAGTGCCGTCAAAGTCAAATTCTTTCAATTGAAAAAGAGATTCTCTATCTTCTGATGACTACAATGTTTCAATCTTTTTTCACAACTGGAAAAGCAATATACTTATTATTTGTGATTTTTGTAATGCACACATATAAATATATTTCAATAATTGAATAAATTTTTTCTTTGAGTTATTTTTAAATAAATCTCATTTCATTTATTAATTTGAAAATATCTGATAAAAAAAATATATAATTAAGGCTTCATAGTCTCATAGTAGAAATCATCAGTTACTTCAAATTTTACTAAGCTCAGTAAACTAAATGTGCTGTTATCTTTACTGTATAACCTTTTCTTTCAATGTTTTAATCTTTTTTCACACTGCAAAAGCAACAAAATTAATTAATGTTAAAATAAACTTATGTAAATATTAAATTAAATAAATAAATAATTGTAACATGTTTATATTCATCACTCTTCAGTTCCTCATGGATCCAATGGTGCTGTCTGTGCTGTATGTATGGTGCCAATTGAATAAAGATCAGATCGTTTCATTCTGGTTTGGGACCCGCTTCAAGGCCATGTATCTTCCATGGGTGCTGTTTGCCTTCAACTTGGTCATTTCCGGAGGGTAAGATACTTTCAAATTATTGATAAACAAGCAAATATGCTCAACCGATTCTACGCCTAGTTTTTAAATATATCACAGATATTGGCGATCAAATGCTTCTCTACACTTAAAATCGCAAGAGAATTAAGTGAAACGATTTAATCATTATTAAATTTGCTAACCCTTTGCACTTCTCAATAGATTTTAGATAGTGATTAATATCATAGGGTTTGCGTATTTGGTAAAACGAAATACCGAAAAATATACCACATTATGACATGTTACAAACTTTAACTAAGGTACACAATCCAATAAGTTCGGTTTTTGAAATAATGATAATTAAAAATTTATAAGAAATAATTTTCCAACCAAGTTTTACAACCTCGTGCAGGACTTGACATAGGAATAGGCCATCAGCTGACTTAATTATCATTAACACATTGGCTATGGAGGATTTCAAAGCACATAGAGAAACGCCGCGTATTCCCTTAGTCAATGTGTTAAAATAATTTTGGTGACGTCCTACACAGCATAAATTAATATATTTATTTTGAAATGGCCTATTGCTTGAACATAAGTGGAGGATCAGTACACCAATGCATTATTACAAGAGCCGTCTATGATTATAAATCTTTAATTAGAAATACATTCTTATGTTCTTTTTGTTTTAATGAATATTTTTTTTTCAGAGGATTGATGGAGTTGGTAGGAATCGTTATTGGACACATTTACTTCTTCCTCATGTTCAAATATCCCCAAGATCTGGGAGGCCCCACTCTTTTGAATACACCATCCATACTGTAAGTATTGAATGTAGTGTTTTTTTTTCTATCTTGGCTAGCATATCCAGTAAAACCTTGATGCTAGATTTTTAAAGCAAATATAATTGGGCAAACATTGATTGATCATTTTTATTGAACATGCTCTGACGCCTGTGTGTTTAGTCACTTAAGCTATCCTGTTCTCACAAGAGTTGTCTTGTTATGATCCCTGCATGTCTCCTCTGCTGACTCGCTCAATGAGCACACTTCTGACATTTCCCGTCACTCGCATAATCTATTAGTTTGACTCATTCGAAGAAAGTCAGAACTTTTGACATCAGAGATTTCATCCATGCCTTTAAATAAAAATTCATAAATCAATTAATGAAAGTGGCCGCACTGTGATTTGAGACATAACATTAACCACTCAGCGACAGGGCCAACAATATTGGCTCCCGAATAAACCAAAGTTTTTAAGTGTGAACATTATTTTGGCAATAAATTTTCAGGAAGAGAATATTCCCTGATGTGACTGGTGGCGCGAGCGGATTCGGAGTACCTCCTCAGACTGCCGCGGCGGCTCAACCGACAGCTGCCCGTCCTGGACTATGGAACCGAAGACACGACTGGGGCAGAGGTCAAACCTTAGGTAAATTACCTCGCATAACTTATCCTATGCAGTCAAAAAAAATATTGCCTCAACAAATGTTTATACCATCACCGCAACTGCATTTCCGTAAGTTTCATTGCAACTATGGGAAATAGTTACTAAGCAATTTTAATATCTTTCAAAAAATATACAGTAAAAGTCCGTTAATTCGAACAACGTTAATTCGTAATTCGAAATTTTCATAATTTGCTCGTCCCAATATTGACTTTTCATAGTAAAATGTAAGTTTGTTAGGTTAGGTTAGGTTAGGTTAAAAGTTAGTCAACACATTGTTTTGAAGAGTAAAGCTTATGTAAACCATTAGTGTAAATGAGACATCTATATTAAGTGAAGTATCGTATGTCAAAATCGAATTCGAGCATTTATAACATTGGTGCAAGCGAGACTTCAAATATTAGTTAGGTTATCTATGATTAGTATGTACCTAACTTCACTACAATGGTACATTTTTATAAGTATATACCTACCTAAACGTCATTCTATTTTACGCGCGAATACCTTAAATATAAGTGACTAAAAATCAAATATGTTAACTGTTTTTTATTCATATAAAATCGAAAAAATGGCCGCGATGTTCCAGGCTGTCTACAATTGCTGCGAAAATTCAATTTTTCATACTGATCCGTTTTTGAATTCGAAAAAAATTTTTTTGGGAAAAAATCTTCTGGTCTGATTTTTTTGAATTTCCTTGAATTAACGGACTTTTACTGTACATATAAAAACACCAAAGAACTGAAATGCAGAAAATTTCCCATAAGCATGGAAAAAATTGTTCAATCCTTCGATGACAAAATAAGCCGATATATTAACTTTTATTATAATGGTTAACTTTCCAAAAATATGACAAATACTTACGATACGAATTTGTTTTGTCTAGTTTTTAAGAATTATAGAAATGTCCCTGTACTTTCGAAGCCCCTTGCACCGAAATCACAAATCACATTCGTGGTAGCCATTCACCAAGCGTATCTGACAAGCACCACCTTCATTTCATATACACTATCCCCTCACTCCATGAACACAGAAGAGATAGAAAAAAAACATTCTAATCTTGAAAAATACAAAGATGATTTCAATTACGCTAGTGAATATTTAACATTCACAGCCATTCTTGCACATCAACCGCTATGGCAATACCAGATATACACAATGCTGTTTTTTTTTTTAGACTTGCAGTATTTTTAACTGTTGAATCTGGTTAAAGGTAATGAATCAAATAAGTCAGCGTCGCAGCTTATGCGAAGGCTCCGAGAAATGATTCAGTGGAATCTATCAATATTTAATAAACATACAATGTGTACACACCGTCAATGATTATTTGAGATTTGTAGCGCATCATGTCATTACGGCACACTTTATATCATATTTTTAAATCCACTATCTTTAGGTTGAACCCGAGATCCAATACATAATCGGTCGGCACTCCAACCGACAGCCTACATGCAGTCATAAAAATGAGGTACGCATGGACTCCTCAAGATATGTAGCATAATAACATTTACAAAATTGATACATTAACATTTTACGGTTGGTGCAAATCAAACATGGCCATCTGAGATCTACAAGATGATATTTTTGTTGCCGTGTGTAAATAATCTACTCTCTGTTCAACCTCATTTGACAGACATACTAAAATCGTTCTTATTGATTGAATCAAACGTTGTAATATTGTTTTTTAACCCTTCATCTTAACATTATAGTACAATTACAGGTCTAGTCTATTGCCTCAACTATATTATGTAATTTTTGAGTTTTTTTTTTTTTTTTTAATTAAAATAACAGGAAACATGCATGTATATTTTTCTACACCTAATAACTCTTGTTATTCCTCAATTTGTGATCTAGTAACAGAACAAGTGAAATAACCTAGTTATCAATTTTATATTAAAAATGAATTTCCACAAAGCTTCCTTTATTACCAAGTTATGTTATGTATATTAATGTGTTTAGATGAAATATTTGAATAATAAAATAAATTAATCTTAATGCATAATACAGTATTTAGCACCTTTATCAATTTGACATTCCTAAAGATCTTCTCTTTCTACGACATTATATCGATTGTCCACAATCATCTTTCTATCAACCTGCTCAAACAGAGATTGTACACATTTCAAATGTTCAAATTGTACACTTTACTTGAATGCTTCAAATTTTGTCTGCCAATCATCATCCAGTTGATAGTCCCACCGCCTCCAAAAGACTGATAAATGGTGATTCAGACAATAAGAAGTCATATAAAATTTAAAATAACTTTGATTATTCCACGTATTGTGTAACTAACTGTGACACGTGTTTCGCCTCTTTCAGAGGCATCTTCAGACTTACTATCGCAAAGTTTGCTTAAGTAATGACAGTTAGTTACACAATACGTGGAATAATCAAAGTTATTTTAAATTTTATATTAAAATGAACTTCCACAAAGTTACCGCCGAAACCATCGAAAAAATAATAAGAAGTCATGCTGTAGAATGTTTAGAAGATTTTCAAATTTTACTGGGGATGCTAAAAATGTCAAAAAGAAATATGTCTTGGGATATGAGTGGACCCATTAATACCTACACTTCTTGTAAATATAGCATCTCCGCCCACTTCATCTAACTGTCTCTTAATAGTGGCCGGGCTCTTAACACTTTGTTTACGTGTCCCTTTAATTACGATCAACCCTCCTACATCACCCAGATAGAGATTTTTATATCAAAATTAAAGGGACTTACAGCTGCTGCTAAATATTCTTCGATATTTATGTATAATATTACATACTTACGAAACATTTAATTTGTCTGAAGACTGAAACACATGCTATAAAAAACCGTTTTATAGCTGAGGGTGCTGTAGAAGGGTTGACTAAACTTGATTAGATTGAATTAGAATGTTATTTTAAATTGTATGGCCAATTATCAAATGCAATTGTAAGCATTGGGTTAAGTATTACTGTTTTATTTATTTACGATGTATTGTAAATTTATTTGCAGGAAATTAAACATCCACCGCTGATCTCTAGTGATAATTGTGATAAATCATCAGTCGGAATCGGTGCACTGTCAAACATGGAATGGCTGAAATAAATCAATAACACCTACTAAATGATTATATCGCTTTCTTATTTGTAATATTTCTCAATTATTGTAAATTGGTTATTGTGAAAAAAATGAATTGCAATTATTATTGTATTCCTTTAAGCCATTTTTTTATTTTTCTGTATAACACAACCAGTATCTATTTGGAAATAAGAGGTATTTACTATTGGTAGTAACCATTTATTATACTGTGGTTTGTTCTCTCAAATTATATTTTTAACAGCAAACTAAGCAATTAAATTCTCATATTTTAACTGCCAAACTTACTTTATTGTATTAATTAAATATTTATTATTTTACTAGCTTATAATGTTGTAGAAAACTTTATCGAGCTGCATAATATTGTTGAGTATAGTTCTATTACTTGAATGTAGATTTTTTAAAAGCTGATTAAATATAAAAAAATATTGTTTAACCATGTTACTAATTTTTATTATTTCCAAGCCTTCTAAAACATTGTTACCAAACCCTATTATATCATAATATTGAGGTTTGGAATTACTCATATCTGACAATCCAAAATGGCAATGAAGCATTATTTATTTTATCAAAATATATTTTTCAATTTAAAATACATTGTCTATCAATAATGAAGATCAGATTGATTCACGTGTTGCCACTACCATCATCTCAAAAAATGTACACTTATTATTCTAGTATAAACACTAATTTTTTCCAAAATAAAGTTATAGTGAGATATTTAAAATATTAAGTGAAAATATGGCAATTTTATTATTCACTTTTAAGGTGTTCACTGTCAATACTTGGTGGAAAGAAATTAATTTTATTATTAGTAAATTTTGTGATAGAACAATCAAAAATAAGTACATTGTAAATCTCTAACTCTTGTGTAGATATACTTAAAAATATTTATCTAATTTCTTTCAAATTAAACATGTACAAATTTTACATATCCATTATCAGATAAAAACAAATGTTGCCGATTGCATTTACGTGGGAGAAGTTTTATTTACCAAATTTATGATTTGTCAATGTTTTTATTAAAGATAAAAACAAAAAAATTATTTACCTCAGATAAGTTGTATGTGTGTACAATTTTGTGATTTTTATTAAAATAAATTGTGTAATATGCGAGTCTTTAGAAAGATGGCATCAAAAATTGAGTAATTTATGAATCCAGTTGTAAAATCTCACATCTGCAATTGCTTCAAGTTGGTGTGGTGTATAGATTCTTTGATATCCTATCTTTCCCAGCAAATACTGAAGTATTTGGACTTTGTTATTCACACCAATGCTTTATTGGTAATCCATATAAGTCCATCACTCCTTGATATTTATTACAGAAGTTTTCTATCTAAATAAAACACCTTTTCGGTAGAATGAACATTTGAGTAGTTGAAAGTTTTCCAAGTACAATGTTGTACCTGTTAAAATTATTGTGGAAAAATATTTTTTGATAAATGGATGTTTTATCATTTTAGGTCTTTGTTTGAGTGTACATACAAAAAATGGTAGCAATTAAATATACGTTTTTAATTATTATTTGGTGATTTTATTTTAACTCTTTCCCATCTTTAAGTACAATGCAAATAAGAGTGCTAATATTCATCTATTAAAACCTAAATTCTTATCCTCACTATGAGACTCGATAATATAAAAAACGAAACACAATATATGAATTTATGTGAGGGAATATTGCTGTGGAATTTACCAATGATCCAGCTTAACCTTTCCCTGATCATTTCAAATAAATCGAATGAAAGTGTTGCCAGTACATATGGTAGAAATTTTTTGATTCTTTTCAGCAAACTAATTTCTCTACAGCAGCTGTCCCTTCTACCTCTGTATAGGTCTGTGTATGAGGCTTCTCCCCTGTAGTTGAATCCCACCACTGGGGAATTATATATTTATAATATATTTAAATAAAAAAAAAGCAAAATCTCTATTCAATTACTTTATTATGAAAGAAAATAAGATTTATTATATACAATACAACATTACCAAGCTAATCAACAGTGGGTGGGTATAATAAATGATGGTTTTAGGAAGGTTATAACAACTCGCAAGCCGGTATTACCCACGTGTTAATAAATAATATTGAAATGTTGCCAACTTGACGACTGAATGGTAATTGTTACAGCACTTGAGGGGGCAATGTATAATGTGCACTGCATTTTTTATACTATTACTATGCAGGTGTGATTTAATGGTGCAAGTCTTCGGGATTGGGCTTGCCGTATTGCTTCTCCCACCATGCGATGTACTCTTTCTTCCTAGCCTCGCGAGTTGCAAAGTATTTAGGGTATTGGGCTTTTTCCAGCGGATGCCAGTAGTCGAGGACCCAGTCAGGTGCTGTCACGACTCTTCCGTACGCTGCACCGCCAGGACTGCTTGGGACTGAAAGAAAAATACAATTATTTTTCTACACATTTTACAAATTCAATAATTTGTTTCATGCGATCGCTATCCTGTAGTGTTCGAGGATAAATTACAGATAAGACAGTGGAGAGTTCAAGTAAAATGGACATAGCGACATAGCTCATAGAGAAGTAAAGGTTCAAACGTTTAAGTCTAAGTCTTCAATTATAATTAAGGATTTCGACTCATGGCGCTTGATTGAATTTCAATATCAAATTTGAATTGTTTGAATTTATACTTTTCCATGAGTTTTGTCGCTAACGGCCCGGTTTTTAGCATCTTCAGGCATAATTCAGGAAATTTCAACTGTAATAATAGGGGTAAAACCCTAATTTAAAATTCCTAATATTTTATTTGATTTTTCCATTATAACAAACCCACTTGAAACTCATTTACATAAAATTTTCGCTAATTTATGATTTAACAGGTATCTAATTCTATTTTTGTATATGTACAAACTGTTTACTGTGAGTACACCCATACACTTGAATGCCTGAAGATGCCGAAAGAAACCACTGTCAAAACTCATGGGTGTTTTTAATATTTTATTTGTTTTTCCATTATACAGAGCACAAAACGCATGATGCAGAGTGAGTGTGTATGTGTGTGGATGAATGTTGACAGATAATGTCACCTGGTGTTTTTAATATTTCTCAAAAGAATGCGGGTCTCAAAGAATACTTTTCTCTATGAGAACTGCTCCTTAGTTCGATGAGAGTAGGGATAAAAAGGATTAGGCTGGAACAGGACTAGTAGTTAGCTGGTCGCTTTCGTTACACCTTATAAATCGGTTGAAAAAATGCCGCTCATACTTGAACCCGTGAAGTTCTCCATGGAAGTCAACAATGTTGAACACTGCTACACGGACCCGAAAATCTATATACTTATATTCTGTAGTCATGTATATTCCCAATGTGGAGCATATGGACTATTAATGGATTGCTAAGTCAATCTATCCTCTTGGAGAGAAGAAGTATAGAAGGATAGTACGAGGTGTTAGAATATCGATCTACCTAGAGATGTTTACTCAGTCAGTTCAAGTACATCCGTGCACTTGAAATGCCTGAAGATGCCGAAAGGCGAAACCCAGCTCTACAATTATATATTTACATTATTCAAAAAAGTTAATCAACTGAATAATGAACAGCTCTCGTAGGATAACTTCTTTCGTGATGAAAAAACAGCTTAAGGACTCTTGAGAAAAATAGATTGTATTCAGTGGCGGCTGGTGACGGAGTGTCAGGGGGTGCAAAGGAATATTCAACTATTTTTCCGTACTACGGAAGAGAAACAGTTGGTATTGCGAACATCTGAATTGAAAGTCCATGCTATAGAAGTGTTTTAAAATCCAATGAATAGGAAAGAACTCTTGCAAAAATGGTTGAATCTTCCTTTGCACCCCCCAACACCCCGTCACCAGCCGCCACTGATTGTATTCCTACATTTTTTAGGCTGGAAGTGCAACTTCTTAAATAGCTCTGCTTCGCCGTCCTTGAGTAATTGTCGTGCCGTCATCATGTCTGCCATTTTTTTCTTTTCATCGAATCTCGCTCTAAGCATTGTTACTTCGAGGCGGAAAGTGGCCCTGGAACAATAAGTATTACTCGTCAATTAAATGCGTCTGAACCGCAATTAGATTTTGATGCGCAACACGTTTTACACTCCAACCACACGGTTTTATTTTTGCTTTTCCTGTTTACTAGTAGAACTCCTATGTCGATTCCTGCTTGACATTTTACAACTTTGTTGGAAAAATATATTTTATTGATTTTAAATTATCCTTTTTCAAAAACCGTATATATTGGATTGTGTGCTTTAGTTAAAGTTTGCAACATGTCTTAATGTGGTATGTTTTTCGGTTTTTCGTTTAACCATGCTAATAAATAGCCAAACCCTGTGATATCAATCAATTTCTCAAATCTATTGAGGAGTTGCTGGAAGGAAAAAAATTATATATTCAGGAGTGCACCCAGTTAATGAATGATTTTTAAAACATACAAATCATGGAAATAATTAAAATATAATTGTGTGCTTGAAATCACAGCACGATAATAGTTCTCTGTTGTCTAATGGTAAAAGCTTCACATTAAAAAGGATTGAAAAAAGGTATAATTTTTAGATACCCCGAGTTTAAGTCACTTTTAAGTGTACGTAAAAAGTAAATAAATTTATTAAAAAAACAAACAAATGTAGTTTATGTAAATCACGGCATAATAACTTGGATTTCGATGATGATTCTTTTTCGTAAAACTTAGATAATATTGACTCTTCCGTGCCGAGTCAATTAAAGAATATTTCAACAACTAGGATTCATCAGTGTTTGTGTTACATACACTCATGGAGGTTTCCGGACCAATTAATGCATACCTATTTGAATAAAAAAAAATTGTCCGTGATGGTTTTAATACTGCTAACTCTATTTATTTTAGAAAATCAAATTGCAACATTCCTCTATCAGGCGACTTAACATATGAGACGCTAAGAGTCAACAGGTTAAAAAATATTGCAAATACGGAGTGAAGCTGGATGTAATCACTGATATAATAAATTACAATTAAAGTAATGGGAAGAAAATATTCACGTATGCATTGAAAAATCAAATACAGAGCTTTGTAATTTTATTTAAAAGAATAAGTCAGCTTGCTGAGCAAATTTGATTTGAAACTCACTGTAAAATTTGATAGTTTTGCATGAATGGCAGGAAAAATCATTTATCGATACAATAAATTAAAATGAAATTGTGACCACTAAAGCCGCGTATTCACATCTTGTTTTTGCCGTATTATCGAAATGTGACGAGAAAATTCATGTGTGCAACATAAACAACAAAATTGTGATTCGTTGATCACACAAAAGTTAAGATAGCTCTAATAAATAATGACTTAAATAAGATGATAATGGTACGTAAATAGTGAACGATGCATTGATTGGCAAATTTTTGTCGAAAACGAATAGTATATGACAGCCAGTAGAGAAAATCTGACAGCTAAATTACATAATATATTCAGTGGCCAGATTATAATAGTTACCTTGAATCAACCCAGCTCTCTATATTTCTAGCGGCCCTTTTGTAGAGCGAACATACTTGCTGAGCATGAGTTCGAAGCCCGGCAATAGGAACTTGAGCCATTTTCGATTTTCTCGTCTTTCGTTCTTATTATTTTTTGGACCTCTATTGAGGTATTCTAGTCTATGCCCCTAATATTACTCTTCGTCAATTTCGGCGAGGAATTGCCAACATAACAACAACAATTTATAGAGATAATAATATAGTATACGAAGATTGCCGAACAGGGAATACTAGATACACAGTTAAGTAGGCGATTGGTTTATTGAATGCTAGTTTCTTAAATTTGGAAAAATATAAAGGAATGATAATTTAATTAATTTAATTTATCTAGTTATGACAAATTTATTATTTTTTAACAAAAAGCAATAGAATCAAAACCATCGAATTGGGTCAGATTGCCTTCCGATGTATGTCTTTGCCTAGCTCATTTTTTTCTCAAACTTCTCACAATGTTATTGTTTGAATGTATATAGCAGGAGTGGCCAAAACGTCGATCGCGTAGTTATTCTAAGTCACCCGCCTGTCTGGCGTACTGATGTACATATCTCTAAATCCTCTTTTATTAATAACAAATAATTTATTTTGTGAGCCGATCACCGCCAAAAATTTTAAAAAAAATCACCTACGGGCGAAAGTTCAGCTACCCCTGGTATATAGCGATATCTGATATCAAGAGGTAATTTTCAAAACTGATTGATTCCACAATTATTTTTTATAACTGCCAATTTTAGATTAAACTTTTGAGACCTATTTTATTCACATGGAAAATTTTTCATTTTTACACATTATCTGTAATTCTTTAATATAAAACATATTTTTAAAAATTGCTTGTAAACACAAACTTACGAGGAAAAAGTAATGAACACACTTTCACAGTTTGTCAACAAATGCATTTAACCAAATTTGAAAAGTACCTCCTGATATGTGGTTTTTGCAAAAGGTTATATTTATGCTGGAGCCACTTAATAAAATAAATTGCTTCTTATGTAACTTTATTGACCTTGCAAAGACACCTGATTTTAGGCAAAATTGCCCCATTTGACGGAACTATTATGAACAATTGGTGATTTTCATTATATTAAGAGAATAATAATAATATAACAAGTCCTTACCCTTTGCTAATTAACATTTTGCTTAGAGGGCGTGTGTGATAGAAATAGCTCATGTTCCAAATTAAGCTCGCTTAAAATTATCGGCTTTTCGCTCATCAAATATCATTCATGTCGTAACCCGGAGTATAATAATTATTTGTGGGTTACGAGATAGTGGTTTTTGCCGCTTTACTTTGTCAAAAAAATGACTGAGAAGATGAGCATCTGGCAGCATTAAATGCTAACTGTCAGATAATACTAAACCAAAACAAAACCAAAAATACAAACAAACGCCGTACAATACATGATGAATAATGGACATAAACCCAAATTAGAACAGATTTTTATGACAAGAATACATTTCTCAAAATAAAGAAATGGTAAGCATTTGATTTCATTCAGTTATATAATTGTTTATTTTATTTGTTTGGTCAATACTTTTGCAATAGTTTGACCCACTTTTTAAGTTTTATTGGCGTGTTATTTTCGTTTGTTTTTATACGATCGCATGGCGTGAATAAACCTAATTTGTCTGGCAAAAGTGAGAAGATGGCACTGTTGGTAAAAACTATTGATTGAAATAGTTTTCTCAGTAGCTAGAACACTGAGACTCCTTCGTGTGGACGCTGAATTGTTTTAACTGTGCTAAAAAAGTAAATATTAAAGATTCAATGTTTTCACTGTTGGACTCACTTATTTGTGCCTTCTTGTTTAATTTCACTAGCCAAAAAAATCATTTGTTATAACAGGTTGCAATTTATTAGCCTTTAATAAAAGTGATAAAATTAGGTATGATATTGTTCGGCATTAGATTTTTCAAAATATGAAAGATTTCCAGCAAGTCATTTATTTATCAGTATTTTTTTTAGTGAAAAGATCAAGGTTTCTGTGATATGGTGCTTAATTTGAATACATACATTGGCATATATTGATTGTATTTACATGAATTATATGTCTAGGCTCAGTTTAACCAATATTTCACTTTCCTTTGTATACTTGCTAGCACTGATAAGTACTTGTAAATAGCACAGTTTACACGCAGAAATTGTCGAATCAGTCACAGAACCAGTTTCATCCTATTTTCAATTATTGTTCCAAGGTCTCAGAATTGAAAAGTGTTGAAGAATCTATTCTCTTCTGACACATGAATTATTATTTTTAGTAAATAAGTTTCACCACATACTCCTCTCATTAAGAAAATATACTAAATACCACCAAAAACAATGTAATTTAATAGAGTTGAATTGCGAGTAGGAAAATACCAAACATTGGAAACAAGGAAACCAATTATTTATTCAAATTACAAATATACTTTTACAAAAACATTGACATATTTCAAATCCGTTCCATCAATCGTTCTTCTATATTAGAAGAATTGAACATTTTACATATCACTATAATGACATTTTCAAACTGATATTATGTAAAAAAATTCAATTTCCCTGATTCCTATGTATGGTAATTTGACATTTTCTTATTTATAACTAAATTTCCCACCAAACTGAATTTAGTTAGAAAAAGAGTAGTGTTTTGTAAAGCTATTTTTTAAATCCATGTCCACTTCCGATGTGGAGCTGGCTACGGCTTTGGAGTGTGGCTTTGTAGTGGAGGTATCTAAACATATTCTTTCTATGAGATCTGTTTGTTACTTGGTCGCTCAACCTTTCTTCAGTTTGATGAGAGTTGAGATAGAAAAGATAAGGCTAGGACAGGATCGAATGGGTTGGAGTATAATTTTAGTTCAATTTTACATACTGGAATGATTGAAAACTGGAGAGAAAAATTTTACTAAAAATTTTATTCTTGTGAAAAGCAAAAACAATATTACTTCACCTCTAATAATTGATCTATTTATAATTTGTATTAAATTTATTTCAGTCTCCTTTCATTTATTTGAAATGGGTGCCAAATCTTCAAATGTCACCACATCACAACACATGCTGCCGCTATTCCAAGTCGTCTCGGACTTAGAAAAACCGTATCATTCAAATACATCATTGCAGACAGTAAATTCAGGCTATTACTTTGAAAACACGTCAGTACTGACGGAAGGCAAAGACATTGTCCTCCATCGATATGCTGAGTCAGAGAATCTGTCTTCCGGAAACTACTTTCCCGATGTGACCATCTCTAAGATCGATCAGTGCTTGCAAGAGTTTAATAATAATGGTCATGCTGCGGAAGAATTCAGAGGAAGGACATTGAGGGTTAGTAAAGACCATAAGAAAAGAAATAAGCGGAGGCGTCGGTTAAAAATGGATCAGGTTGAAGACGCTGGTTATATTGAACATGGGCACAAGGCTGATAAGCATAGAAGTCATCGTCATAGGAGAAAAGAGTTGGTAAGGACTCCTCAATTATTCATTATAGTGATCATTAACTAGTTGATATTTTTGTAAAGATTAGAAAAGTTTTTCTGTCCGAGAGCTGTGGATATTAATGTTTTCTTCACCTAAAGTATACAATTTATAGAGTTACCCACCTATGATGATGACCCTGAG
Organism: Himalopsyche kuldschensis; assembly: GCA_028554975.1. Taxonomy (NCBI): domain Eukaryota; kingdom Metazoa; phylum Arthropoda; class Insecta; order Trichoptera; family Rhyacophilidae; genus Himalopsyche; species Himalopsyche kuldschensis. Next base: position 3,210,434 of record JAHFWI010000025.1, read on the forward strand.
AAAAGATTGATAAAAAATCTTTAAATCAGGACTGATCTTGAAAATCATAGCTTTGCAGTCTCCAAAATACTAATAAATAGCTTTTATTTCTAAAAGGTCTTAAAGATTTTAATTATAGTCTATTTTGTTTGTATTTTGGTTCTATTTATTTGCTTAGTTGTAATACCAATTGTTTGTCATACCTTTTAATTCTAGCTTAACTTTTGTATAAATATCGCTGTTTCGTTGTATTTATTATCAGTTGATAATGCTCGCCATGAGCAAAACCGGTCCTGATCCAATAAATTTAATGAGGAATAAGTACTAAAAATGTTTTGAAATGACAGTGAAAAAGACAAACTTAAAAGTGATTCTCTTTTCACTGCTAATAAATTCTTCAACCCCTAAAAAAAGACCAGGAGAATCAATCACAGTGATTTTTGTGCAAGGGTTAATATCTCATAAAAGTATGAATTATCTTTTTTTCAGGACGCACACAGAAAAACACGCAAATCAAAACAATCGGTGGACACTATCAATAATAATTACTCAACTGCGCCTCATGGCAGGACATCATCGTCACTATCTCCAGGTAGAAAAAAAACTGGAATGTTCACCGAAATGAGTTTGAATATGTATAGAGATGATGGAGTAGACCTGTCACGGCATTTCAAAGACTTGACCGAGGAAGATTTCAATTCCGACACGGAGAACAACGCCACTACTCCAGACCATTCGGATTGTCCTACTTACGAGGTGCCTAAGGATATTATTATAAATAAAAAACGCCATCGTAAAATAGCACACGGGAAATACTTTGACGATTCTTCCGGTAAATTATCCACCGGGCACGATTCTGAGCCTGTGGGGAGGATGAAGAGTAAAGTCATTGTGAAGAGATACGAGGAAATGTTGGCAGCTTTGTTGAATAAGTGTCAGGAAAAGGATAGTATTGTAAGTTGTCATGATTCATAGATAATTGTTGAGATGTCGAATGTAAAATTTTGGATTTGTTACTTTGCAAATATTTGTTATTATTATTAGATTTTTTAAGGTGGATGGGGACACATTATGTCACTGCCGTCTTGGTGGTGAACTAATGTATTCCACATTTGTAAATTGCTGAGATATTTGAAAATTTTAAGTATTACATTTAGGTCCGTGGAGTCTCTAAAAATAAATATAACTCTGACTCCAGCATTTACCAAAAACATGACTCCGACTCCTACCCCAACATTGATCAAAAACACGACTGACTAAAAAAAGTTTCATTTCTCCACGTTTTTTTCCTACCTTTCTTATTTATGTTTGTTCAATTTGTTCAATTAAATATCAACCAACCAATCCAGCTTATAGTCAAATCTTACATTTTATATGCAAAAATAAATAGTTAAAAATTTCCAACTCCGGCTAAAACGCCGCGACAACTCCGACTCTGGCCAACAAACCCCAATTCCACGATTCCGACTCCAACTCTACAGCCCTGATTAAATTACACAGGTGTATTATACGATAACCATCACAAGACATTCTGTAGTCTTTTCACAACTGACAATAAAATAAACAAAACGTCAGCATATTATATCTTAACAATTTACTTTTTCCCATCTTCTTCAGATTACAGAAAAAGATGAATACCTCATCAAACTGAAGGCAAAATTGAAGCAGGTGTTGAAGTACAACAATCAATTCGCCGATGAAAACGACTATCTCAAAAAACAGCACGAAGATATGAAGATCTGCATCGATCAGTACAAGAGTTACGTTGTCTCGCTGGAGGATCACAATAGAAATGTTGAAGAGAAGCAGCAGGCGACTGAAGGATCGGTGATGATGATAGGGGCCTGCATTAACTGCACCGCCAACGAGGTGGCCACCATTAAATCGGAGAGGCTGAACGCCAGGCTCAACGAAGATTTGATGATGTTGAAGAATGTTGTTTATCGGTAAATATTGATTAGTATAAGATGAGTCCTATGGGGTCAAGCAAAATTGAATCGGTTAACTGTGAAATTAAGAGCTCTATTAGTTCCTTATTATCTCTGGCCCTCTATTATCATGTGTAAGAACATTATAACTAACCGTAGAGCTACTTAGAACATCTTCATTCAGACTTGCATTCATTGTTTGAGCTAATTCAAAAAACTGTCATACATTTTATCGTGTCTTTATCTTATGAATCGGTTTCGGTCAGATATTATCTAGTTTTATTATTTCAAATGTTAAATGACTAAACACTTTATGTTTCAAACGAACTGTGATTATATTTGCAGTTCCATATCGATTCAGGTGCTGCTTAAACATTTGTATTTTAAATCTCTTTCGATTCCATAAGAAAGTTTTTATTTTGTTTATTTCTAGCTTATAATCACTGTAATTTGGAATATTCTTTTGTTCCAGGTTAAACGTACAACTATCCAGGTATCAGGAAAAGCTTAGTCATGCACATCCCATGTCGCGTGATTTTAAAACCTCACCGTGGAAATTAAATACCAATGAAGACGTTGAATCAAACGTCAAGAATGTTCAATCGGATGGTGGTAACATTGATGCTGTGGCCGATGAGGGAATTTCGATTCCTCCCCTGCCAATGTTTGAGGGAGATTTAGGTAAAGAAATAATTATTAGGACGTTTATATGTGGAGCCGATTGAATATTTCATCATGATGGGTAAAATGCGGTTACAAACTGATGGAAATTCACTAAATTTTAATATAATGAAGGCTACTTGAGAAAATGGAGATCGATTGAAGATATCATTTGTTGCTTTGTATGTGTCGGTTTCTGATTTTGAGAATAGATAATTACTGAAATGCAAGCCAGTGGTGAATTCTGGCATACTAGAAAAGTTTTCAGTTCACAATTCCTTCAGAATGCCGCCCAAGACATATCTCTATAACTATTTAGCGTTGCTAAAAAACAATGTCTTCAGATTGATGCTTTCGATGGATTCTGTGGTAACTTTGTGGAAGTTAATTTTGATATAAGATTAAAAGATAACATTGCTTACTCCAAGTATTGTGTTGCAAATAGTGACACGTGTTTCGACTGTTGTATTAAACATGAGTCACTTTTTCTAACATACTATGGTGGAATAAACAATGTCAACTTTTAATTTTATACTTTCATATTTCACCAATAAACTATTTGAAGATTTTAACTGAAGATACTTGATGGAATTTTAATATCAAGTTTGAATTTTGTACCTTTTTCATGAGTTTTGATGCAAAAATCCGAGTGCCGTCTTTCGGCATCTTCAGGTGAATCCCGGATCGTTAGCTACAAAACTCATGGAAAAGTATAAAATTCAAACGATTCAAATTTGAAACTGATTATTGCTAAAATACATATAAAAGGATTATTAACACTTTGATTACTTTGGTAATTGGCATGTTATTTCGCATTTGATGGTCAGTTAGCAAACGGACAATTTTGTGCACTCCATAAGCATTGGGTTAAAAGGTTGGCCATTTTTGTTGGCAGGTAAACAAGAGAACAATGATGAAACTGCAATAAAGAAATCATTCAAAAACAACTCGAGTGGTAAGCAAGGTGATGAAAGGAAACATGACAGTGAAGATAGTCAAATGCACGGCGATCTGAAAAGTCACCTCACCAGGCAGTCGAAGGTTTTGTCTGTTCACTATGATGGTCAATCTGTTTGGGGCGATGTTAATTCACACACTCTAGGTAATGCATGAAACCTCATAATTAATGCTCAACGTTTTAATATTCCAGACAACGTTATAATGCTTCATTGCTTTAATTTCAGCACCACTTCTGAACGCTTACCAGGAATCCATTACGGAAAAAGATGACCTTATACGCGGGTACGAAGTTGAATTCAATCACTTCACTTCCAAATTGAAGATGGTGCTGAGCGAAAATGACACTCTGCATTCGCGCGTGTCCAAGGTGGCGGGCGAGACGGCAGGCGCCAGGCAAGCGTGTGGTTTGGCCACCAGAGAAAGAGACGAATTGAGGCGAGACTGTTCCGCTTTGAAAGATAAATGTGCTCAACTTGAGAAGAAGCTCAAGGATGTTCACGAATGCTACGAACAAAAGGGTAAGTGAATATGCATGTTTTTAACCACTCGATCGCTGATGGCACTTCAGTGTGCTGCTTACTTGTTCGTTTTACACGTTAGCAACACACGGTGGCTTTCAAAAGACACATTATTTTTCAATTTCTATCGATCCGACTGATCAAATCATCTGAAGCAAAATATCAATTCAATGTTTTCATAGGATGATTTCAATGAAAAGCTCGTGGCACTTGATAACCCTAACATCAATGCTTAATCGGTTTTACAGTCTGCGACTCACAAGCAGGACATAATGTTTTATGTTTGGTCTAAATTTAATTCTTCAACTATCCAATTCCCTTTCCAAGCCAAATTACCAAGCCAAGCCCCTTACTACCAAGTTAGTGACAGATTGCTACTTTTCAGAACAGCAAAAAGAGTGAACAAATATTGTGTGAATTAGAACAACTTCATTTCTTTGCCTCTTCATTCCATGTATTGAAATTTTGAAGAACATCCTTTTGGCAGTCTGTATAATTTTTTTTTCATGAGCCTAACCTCATATTCAACACAGAATCACTAAAATGATACTACATAATACCGTTTTGGCTTGGTAGGGACGATATTATAAATCTCGATAAAATGACAACCCTAACTGTGGATTCACCTCTAACCAAATATTCCCAATGCAATGATTGTTTTTTATAATTCAGTTGAAATTGAGAAGAGAAAATAAACAGCTGTTGACTGTTAAGATGTGAGTTGAAGAATGCTGTGTCTGTTTTGATCCGTTTCAGTGGAATCAATGTCTCGAGACTATACAATGATACATCAGGAGTACTTCAAGACTAAAACGGGTCTGGCTACGATTCAAGGGCGCTGTCAGGTTTTACAGCACCAGTGTAAAGAGCTTCAAGGTGAAGCTACGATACCAGCCAAGATTCATCACGCCAGTATTGAAGAATGCAAAAGGTTTGCAATGATTTATAACATCTTATGAGTGAGCATTGATAACAGATTCTGTGTGAGAAGATACTATGTTATTTATTTTATTTTATAGGCTTTTTGAAGAGTTGAAGAGCAGATACACCGCTGACAAAAACAGAGTTAGCGCCAGATTGTCAGTGTTGCAGGATACGAATTCGCAATTGGAAAAGAGGTTATTGGATGTCGGTAATGATAAGCAGAGATTGGAATTAAAAGTTAAGAATTGCGACAGAATTATACGGTTAGTGATTATTACATTTTAAAGGAAATAATTACAACTAAACAAATAAAACTATCCATAGCCATTTTTCTGTGTTTTGCTACTGTGCTAGTTATTGTATATTATCTTGATCTTGCTCTATAAAGTCAGGTGAATGAGTGCAACTCTTAGATTTGGTATTTAATATTGATGAAACAAGTCATATTTGACTATGGGATCAATTGTCAGGATTTGCATTTATTCAATAAATCTGTTAAGGGCGTCTAGGAAACCATTGGTTCCAATTCAGATTGAATTTGCCTGAAAATAAACATGAGCAAGACCAATATGATGTGTTATAAAATCTGTCAAGAACAAGTGTAATACAGATTGTCGGGAGAGCCCTCAGCTTCACATACCGGAAGATGGTAGCACTAAAAAATAACTAGGAACAGTTGGAGCTACATTTAATTCAATGTGAACTGACTGGGACACATAGCTGTACACACTGTTAAAAGCAAATGCCATTTATTCAGCACATGCATTCTACCAGTGCTGCTTTATGATAGCAAATCACGGCACCTGAAAAAGATTCAGAAATGAGAATACATGTCTGCGTCGTATTTGGGGGTAAGGTGGTTTGAATCCGTAGAATTCCAGTGTCCAGGACCAACATAGGATGTACTTGGCAGAAGTGAGGGATCCTGGCATGTCATAGCAGAAAGCAAAGCAACTGGCAGATTATAGGCAATCACCAAGGCGCCGTGTGGTGGCCATGTTCTCCAAATAGGCCTTGAATATGGTCAACGAAAAAAAAATATCAATTATATCTAATCGCTTCTTATTCCATTTTTGCTGTATCTTTACAGTAAGTTACGCCGCGATGCAACATCCATGCGCAATGAACTGACAGGACTGAGGTCGTCTCTCGACGCTTCCAGACGGAGAACAAGCAGAGCCACCAATCTCTGTAGGCAGCTTGCTTTGGCTCTGGAACAGGCCCACGGAGGAAAAAGACAGCATCACATGAGAGCTGAAAAAATGGTTAGTTCACATTAATTGTGCCATGATGTGTATTGTGTATATTTTAATTCTGTTTAATATTATGAGATGATGAGGAACACACTATTGCTTCTGGTTTTTAAACATAATACATTTCATATTGACATTTTGTATGCCTGTATAAGGCAATAATTTAAACAGTGATTATTTGATATTGGACGGTGATTCTTATATTGTAGTATATTATCAATTCACATTCTTTCTTACTTCACTAGTCTGTTCAAAAAGAGGCCATGAGAGAACTGGACGCTGTGGAAGTGAGGATCAAAGAGCAGGATAGAAACATGGAGCTGATCAAGGAGAACAATCAAAAGGAGCTTTCCAGGTTCGATGACCTTATGAGGGAGAAGGATGCAACTATTGAAGCTATGAGACGACATATCAATAAAGACAGGTAACAAAATATTAACTTTTCTTGCTAGTTTTTTAAATCTTTTAATACAAAATCAAATGTTAATTAATTTGTGCAAATCCAGCTGCTGTTCATCAGTTAATAAATGTACCAAATTTATGAAGTTTCTTTATTCAATTGATTTATTGATTTTCTAATCATTAGTCCTGTGTTAGACCTAAACTTTCTATCCCCACTCTTTTCAAAAAAGAGAGGTTGTGCAAACGAGTAAGAAGCAGGTCTCGTAGAAAACTTATGATGAGATGAACTCTATAAGAGTTCATATGATCCACATTGAAAACAAGCATAATAAAAAATACTATAGATAATTTATCAAAAAATATGTCGATTATCTTTTCAAGACTGGAGCGTTACTCCGATCGTAGGATAACTGCACACCTGCCCGCCGATTTGATGAAGAAACCTTTTGAAGAGAATAAAAAGTACCCTGCCAAACCGCCTAGGAAAGACATGCTCTCCACTGCTGTTGTTTCCGACAAGGGAGACTATGTTTTCAATGAAGATTCAGACAAATTTCAATGATTTAAAAATATTATTTATGAAACCAAATATCTGATATATAAAATGTTTTTCAAATATCTAGTTTTGTTATGTGTCAAAATGCAATAGAAAGTCACAAATATTTAGTAGCTTTTTCTGTTCTACGACAAATAAATCTTAATTCAAAATTTAAAACAAAATTTTGCAGTATATTTAGGTTATTTTTGAATATTTTTCATTCTCTACTGTAATGAATCATTTGATTTCAATTGCGTGTCTTCATACCTAGTTGTTAGTAAGTCACCCTTGCATTGTATTAACAGTTGACACTGCAATTCAGGTGCTAACAATAAAAATAGTCATCCTATTAAATTATTAACTGTGCTTTTGACTTGGCTTAAGCCTTTGTCGACTTTATTATTATTATATTTATTACAAAAGTATTATATTATAAACTATTTTGATACTGTCTAGTCAATTTATAAAAGAAAGCTGTCATAGATTAATAAATACTTGTGTAATGTCAAAACATGATACCTCAAATTTTTTAAGGTAATTGATGTAAAATAAATAATAGATAATCTAGTCATTCTATTACTTAAAAAGTCAATATTTATATTAGTGTAAGAGATGAAAATCAATAATGGAAATGTACAATTAACTATTTTTCTGAATGTTTATTATTTTACACAATGGTTCTCGGTACAATAAACAAAATACATCTGAAAATCAGACTCCAATATACAGTCGATTCCACTTAATTGAGACACATCAGGATTGGGGCATTCTGGCCCAATTAAGACACTGCATTAGTGTATTCCAAATAAAATTTACCAATATTTATTATCATGCATGGAGAAAAATACATTCTAAAATAAAATAGTAAATAGACACGTGCAATTTGATTATATAAAGATGATAAAAATAATAACACATTCTTAGTACTTATTCGACATTGGATTAATTGAGATCAGGACCAGTTTCGCTCATCATTATCAACTCTTTAGACATGGGTGTAATATTTTTTGCTGAACGTCGAAAATAAGTTTGTGTATTCGTAGTTCCATTAACGTTAGTGCAAAAATCACGCAGACCACCGGTTGGCAATCGCTGATGTAAAGCATATTTACCTAAACAACATATCAATGAACTGTCAAATATTATTTATGTAATGTACTATTTTAAATTTGAATAAAAAACTATTGAGAGTTAAATGTTTTTGAATATTTTATTTAAACCTTTTTTGCTACCAATTTTGAACATTTGAGGTATGATACTGAATGGTAGTTTATTGTAAGTCAGTTGTTCAACCTATATTTTCAAAGATAGGTCAGATAAATTTTTCTTTCAATGTTTTCATTTGTTTTTACATCGCAAGAGTAATAAACTTATAATTTGTAATTTTGCATTTCAGATACTTGAGAGTAAAAGCTCAAGGATCTGGAGTGTTATCTAATACTTTTTAACACTCGTAAACACCTCTCAGAACGATTTACACTTCTATTTGTTGACTTTGTTTTTAATATAAAATATTTCTATCAAACTTATCTTATAGTTTTTTAGGTAATAAATTGGTTCGAGAAATAAATTTAAAAATACATTGCTTCATGTCGATTAATTACATTGGCTTCAATGATTAAATTTGCTGTATAATTTTTTGAAATAAAATTTCTTTTTTTGAATCAATCAATGTTTAAAGACATCACAAAAGTTCCAAAAAATATATAATATATCGGTACACCGAAAATATTCCAACAAGTTTTTATGAAATATTCTAAAAAGTATTCTCGAAAATAGTTAGTTGCTCTATCGACGAGTAGTTAGCCATAAACAAAAAAAACAAACTAATGTCAAAATAGACGTCAAAAGTTTAAATCTAAAAAATAATATAACTAATTTTGCGCCCACAATGCCAAATCCAAATTCGATAAACACTGAAGCAATTATAAGAAATCCATGCCATAAGGTTTGATAGATTTATAACTGTATCAATGTGACAAATGTATTATATAAATATAACCTAAAATACTGAGAATTAAATTTTACATGATTGTTTTCAGGAACATTTAATGTCTCATGAATGTTTGAACAAAAACAATTATGACCATGAAAAATGTACATTATACTTTAGCAACTATAATGCTTGCAAGAAATTCTGGGTAAACAAAAGTGTTTTTTTTCTATTCTTATTTTTTGTTCTTTTCCATATATGTAGTTCATTGTTTCATGAGAGGCATTCTATTTGGAAGTTAAACTAATTTATAATCCGTGTGATGCAACCAGTCAGATTTTAGACCGGAGTACAAAATTATCAAATATATGCGAAAAAGAATATGGGAATGATAGACCTGAGTTTCAATGTGTCTATTTTTGAACATATGAAATCGTTTTGTTGAAAAGATTCGTAAATTATTTTTCAGGGTGAAGTGGCTCTTCAAAGAAGAAGAAAAGGGATAGTTCCCAACTTACCGGATTTAGAAGACAGGGATAGGGTTAAAGCAGAATTTTTAGCAGGCAACAAAGCATAATAGTACAATTTGACAAAGCTATTCAAAAAAACATACTAACCCGGACTAAACTAAAAGTTTTTGGAGTAAATTATTTTTCAGCTTATTTTGTTATCACGGTGTTTTAAGTGTGGTAAATTAAAATAAAATATTTAATATACTACAAAATGCTGTGCTAGAGAGATTTGAACCTGTGAGCTTCACAACTGAAGCCAATGACAACAATTTTTTTCAAACTAATGGCAATATGTTAAGCATTTATTTTGATGTAGGGCTGTTTTATATCTATTGTTTTTAGATTAGTTATTTTAAAGATAGTAACAGATGTAACATTGAGTAAGATGTATGTAATGTAATATTTGTATATAAAATATATCGAGAGGGTTTAAGCAAATGCTCAATATAAAGGAAGAATCTTCCTCCCAATTCTCAACTCACACACATGTCTAACTAATTCTCTTGTGTGATTTCTAATTGTCTTGTGTATTATTGTTCTCATTGTGTTATCCGGCTTTTTTGATTTATTCAAATTATCAAATATTCTTAACAAAGTGTTACTCAAAATTTATATTTTTACCAGAACAGGAGTTTATGATTTAATTTTAAACTGTTTATATGTTTTTAAAACTTATTTATTAGACTAGTTGTGAATAAAATTGTTATTTTATAATAAAGTTTCTTATTACAAAAAGAGTAGAAGTTTTATTAATATATTTGAAATTTGATTCTGAATTTGACTGCACATGCTTCAGAATAATAATGAAAGTGTAATAAGATCTCCACAGTGTATCTACAGAAGTATATCAAATGAATTTATTCTTCAAGAATAGCTTGTTATTCAGTCAGTCAACCTTTGACATAGAAAAAAGCATGATTAACCCTTTACATTCCTCAATATGTATTTTTTTCTTTCCAGCAACTATAGATTTGAGAAATTGATTCGATATCATAGGATTTGCGTATTTATTAGCATGGTAAAACGAAATATGGAAAATACCATAATTTGACATGTTAAAAACTTTAACTGAGGCACACAGTTCAATATATACAGTACTTGAAATAAGGATAATTTGAAATATAAAAAATATTTTTCCAACCAAGTTGACATAGGAGTTGCATTTTACCTATACGATGTTGAGCTAAACTCGACTCGATCTAGGAGTTCTAGAAAGGATGTGTCTAGGACAGGACTAATTATTCGCGATATACCACATTTTTAGGATCAGAAAGGGAGTTTTAGATACCATGGACCAGGGACGGCTCGTGTGAAGGAGCAAACGTGCATTAGTCCCCCAAGAATCGAGCTCATCAATTTCAAAATATATATACCAATTTGTTCATTCAAAATTCCAACGATGTATGGTTTCATAAAACGATCTTTCACGCATGCGACCTAAACACACAAATATTATATAAGTAGATTCCCCGAAATAAGCTGATTGCAGATGTTCCTCGATATGGTGCATTTCTTGGAAATTCTCGAAATGTCCCATTTGGCATAAAAAAAGTAGGTAGAAAACATGACTTTATTTCACACGGCGAAGGCGTATGCAAAAAATCTTTTGAAATTTCGACTAACCCGGTGCATTAAGACCCAGTGCACCAAAAATGACTTGTGTAAAGAAATTGAGCGAAAACATATGTATTTGTATTCTGTCATTCAGTATTGGCCCAAATTTTGGCAGATAAGGTCCTTTGACGAACGGAAAAATAAAGATATTTGCGGGTGATTTGTGAAGTGCGTTTGTGACAGTGCATTCTAACCTCATCTGCAGTTTCGACTTGATTCACGCAACACGCAACTATAACATTTTTATTATTATTTTTTCATACTTGTTTTCATTTCATAGACATCTTAATACAAACCCTATTAGCGATATAATATGAATCTTTGTAAGTTTTTGTTATATGGAAAGGCTTTGTCTATATAAAACTGTTTAATAACCTTAAATACAATATCCTACTATATAATATTCTACAATATAATTTAACTTTATTACTATATATCTACTATATAATATTAACATATATTATAAATAAATATTAACATATGTATATAATAAATAAATATAATAAGTATTATTAATATATGTATTAAAGCATTGAATATTATTATATATATTTATTATTTATTAATAATACTAAATAATAATCAATAATGTTTCCTGCAAACTCAGTGTCCTATATCAAAGAAAATCGTCGAGATTTTTCTAAAAGGCTAGAAATCAAAGCAGCAGGACGTCTTTTGCTAGTTTTAAATATAGTTCAGAAGTGTACGGCCAAAACTAAAGTAGTCAATCGGTATTTTAATGTTGCAATTTATAAAAAACTCCATGGCTCTGTGGCTGTACTAGCCTTAATAGAGTTTTTGTTTTCTCCCTGCCATGCTAAGTATAGAGAAGCAGTTGGTATCGTCAATGTCGGACTTTAATATCCGTGTTATAGATGTATTTTCAAAATCCAAGAATCGGAGGATGGATTTTTTGCATAAATAGGTTGTTTTATTGCACTCCCTAATATTCTGGTCACCGGCCGCCACTGCCATGGACATATGTTTAACACAAATCCATCATCAATTGATGAATGTTTCCGCACTGGGATTCGCTGATTTCCTTGCTACATGCTGGCAACATATTGAATTGATAAAGTCATCATCATATTGTAAATAAGTAAATAAAGTTTTATCAGTTTTAAAAATAACATTTATTATTTCTCGAATTAATTATAATTAGACAAATGTACACAAAATAATAAATAAGTAATTTTTTTCTGAGTCTTCCTCACACTTATCATATTATTCTCGAGCTCAAAGAATTATAATATAGACTGGCCCAGTTCTTAGTTTTCAGTGTAATGATTTATTTAATTTGCGACCAATTATTCTTCGCTAAACAATGACAATTTTGTTTGCGTGATATGCTTTCTTTACCATTGGCTCTCACACATAAATGACACACAATATCAAAATATGAAATAGACAATGTTTTACTTTGCTTACCAATAAGTTGTTTCTACAAACTCTCCATAGACAATATAACACACTGTTATTGCATAGAAAGTAAACCAGCACATTTAATCTTCCTTTTCTGTGTGCACCATACTTTAATATTATTTAAGTCAATTTATATTAGACTAATTTGTATGCAGAAGATCTCGTATACACTGGCGCAATATAATATCTACACCCATCTCACAATGATTGACAGAGGTGACTGATTGCATCATTACTATATACAATGATGCCTACATAAAATAACACTAAATAGGTAAATTATTCACCAATGATAGTATATAAAATTGAAATTGAGAATTTCTTATTCCACTGGTTGAATTACTGAATGAATTTATATTTAAATGAAATATCCACAAAGTTACAGCCGAATTTATCGAAAATATACAACATATATCCAATATTGCTATGAAGCAATAGATAAACAGACACTTCATGGTTTGAAGTATCCCAATGGGCTGACTTGAGCCCCTTCAGGCCTTCTCAAATAAAATTAAGTTATTTTTACGGGCTGTTTGTTATTACCTGATAAATAAGTTTCATGCCTACAAAAGTATGGCAACACCAAAGTAAAACATTTGTCTATTTTCATTTCTATATTAACACCGAATCTATACACGAAATATTGCAAAACAAACATTTCTTTATCGTTTTAATATTTGCAAAAATATGAAAAATGTAAATACTTTGAGATTATGAACAGAGAATTCACCTAGATATTATTATGCTAGCTAAATGTTAACCACTATTCTTATATACTTCATGTTTATTATCGCAGTATTACAAATTTTATATAGGCACGTTCAAAGGAATATTTTAATGACACAATAATTTTAATTGAATCGTATATTTTGGAATCTGTTTTCTACTTTACACAATGCACTTGTACTTGCAAAATATCGACATAGTTCTTTGCCACCCCGGCAAATACTAGATTGACGGCATTATACTTACAATCGCATTGATGTATTTTTTAAAACTAATCAGCAGCCAATCTAGATCATGCGGTCTATTAATGGAGTTTATCTCAACACTTTTGTTGAGATAAACTTATTTAAAAATGAGAATAGCTTGCAAATCAGTTGCTCAACCTCCCTTTTTCGAACAGTGTGGATAGAACTAGTGATTCACTAATCCCTCTCGCTATGTCCATTGTTAACGGAATGGATGGGTGTCGGAGGAAATAATCGACAACACAGACATCTTTGAACAGGAATCAATAATTTAATTTAAAAATGTAACTGTCCAGACTGGGATTCAGACTCGAGAGCTACATAACCGAAGCCAACAATGTTGACACTCGATAATTGATCCCATCATATATTTTATTATTAAAAACAAAATGTCTGCTTTGAAATGTCAGGCAAGTTGTTTTTCACTTATAAGGTGTTCACTGTCAATAATTGGTGGAATGGCATTATCCGGTCCTGATCCAATAAATTTTATGTGGAAAAGTACTAAAAATGTTTTATTATTTTTATTTCAAGTTGTTTTTGATTAATATAATCTATAACTATATTCAAACTAATTCAAAAATCATCCATGTTTTTAGAAACCCTACTTTGTGTTTTTTGTTCTAATATGGTTATCTTTTACCATATTATATTGAGTTTGTGGATAATGAAGTTTGTTTCCACAGATGTCGATAACGACAAATACTTTGAAAATTGCTTCAAGATTGACCAATTTAGATTATTGCAAATTCTTCAGGATTGTTTTCTTTGCTCCAGCTATCAAAATACACGATTCAATTCACAAAAGAGAATAAAAATATTTCGGTACATACAATTATTACAATATGATGGAAATAAATCAAGTATGATTATTATTATATGATACATAAGAATTTCAAGATGATTATTTTGTTCCGATACACATTATTTTGAAGGGGGTCGTACATGTAAAAGATAAAAACAATATTCATACAAACAGCTGCATAGTAAAAGATGTGTATATTAAGAATATAAAATGGTAGCAAATAAGCTATGGCGGCACAAGTAACAATATCTCAATAGGTAAGTTCTTCTACGCACTTCTGTGTGGTGATTCGTTTTCTTATTCGTAGCAAAAAGTTTGGAACATGTTTAGATCAAGTGTAATTGGCTAAGTGTTAAACATTTCTTTCGAAATTGCAAATAATATCAGGATTAGATTTGTTGATAGTAATATGTATTTTACAAACAGGCAATATGTCAAATATCATAAAAAATATTTTTTTATTCCATTATTTACAAAATATTTAGCGAAGAGTTTTGAGGCAACTAATTATTTCCTCAGTAATTCAATAAACGGTCAGTAAATATTAAAGAAGTGGTCAGTAATAAATACATAAAACGGTCAGTATATTAAATTTGAATTTTGTACTTTTCCATGAGTTTTTGTTGCTAGACATCTTCAGGTTACCAAGTGCACGGCATCGTCAGGCATTGGATGAAACTCGTTGAACTGAGTCAGTTCTTGTCAGTTCTAATTAGGTCAGTACATATTGGAAAATGATTCGGTCTGTAATTAGTATAGGACAATTTGGTTGAGTTTGGGTTAGGTAACAATCAAAAATTTCAAAAATCGTTAAAAACTCATGGAAAAGTACCAAATTCAAATTTGATATTGAAATTCCATCAAGCACCCTCAGTCGAAATACTTAATTAATACATTCTCTGTTAGGTTTCCTTTCCCTCTTTGTCACTAGATCACCTGTGAAATTGATCCACAAATTTGCTAGTACAATACATACAATTTAAATTATTCTTTACCACACACATCTGTCTGACGATGCTTCTCATTTGACAAACATGTGTCGCATTTGCTGTAGAAGAACCTATATATTGAGACAATATCATCAAATATCGCCATATGTCAAAATGAGCATGAAAATATAATTTCACTATTTTGTACAATTTCTTATCAACTATCTAAACGTAAGTATATTAAAAACTAACTCAAAAAATTCACGTAAAACAACACTTGAATATATTTCATAGATGATAAAAATAAATGCAATAGGATATATTTTCAATTTCAATACAGTAAAAGTCCGTTAATTCGAAATTCAAGGGACTGGATTTCCCACAAAAATTCGAATTACGAATTACGTGATCAGTGTGAAAAAATGATTTTTTGCGGCAATTGTCGACGGTTTGGAACATCGTGGCCATTTTTTCGATTTTTTATGGATGGCCATTTTATATGAATAAAAAACACTTGTTTGATTTTCAGTCACTTATATTTAAGGTATTCGCGCGTAAAATAGAATGACGTTTAGGTATATACTTAGAAAATGTGACAATGTAGTGAAGTTAGGTACATACTAACATATAGATGTCTCGCTTGCACTAATGTTATGAATGCTCGAGTTTGATTTTGACATACGATACTTCACTTTATATAGATGTCTCACTTACACTAATGGTTTACATAAGTTTTACTCTTCAAAACAATGTGTCGACTAACTTTTAACCTAACAAACTCACGAAATTGTCGAAACTGTCAAAATTTCGAATTACAAGAAATCGTATGTACATTTTGACGAAAAACATTACGAATTACGAATTAAGCGATATTTCGAATTAACGGTACATTTTACTTTGAAAAGTCAATATTGGGACGAGCAAATTATGAAAATTTCGAATTACGAATTATCGTTGTTAGAATTAACGGACTTTTACTGTATAAGTCTGGTTATTATTCGGTTACAAAAAAAGTTTTGTTTACCAGAAGGAAATTTACTAATAAAGTAAAGTAAATTATTGACAAGAAAAAAGTAAAAGCTTAATCTTCATATTGTAAAGCGAGTATCTTGAAAGATTACATATTATAATTAATTCTAAGAAATATTCATATGCATAAAGCATTTTACACAGCATCTTAATAATTATTTGTGAGATTATGAATACATATTTCTCATGCTTATTTGGGGGCAGCCATTTTGAAACAACCATTTTGTTACAGGCTAAGTAACCATTTTGAAATAAAATAATTATAAAACATATTTAATTGAAGATTGAGATAATAATTAAACAAAAACGTATTTTTTTCGTTGTTATTAACACGTTGACTGCAGAAAAAATTTTTTTGCATAAATTGAGGTTGCTCTAAAGTGCACATACAAAGACACCAAATTAATTGGTCTATATTTTTAAGAGTGCTGAAGACACGAAACAAACAGATAACCGTCAAACGAAACAGAAATTTCAATAGATGCAATAACACGTCTAACGTAATGTATTCAAGTTGTGATTATTTTGGTAGCGTACATGCCAGGCGCGTACTCCGCAGTCAACGAGTTAAACGATAGCAGAAATATTTTTCTTGCCGTAGACAAAATCTTTACGCTGCTGTTATTTAAGTATTGCCAGAAAAATAGCTTGGAATCTTTAAAATGCAGTTAAAATACTGCACAGGGCGAGACACCAAATCATATATTTTCTTAAAATATAAATTTTATAGTGCATCCACTATTATATAGATTTTTTGACTAATTTCTTACCCGCTCCAACTCAAGCTTGTGGTATATCTACACTGATTGGTGGAAGTTGCAAAACAATATCAGTCTTACATAAATATGCCAGCGTTTCATAGTTCCACTGAATAGATCCTATTGATGGTATTCAGTGGACTATCAATAAATAAGATTGACTGATGACTGATGGACCATTTTTTTTCTAGAGACAGTGCATGGATGTCACTAGTTATGCAAAGAAATATATTCTTAAAATTGCTACTGGCAGACTATTTATATATTTTTCAATATTTGTGACATATTAGTGGCCACCAGTGGCCTTACGGTATTGAAGCAGTTAAAAATATTGGAAATATATAGAGACATATTAGGCAAATGGTTCAACTGTTTAGTTTTGAATACTATTTTACATATTGCATGCACTTTGTCTTTCAAGATGCCTGTCGAAATAGAGCAACTTTAACTCTAGCATATGCAGCACGCATTGCGAAACTAATTATTTGTTAATTGTTGCATGTTGTCATTAATGGCTTATCATTTATAGGACTGACAGTGCAGAGGGGAATCATAAAGACTGTTAATTATAGACAATATCAGTGTAGCTTTATCTCGCAAGCTTGACTGTGAGTATGGTTAAATTGAACCAATTACAAATCGGACAAATTTTTTGGTTATTTTCAATTCAGACAATGTCAAACATACTATGAACATTTTTGGTAAAATAAATTTAGCTATCCTACAGACTTTTCTTTGTTATACTAACCAATTTGATATGGGTAAAAGATAAGATTTATACATAATTATTAACAATAACCGATGGGCTATATTGCTGTGTGAAAATTTATAGTACGAAAATTAAAGCTATATAAATGGCTACTACACAGTTCCACAAAAAAGATGATAAAACAAATGAACTATACAGTTTTATCTAATTTATGTAACATAAGATTATATGGAGACATGAGGAGAAAGAAATAAGCTGAAATCATTGTAACAATGGTTGTGGCTCAGACAATGTCTACTGCAAATTGCAGTCTGTGGAATCCCGGAGTATTGAGGGTATGAATAAGCGATGACTAATAGTAAATAATGTGTAAAGCTTATTAAAAAAAAACATTGTTTAAAACAAGGTTAGTAAAATATTAAGAAACTAAATTTTTTTGGAAAAAATTGACTTATTTTCTAAACGATGTGAATGATAGAATGCACAATCGTTTTTTTGAACAACTTTGGTAATAAAAAAGGAATAATTTGAAGCAATTCAATTTGATAATTAAAACTAAAAACAGACAATAAGTGCTGAAGAT
Source organism: Himalopsyche kuldschensis (assembly GCA_028554975.1). Taxonomy (NCBI): domain Eukaryota; kingdom Metazoa; phylum Arthropoda; class Insecta; order Trichoptera; family Rhyacophilidae; genus Himalopsyche; species Himalopsyche kuldschensis. The sequence goes on from JAHFWI010000025.1 coordinate 3,228,861, forward strand.
AGAATGAGTTATAATGTTTACATCATAAAAAATTAACAACTGTGTTGTCTATTGCATAGAAAACAAATTATTTATCCAAGACTGAGTCTTTTGGCAGTTTTTAACATAAAATGGAATAAACGAAATAAGTCTTATAAAGGAATAAAAGTACGATATTTGTGTTTTTGGATTGATTTCACTAGAATTATCTAAAATTATTATACTATCTATGTATTACAATTAACACTAATTAATTATAAATTAACAGTTATAGACTAGCTGATTCTATTAACAGTATTCTTAAACCGGCAGCGATTTGTTTAGTAACGTTGCTGACTGAAGTTATACAGCAAAAAATTCACTGATGATGTACAGCCTACTGGTTAGGTGGTAAACAAAAAAATGCCAGTAGACATAGTATAATGGATGTTTTGCGTGGCAGGGGTAAGAATAGAAGAATCTTTGAATTTAAGATACATTTAGTGTGAAGATGACGCATGTCGATTTTAGTGGGATAACAAAGTCATCAATTTTTAAAATAATTTCCACATAGCAAAAATAAAATAATTAAATAACAAGTACCTGCCGAACCTATAAAAAACATTGAAGTTTAATTTTGTCATAAGCAATACAATGATTATGAAAAAAGGGTGTTATCAATATATCTTCAGTCAACACATTTAAAACAACAATCCTTTCCTAACTACAGTGAAAAACATATTAAATTTATTCATTAATAACTTGTAACTGAAAAATGTGTCTTTGTTCTTAAAACCCGTTACATTTTTAAATCACTCTTATATTTGATGACTTGATTGAAGTGGAGATAAATTGGGGGTAATTTTTAACTTAATGCGGACCGTCTGAGATATGAATCTTTATATTGTTATAAAACCAAATACAATTTATTTACATTCTACCAGTGCTGCTTTATGGCAGCAAATCTTGGCACCTGACGAAGACTCATAACTGTATTCATGTACCGAAAATAGATGGTTAGATTATTTGAAAACTAATGAGATCGGAAAACGTATCAGATAGCACCCTGTTCCGTCAGTGCTTAAGTAGAGGCATCACAAATCACTGGGTGATATGCTCTGAAGTCTCCACCCTGCTGTACCACAAGATGTACTCAGTGGAACTGAAAGATGCTGGTAATTAATGGGAGTAAGCAAAGCAAGTCAGTGAAAGGGAATGATGGATGCACTGCGTGTTGCTATACGCTCCACATAGCGAGTGAATATTGACCACGAAGAAGAGAAGTTACTGGTTTTTCTCTTCCATTCATTTAAAATCACGTTGAATGTAAATTTCAATCACCAGATGGCGAATTGTTTTCTGTGACATAAATGCCGGTTTTGATATCACAAAGATGAGAAACTGGCAATATCATTTTTTGAATAAATAGAGTTTGGCTTTGTTATCATTATTAAGTATTTGTTTCTATTACAAATGATATAATAACGCTTAGAAAGAATGTTTTTGGTAGACAACATGTTTCAATCTGACTTATTGACTAACACATGAAAGTATCTTATAATATGGTTATATCAGCAGTTCGATAACATAAAATTTATGTTCCACTGCATGTAAGGCAATTTTCTTTATGACATAAGAAAACTTACATTACTGAAATACGATTTTCAGAATAGTTAAGAAAGGTTGAATAATATTTCAGATAAAGTTACATAATCCGAATATTATTACAATAATATCCATCATCATCATCATCAAAACGAGCTTAATTCTGAGCCACTGACCTATAGTCAACATTTACTACGTAACGGCAATAAATAAAGCGGTAAAAAAATGTCTTTAGCATAATCACTGGATAAAAACATTTCAAGAGTTCGCCACATCGTCATTGTGATTGTATTTACATCGGTTTATATATACTTTGTTCTCGTAAGTGTGTCAGGCACTTCTTAGATTTCTTCGGCGTGCGTGAGTCACTCCGATTGGTGCTTGATCTTGAAACAGTGTATCTTGAAGTGACGGCACATTTGACGCACCTAGAAGAAATAAATGAATAGTTAAAGGTTAGCCTTTGTTTGTTCATGCCAAATATATTATTAAAATTACAAATCTGAATCTTTTTCTTATTCCATTAGATAGTTGTTTGTTTAGCCTGTAAGTATTCCCGTTCATCCGATTGCGGTAAAACTTTGGTGATTTGTTGTGCGGACGCCCATGAAGGTTTTTGAATAAGTACACCCATTTTACAATGAGAAAGATCATCGAAGAAAGCAATCTGAGCATCAGTTTCATGGCAAATCATATGTCGTTAAATTCACATACGTTGATTGGTTATTTTTAGCATTTAATATGCACCAGAAAAAAATATTGTGTATCCAAAAGCCTTTCAATAAACAGAATTAAAACTTTCTTGTTTTGAGTGGCATTGCAACGCATGCCAGGTACTCTCGCTAGTAAGAGATAAAAATAGTTAGATTATCAAAAACTAGCATTTGAAAACGTTTCCCTTTCTGAGTCTTGCATTCTGAGGAAATTTAAGTTGTATTCATGTCATAGCGACAACAGTTTACTTACCACACAAGCCCCGTAGTGAATATGCGCAAGGAGTGATAGAACGCAGATGGAGTAGAGCAATGCAGGCTCAGCTCTTGGAGACATCACGCTGAACATGGCAGCTATGGCGACCGGAGCCATTAATAAGTTAAGACCTTCGCATCGCGTGCTGCTCATCTGTGCTACTATCAGTCGACACTGGAAAGGACAAGATAAAGAATATAATAGAGTTGACAAAATTTGACACTTGACCATATCTTGATGCTAAAAGAAGGTGTGTGTTTCGAGCAGGGCTGTGGAGTCAGTAAAAAAAAGTTCGACTCCGACTCCAGCATTTACCAAAACCACGACTCCGACTCCAACATTGACCAAAAACACGACTCTAACTAAAAAATGTTTAATATTGTCAGTTTTTTTCCCTAATTTTCCTAATTATGTGTATTCAATTAAATATCAACCGTACCAATCCATTAGCCAAATTTGACATATATGCAAAAATAAAAAGTTCAAACTTTTAAAAAATTCCGACTCCGAGTACGACTCCGGCCAAAGCCCCACTACGACTCCGACTCCAATTCCACAGCCCTGGTTTCGAGATATAATCTTTGGAAGTTTGGATTAATCATATTTTGTAATTCAAATGATTAAATTCAATTCTAACAATGAGCAAGTAAGCATGTTATCATATTACTGCTTTTAAGTATAGTTTTTTACAACTCAAACCTTTCTCTTCAGAAATAATGATCTTAACTGCTTCAGTACCCAGGAAAGTGAAGGCCTTAGTTACATCTACCGCTTGACTTCTAAAAAAATCCTTTCTTTAATAAGATTGACTGATGACAGAAGAAACATTTTTTTCTAGTGATAGTGTATAGATGATAATATCATTAGAATTCTTACTGGAAGATTTTTTAATATATTTTTCAATAGACTTGTGACGGTATTCGCGATGTCCGTATGCAGCTGCCACCAGTGGCCTTATGGTACTGAAGCGGTTAATGATGGAATGAAGGAAATAATTATAATAATCTTAACCCTCTTAGCCTCAGAGCGCCGATCTATCGGCGCACCTACCCTATGCGAAAAGCCACACAGCGACGATCTATCGTCGCATACTTTGAAATATCATATGCGAGATATAGAGAAAGCAAACACAGTGAACAAAAAAAGGCCATTGGAGAAATGTTTTATCATTAAAATAAACTAATTAACGAATTATTATTTTTTAATATTCAGGTTTTTTTAACAGATATATTTTGAGTTCCGCGCGTGTATTTCGCTCCGATGATCATTATCCGTCGGCGTGACCTTTGATAAACTTAAGACTGACCATTTACCAAAAAAAATATGTTTTGATATATGGGCTTGTATGCAGGTACCCTAATTTTTTGTTTGCAAAATTCCAATATTGATAAATAGCAAGTTGCCTTCGTTAACGAATACTATATACTACAGTAAAAGTCCGTTAATTCGAACAACGATAATTCGTAATTCGAAATTTTCATAATTTTCTCGTCCCAATATTGACTTTTCATAGTAAAATGTACCGTTAATTCGAAATATCGCTTAATTCGTAATTCGTAATGTTTTTCGCCAAAATGTACATACGATTTCTTGTAATTCGAAATTTTGACAGTTCAACAATTTCGAAATTTTGATAATTTCGTGAGTTTGTTAGGTTAAAAGTTAGTCGACACATTGTTTTGAAGAGTAAAGCTTATGTAAACCATTTGTGTAAGTGAGACATCTATATAAAGTGAAGTATCGTATGTCAAAATCGAATTCGAGCATTTATAACATTGGTGCAAGTGACACTTCAAATATTAGTATGTACCTAACTTCACTACAATGGTTCATTTTTATAAGTATATACCTACCTAAACGTCATTCTATTTTACGCGCGAATACCTTAAATATAAGTGACTAAAAATCAAATATGTTAAATGTTTTTTATTCTTATGAAATGCCTGTCCATAAAAAATCGAAAAAATTGCCGCGATGTACCAGGCTTTCTACAATTGCCGCGAAAATTCATTTTTTTTAGTGATCGCGTAAATCGTAATTCGATTTTTTGATCCATAAAAAAATCCGTCGGCGTGACCTGTGTTAAAAGCCGTCGACAATTCCCGCGAAAATTTCTTTTTAGTGATTGCGTAATTTGATTTATTTGGTCCATAAAAATCGAAAAAATGGCCGCGATGTTCCAGCCGTCGACAATTGCCGCGAAAAATACAATTTTTCATACTGATCCCATAATTCGTAATTCGAATTTTTGGGAAATCTGGTCCCTTGAATTTCGAATTAACGGACTTTTACTGTAGCCTTTTTTATGTATGTCAATATAAAGAATTATTGATTTCTCTCTCTAAAAATGTTCTCCTTCATCAATTAAAGTGTCCTGAATTTTTTCGTTTAAAATAAAAAATATATTATAACCAAAGTATATACTATGTTTTCATAAAAATAGCTCTGAGGTTTTTTGCAAGTATCCGCTGAAAACGGCTGAGGCCAAAAGGGTTAAAACTTAATCAAATACCTCTCTGGAATTCTGATAACTCTATTATTCAACAAGAGATTAAATAAATTATACTTATGGAACGATTTGTTCCTTAGAAACATCCTTCAAATATAGAACCAGATAGAACACATTGAAGTATCTTCACATAACGTAACATACTATTTACTATCTAGTGGCATTTATAACTCAAAGCTGGCAAAAATCGAAATACGTAATAATTCATTGAAAACTATAAAATTTGTCCAATTTGTGATGATTATAGAAATCCAGATACTTACACTGACGTTACTGAACAATGTTCCGACAAGCAAGTAAACTGCTCTGGGATCCCGATTGAGCATATCATTCGGGGATGCCATCATCCAGAGGGTGGTCAGGGCGATCGTCGCACAGAGAGACCATAATGGTTTTGATCCTTCAATCACACCGTAGCACTTTCCACTGCCACTAGAATAAGATCTGGAAAAGAAGATCATATGTGTAAAGATGTGACTAAAATTCATTAGGTATGTCAGGTGAATTTGACAGAATGTGTCAAAATTAGGTTTACATTATATTAACCTTCCCAGTCTACAGCTTAGAGTCTTAGACTGAAGAAATGTTTTTATTTTAAATTTATTTATACTTTTATTATTAGATAATATCCTAAATAGGCCAGGTTGCTCGCCACTGCTAAATTTATTTCCTATGGTTTATTCCTTCCCAATATATTCAACTCATTAGATAATAGCTTGTAACGTAACGTCACAAATTATTGTTTGTTTGTTTCTACCCAGCATCATGTAAAAATGGAGGGAGTCCTCCTTGCTTCACGTAAAATGGAAATATCCTAACCTACATTTTGTTTGATTGAATAGACATTTACTTGGTAGAACTCCATTATAACGTAGTGAAATTGAAATACATTGAAGTTTTTTTCACCAGGTTCCATTTTGTAATTCATCATGTAAGAATATAAGTACCGCTCTTAATTTATTACTTGAGCAACTTTTGCACTAGTAATTCTGAAGACGTGTCACGAATAGTTACACAATACGTGGAATAATCTACAATATATCGAATAAGAATAAGTTATTATAAATTCAATATTTAACCTAATTATATATCAATTGATGGATTCGGCAGTAAGTTTGTGGAAGCCCATTTTAGTATAAAATTTAATTGATACATACACTCAATACGTGGAATAACAAAGTTATACAAAAATATTCAATTTTAAATAAACATCTGCTATGTTAAGTCATTAGACTAACTTGTAAATATTGTAGAGCGTAACCGGAAGGTTGAGCACCAGTGAAGTGAGGTAAATGAGGACTTCGAAGAGTGTCCCGGAGTTGTATCCGAAGGGAAGGTCAAACTTCCAAATGTAGTGACCGCCGATGCCCGTGGCCAAAAATACAAACGCTGAGCTCTGAAAGAAAAAACACATTTAAAGACATTTAAATACTTATTGGAGTGATGAATAATACGGTTGACGATAACTCCTATACTGATCAATATTTTGCACCGATTAATTCAAGAATTATACAATACAGAAGATTTAAAAATATTAAATTAGGAAAAAAATATCTAGTTTTTTATCCTAGTACATCTCAAAGTGAAATTAAGACATTGCATAATTTGTCAGGTCTGTGATCGAGTATCATCGTTATTATCTTTGGTAGCGGAGTGCACGGGTTTAAGCCTCAGTGCGGCAGTTTAATTTTTCAATCAAATTATTGATTTCCGTTCAGAGTCATTTATATCTTAAAGTACAATCGCAGAAAACGGAATGTTTCAAAAGCTGTTAGCTAACCACTAATCCTATTTTTTCCTTGCATACTCTCTTCGAGAACAAGAGGTTGAGCAACTGAGTAATGAGCATTTTCTGTAGAAAACTTCTGCGGATATGGTTTTAAGTCATTCAGGAATGAAGGATAGGTTTATAAATGAAAATTTGTTTCATAAGTAATAATCAGCTAACATTATCTGTAGTCCATATGATCCACATTGGGAGTGGGCACAGTTGAAAATAAAATATACACAATGAAGCCCCTGGAGATAATATAAACTATATTATGAATCAATATGCTCCATGTAGAAAGAGGATATGAAAGTGTCAGAAATAAATAAAATCAATAATCTTACCAGCATTCCAAAATCGTAGCCCCACGGCAAAAATAAGATGCCCGTGTTGTACTTCTCCCAATGGGTCAGATAAAATGAGACGAGAATGTTCCACAGGATGAAGTACATCCGCCATGGAGAGATTGAATGATCCAGGCACCCGAAACAAGAGTAGAGGCATATAGGAACGAGGGCAGCCGAGAATGAATCAAGCCCGTGGTCGAAGAGTTCGCCGAGAGGTCCTGACGATTTGGTCCTTCTCGCCTGCTTTCCGTCTATGCCATCTGAAAGAGGTGAAAAGGATTTTATAACAGTTTTTCATCAATACTACCCTTCCATGCAAGAAAGCAGTGAGTGACTCAGACAAACTTTTGAAAAAAATCACATTCTGTACAACTGAGAATTTTATAAAAAAGCGAAAATTAATTAATTTCGAAAACAAACAGTAAGCAGTTGCATTGACTACCTCTGTGCTAAGAAAACTAGAGTTGCTGCCTTTTTCCGAAGAATTTTGCTTATACTTTTAGCAGATGTCTATTTCAAATTTGAATCTTTTGGATTTTGAATTTTTCCATGATGTTGACGCTTACAACCCGGGTTTCGACTTTCGGCAATTCAAGTGCACGGATGTACTTGAACTGACGATGATGACGGAGATGTCCATTTTTTGACAAAGGATTTTTATAGTATTTTAGTTATTACGCTAGAAGAAAAGTGAGTACCATACATTGCTTTCAAAAATATTTAGCAAATGGCATTCATAGATTAATTTCAGAAATTTTGCTAGTTACTAACTACTTCCATGGGAGGGCAGAATAATGGATTCGTCTTTCATATAATAGTAGTTATAATAGGTCACATTCACACGTTATCATAATCAGGAATGTGACAAATCATAAATGAATTATCATAGAAATTCAAACATTAAACAATCATACAAACCTAGCGTATAAGCTATGAATAGAGATAGCCCGATGACCAGCCAGATCCAGTTGGGCAGAGGAGCAGGGATCGGTGACAGAACCGACGAGGCTAAGAACGGGTAGTCAAGATATGCCACCACCAGGAAGTTTGCTGCCGTCATCAAAAAGCCGATGAACGTCAAGGTGTTTGGTGCAATCCATCGGGGAAAGTACTGTGGAAAAAAAAACAAATGAAAAACGGTTTCAGGCTTTCAAAGTTTTAGTCAAAATATAAGTAAGGTGGCGGATTACCCAAATCTTAGGGGCTTGATGATAAATAATGAGTTGTGAACAAATCAACGAAAAATTGTATATTACTTTGTGGGATCGAAAAAGTGTTTTCCAGTGTGTATGGTCTGTTGGTATTTTGGTTTGTTGTCTGTGGTATACTGTCTATTGGCTTGTTGTCTATGGTCTATGTGTAAATTATTGATGAAAACCATAGAGTAACTATTGTCTATGGTATTTTAGGTTGTTGTCTATGGTATTGTAAATTATTGATAAAACCATAGAATATCTATTGTCTATTGTTTGTTGGTGTTTAGGTTTGTTGTCTATGGTATACTGTATGTTGGCTTGTTGTCTATTGTATATGTCTATACAAGGCGGGGAATGTTATATACGCGCCGTGAGTTCGCTGAACACCCCATTTTCAGTTCAAGCAACAGCTCTTCGCACAAGAGCCGTGACGTAGCGTTACGTCATCGCGAGGCTGGCTTCATCAGCAGCTGGAGACGAATAATAAATGATATGGGGCAAGCCACCGTTTGTGGTATCCCCTGCTCTTTCAGCCCAGCGGTCAAATACCTCGGAGTATTTCTGGACTGCTCCCTCACTTGGTCTTCACGGCCTCCCGTCCACCTTGCGACCGATGCGCTATACCCAATTTTCTACGCTCTAAGCTACTTCAGCATGGCCAATACGAAGGCATTATATAACATGGTAAACTGACAACGCTGTACGCAACGCCCATATGGTCTTTAAACATCTTCGAAAGAAAACTTCACCGACAGTCGGTCAAAAATAAATGCTTGCGCATAATCTCAGACTTGAGGAAGAATCCGGTCTTGGTATAATGGCCCGGACATCTGAGACTACTCCTACACAGAGCCAGATTCATCGAGGGCTTGAAGCCAAGCCCCCGCTTTGCTCTAACTTTCAAAGCTGCGAAAATCCCTCTAAGACCACGACAAGACGAACAAAACCTTATACTCCCCTTCTCCCTTTCTTACAGCAACTTTTGCAATGCAGAGGCAATCGTAGAAGAGGCCATCAGCCTTGCCTGCTTTCATCTCGATTAATCTTAAAATACGATATTTCATTTATTTTTTCGGTTAGGGACTGAACCTGTCTATTATAAGAACAGTAAACTCATCAAGTTGACGCCAACATTACGAGCAATTCTTGGGTAGAACTGAGCTTTGTGCAATATGATTTCATATCCATAAATAAGTTTCACTTTAGAAAATTCAAAATGATTCTTGTTTTTAAAACATTAAATGTGGCTTATATTAAATATAAACTTTTATCGAAACCCCCTAGGTTTTGAAAGCCTCCTGTGCTTATATGGTAATTCGTCAGTGTATAACTGTGAGAAAAAGACATATCTAGTAATAAAACAGCGTCGTCACTATTACGCGAATGTTGTTAGATGACGCAGTAATTACATGAACAGAATAATATATTATCAAATGAAAATACGCGCGGGATTTGAAATGGTAATGTTCGGATAAAAATACGCATCGTCATACAGGCTTTTAGAATAATGAAGATTATATTTTTTATCGCAAGGGCGCCACCAGTACCTAAGTCAAAACACGTAATCTTGATTCGAATATGTATATTCGAACGCCGGACGGGTTATTGATGAGTATCTACAAGGTTTTTATCAATCATTGGCACTTGAGATTACAATGCAAATATTTCACAGGTTGGTGAATTGACAATAAATAATTTAAATACAGCTAAAAAATTAGTCTTGATCGAGTCCTGCTTAAGGCCCGTTTTTCTATCTTTACTACTATCTCCGAAAAAAATATTTGTGAAGACATCAGGGTGATCTCCCACAATCAGCCGTTGTGTATATGCAGCCAATGTGTTATGGCCGGATTTCACGACAAAATGCGTCTCCAACCGGAAAAGAATTCGACCCCAGGGCCGTAACTGAGGGCTGGCAAAGCATATCGCATGCCAGAAATGTAAAATCTACTCCTAGCAATAGGCGCCAGAGAACCTGCCCCACACATTCATGATTCGAGCACAGCTGCACATGACTGATTATGAACTAGGTGTGCTTAAAAAATAAGTTGAAAAATAGTGTGTGACGACTTTGACCACTTAAATTAGCCCAGGTTTGTATCATTCGAATGTCGATCTCCAAATTAATAGTCAAATTATTCAAATGCGGTATAAGTTAGCCTTGGTTGCAATCAAGTCATCGTAGCCTATTGGAACCGTGTGAGGACGAACCACGGCAAACCATTCTGATCGTTAGAAATACATTCAGATCAGTCCCATAGAACGTGATTAACGTCGTTAATTTGACAGTCAACAACTAAAGATTGATAAAAACAACCGAGAAGGATATGCAAATGATTCACAATCACTGCACGATTGCATAACAATTTGACCATGCGGTTTTGATTATTTTATTGACCTAAAAGAGGCGCAAACTACATCAGATAATGTTGTAAAAAAAACTGGATATCTCAAAAAACAATTCGTAAAAAACTGCTATTTCAATTAGCGGAAAGATAACAATAACCAGGCAATGCGTATCTCGGCCATCGCGTAATCAAATTACAGTAGGCTTACCTAAAATGATAAAATATAGGTACATAAATATAAAACTTTCATACGGCATAAGCAATCTTGTACAATCGTCAACTGTGAGAATTGATAAAACAAAAGCGTACTGTCAAAAATATCTGCAACCATTTCATTCCAAATTTGAATCTCAGAGAATCAGAATCGAGTACATATGTATGTGTCGGTCCCTGTGGTCTAGTGGCAAGAGCTTTGTCCTAGCGATCTGGAGACCCGTGTTCAATTCCCGACAAGGTCAGATTTTTTCAATTGAAAAAAAGAGATCTTGGGCTGGGTGTATGTTATTTATCGTTGATTTTGTGCACAACTGATTTATTACGTATCATAGAGTTAATCTCGTATGACTTTCACAATTAAGAATATTTGGCGCATTGGCGTAAGCTGTAATGCCAAATATTTTTTATTATTTAAAAATTAAAATTATAATAACAGAAGTGGTTCTATGATAACTACCAGTGCCGGATTAATCACTTGGGAGGCCACATATGAAATCAAATTTAGAATATCAACACACCGAAATCAGGCGTCTCAACATATGACACGAGGCAGTCTACGGGTTAAGGAGCGTGTGGGTGAGACTGAATTAAGACATCAAATCGATTGAAAAAATAATTTTTGAAACTGTTCCCGCCGGGACTAGAACGCTTACCACTAAGCTTTGTGGCACAGTATTTAAATGCAAGAGTCGTCGTTGAAAGACAATACTCGGCATGTTATGAAGTTTAATAGTTTCAGCAGTTTTCGTACGTGCTGGCTAACGATTTCACTTGAGCTAACGATATATCATATTATATGCAGTTTCTTTAAATAACATAACGTTACCTAACCTTGAAAAGGTTCTAACTGAAATTTTGGCAAAAAATGTCTTTTTGATCGGAAAGTTTATTTTTTTTTGAAAATTAAAAAAAATATTAAAAAATACGAGATTAACTCGATGATAAGTAATGAATCAGTTGTGCACAAAATCAACGATAAATAACATACACCCAGCCCAAGATCTCTTTTTTTTCAATTGAAAAAATCTGACCTTGCCGAGAATCGAACCCGGGTCTCCAGATCACTAGGGCAAAGTTCATGCCACTAGACCACAGGGACCGACAATGTATTATGTATTAACCGTATTCTAGCATATCTGATAACTTCAGAATCATATTTTATTGAATTCCGAAGTTCATCTGCACACTTTTTTACTAAATTTATTTGATAAAGTTCTAAGACTGTCATCGTTATTTCCATCATTAAGATCACTATTTCTCAGTAGAATGGTTCGAGTTGTGAAAAAACATGAATAACATAAGTAATTTGACACATTTTTCAATTTGTGAATAAGTGAATTTTATCTTTTGAATGAAATAGTATGATCTATCCAAACTTCAAACGCTCATATCTTAAAACAGGATCAAGAGCAGTTAGAACCTTTTCAAAGAAAGGTGTCGATAATATGTGTCAATTAATCGTGGAAAGATCAATTGCCTGAAAGTTATGCGAGATCGGTCAATATACCTTGCTATAAAGGGAAAAAATCGGGAACGATCTATCTGGAGAACGACTGTGCAAACGGCCATGGTCCTGGATGGTGTTTGACACAGACCAAGTAAGCAAGGGAATGATGACGCTGCGAAGGAAAGTTAACCCCGTGTCTTAGGTAGGCGAGACGAAGCGCTGCGGTGCGCTGCGGCGACGTGTAAAAACCAATTAATTTTAAACGTAGCGGACTAAAGGTCGTATGTGCCATCGCTCGGCCAGACGCAATTAACGCTCTGGTGAGCTTGGACCGTTTGATATTTTCAAGCGATTCGCGCGCGCCATGAGTCAGGCACTTGAGGCGACTTACGACATATGCCGTCCTGACCGGATCGCGTCGCCCACATATGACACTTGCATGGGCGAGGACCATTTGATATTTTAAAACTCTGCCGCTTTTAAAGCGCGCCGGATCGCTTCGCCCACCTAAGACGACCCGTAAGCGTTGCGTTTCCTCGTAAAAAGAGTTTATCAAATATATTTTGCGAAGATCAAATGGTACCAAGAACGATTCGAGGCCGTTTACGTTTTTTTGTTTATATCAATCACCTTACGAGTGAATAATTTGAATGAATTAAATCATTAATTTAAAAAGGTCACCACGTCTTGACCTTTTATCTCACATATATTTTAAAAACAAAACAACGTTAAAAAATAAATTAATTGACAATAAATTTCCACAGATATATAACATATTAATTACTATGCAAATCAATTTTATCACAAACCATTAGCGAAGTTTTCATCAGCCCAATATAATGAGAGAAACCTACGTATTTGTTCTCATTTTAATATTTTTACTGAATCATATGTGGAGTCCGCGAGGCGGGCTCCTAGTTTCCTGACTATTTTTCTTGCTAGGGTGGATTACAGACTTTGTTTCCCTTTCCCGCGTGTAAGCTAGCTAAGAATTGACGGTAAATTATGGATATATGGTCACGGGACAGAATCCCAATCCTCTCGAGCTAAGCTCAAAAAAATTATACATACTGGCTTATAATTTTATGTTTTGACTTTACTCTTTGAGTTCTTGTGGATTATTATAAAATGTGGAATCAAAATGATTAAATCTGAAGAATATTACTGATTATTGTATGAGTTCTGAAAGAAGAATTTGTTTTTTAATATTAGCGTATAATAAAATTATTCTTTTTATTTTAAACAAATAATAAACTTATGTGACTGTCTCTATCTGTATAATATTATTATTTGTGTAGTTTGTGGTTGCATTTTTGCTCTTGTAAATTAAAATAACTCGATTTCATACTTATTGCGAAGTATTATTTAGGATCTTCTATTATAATAAATTTAAAAATTAAAGACGAAACATTTCAAAAAAATCGTTAGCCTTACATTCATTTCATTTAATGTGCTTATTTTTCATAAATCTTTACAAAAATTCTGTCCCGTGACCATGTATCCATAATTTACCGAATTGACTTTCTAAGAGATTCTGTCAGCTGAGGGCTTTGTGTGGGGAAACACTTAAGAAAAACTCCTTACGAGAATGATTGTCTCGATCGACTGAATTTTATACTTTTCCATTCACCTTTCTGCACCTACGAGCTCGTATTTGATATTGAAATTCCATCAAGCACCTTAAGTCGAAATCCTAAATTATATTAAATTGCTAGTATTGCTACCCGGCGTCGCTCGGACTAAGCGACCAATAATTATTTAATGTTATATCATTCGACATAATTATATCACAAAATCTAACATCCAAAATAGAGTTAAAATAAAATCACAAACTTTATTTAATTGATGACAGCCCTATTCTCGCCCATTAAAATGTCCAAATTCAAGGAAAAAAGAAATGTCAAATAATACCTTCACGTAAATAATAAACATTACTATTAATAATAAAAGCCGGGAAAAGTTCAGTAGAAGACTAATTTATTACATTTTGAATAAATGTCTTCGCCGATAAAAATTCAAAAATATTTTCTTTCATATTCGTTTTTATGGCAACTTAATGACCAACAATGCAAAAGGGTTACAGACCCACAGACATACATACGCCGTTTCGGTTTTATAAATATATAAGATAAAGAGCCAAAAACAGGTTTTCACCAGTAGTGAATTTTACAATTTTTTAAAAAGGACCTGCTTTTTTCTTTCCTTATGCGATGCTTTGTATATTTGGTTTATTTTTTAAAATTTAAATTAGCAATTTATTCCAATGTTGTTGTAAGGTTAAGTGAAGCTACGAACGAGACCTGATTTTATTACGCATTTAAATATCTTCGTATCCACTTCTATTGATATGATTCTTTGACACATAACGTAACATATTATTTTGAATCCAGTGGCATTTATAACTAAAAAACGGCAAAAATCAAGATACATTTCTTTTATCATTAGGGTATAAATATTGAGAAGACCTTGATTCGGCTCCCTCGTAAATGAGAAAGAACCTTCGTCCGATACTCTGGAAGAGGGATTTAGGGATCGGGGTAGGAGAATCAGGATGCTCGTAATTAAAACCACGATCTCAAAATGTTAAACAGTGCGATTAGCACACACATATAATTTATTCATTTGTTTATCCGTTACACAATATTGAATTTAAATATAAGACAAAAACACAGTTACACGATTGCGACGCCGATATCAGTACTCGTACGCGATTAAAATTTTAGGGGGAAGATTGGGAGCTTGAAGGCTACTTGCCAATACTTGAAGAGGGAGGAAACCTCAACCAATCTTGCAAGCTTTATAAGGCTGTTAAGTGCTCACTCTAAGCTCTCTCATCTCAGACTAACTGAATGAAAAAAAAAGTGGTTCCTTTAGGTAGCAAACCTTTACAAAAAATCGTTAAACGTCCGCGCGATAAGCCATTATTTATGGCCCATCGAACTTTGCATGAAATACCATGCACTCTCATGCACTCTGAGACATTTAGAGCGAGACGTCCACATACATGTCTCTTTTACAAATTTGAAATTACTCTATATTGAATCGCTATAGATTTCAATATAGAGTATTATTAGAATGAATGTATTTCCTGATATCGACTTAAAAAGGAGGTGAAAAATAGATCGTTCGAGAGAGTTCTGATGACCTACCATATAGGGCGGTGTCAGTATATATATATAAAATCGATAGTTTTCCTATAATTATTCATATTTCAAGTCGAGCATGAAAGAGACAACCTGATCGCGCTCATGTTCATTACAGACTGGCGTTATCGAAACTATGAACGCAAGAGCTTATTTACAATTTTTAATGTAAAAAGCATCCATTTGATTTGAAACTTACTACGTATTTGAAACGATTTATTTAATTGCGACGAAGTTAGTCGATAGCCAAAAGTTTACACTGTGTATCACTAATATTAAGATAGATATTTAAGATTAAAGTGGCAGTAGTGGTCAACTGTCTTACCCACCGGGAAGGCAATGTTAAGGCATCGGAACAAATGACGTCATTGTATAATTGCGAAGGCAAAGTCACAATCATGAAGCCAGGTTTGTTTTAATTATATAAATAAATTAACAATGTAGAATACTGTTTTACGTTTCAAGTATTCCACAATGACGCAGATGAATTTAATAAATATATTAACCACAGCGAAGGCTGGCACAGAATGACAGACAAAAGATCTATATTCCATACTTGAATCATATTATTTGCCGTATCGTAAAATTAAATTATACAGGGTGTCTGAAAGAAAATACCGATACGTCCTTTTTACCATACTCGTTCCCAATTCGAAGCATATGTCCGCCATAAAGAGCCTTCACGATTCTCAAGACCAGGGGTCCTCAACCTTTGTATGCCAACCGCCCACTTTTGCTTATTTTCCATAGTAAAATTTTCTCACCAGTATCGCTGTATTTTAATTCAGTATATGGGTGAAAAATTTCGATGATGATTAGAAAAATCAAGTTTTTCAAGTTTTCGCTCACGACCTTAGTTTTGCCTTTCGGCATCTTCAGGCATTTCAAGTGAACGAATGAATTTGAACTGACGAGTTGGCAGTCAAAATTCTCAATAATAATAGTACTAATTACACAAACATTACAAATTACAAATCTAAAAAAAACTTTCTAGTATCCGCTGTTCGATAAGGCGAATTATCTCGTTCGAAATCCTGGGTATTTTTTTATTACTGTTGATTGTTAGATAACCTAGATTTTTTGATAACTTACCTCCACAAGCCTGTTCCAAAAGGGATGCATGATGTAGACTGAGATAGGACTAGTGTCTACCGAGTTGTACTGTGAAAAAGAAAGAGAAGCAAGATTAGTTTTAGTTCAGCGGGTCGTATGTTAGGTACCCCTGGCGTCAGACGTGATCATTCTCTGTTTCACACACTCACACATAAAGTGACTGAAGTGAACGAGACACAACACAAGCTTGCAATTGCTCAGCGTTATAGGAATTTAAATCTCACTGCTGTTTGTTTCCAAGCGAACGACTAAAAATCAGTCGGACATATTTCTGCAAAAGAGATCCAACCCACAAAATGACCATACTTGATTGTCTAAACCGGTTCATAAAAAAATTAATACACACACTAAAGAATGAATATTTAATGACTTTTACCCACGCGGCCCTCAAACAATCTGAAAATAAATGAGAGAGCCCTTCTGCCAAAAAGGTTGTAAACCAACCTGTAGAGAAAAAAGGACTCAATATTAAAAAAAAAAGATTCAAGGTTTGCGACATTTTTGTCAAGAGATTTTGTGATAAAATCTAGTATGCTAAAAATAAATATTGCTCACGACTAAATCCAAAGCACTTTGCCATCTTTTTTGTTTTATTTAAAATGTAGTTAGATAGTTATTTTGCAAAATGGTACATGGATGTTTTTCGCACTTTTCAAATGTGTGTCACACTGAAAATGCAAAGTGAGATGAAACCCCGACGTTTTTTTTTTAAATCAATCTTTTCTCAATTATTGAATTATCTCAGAATGACACTTGTGTGGATTTAGAACAGTGGTTCTCACGTAAAATTGTACTGTGGCCGCATCGTAAACATAAGCGGTCCTACGGAAATGGCTGGTGGGCGCTTCAAATCTTTGTTTTGAGTCTATTGTGTTTGATGTTTGTCAAATGGTCAAAACATTTTCGACAATTGACTATTGCTTTTAATTAAATCCGAAATATGTCATTTTCAGAGTCTTTGTTGGAAAATTAATTTGTAAAATCACATTTTTTGTTTATATCAATATTTACTGTGAAGCTGTTTGGTGGCCGTAGCCAAATTCTCTGGTGTCCGCATGAGAACCACTGGTTTAGAACCTTCTTCACTCATAAATTTGAAGAAACAAACATTTCTTGATTTATATAGTTATTCGCTCGACCATATCATTCTAAGCGTATGGCCACAGTGACAGGCGTACATTTTGGCGTAGCGTAGCGAGGCTTGCTTCATAATCAAAGGTTGCCGCAAATACTTTAACGATGGCGGCGTCTGATAAGTCAAAACGTAAATAATTTGTATGTCGAATTGAGCGCTGTTGAATTTCAAACAGATTTGATTTCGGAATTTATGCTGCGCTTCGACTTCTCAGACAACGCCATCGTTAAAGTCATTGAGGCAACTTATGATAATTTTTTTTAAATTTTTATTTTTATTACAGCTTGCGCCAATGCGCCAAATATTCTTAGTGGTGAAAGTCATACGAGATTAACTCGATGATACATAATGAATCAGTTGTGCGATAAATAACATACACCCAGCCCAAGATCTCTTTTTTCAATTGAAAAAATCTAACCTTGCCGAGAATTGAACTCGGGTCCCCCGATCGCTAGAACAAAGCTCTTGCCACTAGACCACAGGGACCGACAATGGAGCATGTGACGATACGCCACGCAAGAAGTTACGCCTGTCACTGTGGCCGTGCCCTTATTCTTTCACCACGACTGCATTGATTCATTCCTCATTTTACCGCATGCAGAAGGTCAATGAAGAATTCTTCGTTTAGCAGACATGTGAATGTGACTCTGTTATGGTTCGGTGGGTTTCGACCTTGGAGAAATACCACCGAGCGAAAAAAGATTAGTCAAAAGGGTTAAAGTTCGCATAACGTGGCTGTTTCCCAAATAAACAAAATGGCGTGCTTGTCCGAAAGTGTATATTTGGGAAAATAGCCCCGCAATATTGCGGGAGGTAGGTCTAATAGCCCGAAGTGGCGCATTTGCAGCATTCCTTTTTTTTTTTTTTGTTACACGTCAGGCAAGTAGGGACTGCAATATCGGACGAATATATCAATACCGGTATGAAAAAATATCTCACAATGTTTATAAGATCAGAACCGCTTTCATTTATCGCAGCTTTGTATTTATGTTATAAGTTGACAATGCTCTACAGTCTACATTGTCTGTGTCAGATCTTCTTGAATCCTAACATATTATGGTTTGATGAAACAAAAATGATCAGACGAAAAACTCGGTATTTATATTCCTACACTAAGTTGAATTGGACTAAAAAAGCAATTCAAAAAATCAATTTAATTGTATGCATTTCTCCCAAGAATTAACAGTTGACACTTGAATATACTTTGAGAGTAATTATCTTTCAAATTTAAAATCTGTGTTGAGCTCAAATTGTCATTTGTTTGACAGCAGAAATTTTTCGAAATAGTTATGACGAGGGCGTCAGCCAAAAGGGTAACCGGACAAAACAGAACATGACTTTTCAGAATATGATAAAACAGGTTAGGTTAGGTTATTTGTCACGTTCTGAAAAGTCACGTTCTGTTTTGTCATGTTCTGTTTGGTCATGAACAGTGACGGTTGGTGACGGGTTGCTGGGGGGTGCAAAAGGAAGATTCAACTATTTTTCCGTAATACGAAAGAGAAACAGTTGGTATTGCGAACATCTGAATTGAAAGACCATGCTATAGAAGTGTTTTAAAATCCAATGAATAGGAAAGAACTCTTGAAAAAATGGTTGAATCTTCCATTGCACCCCCCAACACCCCGTCACCAGCCGTCACTGGGCATGGAACCAGCCAAAATGCTATCATCTATATCGGGGATCCTTAACCACGTGCCTGCGGGCGCAAATGTGCCCGCGGAGTCATTTTCATGCGCCCGGCAAAGAATTAAAAAATATTTTTTGAAATTGCAAAAATATAAGCTCATCTATGTATGTTATTTCGAGAGGTGATGATATTTTTGAAAAATATGGCTACTGCCCGGATGAATTGAAATGATTTGAAAAACGTAAATAGGAAAGAAGAGAAAAAATCTGGCTAAGTTAACATTTTTTTTCAGTCGGAGTCGTGTTTTTTAGTGGCTCCACAGACGCCCTGGTTTTGAAACTGTTGTACCATTTATTTTGCATTGTCAAAAGCGGTATCATCAGTATTGAAAAAAAAACAGCCAAAATACCGGGATCCAAGATCCGGTAATACCGGTAGTGCGAACCCTAGTTGGGCATATTATTTCCGTAAAGAACCTACATTAGTTTGAATAGATCGATAGTATTGCGCAACTTACTAATGACATGCAACGGTGTTTTAGTTAAGGGTACACCCCTCCCGCTGTTACTTATTACGCGAGAGTCTGAAACACGAATGACCTAAAAAAAAAACAATGAATCGGATTCGCAGTCAGGCAATAAAGTTATTAGTGACTTATTTGTATGGAGTGTGATAAGGTAAGGTGTGCATTATGGAAATATGCGAATGTCTTAAATCATAGGTTCCCAACCTTTTTCGGATGGCAACCCCTTTTTATGAAAGCCATTTGACCAGCGACCCCCAAGGCAAAATTGAAAAAAGGCACTTTTGATAAGGTAGTTTAAAAAATCAACAAAAATGAATAAAATTGAATATTTTTTTAGTTGACTGTATAGCTAGGTGACTCCTCTGAAAACCCCGT
The DNA here is from genome assembly GCA_028554975.1 of Himalopsyche kuldschensis. NCBI lineage: Eukaryota > Metazoa > Arthropoda > Insecta > Trichoptera > Rhyacophilidae > Himalopsyche > Himalopsyche kuldschensis. Next base: position 3,249,146 of record JAHFWI010000025.1, read on the forward strand.
CGCGACCCATGTGTTGGGAACCCGTGTCTTAAATTATGATGGAGAAACATATGAGTACAAGTCCAAATAAACACATTTTTTTAAAATTAAATCCACATGCAACTTGCAATGTAAAATACAGGCGGCACTCGACTTTCGTACGTAATTCGTTCCTAAACATGTGTACGAATGTCCGAAAGTAGAGGGATATAAAGGGAGAATAAAAAAAAATAAAATATTTGTTTATATCGATGGCTTACAGAATAATTTTGCTAACTCCACTTTTGGCTTACTTAATAATGGCATCTTGTTGTATCATGCAATGTGCATGTCCATTTGTTATAACTAATACTTATTGGAGTGCATCGTAAAAACGTTGAAAATTTGATAACTCCATTGACGTTCTAAAACCTACTCTGTTAATTATCCAACTCCACCATTATCTGTTGGTACAAATAAATAGTTAAGTCAATAAATAGTACTATTTGAAATTTTCCCGATCGGTTTGAAAATACTAAAATAATCAGTTTTTACCGTCTCCTGCACAATTGACAAAAACGGAGATAGCAAATTTACTCTTTAAGCCATCAATATAAATCGTGGGTATAGTGACATATGGGCGAAACTACAAAAACAACGAACTGAGATAAATGGCAAAACAGTTTTCAATGTTACTTTGTTTTTTACGGATTTTCAGAAAGCTGATAAATATCTGGTATACCGTTCTTTGAACAAGTTTCATAAATTGTATATCTTATAGAACTGCATTTGAGCATGACAATGCCATACTCAAAACAGCCATTTTTGTAGTTTGACAGTAAAAACGATATATATAAATAGAACAGGGGGCAACTTTTTCGGATGGAGGGCCAATTCCAAGAATTCAAAATGAGCAGCGTCATAAAATACCATTTTTAGATATACACCCGATCGTTTTTAACGTGATACATTGAAAAAGTATCCAAAATACAAGAAAAACCAAAATTGTTCTTCAAATTCGACCTAAAAATTTATTTCATTAAAAAATAATATTTATTTATTCAGTTCCAATTATTGTGCATTTAAAATATTTTGACGTCTGAAGTGCATTTATTTGTCAAAGTATCTTTTTTGTTAAAATTTAAGACTGGGAAACGTATATGTATTCAACGAATTTTTTATGCATTGTGATTAAATAAGTTTCAGAGAATATCGCATGAGTTTGCACACCATTTTGTTGTTAGAAAGAAAAATCGAACGAATAAAACGGTTTCACGGAAAATAAAAATTTTAATATAACGAAAAATAGTGTTTTTTAAAAAAAAAATATGAGAAGAATGAAGCTGCAAAGATTGAAATTTTTCAAACACGGAGTAAATAGTATTTAAGTGTGGCCATGCACTTTTTTCCAAGCAAAGCCATCGAATTTGACTGTGAAAAGGAATATCTGTATACTCATTCAATATCTTGGAGAATTTTTTATGATTTTTAATATTTTTTTAAAAAAATATTCTTACTATGAATTCTGATTTATGATGGCGGGCCGCAGAAATCTTTAGGCGGGCCGCAATTTACCCGTGCCTGCTATAGAAGTATCTTACACAGTGGTGGAGTGCCATAATTGGATGACCCTCACGCTTGGGACATCAAAAATTGGATATTTTTAATCAAAATGGGCAATTCCCGACAGTATCAATATTTGAAATCTTGGACGACGTGGGTGGTTGTTTTGTCTATTCTCCCTTTTTAAGTTGATCTCGAATATATTACCAATAACATTTCGTATATATTTTGCGAAGTTGTTTTGCTATCCTAAAAGCAGGGCCGGCAAATTGTATTGTGCCGGGAACGTCCCAAAGGCTTAATTAATCGGTCGCTGACGTCAACAACTATTTTCTGAAGGAAGTACACATATCGCTTCTCCGGTAGAACAATGACGCAAGTCAAAATTTTGAGTTAACTATGACAAACTTTGTACTTAAAGGGGTTAATTTATCCAATGCAACATTGACAAAATTCAAAAATAAAAAATCTTGCACGAGATCAGTGTTTCCCAAACTTTAGACATCTGTGTATCCTTTATATAATTTTCGCAACACCGAGTACCCATAGAAAACGCAAATAACTTTAATGATAATCAATATTTTATTTGCATCTGTGTTGTGCTACTATTCGTGACACGTGTTTCGCCTCTTTCAAATGCATCTGTGGACTTACTATCGTAAAGGTTGCATAGAAAATGACTTAAGGAATTGAATTTACCTAAGCAACCTTTGAGAGGATTGTAAGGAGATAGCGAAAAATAAAATTCGTTCATAATAAAATACTAATAACATCCATTATAATAAATGAGAAGGGTGAATTCGGTTACCTGGTTGTTAATTTTAAAGAGACAATTTTGGAGAAGCATAACATAGTGTTTTGTTCTACTTCTGCAAAAATATGAAAATATAATATTTTTAGTGACACTGTCAGAAAATGCTCACAAATAATATGTCGTATTTTAAAGTTACAGTATAGGTAAGTGTAGCGGCGGTCATTTGAGTCACCAGTCACAAGGGTTATTCGGCTGATCAATGCACTGTCTAGAGAAGTGTTTTTTCTTTTATGTTTTCGAAATAAATTATGAACTATCTTTATTATATCTGCCAAATCTGCATGGCGCATTGGCGCGTGCTGTAATATCATGGATTTTAGTTTCATTTAAAAATAAGCATTGGATTCATCATTCTGTTTTCCTTTAGAATGGCCTTCAAATATATTTTTTATCGATTATCCTACTGTTGCATAGATGTAGCGATATGTATATATTTAATTGTATAAATATATAATTAATTGTAGCAGATACAAATCTTATCACGTAATATTATGGCTATTTATCTTATCAATTGTACAAGGCATCGTTTTTATGATTTATCACTGTGATAGTGTGATGTAATAGAGCGGACGCCACAAAATTGGGAATAAAAACTTTTTGTGTGATAGATATCTCTTATCTGCATTAAAAGTGGGTTGAACTTGTCCATGCAATCAGGTGTTTTGAACTCTCCTTAGTATTCGGAACCCTTCTAGTTTATAATACTGCTCAAGAAACCCCAAATTTAGACAGGTAATAATTATTATGTAAGACAATGCTCCCGGAAAAAAATGTAGCCGCAGATTATTTTTTGAGAAGCACTGGTTTAAATCTATTATTAATTTCGAATGAGTAGTCTCCCATGACACCTTCGAAACTTTTGCGGGGCCAAGGTTTAAAAGCCCTGCAATGGATATACTAAACAATAAAACCTCGATATAATGGACTTGATAGCATCCCGAAGATCGGACCGCTATCGCTCATCGCGAGCATTTATAGTTGATTTGATACATAGGTTGGTAGAATAGGTTCACAACAAAAGTTTTATTATGTTCAATGATAATGCCTTTCTACCAAGTATTGACAGTGACCATCTTAAAAGTTAATATTATGTTATGTAAGCGCCCGAAGACAAAATCAGTAGCAGTTTTACCCCGTGTCGGCTGATGATATGTCGTACTATAAGACACGCCCATTTATGGTAATTTTATTAGCTTCCTCACACTACCGTTAATTTTCCCATAAAATATTGAATGTGTCTCTTATGTTGCGTGTACAGTATGTTTAAAAAGAAGCCTGTATTACATAACGGACTTTTCGCTTAATCAAATACTCCCTAATGGGACATATTTTATGGCATATGCTAATTTGTTATTTATTAATTGCATTAAAAGCAAAACATTTACCCCAAAGTAACGAATTTATTAGGCCGAGTCATTTCGATGCCGAACAAAAAAAAAGATTCGGGTGTATCGGCCCATTTTTGGCACGAAGGAAAGTAAAATAATTTACGACTCTCATTTGCAGCGAAGTTCGGATCGATCAGTATAATATTCTAAATTCAAAAACAAAGCATGTGAAGGAAGGTGGCGCTCGGGTGTGACGTCACCAAGGACAGTGTCGTTGTCATGATGACAAGAAGCAAACAAAAATATAGAAATGCGACAAAATACAATTAAAAAATTGAATTTTTATGAATATTTTAGATTTACGATTATGGAGTGTACATTATGAAACAGCCTGATATATACTTTTGATGGATTCGGCGGTAGCTTTGAGGAAGCTCATTTTAATATAAAATTTAAAATATCTTTGATTATTTCACGTATAAGGTAAATGGACCAGTCGTTGACCTTTTGAGAATAAAATGGCCCAAAATAAGAAATGCAGATGCGGGATTGCTGTAAATTGTAAAGTTAAGACAATGTAAGGCATCTGTGGTCGGAATGAGCCACTAACACATCACCATATAGCAAATGGAGTGCCAGGGTGGCCATTTGAAAACAACACCTAGTGAGGAAAGTGTATTATTTCAAATTTCTTAGGTGATCAATCTAGTAACGGTGTGTACCTTGTTCCTGAACCACCCATTGCTACTTGATTCAACCAAGAGTGGTGTGACAGAAAGCCTTGAGGCAACCCTGAAAGAAAGTTCACTATAAAGCCCCCTGATAAGACATGGTCAGCACCTAGACTTTTCAATTTGTGAGATTGTCAACTACTGAAACAAAAACATGACTTCAAATAATTTAACAAAGCTTTTTTTCAACAGGCCCTTTAGTAATTTTTGTTACATAATATTAATTAAGACATATGATACAATATGAGTACTTGCTTTGCCGTCATTCTGTACAATGCTAAACCTTAATCGTTATTTTTGTTGAAATTTTCTCTTAAACGGTCAACGACTGGTACATTTATCTTAGTGTTACTATTTGTGACACGAGTTTCGCCTCTTTCAGATGCATCTACGGACTATCTTACTATCACAAAGGTAGTTTAAGTACGAATAATTTTAATATTCTAACATGATATATTGAGTAAACCTTTATTCCGGCTCCCTCGTAAAGAGGGAAGAATATAAACAAAAACACGATAATGATACTCAGTGAGGGATTTTGGGACGGAGTAGAAGAAACATGGCACTCTTATAAAAAAGACGATTCAACGTTATGTGGTTTTTCCATTATTTACGGAGACGTTAGCCAAAATTCTTAGGGAGAGGATTAGGCGTGCATTCTCAATGCCGTCCAATCTCTCACTGCTGTATGAAAACAAACGGTTACTTTAGAAAGAAAAACAATCTGAATTGAAAGTCCATGTTGCATTGTCGGGCGTCAAGAGATAAGCAATTTTATTTATGGGTTATTGTTATAAAACACAGCCAGAGAATTTGAATATTAAAGAATGAATAGTTGAATCTTTTTTGACTGAGGCGAACAAAAGATCGTTCGAGAGAGTGCTGATGTCCTACCATACTAGGAGGTTGATATTATAAAACATAATGTTAACATTGCAAAATTATTAGTTGAAGAGTTTCGAACATTTGGAAGGGTTAATCCCATTGGGAATAAGTTTTGCAGTAGCGAGTAACTGTCCTTTTAAGCATATTATTTAATAATACTTTTTTCCCATTGATGCTTTACTTGAGTGGTTCGCCTTTTTTAGATGCATCTTCGGACTTAATATCGCAAAGGTTGGTCTATTCAGAGATTCTATCGATTCTATTTAAAATAAGAGGCGAAACACGTGGCATAGTATCACAGACCCTAGCCCGGCTCGTGCCGAACTCAAATCTTCGTTACCCGGCCCGACCCAAGCGCGTCCAGACCTCAACTGCAAACTGACAGGACGAACGCCTGATAGAGTTAACACTCGGCTTCATGGCAGGAATATCTATTAGTCAAGGTGATAACTGAATAATCGCTTAGTAGTAGTAGGCACACTGCATTGTATGTAGGGCTTACAATTCGGATATTCGAATATTCAATATCCGGCCCTTTTTAAACTTTTCGATATTCGGATATTTGGGCAAATATCCGGATAGTATTTGTATTCGAGGAAAGATCACATCACAATTTCTCCACATTTAAAGAATAAATATGAATATCCCAGGTAGTGGTTTTTTTAGCCTTCGCCCAACTCGGGTGCTATCAATATCATATCATAATACTTTATTTTAACGAAGTCAGGTCTAAAAAAAGCTTTATTGCCTTAATTTCATTTATTTTGCAGCTGCAAATTTGAAATGTGTTTTTATATGTTTTGTCTCTATCTAAGATTTTGTCCACTGTCGGCTTGCAAAAGCAACTGGCAATTTCTTGATTATTAAACTATATTTTTTAAATCATATTTTTTTCATAATTCTAATACTATTGTACAACAGTTTAGCCATGTCAAAACTATCTGGATAGCTTAAGTTTTACTATTCGATATCCGAATAGTTGATTTGACGAATAGTTGGAATCCCTAATTGTGTGACTCAGGTGCACACCGCACGTGTCAGGAAATTGAAATTGTTATCATGTCGTGACTGTGTACTCTTAAGAAATCTAGTGACCATATTGGGTAAACAACGTGTGACTTAATTATTGAAGGCATTGTGCACGAACAGTAACTAGGTTCGCGATTTCACACATTTGAGTATTATAACGGAGACAATGTACTTTATATAACTTGTAGTCAGCAGGGAAAGGTCAACTTTTTTCGTTAAGGGTCTGATCGTTAAAAAGAGTTGACGATTTCTACACTTTTGAATTTTTTGTATTTGCCAAGTGCACGGATGTACTTGAACTGACAGTTGTACTTGAACTGTCAGTTCAAGTACATCCGTGCACTTGGAATGCCCGAAGATGCCGAAAGGCGAAACCCGGGTCGTTAGCGACAAAACTCATGGAAAAATACAAAATTCAAAAAATTCAAATTTGATATTGAAATTCCATCAAGCACCCTCAGTCGAAATACTTAATGATTTCTACACTGCCGTTCCAAGGATAAAAGCTGGGAATGTAATTTGGTAAATATTTTTGAAAGTTATATATGGTGCTCACGTTTATGGCAGTATAATAACCAGGACTCCGACTCCGATTCCAACATTGATAAAAAACGTACGTTTTTTCTTGCGTTTCATATTGATGTACATATGTTCAATTGAATATCAACCAAACAGTTGGCCAACTATTCAAAAGTTTATTTACGACTCCGACTCCGGCCAAAAAACCGCGACTCCACAACCCTGATAATTAACTAAAATACTCAAAAAATACCTCCAAATTTTTTTTAACCAGTTAAAAGTATAAGAATTTCTGAGCGAAAATAGCAAAGAGGTAGCCAGTGCAACAACTTACTGAGAGTTCTACAAAGAAATTAGTTCATTTTAGCATCAACCGCTTTTTATAAATTCTAAATGGTAAAACTTTATAAGACACATTATGTATGTCTCAAAAGTTTGTCAGAGTCATTTTCTGTATTAAGGGCAGTATAAAGATTCTATTTTTTTTTAATGCCGATCTATCTATTTATTCGATCTTTAAAATGGGATGTAGCGAGAGCGATAAGATAACCACAAGACTTGACCTAGTCATATCCATTAAATCACTTACATGTATTTCCATGAAAAGGAGAGGTTGAGTAACTAACAGTTCTTTTAGGAAAAAAACTTATCTTGAGATAAACTACTCGGAGTTCACATGCTCCACATGGAAGCGGACATGGTTGAAAAAATATGTTCACATTTTTTTCCTATTACATAATGAGAAGAATAAAATTGCTTTTTAAAAAAAATTATAAATATTTCATCAAGTTTTTTCTTGCAAAAATATAATATGTGGGATTTGGGCTGGATAAATAAGCATGGACCACATTTGGCCCACGGACCGTACTTTACCGACCCCTGATATACAGTATTTCAAAATATGCCAATTAAAATAGTAAGACCAGTGGTGGCTCGAATTGATACACTGTAGAGCTGCAGCACCTCCAAGAAAATTGAGAAAAAAATATCTTTTATACTTAAACATAAATAAAAATTTTAAAATATAGAACAATGGAATTTCAAAATTGGTAGCGAGCTGACAGTTAAAAATTTTAAATATAGGCGAGTGATAAATGATAATTATCATAGTATCCAGATAACCCTGTCTATATTGGCTGTAAATACAAATGATTGATGATAAATATGACAATAATTAATATCTAAAAGAAATTGCGATGCACTAAGCCAATGTCAAATTGGCTTAGCTAATCGCCAAATTCGAAAAAATGCGATACTATCCAATAGATAATAAAGTAGATTCGATATAATGAATTATAGCTTATTATAGCGATGACGCGTGGATATGGTGCGACGAATTGCGTAAGGGATTTGCAATGAGTTTTTTTTAGGTTATACACGGTTTTTAGCTGTATGCAGACATCAAAGATTTTGGTTACGAATCCATAAATAAATCGATGTATGAATGTTTACTTTATTTAAGTGATTTAACCAGGGCTGTGGAGTCGTTAAAAAAACATGACTCCGACTCCGACTTCAACATTGACTAAATACACGACTCCGTTTGACCAGTAGCGCATGAAGAACTTGGGAGGCCATATGCCCAATATAATTTTGTAGGCCCTCTTTTTTTCATGATAAAAAATCGTCGCAAAATTTATTGGAGATTAGACTTCTAACAAATATTTTCTCATAAATTTTGATTTCACTTTTAAGTTGTTTATCCAAATTTTAATTATTTTTTTATCGGATGCGATTGATAGTATGGCTTGAACAATGTACGGCATTCCCCGCAGTTCACTAAAATCAATTCATAAAACAATTATATGTGCCAAAAATATTTTTCCGATTTTAAAAACATATTTTTGAGGCCCTAAAGATTTGAAGGCCCCAACCGCGCTATTTCTATTTCTGTGTATTAAATTAAATATCAACCAGCCAATCCGGCCAATAGCCCAATTTTACATGCTTTTGCATAAATAAAAAGTTCACGACTCCGACTCAAGTCAAAACATTACGACGACTCTGACTTCGGCCAAAAAACCGCGACTCCACGACTCAGACTCCGACTCCACAGCCTCGGTTTGCAGACATCAAAGTTTTGGTTAAGAATCCATAAATAAATAAAAAATCGATGTAAGAAAGTATCTATTTTATTTAAGGTATTTAACCCCTTATTCGCACAATGAAAACAATGAATGTCAACAGTATTACTTCACTGCGGAACCGGCAAATCAAAATATTAATTATCAATTAAATTTTATTATCAAACACTAATTATCGAATGATAATAAAAATTGAGTGCATTAGATATCACAAATTATAAACATAATTCCGACAATTTTATCAATGCCCTCATTATCAATAATATAAGTCATATATTATTAACGATTCGTAATTTTAGTAAGTTCAAATTCCATTTTGTGCGAGACGAAAATAGCTTTTATTATTATATGCATTCTCGTGAAGATATATTTAAGGTTAATTACTTGGAATTTTGTCTGAAAATGCCGAAAGGCAACAAAGCTCATAATAAGAACAAAATTCAAACGATTCAAATTTGATGTCAAAATTCCATCAATCACCCTCAGTTGAAATCCTCAAATAGAATTACACACTTTCATTGTTTCTCTGTTGTCCTTGTGATTTATAACATTTTAAACCAGTGGTTCCAAAAATCGTACAACGCCCCCCCAGTACAAACAGGTTTTTTGCGCCCCCAGCACTGGTTTATGCGATCGGAACCCCACTGAAAAATGTGTTGATTGCTAAATAATTTTCTTCATTAAAAAAGACGTATTCATTTTTTTAATTCCACACCTATTTACACTGTAGAGAATAATGAGTCATTATGGAGTTAATCTCAATTCTCAGTTCCTTTGCTTTTAATTTTCAAAAAGAATAGCGATATAAGGATAGGGCTAGGGCAGGACTAGTGTTAAGCTTATCGCTCTCGCTACACTCTGTTTTTAGGCTTAGATGGGTGTGTTACATTATTAGGCATCATATAATTCTACAATTTCGAACAGAATCCAAAAAAATAATACACCAAAATACAAAACAATATCTCAATTTTTAAACAAAGGTTGTGATTGTTTTTACGTTATAATACTTTTGAAGCATATTGAAATCGAGTAAAATTTATATAGCAAAGGAATACTTTGAATTTTATACTATACATCTAAAAGTAAGAATTTTCTCTTGAACCCCAGCTTGAGAAACACTGTTTTAATGCTGTGAAATAATCAAGAAAAATCTTAGTGAGAATATTCTCAAAATTTTGATTTTTAAGGAGAATATACAAATTTGCAAACATCAGTGATTCTCAACCTATGATGCCACCTTTGCCACGAGATAAGTTCTTAAATGGCATGACATAGAAAATGCCAATTTATGAAATTTCGCTTCATTCTTAAAAGTACTATATTACTTACATATTGCATTCATATATTGTAATATACGAGTTACTTTTACTTATCTACCTTAGCAGAACGTATGCAAGTACGGGAACGATAACTGGTTGGTAAAAGAGAAAATTAATATGCAGAGGTTTAAACAATATTTATTATCAACGTACTGTGCGAACAACTGTATGCCAGGGTTTTTCAGTCTTAGGTATTTACATGCGAAAACTTTCTATCAAGTTTTCAAAATGCATCTTCTGATTGCTTTGAAAGATGTTAATAAATGGACATGAACTTTACATTATATTCCAATTTGAAGTAAGGTATGTTTAAAAAATGAGAACTATTGGTCTTGTGTTGCCAGTAAATGCCAGTACATTTTTCGTCAATTTATTTGCTTAGTTATAATACCAATTGTTTGTCATACATTGTAATTATTACTTAGTATTGATACCGCATGATGTAGGGAATCAGAACTCTCGATCTTATTATCACCTCTATCAATGATAATAAGACCTAAACGATTAATATAACGCGAATAAATTCACTAAAATGTTATAAAATCTTGTAACCGACATCTACAAACGACGTCTCCTGATCGGTACTGGAGACGCCGTTTCACATCGGAAGGGCTGCTTGCACGCTAAAATCCTAAGGGTATAAATACGCCTGTTTTGAACGACATATTCTCAGTTATCCTCGCACAGTCTAAGTCGACAGTCGCGGTCGCTCCTGCCCTCCGGACGGCAGGAATTCGCAATATAATCGTTTGGTCTTACGCTTTTAAGAATGTGGTTGTAACTGCAATGTAATCTCATTTGAAAATAAACTAGCCGGCTCTCCGATAGAGTACGGTCAAGATAATACCGATTGAAATCTTTACAAGAGATTCCTGTCTTTCCATCCTGTCCCTAAGTCCCGTCACCGAACGCCTTGGAAGGATGCTGTCTGTCACAGTCAGTTCGAGACAGAATACCAGGTCGTCCAGTATAAATATCACTATTTTGTTGTATTTCTTATCGGTTGACAATGCTCGCCATGAGCGAAACCGGTCCTGATCCAATAAATTTTATGTGGAATAAGTACTAAAAATGTTTTATTATAATACCATTTCAGCAAGTATTGACAGTGAACACCTTAATTAAAAGTGATATAATGTAATATGCAAAATATAAAGTTCGAACTTTTCAAAATTTCCGAATCCAATTACGACTACGACACCGACTCCGGCCAAAAAGCTTCACATCCCTAGTATAAATAGCAAGCCGAGGGGAAAGGAAGATTGTCAATAGTTCCAGAGAATAAATCAAATATATGGCAACATAAATAAAATAGGATTCATAAAAAAATGTGTCGCTTTCCGGCAAATTGATAAGGACACTAACGAGTCTATTTTTACGGAATTGGCGTCTTTGCGTTCTGTATTTATTATGTGACTGGTTTAATGAACCATAAACGACAATAATATTAAATTATCTTGTCGCATTTCTTTTTTATTTTTATCAGGGGCAACACACTTATTCATTGGTTTCTTCGAATAGCTTTAAATTTCTAATAATATTATTTTTCCTTTCGAAACAATGACTTAATAGTAGTAAAACATTTTTAGTACTTATTTCACATTGGATCAGGACCGGTTTCGCCATAGCCAGCTTTATCAACTGAACTTAAAACCAGGGCTGTGGAGTCGGGGCTTTTTGGCCGGAGTCGGAGTCAAGTTGGTTTTTCCTACCACCACCCGTTGTGTATATGCAGCCAATGTTTCATGGCCGTCTTTCACAACGCTATCGACTTAGAAAAAGGAATTTACCCCTCACATTCATGTCCCGAGCAGATTTGCACGGGACTGATTTTGAACCATGCACTAAAGTGCTTTAAAATAGAAAATAATAATAAAATAAATTGGAGTGACTAGCTCAGCCACTGAAATTATTTTGATACAGAGTATCCTGTGTATAATCCGTATACTGAGAGCCCGTCGTGTTAGACGAGTGTATTGACTCTAGTGAAGAATCGAGATTATGTCGATCCCCGACTAAATTTGCAAATTTTTCAAATGCAATGAAGTTAGCCTTAGTTGCAATCAAGTCAGCGTGGCCTATTGGGCCCGTGTGAGGACTGACCACAGCAAACAGTTCTGCTCGTTCGGAATTCATTTGGGGGCAGTCCCATAGGATGTGATTAGCGTCCTGGTGGGCGTGCCCACAAGTACAGTCCGGCCTTAAAACCAACTAGCCCAGCGCGAAGAGTTTTGCATTGAATTTGCCATGGCCGGTAATAAACTGGCTAGTCCAATGGGACGGTGTTAGTGATTTAATTGTAAGCCTCCAGGACACATCAGGGAAAAATTGATACGTTTGACGCCCCTTGGAAGATGCAGTCCATCTGGTCTGCCATGCTGTGACGACAATTGAGAGCACTAGCTTGCCAACGAATGAGCGGTAGGTGTGGCCTTCAGGTATCTTCTGGCGAGAAGGGACCGCTATCCGGATGCCTTCTATAGATGTGTTAATTCCCTTCATTAAAAGGGTAATTGCTCCACGTAACTGTATGTGCAAATCTAGTGGGAGTACCCCAGCAAGGACTGGGAGCGCGTCCGTCGATGTCGTCCTGTAGGCTTTGGTTAGTGATATTAATGCAAGCCGTTGTCGTCGGAGTCGTCGCGGCGTTTTGGCCGGAGTCGGAAATTTTGAAAAGTATGAACTTTTTATTTTTGCATATAATATGTCAAATTTGGATACTGGTCGGATTGGTAGGGTTGATATTTAATTGAATAAACATAAATAGGAAAATTAGCCAAAAAAAGTGACTGTATTAAACTTTTTTAGTCGGAGTCGGAGTCGTGGTTTTGGTAAATGCTGGAGTCGGAGTCGAATTTCTTTTTACCGGCTATATGGTGATGTGTAAGTGGCTCATTCCGACAACAGATGCCTTAACTTGTCTGAACTTTACAATTTAGAGCATTCCCGCATCTGCATTTCTTATTTTGGGCCATTTTATTCTCAAAAGGTCAACTACTAGTACATTTACCTCATATAGATAAACTACACTACATTTAAGATTATCGTCGAGGATGGTGTGAAGCCGAAATTTGCGGTCCGAGGGCCGCGTGTGGCCCTTAATGACATTACATGCAGCCCTCGATGACAATTATCAATCACCCCTTTACGGACGATGGAAGAACAAAATTTTCAATTGTATGTACACTAAAAATATCGATAATTCAACCAGTTTTATCCATGCGGCCCTCGAACTATCTAAGAATTGATTATCTGGGCCTTTTCCCAAAAAGCTTGTGCATCACTGAACTAAGTACTCTCGATAGTATTTTATTCGATAACGCAAAATTTGTTCGAATTCGAAGATGATAAAATCGAAAAAAGGATATATGATATTTTTTTACTATCGCGGTAGAATGTGATCCCTATGGAGAAAGTATGTCTCAAGAACATAAATGGCGATTGAGAAAGACACAGCATAATATAGGACTCTTGAGCAAGGACTCTTGACAAGTTCTTAAAGAAAATGTTCAAAAAACCTTATAGATATTTTAATATTCCATTCTTCATGTTTTTTTACATCCCCTTTCTTTCGAACATTCAAAAATCGCACACATTTTCAAGAACTAGAAAAATACGTGGCGACCCCTGGAATATACGATAATTATAGCTAGATTTAATATTAAATTCTAGATTAACGAGCGGCAGCTGGGGATAGCGGTTTTGCGAACCCTGGCGTACATCGCTACTAGTTTTAATAAAAATACTCTCATTATATAAAAGAATAAACTAAAGTCCTAAGTCTAATAAACAAATAAAACAAATAGTGCTGTTATCAGTATCGTATGATTCTCCCAGTAAAGTTTTTGATTGGACCAGAATTATTTCGGTAACGGAGTAAAAATGATTCATAATATATTTTCATTATCTGACAAACATAAACTGTTACAAATAATAAACAAGGCATATTGGTATTATATAATAAATAAATATATAAAAAATGCGAATTGAAGTATCTGATATCTTCAGCGTGGCTTAGTTGGTTATCTGTTTTTTGGATGACGGATTATGAGATTCATATTATGAGCAATTTTTACTAGAGCAGCGATTTTCAACTGTTGTTCCGCACGAATCCGTGATAACTCGGCACATGGCACGTTGACACATAGACATTTCGGCACCTAGACATCTTGACAAAAATTTCCTTTTTGTAATACAGTGAAAAAATGTATTTGAGCTCTACAAAAATAATATATTGTTGATGGCTATTTCATAATTATGCTTGAATTGTGACCAATTGATATTATGTTTTTCTGGAAATGAAAGCAAATCTGGGTTTTTATGAGTGGTAATGAACGTGCTTTAGTTTTACATCAATATGTTATAAGTAAAATGGCATTAGCGATCTGTAATGATCTGAGTATTGATGTTGGATTAATGTTTGTTTGCTCATTAAAAATGTCATTGGATTGATGATATCTATTAATTTCTAATTGTTCTGATGCATTTATTTAAAGGCCAATGAATTATGACCAATTCATCGTAATTCTGTCCTGGGAGCTAGATATGGATATGGCTGGATATGTTAGATTGTAATAACGACATGATTTTTCATTATCTAGCATGCAAATTTTACGTAATTATGTAGGCATTCACTTCCCCTAGTCTGCCAGAAGGTGTTTTCTTCCTTAAAACACCCCCTTCGTGCAGCATTTTGACGGAGATCGAATAAAAATATGAGTGGTTTGTCAAGTTGTCTAGATGCTGAATTGTCTATGTGCCAACTTGTCATGTGTGCCGACGTGCCATGTGCCGACTTGACTTGTGCCGATTGGTCTGGTCACCGTTCCGCACGTACCATTACAACAACAGAGCGGTTATATTTTGTCTTTCCAAAGAGAAAATGGTTCATGGTTAAAATTAATTGAGAAAGGCAACACTGGAGATTTAAAACAAAGTGATAATATTCAGGTTACCTTTTTCAAAAAACCAAGAGTTTTGCTTCGGTCGTTGTTGGCCTTACTTGAACCAATATTTTCATTTTGTAACCAACAACTAATTTTGAGTCAGAGATTAAATTGACACTTTTATATGTAAAAAAAATATTGAATTTGGATACTGCGAAGAAGCAAATCAAACAGTTTATTGAATACTTTTTTCATTCTTATTGTTGATTTTGTTACTCCTATCAGGGGATACGTAACGACTTATTTGTTATTATTGTAAATGAAGCATTAGAATTTGAATTTATTTCACTGACATAATTCAAAACATTTTTTTTTTTTGAAATGGCGGCAAATCGTGCTTTTAAATCATGCAAATCACCTGTTTTATTGAAATAACGCAAAATTATTCTAAATTTAAAACAAATATAATTGATTCGACACAATGACATCAAGGATACACATTTAAATTAAAATGGTTGCCAAAAACTGGTTTCGTTTTTTCGTAATCTACAATTTCAATCTTTTAAATTTTAAAGTAATCCTTCAAATTATAATATAAATCGGTTTGATAGCTTGTAATATGTGCGCTATTGATTTTGTAAATATAAATATCATGTAGATTAGCCAAGAAACGCGTAGGAAGGAACGACGATTCGTTTGTTATGAATACGACCAATAGCGACATATAAGGCTTATAATTATGTATGTGAAAATATAAATTATTAAAAATCTGTGTTCTATGGATATACAATGCTACAAATTTTATTTTTAAAAAAGGAACAATTTCTTTGGTAAAAATAATTATGTTTTTTTTTATATGCAATTGTTTTTGTTTATTTACAAACGTCAAATGAATAATATATATTCGGAGGCTCAGCGCTGAAAATCAAGATTTTATTTGATGGGCCCAGAGAATCTCGACATGCTACAAGTAAGAATAATAATTGAATTATGCGCTGTTAAGATAAATTTTACACATCCTTGGTTTATACGTAAATTAATTTAATTTGGTTCAATTATCTCGGAAAGAGTGATAATAAAATTACGCTCGTACATATATCTAAACATTTGTCCAGGCAGAAAAATGACAGGCGGAATGGTTCTTTCCTAGCATCGGTATTCCTTTTCATCGTACTACCTTTATCCAGGTCTATAAATAGAAAATTATATTCTGTTCGAAACGCAAGCCGAAGTTATTTATAATGTAAATATTCCAACGCACGAATTTAATATACTAAGTTGATTTAAAATTTGCGCACTCTAAATGATTACCTCCCATTCATTGTACTGTGATGGTGCACCCTATTTTCAGTTAACAAATGATAACATAAAATGTGATGTGAAACCACCGAACGAGTTAAGTTCGTAAGGTTTCACATTTAATTGAAAGCTCATTACTGAATCAATAGCGATTAAATGCATACCTTGTAGTTATTGAAGCCTTTAAGATGTTCCTCCGACAAATATTCGTAATCCATTTTTGCGTTTGAATTATTATTGCACTGCAATTTTATAACAGAAAACAGGTCACTATTACACTTAGTGGACTAGAAAGGGTGCTAAATTTATAAAACTAAGGCTAGGTCTATTGAATAAACATCAACTCATTTCCGTTCTCCAATTCAATTGAATAAACGATACCGCTCACACACTGACAACTCGTTTCATGACTTTTACTATGGAACTCCAAATTGGGAATTGCAAACATAACCACAAATTTGCGTATCGCATCAAAAGTTGCCAAATGTCAAGGAAATTCAAAACATCATTTTGTAATAAAGCTATATTTGTATATGATTAAAAATTAGGCATGGTTTTATTTCAGAAGACATCGTTTATCCAAGCTAATTCATTAAATGAATTATCATTTATACTGAAATCGATTAATTAATATCACACAGTGTATTGGAAAATACAAATATAAAAAGCATACACATTAAGAATTAAGTTTTTATTCCAGCTATATTGATTAATTAAATTAATAATTTACAAATCCAACAAATATTGCTTCCAACTAAACTAAAGCTAAAAACTAAAGAGAGAGAGAGAGAGAACTAGAGCTAAAGAATGAACAAACAATATTATGACTTTTAACCATATAACATTAGCTTTTCTCGAAGAAAACTATCCATCCCAATCATATTTTAATAATTTAAGTATTTATTGTAATGATTGATACAAATTTTTAATTTTATTGTGGTATTTTTACAGCACCATAATTCTACAGTATAAAAATTTTCATTTAAATTGAAGAAATATCGAATGGAATGCAATGCTGTGAATATTAAAACAAAAATAAAATTTTGCGCGGGAATAAAAAAATCAATAATGGAGAAATATTTGTACATGGCATCTCTATATTCTATTTGGTGTTGCACTACGTCGCAGCATTAAAAACTCCACATTCATTTACTGTTTTAATAAAGCCTCTATAGTACGTTTTGACTAAAGGCCAACATATCGCCAGTGTTTTGTATTTTATAAGAGTATTCTTTAAGATTTATTTGTATAGTAAAGACATAGTTTTTATTTGCCTTTTTTTCATTTTACATATTAGCCCACATTCATATTATCACCGGTGCTTGTAGAATCAAATAATATTTTGAAAAACTCTTCATGTAAAATTGGATGAACTCAATCATATACACGTTATTTACTTTATGCAGCAAGGTCCTCCCGGTTCTTCTTTACAAAGTTAATTAATGCATTTCTGATTTGGACATATTTATTTACAAAGGAAATAAAAGACTACTAATAGATTTATATATTTTCATTGTATTTTAACATTTTTTTTTAGATAATTAATCCTCATAAATAACAATTTTCAACATTTACGATCCATTGTTGGATCAATATTACTTACAAGGTAGATAGACACTGCATATTTACTTTGCAACAGAATACATTATACTGTCAGAAATTTGTCAAAAATATTAATATATTGTATACAAAATATTCAATTATATTTCTTGATCGGACATTGTGTGTGAGTGTTAAGTATACTAGCTTTTAAGACACATCTGCTTTGGGTGTCATGCAGTTTCCATCAGGATATCTTTGTTGAAATGCTTGGATTAGTTCTGGGTCGACTAATCTGACTCCATCTACCTGGTTTCCAAGAGTAATCCTAAAACAAATAATACTATCAGAAACGGTTGGCCAGTGGCAAGAACTGTATGCAAAACATAATTGCATTAATGTATGGACACAACCATGATATTAGTGGTACATGGTTACATGGTAACTCATCGGAATGTTTTTTGCAGTTTTCAGATCCACTATTCAGGTGAATTTAATATCAAAAATATTTATAAAAGTCAATGAGTTGATATAGTACACAATTGCACAATATACATATATGAATATAGCCCCCATAAGTTAGAGCTGCTATTTTTATTTAATTCATGATATGCATCGCATTTTCTGTGCTTATTTAAAGTCAAATCTGATACACGGAAGATTAAACAATTCACTAAAATCGAGTTAGTGCAGTGTTCATTTTCAGAGTTTTTTTTATAAAGGGTGAATCAAACATTTTGACAGAATCGAGATATATGTGAAAAAACAACATTCAAATTCAAAGTAAAGTTTTTTTAAATACTTGGTATGTTTATAATCATTCATTGTAGAAATTAACATGAAACATCTCCTGTAAATACGTATTTAAGCTAATTTTCTTATTCTACTAAACACCAACAAAATATACAAATGTGTGGAATGAAATATATTACCAATTGGGTTGGACGTTATGCGGTCTACCAAAGAGCTCAATTTTCCTCGTACCGGGGCTGAGTCTTTCAATCATACCGTAAATCTCATCAGGCTTATGTGACGTTGCTCTTACTTCAGCTACGATCACATCGCAGTCTAAACCGCAGTTAAGGTTTGGCGGCCGACCCTTCATACCGACCTACATCAATAAAACAAAATTGTTCAAATGAAAAGTTTAAATGCAAAGACAATTTGAAGTATGTACTAGCATATTTTATTTACCAAGCAATGTTCCTTTCCGTGATTAAGCCAATGTCCTGTCCGGCCGGTTCTTATTATCCTCTGTAATTGATTTGTCTTCACCCAAATAATTTCATCCACTCTCTCATACCCCCAAAGTTTTAAGCATTCCCGGCCCAACTCCATAGCTCTGAAATTTAAATACATAATATAACACAATATTACCATAAAGTGATCCCTCTTTATTTATAGATCTTTATCTTTTGTAAATGGAAACAAAATTCATAAGTTTAATTATTGCATTGCCAGTCTGAAAAAAGTGGTTCACGTGTCCCTTTACAATTGTTTTTTTATCCATTCATTTTCTTTACATATTTATGATTTGTATGTTTGTTTAAAATCAGGAAAATTGAGAAAATCAAAAGATTAGGAATGATTTTAATGTGGAATATAATACTTTTTTTGGACTGTTATTATTTGACACTCATTGAAACCTTTATTATTGTTTTCCCAGGAAAGTTACTGATTTATTGCTATCATCCAGGATGATAATAAAAAAACGTATGAATGATTATAATAACCTTCCAGTAACCCAGAGGAATATAAGTCCTTGATCCTGCAATTGCGGTATACCCAGCTGCCTCATCTCGTCATCGGACATCGTTCCATATGGTAATTCCATGTGAATATCCCAAGGAGGATCTGCCATTATCACAGCGAACTTACCTGGAATTTATACAAATGTAAATTAAGAAAACTCGCAAAAATAAAATGGCGTTAACGATGTAAGAACTAATAACAATTAACAAATAAGGAAAATATTCTCACCCAAAACTGTCATGTCCAAAAATCTGAGATCACATTGCACCCATTGTGGTGGATACAGCGTTGTTGGATCACCAGCGACTGCATCTGCTGTTGTAGTAGGTGTCCGACTCACTGTTGAACTACATGACGCTCTGTGGCTACCTGTCAATACAAATAATAGTCAGTGAAGTAAATGCATTTATATTACAGGTATACATATGTAAAATAACATACAAATAAAAAATAAATAGATTTATGTTGTAAATTATGGAAGATTCAACTAACCTGATCCGTTTGGTGTTCCAGGGAGTGAAGTCAGGGCTTGGCTTGTCCCGGTTGATGTTCTTGCCGAGTTTCCAGCAGCCCCTATACTGGTGTTGCCTTCTAAGTCTTTCGATTGATGTACTGCACCGTCAACTTTGTAATGGACGTATCTGAAATTTTGAATTTGTTTAAAGATGTAACCTACTAACACGTAATGTCAATGAACTTTGAAAGTTTTTTTTTGTCATAATCTTTTAAAGGTTTGAAGGTAATATTTAAATCGATTTTTATTTATTTAACAATGTTTATTTCCAATGTTGAGTAAATGTAAATTTATGAATTTCAGCCCAAGTCTACACAGAATAAAGAGCACTAAAAAGAAGGTGTTCAATGAGAACTGGAGAAATAATGGGATCATCTTATCGCTCACTTTTCCATTAAAAATCCTAAAGGTTTACCACTAGGTATCTCATTTTTAATTGCTAAATTTGGATGAAGCTTTTATGCACTTATATACATTAAATATACACTGAAAAGTTTTACTTTTCAAGTTAATATTTGTTCTGATGTTTAATCAGTAAATTCGTAAAAGAGACTTACTTGCAAGAATCCATATGAAAGCACGTGTTTAGGAAAGAGCAATCGCCGAGCGTTTCATCCGTGTGCATTTGAATAATTTTCTTGAAATGCAACTTTCTGCAAGGCTGTCCGGAAAGATCGACGGAGGATTCAGGGGCGCCGGTGACCGCAACTTGATCCGGTGTGTATCCTTGTTGGTGCTGTTTGTGCGAGTTGTTATTCCGAAGACACTCGGCCCGAGTGCCGTGCGGACAGAACTCCATTACTTGAGCACCTGATTAAAATAAAAAAGTATACAACGATTCATTTTTTGATGCACAATAAAAAATATTATAATTATCCCTTTCAGTATGTAGTGTTTGTATTAACCCATTGTTTACAGTGTGCACAAATTTGTGCGTTATTACTATAGTAATTAAAAAGTGCCGTAAACAAAGTGTTAAACTCATAAGCAGAGATTCTGTAATATGATTGGTGAAGAAACGTTTGTGCAGCAATATTTCTAGATTCATTTGAAAATAGTTTTTGGTTATTGGGTATTATATA
Organism: Himalopsyche kuldschensis; assembly: GCA_028554975.1. NCBI lineage: Eukaryota > Metazoa > Arthropoda > Insecta > Trichoptera > Rhyacophilidae > Himalopsyche > Himalopsyche kuldschensis. The sequence goes on from JAHFWI010000025.1 coordinate 3,270,448, forward strand.
TGTGAATTTTTGGCGTTTTGTACAATTTTAACGCTTGGACAATATTATGCGTAAAGAACAAAATTCTCATCAGAAATATACACCAAGTATTGTCAGTTGAAGGAATATTTACAACTGCATGACTGAGGAATATAATTAGAATGATTTGTTTTTGGGTACAAAAAATAAGCATAGATTTAGGATATAGTATATTTGGAAACTATATTTTTGTAAAAAACGTGTTATGGAATTACTTACCACCCTGTGACTTGAATTTCTCCGCAAGGGATCTTTCCTTGGCCGTAGGTTTACTTAATAAATCTAATATCTCTTCCCCCATCTTTTTGCTTTCCTTTTCCCGACTTGAAGGCATGGACAGCAGAGACTAGAATTTCAATGAGATGTGTTTTTATAGCTGAACTAAATTTATTAACAGGTTATATAATCAATATTTCCTAATGTGTGCTGCATTTTTTTTTTTTTTTTTTAATTTAGAAAAATATTTGGCATTATAGCTTACGCCAATGTGCCAAATATTCTTAACCCGTGGCGGACGAACGTCACAGATGTTGTGTCGGGAAAAGACAAGGCCCGTACGCGTATGTCACGACTTGTGTGACGGGAACTTTCAACTGATGATTAAACGATAAATCTCTTGCACACAGGGGTGATTATTGTTTTAAAATATTGCCTTATCTATCTTGCTACCACAAACTCCTTGAGATTGTCAGAAATAAGAGATTTAAATATAAAAACATCGATTTCTCGAACAGCTACAATTTTTCGATTTTACCCGTCAGTGCGCTTATTCGTTTGAAAGTTCGCGCGAACTCTCGCGCCTGCGCAGTTCTCATATAATTTCATTCGCGGCTGCGCATATGACGGAACTATTTTACGTGACAAGCACTGCGCGGTATTATATTTATTTTTCGTGCGATCTTTATTTAATGTTTTTATACTTCGTATTGTATTGAGGGACACATTTAAATAAAAAACTATCGTGTATTTATTCTAATTGTGTCGACTATTGTGTTTACTAAAAAAATTATTGGGTGTATTCAATATTTAAAAACATTTAGTTCTGATTTGTGATTTGCACAATGCTCAAATGTAATTCAAAGAAAAATAAAAAAAAAACTTTAACAAGTTTCATGTGCAAAGATTGTGATGTATTTGTCGTTATCTTTTCTACAAAATTTATAACTCTTAAAAAGATTTTAAAAAAATCATAAATTATTATCTCTCCCTAGGTGTATGTGTGTTGAACATTTGGTGATAAATGTCTCGATATTAAATTATTTATGTGTTTCCCCGTAATTAAGCGAGTAATATATGAATGTTTCGAAGTGACAACGACCATCGAATGAGTTCGTCGCAGGGCTCTTAATTTGACACGTTCGTAATTAAAGATAACAAATACGTCATGTCGACAAGCATTGCTTTTTTGTTAGAGATTTGTTTGTTTAATGAATTGTGGCTTCATGTGGTATTTCTTTCGGGTTTTTAGTGTTCCCACATATTCTTAATGTGTTTGTCCGCAATCAATATCAATCCAATTATTTTTAATCCCTCTATTTATTACGATATAACGAAAAATAACATCCTTTCATAATTAGAAGAAAGGTGACGCGCACGGTTTTAAATTGAGTGAATATAACAACGCGTGCGCCGGGTTAATAGTGAAAGTCATACGAGATTAACTCGATGATAAATAATGTATCAGTTGTGCACAAAATCAACGATAAATAACATACACCCAGCCCAAGATCTCTTTTTTTCAATTGAATAATTTGACCTTGCCGGGAATTGAAACTGGGCTCCCCGATCGCCAGGACAAAGCTCTTGCTACTAGACCACAGGGACCGGTTATTGTATACCTGAGGAGTACAAGAGTCTGGTCAAGGTAGAGACGGTGAAGGAAACACCACATATTTGAGCCTTGAAACTTTTATGTAGTATTATTGTTGTGTAACTAATTAAATGTGCAAGTCCAATGGAAGTTTACCAGCCACAACTAGCAATGTATCTCTAGCAATGTAAATTTTAATCACTCACCAATATATCAGGTTCACCTTTCTTGATTGATTTCTTGTCATCTTTGTCGGTTCCGGTCTTTAATGTTTTCCCACCAGGATCTTCTGTTGTGTCTTCATCCCCTACAGACAAAAAAGTATATGTTTTTGATTTCAAAACAGTCAATTTCTTTTTTTTTTTTCTCGGCAGGTATTTTTAACTAGTAATAGCAGGGAAGAGCTAAGAATCGGACTGCAGTAGTTAAAGAAAATACTACAATATTTTTATTGCCACCAACACATATTTTCAAAAAACTTCTAAATATCTTTGCTATTCTTTTCACCTTTCCGTTTCCTTGCATTGGAGTGGTCATCAGAAAATTTTGTATCGGCTTTTACATGCACTGCGTCCATTCCCATTTCATTTACCATAGCTGCCAGCTTAACGTGTTCAATTGACTGAACTTCCAATTGTGTCGGTTGGCCTTCTTCTTTTGATGTTTCTGAAACACTGTTGAAACATCAGTCATTGAATTTATCATATAAATAATAAATTTAAGGTAAGATTAATTTGAGTACCCACACTCTTTTGACTTCAAACTAACTCTTGAATATTGGGTGAAGAGTGATGAACTAACTATTAACTAAACATATAATATAGAAGTGTTGTCATAGCATTTTTGCAACTAAGTTATTTGACATTGGGTAGTATGTAGAGGTTTTGCATGCAGTCAGCTTAGTAAAAGGTAATATAAAAAGTTGTAAGAATGCCTTACACAATAAGTAACTGAGCAGCAAACTTGTGTAGCAGGCTTGCCACAACATTGTGATTTGCATCTTTTCCTACTAAAGCGGTGAGATCTTTGCATTCGGCAGGCAGTGGCAGGGTAAGTGCTGATAATACTCGTAGTAATTCCCTTTCAGTCTCTCCGGATTCGTCAGTTTGACCAGGCTGTGAGTCAGCTGTAATTAAAAAACATGTCTTTCAACATTTAATATACAGGTAATGCTATAAATCAAAATATCTAGCCTTTCTATTTTGATTATAAAAAGATTACATTCATTCACTGGCAAAAATGAATATAAATTACCAGTTAGCTTGGGAGTCAACACTTCAATGTTAAAAGTATTATTGAATAAATCCACTAAGCATGCATATATATATTGTTTCCCATAGATTTAAATTTTAAAGTTAGAAGCTTCAAAAAGAAGGCCTATAATTTTTATGAAAGACCCTAATAATATGTCATTGCAACTTAGTCTTTCAGTTGAGGATTTTTTTAATGCTGAAAATGCCCTCTGAGCAACATTTAATTATTCAGAAAATCAATAAAATTAGACAATGCACGTTTGACAATGGCTTACAATTTTCATTCTTTATCGAAGACGGACTTGACACGCTGTTTTCTGGCTTGATTGATATGGGAGAGCCTTCGGATTTGATAGGGACTCCTAGGGAAGAACCGAGGATGTCTTTTAGTTGTTTTTTACGTTTCTCCAACTTTTCCCGGTAAATATTTCGTTTGCTTTTTAAAGCTTGAATCTCTTGCCATGCATCAGACATTGTAAATACCCTGTTTAAATTAAATGCAACCCGTTAAACTTTATATAAACACTCTTGATTCATGAATGTTTCATGTAAACACTGAGGTTATGTTTGACAGTAAGCCCGTCGAATTTTCTCATTACGTCGGTATCCTCTTATTTATGGATGAAGATCTTAAAGCAAATTCGATTTGTCTTGTTGAAAATATTTCAATACTTATAAATAGCAATAAATTACATTAAAAAATAATGTAGCGTCAATTTTAATAGAACTGTCAAGTGAAAATGTATGCATTTTTTATTGATACACGAAGCCATCTGTAGGTAAATAGTGTTACTATTGATGAATTTGGTAACTAACTGACGTAGAAATCTTCGACTAAAAAATGATATTAATCATTTATTTAAAAGTATCTACAGATGTCACTAAAATTAAATTAATGACTGTTACAATAAATGTAAGATGTCACTACAATTTGTAAGTGTAACAACAATTTTTTACTGTCAATTCTTTTTGCAAAAGCCTTATATTTAAAAAAAAAATATATGAGGAAGTAGTATTGAAAATTTGAGTTTTATTTATTGCAATTTAAGTCATAATTAACGGAGATATTAATTATGCATATCAGCGCAAACCGCATAACTTATTCAGTGCAGTGCCATCTTATAAAGGGGCCTATGTTGTGACACATAATATAATTGGGCCCTATATTAAAAATGATCTATTTGACAGATTTTCTCCCATCTGTGTTGGACATTGACAACGATAAGAATACTATCAACAAATTTTTTTAACGATCATTAAAACCACGTTTAAAGAAGATATTCATAGCCAGTTTTCTTAACAACAATGCCTGTTGAGGAGCCACTTATAATTATTACAACAAACAAACAGGTGCATTAATCTTTGACTGATTATTTGACAGATAATCCAAAATGGCCTCTGCGGCATACTATAACATACATTTATATATTATTTTAGATAATACTTTAATATGTATTTTAGATAGGTAAGGTTATGTTAGAAATTCGTTTCGATTCGAATATTCGATATAAGTATGTTGCAGAATGCCTTTGCGTCCATTTTGGATTATCTGTCAAATTACCAGTCAATGAATTAATGCACATAGTCTCGATGATTACCTTTAATTTAAACAAGTCTGAATTAAGATGGTTATTTGAAATTAAAATTTGATATTGAAATTTCATCAAACATCTTCAGTCGAAATTCTCAATCAAATACGTATAAGACGGTATACAAAGCTTGTACCAAAAATCCGCTGAAATTCCTTAAAATGTTTCCCATAAGAAACCTACATCTGTCTATAATCATATGGGTATAAAAATTCACGATGTTGGGTCTCGACGCTGTGTTTATAGATTAGCCAAAAACCGCTCGACGAAAACGACCCGAATTTGACACGCAGGTCTAGGCAATTAGACTAATCATATTATAGCCTGGTGGGACTGGGAAAACTTCAAGCTTCTTCCAAATTGATTTTTTGATTGATAATATGGTATGGCAATAAGTGTTGCAAGTCCTTAAAATGTTGTACCGTAAAACGGGGTAAATAGAGACTGGCAGGTGAATAGAGGCAAAAACAAGGATTGAACTTTAGCACAACTTTAACTAAGTATCCAATGTATTTTTATTATTTATATATAATTCTTTACAATGACTATAATACTATCTCTCGAATGACAAACCAAACCAACTAAATGATTGTTAATACCTGTGATTCAAGTGTAGTATTAGGTGACTTTTTTATACATATATGTTTTCTTCTGTATTCATTTGTATATATTAACATACCGATGACTTAGAGAGTAAATTTGCCTCCGTGTTTATCAATTGGGTAGGAGAGGGTAAAAACGGGAAAATTCCAAATAGGACTTCCAAACGATTTTTTTTGTACCACCGCTGAAAAATAACGAATGAATGACAGGTGACAATAGAAAATGGCGGAGTTGGATAATTAGCAGTGTAGATTTTAGAACGACAGTTATCAAATTTTCCTAAAACGTTTTTACGATGCACTCAAATAAGTTTTGGATATAAGAAAATTACGGCACATGTACAACAAGATGGCATTAATAAGTCATTTTCAGCTAAATTTTAAATAATATCCCTGGCTGAATAAGATATAACCATAACTACGTCTGCAAACCGTTTGGAAAATGTTAGATTTTGTATAAACAATTTGTAAAGAAACGTTTTGAAATGAAAATGATACTGCACGAATAAGAACTCATTAAATAATAATCACTGCTCATGACAGATGCAAAATTGGATATACTCATTTTCGTATAATACGTTTTCACAAAAATAATTGAATTTCATCAAACGATTGATACGTACGGATTCTCATAACATTATGTATAAATAATAGATAACTTCCTCTATATGATTGAATACAAATAAATACAGGTTGTCAATAAAAACATTTTTGGGTTTTTTTGAGACACTTGTTTCGCTCCTTCGACAGGAATATTTTGACTGACTGAAACGTTAAAAAATATTATTTGAATAATGAATAATTAATGATTCTTGTTATATTTTTTTCCACATCCGTTTTTTTATATGTATAGTCTTTAAAGTTTTAATCACTATATTTTACGAGAAAGTACTTATGAATCGGTCCCTGTGGTCTAGTGGCAAGAGCTTTGTCCTAGCGATCTGGGGACCCGAGTTCAATTCTCGGCAAGGTTGGATTTTTTCAATTTGAAAAAAGAGATCTTGGGCTGGGTGTATGTTATTTATCGTTGATTTTGTGCACAACTGATTTATTATTTATCATCGAGTAAATCTCGTATGACTTTCACAATTAAGAATATTTGGCGCATTGGCGTAAGCTGTAATGCCAAATATTTTATTAAAAATATATTAAAAAAAAAAAAAAAAAAAATGGCAAACACATGTATGAATTTTAGCACTTGTATGAAAAATGGCAATGTATTTTATTTCTAAAAATATGATGTATAATTGCTAACTATTTTGGCTTTCACCCTAATAATAGTTCTGGCGATGGCGTAAGCCGAAATAGCTATCAACTATATATTACATAATTTGTGATGATTTTTTTTTTTTTTACGATGTCCGCTCCCAACTTGGAGCATATGGACTCTTCACGGAGTTTAAATTTTATATTTATATTTTTATATTTTAAGAACAAAAAAATATTTGGCGTTACAGCTTACGCCAATGCGCCAAATATTCTATAAGTTGTGAAAGTCATACGAGATTAACTCGATGGTAAATAATGTATCAGCTGTGCAAAAAATCAACGATAAATAACATACACCCAGCCCAAGGTGTTTTTTTGTAATTGAAAAAATCTGACCTTGCCGGGGATCGAACCCGGGCCCCCCGATTGCTAGGACAAAGCTCTTGCCACTAGACCACAGGGACCGACATACTATCATACCATATATTATCTCAACATATGCTTATCTACGAGAACTGCTTGTTACTCAGTTGCTCAACCTCTCGTTTTCGAAGAGAGTAAGGATAGAAAGGATACGAGGACTAGGACAGGACTAGTGATCAGCTAATTGCTGTCACTATGTGTCGCTCTTTGGGATCGGGAAAGGTAGGAAGGGATTATAAACAACACAAACACCCATGCCTTTGAACAGATTTATCGACTGAAAAAATCCGCTCGTACCGGAAATCGAACCCGGGCGGTCTGGCACGCAAGTCAACACTGTTGACACTGCGCCACGGACCGGACATTAAATTACACTGCAATTTTTTCACCGTTTTATAATGGAGTTCTACCAAGTAAATGCCAATCCAATCGACAGTATGAACTTTAATAATATCTTATAATTTCATGCAATCAAAATTAGAAGAAACCAAAATTTATAATTAATTAATTTATCGTTTTTTTTTAAATGCTGCCATTCCCAATTTAAAAATCCCGAATAGTTTTAAGAGTGGTTGATATTTAATAGCCATAAAGGGATGTTCCAAATTTAAGGCGCTGAAAAAAATGGCGGGCGAATTTACGAGTTTGACAGATGACAAATGAAAGTCGGATTGACCGCTTTAAAACATGCGCTGTCGAAAAGAATGCGTAGAAAATTACTTAATGATGAATTTGAAAATTTGAAAAATCGTGTCTCACGTCGGCCGATATCAAATTATCACCAATTTAATACAAGACCAGAATGGCGTGTGGAATATTTCAGGAATAATATTGATGTTTAACAAATTCGATGATATCAACGTTCGAGCTTAATGGCATTATTTAAGTTAAACTGTAAACTGGTTTATAATAATTACAGCATCATCTTTTCATGCAACATGTTAATTGCAACAAATTATAGGTGTTTATAATTATTCCATGAAAAAAATAGTAATTTGGAGGGATCCAAATGCTTGGCACCATTCAGAGCTGCACGGGATGGATGTTTGAGCATATACATACATACATTAAGAATTTCAACCGAGGGTGCTTGATGGAATTTTACTCATGAAAAAGTTTATGGAAAAGTACAAAATTCAAACGATTCAAATTTTATATATGTATCTACATAAATATAGCTGTGATGAATGTTACCTCACAAAATTGCTGAAGATTCAAAGGCTGAGGAGGCCAATCCAACAAATGCACGGCATAATTTTAACTGTCGAACAACTTCTGTTGAAATGCTTCACTAAGTAGCTATATGCTGCACATTGGGAACGGACATGGATAACAAAAAAAACCAATTTATGACTCCCTATTTTGTGAATCTTTTAGATATTTTCAGCAGCATTTATTAATCAAGTCGTTAAATTCACCAAATATGTACGCCAACATGCGCGCCGACCTGGGACGAGTGCGCGGGCGGTTTCAAACTGCTGCGCGGCCGCACGCGCGCGCAATTTAAAGCGAACAACGAAGAAGCGACTGTAATAAAAAAAATATAAATGTGACGAATTTAGAATTTTCAGCAATATTCGGGGGAAATTTCATGTTAGGGAACATTTTCGAGTAAATGCGAATAAATAAGGATATCCGAAAACATTGGCAAAGTTCTTAAAAATCGCGTGATATAAATTATTCATTTCGGATATTTCCATGATACTTTCCTCATTGTGGAACATCTTAAAGATATTCTCTTACGAAAGTTCATCGCATTATTACACAACTGACCCTTAGAAACCAGCCCTAATTATTATTATATCAAAATAGTTTGAGTCGGGTTAACTTTTAAGTGAGCGTGTTTTTATGGTACAAGAATATATTCAAATACGATAGTTTTTGTTTTTCGATTAAAATACCCATATATCTTCCACAGAAACATCGAAATACACATTAAATTATCCCAAATAAAATATCCAAGGTACTTTGATAATAAATTAAAAAAACTTTGTATTGATTACACAATTCTATCAGAACCGGTTTCGCTCATTGCAGAAATAATTGGGGTATGATTAGAACATGAATTTCGATTGGCTAATCAATCTAGCTACTCCCTCATTTTTAGGATGCGATAGGTGGGAGGGTAGAGGGCATTTTACACAACACAGACAAATACATGACCTTGAATTCGTAATTTTATTAAAAAAACGTGACAACGTCATAATAAAACATTGATGAAATGATTGCATACTTTTATGAATAAAATGGAATCATTTTTATTGAATTATCATTATTTTGTATGGATACGAAGAAGGAGTGCAATGAAATCTACAATTTTTTATTGATATATTTTATTCGCACTCATTAATTCAAGGATTAATTACCTTTATTGCCGCAATTTTTGTTGTAATATAAACAATGAAAACCACATTAACATTTCACTTCACTTTATAAACAGTTGTAAACAGATCACGTGTAGGTACTGTAGGTGTATAAATTGTGTGCTGCCGCTGTTTTTTTTCTACTCAGACGCATCGACCAATCGAGTGGAAGATAGATAGATGCGGCACAATCCGAATGGTAAGCCGATCGTGCCTCTCTATCGCTTATCCGCGCTCTCGCTCGCACGCTTGCCTTCGGCGTAACGCGACAAACGGGACAATGAGTCATGTTTTTTCGTGCGTGCAGCGGGCGTTCATCGATTTATAAGACGTTGTCACGTCAAAATAATTAATGAATCTGTCCGTAATGGGAATTGAGCCAGGCAGCAACGTAATTGAAGCCAACGACGATCAGCACTCAGATAAGGACCGAGCTAGAGTAATTTTCATTTTTTTAACCTTGCCCGCTCCCAAATTGGAGCATATGGACTCTCAGGGAGACTAGGACGGAACAAGTGGTTAGCTAATCGCTCTCGCTATGCGTCGCTTTTTGGCATCAGAAAAGTGGGAAGGGATTTTTAACAACACAAACAACCATTCATTGCCTTCAGACAGAATCGAATTATCGACCAAAAAATCTGCTCGGCCACTGACCGGGAAATTGTCAGTTGCCAGTTATAATCATCATTGTAAATAATACTAAACATTTTAATTCACGTTTACAAGATTGGCTAAAAGTATCGGTGTTGCTTAGGAAATACATGAAAACTGCAAAATCAAAAAAATATGAAGCTATGAAAAAAAAGTCACATAAAAGGACAAATAAATTATAATTTATTTATTTATTGTAAAAAATTAAATAAAAAGCATTACAGCTGTAGCCAATGCGCCATGCATTTGACAAATTAATAAAAATATCACAAAACATGTTACACAAAATTGAAAAAAAAATAAAATAAACAAATGTATGAAACAGAACAGAAATATATTAGTTACATAAAAAGAAAAAAATATAAACAGAGAACCAAGTTCACTGCCGAAGATGTCCACATCAACAGGCAGTGCATTCATCAGCCGAACAGCCCTTGCGACTGGCGACTCAAATGACCTACGTGACAAACAAGTTGTAACAAAGAACATTGATTGGCTTTGGCTACGATCACGTATGTAGAAACTGGGAGAATGCAAGCTTAAAGTTTCAGGGATGTCAGGGTTATCAACTCGACGCCGAAGAAGAAGAGTCAAATTTTTCAATATTGAAATCGACCTTCGAGCTTCAAGAGAGTGAAACGAAAGCATTCCTAAAAGATACTTTGTTGATTTTCGATTTTCGATTACTCCATCAATCATCGAAATAATAACGGTTTTCAGGAGTTTAAATATTAATAGTAAAATTATATCATAAAGTTCCTATCAATTACAATTTTTTTCAATAATCAGTTATTTTCAAACGCCACCGATGTTCAAAACATTGATGGTTCGGTGTGGAAGGCTATAATATTTATAATGCGAGAGTGACTCGTGTTTTAGTTTTTTTTTGTTGGTTGAAGTGTGCTGAGTTGTTGTGGGTGCGTCGTGGGTCCCAACCCCAGATTTTGACCTCAGCCCGAATAACAATTTTGGTATAATACCACAAGTGCGTGAGAAATACGTGATGTTTATAGAGCCTTAAACATCAAAATAGACCTTAGACTGCTGGGACTTTGGTAAAGTGCATCAAATGAAGGGCAAACATTTAAAAAGCTTGCAAGGTAGACTTTGCTATACGTAATGATGATGCAAGGTATTGATTGAGTAGGCATTTACTTGTTAGAACTTCATTATAATACGGTAAAAAATAAAAATGTATTTTCGTTCTACATAAATTTTATTTATTTGTTGATAGATATTTCGGCTTACGCCTTCGTCAGAACTAAAATATACTAAACCATAGTTCTGACTAAGGCGTAAGCCGAAATAGCTATCATCAAATATATAAAATTTATGTAGAACTAAAATACATTGTTATTTTTTTACCGTATTATGATAAAAGGTACTGTTTCTTTTTTGGTGATTCTGCTTGAAAGCCCTGGGGTGATACGATAATCGGAAAATCATATATTTGTTGATGTATGTACATATTTATTTATAATTTACAAATTTTTGTATTTACGAACACATGCAAATAAAAGCAGGAGAGATTAATGTCAATGCCAATTTGCTGTGAATAAAGGGTTTTTTTAATTTTAATCCATGTCCGATCCCAACGTCGAGCATACACCCCACAAATCACAAGTCGCCTTTTATGTTTGCTCAAACTAGCTTTAGTTCGATGAGAGCAGGGAGATAAAAGATAAGGCTACGACAAGACTATTAGTAAGCTAGTTGCTCTCGCCCCCCCCCTTGTTTATAGGATTGGGTGGGGTGGTCATATTTTCAAACAATACAACTAGAATATGATTAAAAAAATAATAACAATAATTACCATACCAGTACTAATTTTATCTTATATATATAAAAATATATTAAATATAATAGGTTAGGATTAGAAAAAAAATTTCTACACTCTCGCGATGGGTGTTCGTGTGTTTGTCAGGAAAAATAAGTGTTGACAGAAGAGTTGATATATATGATGAGTTGACAGGAAAAAATGCATTATCTAATATCTAGAATAATATAATATATATCAAATTAATAGCGAGATAATGAAATTATTTATAAATTTAGTTCATTACAAAATATTTGAAAATGAGAAATAATTAACGCTTCACCTCTTCTAAATCCTTTTATCAAGCAGCAAAATAAAAACAATTTAAAAATAGATTCACTTAAGACATTGCAAATTTTAAGTGGTTTCACACGATAAAAATAACCCAAAAATACCCAGATTAAGTTCTCAGGATTACGCTAGTCCAATAACTTAATCTTATTTAAATTTTTCCATGTGATGTTGGTATGGCTGAGCACAGAGAGGGGATGTATGGGGTACCCTATCTAGCCTAGGTATATAAGCTATCTCTAATACACGTTTAAAACATAGTTCTGACGAAGGCGTAAGCCGAAATAGCTATCAACGAATATATAAAATAATTTATGTAGAATTAAAATACATTGTTATTGTTCTTACCGTATTATAATGGAGTTCTACCAAGTAAATGCCTACTCAATAAATAAATATAATTGTGTTGAACAGAATACTGTTAATACTAAAAAGAAAGATGCCCTTTAACTTGAAATAAGGCCCTGCATAATATGAGGAGAGGTAACAACTTACAACCTTAATTGCTGATTATGATGCTCCAAAATTGATGTAATGAAGGGGTGTCTTCTAGGAATAGCGCTCGTTAGGACCCTTTTTTGTTTCCAGTCGTCATCAAACTGTGTTAGCATTATTTATTTTTATAACGCATGCTATATTTATATTTGTGTGTAATCAAAAATGTGAATCACATCTAGAAACTGTCTGTCTTCTGTATATTAAGTGCTTCTATTATTTTTGTTTCATTACGATATGTAATTTTGCAATGGACGATAGGTTTTATACACATAGCTACTGAGGTAAAATGGAGTTTTTTTTACATAGGGAAAAACAGTGAGTACTCGAGATGTTCTGTGAGATTTGATTAATACATAATAAACAAAGAAAAAATATTACATTAAAGTATATACGTGTCAAAGGTTCACCATGATTTTCTTGGATCAAGGATGATATTAATATAAAATTTAAAATAACTTTGATTATTCCACGTATTGTGTAACTAACTGTGACACGTGTTTCGCCTCTTTCAGAGGCATCTTCAGACTTACTATCGCAAAGTTTGCTTAAGTAATGAAGCAAGATAAATTCTAAAATTTTAACATTTTAAATTATGAAATTACAAAATGGATTACGGGTTTTTTCCTTCTAAAGGAAACAAGGAAGGGGGTGATAGAATCAAAACAATGCAATAACATAATGATACTAATAAGGTGCAATCACTCAATCAATTAGATTGGGATTTTTCCTTTTTAAGGGACGCAAGAGAGGGTTATAGAATCGAAACAAAACAAACAAATATATTTCTAATGACGTTAAACATTACAAACTAATAAACTATAAACTAATGAGCTGCAATCAATCAGTTAGGTTGGGTGATCACTCTTTTGAATTGGGAATAATGTAAGCAGAGGTGAGCAACCTGTCCTGTTAAGAATATTATTTAATAATATATCTTTTTAGTTACACAATACGTGGAATAATCAAAGTTATTTTAAATTTTATACTAACATGAACTTCCACAAAGTTACCGCCGAAACCATCGAAAATAAGGATGATATTGTTTGTCATCCAGTTTTTACGCTCTTCGAGGACCTAATGATAGTTTATGTTTCATTAGTCAGGATATGCTTTTTACCGTGAGTTGTATTTTAAATTATGACTGTAGTGCTGCCCGTAAATTTTCTTTTAAACCACCGTATTTATGCTATTTAGGCCTCAAGGTCAACCCTTTGCAATCCTCAATATATTATTTATTTCCTTCAGCGACTCCTCAATAGATTTTGAGAAATTGATTAATATCACAGGGATTGCGTATTTATTAGCATGGTATAACGAAATACCGAAAAATATACCACAATATGACATGTTACAAACATTAACTTAGGCATAAAATCCAATAAATACGGTTTTTGAAATGAGGATAAATAAAAACATATTTTCCAACCACGTTTTACAATGTAGAGCAATACTCGACATGGGAGATTACCCTCAGATTGAGAACTGTTGGAATATGTATGGGAATTTAGATGTTGAGAATTGTATGAGACACCGAGTCGCGAATTTAGATTTTTGGAGTTGTCTCTGGTCACGATTTGCCGCGGTTTTTCGCACGCCGTCAAATTTTGGCACTTCGCGGAAATTTGGCCCGATCTTGGTTTGTTCTATGTTTAAATAAATACAAGCCGACAAACATTATGATTCCGTGGTTCATACAGACTCTTAGTGAGGATTTTCAAAACAATGTGTCCGATGTAAAATTTTTGTACAACAGTCACGAATCGTATAATTATAATAAGATTGTAATAACACACTTAAAATTGTAAATTTACCCCTAAAATTACTTGTCCAATTCATTGAAACTCATTAAAAAACATTCGCTAATTCATCCAGAATGCGATAATAACAATCATACTTATTGCCTAACTTTTATTCTTGTTTACAAGCGTTACAAACTGTTAATTACGCGTCAGTTCAAGTTCATTCGTGCATTTGAAATGCCAGAAGGCAAAACCCAGTTCGTTAGCGACAAAACAAAATTCAAACGATTCAAATGAGTATTTATTCACACGTCCATTTTAAAAACTCGTTCCTCAAACAAAATGTCCCAATACATAGATATCTAAATATCAGGGCTGTGGATTCGGAACTTTTTGGCCGGAGTCGGAGTCGGAGTCGGCGCGGCGTTTTGGCCGGAGTCGTACTAGGAGTCGGAAATTTTGAAAAGTTTGAACTTTTTATTTTTGCATTTAATATGTCAAATATGGCTTTTGGCCGCATCGATAGGGTTGATATTTAATTGAATACACATAAATAGGAAAATTAGTGAAAAAAAGTGACGGTATTAACCTTTTTTTTTTAAGTCGGAGTCGTGTTTTTGGTCAATGTCAGAGTCAGAGTCGTGGTTTTTGTAAATGCTGGAGTCAGAGTCGGACTTTTTTTACCGACTCCATAGCCCTGTTTTCTACCATGAAAACAATAAAATCAAAAACAAGATCTCGACTTACTAAATTGATAGGAAAATTAGGGGGAAAAAAGTGAAGATATTAACCTTTTTTTAGTCGGAGTCGGAGTCGTGTTTTTGGTCAATGTCGGAGTCGTGGTTTTGGGAAATGCTGGAGTCGGAGTCGGACTTTTTTTCACCGACTCCACAGCCTTGCTAAATATACTTAATTATATGAAATCGTTCTCAACAAGTAACAAGTCGACACGTTACTTTGAAAAGGTTCTATTGCTCTTGACATTGTTTTGAGATATGAGCGTTTGAAGTTTCGACTGATTTTAATTCACTTGTAACAATGAGCAAGCAATAATGTTTCAAATAACTTATTTTAAGCATATTTTTCACATCTTTTGCTGAGAAATAATGATCTTAAAGATGACAATCTTAGAACTTTGTCAAATAAATTTAGTAAAAAAATGTGCAGATGCAGTGGAATTCTGGATTTCTGCTTACTCCGTTATTCAACCATATATATGTAATATAATTCTGAAATTCATATATTATATACATATGATAGAATGCGGTAAATAAAAACTTTTCCGACCAAAAGATAATTTTAGTTAAAAATGTAAATTAGACGTAAGTAAGGTAACAAAGTGCCAGTGAATATCGATCTTGCACCGTGGCAGTGATCGAGATATACCGTTTGTTCTACAAAGCATAATCGCTGATGATGATGGAATAGAAACGCTTCCTTGAATTCAATAAAATACCCATTTAAAACAATCACCCAGACCGCAGTCAAACTGTTTCATTGCCGTCCCTAAATAAATTGGACAGCAACATAAAACCTTTCAATCATAAACTGTTATCATCCCAAGACACTGCGTCAATTATTTCAATTAAAGACCACAAAATAAGATTCACAGAATTATATATTATAAATGCGTATATGGGTCAGAGAATTATTCTATACTGTAATAAAGTTATTTTTTATATAAAGCGCCATCTTTGGTATGAATTAGGTGATGTAACTGATGATTGTGGATGCAGAATTGTTAGTTCGCAAAAACTCAAATACATATTTATTAATTTTAGCCATGTCCGCTCCCAACTTGTAGCATATGGAGTCCTTACGGAGTTTAACTCAGCATATGTTTTTCTACGAGAACTGCTTGTTACTCAGTTGCTCAACCTCTCTTTTTCGGATATAGTAGGGACGGAAAGGATACGAGGACTAGGACAGGACTAGTGATTAGCTAATCGCTGTCACTATGCGTCGCTCTTTTGGGATCGGAAAGGTAGGTAGGGATTTTCAACAACACAAACATCCATGCCTTTGAACAGATTTATCGACTAAGAAAAATCCGCTCGTACCGGGAATCGAGCCCGGGCGGTCCGGCACGCAAGTCAAAGCCGTTGCCAATGCGCCACTTTGCGCCACATTGTTATTTACACAAAATTTATACTCACGGCATTGAGACTCATTGACATCAAGATATTCGATAATTCATCCAGATTGCAGACCAAGGTCTTTTTGACAAAAACGACTTGATACAAAAATTCGGTGTGGCCACCAGACATTTCCGTTCGACAGCTGATGTTGCTAATGCGGCAATTTTACGTGGCAACCACTGATATAGTTCCAAAATATATTTAAAAAAAATAAAAATTTTATAAAAAAACCGCATAACTTTGAAATCTTTACTCCATCTCTAACAACGATGAAATATCAGTCTCTAATTATAATTTTCAAAAAATGATTCGAAAATTTAGTTTCCTTTATCAATTAATAGTATTGCTACCCGGCGTCGCTTAGTCCGGACTAAGCGACCAAAAATTATTTAATGTTATATCATTCGACATAATTATATCACAAAATCTAACATCCAAAATAGAGTTCAAATAAAATCACAAACTTTATTTAATTTGATGACAGCCCCATTCTCGCCCATTAAAATGTCCAAATTCAAGGAAAAAATCTAATTTGCTGTCAAAGAAATGTCAAATAATACCTTCACGTAAATAATAAACATTATTATATTAATAAAAGCCGGGAAAAAGTTGGTAGAAGACTAATTTATTACATTTTGACAAAATGTCTTCGCCGATAAAAATTCAAACATATTTTCTTTCATATTCGTTTTTATGGCAACTTGCAACAACAATGCAAAAGGGAATTACAGACCCACAGACATACATACGCCGTTTCGGTTTTATATATAAGATTAATCCACCCTGCCTGCGTTAGAAACCTAATTGGAAGCTACACTGATTGAGAAGTAAAGTGCAGTAGCTGAACGTGTTCGACCTAAAAGAGATTACTGCAGGTAGCTGGTCCAAATAAAAGGCGGGGCAGTCTACTTTCGATTAGGCACGCGTGGTTGTTATTTCTCATCAAATTAATTCACTGCTCACGCTTGATGAATCGATTTTTTCGATTAACTAGATCAGAAGATTTGATTTTTTTGTACATATATATTATTCGCCCGGTCCGTGGTGCAGTGGTCAACGTCATTGGTTTCCGTGTCAGACCGCCCGGGCTCGATTCCCGGTACGTGCGGAACTAATCGATTCTGGTGGAAGGCAATGGGTATTTCTGTAGTTTAATGAAAAATCCCTTCCGATTCCGATAAAACGAGGCATGTGGCGAGAGCGATTAGCTAACCTTTCCTGGTCATCGTATCCTTTCAATCCAATGTTGAGCAACTGATTAACAAGCAGTTCTCGTAGAAAAAAAACATGTTGAAATAAAAACCGTGAGGAGCCCATATGTTCCAAATTAAAACTAAGATTATTTTAATAACATTAGATTTATTGATTGAGTAGGCATTTACTTGGTAGAACTCCATTATAATACGGTAATAAAAATAACATTGTATTTTAGTTCTACATAAATTATTTCTTAAGTATTACATTAGATTTATTTGGATCATCTTACATTAGATTTATTTGGATCAGGACCGGTTTTGCTCATTGCGAGCGTTATCAACCGATAAGAAATACAAAAATACAGTGCTATTAGTAAAAACGCAAAACAAGCCTATTAAAGCTATGACAAACTATTGGTAGTACAAATAAGCAAATTATTCAAAGAATAATAAAACAAAATCCCACATAAAAGCAATGACTTAATATGGGAACATGACATGTACAAGCATGCTCGTATCAAGGTCACATTGTAAACAACAGGAGAAACACTGGATTTTTCACGTACAGTATGTGAATAACGCGCTGTTAATTAAGTTATAACCAGGGCTGTGGAGTCGGAGCTGCGCTTTGGCCGGAGTCGTACTCGGAGTCGGAAATTATTATTTTTGCATTTAATATGTCAAAATTGGCTTTTGGCGGCATTGGTTGGGTTGATATTTAATTGAATCCACATAAATAGGAAATTTAGGGAAAAAGTGACGATATTAACTTTTTTTTAGTCGGAGTCGGAGTCGTGGTTTTGGTAAATGCTGGAGTCGGAATCGGACTTTTTTTACCGACTCCACAGGCCCTGGTTACAACATATCGTCGATACGCATCAAATATGGGGCTATGTGACTCTGAGGACATTCTGAGATAATCGATAAATACTGTTTAAAGAAAAACGAAAATAAAAATAACACTTCTAATTATGGAAAAATTACCAAAAAACCATTTATAAGAATACATGTATTGCAAATATTTACTATTTTGAACGAGAAAAAAGCTTTTCACTGCGTTTTTGGCACATGAGTCATATTTTATTCGCAGTTGTCGTCACATAGACCATATTTAATACTAGCTGTTGGTAACTGAGCACGAGTCTAGTGTCAATAAAATATGTACGTTTATTTCGTCCCAAAAAATATTGACAAAATAAAAAACTGCATAACTTTCAAATCGCACAAAAAAAGTCACGCAAAAAAAAGTTTGCGTGTATCTGAAGTACAATGATCGAATCCATATTTAAATTGTCATTTATTTTTTGAGTTTCGAATCACTTTACCATGTCGATTGGCAGGCACATGTGTTGATGATATCCTTTCTTCACCTGTCTTTTCTTATGATTCCTTTCCGTATGTGTATGTGGAGGTCACGATGGTCCTGCGGCCATTTAATGGGCTTTGGCATGGTACAAGGGACCTGGCTCACGCGCGCTACGGAATCTATTTCTTTCATTTCCATGTATTTTTACCGATTTTCTCATTTAAACGACGGCAACAATGATTCGAACGTAATTTAACAGCATTTTAACCATTTCAGTGCCAACACTTTTTCATTTATTAAATATCAAACAGATTACAAGAATATTAATTAAAGTCAGTGGCGGCTGGCGACAGAGTATTAGGGAGTACAAAATCCATAAGACTGGCACTCAGTTGGTATTGCGAACATCTGAATTGAAAGTCCATGTTATAGAAGTGTTTTAAAATCCAATGAATAGGAAAGAACTCTTGCAATAATAGTTGAATCTTTTTTTGTACTCCCTAATACTCTGTCACCAGCCGCCACTGATTAAAGTTTTTAGTTTTGGAGTGCATAGTAGAAAACTATGTCGATGGTGATAATAGATGTTCATTTTTATACAATGGAAAGATAATTTCAATGAGAAGTACATAGGTGACACGCCACAAAATACACACACGCTAAACTCCTAGAACTACTATGTCGAGTCTAGCTCGAGATCATATAGGTGACGCACAATTCCTTTGTCGAATCCTGCTGGACATTATGCAAATTGGTTGGAAAATATTTTTTATTAATTTTAAATTATCCTTATTTCTATAATTAAGTATTTCGACTGAGGGTGCTTTGATGGAATTTCAATAATTTTTTGAATTTTACTTTTCCATGACGCACAATTCCGGGCACGGATGTATTTTGAATCCATTCTGGTGAATGCCTGAAGATGCCGAAAGGCGAAACCCGGGTCGTTGGAAAATCATGGAAATTTTTCAAAAAATTAATTTTATTTCAATTATTTTATTATTAATTGGATTTATTAATTGGATTTTTGTCTCAGTTAATGTTTGTAACATGTAATAATTTGGAATATGTTTCGGTATTTCATTTTACCTTGCAAATAATTACACAAACCCTGTATTATCAATCTATTGAGGAGTTGCTGTAAGGAAACAATAATATATTGAAGAGTGCAAAGGGTTTCAATCATAATTAAATTTTAAGGTGTTGTGCTGTCTATACTTGGTATAATGGCGTTATAATAATACAGTAGAACCTCGATGATCCGGACTGATTGGGGATGAAGATAGTCCGGATAAGGACAAATCCGGATAATCGAAAAAATCATAATTTACAGGAAAAGACAAGTATATTCAGTATAAATCATTTTGATATTTTTGAAGCATCTTTCTTTCTTTTCTTTGATTTCCCAATGACAAACAGTGGAAGTCTATGTCTGCCTGCTGCATTGGCACACAGCATTATGGTGACACTTTCTTTTCTAGTTTTATACCCTGCTGCAGTATTTTCACGTCTTGAAGCCAAAGATTTGTTGGGTAGTTTCTTACAATTTAAACCTGACTCGTAAGCAATGTAAATAAATTCTTCACCGAATCCTTCCTTCTCCACAAACAACTTCAATGTGTCAATGAAAGTGTTTGCTGAAGGTATGTCAGCAGAAAGCCTTTCCCCATGAACCTCAAATTCCCTGATACCATGTCGTCCTTTGAATTTTTCAAGCCAGCCCTGGGCTTGCTTTGAAGGTGGGATCTCCATTTAATCTTGTATTGAAAAAATATTGCTTATTTTTACGAACAAATGCAACGGTCAAAATATTAAGACTGCATTCCATCACGTACGTACGTAAACAGCAAGTCGCCACGTGCATATCAGCAAATTTGTAATATTTTTGTTTATTTTTACCAATCCGGATAATGGAGGTCCGGATAATCGAGGTTCTACTGGACATTTTTAGTAGGTACTTATTCCACATAGGTTTTTTAAGATCACGACCGGTTTCGCTTATCGCGAGCATTAATCAGTTGATATATTTTGAGATATATTTGTAAAATCATTTGAGATCAACTCGAAAAGAAATAAATACAGACGCCCATCCAAATGATGTCAAATGTTTAATAATCACATGTCTAGATAATAAGGAACAAAATACTGACCAACTCATGAGCACACCATATTAATTCAAAGTAAATATTGTTGAATAATAAAATTGAAAAATGCTGCGTGCTTAAATACAAAGAAAAAATAAAAGCACCAAGAACTGAACCAGTTAATACAAAATTAACAAATAACAGCAGCCCTTCAGCAGAATTTGCGGCAGAAATCGAGTTCTAGAACCACTTCAACAAGTGCCCCGCCATTTTGAATTGCGTCGTGCTAGCCCGGAGACAAAATGGCGGACCGAGTGCGACTGGCGATGGAAATGAGAAGCTGCCGCTCATGCAATAATAACATACCGAGCGGGAAGCCAGCTGTAATGAGCTGACCACTTAGCTTCGTAGATACCATCATAACAAACCTAGCAATTTGGGTATCGATGTATTACAAAAGGGCATATATCGGTTCATAACATTGCAATGACACACTATTGAACAATTGAAAAGTTTTTTTTATTGTAGTTGATATTTTGCCAATGAAAATGATTTTTGTGATAAACGAGAAGAGCTGTTTGTACAGGTGCCTGACACTGAGAATCTTTTTGCAGGAAATAGCGATCTGGATGACAGTCGTCAGAAACTAGATTAGATTGTTATCTATCGACCAATACAAGTTGTCCGTTTAGAGACGGCGCTAGTGTCACTGGGTGTTGCCAACGACCCGAGTTTTGCATTTCAAGTGCACCAATGAACTTGAACTGTCACAAATTCCATAATACACGATACTTACATGCTGAAGTTTGACAGATACGAGCCAATAAATTGAGTTTTTAGTTCCGACTTCTGCCACCAGTTATTAAAAGTGAGTAACCTAGGTACCTAGGTAGTTCACGTTTGAAATGTTATGGTATTTTGTGTATATTTTTGTGAAATTGATGTTTGTACGATTGAGGTTATGTTTTATCGCCAATATGTGCTGTGACAATGAGACAATCTTGCCGGTATAAGCATATTTAAGAATTTCTAACGGAAACTACGGATTTTTTTTTTGTGGGCGTCATTCAAGACAGCGCCACTCTTTCGAGTGCATCAGGAGCGTCGTAAGCCTGTAATAGAACTGAAATTAAATTCACAACAAAAGACATTTCTTTAAATATAATATTAACTTAATTTTATATAGCCATACAAAAGAAACGATAGAAGCAGATCTGTCTTTAGCTTACATTGTCTATGACTGATTAATTGGATTTGATTCTTATCCGCTCAAAAAATTATGACGAATTTAAAAAATATATACAATACAATCGGGCGATCTTTATTATTAACTGGCCGCGTGGGTGTATTAAATATATTATATTATTTCCACGAATGCTATAAAGTTACTAAATGAAATAAGTTTCTCAGAGATCTGTCAAATAATTAGCCACTATAAAGCAATTACTAACATTTATCAAAAGCCTCTAAAATGACCTGTCTATTATATCGAAACGGCGCAGTGGCGTACCAAGGCGTGATAAACACAAATGTTGGAACAAAAAAGCAGAGCTGTGGAGTCGGCGAAAAAAAGTTCGACTCCGACTCCAGCATTTACCAAAACCACGACTCCGACTTTAAAATCGACCAAAAACACGACTCCGACTCTGTTTTAATATCTGTTGCGCCCAATGTTCCCTGTAATTTTTCAAACGATGTGTGTGCCAAAGGCATTGGCTGTGAAAGGCAATTAAATAAATTGTGCGCCACATAATGGTATTTAACAGGGCTGTGTAGTGGTTAAAAAAGTTCGACTCCAACTCCGTCATGTATCAAAAGCACGACTCCGACTCCAACTCCAACATTGATCAAAAACACGACTCCGACTAAAAAAAAAATTATATCATTTTTTTTTCCTAATTTTCTTGTTTTTGTGTATTCAATTAAATATCAACCCTACCAATCCGGCTAAGAGCCAAATTAGACATATTGGATGAAAAAATAAAAAGTTCGAACTTTTCAAAATTTCCGACTCCGGCCAAAACGCCGCGACGACTCCGACTCCGACTCTGGCCAAAAAGCCTCGACTCCACAGCTCTGCAAAAAATTGTAGTGCGTAAGCAAACTATCACAAGAATTTTCAAATACACCCAATCCTTTTGTTACGCGATTGGTCTCAGAAAGTGGCGCGTAAAAAAAAATCGTGTAAGAGTATAATTCATATAATTAGATAAATTGGTTCCAAAAATCAAAATATCGCGTAAAAAGTATCAACAATAAAATAAGATACATAATTGCATTCACTTATTG
Organism: Himalopsyche kuldschensis; assembly: GCA_028554975.1. NCBI lineage: Eukaryota > Metazoa > Arthropoda > Insecta > Trichoptera > Rhyacophilidae > Himalopsyche > Himalopsyche kuldschensis. The sequence goes on from JAHFWI010000025.1 coordinate 3,293,723, forward strand.
TATTTATTCGTCGGATTGCATTTAACATAATCGTTCGCTATTTCTTCTGTAAAAAAAAATCGCGTAAATAAAAACCACACGGTAGGAGAACTGGGTGTATTCATATAATAAATAAATAAAATCAAATAGTTTTTAATGCAAATGTTTATGACTTTTAACAATTAAATAGACACTACAGTGACCATAAATTTACACCACGTTAAATCATCACGCCAAAAGATGATCAGATAAAAATCGTTGCTTCAATATCTTATATATAAAACCGAAACGGGGGATGTATGTCTGTAATTCCCTTTTGCATTGTTGTTGCAAGTTCAAACAAACGAATTGATTTCGCTCGCGAAAGTTTCGACGGTAAATTTGTTTCGTTATCAATGTGTGTGTAGAGACTCCAATTACTCGAGTATCGAGTAGTACATATACAAAACCGAAACGGCGTATGTACGTCTGTGGGTCTGTAATTCCCTTTTGCATTGTTGGTCATTAAGTTGCCATAAAAACGAATATGAAAGAAAATATGTTTGATTTTTTATCGGCGAAGACATTTAGTCAAAATGTAATAAATTAGTCTTCTACTGAACTTTTCCCGGCTTTTATTAATATAATAATGTTTTTATTTACGTGAAGGTATTATTTGACATTTTTTCCTTGAATTTTGACATTTTAATGGGCGAGAATGGGGCTGTCAGTATATGAAAGGGGCTGTGAAATGTCAATGCCAGTCTGAAATGTTCATTTTAATTCCATTTTAATTGACCTAGACTTTTGAATTTTGAAAAAAGTTGTTTCAACTTGGCCCGTCTGAATTTACGCGCCGAGCTGAACATAACCCCAAACTGGTCCGAGCGAAGCCGGGTTCCAATACTAGTATGTAATAAACGTAAGAAATATTACCTAACATTTCACCGAACGCCCCTGCAATAAAGGTAACTATTAATTATTATTATTATTGTAGAAAACCAAACGATCCCGATTTTTAACCCTAGATCTAAAAAAGATTGTGCGGCGAGGGAAAAAATAAACACACAATTAACAGTTTAGGAAATATTAATAAAAAATTATATCTACGTCTCAAAAATGTCGTATATTAAGATCTGTGTTTAATATTTTGTAGAGTCACGATTTTGGAAATAGATACTCGAACAACTTATATGAATCACTTTTAAGGTGTTAACTGTCAATTCTTAGTGGAAAAGCGGGATATTTAAATAAATAAAACACCGTTTTTAAGCGCTCCTTACAAATATATTTTGTAATGATCAGGACCGGTTTCGCTAATCGCGAGCATTTTCAACAAATTATACATACATGAAATCAGTTCAATGGGCACACTCAGAAGCCATACAAAATATGTATTTATATGTTACAGTGAAAATGTATCAAGTAATAGATTTGTATGACAACACGATTTCACTGGTCACGATCATTGAAATTATTGGCCCAAGTCGATGATGTACCGGCCTAAAATTTTGGTTTGCTTCAATGAAACAAAATCAGTAAGTAGTCCCTTTCATAAAAAGAGAACCAAAGAAAAACACAGACATCATAGGGCTGAAGATTGGGCAGTCAAATTTAATTTCAATGACAGCTTGGAGAAGAATATATTTTCACTGAGAATACAGTTTCACTGTAAAATATATACTATAGAGCATAGGTTCCCAACCTTTTACGGATGCCGACCCCTTTTTATAAAAGCCATGTGAACCGCGACCCCGATGCAACTGTAAAGGGAAATTTACAAAAATAACGAAAATGCATTGAAGTGTATTTGAAATGTATTTTTTTTAGTTGACTGTAAGTTTAGTTTTTGTGTTGACTAAGTTGGCGAAGCCACAGAAAAGTCGTCGCGACCCCATTTAATTTCACGACCTATAAATTGGGAACCCGTGCTTTAGAGATAGATATGCTTTTTATAAGCAATTGGCTTTAATTTATTTAAAGTGAAAATTTTAAATTAATTAAAATTTTAAATAAATCATGTTTTTCAATTTACTATTGGTATTAATTGTATACAAAATATCTCATTTCCTGGGTCTTTGTTGACAAATAAACATGTAAAACCACATTTTTGAATATCAATAATTTCTATAAAACTTTTGATGGCCGCAAATGAGAACCACTGGCTTAGACAGTTTTTCCCCGCACCACCACCCGCTGTGTATATGAAACCAATTTTTCATGCTCGCCTTTCACAACGCTATCGACATAGACAGTGTAATTTTTTACAGTTAGTCCTTCACGAAGATGGAGTTCTTGCATAAATAATGTTTTTTTGCACTTCCTAATATTCTTGTAACCGACCGCCACTCATAACAATTAGGTTTGATGAAAATTGTCCTGCAATGTTTCAATCTTTGTTCTGCTAACTCGATAATGTACCAATGGAACCATCACAGTCATTTTATAAACATGGACTGACTTTGAACATTGAGGGCGTCAATCCAAGTGTCATATCTACCTAAAGATTAATTTTAGGATATCTTTAAAATCTACAAAGGCATCGTTTCGGGAAAAAAACATGCGTGTGCTATAAAGGTTTTTGGGCGGGAGAAGTTAAACTGTTTTTCTAAACAGGATCGCACTAAGAAGTTTTAATATCAGTTGCGCCCACATTTTTTTTATGTAAGCATTGGAAATATCCAGGGCTTATTTACGGGTCCGTGGTGCAGTGGTCAACACTGTTGGATTCCGTTCCATCCCAGTACGAGCAGCATTTTTCAGCTCTGTGCTGTCTAAAAACTAGCTTCCACCCATCCGATCCCAGAAAGCAACGAGTTTGCGAGAGTGTTTAGCCAACCACTACTCCTTTGCAAGTTCTCGTATTCTTTCAATCCCTACTTTCTTGTTGAGGTTGAGAAACTGAGTACCAAGCGGTTCTCGTAGAAAAACACATGTTGAGATAAGTTCCGTGAAGGGTCCATATGCTCCAAGTTGGGAGCGGATAGGAATAAAAAATAAAATGTAAGCAGCCGGGTTGTAATTTTGGTTCCGTGGTGCAGCAGCCAACGTTGTTTGCTTCCGTATCGGGCTTCACGGGACTGGGATTTTATTATTGTATATTGTTCTTAAATCGTTCAGAAAAAGTTATGAAGAAAAAACGATGGTTGATATTTGTCATATTGGGCCGCAAAAAATTTCATTGAGGGTCGCAGGTTGTGCAACACCGACCGTTTGCATTCCATTTGCAAGAATATATAATTTATTTTGGTTTGTTTGTCTGATTTTCTCTTTTTTATTTATTACTAGCTAACCCAGCGAACTTCGTGCCGCCTCAGAATCAAAAGATGTTGTGTTAACTGATAAACTGAACTAAATTAAGTTAAAATGAGTACTCAAAATGAATTAAGTTCAATAAACACATGTGACAAAGCCTGAAAATCAAAATTCATAGGTCTTGCCGTTATCAACTTATAAGTGGTGTAACTAACTTTGTTTTATGTATATGGATTTTATTATATCTACAGTACGGCCCTGTAGCCAAGGGAACGACCTCAAACAGATAAATTCACAATATTTTGGAAACTATAATTTGTCTGCGCGATTCTTACGAACATCATTTAATATTGTATACTTATTAAATGACTCACGACAGCGTCTGGGTGAGCCGAAAGTTTAGACATCTCTAGTCTAAAGTTCACACGGCATCGCCGAACACTGGCGCCACGCCTTTATCCTTTCCGGGTCGCTTTCATAATTTTGAGGTGGGACATAAAAGGTATAGAAATCAGGAGTATCAGGATATAATCTGTATTGCAGTACCTCTATATTCGTCACTAATCAGTTACTGCAAGTTTAATCAATATGGAATATGACGAATAAAGAAACAATTTTTGCATATTATAAAATAAATGAAATTCAATTAATCTGTTCATAGGCCCTTAAAATGTTGAATTTTTTTTATGTTTGTTAAAAGTTTATCTTTAAAGGATTTTTTAAGATTCTTTATAATCGCTGCTCACTGATGAACTGATAAGATACGCGATCATTTCAGACTTAGAAGCATAATACACAAACTCAGATATATGTCACAAAGATATATTATTAAAGATTCAGCAAACTTTGCTTTTTATCTTCTTATATATAAAACCGAAACGGGGGATGTATGTCTGTAATTCCCTTTTGCATTGTTGTTGCAAGTTCAAACAAACGAATTGATTTCGCTCGCGAAAGTTTCGACGGTAAATTTGTTTCGTTATCAATGTGTGTGTAGAGACTCCAATTACTCGAGTATCGAGTAGTACATATATAAAACCGAAACGGCGTATGTATGTCTGTGGGTCTGTAATTCCCTTTTGCATTGTTGGTCATTAAGTTGCCATAAAAACGAATATGAAAGAAAATATGTTTGTTTTTTTTTATCGGCGAAGACATTTAGTCAAAATGTAATTAATTAGTCTTCTACTGAACTTTTCCCGGCTTTTGTTAATATAATAATGTTTTTATTTACGTGAAGGTATTATTTGACATTTATTTGACAGCAAATTACATTTTTTCCTTGAATTTGGACATTTTAATGGGCGAGAATGGGGCTGTCAATGTATGAAAGGGGCTGTGAAATGTCAATGCCAGTCTGAAATGTTCATTTTAATTCCATTTTAATTGACCTAGACTTTTGAATTTTGAAAAAAGTTGTTTCAACTTGGCCCGTCTGAATTTACGCGCCGAGCCGAGCATAACCCCAAACTGGTCCGAGCGAAGCCGGGTTCGAATACTAGTTATTTATAAATTTCCTCACCCAATTTGGAGAATATGGCATATAGTACCACAATATATTTATTTTTACTAGACCTGTTCAACCTTTTTATAAGTAGTAGGGTTAGTAGGGATAGAAAAGATAGAATAGGGTTAGGATGTGAAGAGATTTTTTGACAACACCAACACCTGTGCCTTTAAGCAGAATCGACAAATTGATTGAAAACTTTAAAATTCGTTATTGATCTTTTCCTGGTCGTATAACGAGTATTGAATACGACGAATACTTAAATTCTTGACATGTACCGTATTGGCAATACATGTGTTTATCTAAATAACTAAAAAAATGTTATCTATACAAGTCAATACTCAATGTTGTGCCCGGCAAAACCAAATCAGATCTACGGTCTTTAAAGAACGTATATTGTAACATATACCAATGATCATTAATTAAGCAAAACGGACAGTCAACAGAATTCAACTAATCTTTTTCGAAGATAGTAATGATAAGACCAAGACATGACTAGCGGTTCGCAAATCGCTCTTACTACCTCCCTCTTTGAGATCGTATGGGTGGAAGAGTAAATTAAAAACTACACAACCATCTATGTCTCCGAACAGATATACACAAAATTTGATTGACAAATGAGACTGTGGCTCGAACACGCGAATTCTCCAACTGAAGCTTACGATGTTGACACTCTACCACAGGGGTCCCCAACAGTGACGGCTGGTGATGGGGTGTTGGGGGTGCAATGGAAGATTCAACCATTTTTGCAAGAGTTCTTTCCTATTCATTTGATTTTAAAACACTTCTATAGCCTGGACTTTCAATTCAGATGTTCGCAATACCAACTGTTTCTCTTCCGTAGTACGGAAAAATAGTTGAATCTTCCTTTTGCACCCCCCAGCACCCCGTCACCAGCCGTCACTGGTCCCCTACCTAATTGGACCCGAGAGCGCATTTAAAGAAAAATTTGGGGCAGCGGGCGCCACCTATTTTTTCTAAGGATATTATAAAAAGACAATGATTTTTTCAACCATGTCCACTCCCAACGTGGAGCATGTGGACTTTTTTGCGGCTATTATTTTAACATCTCAGTTGCTCAACCGGTTTTTCGAATAAAATGAAAACTCGTTGAAAAGATTATCTGTGTAATTTTTTTCTTGTTGTGCCTTTTCTTAAACACTTATATTGTTTTTAATTGGCAAATAAAAGGTATGACAATAAAGGGGACCATTCGCTCGATAGTCGTAAACTGCAGAAATCTCTCTTATAACTGTTTTTAAAGCACTTAAATGAGTATGACGTTTAATTCACTACTACCATTTCTTTCATATTTGGGAAATGCACGAGAGACTTCACCTGTCGATGTTACATCCACAAAACAAATTTTGCAAAAATGTTTCGAGCTAATGTTGGTGAGCGCCATGGCGCCCGCGGGCACGGGGTTGGGAACTCCTGCTCAACCACGAGCCCGGCAAAGATGTTTACAGATTCTCAAATAGTGCAACAGATTATTTCATTCGTCTGCCGTTGCAATAACTCACCTTTAAGGATATTTCACATTAAACGGTCATATTGTATTTTTTTGTTGCGTTCTCGGTATTGATGGAGTAGGTAGGTTTGGTGTGTTTTAACGCGAGTTGTCGGCGTTCGCGCACCACATCTTTGCGTCTTTGATTTGTGTACCTGACGAGCCGACTTACATCCAGTGGCGCACCTAATTTCAACGGATATTATTATTATATATTAAATTAAAAAATACACCGAACATTCCTATTATTGATTTCAGCCCGAAGACACGGATGTCTGTATTGACGAAAGATCTCCTCCTACATCCATCCAACCTAAAAACGGAACGTGGTGAGAATCAGTTTACCACTAACCCTTTCTTATCAACTATTCTATTCAACTGTCTTATTCTACTCCTATCCTAGTCCTATCCGAGCAATATCCTAGCCATAACCTTGTCCTATCCTTGTACTATCCTGTTCCTATCCCAGTCCTATCTTAGGACTACCCTAATCCTATACAAGTTCTATCCTAGTATCTTTCTAGTCCTAATAATGTCCAGTCTTATTCCTGTTGTGTCATCTCCTAGTCCTTACCTAGTTCTAATCTTTCATTATCTAATCTTTTCAAAACAGAGACGATGATAAACTGATTAATAAGCAGTTCTTGCTAGAAAAGTTATGTATAGATAATAATCTATAAGGAGTCCCTATCCTTTTATTTGTGTATATGTTACAGTGAAACTGTATTCTCAGTAAAAATGTATTCTTCTCCATGCTGTCCTTGAAATTAAATTTGACCGCCCTATCTTCAGCCCTATGTTTGTCTGTGTTTTTCTTTGGTTCTATTTTTATGAAAGGGACTACTTGCTGATTTTGTTTCATTGAAGCGAACCAAAATTTTAGGCCAGCAAATCATCGACTTGGGCATATAATTTCAATGATCGTGACCAGTAAAATCATGTTGTCATACAAATATATTACTTAATACATTTTCACTGAGAATACAGTTTTACTGTAACATATATATAATACATACATTTATAAAGTTATCGAGTCATATATAATTTAAACATATAAAGGGTCGTGAATGATTGTTAATAACTGTGATTCAAGTTGTTTATGAGATTTGACTTTTTAATTACATTTATGTTTTTTTCTGTATTAATTTGAATATATCAAATGGCCAATATCCATTCATTATAAAATGGGCCATGTCGCTAAAGTTAACTTTTGAAAAAATTTGTAAACTTCCAACTGCTCCAGAACCGAATCAGGCGTTGTCTGTGGTCGTTTAATTTCATTTGTAAGTATTTTACGGCATTAAATATGGAATATAGATTCAAATGTTCACCAAGTTGAAGTCGCAGAAAAGCCAAGTTCTTGTGAACAACGAGAAATAAGCTGCCTTGGGTTTTCCTGTACACTTTCACACACAGCAGCAATGTTTTCACCAGATATTGTATTTTGATGACGTACAGGTAGGTGTTGGCCGATTATTTACCAAACTGGTTGACTCAAATTTGGCCACTAAACAATGAATAATCTACTCAGCAGAACAAAGTAACATATTTTGAGCGTCCCTATTGAAATACCCTTTATATGTTGTGTGTTTGATAACAAATTTAAGTGGGATTATATGCGATTTAACTGTCGAATACCACGACTGAAAAATTATCTTATTAAAAAGTAAATATAAAAATCTTTTTCAAATCGTTTAATGTAAAAAGGCAGCAGGATTCATTTCGAACAAATAACACAATTTATGCTTTTAATTCTTCGTATAGTTTCAGCGTACTCCACTGTGTTGATTGTGAGATATACCTCGCAAACGATCTATAATCATATGTAATTATTAAATGTTTTAACCTTTGGCCTCTCTGGCGTGCGGTCGGACCTTTGCTTTCCTTTTTTTTTCACTTGGTTTATTTTTTACAGCGCTACATTTTTTATGTTTCTTGTCTCGGCGCTACGTTTTTGGTTAAACAAATGGACGCGACCGCTTCTCAGAAAATGGTGCTTTCAACGTTATGCGATTCCAACGAAAAGGTGTACATTTACTGACATCCAATAAGTAGCATATCGCATGCTCAATAAATTAGTGTCGTTAATTTGATGTTGGCATTTTTAAGTTAAAAACATGTTTGAATTGGTAATTTATAAAAAATTTCGGTCGATTTTGTGAGAAGGGCCATGCCTGTGTTCTCACCCATTTAGTCTTGTAATTCGGGCGTAGCGAAATCGACTTGCTTTACCACTAATCCTGAGAAAGAATACGACTGGGAAAAGACAGGTGATTAGCTAATCGTTCTCGCTAAGATCAGGTGAGTGTGGCAGGACAGCATTTGAAACAACACGGACGTCCGTGTTTTCAAATAGAAATCAAATAATTGAAGATTTTGACTGAAGGTGGTTGGTAGAATTTCAATATGAAATTTAAATCGTTTAAATTGTTGTCGACTCAGTGTCAGTTCAAGTTCATACGTGCTCTCGAATTGCATGAAGATGCCGCAAGGCGAAACTAGATTTGATCGAATAAGTGTGTTTTATGGCATTACCCTCTTCTACTTTGGAGACCGTGAAGAAGCAACAATGTATTTTAGTTGTACAAAAATTATGTTATTTCACGAGCCGCATGACATAGTTCTGACGAGGGCATAAGCCGAAATAGTTTTCAACTATAAACTGCCCTTCATAGGAAGAAGGCAGTAACTAACAAGATTTGTGAAATTTAGTTACAATGAATGCCATTTGCTAAATATTTTTGAAAGTTATATCTACACGGTGCTCACTTCTATAGCAGTATAATAAATAAAAAACTCCGTTATGTAAGAAATGGACATCTGCTAAAAGTATAAGAATTTATTTACAAAAAAGCAGTGACTTTAATTTTTTGTGCAGAGAGGCAGACAATTGAGACAATGCAAAAACCGCTTTTGATAAATTCTAAATACTAAAACATATTATGGCACTTACTGCCTTGTTCCTTGGAAAGGCAGTATGATATATATTCATCTTTACAATTGAGTTCATAGAAAAATTCTGCGATATTATTATTTCAAAAAATTAAACTATTTTCCGAATGACAATTCTTTAATGGAGTATTATTCAACCAAGCTTCTTTTAGGAATGCTTTCGTTTCACTCTCTTGAAGCTCGAAGATCAGTTTCATTATTCAAACATTTTTCTAACCCTGAAATCCTTAAAACTTTATCTTTGCATGCTCCCAGTTTCTACCTACATGGTCGAAGCCAAGACAAATCAATTTTCTTGGCCAACACTTGTTTGTCACGTAGGTCTTTTGAATCGCCAGTCGCAAGGGCTGTTCGGCTAATGAATGCACTGCCTGTTTATCTGGACATCTTCGGCAGTGAACTTGATGCTTTGCTTATATTTTTTTCTTCTTCCTATGTAAATAATATGTTTCTGTTCTGGTTCATATATATTTTAAAAAATTGTGTGTAATATGATATGTAATTTTTATTTAATTTGTCAAATACATGGCGCATTGGCGCCTGCTGTAATGCCATGTATTTAATATTATTTTTTGCCAGTAAATATATTTATATTTGTAGAACTAAAATAAATTGCTTAGTTTTCAATGTGTTACATTGGAGTTCTACCAAGTAAATGGCAAATCAATCAATAAACAAATGATACCTTTCTATTTATTTATTTATTCAATTATTTGCCATGCATTTGACAAATTTATTTACATACATACATACATACATATGTACTTGTATACACATAATAAAAATTACAAATTGTAGCCATAAGAACAGAGAGAAAAAAATTATAAAATCACATTAGAAATTTTAAAGATGTCAACCGTATGAGTTCCGACAAAATCAACTTTTATTATAAAATATAGTATTCGTCTGAACTCACTCACGTCAATATGAAATATGTCGACATCCGAAGCAATGCCGCTTAAAATTGTTAAAGCTCTTCCCAGTATTCTATCAACGTATGCTCGCGATAGTAACACTACTGCAAGATTGTCATTTTCACCCACTGCTTAGAGGATAGATACAATGTGAACAGAGCTAATTTTTTTTACGAACGAAAGCTGCACTCTACAATTTAGAGCAAATAGATGTTAAGTAGAGCGGGGTAAGTAACCCCGAGGGCCCGTTCGTTGGGCAATGTTTGCCAGAGCGATTTGTCAATCACTCAAAGGATTAACAAAACTACCAAAGCGCTCTTTATAATCCATATGGGTACGCAAGTCGAGGGCTATTTTATTAAACTATTTATTGTGCTGTGTAAATATAATTTTTCAATAGCTACTTCAGTATATTATTATAATTATAAGCTTGTTGGATATGTGGTCAAGTGCTAACGTGGTTGGCTTCGGTTACGGAGAATCGAATCACAGCCCGGGCAGTTTAATTTTTCAATCGATTTATTGATTTCTGCTCGGAAATATGAATGTCTGTGTTGTATAAACTAGTCCTATCTTCTCTATCCATACTCTCTCCAAAAAAGAGAAGTTGAGAAACTAAAAACAAGTACTTCTAGTAGAATAACAGTTCAAGTTCATTTGTGCGCTTGAAATGCCTGAAGATACCGAAAAACGAATCCCGGGTCGATAGCGACAACACTAATGACAATGTTTAAGCCAGGGCTGTGGAGTCGGAGTCGGCGTTTTGGCCTTTAGCTTGAACTTTTTGTTTTTACATTTAATATGTCAAATTTGGCTTTTGGCCGCATTGGTAGGGTTTATATTTAATTGAATACACATAAATAAGAAAATTAGGAAAAAAGTGACGATATTAACGTTTTTTTAGTCGGAGTCGTGTTTTTGGTCAGTGTCGGAGTCGGAGTCGTGGTTTTGGTAAATGCTGGAGTCGGACTTTTTTAACCGACTCCACAGCCCAAGTTTAAACGATTCAAATTCAATCAAGCAACTTTAGTCTAATTCTTAAATTATAACTACTATTTTGATCAGGTATGCTCAGGGGCCGCATGTGACCCAATTGAAGGTTTTGTGTGGCCTTTTCGAGAATTTTAACTTTGTAAGCATTTTGTTATCGGTAAAATACATAAAAGACACAAAATTTTGTGACGAAATATAATATTTTATAAAACAAGAGTTTTATTAAAAATATATCCTTGAAGATAAATTTACGAAATTTAGGTAATTAACAATGTACACTATAACTGCATTCGGCACCACATATCGATGTGAGTCATTTTCTTCAAGGTAAAATCGAAGTGTCGAAACAGGTCGACTATTAATTTAAAAGGATATTTTTTAAATTCTTTATTAATCCGTTAGATACAAAAAATATAATTCGCATCAGTTCAGGTTCATTAGTGCACTTTAAATGCCAAAAAATGCCAAAAGGCGAAACTTTTGCTGTTATAATTGAGAAACCTGAAATGTGATTACTCACAAAGATTGTAGGGATTAGGCATACAGCCCAAGTCCCCGTTAAAATAAATAATTATACCGGAAAAAAAGGCTTAGCCCGGTTCATTCAAATATAGATTCAAATTTATTATTATTATGGTTTAAAATATTTATGGGTGGCCCAACGGAGACATACATTATTTGGTTGGGCCTACCGAGTGATTTCAGTTGGGCATCCCTGATTTAGATGAACACTTTTTTTGATTCTTATTATCAGACTATGTCTGATGTCCCACTGTCTTACCTATAGATTTTTAAATCTTAAGTTAAATACAGCAGACTAAGGTACACATTTAAATGAACTTTCATCTTCCCTGTCGTAGTTCATACTAACCCAGAACTAGCTTATCCGGACTCTCATAATGAATCATTTTCTAACATATTCCATAATGATTTATTTTATTATATCTAATTATCTATTAAGTGAAAAATGTATCATTACTTATGAGTTATTTCGTTGCGTTCTTCAGCCGTTTTTAACAAGTGTCAGTATTTTAATAAGCTTTGTGAATTATTTACGACATCTATGATGGAAACTTTTATTTAATATGCTGTCAAAGGTCATAGTCAAACAACTTTGAATTTATGAATCATATTTGGATGGAATTTCTTTTCATAATATGATTTAAAAGTGGCACCCAAATGTTGTCATTTTTAACCAAATTATAAATAAACTCAACAATGATGTTTCAGGAAGGATTTTAAAAGCAGACAACACTGGACAAGTTCTAAATTGATTCGAGTGCTACTGAATTATTGGCAAAATGGACTTCATGATTAGAATTGGAATAACTTGATATTTTAATTTCTATCAACTCTTCCTCAAGCAGTTTTTTCTACTGCAGGAATTATAAAAACAAAACTTCGAACCGATTTATAATTTGAGACGTTAAATTCTCTATTATTTTTGTAATATTTGTTTTATAAATTGAAATATACATTTTAATGAAATTAATTAAGTATCATCTGTTTACATACACAAATTTAAATTAATAATATATATTTTGGTACATCTGAAACTACTCGAGAAGAATAACATTTTACTACTCGATACTTGAGTAGTTAAGAGTCTATAAACAGAATCATAAAAATTCTACAAGAAGCATTCTCACTTTTAAGGTGTTCACTGTCAATACTTGGTGGAAAGGCATTATAATAAAAATATAATACATTTTTAGTACTTTTTCCACATGAAATTTATTTAATCATGACCGGTTTCGCTCATGGCGAGCGTAAACTGATAAGGAATACAATAAAACAGTGATATTTAAACAAAAGTTAATTGAGAAAAACAAGGTATGACAAACAATTGGTAAAACAACTAAGAAAATTACAAGATGCATTCTTTTAAATTCTTCATTGCGTATTATGTGTTTGTATTATAAAAGTTTTATTTGCTCTCTGAATTAAGCAGTATGGTTCGCCGCCGAAGTGAATTAAACGAATAATGCAGAGTGCCTTGTTTACAGCCGTCGAGGGATGATTTTAATTCTACTAGCCTCGGGTAAATATGTCAGGGGGTAGAAAAATTTCTTTTGTTCCCGGGAAGAGTGGTCCGTTTATTTGTAGAGATTAGTCTTTTTCGTCTGTACTGCATTAAAATTATGTAGAGTTTATGGGAATGGTTTAATTTATGCAAGGGTTTTTTTTTGAAAGGTTATTATCGGTCGGGAATGATTTGTTGGTATAGATTTTAAATTACTAAGAGAGCCAATGGCTAATTAGTTTTTTATACGTTGCGAGGTTGTAATAAATCTTCTTGCATGAATATTCATGGTACTTAAGTAGATATTAAATAAACAATTTTAATTGATTTTCGTTTGTCCTAGCTGAGATTTTAATGGAACTCAAAACGTTTAAAAAGAGAACAATATTAATTTCGATGGTTTCGGCGGTAACTTTGTGGATGTTCATTTTGATATAAAATTTAAAATAACTTTGATTATTCCACGTATTCCACGTGTCACATTTAGTAGCACAATACGGAATACAATGGAATACGTGGAATAATCAAAGTTATTTTAGATTTTATATGAAAACATTATAATTCCACTTTTAAAGAATTCCTGTTATAGCGATGAAAAAATAGTCATGTATTTTAGTTCTAAAGAAATTATATGGTTGATAGCTATTTCGGCTTACACCATCATCAGAACTGTGTTTAAACATACATTTACTTATCTATATATACAGGTGTGGACAAGGTACACAAACCATGTTAAAAGAAATGCATAAAGATGCCGAAAGGTGAAACCCGGGAAAGTATAAAATTCAAAAAATAAAATTTTTCGCCGCATCAAATTTTAATAAGAGGCGATAAAATATCGTTCTTTTGCAAGAATTAACTTGAGCTAACGCGTTAATGGCTGGAAATGCCTGAAGATGTCAAAAGGCGAAGCCTGGGCTGTTAGCGACAATGCTCATGAAAAGGTACAAAAATCGAAACATTCATATTTAATATTGAAATTCCATCAAGCACTTTCAGTCTAATTCCTCAATTAATTGATTTCTTGATTGAATTGGCATTAACTTGGTAGAACACTATTATAATACGGTGAAAAAAATAACAATGTATTTTAATTCTACAAAAATTATTTTATATATTTTTTGATAGCGATTTCGGATTCCGCCATCGTCAGCTAGCCCTACTATCTTCGAAAAAGAGAGGTTGAGCAACTAAGTAACAAGCAGTTCTCGTAGAAAAAACATATGTTGAGATAAACTCGGTAAGGAATCCATATGTTCCAAGTTGGGAGCTGACATGGTTAAAAAAAAAACTGCAACCAAAAGCCATATACGTCGGCCGCTCGGCTACAGGCCTGTAAAGAAATAGCGGACGATTAAATTCAGACAAATTGATTAGGATTTATGAGTATGTAAATAAGACGCGGACGACACGCTGTGCGGATCCATTGAGGTGACCAGTAGTGGTTGCACACGTCGGATGCCCGCTGCGAACTCGCCGGTCGCGGGTTCGAGCCTCCGCGGGGGCACATTATGCAAGACACACTGATTCGACTACCAAACGCTCAACACCGATTTACAACGTGAAAAAAACTACAGTCAAATTAATAAAAAATGCACTGAAGTCGTGCTGTGATATGTTTTGTGTCTATATTAAAATATTAAGGATACTTGTTAAATATATCGCCTTTCTATTTTGCCTTTTTTTACCCGTTTGTCCGTTTAAAGCGAGGTTTTCTATGATAGTTTCTGCTTGCCTGATTGCTCAACTTTTCGTTTTCAATAAAGGTAAGGATAGAAATGATTTTCTAACACAAGATTTTTTTTTTTTTATTTTTTTTTAAAAAATATTTGATAGCTTGCGCCAATGCGCCAAATATTCTGAGTTGTGAAAGTCACACGAGATTAACCGATGGTAAATTCAAGATCTTTTTTTTTTTTCAATTGAAAAATCTAACCTTGCCGGGATTGAATAGGACAAATTTTCACAGGGAAGATGGTTGTCCCACCAGCCACCACCGACCGTTATGTGTACGCAGCGGCTGTTTCACGGCTGCCTTCCGCCGACAAAGAAACTGTTTGTTTCCTGATCTGTATAAAATGAGCCCTTGAGAGGTGAAGTGAGAAATGAAGTCTTCAAATGGTGAAACTTTTCTATTGACCTTTTATGTAAGTACAATCACGTTTTTACTTTGTTTTTTTGTGTTTCAAACACGGTCAAGTCATGTTTTTGGCTATGTACATTTCTTTATTGATTCCGGTAGGGAATTTTTATACCTACAATTCAATATATATTTCGGTAAAAATAATAATACATTTTTAGTACTTTTTCCACATAAAATTTATTTGATCGGAACCGGTTACGCTCATAGCGAGCATTGTCAGCTGATAAGGAATACAATAAAACAGTGATATTTGTACAAAAGTTAAGTATGAAAAACAAGGTATGACAAACAATTGGTAATACAACTAAGCAAATAAATTGAATTGTTCATTTTATCAGTTGACAATGCTCGCCATGAGCGAAACCAGAGTCCTGATCAAATAAATTTCAAGTGGAAAATGTACTAAAAATGTATTATTATTTTTATTATAATGCCTTTCCACCAAGTATTGACAGTGAATACCTTAAAAGTGATATATTTCAGTTTCAAAATCGTACTGTGAGAATACGAAAATCCATTTAAATACTGCTTTTAATATCAAAAGCGGCCAAATTAAAGCTTTTTTATTGTTAATAAATATGTACAATCGTATTGTAAAGTCATTTTTTTGTTTCAATAGTTTTATCCATCGAATTTAATTTTTTGGTACATGACATTTTAATGATGCGCTGCACCGACTGTATTGTAAACGAAAAATTATAATTAAGGACGACAATTTAAATTAGTAAAATTATACTTAAAAAAATGGCCATCTCAACTCAACAGCCATACATTTAAACTTATTTTTTGAAGAAACCGGAGGTTTTAAAGTAATTTTTATTTTATCAGTATTATTATTTACAGCACGAGCAACGATCATAAATATCTTTGGTTCAAGATGTTTGAATTAATTATAATATTATATGATGTGACAATATTGTAAATAATAGTGGTATTACACTTTAGCGTCCCATCGAGTAATTGATTGAGTTTCCACAGCGTAAACACTCGTCTCGCCCACTGTGAATGTAAAAAAATCAACTGCCTGCCTGACAAGTCGCAAATTGCAACATCGGCCGATGTGATACAATTTAAAATTGACACTGACGGACGACATGCCCTGCCAATCCGACAATCCTGCATCGAATCCGACACGGCCGAGGCATGCCCGCGGCGCGAGCGAGAACCAGTAAGGCACAAGCCCGGGTCACGATCCGTGGCTCGGGCGGTGCGCCATACCGATCACCATCAGCTCATAACAAAACCCCGTCTTGATGCCAGCTCTATCATATTTTCATACTCGGCCACGCCTACCCGCAATCCTTGTAAATGGTGCAGTGTGCAGCGGGGGTATATTTTACCCCCACATAAAATACCAATATCATAAGAGAGGGATACATTTTTTTAAACCATGTACGTTCCAAACATGGAGCTTATGGACTCCTTACAGAGTTTATCTCAACATATATTTTTCTACGAGAACTGCTTGTTACTCAGTTGCTCAACCTCCCTTTTTTTAAAGAGAGTAGGGATTGAAAGGATACGAGGACTCGAACAGGACTAGTGGTTAGCTAATCGCTCTCGCTATGAGTCACTTTTTGGCATAGGAAAGGTGGGAAGGGATTTTTCAACAACACAAACAGAAACCTTGGATCGATTTGTCGACTAAAATCTGCTCGTACCGGAAATCGAATCCAGGAGGTCCGGCACGCAAGTCACCAACGTTGACCACTGCGCCAAGGACCAGATAAACTTTGCCAATGTAAAAATCATCAATCACTACAGTTTGCCTAATGTTTTTAATTACATAAATCAATCCCAAAGATTAGTCAGAACTAGTTCTTAAATTGTTATTTTTCTTTCCGTATTATAATGGAGTTCTACCAAGTAAATGCCTACTCAATCAATAAGCATAGATTAAATAAAGAAAAAACTAGGAAATACTTATGACACTTTTAAGGTGCTCACTGTCAATACTTGGTTCAATATCATAATAAAAAGAATACAGATTTTTGTACTTATGCCACATTAGATTTATTAAGATAAGGACCGGTTTCGCTCACCGCGAGCATTATCAACAGAGACATCAACAATCAGTGATGTTTTATTCAATTGAAAGTATTTTAGTACATTGGAAATAACCTCCGCTGAAAAGAATTCATGCTAACTTCTTTTTTGCTCTATTTAGCAGATGAAAATTTTTTGAAAGATTTTTCTACCCTTGCGCCACTCCAAGGGTTAAGTAATTCGTCTAAGACTTTAAACCCTTCTATCACATTTTTTTGACCCCGAGGCGGGTCCACTTAATCATCATTATAAACAGCTTTTGACCCGACGCGGGTGGAAAAGGTTTTATTCTCTGTGCATGGGAGGGGTTGAAGATTTTTTTAAGGAGACCTTTTGAAATGTATGGATTACAGTTTTTAAGTTGGAAATTATGAAACACAATTATTCATGTCTGCTTTTGAAACAGTGAACGTAATTAAATTCGAGTACTATGCATTTGAAGTTTCAGCTTAGCAAAAATTCAAAATAATTCGGTCACTAAAATTGGTATTGTAATATGATTTTATACACGATAAAATAAATTGTCCAATATCTCAAATGATTAGCAAAGTAATTGTTTATTACACGGTGAAAAAAATATCAATGTATTTTAGTACTATAGAAATTGTATAATGGTTGAAAAAAACACCGAAAATTCTGTAGGACTATAAAACATTGATATTTCTTTCACCGTGTTATAATGAAGTTCTGCCAAGTAAATGCCAACTCAATCTTTAATTGTTTATTTTTTAAACATTTCCATTCCCAACGCGGGAAATATAGACTCCTCATGAAGTTTATCTCAATCCGTGTTTTCTACAAGAACTGCTTTTTACTCGGATGCTCGATCCGTTTTTCCGATTTCGTAGAGAAAAGAGATTGTAAGGAAAGGAAGATCAAGACATGACTAAATTATCGCTCTTGCTATGTGCCGAATTTGGAATTGGAATGGAGGAAGGAATTTTCAACAACACAGACCCTCATGAGCCTTATTTCGTCAAAGGGGATCGATTCATGGGCTGAAAAAATCTGCTCGCATATGGATTCAAATCCGAGGAGTCCACCACGGAAGCCAATGATGATAAATTAACCAACAAAATATTTAAAAAAAATAGTGAATTTTTGCAAGGACCGACGCGTCACTGAACGTGTGGCATAAAATAAAAAAGTCTGCTCTCTTTCACCTTTAAATGTTAAATAAAAGAATACACATCGATGGCTTAAGTAAATATGTTATCTCCGTTTTTGTCAATTGTGCAGGAGAGGGTAAGAACTGATTATTTTGGTATTTTCAAACCGATCAGGAAACTTTCAAACGATTTTTTTTTGTACCACCGCTGAAAAACAACGAATGAATGACTGGTGACAATAGAAAATGGTGGAGTTGGATAATTAGCAGTGTCGATTTTAGAACGACAATGGAGTTATCAAATTTTCCTAAAACGTTTTTACGATGCAATCAAATAAGTTTTGGTTATAAAAAATTTCCGGGACATGCACATTGCATGATACAACAAGATGGCATTATTAAGTCATTTTCAGCCAAAAGTGAAGTTAACAAAATTACTCTTTAAGCCATCGATATGTATGTTATACATTTAGATATGCTTAACATTAATTACCAGAATTCTGGTATTACTGGTATTGCAATCCTACAATAATTAATAAATTAGACTCTTTTAAGAATCGCTGCTAGTATTACAACATTAAAAAGCTCGCCATTCTGATTATATTGGGCAAATAATTTCTAGTATTACGTACCTACATATTAATGTGTAAAAAAACACTATAAAAATATCCAGTTTAATTTTTTTCGAAATACATTATAAAGCATGTAATCATTTCAGATCAGTCATGTTATGATTTCATTTTTATTTTCATATGATGTGGATAAATGCTATCGTTCTATGGTCATGAAAATATTAAATCCGAAATGATATGAAATTAGTTTGATTTTAATACTCGTGCCGGCACACTTGTCGAATGCTTGTGAAAAAAATTACATGTAATAGATAATTGACTTGCATGATTGCTCACACGTAGCAGCGGTTCTCAAAGTGATTGGAGATTATTTGATAATGATATACCGTTTTTTTTAAGCCGTGTCTGCTAGCAATGATAGACATATGGACTCATACCACGCTAACTTGATTGCAACTAAGGCTAACTTCATTGTATTTGAAAAATTTGCAAATTTAGACGGGGATCAACATAATCTCGATTCTTCACTAGAGTCAATATACTCGTCTAACACGACGGGCTCTCAGTATACGGATTATACACAGGATACTCTGTTTCAAACTGATTTAAGTGGCTGAGTTAGTCACTCCAATTTATAATATTATTTTTATTTTATTTTCTATTTTCAAGAACACGAGTGCATGGTTCAAAATCAGTCCCGTGCAGATCTGCTCGGGCCATGAATGTGAGGGGTAAATTCCGTTTTCTAAGTCGATAGCGTTGTGAAAGGCGTCCATGAATCATTGGCTGCTTATACACAACGGGTGGTGGTGGGAAAAACCAACTTGTCTTAGCTTTTGTACTCAACAATATTGACTTTGAATATTTCATCCGGCTTGTGTGCTTATGAGTTGGCCAGTATTTCATTCTCAATGAGAATTTCTCATTATCTAGAAATGTGATCATTAATTTTTTTACATTTTATGGGTTTGTGTCTGTATTTATTTCCACTCGAGTTGATCTCGAATAATTTTACAAATAAAAGTCTAAACACATCAACTTTCTGTTAATAATTTTTGTGATAAGCGAAACCAGTCCTGATCTTAATAAATCCGATGTTGAATAAGAACTAAATATATGTTATTATTTTTATTATAATGTCATTCCACCAAGAATTAAGAGTACCCATAAAAGTAAAATGTAAGTCAAACCCTTTGCACTCCTCAATATAATATTTTTTTCCTTCTAAAAACTCCTCAAGAGATTTGAGAAATTGATTAATATCACAGGGTTGGCGTATTTATTAGCATGGGGAAAAAAAATGCCTAAAAATATACTACATTATGACATGTTACAGACATTAACTAAGGTTTAACAATACAATAAATACGGTTTTATAAATGAGAATAAATAAAAATATTTGATTATTTAATTTTCCAACCAAGTTTTAAAATGTCATTCAATGTTCTCGATAGATTTTATTTCGGTTATGGAACTAGGTTTTAAGGAACGGAAGGGCGGTAAGAAAATGCAACAGACTCCATGCCTTTGATAACTATGAATATAAGCTTCCTGTAAAGATTTGAATCCATGGATATGACAAATGATTAGGAAGAACTCTTGAAGCTGCCATGTCCACTTGAATCTTTAACCATATTAGTACAAAACTACTGCCGTGTTAAAATAATGAAAGTTAGTATTTTTTTTGAATTCTGGATCAGCATTAAGCAAATGGCACTAATCGGAAATCATAAATTAGTACCGCATCAAAAAACTTAGCTATAATATATTAAGCGATAAGTCATTCAATTTTTTTGATTGAATAGGCATTGACTTGGCAGAATTCCATTTTATCAAAATGATAAAAACCGCTTTATATTTCAGTTCTAGAAATAACTTGACTTTTGCTGTGTTGTTTACCTTAATATAAATATGAATACAAAGATGTAGACCTACGGGCCATGAATTAAAAGCCGACATAGCTAAAAGCTATATATCATTAACGTTTTGTAGAACTAAAATATAATGGAGTTTTTTCACATTGCTATTATAGAATTCTACCAAGTAAATGCCATCTCAACCAATAAATGATACAAATAAGTTCCAGTATCTACTTCAAAATCTAAACTCGTAAACAATAATAATAAAAAAATTTGAATTGTTTGAATTTTGTACTGAACTGAACTGTCTGTTCAAGTACATCCGTGCACTTGAAATGCCTGAAGATGCCGAAAGGCGAAACCCGGGTCGCTAGCGACAGAACTCATGGAAAAGTAAAAAATTCAAACAATTCAATATTTGATATTGAAATTCCATCAAGCACTCTGAGTCGAAATCATTTAATAATAAAGACAAGTTTGGGACATTTAGTTGTTCAATTCTTAGCCGTCTAATTAAACATATAAATTGCCGTGATCAATCGATGGAGTCCGAGTACTCGAGTTTCGTTACTCTTGTTTGGCGGTCGCCATTTTGTTCTAGACGCCCATTTTATGTTCGATATGTTTTTTTATTAAATGTTTAGCTGCCTTTGGTGTGCCAAGAATGCGTGTAGCATCTATGAAGAATCCGGCCAGTTATGCGAGGTACGCCCGTATAAGTGTTTCGTCTTAATATTTTAATGTGCTGGCAAAGGTGTAATTTTGTATGTAAATTCGGGAACGCGCTGGCCTCAGCCGAGTGGTAACGTACAATACTTACGAACGTCGGGCAGGTGGATCGCTTTGCTTGGGTCCTACGATGCGTTATGGGCTGTTCTAAATTTATAAAAGGATATATATCAAAATAAGTTAAACACTTATGATGCAGATCTCGTGTAGATGCTTTATGTTTTGTAACTTTTCGATATGGAAAAAGCGTATAGTTATGAACTAATTTATAATAACTACATTCCTTCTAAATTTGAAAATGTCGTATTTTTTAAATTGTCTTAATTAAAGATCAGTCTAAAATCTATCTTTTCCTGGATTCGTTCGCGGAGTTTTCAATCGAATCATTGAATAAAAAATTAAGAACAACTTTGATTATTTCATATCTTGTGTTATTTTTTATGACTAGGTATGTACGCTCCCAACTTGTTGTATATAAACTCCTCACGGAGTCAATCTCAACATGTTTATTTCTACGATAATTTATTGTTACTCAGTTACTCAGCCTCTCTTTTTTGAAGAGAGTAGGGATTGAATGGATACGAAGATTAAGACAGGACTAGTTGTTAGCTAATCGCTCTCCGTTCTCGTCACTTTTTGCGATCGGAAAGGTGAGAAGGGATTCAAACAACACAAACACCCATTGCCTTCGAAAAGAATCGATTTATCGACTGAAAAAATCAGTTCGTACCAGGACTTGAACCCGGTTGTCCGTCACCGTAGCCAACGACGTTGACTACTACACAGCGTACCGGGTATACTATCTAAGTATGAGAAAAGTTGCTTAAGTAATGTCTCTGAAATTTTCAGTTTCTTTGGTTTAGCGGCAAGACCTTTGTCCTAGCGATAAGATGGGCCCTGGTTATTTTTCAATTTAAAAATATATCTTGAATATGGTTGTATGATTTTTTCGTTTGTGTTGTTCTCGACTGATTCATACAAAATCATTTCGTATGACATTCACAATTAAAAATAATTGGCGCATTGGCAGTAGCTGGAATGCCATTTTTTTTTATAAAATATCATAAAAATAAATAATAATCGTAGAAATGTTTTTCAAACTTTGAGATAAACTCCATTAGGAGTACCTACACATAAGAAGTGGACACGGTAAAAAATAAAGTAAAGTTTATGAAATATGTTTGTTCGAGGCACGGATGTTCGGGTTTCAATGCGTTAGTGAAAGCTTAAAGATTCGGGTAAATCACTCGGTATCTTTAATAGCATTAAAAAAGAGTCTCGCGATGGTTATCGGAAATTAGTCGGAACAAAGGATTCGACAACGTTCGTGTCTTGGTCGGTTCATGGGTCTTCATGATTTATTGCATGATACACTAATGACTCTAGAATGTTTTTTTAAACACACTGACAAACTGTGCCCGAAATATGGATAGAAACGAGAGTTTTGTTATTAATTTCACACTGTAAAAAAAGGCATTGACAAAGTGGTAAAGTATATTTTTAAATAACGGTCTATCCCAATGTGGAGCATTTCAACACAGCTGGTTGTACAGTGGAACTCCGATCTTACGTTCTCGCCAGTGACGGCTGGTGACGGGGTGTTGGGGGGTGCAATGGAAGATTCAACCATTTTTGCAAGAGTTCTTTCCTATTCATTGGATTTTAAAACACTTCTATAGCATGGACTTTCAATTCAGATGTTCGCAATACCAACAGTTTCTCTTCCGTAGTACGGAAAAATAGTTGAATCTTCCTTTTGCACCCCCCAGCACCCCGTCACCAGCCGTCACTGGTTCTCGCATTATACGTTTTCCCGCGTGGTGCGTTCATTTTCTATAGTCCCGGCATTTAGTTCATATTTAAAACTTTCCCCGCATTCATCGTTTCCCGCATATAACTTTTGTTTTATACGGTCCCTTGAAAAGCGTAGAATCGAGGTTTCCCTGTATTCTAGTCACTTATGGAATCGTTAGTTGCTAAATATTGTAAAATGGAGAAATGAAAATATCAGGGCTGTGGAGTCGGAGTCGGAGTCGTCACGGCGATTTGGCCGGAGTCCTACTCGGAGTCGGAATTTTTAAAAAGTTTGAACTTTTTTATTTTTGCATATCTCTATATATATAAAAATCTCGACACAAATTTTTGTCGCCGAACTCCTTCGAAGCGGCTGGATCGATTATTATGAAATTTTGTATGTGTATTTGTTAGATATGAGAGAAGGTTGTAAAGTATATTTCATACCGCTAAGTGAAGGAAGTTCTTATCAGAACGTATTTTAATATTTCTGACATCTGTCATTATTTATTATTTTTGTTGTTGAATCACAGACGGCGCTATCACGCGAGTGATGTTTGACATTTCATGTCGCGCGTGAATGAATGACTTAATTCAGCTAATACGTAAACACATCTATTGATTCTGAGGCGGTACGAAGTTCGCCGGATCCGCTAGTAATATGTAAAATTTGGCTATTGGCCGGATTGGTAGGGTTGATATTTCATTGAATACACATAAATAAGAAAATAACACATGTGACGATATTAAACTTTTTTAGTTGTGTCGGAGTCGTGGTTTTGGTAAATGCTGTAGTCGGAGTCGAACTTTTTTTTACCGACACCACAGCCATGGAAAGTATACAGATTTAACTTATTTATTGAAGAAAATACATTACAGCTTATGGCAATGCGTCATGTAGATTGTAGATTGTAGTTGACAACTATATAAGAATAAGTCAACCGATTGAGTGAGAACAAAATCAACTACTATACATAAAAAATAGTATTCCTCTGAGCTCAGTCACGCCAATGTGAAATATGTCGACATCCGAAGCAATACCGTTTAAAATCGTTAAAGCTTAGGAGGGACGAATTGTTATCAAATCATGTCAATGTGGGACACATCCTTTAATTTACTCTTGAAATCCGTGTGTTTGTAAATTATAATCATATGAAAATAATTGACTATGATTCATATAAATCATTAAATTTCAACACGGTGAAAAAATAGCAATGTATTTTAGTCGTACAGAAATTATATTATACTAGTATTGCTACCCGGCGTCGCACGTACTAAGCGACCAATAATTATTTAATGTTATATCATTCGACATAATTATATTACAAAATCTAACATCCAAAATAGAGTTGAAATAAAATCACAAACTTTATATTTTAAAACATTAAATTTGATGTGGTAACTAGTGCATGTAATAAATGGATATGTGATTTTGTTGAATTTAATTCTCCTCTATAATAAAAATAATAACACATTTTTAGTACTTTTTCCACATGAGATTTATTTCATCAGGACCGGTTTCGCTCATGGCGAGCATTATCAACTGATAAGGAATACAATAAAACAGTGATATTTATGTAAAAGTTAAGTATGAAAACAAGGTATGACAAACAATTGGTAAAACAACTAAGCAAATAAATTAAAGCAAATTATAAGAAAAATAGACTATAAATAAAATGTTCAAGACCTCTTAGCAATGCAAAACTAACACATAAAAAATCAATTAAGTATGAATTAACATTAACAAATTAAAAGCCCAAAATTAAGTGCATAAACTATAGAATCCTGCATGTTATTGATAAATCTTTAAAACTAGATAAATTAGAAATCCTTGAAATAAACCGTTATAAATTTATTCTCAATTCTAATCTATTCCCCTGAAACCGGTCCTGATAAAATAAATCTCATGTGAAAAAAGTACTAAAAATGTGTTATTATTTTTATTATAATGCCTTTCTACCAAGTATTGACAGTGAACACCTTAAAAGTGATTAATTCTCCTCTACTTTAATTTTTTCTTACCATTTTTAAAGTTTAGCGGACAATATGCACACTTGCTGTAAATTAATAATCTTGACACCACGACTGTAACACACATACGTTACCAACGAGATATTGCGGTTCTCGAATTATCTGTTAATAAATTACTGATAAAACTATAGACACTAAACTTGTAAGTGCTTATATATTTTTAACTTTAAAATACGAAAAGGGCTTTGATAATTTACACGAATTATTTTCATAAAGTGAGGTCTTGTCATGCTATCGTCTAAAAAATGATTTATATCAAAATCGCTGAAGTATTCTACTGACGTTTTGAATTAGATATACTTTGATTTATTGCAGTGCTTTTTACACTCTAGTCTAAAAATTAAAATAACATAAATGGAGTTAACATAATTGTGATAGTTTCCAAGCATAAATCAATATTGATGTTACAATTTAAAATAGAACAATTATTTCGAGTTTCTTGGACGCATTCTTTGCTATTATTAACTTGTTTTAAATAGAGTTACTTGTGGATAGGAATTTTTGTATTTGAAGGATTGACTAAACAAAAGCATTAAATTCGTCGATACTAATAATTTGACGACACTTTGTATCATGGCGACCTTTTTAAGAGCTTTGCTTATTGATTCTTATTCTTTATCCACTTCCTACTGTATTTGAACTTAGACTAACCATATAAAAAGAAATATATATATATTTTGTGTCAGAAACATCAATATTTCCATTGGCCAATACATTGACCAATTTATAGTTTAAGTCAACTATGCGACATTGAAGTTGGAGGTTTTTCCAATAAAACCTGACGATAAAATGTTGCTAAGACTACAACATATTGATAATTTATACTATTTTTTTATAAATGTGTGTGTATTTGTATATGAAATGATTATATAAATATTTTTCTCTAAAGTTTTCGCAAAACAGCCTTCATAATTCTGGTCCAAATGCAATACGGTGCTCCAACATTGTTAGTTGTTAGTCGCGGATAAAGATTGATCTTTGGGAAACAACGCAAACTTTCCGCCATTTGACATATTTAATGATTAAATAATATTATCGACGATGCATTGAGATACTAATATTGACTTTATTATGGGTAGTATTGGATATTTTGACCGTAATGCGAGTGGTTAATATATTCACCAAATTTGGCCTTTGCCCTATAAAGGCTTAAAGGAGTATGGATATAATTTTGGTTCAAACAGTAGAATAAATTAAATTCAATATAAAATTTTAAATATAAAATAACTTTGATTATTCCACATATTGGGTTGACTTATTGTGACATGCGTTTCGCCTCTTTCGTAGGCATTTTTGGACTTACTATCGCAACGTGTAATAATAAAGCAAGATAATTTCAAAATTATTTCAAAAAATTCAACTATTTACCGGATGACAATTCATAAATGGAATATTATCCAACCAAGTTTATTTTAGGAATGCTGTCATTTCACTCGCTTGAAGCCCGAAGATTAATTTCAATATTAAAACATTTTTCTCTTCTTCTTCGGGGCCAAGTTGATAACCCTGACATCCTTGAAAATTTAAATTTGCAAGCACCCAGCTTTTACCTACGTGGTCGTAACAAAAACAAATCAATTTTCTTTGTCAAAACTTGTTTGTCACGTAGGTCTTTTGAATCTCCACTTGCAAGGGCTATTCGGCTGATAAATGCGCTGCCTGTTGATGTGGACATCTTCGGCAGTGAACTTGATGCTTTGTTAAAAAAACTTGTATTATGTAAATAATATGTTTCTGTTCTGTTTCTTATTTTTGTGTAAAATTTTATGTAATTTTTATTAATTTGTCAAATGCATGGCGCATTGGTGCTTGCTGTATAGCCATGTATTTTATATAGTTTTTTGCCAATAAATAAATAAATAATGTTGAATTACATTCAGTAATATTTACCTACTCCTTTAATGGAGATAATATTTTTTTCAGATTAAAAAGATACGAGCATTTGCTGTTTCAGATTGACTTGAGTTCATGTCATTTGACTTTAAAATATCTGAATAACAATGTTGAAATTTGTAGGGTCCATGGCGCTGTAGTCAACGTCGTTGGCTACTGTGACGGACTTCATGGGTTCTAGTCCCAGATCAACCAGCATTTTTTTAATCGATTCTGCTCGTAAGCAAGTGTGTTGGTGTAGTCAAAAAATTCATCCCCACTGATCCGATTCTATAAGGGGTTATATACAGTTAGACGGCCGAAAAAAAGTGAATTTTCTAGAATTTTTTCTGAGAAAACTTTTAAATTTATTGATCCAAAAATTTATACACATATTATGGTATCTTTTAACTGTATTTTAAGACTTAGTATTAGTAAAAATATTTATTTGAAAAAGAGCTACAGCTGATCTCCAGGAGCTCCTCTCAAAAAAGAGGTTTTGCGGTGACCACTATATCTTGGAACTGAATCATCTGAAATTAAAAAACTAAACAGATTTCGTTAAAATAATGTTAAATCTAGTAATTAATCGAAGGAATAAGCAAAATATTTTTTTTTGGCAAAATGGCGGTTTTTTAAAAAAAAAAATCGATTCTTCACCGAAATTTCGGCCTTAAATTGTTTATAAAAAAAAAAATATTTATCGCAGAGAAAAAATCTTCGATTAATTACTAAAAAATATATTTAAGAAGGTCGTGTTAAAATTTGAGACTAATCGGCTTAGCCGTTTTTGAGTAATGTTGGTCACCGACTTTGAAAACACCATTTTGAGAAAAACGCGTTTAAAGTTTGGAATGCATTTTACATGGGATAAAAAAACTCTGAAACGCCTTTTCTAATTTGCTTGTAACTTTGAGAATATTCACCGGAACGATATGAAATTTTCTGTGTGTATTCTTAAATATATGTACATTAAGAAAATAAAATAAAAAAAAAATCGATTTTTTGAAAATTCTAACTGTATATAACCCCATAAACTAGGAATAACGAGAGCGATATAGTCCTGTCTAAGTCGAGTCATTTATTTCTCAACCCTAATCGAACCAAAGAGAGGTGGAGCGGCTGAGTAACAAGCAGTTCTCGTGAAAGAAAGTGTGATGAGATACCTTCAATAGGAAGCCATATGCTCTAGATTGGGAGCGAATATGAATTTAAAAAAAAGTGTCGACCTTATGATATCCTAATAGAGGTTCCATTAGAATTTTAACACATATTTTTGAGCTTTTATTCAAGAACTGCTGCTCTACTTCTACTACGTAAGGGGTAATAATTAATGGCTAGCTAAACGCTCTCATTGTGCCTCGTTTTTATGATCGGAAAGGTGTAATGCTGTTTAAGATGCCACATACTTCTATGCACCCAAAAAAAATTTCCATATCGATTTGAAAATTAATTTCATTATGTATTTTCAAGTTATAGACTTATCGTGATGCTAGAATTCCTTCCAAAATAGTTCCAGCAGATGTTATCAATTCAGTAAGGATTGTATAAATCACCACTCGGCTATCAAAATTATAATAATAAGGTTGTTTATATTGGTAAAACAGGTCGGTTCTGTTATAATTATATATTGTACGAAGTTGTGGGACCGGGGATAGCCCGCGGGCATTGGGATGAAGGCACCTGCTCTTTGGAACAATATGAAATCTCGAAGTTGGGCACCACGATCTTATTGTTGTAAAATATTCATCATCAGGCATAGAACTGTACTAATTTATTAGATTGCATACTCATTATATTTAAAATTTTAATATTATAACTATGTATCTTATATATAAAACCGAAACGGTGTATGTATGTCTGTGGGTCTGTAATTCCCTTTTGCATTGTTGGTCATTAAGTTTCCATAA
The DNA here is from genome assembly GCA_028554975.1 of Himalopsyche kuldschensis. Lineage (NCBI taxonomy): Eukaryota > Metazoa > Arthropoda > Insecta > Trichoptera > Rhyacophilidae > Himalopsyche > Himalopsyche kuldschensis. The sequence continues at coordinate 3,322,899 of JAHFWI010000025.1, forward strand.
AAACGAATATGAAAGAAAATATGTTTGAATTTTTATCGGCGAAGACATTTAGTCAAAATGTAATAAATTAGTCTTCTACTGAACTTTTCCCGGCTTTTATTATTAATAATAATGTTTATTATTTACGTGAAGGTATTATTTGACATTTCTTTGACAGCAAATTAGATTTTTTCCTTGAATTTGGATATTTTAATGGGCGAGAATGGGGCTGTTAATATATGAAAGGGGCTGTGAAATGTCAATGCCAGTCTGAAATGTTCATTTTAATTCCATTTTAATTGACCTAGACTTTTGAATTTTTGAAAAAAGTTGTTTCAACTTGGCGGAATTTACGCGCCGAGGTGAACATAACCCCAAACTGGTCCGAGCGAAGCCGGGTAGCAATACTAGTTTTTTATAAAAAATAAAGCACGGTTTGTAGTTTGTGACCTATAAATATTGCTAGTAGAATTATTAAATATACTTATTTGATATAAAAATTTAAATAGCTTTGATTATACCACGTATTGTGTTACTAATTGTGACACGTGTTTCGCCTCTTTCAAAGGCACCTTTGGACAAACCATTTCAATTAATAACACAATACGTGGAATAATAAAAGTTATTCTAAATTTTATATGAAAATTAACTTCCACAAAGTTACCGCCGAATCCATCGACAGTACTTATTTGATAGCTACTTTACGAAATCACAGCTCCATAAAGAGTCTATATGCTTCACATAGAGGGAGGTAAAAATATTTACTGTAATCTTGGTACTGAAATTTTAAATAATATATATGACAATACATTAGTGATACAAAACCTTTTTGGGAGAATGGTCAGATAATTAATTCTCAGATATTATAGCTCTCAATTGTTTTTTTTTTATTTTTTATTGTTTTACAATGCCCGTAAAAAGTTCTGATGAAAAATAGGTGATTGATATTTGACATATTGTGCCGCATGAAATTTCACTGCGGGCCGCAGATTGCGCAACACTGCTATAGATGTAAACATATTTATTGACCGTTAGAGAGGTCGCCACCATCGCGTGACTAATGTGCAATGCCCGGGTTTCGCCTTTGGGCATCTTCATGCATTTCAAGTGTACGAATGAGCTTAAAACTGAAGAGTACGAATTTCAAACGATATAAATTTGATATTGAAATTCCATCAAGCACCATTAGTCGAAATCCTCAATTATATATTGTGACATTTAGTAGGGGCTTTCTCATTCCCAATGCAGTTGGAAAACAGACGGAGGATGGATTTCTTGGATATGATTGCGTTTTTTTCTGCACTTCCTAATATTCTTGTCACTGCCCACCACTGGTGCTGAAGATGACATTCGACTACGAAGATGAAAACTCTAAGCCCAATAGTGAGTGGCCCAAGTTAAAAACAATAAAACAGTAGTGCCACCGCCATGTTGCGCAACCAGGCCTGAGCAATGCGACCGTAAGGATTCTAAATTTATTCACCGATACGGCTTATGATAAACTGCGCGTAATATTTAATTGTGGGGCTCCAGGACCCCTTAGGGACGTACGGCATCACGGACAGTCTGCCCACATGGTAGAGGCGAGTTTTTCGTTGTTGCTAGTCCTATGGGTTTAATTGTGGTGATATTATTATATGTATATTATTTCTGATAATTAAAGATGTCACTTTTGAGGGTTATTAAAGGGTATCTTGGTTGAATGACATTATATTAAAAAAAATGCTATTTTTTTAAATTATTCCACAGTAAACTTATCAAGATCAGGCCCGGATTTAGATTGTCCACGATAAGCGAAGCCGGTTCTGATCTCAATAAATGAATTGTGTTAAGTTCACTAAAAATTATTGTGTTTCATAATTGCTAAGCAAACCATGCATTGAAGGCAGATAGTTGGGCGTTGGTGATAAATTGGTGGAAAATGATACAGTGGCATTAAAATTTTTCCAAGCAAATAAAATCAATTCTTTCGGTTCTAAAATGAGTTATAAATTTAATCTAGTTTAGTTAAGTGTAGAAATGGTGAAAGACCTATCAAATTATAACATTATTTGTTTAGTGCGGATAAACAGATTAAATGGCATTAAATCTGTAATAATTTATCTTTGAAGTTATATGCAAATCTAGACTAATAAAAAAATATTCATTCTGAATGTGTTTACATATGTTTTTCCCTGGCAATTATGGTTTTTCCGATAATCCAGATTTTTCCTTATCCAAACTACCTTCTTCCCCAATTATTCCAGATAATCGAGGTTCTACTGAACTTACAAATATATTCTGTAAACATCAGGACCGGTTTTGATTATTTAACTTTAAATCATCGTGGATAAGTCTCGCTTTATATTTGAGCGACTATACTCGTCATTGGTGTATTCTGTTGCAAGTGGAATTGTGCACCTTCAGTAAGAAACGAAGTATTAATTATACGATGCTTTCGCCTTTGGCTATCTTTCTACAACAAGACGTTAGGCGTACCATAAATATTATTATTAATCAAAAAACAATCCATTTCACGGAAATTAATAACTAGCTGTTACAAAGTTGCTAAATGAATGTGATTACAATGATTATTGTTTTTTTTTTGTAAGAAATTAAGAGATTTGGGTGTCGTTTTTGTTTATTTATTAATAATATTTGTATACCATTTAGTAGAAAGGTGCTATGTATCATTGATAAAAAAGTGTAGAGAGGCAAGAAAAACATTTTAACTGTTAAAAAACATGTATTTATTGTTGTCAGTGAAATTATTATGCACATCATATTACTCTCCATAAGCTACAATTTTAAATACGGTGAGAAAAATAACATTGTACTCTAATTCTACAGAAAATTCTGTAGAGTAAAAATTCATTGTTATTTTTCTCATCGTTATATAATAGAATTCTACCAAGTAAATGCCAAGTCAATCAACAATTTTAAATGATCACTTTTAAGGAGTTCACTGTCAATTCTTGGTTTAATGGCATTATAATAAAAAAAATAAAACATTTTTAGTTTTTTAAATTTTCCACATAAAATTTATTAGATCAGGACCGGTTTCGCTCATGACGAGAGAATGATCAGTTGAGTAAGTACTAAAATTTTTTTATTAATTTGAAATGGTTTGAAATTTCAGAATTTCCATAGAATTAAAAAACATTGTTACTTTTCTCACCGTATTATAATAGAATTCTACAAAGTAAATGCCAACTCAATCAACAATTTTAAATGTTTTGAATTTTGTAATTTTTCATGAGCCTTGTCGCTAACGACCTGGGTTTCACCTTTCGGCACCGTCAGGCATTTCAAATGCACTTATGAACTTGAAGTGACCTTCAGTCGAAATTTCAAATTATAAATTACAATACTTAAAAAAAAGCAATGTGATAATAATGGGTATAAAAAAATTAATTTAATATCAAACTTGAAAAACCGTGAAATTTGAGGCACTGCTGTCTGTTGATGGACTGTATGAAATTTTATACAAATTTTGTACTTTTGAAGCCATAGCCCATTTTCTATTTAACGAATGATAGCACTTGTGACGTTAAATATGTAGTTTTGCTGTTAGAACTTTATTTCTCAACACTGATGTGAAATGTCCATCATGTGGTCAAGACTTTTCATGTTCTAGTTCCTTAGCGAAACATTTCATTCATACAATCATTTTTTTTCAATTTAAACCTTCTAAAGACGGTCCGTGAAAAATAGCTTGTGATCCGACGGGGGGACTAAAAATACCCCAGTGTTTTGGCTTTATTGGCATAGATTGCATTAAAAAAATGTTATATTATGCTTTAACGAATGTTAATACATCGTTCTAAAGAAAATATAAATAAAATCAATAATTTTCCTATAAACATTCATATTTTAAGTCGCACTTGAATAAGACAGCCTGGCGCGCTCATGTTTATTCCAAAGTGGCGATATCAAAACTGAGAACGCGACCCCTTATCTACACCTTTTAATGTAAAAAAACATCTATTTGATTTGAAACGAACGTTGAAAGAGGCGCGTTTGGGATAAGATAATGTTATCTTATCGCGTATCGGCAGTGATGTTTGAATCCTGGCAATTGGTAGCGACAATATATATGGTTTTCGGCCAGTAATAATCTGGCTTATTTTCTTTTTTATTGAATTGCGACGAAACTAGTCGATCAAATTATCTTTTTTTCAGCAAAAGATGTTTTCAATAATGATTTAAGAATGACAAAAATTTACGTATGACTTTTTCCAAAGACACCTCAACAGTGAACATCACTTCTTGTAATGGCAGAGAATTGTGCACGCCTGATCTAAACCAATATTATGTGGCAAAAATTATTTGTTACGAATTAACACAATGAAGCTCACTTTTTTCACTCAGTAAAAGTGTTCTAAATATTAAATAAAGACAATATTATTTATAGTGTTAGAATTAAAACCGTAGTATATATAGGGTATTTCAATAGGGACGCTCAAAATATGTTACTTTGTCCTGCTGAGTAGATTATTCATTGTTTAGTGGCCAAATTTGAGTCAAACTGTTTGGTAAATAATCGGCCAACACCTACCTGTACGTCATCAAAATACAATATCTGGTGAAAACATTGCTGCTGTGTGTGAAAGTGTACAGGAAAACCCAAGGCAGCTTATTTCTCGTTGTTCACAAAAACTTGGCTTTTCTGCGACTTCAACTTGGCGAATTTTGAATCGGGCCTTATGTCTGCACCCGTATAAAATCCAACTAACCAAAGAACTTCAGGTAAACGACCGCAGACAACGCCTGATTGGGTTCTGGAGCAGTTGGAAGTTTACCCAAATTTGTCAAAAAAGTCAACTTTAGCGACATGGCCCATTTTATAATGAATGGATATTGGCAGACATTTGATGCTATATTCCATATTTAATGCCGTAAAATATACTTACAAATGAAATTAAAATTTAGTCGAAATCTCACAAACAACTTGTTTTATTTACATTTCAAAACTAAGCGTCCTTATAAAAAGACCCTTTATATATATACTGTATATATGTACTGCAACAGCCTGTAGCGTTTAAAATAATATGTTTAGTGTAGTTCAAAATGATTTCACTTCAGATAAAGCTTCACTCAAGTATTTTAATATAATTATGTAGAAAAAAACACACATTATTATAATGGATTACCGAGGGAATGGACAGTCGGGTGAGGTGTTTAGATTTTAATAAATGTGCCCTGGGGCTGAATCTATGCGTGATTTTAATTTACAATGTAAAATTGTCACTGGCTTATTATAGGATAAATTTTATTTTTATTTTATAGAGTACTAGTATTGCTACCCGGCGTCGCTCGGACTAAGCGACCAATAATTATTTAATGTTATATCATTCGACATAATTATATCACAAAATCTAACATTCAAAATAGAGTTGAAATAAAATCACAAACTTTATTTAATTTGATGACAGCCCCATTGTCGCCCATTAAAATGTCCAAATTCAAGGAAAAAATCTAATTTGCTGTCAAAGAAATGTCAAATAATACCTTCACGTATATAATAAACATTATTATTAATAATAAAAGCCTGGAAAAGTTCAGTAGAAGACTAATTTATTACATTTTGACTAAATGTCTTCGCCGATAAAAATTCAAACATATTTTCTTTCAAATTCGTTTTTATGGCAACTTAATGACCAACAATGTAAAAGGGAATTACAGACATACATACATACGCCGTTTCGGTTTTATATATAAGATTTTTATAAGTAGAAACTATCAATGAAATTAATTGGCCATTTTAAGATAACCGAGAAACAATATACACAAGGGGTTTAATTGATAAGGCACGTGTTTGAGTTAATATTTTGGCCTCTTAGGATAAAAATTAAGTCGGTCACTGTGGTGTAGTGGCAAGAGCATTGCCCTAGCGATCAGGTTCAATTCCCGATGAGGTCAGATTTTTCAATGAAAAAAGAGATCTTGGGCTGGGTGTATGTAACTTTTCGTTGAGTTGTTCACGCCTGATTCATTATTTATCATCGAATTTATCTCGTATGACTCTCACAATTAAAAATATTTGCCGCATTGGCGTTTGGTGTAATGCTAAATATTGTTTTTAAATTAAAAAAAGTATAAATAAGAAACGTTTTTCGATTTTTGCTGGTTTTGAGTTATTAATGGACACTAGATACAAAATAATATGTTACGTTATGTGTCAAAGTGACATATCAATAGGATAAGTGGATACGAAGATATTTCAATACGTTTATTTTAATCACTTAAAAGCCAAAGTATCGCCTTTAAAGATAAAGAAAACAATATTGTATCTGTTCAAAAATAGATAAAACTGTTTACTGGCGAAACCTGTTTTTTGGCTCTTCAGAAAAGTAAAGACAAATTTGTTAGGTAACTCTGTATCGATTTGTATCACATACTGGAAATCAATATAATGTATGGGATTACAGATGACACCAATACACCATGATTTTGTCAAATATAATAAAGATAGAATATAACATATAACAATTTTTAAAAAATATGAACATAAAAAACCCAACAAATTAAATTAACATAATAATTATAAGCGTAAAAAAACTTTGAAAACAAAACACCAAAGTTCACTGCTGAAAATGTCCACCTCAATTAGCAGTGCATTGCTCAGCTGAACAACCCTTGTGACCCGTGACTTAAATGACCTACGACACAAACAAGTTCTGATAAAAAAATTGTTTGGTTAAGACGGGCTTTGGTTACGACCACGTAAGTAAGAACTGTATTAAATATTTAATGAAAGATACGATAATCTTGTATAGGTCTGTAATATTTGCACATTTGTCTCAATACCCGCTCCCTTTTCTGATCGTACATACATATGTTCGACGTACGGCACATGCAAGATTCCCCGCCTTCCTACTTCTTCCTAGGTCATCCCATCGCCCCGTAGCTCTAACGATGATGATGATCATAATAAAAAAAATGGTATTTAAGTTTCTTATGGAACCAAAAATGTGCGTCGATATCTTTGGATCTACTGAGGCCGTTTTCAGGGTTCGTCTTACCCAAATGCGGTACCATAGTAATACGTTTTAAATTATTGACACCTCAGGCGCTAGAAAAATATCTAAAATGCACGACCATTATCCAATAAAGGTGTTTTGTACATGGGAAATATCAAAAAAACTGCAGCGTCAATGCATCGACAGGTAAAAAATAACGATTTGATTAATTGTACATGTTTTTACACCAATATCAATAGTTCAATCAAGTTTACGCAATCGACAAGATGATTTTTCGTACATATTATCTTCTGTTTCGTTATAAAGCTCAAACCAAAGATTACAACTTCTGCTTTATTAATTATCTATTAATGTATAAAATTGATAATTATTAATTAACATATGTCTGTAGGCAATTGGTAAACGTTCTCGTGATCTAATCCTACTCGATAACGCGGTCATATGTTATGAAATATGACTCATTGTACGTCTGTGTATCTACAACAACAACAAAAATGAATCGGATTCTGAATGTTCCAGAAATAAATCTAGAGCAGGCATGGGCAACCTTTCCTAGGTCTGGGGCCGGATTGTCATTTCGTCTTCGAGTCAAGGGCCGGACCAAATTACTACACATTCATCATAATTCAATAACACACATTGCTACATCTAATATATTTTTTAATTATATAATGAATGACGTAAAATTAATATTACTAATTTCAAAATTTAGTGTGGCTGAATTACGAGAAATTTAGTGTGGCTGAATTCTCCATATCAGCGATGATATTGCTTAAGGATAATCGCATAGAATTTCCGAGATTTTCATTTGTTATCTTCGTTCGAATTTTTGATTTAGTGTGTTTCATCCTCGAAAAAAACTGATCGCGCGTATATGTTCTGCCGAAAATACAAATGATTTTTCTTGCAAATGCGTGGAAATTTGTATATTTTTCATCCACCAAATATAAGTTATAAAAAATCCTCAAAGCAATGTTGTTAAATTGTGGCTTTAGTAATAAATCCCCCTAAAGCTCAAAAAGTTGTATCTGCAAATTTGATGGCACATTTTTTACATCTGAATCTATCAGACAAGCAAATATAGCGAATATGGAGACTTTGTTTTGGAAGTCAGCAAGCCTTGTATCATATTGCTCTATTAGTCCCTTCAGTTCATCACCATAAGAATTACAGTCGTGCCAAAAGAAATCCGAAACAGCCGTTGAAGCCTTCAAATCTCACATGTTTTTCAAAATATGGCTATTAGTTTACTTTACAATCGGAAAGGAAAAAAATGGAAATCGGTAAAGATTTGGAAGAAATTTTTGCAAATGAATAGAATTGTGAAGTGTTCGCGGATTTCTATTCCCACTGTATATGTTTTGTTTGTATGATCTGATACACTAGGAAAATGGTTTAAAAAAAAAAATCTTCCCTGGAACTATTAATTTCTTTTTCAATTATTTTGCCCAGGGCCGGAAAAAATAGCCCGGCGGGCCGGTTGATGCCCATGTATGATCTAGAGATATATTTTTCACTAATTAAGGATTCAAACGATCCAATCTCTTCCAGATATGTATGTATTTATACCCATTCATAGCATTTTCAGTGTTAGCCTCAACAGCACTTAGAAAAAAGACTACTTAATGAAATAGTGTATATTAAAATGATAGGCTGGTGAGAGGCAACGTACGTATGATATACTACTCCGGTTTGGCGACCTCACCTGTAAAATATAATATATGATTAACTCACAAATATTCCATATCTAATATCTTATTGTTTGTTAAACAAGTATTTCCGACGTGACGCTTTTTTCCAGAACGACCGCGATATTAAATTAACAGCAGCCAGAATAATATTAGTATTGTCCACATTGTTAATCCAATAAATAGGATCAGAATACTGAAACATTCGACGATTGTGGGAACGCCTAATCTTGTATACAGTGCTTAAAGCTCTTGTCTCACGGGATGAAGCTTTACGTATACAATTACATTATTCCTGTTCGGAAATCAAATCCAATAAAAGGATTATTTTATAGTACAATGTATATTTGAGCAAGTTGGCTGGAAACGAGGTTAGCTACTTTTAAAATGAATCTAAGCATTTAAATTAAAACTATTCACTTCCGAAGAAGAACGGGTTCTAGTTGGAAGTAAGTTTCTTAATCACTTTTAAGGTGTTCGTTGTCAATATTTGGTGAAATAGCATTATGATAAAAATAATTAAACATTTTTAGTACTTATTCCACATTAAATGTATTAGATCAGAACCGGTTTCGATCATAGCGAGCATTATCAACTGATAAGAAAAACAACGACAGTGATGTTTATACAAAAATTTATCAAGAATTACAGGGTATGAAAAACAGTTGGTATTATAACTAAGCAAACAAGTTCAAAGTAAAATACAAGCAAAATCGACTATAATTAAAATGTTTTTAAGAGGTCTTCTAGAGCAGTGGTTCTCACGTAAAATTTAGCTGTGGCCGCATTAGGAACATCAGTGGTCTTACGAAAATGTCTGGTGGCCGCACCAAATTGCTTTTTTGACAAAAATACCTAAGCATGTATGTATTTGAGTTTTTGCGAACTGTCTATTCTTGATGCACAATACAATGCACCCAAAATATTAAATTTCAGTGTCATTTTTGACAAATTAACTTGTAAAAACACATTTTTATCAAATATCAATATAAACTATCAAGCTGTTCGTGGCCGCAGAAAAATCCTCCGGTGGCCGCACATGAAAACCACTGTTCTAGAGGTTCTTGGGAGGGGTCTGGTTTTAAGTTTCACTTTTAAGGTGTTCACTGTCAAAACTTGGTGGAATGGCATTATATAAAAAACAGTAAAACATTTAGTATTATAAATTATTAATTTTCTAAAGTTTTCGTTTTAAAGATGGGATAACAAATGGACGTATTATCAACTAATCGTTCTCTCTTCACACAGTTTTCAAGATTTTCAATAATAGAATAACGTATTGCCTATTAGAAAAATACAATGTATGGCATTAAAGCTGATGCCAATGTGATGAAATAATGTATAATGTGAAACATCCTCTTTTTGACCATCTCAATCCTATTGAACTTGGGATGTTTTCGACATCCAACGACACTTAATTACCCGAGGATAAACTGGATAAATAATGCAACTTATCATGAATAAATAAATGCGATCTTGGAATTATTTTAATTGCGCATTTATGCTCCCTGTCCCCCCCTCTTTAATATGTTTATAATAATATTATTATCCTGCATGCATAATTACACGGCAATCGGATGCGGTGGCGGCTAAGCCTAAGCGCCCGCCTGTCAAGCAGCAGACCACAGGTTCGATACCTTATCGCGTCACTAATTTATTTGCATATTTATTTTATCTTATTATGCTGCGTTCACCATAAATTATAATAAAGTTTTCTATAATTGGTTTCCACCATAAAAAAATGGCGCTTCTACTTGTAAACGGTCCTTTACTCTTTGCTAGATTGAGAATAAAATAATTTGTATTAAAAAATAGTATAACGATTTTTAAACATTTTTTTTACAAATTTGAATTTTTAAACTTTTCCATGAGCTTTGTGGCTTACGACCCGGGTTTCGCCTTTCGGCATCTTCAGGCACGCCAAGTGCTCAGATGTACTTGATCTGACGAAATTACAAAAGTACCAAAATTCAAACAATTCAAATTTGATATTGAAATTCCACCAAGCGCCCTCAGTCGAAATCCTTAATTTTTTACAGTTAAGCAAATCGAAATACATAACATATGTATTCTTTTAAGTACAATCAAAAGAGAGCTGATTTTGTATGCTTTGCGTTCAGTCACGCGTTGGTCATTGCAAAAACCACACATACTGCTTATGCTTAAATATTTTGATGTTTAATTAAAATTACAGGGTCCGTGGTGCAATGGTCAACGTCGTTGGCTCCCGTGACGGAGAATTTTTCAGATGATTTATAGATTCCGTTTATAGAAGGCAATGGGTGTTAAAAAATCCTTCCCACCCTTTTGATCTCAAAAAGTGATGCCTAGCGATAGTGATTAGCTTACAACTAGTCCTTTACTAGTAATCGTATCGTATCTTCGAATTGAGGACGCAAGAGAAGTTGAGCATCTCATTAAGAAGCAGTTCTCGTAGAAAAACATATGTTAAGATAAACGCCGTGAGAAGTCCATATGCTCCTCGTATGGAGCGAACATAGATTCTAGTTTAAAACAGATAAAGACCGGTTTCACTATGCTACCAGAATGGACACGAATCGAACACAGGCGTCTTTATTTGATATGAAAATTTGCAGGACTTATGCTCAGGTTCATATGACTTCTAGCTGTTTAGACTAGTCGCTCTCACCTAAAAAAAGTATCGTAAACAAAATTATTTTGAGTTTTGTCGAATCATGTTTGTTGGGCTAAAACACTTTGACGATTTCTTATTAAATTGCATATTTTAATTTGTCACTTTCCTTCAAGAATACATCAAATCAATTTGTCACATTTAATAACTTATTATTACCATATCAAACTAAGATGGTGGAACAGAGAAGAAGATGTATTGTGTACCCTGTCTACAAACGGTATATAACCATGATTTAGTGCACGTTTAAAACATAGTTCAGTCGAGGGCGTAAGCCAAAATAGCTATCAACAAATAAAGTCTTTTTATAAGGACAGTTTTGAAATGTAAATAAAACAAGTTGTTTGTGAGATTTGACTAAATTTTAATTTCATTTGTAAGGGCATTAAATATTTTCAAATGTTGGGCCATTCCACTTTTTTGACAAATTTGGGTAAACTTAAGCAATCAGGCGTTGTCTGCGGTCGTTTACCTGAAGTTCCTTGGTAAGTTGGATTTTATACGGGTGCAGAACATTCAAAATTCGAGTTTCGCAGAAAAGCCAAGTTTTGAAAACAGATAAGCTGCCTTGGGTTTTCCTGTACACCACACAGCAGCAATGTTTTCACCAGATATTGTATTTTGATGACGTACAGGTAGGTGTTGGCCGATTATTTACCAAACTGGTTGACTCGGCCACTAAACAATGAATAATCTACTCAGCAGGACAAAGTAACATATTTTGAGCGTCCCTATTGAAATACCCTTTATATAAAATATTTTCTATAGAATTAAAATTCATTGTTATATTTCTCACCGTATTATAATGGAGTTCTACCAAGTAAATGCCAACTCAATCAATCAATGATATTAATTGCATTCGAAATGTTTCATTTTCAGAGTATTTGTTTACAAATTGACTTATAAAACCACATTTCTTTAATATAAATATTAACTATGAAGATGCTGGAGGCCGCACATGATAACCACTGCGGTAAAACAACAAAGGTTTTGTTTTGAAAAATTGATGAAATCCTTGTGAGTTTGTTCACAAAACGGACACAAGACTAAAATTACAACACTCGTATGTATTTTATTTGAATCAAATTGTTGTTTCGAGCTGTGAACTTCGCGAGTTCTTACTTTCAAGAGTCGCTCGATACAAGGGGTGGAAAACCCTAGCGGGCGGGGGCGGGTTGAAATGCACTCAGTTCGAACACCTCCCGCCCGGGGCGCTTCGGCAAACTTTCTCGATGGATGTCGATCGAATAAAATGCGAACTCTACGGTGAAAATAAAATGTAGTCATCGAACCATTTTACCCGGATACAAAATATTACTGGAGCTACACTATCTTTCAACAAAACGCCAAAAACAGTAACTGTCGATGTAATGCAACTCAAAGTAAGAAAGTGTTTGTGTTTATTGAAGTGCTTTCGGAGGCACAATATTTAAGATAATAATTTCAATTTAATTGCACTAACATTGATTGGTATCGATGACATTTGCCGTTCGACGATTGCTGTTTGTCTTTTGCCGATTGTCTATGGTACGACACACGCGCCTTCTACTGAAAGTTAATTGTACTATGCCAAAACCTTTGCGCAACAATACGTTGTCAAAATGAACGGTATTTCAGAGCATACATTGATTTTTATATAAAATACCTACTGTAAGTTAATTTTACTATGCCTATAACCTTTGCACAAGTGCAAGCAATAAGTTGACGAAGTTTTATAGCAATCGGGTGAACAGTATGGCAACGCATAAAATACGAACAAACAAACATTGATTTTTATATATTAGACTAGCTGTACCCTGCGCGCGTTGCTACGCCAGCAACTAAAATAAATTTGAAGGAAAGACATTACACAAATATTCAATTCAATTTGCATGTATTCAATACTCGAGAAATTTGTAAAAAATCGATATCAATTTTTTGGGGGGGATTGTTTGGCGGGGTGGGGTTTGGGGGGCGTATGGGGGGGGGGATGCCAAAAACCTTCGAAGGAGTGAACACGAAAAATTCATAAAGTTTAATAAAAAAAAAATTTGGGGGGTGGAGGTTGGGAAGTGGTTGGGGGGAGGGGTTGGTAGACCAGAAACCATTGCGGGAGTGTACTCAATAAATTTGTAAAGTTTCACATCGATCGGTCGAGCGGTTTAGTAGTCCATAGCGGACATACATACAGACATTCATTTTTATATATATAGATAGATAGATGAGTATATTGCCGGGCTGTGGAATCGGTAAAAAAAAGTTCGACTCCGACTCCGGACTAAAAAATGTTTAATATTGTTACTTTTTTCCTTATTCTCCTTTTTATGTGTATTCAATTAAATATCAACCCTAGCAATCCGGCCAATAGCCAAATTTGACATATTATATGCAAAAATAAAAAGTTCAAACTTTACAAAATTTTCGTCTCCGAGTACGATTCCGGCCAAAACGCCGCGACGACTCCAACTCCAGTCAAAAAGCCCCGACTCCACGACTCCGATTCCGACTCAACAGCTGTGGAATATGATGTTATTTTTGAACATGATTTAAGAATCAATCACAATAATTGTTGTTTTAAATCCCACTGAGGACTTAAACAACCCCTCTCCAGTTACAGGTTGTGTTTTTTAGGCCCCCAAAAATAACAATTATTCACATCATTATCGAAATTGACCCGCCCTCCTCTATTTTATTTCATCCGAAGAGATCAAAGAGAAACCGAATTGTGACATTTGGTTGTGCAAATAAAAAACTGGGCTCGTCAGATTTGACCGACTGTTTTTTTTAAACGAATAATGACTATTTTGTTTATAGTAAAAATAATAAAACAATTTTAGTACTTATAACACATCAAATTTATTGGACCAGGACCGGTTTCGCTCGTGGCGAGCATTATCAACTGATAAGAAATACAACGAAACGGTGAAATTTATACAAAAGTTAAGCCAAAATGTAATAGATGCTATAGCTTGCATTGTTTAGAGGTCTTCAACATTTTAAATGTAGTCTATTTTGCTTCAATTTATTTTCTCAGTTGTAATACCAACTGTTTGTCATACCTTGTAATTCTTGCTTAACTCCTGTACAAATATCATTGTTTCGTTGTATTTCTTATCAGGTGATAATGCTCGTCATGAGCGAAACCGGTCCTGATCCAATAAATTTTATGTGTTATAAGCAAGTATCAAAAATGTTTTATTAATTTTATTATTGCACTGCATCTGCACACTTTTTTTACTAAATTGATTGACCAAAGTTCTAAGATTGTCATAATTAGATCATTAAGATCATTATTTCTCAGCAAGAGTTGTGAAAAAATTTGCTTTAAAAAAGTTTTTTTTTTTTTTACTTGCCCATTGTTGCAAGTGAATCTTAAACAATCGAAACTTCAAGCGCTCAAATCTCAAAACAGTGTCAAGAGCAGTTTATTATATTTATATAATTCACGGCGCATTGGCGTCAGCTGTAATGCCAGTATTGTATTTTTCTTTTTTCCGATAAAGAAAATAAATCAAATACTGTTTAAAGTAAAATGTTACTTCTGAACGACCCCAAAAATTCGGTACGGATTAATTTCGAACAAGAAAATTATTCAAATTGATGCCGTAATAATCACAAATTTTGCCTGCGCCCTCTGTGAGCTTTTTACCCACACTATACATTTGCATTAAAATTGAGTCTAAATAAAGTAGGTTATAAGGCTCTTATCTGGATACAGTCTATTAAACTAAAATGTGTCAATCTCGTAGTGACACCTGTTCTAATGTACAATTCGTAGACGTGAATAACCTGATGACTGATTTTTGAAAAGAAGTGGTTATAAATTCTTTAAGATATAATTTTAAAATCAATATTTTGAAGTGATAAAAACTCTTTTTATTTCGATGATCAGTGGAATAATCGAACTTCTTATTGCAGTTTATTTGTTCTTGCTTATTTTTTTCATGAATGTTTGAATATTCCTTCTTTAAATTCAATATTTTACTGATATAACGTTATGTCAAACCAGCACTGAAATATTACAGATTGCGTAAGAAAAACATTTTTTTAATCGCACTTAATGTACATACATATATAGGGAATGAAGCAGTGACGGCTGGTGACGGGGTGTTGGGGGGTGCAAAGGAAGATTCAACCATTTTTGCAAGAGTTTTTTCCTATTCATTGTTTTTTAAAACACTTCTATAGCATGCACTTTCAATTCAGATGTTCGCAATACCAACTGTTTCTCTTCCGTAGTACGGAAAAATAGTTGAATCTTTTCTTTGCACCCCCCAGCACCCCGTCACCAGCCGTCACTGGAATGAAGTATAGTTAAATTCATTATTGAATAGAACAGGTAAGTCATAACTGTTAAATTTAGTATTTACGCGCTTCCTTCCAAATCAATGAAACTCTCATTAATTAATAATTTGTGTTTTTAGTATCATTAGTAGCATTATTATTGTTTGTTTGTATCTAGCCCTCCTCCCTTCTGGCGACATGTCAAAAGGAAAAATACCAACATCCATTTTGTTGTAAGAATATTAGAATCAATCTTAACCATATAACTAAAGCGACCGTTTGAATTAGATTGTCTTAGATTATTCCACGTCTTGTGTGACTATTAGTGATACGTGTTTCGTATCTTTCAGAAGCATCATCATATTTTCTATATTGCATCAACAAGGTTTGCTGTAGTTGGTTAAGATATTTTAGTTTTATCTTAAAATGAACTTTCCCAAATTAACCACCGAATCCATCGAAAGGTCTAATCATGAATCTTAAAGAAGCGAAACACGAGTCTCTATTTGTCCCACGATATTTGGAATAAACTAAATTTTTAATTTTATAATACATTGATATTCCACAAAACTACCACCGAATCCATCACAATGTAAAGAGGAAAAAAAACCTGTTCGAAGTGGTCTTTTAGGAAAAACTGTGCATAGTGATAAGATATGTAAGTAAATCGGTGATAATCAAAAGATAGTAGATACAAAAAACAAGGGAATGGAAAGATGTTAAAGTAAACGGAGGGGTAGGTTTTTGATGTGTGTATTTGAAATTTAAATTCAAATCTATGATCTGAAGAGAAAAATCTCACCCTCAAGGAAATTATGCTGAAAAAAAAGGTATGCCAATATTGCCGATGTAGAAATTTGTCCCTCTGTATCTTTCCTGTCACCAAACTTAATAACGAATCACTCTTAGATTAAGTGTTAACGATTCAGTCAAAATTTTTAATGAGAGTTAATCTTAGCACATTAATAGAGGCAAATAACATGCAATACAATTAAACTACGATTGAAAAAGCAAAGCTTCAAATACAGAATATTTATGAAAAATATATTTTTAGTATTCATAATAATTCGGCTTACCATACGCCTCGGCTTAATCGGGATTTTCTCGGTTATTGACCACGGTCCCGGTTGTTTTGCGTGACGATGAGACGCGATCAAAACTTCTGACTGTGCTTCCAAATTGAATCCAAAATTCATTGAACCCAAATTTGAAACCGTGACAAGTTTCCACTCGAAAAAACTTCAAAAAAGTTCAACCGAATTAAGTGCTTAGCCCGGTTCTTGGTGAAGTCGTCAGCGTCGTTGTCTTCCGTAACGGACCACCTGGGTTCGATTCCCGTTACGAGTAGATATTTTCAGTCGATAAATCGATTCTGTTCGAAGGCAATGGGTGTTTGTGTTGCTAAAAATCCCTTCGCACCTTTAATTTCCATTACAAAAACACGTAAAGCGGGACACATACCGAGAGTGATTAGCTAACCACTAGTCCTTTCCTAGTCCTCGGATCCTTTCAATCCCTACTCTCTTCGAAAAAAAAGGTTAAGCAACTGATGAACAAGAAGTTCTCGTAGGAAAAAACATGATGAGACAAACTCCGAGTGGCTTCCACATGCTCCAAGTTGGGAGCGGACATAAATATATTAAAGCTACTTCAGATTGGTCCCTTACTGAGTGGTCAACATCGTTGGCTTCCGTTCACGGTGCTGCCTGGCTCAATTCACACGAAGGACAGTTTCGTTAATTAATTTTTCAAATCAATTTTGGACAACTGTTTAAAGTCGTGGATTTGTCTGTGTTGCAAAAAAATAGGTTGAACAACTGAGTAACAAGCAGTTCTCGTAAAAAAAACATGCTGACACAAACTCCGATAGGAGTCCATATGCTCCATGTTGGGAACGGACATGGTCAAAAAATAATTCAGGAGAAACGTATGGTCTTAATCTGGCTTAAATGATCCCAGATATTTAATGTCTGTCAGGAACGTCCGCTTTATTGAAGATATTGTACTGTAAATAAAACTTTTGCATGCAGCGACTTTTATGAAAAAAGTAAAAAAGAGTGGTGAGTTTACATACTTACTAGCTTATTCATGCATTGGCTAGACTTCACCTGTAACAAATATTATATATATGTATGTATCTGTTGAAAAAAATATTTGTGCTAAAAGATGTTAAGAATTTCCACGTGTCGCTGCAAAAATGTAAAATTTAAAATCTGTATCGAGATAATAAAAAAAATACTCCCCCTTTTTAAAAGCCCCTCGCGGACCCATGCCCTGGATCTCAGATAAAACATGAAACCGTGATTGTGGAATAATGCGAGGGTGCGATTTAACCATTTGCCACGTTCCCTTTTCTTCTCTTCACTATTATGGTAATGATTTTCAAGAAGCAGTTGAAATTATCGACGATTTTCCATTTCGAATTTGAAATTCGAGTGACACTTGAATTCCATAAGTTCCAAATTTAAATCCATTTCAACTAAGACGGTGAAAAAGTAGCAATGCATTGGAACAATTAGAAATTAATAGATAATCATCAATCCAATGACGTTCATAATGAGCAAACTAATATGAGTGCATCACCGCTACTCAAAACATTACGGAAGGCTAATGAAATTTTACTTACAATACGGAAAGAAAAATAGCAATGTATTTTAATTCTACATAAATTATTTTATATATTTGTTGATAGCTATTTCGGCTTACGCCTTCGTCAGAACTATGTTTAAAACGTGTATTAGAGATAGCTTATATACCCTTTGCTAGACAGGGTGCCTCCTACATAATCTCTTTCTGTTGAAACCATACCTACGTCACATGAAAGAATTTAAATAAGTTTGATTTATTGGTCTAAAGTAATGGTGGGAAAGAATAATTTGGGTATTTTTGGGTTATTGATCGTGTGAAACCACTTAAAATCTGCAATTTCTAAGTGCATCTATTTTAAATTGTTTTAAGTTTATTGTTTGTTAATGGTTTTAACAGAGGTGAGCTATTAATTGTGATCTGATCGTTAAGAATTTCATTGGACTGATTATATCTATTAATTTCAAGCTGTTCCAATGCATTCAGTTTTAGGCCCTTATTGCAGGAATGTAAACGAATCGGGACCGAATTCGGATTATGTGCTAATTCTATAAGGTGATTTGCATATTGTGAATCAGTTTTTCCATTGTTAAAGGATCTAACATGTTCGTTTGCGCGAATGGATATCTTTCTACCAGTCTGTCCGACATATACTAAATCACATGTACCGCAAGTCATCTTATATATACCGCTTCTATCAAGTTTATTAATCCTGTCTTTACTATTTTTAAGATGTGTACCTAAGTTATTATTGACTTTAAATGCTACATTTACTGAATTTTAAATCTTATGGTAATGAATTTTCAAAAGATTTTGAAATTAAGTTTTTAATTGAATTTAAAGAGTGACGGTTTTCTTGTATTTTAATCCATTAAATAAGTTTTCTAGCTAGTTTTAAACGTTTTTTATATAATAAGTTTGCTATCACCTTTTTCTCATAGCCATTATTACGCGCAATTTGTTCTTAATCAACTACGCGAAATTTTACTTAATCAACTTTCGCAAAAAACTAATTTACTTTTATTGCCACTCAATAAAGAACCCAGATTAGCGTCCACTTTGAGAAATACAAAGAATCAATTTGTTACATTTAATACTTTATTATTACAACAACAAAAAATGAATGTTAGAGCAGAAGGCGTATTGTGTACTTTTTCCACACCAGTATATATATGTAGATAAGTAAATGTATGTTGTAACATTGTTCTGTGCGTTAGCCAAAAAAGCTATCAAAATAACATCTTATAATTTTTGTAGACCTAAAATTTAAAATACATTACTATTTTTTCACCGTCTTATAATGGAGTTCTACCAAGTAAATGAGAATTCAATAAATAAAAAATCATTTCATTTAAAATATGAACTAATTTAATTCCGAAAATCTTACCCGAACCCAAAAATTTTCCGACGTTTATCGAACAAAATTCGATTTATTTTTCGAAAATTTTCATGAATATTTATAAATTGTGCGTAATTTAGATTTAACATAATGGCGCGTACATCCGTAAATAACGCGATATATTAATTCTTAATTTTTATTTGCCCGAGCCAGGCCCGTGCCCGAAACTAAACCTTCGCTACCCGGGCCGCGTTATTACCCAAGCTCGTGCGGTCTGCACCAATAAATAATTAAATGTGCATAGACTTTCGTAAGAAACATTCCATTATTAAATAAACTCTTGTATTTGAGCTAAATTATTGTATATTTTACTTACATATATGGTTGCATGTTTAAAATAATGCTAATGATTAGGGAGGCACTGCTAATTCTATATATATAATATTATAATCTATCGGCCCCCTTTTCCTCATTAGCCATGACCGAAATGTTTAAACAATCCTTATCTGAAATAGCTTTTTAAATGCACAATTTACTTTTTGGTTTATTGTTATATCTTGATGCGATTGGTCACAGGATTGATACACCCTTTATGCGATAGATGCAATTTAGCCAACATGAGCGATATCAGTCATAGAGTAAAAGTTTTTTTTTAAAACAATCAAACTTACTACCGCTATTTTGAACGAGCCTTCATTTGTCTACCTTCTTCTCTTCTTACAAAACAAACAACTAGCCCACTGTAGAAAGAAAATAGCATTGATTGAGTCCAATAAGTTGTCACATTCAATAACTTATTATTACCATATACAACTAAGATGGTGGAACAGAGAAGAAGATGTATTGTGTACCCTGTCTACAACTGTATATATACATGATTTAAGGCAGATTTAAAACAAAGTTCTGACGAGGGCGTAGGCCAAAATAACTATCAACAAATATATAAAATATTTTCTGTAGAAATAAAATATATTGTTATTTTTCTCACCGTTTTAAGTAAATAGCACTCTATTCATTTGAACAAAAAAATACATATCTGATATCATTGAGGATTTCGACTGAAGGTGCTTGATGGAATTTCAATATCAAATTTGAATCGTTTGAATTTTGTACTTTTCCATGAGTTCATGGTTCAGTTCAAGGTCATTCGTACAATTGAAATGCCTGAAGATACCGAATGGCGAACCGCAGATCGTCATTGACAAAACTTGTAAAGAAGTACAATATTCATATTGTATCTGCTATTAATGTGACGAAGATGGAATCCTTTCTGAAATTTCTTTTCTAGCAGTTTTTCTACGACTACTGCTGGTTAACTTTTTTTTAAGAGACTGAGGATCAAAAAGAAATGCTAAGACAGGAGTCCGATTTTGCAATCGCCCTTTTTGAACATATGTATGCGGTGAATAATATCATATATTTATTCTTTGAACAGAAATCTGGAAGCCAATTTACAATAATACCCATTCTGCTAATATGTTTTTTTTCGTGTAATTATTAAATGTATTTCATATACAGCTTAGGTTTTCAAATTTGAACTTTAAAAGATGTATCACGGGGGGGTAACGAGTCCCGTTTTGCATACAAAAATATTGAGCGCTTCACCCTCTTTTTGATGTATCCGAGTATATTATTATTTGTCGGGTATTTTACAATGGGGTGAGCCACTGGTAAGCAACCATTTATTTACGAGCAAGCACCTGAATAAAAAAAAGCTTTGATTAATTACTATTGGCTTCGCAGACAGTTTCAAAAATAAGCTCCAACGAATTCTAATAAAAATAATAACAAATTTTTAGCACTTATTCTACATGAGATTTATTAAGATCAGGACAGGCATCGCGAGTATTATCAATTGATAGGAAATACAAATGTATTATTATTTTTACTAGAATGCCATCCACCAAGTATTTCTATCGTGAACATCACATCACGTTAACTACACTCGTTTGTTTTTCAATAAATTTATTTGAAATAAAATAGTGATAAATAAAATCAGTCATAGTTTGGTTAAAAATGATTTCTCGAAATATGATTACGCAGTGACGAAATGGTAAAGCCCATATATTATACTCAATAACATTTTCTTTTTGGTGTTTATCGTATTTTAATTAATCGTTATTTGAATTTGAAATAGAAAAAAAGCCAGTCTTTAAAAATGTTATTTTTCAATTCCGTGGCCGAGTGTCAACATTGTTGGCAACGGTTGCGGAGCAGCCGGATTCGAATCAAAGTCTGGACTGTGTAAATTTTTTCAATTATTGATTTCAGCTCGGAGATATGGATCCACTTGTCCAATCCTATCTTTGACATCCCTAATCTTTTAAAAAAGAGATTTAAATCAATTGAGTAACAAACTGTTCTCGTAGAAAAGATTTTATTTATATAAGCTGCACTAAAAGTCTAAATTATTCACGTGGTTTGAAATATGTACATACATATTTGTGTAGCTTCATCTTGTTAAAAATCAATTTAAATAATTGAGAAGAGTTTCAAAAAGCTGTTTACTAAAAAGGTTGTCAGGGTTCTGAAATGGGGTGACCATGTTATTACAGACAAGTACCCTACAATGGTTGCCCATATGCCGGGATGAATCGTCTGAAGGGTTGGCCATGGTACCCGTGAACCGAATGCATGAATAGTAATGGTAAAAAACAACCTGAATTTCAAATACATTGATAAATGAAAGAAAATATAGATTTTAAAATAACAAATTTGGTTTTATAAATCTGATGTTTAATCAATGGTAAACAACAACTCAAGTGCTGTCCTTGCTGGAATAATAGCGGAAAATATTGCTTAATTTGCAAGATTGTTTCCTCGACTGGTCATATTATTCAGCGTATATTATTGATTAAATTCGAATCATTTCTATGATTAAACTCCACGGATTCTCAGTATACAGATACATAGGATACTTAATATCACTCTAACGAATTGGCTGAGCAAGTCAAATTTTCTTTTTTTTCTCTTTAAGCACCTTTAACAGCGTGGCAAACTAGGTGGTCTGCATCCACCAAAGGGCGTCAAACATATTTTTTCTTCCCAGACGTGACCGGGAGGCTCAAGGTGAAGAGTCTAGCGCCTGGACACTGGACTTGCCAGTTTATAACTGGACATGGCAAGTTCAACGGCAAACTATTTGGGTTGGGCAAGTTGGCCGAAAGGCCGGATTGCACTTGTGGACACGACTACCAGGACGCTAATCACGCACTGTGGGACTGCCCCGAGATGAATGCCGAACGATCTGAGCTGTTTGCTGCGGTCCGTCCTCATACGGGCCCAATATGCCACGCTGACTTGATCTCAACCAAGGCCAATTTTGAGGCAATCGATAAATTTGCAACATCATATGGGGAACGGGATAATCTTGATTCCTCTTCAGATTCAAAGCGAAGTAGATTAAACTCCACGGATTCTCAGTATACAGATACATAGGATACTTAATATCACTCTAACCAATTGGCTGAGCAAGTCATATTTTTTTTTTCCTTTCTATTTTTCTTCACTTTAAGCACCTTAGTGCATAGTTAAAAGATCAGTCCCGTGCAGCTCTGTCTCAGGCCAAGTAAGTGAGGAGTTAATTCGTTCCTTTTCTTGATCGTATAGCGCTATGGAAGGCGGCTGTGAAAAAAGGCTGCACACACATAACGGAAGGGTGGTGGGAGAACGAACTTGTTCACCCAAATATATATTCAATTTAAAATCGCTTGAATTTTGTAGTTTTCCATGAATTTATTGACCTTTCAGCTCGTGTTTATTTGTGCACTCGAAATGCCTGAATATGCCGAAAGGTGAAACTTAGGTCGTTAGCGGCAAAACTCACGGAAAAGTACAAAATTTAAACGATTCAAATTTTATATTATTTAAGTTTTTTTACGAATTTATTTTCAACGTTAACCGCGTATGCAAGATTCGTAAGCTATAAGGGATAACTTCAAAGCTTATCCAACCAACAAAGTGTAAGTCGCCAATAAAATAGTACTAAATTAAGGTTCGAATCCCGGCGGAGTTATTATTTTGTGGTGTACATAACCTCTAATAATATGCACCAGTTGACGGGGTGTGTTGATTAAATACACGTTTTCCAACAAGTTGTCTCTGTTTGTTTTACAAAATTATTTGTCAGTCACCGTAGGCAAGAGGAACTTTGTTCCAACGAAATAAGAAAGGCAAAGGCTCGAATCCAATTATTATATATGTAGTGTATTTTTGGATTGATGATTTAAGTATTTTTGGAAGTCGCACTGATTTTTATATCAAGCCTCTACCCCAGTGATGCACAACCTGCAGCCCGCAATAACATTTCATGCGGCCCAAAATGACAAATATCAATCACCCCTATTCTTAAATTTTATATACGGTACAAATATCGATTATCTTATCACTTTAAACCATGCGGCCCTCGAATTAACTGAGAATTGATTATCTGGACCTTCTCCCAAAAAGGTTGTGCATCACTGCTCTATTCCCTCAATCCGTCCAAAAAAAAAAAAATCACAACCTCCATTTTTTAACCTTGCCAGCTCCCAGCTTGGAGCATATGAGCCTCTCATGGGGTTTATCTAAACAGTTTTTTTTCGACAATAACTGCTTTCTTTCAGTTGCTCAACCTGTATGGATTGAAAGGATACGAAGACTAGCACAGGATTAGTGGTAAGCTAATCACTATCAGTATATGCCGCGTCGTAGTTCTTTATCCCGTAACCAATGTGTTAGTAAAATTGTAGAATTACCTAAAACAAAAGAATATATTTTCCTTTGATGTTTATTTTATTGTTAATATCATTTCACTACAGATCAACGTAATATATTAATGTCGGGGACGAATTGTGAGAGCTCGATTACCTAATTGGGTTGGTAGAAAGGGTGTTTGCGCCAATGTGTGGAGCGTGGCGAGCGATAGCTATGATTATTGTCAATTGTTAGAGTCGTGACAGTAATTGAAGTCCCTCAGGGGTACGATAGAGCAAATCATATTTTGTGAGTATGTAATACGGATTTAGACTGGTCTGCGGTCGAGTGGTCAGTGTCACTGGCTTCAATTACGTTGTTGACGGGCTCGAGTCTCAGTACGGCCAATAACAGTCAAACCTTCTATAGCGTACTATCATAAAACAAATGCGGCGGTTTTTCATACGTAAATATTTTATATTAAATACAAACATAAAAATGGGTAAAAAAGGCATGCTAACAAACAAAATATATTAATAAAACAAAATATATCTTTTGAGTCTTCGGTTGCAAGGGCTAATCGGCTGATAAATGCGTTGCCTGTTGATGTGGACATCTTCGGAAGTGAAATTGATGCTTGTTTAAAAAAATTTGTCTTATGTAAATAATATATTTCTGTTCTGTTTCTTATTTTTAAAATTTTTGTGTAATATGTAATTTTTATTAATTTGTAAAATACATGGCGCATGGGCGCTTGCTGTAATGTCATGTAATTTATATAGTTTTTTGCCAATAATTAAATAAATAAATTATAGCAAAATCTCACAATTAAAAAAAAGATTTTTTTTTGATTTTAAGTGTCTTCGTTCAATTACTAAAATATTATTGAAAAAACCTTACCTCAAATTTTCAAGATTGGTTGCCTCACCTCCTATAGCGTCTTCTTTTTAGGGGATACGCTATAAGAGGCTTGACTGTGCATGAACTAATTTTCTAATCGGCTTTCTGTGATATTTGACAACCTGCCTTTCACGCTTGAAAGTGGGTGAAAATCCGACCACTAGTCTTGTGCTAGTCGTATCATTCAATCTCTCCCGACTAAATAGTTCTCTTATAAAATCTTCTAGAACAATAAAAACTGCGCATGTGAACGGTGTGCAGATAATATGCATGTGTGAAAGAGTCATTTAGTGAGTGATAGAGCATGCGTGTGGAGCGAATGTTGACACGTGTAACTGTTAGCTTATATCAAATAATGCTAGCAATGAATAACCGTCTTGAGACGATATTAAAAGACGTTTACTTAGTAAATAGCTTCATTATTAAACTTAAATAAATTAAGTACTTAAATTAAGTACTTATACTTAAATAAAAATCCCAGCGTTTAAATGAAATACTAATTTATGCATCCATTATGCTCTTTATTATTATTAGGGTTATCAGCATATTTTGATAAAATTTATGCCTCGGTAATGTTATATTAAGGAAGGCATATAAAGAAGTAGTAAAAATATATTGGGCTATATGATTAACATTAAAAGCGTTTTGGGCCGGCCATTACAACGAACCAGTTGTACGCCACTGGCGATTTAGGAGTCTCTTAAACAATTTCGAACGAGAGTAGTTCGTGGTGCAAAAATATACACACAATGCTATTGGATTCTTTGTAGGGATGTGGAGTCGGGGGTTTTTGGTCGGAGTCGTACTAGGAGTCGGATATTTAAAAAAAATTGAACTTTTATTTTATAACTGCTTGATTGGTTGGTTGATATTTATATGAATACACATAAATAAGAAAGGTAGGATAAAAACATGACGAATTTAAATGTTTTTTAGTCGGAGTCGTGTTTTTGGAAAATGCTGGAGACGGAGCCGTAATTTTTGCGACTCCACAGCCCTAATTATTTGGTTGTAATCAGTTGAATCTTATATATAAAACCGAAACGGCGTATGTATGTATGTGGGTCTGTAATTCCCTTTTGAATTGTTGTTGCAAGTTCAAACAAAAGAATTGATTTCGCTTGCGAAAGTTTCGACGGTAAATTTGTTTCGTTATCAATGTGTGTGTAGAGACTCTAATTACTCGAGTATCGAGTAGTACATTTTACAAAATACTCGAGTACTCGAGTAGTTTCATATGAACCAAAATATCTTATATATAAAACCGAAACGGCGTATGTATGTCTGTGGGTCTGTAATTCCCTTTTGTATTGTTGGTCATTAAGTTGCCAGTTGTTTCAACTTAGCCCGTCTGAATTTACGCGCCGAGGTGAACTGGTCCGAGCGAAGCCGGTTTGAATACTAGTAATTGATAAAATTTAGTTCGATTAGAAATTTATACTATTAAAACATATAGTATAACACCCGATTTAAAAAAAAATGCTTCATTTCAATAGTTCTCCACAACTGGAATTTGCAATTTGTCGAAAAAACAAGCAGTTAATTATGGCACGCGAGGTTCAATGAAGATGACAGAGTAAATATCAATTTGAGCTTTTCGAGTGTCTCATGTAATAGCACACTAACTCTATTATGTCATGGGAACCAAAAGAAAACTAAAAAAATAAGTGTCATTTCAATTCTGTCAGTCAAAATTTCACTTTTATGTAAATCGATGACAACAATTTTTATTCTAGGCCTCGAGCTCGATATTCTTCTGTAGGAATGTAATAGCGGGTAACATTTGGTCCCTTACCCCGTGTCTTATGTGAGCGACGCGAACCGGCAAGCGAATTTCGGCGAATCCAGTCAATTTAAAACGTAGTTGATTAAAGGTCTTATGTGCCACTTCTGGCTAGCATGGCTAGCCACTTCGCAGCGCCAGGTTACGGCGCAGCGATTTATCGCTGCTTGTTTTAGCTCCAATTCAATGTACCGTACCTTTACGTACGGGGAGATATCGATCCAACTATTGTTTTAATATGCACCAATACACGTTTATCTATGAAATTATAACATATATATTTTTATAAGTTGTTTATTTATATAGTTATATTTGTTTGAAAGTACCATATCTAATACCAATGCCTTCCGTGCTGTGCATTTTTCACGTTTTTTTTGTTGCAAATAAAAAAAACGTGATTTTTTTTTAAATTTCCACACGTAGGTATATATCTAGATTATATTTGCATAGTTTATATTTAGAAAAATATTCATATTTGTTATTTTATATTGGATTAGATTGCATTTTCTTGTCAAAATTAAAATTTATGCAAAAAAAATATGTATTTATTTTATCTTTACAATTTTTTTATTTTTTTAAATTGTTTTCTTTGATTCCTTTAAATATAAACTGTTTTTGATGTGTTTTATTTTATTTCAATGACTTAATTTGAATAATGTAGAAAATATAATTGTTTTTGGCAACCCATAAACCATTCCCGTTTTTTTCGAAAATTCGGTCCGTAACCAAAGGGTTAACATTCATCATGTCGGGACGCAAACGCTTTTTATTTGAAAACTGATATCGTGAAAGAAGGTGTCGCGATTTCACGGCAAGCTACCTACCTATCGTTCATTAGAATAATATATCACACTAATCTTATATGTATATAAAACCGAAACGGCTATGTATGTATGTTTGTGGGTCGGGAATTCCCCTTTGCATTGTTGGTAATTGCTATAAAGTTGCCATAAAAACGAATATGAAAGAAAATATGTTTGAATTTTTATCGGCGAAGATATTTAGTCAAAATGTAATAAATTAGTCATCTACTGAACTTATTCCGGCTTTTATTAATATGATAATGTTTATTATTTACGTGAAGGTATTATTTGACATTTCTTTGACAGCAAATTAGATTTTTTCAAACAAATTAAATAAAGTTTGTGATTTTATTTTAACTCTATTTTGGATGTTAGATTTTGTGATGATGTGAAATAAAAAATATGGTTGACACGGCACAAACACACAGTGGATAAACACAAAAGTTGGAATATGTAAATGTGACGAGGACAAGTTGTCTCACAGTGTCAATAAATTGTGTGCTTCTTTGCGTGGTCAATTGAAACAATTCAAATTTGAATATTTTCGTTATTACTATTTTTCATAGTCAAACTAAAACAAGCACCACTTTGGTTTTTGATATTTGCGGGGTGTTTAATTTTAAAATCCCCGTATACAACACTTTTTGCAAACGTGTTCTAAATTTAATCAATTTAGTGGTCGGTCTGACAAGGGCTTGAGTATAGCGATCAACTAATTATTATATAATTTTTGTAGAACTAAAACACATTGATATTTTTTCACCGTATTTTAATGGAGTTCTACCCAAGTCAATGCCAATTTAATTAATATGCTTTTGAGAGTTGGAACTGTTTCACGTATCGTAATACAGATTGAAGCCATTGCTTAAAATTAACTTATAATTTGTTATTTTTGTAATGCACATATATATTAAATATACATTTTTCAATAAATAAACGATTATGATATCTTTTGTTTCTATTGTCCGACATTATTTGGCGTCCATTTGTATGTTAACTGAGTAAAATTTCTACATCTGTCATAATATGACGAGGCCCGCCGCGTCAAGATCGTTTCAAAATATCAAATCAACCGATCGCGCGAAGTAAACATATGCGGTAACGCGCGGCAACGCGCGGTAAATCGTCAACATAAGACGCTCTGGTGAACTTGGACCGTTTGATATTTGCAAGCGATTTGCGCGCGCAATGAGTCAAACACTTCGATGCGACTTACGACAATTTGTTGAAGTTATTACCTATGCCGTCCTGACCGCATCGCTTCGTCTACATATGACACTTGCATGGGCGAGGACCGTTTGATATTTTAAAACTCTGCCGCTTTCAAAGCTGCGCCGGATCGCCTCGCCGAGATTCGCCCAGCTAAGACGACCCGTTAGAGTGGCCAATTTACAATGAAATATTTATTTTTTCTCTCTCTTCTGATGGTCTCTTCAATGTTTTCATGTTTTTTCAAATTGTAAAAGCAAAAAACTTATAATTTGCGATGTACATAAAAAGATATATAAATAAATGGCATTGCAGCCAATACCAATGCGCCAAGTATTTTAAATTTTGAAAGTCATACGAGATAAACTCGATGAGATTTTTTTATAAATCAGCCGAGAACAACTCAACAAAAATGACATACACCCATGTCCAAGATGTATTTTTCATTAAAAAAAATCTTACCTTGTCGGGACTTGAACCCAGGCCCAACTGATCGCTAGGGTGAAACTTTTGCCACTAGACCGACTATTGACCGACCGATAATTGTCAAATGTATGGCGTATTGGCGTCAGTGATTTGGCATGTGTTGCATTTTAATCAATAAATAAATAGATAAATAAAGACTAGTAATTATTTGGTCAGTTTCTAATTCGATAAATGGTCAGTTACAAATTCTTAAAACGGTCAGTAATAAATACTTAAAACGGTCTGTTAAAGATAATAAATGGTCAGTTAAAAATTATAAACGGTCAGTTAATAATTAATTTTGGGTCAATAGAACATGTCATAAATTTACCTCTATGGTCGTAATATTTGATAAAATTCACAAGCTGTCAAACTAAAACTTTTTAAAAATAACTGACCATTTAAATTAATTACTAATCGTTTTTAATAAATAACTAACCATTAAAATATATTACTGACCGTTTTATTTAATAACTGACCACATTCACACTGATACACTGACAACTGGACGTTAATAATATTAACTGACCATTTTGATTTTTAACTGACCATTTATTTATTTAACTGACCAAAACTTGAATTAGTTACTGACCCATCAAATACATGCCATAAATAAACACTGAGCCTGCGGAAAATACGCGATGCGTAGACAGAGAGGGAGTCTGTATGTTAGTGTAAAAATAATGTTGCGTGTAACACTGCAGCATGATGCATAATATTACCAATAATAGTATACACTCAAACCTATTTAAACATACATATGAACAGCGCGTTTTTTACAAACGGTACGTGCAAGATCCAGTGTTTCACTTGTTTATTACAATATGAACATGACACGTCCTTGCATGTTATGTTCAAATATTTAGTCATATCTTTTTTTGTGCGATTTTCCGCGGAACGCATCTACCACAATAAAAAAGGTTTAAGTGTATGCAAGGAAGAATTCGTTACTATGTTTAACAATACAATTTAGTATTTTATGTATTAAGTCCATGGGTAAGACTATTATAATTATTATTATCGTGCATCGTGCTGTACTTTAAAAAAGTCCTTCGTACGCATGAAGCTACAGCTGTATTTCATACATTTATTAATCCGAAAAAGGCCCGCGGCCGGGATTCGAACCGGAATTCTGCGCTTCGTTTGAGCAATGTATAAATTGACGGAACAGTGCAAGCGGAATTAAACTGGGTTTTTTAAAAAGAGAATCTTAAAATATATGTATTTCAGTCGGTTAAAATGGAAATTAAGGGAAGAGTACATCTGTAGAAAATATCTTTTTTTTTAAATAATCAAAATCTACTAAAGAATCTTCTAGTGAAGTCCATAGATAAATGAAGTATAAGATCCAGGTCTGTGGAGTCGGAGTCAGAGACGGCGCGGCGTTTTGGCCGGAGTCGTACTCGGAGTCGGAAATTTTGAAAAGTTTGAACCTTTTATTTTTGCATTTAATGTCAAATTTGGATTTTGGCTGCATTGTTAAGGTTGATTTTTAATTGAATACACATAAATAGGAAAATTAGGGGAAAAAAGTGAAGATATTATCCTCTTTTGGGTCGGAGTCGTGTTTTTGGTCAATAACGGAGTCGGAGTCGGAGTCGGACTTTTTTTTGACTCCACAGCCCTGATAAGATCACTTTTTCGGTTTTAACCAGGGCCGTGGTCGTAACCGACTCCTGATCCAGCTTTAACCAAAACACGACTCCGACTCCAACAATGACTTAAACATAACTCCGACTAATATAAGTTGAATTTCGTTATGGTTTTATCCATCCTTTCATATTTGTTAAATATCATTCATCCAATCCAGGCAATAGCCAAATTTTACATATTTTATACATAAACAAAAGGCTCAAACTTTTCAAAATTTTCTACTCCAACCAATCCGCCGCGACGACTCCGACTCCGCAGCCCTGGCTTTAACTTTCAATTCTTGGTTGAAAGACATTACATTAAAATATATTTTTTGTTTTTTTTTTTGGTTGGTTATATTTTTGATGGAGCTTCAAGATCTAAGGCGCGATGGCAACGAAGTTCTTCTAGTCTCCTTCGTCTTTAAGTTTAGTGTTTTTTTTGCATTACTTTCCCATCGCTGCTGACGGGAGCACGCGATCGCTACAGTTCAAAAGGTTAGCTTCCTTTTTTGTTTATATCTATGGAGGGTCATCGAGAAGCATGGCTCTAGGTCTATAACGATTCTCTGATGCCTTCTCGTCATAATTCTTTAGGCAAGAGACTTTTTTTTGTTCTTAATACACATATTATATTTATCTTATATACAGGTCAGGACCGGTTTATTAAATGTGACACATTAATTTGATGGATTTCTCGAAGAGAAAGCTAATCTGGGATTTTACTAAGTGAGGATAATTATTTAACTTATAATTACCATATACAACTAGGATGGTGGAAGAGATAAGAAGATGTATTGTGTACCCTGTCTACAACGGTATATATAGAATAAGTAAATGCAGACTTAAACATAGTTCAGACAATGGCGTAAGCCAAAATAGCTATCAAAAAATATACAAAATAACTTCTGTAGAATTGAAATACATTATTATTATTTTCACCGTATTATAATGGGATCTAAAAGTAAATGCCAATTCAATAAATTTGTTTTGGTTCATTTTAAAGTCTTCGTGTGTATGGCACGATACGAAGGGAAGTGCATGCCGAGGCATCATACGACCACCAGGTGCTCTATGGAATCTGGTTTTTCTACTGCCAACGCATGATGCTTCGAAGAAATACATTTCAGGGTATAATAATGCAATTCGTGGTTGGAATATTCAAAAGAAAATTTGAACTTTTTTATGAAATTTCATAAATATATGTAAATATACTTCAATAGAGTACGTGCCAAAGAACGTTAATAATTCAAAAAACATTCTAGTCATCGTAGTCGCAACATTCCAATATGTGTCTTTTAAAATAAACAAGCGAGTACCCGGCATGCGTTGCAGTGCAGCTCAAATAAAGAAACTTGCTTTTGGAAACATAATATTTTTTGTTTTTCTGTTTGGTGCGTATACGAATAATTCAGAAGGTTTTCTAACGTGTAAGCAAGCCACTTATAATTTGCCATGGAACTGATATCAGTGCTGCGCAGATCACTTTCTTCGGCGAACTATCTTATTGTTCAATAGCTGTACTAATTAGACACCTTTGCGGGCGTCCGCCCCACAGCTCACCAAAGTTTTGTCGCAATGGGATGAACAGTATAGAAACATATGCGAGGATGAAAAAACAAAAAAATATAAATTTATAAAATACTAAGTACCCGGCATGCGTTGAATGCCACTCAAAGAAAGAAAATGTTTTTGATTTAATTCTGTTTATTGAAGTGCTTTTGGATACACAATACTTCTTGTTTTTTTTTATCTGGTGCGTACACAAATAAATCAGAAGGTACAGCTATCCATGTGAGAAACATGTATTTTCCAAATTTGAAGTGATTGTCTATGTGAATTTTTGATTGTCATTGTAAATGCGAGTCGCACCGGAAACTGCAAACGCTTTTATTCGAATGGCATATTTGTCGGAATCATTTGGATGCGTGGCAAGAGTACATCTTCTCCTTTAAATTTTTCCATTAAAATTGCAGTTTCGATAGTATTGCTCACTAATTTTTGTAACATTGAAAGCCTGATACCGTTGCAAAGTCGTGGTGGATTTAAATTTCGGAGAAGACTGTTTGGTAGGCCAATTTTGAATGTTAAAACGTGCGGCGGTGGCATGCCTAGCAAATCGAATGCAAGCAACATTTATTGCAATTGCGTTTTTCTGAATGTGTTGACAATGCTTCTATAGGTTTTGTTACTTGGGTCATATCAATGGTAAACCAAACATACATTAAAAAGACCATAATGGATCATTTATTGTAACGAAGTGAACCAGAAACAGAGATGCCTTACCTTTAAAAAATGTGCAATTTCAAGTTAAGAGTATACATTTTTTATTTGCCTGAAAACTTAGTACGTAATATACCCATTATTATTATTGTTCTGATGAATTTGAAACAGGGACGCACTGAGCAAATATTTCATATACCTATTGTACAATAAAATCAATGATGAAGAGATATGCATAAACACCTTATGTATTTTTGAGTTAGTTCTAATTTTACAATTGTATAATGTTGAACAATTTTATTTTTTTTATATTGCATTCCATCAAGTATTGACGGTAAACATTTTAAACTGTTAGAAATATTTGTCATATATGTCATATATTTTTCACGGAACTTACATTACTACAAATAATGTTTTAGATTATTGATTTAATCAGTATTATTTTTATTTTTTTAACATGTCCGTTCCCAACTTGGAGCATATGGACTCCTCACAGAGAATTATTCTACACTGTAATAAAGTTATTTTTTATATAAAGCGCCATCTTTGGTATGAATTAGGTGATGTAACTGATGATTGTGCATGCAGAATTGTTAGTTCGCAAAAACTCAAATACATATTTATTCATTTTAACCATGTCCGTTCCCAACTTGGAGCATATGGACTCCTCACGGAGTTTTTCCTCAACATATGTTTTTCTTTGACAACTGCTTGTTAGTTAGTTGCTGAACATCTCTTTTTCGAAGAGAGTAGGAATTGAAAGGATACGAGGACTAGGACTGGATTAGTGATTAGCTAATCGCTGTCACTATGCGTCACTCTTTGGGATCAGGAAGGTGGGAAGGATTTTCAACAAAACAAACACCCATGCCTTCGAACAGATTTATCGACTGAAAAAATCCGCTCATACCGGGCGGTCCGGCTCGCAAGCCAACAACGTTGACACTGCACCACGGACCAGTTTTTTTTAAAGCAGTGTAATGTTTTTCCATCGCATGTAACATGAATATAAATATTATATATACAGTGTTTTTCCGCCGATTTCCTTCGAACAAAATCGATTTATCGACTGAAAAAATCTTCTCGTACCCGGAATAAATCCAGGTCGGTCCGTCACGAAAGCCAACGATGTTGACCACTGAAAGACGAACCGGGCACATTCTGACATACACAACACAATAAAATTTGCGTAGCCGAATCTTATATTTTGTGTATGTAAAATGAAATATTTTTTTTACTATTTTTAAATTTAAGCTGTCTTCATTCTATTTTTAAAATGCGTGGCGCATTGGCGTAAGTTGTACTGCCATGTATTTTTCATTTTTTTTTTTTTATAAAAAACATTTTTTTCAATTTTTTTTCTGCTGTAATTTTAAATGCAAATTTTTTTAAATTAATAACAGAGGGCGATCTTGCCTGAATTTGCCCCTGATGTTATAAAAGAATGTTTGTTTAGCTATTTTCACTATGGTTGTATAAAAGGGTATTGTTTGGCACTACAAACATCCGCGGGCATTAACAGTTTATCTTTAATCCTTATTTTCGATTCTAAATACTAAAAAAAACTATACAATTTTTTTATACCATGCTTCCACATCCAAAAATAACAGTATCTTTTTTTATTGTAACACACATGTGAATTTCTCATAGTAGTAAATAGTCTTCGACATAATTATTCATGTCCACTCCCATATGCAGCATATCATTGCGGAGTTTATCTCAATATATGTTTTCTACGACAACTGCTTGTTATTCAATTGCTCAACCTACCTTTTTGAAGAGAGTAGGCAGTGGTGGAAGCACTTAAGAGTTCCGAGGCGCAGTATAAATTTAAAGGTCTTCTTTATCATTTCAATTCATTCAAAATAATATATTGTTATTGATTTAATTTTGAGTCGTTTCTCTAGCCTTACATTTAAGCAATGTACGGTAATCCCTGCAGTTCACTAGAAACAATTCATAATTATTACCTACATAGCTCATCCGTACACCGTACTTCATAATTTATGATCCATCGGTCATTCAATATGATTATGACAAATATTTTTCCGTTTTGGGCTATGTGTACTACATACAGATAAGTTCAAAATATTTGAACCGCCACTGAGAGTAGAGAATCAAAGAATACGAGGACTTCAGGTATAGTGGTCAGCTTGTTGTTCTCTTTACGCCTGTTTATAGAGTCGGACTGAAAGAATGATGTTCGAACCCGTGAAGTCCGTCACGGAAGCCATCGACGTTGACTACTGCACTGAATTATTCATATAGCAACTAATAATTGTTCAAAATATTCGATAGAGACGATAAAATATCGTTCTTTTGAACTCGATATATCTAGATATAAAAAGTAGGGCTGTGGGGTCGTTAAAAAAAAATATGACTCCGACTCCATCATTGACCAAAAGCACGACTCAACATTGGCCGAAAACACGACTCCAACTCCAACTAAAAAGATTTTAATTTCGTCACGTTTTTTCCCTACCTTTCCTATTTATGTGTATTCAATAACATTTCAACCAACTAATTCGGCCAATAGCCAAATTTGACATATGTATTTTATGCTATATAGACATATATATATTATATGTACGGTCCGTGGCAACAGTGTTGACTTGCGTGCAAGACCGCCCGGGTTCGATTCCCGGTACGAGCGGATTTTTTTCAGTCGATAAATCTATTCAAAGGCATGGGTGTTTGTGTTGTTTATAATCCCTTCCCACCTTTCCCGATCCCAAAGACCGACGCATAGTGACAGCGATTAGCTAATCACTAGTCCTGTCCTAGTCCCCGTATTCTTTCTATCCTTACTCTCTTCGAAAAAGAGAGGTTGAGCATCTGAGTAAAAAGCAGTTCTCGTAGAAAAACAAATGTTGAGATAAACTCCGCGAGGAATCCTGAGTTGGGAGCGGACATGGTTAAACAAATAATTGTATGCAAAAATAATAAGTTTAAACTTTTCAAAATTTCCAACTCCACGACTCCGACTCCGACAACAACTCCACAGACTTGATAAAAAATAAATAAACAGTCAATTAAAGCTACTCTAGGTAAAAAAAGTCAAGTAAAACATCCAGGGTAAAAATACGTTGATGACAAAACGTTTACGCGAATTCTCTCCCTATACGACAATAGTTAAGTTTTTCGCTGACAGATGGCTCCGTAATCATCTCTGAAGTGCGCCACATTACAAGGAGCATACACTATCGCCAACCTCATGAATTATGAATATTTAAATGGCCGTTTTTTTGGTTCGTGAAACAACAAAAAATCAATCTCGACAGTCGAAGAGGAAACTAAATAAATGAATAATAGCAAAACGAAACCACGAATTAGTTGCGGCCATTAAAATAAATGAAGTTTTGGAAACAGCCGGTGTCTCGTTTTATAAATTACATAATAATAACGTTGTTGTTTATGGTATATTTTAAATAGTATTAAATAATCAATTATATAAAATACGCAGCCGGGTCCGTAGTTTAGTGCCAATTTCGTCGGCTTCGTTAGCAGAGCGCATAGGTTCTAATACCAGTCCGGATAGTTTCATTGTTCAGTAAAATTATTGATTTCTATTAATGAAATAGATATTTGTGTTGTCTTAAATACTCTCACACATTCATCCAATCCTAAAAGACGAGACATTAGATTAGTCCTAGCGATTAGATTGCCACGTTCTGTTATTTCTAATCGATTAGCAAGTGAGAGAGAATCCTTGAGGTACCAGGTGGTGCCCAAAATAGGATACTACGAAATAACTTTGACATGAAAAGAAATACTTTTTTAGCATGTCCGTTTCCAACTTGGAGCATATTGAAACTACCTTGATTCGGCTCCCTCGTAAATCGAGAAGGAGTCTCCTATCCGACACTCAGGAGAGGGATTTTGTGAACGGAGTAGGAGAAACATGGAACTCTTTAAAACAAAACACGATCTCAAAGCGTTACGTGGGTGCGGTTAGCACCCATTATTTAATTGTTAAGAATTTACACAGACGTTATACAACACACAAATATTACGATAGCGAAGAAGATATCAGGAATTTGACTCGAAATTAATTCTTAGGGAGAGGATTAGGCGCTTGCAGGCCACTTCCATCGCCAACCACAACTGTAAGACTTATCTGGCAAGCGCGTGCTCTCTCCCTGCTCTCAAATCTCTTACTGATCGTACAAAAAAACAAGCGGTTACTTTAGGTAGCCAAAACAATGACCGTTACAAAAATCGTTAACACGTGCGCCCGCCGATAAGCGATTATTTATCGCCTATCGAACTGGGCATGAAATACCATGCACTATCGTGAAAGAGCCAAGAGACATTTAGAGCGAGACGTCCGCATAAATGTCTCTTTTACAAGTTTGAATTACTCTATATTGAATCGCTATAGATTTCAATATAGAGTATTATTAAAAATGAATTTATTTCCTGATATCGACTTAAACTCATAGACTGAGGTGAAAAAAAGATCGTTCGAGAGAGTTCTGATGACCTACCACATAAGGCGGTGTCAATATGAACTCATCATGTTTTTCTACAACAACTGCATGTTACTCAGTTGCTTGACATTTGTTTAAGAGTAGATAATGAAAGGATACGAAGATTAGGGCAGGACTAGTGCCTTTTTTGGGATCGGGTGGGTGAGAAAGGATTCCAACACAAACACCCATTGCTTTGGAGCAGAATCGATAAATTAACTGTAAAAATCTGCTCGTAAAGGGAATCGAACCAAGTCGGTCCATCACGGAAGCTAACAACGTTGACTACTGCACTATGGACCGGGCATAACAGATGAGAGGCACGAATTTTTGTAATTAAAATTAAATTTTTCCTCAAACGTAAGGGGTTATCGAAACCGTTCTTTACCAATCAACCACTTCTTTTGAATGTAAAATAACTTTTATTTTATTAATAAAATCACGTCCCAGAGTCGAAATAATATAATAAGTTCACGTTATTGAGGGAGGAGTGGGGATGTCACGTGCCGAGCACGTGGCTCAGCGGTCTCGCGGATAACTAACCACCGCGGGCAGCCAACAAACAGAGGGTTCGAAGCCGTGCGGGGGCGTTATTATGATTCTATTGCATAGAATCCGCGCGAAGTCTTTTTCAAGACTCGATTTTTATTTTTTTGATGAAGTTTTTGTGTAGAGAGAACTAATAGTAACACGGCGATACCCAGATATGTCGATCTCGCATTCATCGTTATTCCGCTTTAGTTGTCTTTTTTGAGAGGCCCTTAAAATTGGTCAAGTGTTGATTAATGATTAATGGATGCTTTGGAGTATTTATCATCCATTATGTTGTATAAATGTATATGTTACAGTGAAACTGTATTCTCAGTGAAAATGTATCAAGTAATAGATTTGTTATTTATTGGTTTGCTTCAATGAAACAAAATTAGCAAGTAGTCTCTTTCGTAAAAAGAAATCCAAAGAAAAACACAAACAAACATTGGGCTGTAGATAGGACGGTCAAATTTATTTTCAATGACAGCTTGGAGAAGAATATATTTTCACATATAGGGATCACACACCAGGGATTATTAGATGAAAAAATTTGAGGTTTTTTTGCGGTCTTTTGTATCTCGTAATTATAGTTTTTTCATATCGATGAACAAACGCTTATTTTTATTGCAATTAGTAATAATGAGCCACGTTTGAATGTACATTTTTTTTAAAATGGAAATCACACCAGCATAGAAAAGTACGTAGAGTGTCAAATTCAAAGTAAGAATGTAAGAATGAAATGCATGAGGATGCCGAAATGCAAAACTCGAGTCCATATCGATTAATAAGCTCAGTATGATATTGAAACTTCATCCCGCACCTTCAGGCGAAGTCTTAAAATACGAAAATTAAAACAATACTTAATTCATCATTCATTTAGAAAAACAGGTTTTATTGAAAATTATATAATGGAACTAAATTCAGATGGATACCATTTTTTTTTGATTGAGTTGGCATTTACTTTTTTGAACTCTATTATAATACAGTGAATAAAATAACAATGTATTTTAATTCTACAGAAATTATTTTATATATTTGCTATTTCGGCTTACGCCATCGTCAGAGCTATCTTTAAACATGCATTTACTTATCCTTTATATACTGTTGTAGATAGGGTACACAATACATCTTCTTCTCTGTTCCACCATCCTAGTTTTATATGATAATAATTTAGGTAAATAATGGATATATGGTCACGGGACAGAATTTTTGTAAAGATTTATGAAAAATAAGTACATTAAATGAAATGAATGTAAGACTTACATTTTTTTGAAATGTTTCGTCTTTAATTTTTAAATTTATTACAATAGAAGATCCTAGAGAATATTTCGCAATAAGTATGAAATCGAGTTGTTTTTATTTACAGGAGCAAAAATGCAACCACAAACTACACAAATAATAATATAATACAGATAGAGACAGTCACATAAGTTTATTATTTGTCAAGAATCAATCATCAAATAATCAGTAATATTCTTTATATTTAATCATTTTGATTCCACATTTTATATGAATCCACAAGAATTCAAAGACTAAAGTAACATAAAATTATAAGCCAGTATGTATAAATTTTTTGAGCTCAGCTCGAGAGGATTGGGATTCTGTCCCGTGACCATATATCCATAATTTATTATTATTATGGTGTAAGCAGAATAACCTATCAACAAATATATTAAATAATGTCTGTATAATTAAAATACATTGATATTTTATTCACCGATTAAATTATTAAGTATGTCACTTAAAAACTTCATGTAAAGGGTATTTCAATAGGGACGCTCAAAATATGTTACTTTGTTCTGCTGAGTAGATTATTCATTGTTTAGTGGCCAAATTAGAGTCAACCATTTTGGTAAATAGTCGGCCAACACCTACCTGTACGTCATCAAAATACAATATCTGGTGAAAACATTGCTGCTGTGTGTGAAAGTGTACAGGAAAACCAAGGCAGCTTATTTCTCGTTGTTCACAAGAACTTGGCTTTTCTGCGACTTCAACTTGGCGAATTTTGAATCGGGCCTTATGTCTGCACCCGTATAAAATCCAACTAACCAAGGAACTTCAGGTAAACGACCACAGACAACGCCTGATTGGGCTCTGGAGCAGTTGGAAGTTTACCCAAATTTGTCAAAAAAGTCAACTTTAGCGACATGGCCCATTTTATAATGAATGGATATTGGCAGACATTTGATGCTTAGTTCCATATTTAAAGCCGTAAAATATACTTACAAATGAAATTAAAATTTAGTCGAAATCTCACAAACAACTTGTTTTATTTACATTTCAAAACTAAGCGTCCTTATAAAAAGACCCTTTATATCCGGGATGTCCTCGTTTTCAATTGATACAATAACGAATTTTCCAACGAATCAAGCATAATTAATCAAATAATTTGGACTGAATTAACATGTAAAGAAGTTCAACACGCTTTTGAATGAACATGATGATGCCGGCCAATTATCAACAGAGTTGCGAAGATCAGCAACATGCATCCCCATCCCCAATATAACCAGGGCTAGACTACAGTACGCACAATCGTTAGAGCCTCAGGCTTTCGACAGCCCTCTGATTATATTGGATCATATCGGCTGACATTGCAAGCCCCCGTCCAACCCCGGTAAAATGCAGTGTGCCGGGAGTTGGATCTGGTTTTGTATCTCATGTGGTATTTAGTACAAAATTAAAATAACAGTTTATTTTTGCTAAGCCTATTCAAATGTTATGTGTAGTATAATATAATGAATATATACAATTAAGCAAATAATCTAATAAAAGCATTTAAAACACCATGTTATTCCGAATATATGTATGGTAAAATTTTCAAACTTCTACGTTAATAAAGTTCGTCAAAAAAAATCCAAAAAAAGCTAAAATAACTGACCATCACATGAGGGGGACCCCCTTAAATGTTTATTGATTGCTGAAAATGACAAATTCGAAGTGTGCCGTCACTTTATCCAAACGCGACTGACAGGCATTTTTATGTATACTCCACAAGATGTGTTGGGAAATATTCAGTGTGTACAAATATGCATAATAATATAATCGAAGTTTTATGTAATTTTAAGAGCGATCAGTTTGTAAATGATCAATTAATTATCATTTAAGTTTGATCAGATAGTTGGCAGCCCATTCATATATCTTTATCCACTTAAAATAAGAAAAAATGTAAGATTTAAGTTTTCCTAAAAAAATCTTGTTCCTACAAGAAGCCAAAATGATCCAAAAAGCGAAAATAAATAATAATGAAAATGTACTTATATAAAGATACGTCGGGTCCGTGGCGCAGTCGTCAATATTGTTGGCTTGGGTGCCGGACCACCCGGGTTCGATTCCTGGTACGAGCAGATTTTTTCAGTCGATAAATCTGTTCAAAGGCATGGGTGTTTGTATTGTTGAAAATCCCTTCCCACCTTTACGATCCCAAAGAGCGACTCATAGTGACAGCGATTAGCTAATCACTAGTCCTGTCTGAGTATTTGCATCCTTTCAATCCCTGCTGTCTTCGAAAATGAGGGGTTGAGCAAAAGTTATAGTAGAAAAAAGCTATGTTGAGGTAAACTCCGTGAGGAGGCTATATGCTCCCAGTTGGGAGCGGCCATGGTAAAAAAAATATAGTTACTATTTTAATAAATGATAAACTTAAATATTATTTGTAGTATTATGACCCACCAATAATTCGGTTTGACTAAGTATTATATATAGTTGGCTACCCCGTTTAGTCGTCCGATTTAATTGGAACATATTCTGCGAAAACGCAACCCCCTATGGAGCTGCAGATCGAACAAACAAAAAAACTGTAGGGGTTGTAGAGACGCTGTTTTGTTTTCCACTCGCCCGCAGGCATGCGTCGGCGCCATCTTAAATATCAGCGTCGGATTTTTCAGCGTCGGTGCGTGAGAGGCTTCGTTTAACCTTTGCAGTAAAAGTAGGTGGCCAGCTCAGAGGGGAAGCAGATAAAACTGGCGAATCGAAACTAACTTTCTCATCGGAAATAGAAGGAAAAGAATTATATTGCTTACTGTAATATCAAGGGCTCTGGACGTTAATTAGGAATCCGACTCATTATCCGAGCATTATCATCAGTTGATAATGCTCGCGAAACCGGTCGTGATCTCAATAAATCTAATGTGAAATAAGTATCAAAAATCTATTATTATTTGTAAGTATTGACAGTGAACACCATAAATATATGGGAGCCCCCATTGGATGGTTTTTATCAAAGAGTTTCAACCAGGGCTGTGAAGTTAAAAAAACACTACTTCAACGCCAACTCCAACATTGATCAAAAACACGACTCCGAC
The DNA here is from genome assembly GCA_028554975.1 of Himalopsyche kuldschensis. NCBI lineage: Eukaryota > Metazoa > Arthropoda > Insecta > Trichoptera > Rhyacophilidae > Himalopsyche > Himalopsyche kuldschensis. The sequence goes on from JAHFWI010000025.1 coordinate 3,365,361, forward strand.
GTTTTTTTCCTACCTTTCCTATTTATGTGTATTCAATTATATATCAACCGACTAATCTGGCCAACAGCAAAATTTTACATATTATATACAAAAATAAAAAGTTAAAAATTTTCAAAATTTCTACAACAATAAAGTTCTGACGATGGCGTAAGCCGAAATATCAACCATATTTAATATAATATCTGTAGGACCAAAATACATTGCTATTTTTCCACCGTGTTATAATGGAGTTCTACAAAGTAAGTACCAATTCAATCAATACACCAATGAATTGTACAGTGGTACCTCGAGATACAAGTTTAATTCGTTCCGTAATCTTGCTCGTATGTCAAAGCAATGTTTCCCATTGAAATGCCATTAATCCGTTCCAGCCCCAGTTGTAGAGCGCCATCTACATATGTCTTACGTATAGGATTTGTCGGTTGTGCGAAAGAGATGGAGCGAAGTATGTTTCTTATAGTAGATCCATAGCGTTTGACAGTCAAAGTAGAATCCCATACCATTACATATATAAATATACAGTCTTGCCACCAATTCATTCGTTTGCACCCCTTCCACACATACGCAAAGCGCACACAGATACCCGGCCGTTCCTCGTATCTCAAATGTTGCTCGTATTTCAAAGAAAAACTTCGCTCGCTCGACGGCTGTATCTCATATGTTAGGGCAGTCGTATATCGAGGTACGACTGTATTTGAAAGTTACTCAGTTCTCATACAGACTTACTGTCGGTAAAAAAACTAATTTCAAAAAAATGTTCCTTTTTCAAAATTATTAACACGAGAAACTTATTTCAAAATTAAAGTAACCAAAATGATTTCCAATGAAATTCCTTGGACAATTTTTTTCATTTATTTCTATGGCGTATGCGCTTGCTGTTGGAAAGAGTAGCGCTGGTTATTCTACCCTTGCCGATATTAATAATAAATAAATCGCGAGGGAAAGGCGTCCATTGTTTTAAACAAACAATGGTCGCGTGTTTCGTGGCGGTATGTTTAATTGACATTGTTATGTCAGTTGTTTGGATCTGAACGCCACTAGAGCACGTATGCTAGCTTTTTCGAACGAGGCGGACTATAATTAAGGGACATGTTATTAGGAATGGTTATCCGTTGAGATTTAAGCATTAAAGTTGGTTTGGTGAATGTTTAAATGGATGTTCAATTGTCGATTTTATTCACGAATAATGAAATAGATTTTGCACTATATTAATGTATTATTTTTAAGATACTCACATTATCATTACTAACAAAAAACATTGTACTTATTCCACATTAAATGTATTAAATCAAGCCCGTTTTCGCTCATCGCGAGCCTTATCAATTGAGTCGAAAATCGGACGATTATGCTCGCTATGAGCGAAACCGGCCCTGATCTAATACATTTTATGTGGAATTAAAGCACACAAGTTTGATATTATTTTCACGTAAATGTTGATCGTCAAATTAAACATTGACGCGATTAAGTTCAGACGTGTACTAAAAGTTGATTTTGTCGGAACTCACTCGGTTGACTTATTTGCCAATTTCTAATGTTACATTATTTTTTTCTCTCTTCTGATGAATACAATGTTTTTATCTTTTAACTATATATAATTTGTGATTGTTTCATGTACATATATATACATGGTTGTATGTTTATGTATAAATTAAATAAATGTTATTTTTTTTATAATGAATAGAATGGGGAAGATGTAACAAACTTGATTTTAATATTGATAAATGCAATCTTTTATCGTTTACGAGGAGCTCACGAGTGTTATTCTTTCAATATTCAATGAATGGTCGAATTCTCTCACGAATTTCATCAGTAAAAGATCTTGGCGTAAAATTTGAAAGCAAACTAACATTCAACAATCACATTAAGATTACTTGCAACAAAGCTTTGCAAATGTTGGGCTTTATCCTCCGCACTACCAGGGTTCTTTCCAGGAGTAAACATTTTGATACTAATGTATAATTCTTTGGTTCGAAGCCGACTTGAGAGTGGATCGATTGTTTGGGCACCGAGGGGTGCGAAATGTGTTCTTATGGTGGAGAGAGTTCAGAAGAAATTTCTGAGAATTCTCTATTTGAGGAGATATGGGTACTACCCATGGCTTCATCCAACAGACTTTCTCTTATGGATGCTCACTTTCAATAGTTTGAATGCTCGAAGAGAAATGTACTTGGCATTATATTTCTTTCGGCTTATCCGAGGTAAAAATGAGAATTCCACCATTCTTGAAAATGTTAAATTGAATGTTCCAGATAATTTTTTGAGGAATCGTGAGCATGAGTTGTTTGTTCTTCCAAGGGGTAGAACCAGTCTGCCAATGGGAATGCCTCTGGGAAGAGCTTCAACAATTTTAAACGGCATTGCTTCGGATGTCGACATATTTCATATTGACGTGAGGGAGTTCAGGCGAATACTATATTTTATGAATAAAAGTTGATTTTGTCAGAACTCACTCGGTTGACATCTTTGAAAATTTCTAATATGATTTTATAATATATTTTCTCTCTGTTTTTATGACTACAATGTATTCATCTTGTTTTTAATTAATTAGTGATTAATATTATGTATTTACATGTATGTATATATATAAATACACGTATTTATATTTGTCAAATACATGGCGCATTGGCATCAGCTGTAATGCCATGATTTGCTTTTTATTAAATAAATAAATAATATATATTTGCCAAATGTAATGGTGTTAGCTGTAGGGTCATACTTTGTAGTTTCTTCAATAAATGAATAAAGTAAGTATTTTTATCGGTCCCATAACCGAGTTATCAGTTATATTATACTTATGTCCCTTTAGGTACATGCCAAGTGCGTGTACCGGAAATGCATAGATACAAGATATATTATTTGCCGTATTTTAACAGAAATATACCCGGCCATATATTTATTTCGGCTTATTCGAGACCAAATCAGAATACTATTAATACGGAAAGAAAAATAACAATGTATTTTAGTTCTACATAAATTATTTTATATATTTGTTGATTAGCTATTTCGGCTTACGCCTTCGTCAGAACTATGTTCTAAACTGGAATTGTTTCACACGATAAAATAACCCAAAAATACCCAAATTATTGTTTCCCACCATTACTTTAGACCAATAAATCAAACTTATTTAAATTCTTTCATGTGACGTAGGTATGGTTTCAACAGAAAGAGATGATGTACGGGGCACCCTGTCTAGCATGGGTATATAAGCTATTTCTAATACAGGTTTAAAAACATAGTTCTGACGAAGGCGTAAGCCGAAATAGCTATCAACTTAATAGTATTATAATGGAGTTCTACCAAGTAAATGCCTACTCAATCAATATATACAGAATACTATTATTGAACCGTCCGTTTTTGTTTAGCGACGATCGACCTGGCTTGGACAAGTGCTGCGGATGCCCCAAGGTAGCCTGAATCCTGCCTGCCTCTTCTATCAATCTTATGAATCCCGAAGCCCCGGAAGGCCTTTGATGACCATTCATACGATTTACTCAGGGGAACTGCGGGATGCCGGAATGACATCGGAAGAAGCGAGGAAGTTGGCGGGTGTAGAAAATCCTGGAAGCACCATGTGGCGGCCATATGCTCTGAATGGGGAGCGGATTCTACCACTATTCGGAAATACCGGTTCTGAAATCCGAACGGGGGCGGAATTTTTTCATAGTACCGGTATCGATATATAAAATCAAGGAATTGATTTATTTTCCGGTATTGCAAATCCCTATTCGGCACACCCATCGCAGATAATATTACACGAACAACGTTTTTGAGCTCGCAAAAGATGGCTACAGATCGCTTACTGGATGTGGAGATCTGTTTTGGACACCCTTTGTAGGATAAGCGTTCCTTTGGTCGTTACGCTTCTCCAAAAGTACCGGATTAAGTACCAAAGTACCTCAATGTAGGTACATTAATCACCTATACGCGTAGCTTTTGGTAAGCACATAGATACTTCTGCGATGCGGCGATTTTCTTAAGTTGAGCTTTTCATATTTAAAAAATGAGCGAAATCGGTCATGATCTAAATAAATTCTATGTGGAATGAGTACAATTTTTTTTTTATTATTCTTATTGTAATGTTATTTTTTACAAGTTTTTCTATTATATAATGTGCTATAATACTAATAATTATACCATTTAAGTAAAAAAATAAAATAAAACGGAAACTATACATTAAATTGCAAAGTTATAAGAAAGTCTTTAAAGAATTCTAATTTTTTATATTATTTTAAGTTGAATTATGGTTTCCAATTTTCGACGTAGTTAGGCGTATCTCGATTTTGCAATGAATCTATATCAGCGGTTCTCACGTAAAATTTGGCTGTGGCCGCATTAGGAACATCAGCGAACCTACGGAAATGTCTGGTGGCCGCACCAAATTTTTGTGTTAAGTCTCATTTGTCACAAAGACATAAAAATGTATGTGTTTGAATTTTTGCTAACTAAGATCTTGATTCACAATAGAATACATACGAAATATTTAATTTTCAATGTCTTTATTGACAAATTAACGTATTTTTATTAAATATCAATATTAACTATGAAGCTGTCTGTGGCCGCAGCAAAATCCTCTGGTGGCCGCAAATGAGAACCACTGATCTATATACATATATAAACAAAAGTCGTGTTAGTTACACCTCAAGTCGAGAACGGCTGGACCGATTTTGATGATCTTTGATTTTCTTTTTTGGATAAATAATTTATAATTTAATCAGAAAAGTTATCTTAGGTGAGTAAATTTCTTTAAATGAGCAGTAATCAATACAACATAATCTTATAGTGCGCGCTAACATCAGTGTGCTTGTGTCATATTATATTTGTATAGATATTGAGTGCGCATTTTTATAATTAGCGACTTGAGGTGTGCCGCGAAATTTAAAAAAAGTTGCGAATAATTGCTTTTAAGTATAAAGCAACATTAAAACACTATATTTTACTGAATTTCAGTGATAACTCATCTTTGGATCGGATTTTTTTAGTATCGATAAGAATAAGTTAACTTCGCCTTTTTAAGAAGAGTAGGACCAAAACATGCATATTTTAAAAGCTAATCGCTGTTACTAGAAAAACCGATTTTAGGATTCAATGGGTGTGAGAGAGGATTTTAGTTATCACATACATCAAACAGAAACCACTAAATCAATTTATGCAAACTAAGGTACTGGGATTCGAGTCCACAAAGTCTGCAACAAAAACCAACGATATTGTCATTCGATCACAGACGATAATAATTTTAATTTATTATATTATTAAATATCTAGCGATCAGTCGTTGAAAGTCTATGTTTTAAGTTGTTTAGAACGGAAGGTAAAGGTTAGTCCAATTAAATTTAACTTTGTGATGTATCCAATGAACTTCAATCAAAGGAAAAGTTTTTCTTGTTTATTCTCATTACTTGGCGTGTAACTTAGTTGGAAAACATTAAGTCTCAACCCTACATCGTCACGCCTAATAATTTCACTGAATATTATGGAGTAAATGGTTCGCAATTTATTATTTTACATTAACTTATTATAAGATAACCAAGCGTTCAGATAGATAAAGTCAGTAGGGGCTGGCGGCAGAGTATTAGGGAGTACAAAAAAAGATTCAACTATTTTTCCGTACTACGGACAGCCAAAAATTCATAAGACTGGCACTCCGTTGGTATAACGAACATCTGAATTGAAAGTCCATGTTATAGAAGTGTTTTAAAATCAAATGAATAGGAAAGAACTCTTGCAAAAATAGTTGAATCTTTTTTTGTACTCCCTAATACTCTGTCACCAGCCGCCACTGGATACAGTAGAGCACGTTTTCCCAACCCATAAGTCGCCAACTTATACAGCTAACTAAAAAACATATTCAGTATAATGCATTTTCATTGTTTTTTTTATTAAATAATTAAAACTGTCTTTTTCGCGGAACACATGGCTTTATTAAAAAGGGGTAACCACTAGAAAAAGGTTGGAAGCCTATGCAGTAGAGCCTCGATTATCCCAACTAATTGGGAGTGATGGATAATCGAAATAAGACATAATTGATAGTGAAATACTTAAGTCAGCATTTACATTAACCTGTACATGTAAGTCTTATTGCAAACATGTTTAATCGTGTATAAATAGCAAAGTATTTTAGTTATACAGAAAAGGGCTATCAACCGTATATCATATAATTTCAGTAGCACTAAAATACTTTGGTATTTTTTCACTGTGTTATAATGGAGTTCTACCAAGTAAAAAAACCGGATAATTGAAATTAGACAAAATTGACAGCTAAATACAAGTACATATTTACATTTTTACCTGTACATATAGCTTAGATCAGTGATCGCCAAACAGTCGCTCCGCGAGCTACCGGTAGCTCGCGGTGGCATTTTCAGTAGCTCGCGTAGGATATTTGAAGTGTATTTAAAAATTTGCCTAGGATCAAATTTGATCAATCGTTTGGGCGCGAAAACAGCAGTCTTGAAAAATTTACATTTATAATTTAAATATCTAAAAAAAGTGTGGCAAAATGACTGGATTTTATCATACATATTAAGTGTGTTTTATCATACATAAAAAATCAGCATGTGGTGTGTAATGATTCCTGACCATTACTTAAGGGAAATCCAAAATTCTGCATTGAACTATTAAAAATGAATTAAAATAGTTTTTATGCTAAAATGCTTAAATGCTTATTTGGTAGAGAGCCCTTATATATAAGTAACTCATCGGACCATTTCAATTTATGAAAGTAGCTCACATCCTTATTGAGTTTGGAGACCACTGGCTTAGATATTAAAAATATTTTGTATAAATAGATTCAATTATTGATTGTATCCTACAAGATAGCTGTTTTTTTTGAAGCTGTCAAGTCGCAGAAACGCTAACTCATATGTATTCTTAATTATATTTAGTATGAAGGAACAATGTTCAAATGAAAATATGGCAGACGGCTCAAGGCTTATTTTAGCAAGAAATCCATTCTTCGTCTACTTAAGAGCTGATCTAGGAAGGACTTAACCCTTACTAAGCATAAAATATATTCAAAAAGCTAGTGCAAGTTGATATGTGCTTTCGGCAACACTTGTCATAATGCAGCAAGCTTTTCCAGGGAGATGTCACCACCATTCGAACAAAACTTATTTTTTAAAATTTTGCGTGAAGCGTGGTAAAAAAAATATGCAAACCCTGTGATATCAATCAATTTCTCAAATCTATTGAGGAGTTTATTTAAGGATAAAAATAATTTACATAGTGAGAAGTGCAAAGGGTTAAACGAATACAGAGTAAGCGACTGAATAATAACCAGTTATCTTGAAAAAAATATTTTTTAACAATCCATTATAAGTCCCTCGGTTCCAAAATGGCAACACATGAAAACTATATCTCCGTTAAAAAAATTATCTCCAATTTTTTATCGTGTTTTGAACGCTTTTAGAATTATACGGTAAGAAAAATAACAATGTATTTTAATTTTAAATAAATTATTTTATATATTTGTTTATACGGTAAATTAGAATATTTTCGATGGTTTCGGCGGTAACTTTGTGGGATGTATTTTTAATTTTCAAATAAATTATTTTATATATTTGTTAAGCAAACTTTGCGATAGTAGAGTCTGAAGATGCTTGAAAAGAGGCGAAACACGTGTCACAATTAGTTACACAATAGAATAATCAAAGCTATTTTAGAATAGCTTTTAGAATAGTTACTTTATCTCAACATTGATAAGTTTCCACTGGGCTACGGTTCCAATATCAATTGAAATAAATCCCCAGCCGAGTACCGTGCAGAATGGATTCTGGCATTGCAACGGAGTAAGCTTCAAGTTAATGAAATTGTAAATAAGGCAGTTAATTCATGTCTGCGAGCTCCCCGCTGGTACTCGAACCCGGGGCAGGCGTGTTAAGACTCGTTTACATTTCCCCGGCCGACAAAACACATGTTACTTTAGCACACCTAACTGTTAAGTTATTAATTTTATTTAACTGCGATAGTTAAATGAAATGATTTCTTTTGCGGCATTGTTTCGAAGCTAAGTTTTGTCGTTGTATATTTTTCATAATGGATAAATTTTCAACTCCAAATCAAAATTAAATTGTTTGAAGTCAGTTCAAGTACATCCGTACACTTGAAAGATATTGAAAGTCCATCAGTCGAAATCCTTAACCAAATCAAAATGTTAAAATTTCAATATATTCGAGAGTCATGTCAATTAGTTGATAGATTTTTTGGTATCACACCATCATACTAATCATTTTGTTTTGTCTACAATATTTCGACCCCTTTGGATAAAAGAAACGTAATCTCGATTTTTGCTGGTTTTACTTATGAATGCCACTAGATGTAAAATAATATTGGCAAATAAATCAATCAAGTGAGTTCCGACGAAATCAACTGTAATATATTAAAAATAGTATTTGAAATATGTCGACATCCGAAGCAATGCTGTTTATAATCGCTAAAGCTTCTAGATATACTGTCTCTTAGGGTAAAAGAAACATACCTCGATAGTTAAATAAATATCAAAATCACTTTCTTGTTCATAACTCAACTAAAGCTTAAAATAACACGTAAGAATAAATTACTATTTTATATTAACAAACAATCAGAACTCAAAAGCATTGCATTGAAAGAATACAAAACAAAAATTTGTAGCCTATAAAAAATTAGTTAAATCAATCACTGGTGAAACCTGTTTTTTTAGCTCTCCTGAAAAGTAGAGAAAAATGATTTTGGTTTCTTTATCTGGTAGATTTTATAAATCGTTGAAAAAATAGCAATGTATTTTAATTCTACAAAAATTATATAAAATACTAGTATAGACTAGCAAAAGACCAATAATTATTTAATATTATATCATTCGACAAAATTATATCACAAAATCTAACATACAAAATAGAGTTAAAATAAAATCACAAACATTATTTAATTTGATGACAGCCCCATTCTCGCCTATTAAAATGTCCAAATTCAAGGAAAAAATCTAATTTGCTGTCAAAATACCTTCACGTAAATAATAAACATTATTATTAATAATAAAAGCCGGGAAAAATTCATTAGAAGACTAATTTATTACATTTTGAGTAAATGTCGTCGCCGATAAAAATTTAAACATATTTTCTTTCATATTCGTTTTTATGGCAACTTAATGACCAACAATGCAAAAGGGGATTACAGACCCACAGACATACATACGCCGTTTCGGTTTTATATATAAGATATTCGTTTACTATTCAAATAAAAAACTTGTATTACTTAATAAAATAAGTGTTCGAATCCCAGCTGGGACAGTTTCATTTTGACCTCTTAATCGATTTATGGATAAGTATTCGAAGGCATATCTGATATTCTCTCCCACTCATCTAACCCAAAAGCGAGTGGAAAGTTATATCTAATAATACTGTATTAGCTTTATACCTACTCTTTCAAAAAACAGATGTTGAGCTACTGACTTACAAGCAGCTCTCGTAGAAGAGCTTATATTGAGATAAGCTCTATAAGGACTCACATTGGGAGCGGACAAGCTTAAAGCTTAACTGACGGGTCGTCTTAGGTGGGCGATGCGATCCGGCACGCTTTAAAAGCGGCAGTGTTTTAAAATATCAAACGGTCTTCGCCCATTCAAGTGTCATATGTGGGCGACGCGATCCGGTCAGGACGGCATATGTCGTAAGTCGCCTCAAGTGCCTGACTCATGGCGCGCGCGAATCGCTTGAAAATATCAAACGGTCCAAGCTCACCAGAGCGTTAATTGCGTCTGGCCGAGCGATGGCACATACGAACTTTAGTCCGCTACGTTTAAAATTAATTGGTTTTTACACGTCGCCGCAGCGCACCGCAGCGCTTCGTCTCGCCTACCTAAGACACGGGGTGAGTGCTTATCAAAAACAAATACTTTTACGAGAGCTGTCTGTTTGTCAGTTTCTCAACCTTCCGTTTCGAATTGAGTAAGGATATATCAGATCCCAAAGTTTTTGGATAGATTTATCACACAGTGAAAAAAATAGCAATAGATTTTAGTTCTATAATTTTTTTACAATTTATAGTAGATAGCTATTTCGGCTTTACGCCTCTGTCATAACTATTCTGGATCATTAAAAGAGTCGACTTATGGATACAGGAACGTTGTGGGTATGCATATTATAGGATACAATTTTGTGAATCTTTTGAAAAATTAATGCATGACAATATTCAGTTCGCAATGGTTGCATAGCTACGTTAATTTTTTATGTTATTTGTAAGGTTTCATAATTGATATATTTGCAGGACCCTCGATTGGATACTCCTTGCATTCTTTCACAGGGTATATGGCTGAGCGAATATGGCGTCTATGCGTGATGCGAAGTCATAAATAGTCAATAAAAAGGAGTCGCGGGCCGGGATCAAAAGTTGGGCCCATAAGTCTTGTCGCCCGCAGTGGAGAGGCGCAATAAAACTCGATACGCTATCCCATGTCCAGCACAATGAGAGTATCAGCGAATGAATATGGGAAAGATATCCATAGATATAAGGCGTTGAGTCGGACCATGGATTGCCTTGTTTATGGTCTACTGACTCTACTGTTTAGTTGATAACTTTCAAGACACTGAAGAAGTTACCTGAAGAATAAACTTAGTAGTTTAACTATTTTGTTTATTAAATGTATGATTCAGTTTGTTCTGGCGATAGCGTAAGCCGAAATAGCTATCAACTGTATATCTTATAATTAAATAAAGGGTCTTTTTATAAGGACGCTTATTTTTTGAAATGTAAATAAAACAAGTTGTTTGTGAGATTTCGACTAAATTTTAATTTCATTTGTAAGTATATTTTACGGCATTAAATATGGAATATAGCATCAAATGTCTGCCAATATCCATTCATTATAAAATGGGCCATGTCGCTAAAGTTGACTTTTTTGACAAATTTGGGTAAACTTCCAACTGCTCCAGAACCCAATCAGGCGTTGTCTGCGGTCGTTTACCTGAAGTTCCTCGGTTAGTTGGATTTTATACGGGTGCAGACATAAGGTCCGATTCAAAATTCGCCAAGTTGAAGTCGCAGAAAAGCCAAGTTCTTGTGAACAGCGAGAAATAAGCTGCCTTGGGTTTTCCTGTACACTTTCACACACAGCAGCAATGTTTTCACCAGATATTGTATTTTGATGACGTACAGGTAGGTGTTGGCCGATTATTTACCAAACTGGTTGACTCAAATTTGGCCAACTAAACAATGAATAATCTACTCAGCTGGGACAAAGTAACATATTTTGAGCGTCCCTATTGAAATACCCTTTACATTGCTATTTTTTCACCTTGTGATAATGGATTTCTACCAATTAAATGCCAATTCAGTCAATAAAAGAAACGTATTTCGATTGTTGCTGGTTTTATGTTATAAGTACCACTAGAGACAACATAATATGTTAAATTTTGTTTCAAATAGTCATATCAATTGAAGAAGTGAATAGAAGTGTTAAAATCACTTTCTTGTTCATAGCTCCACTAAACCTTAAAACAACATTTAATCAGAATCTTATATATAAAACCGAAACGGCGTATGTATGTATGTGGGTATGTAATTCCCTTTTGCATTGTTGTTGCTTGTTGCAATATAATAATGTTTATTATTTGCGTGAAGGTATTATTTGACATTTCTTTGACAGAAAATTAGATTTTTTCCTTGAATTTGGACATTTTAATGGCCGAGAATGGGGCGGGGCTGTCATCAAATTAAATAAAGTTTGTGATTTTATTTTAACTCTATTTTGGATGTTAGATTTTGTGATATAATTATGTCGAATGATATAACATTAAATAATTATTGGTCGCTTAGTCCGAGCGACGCCGGTTAGCAATACTAGTATTATATATTTCCGATGTCCGTTCCCACGTAGCTTGGAGCATATGGACTCCTCACGGAGTTTGTCTCAACACATTTTATCCCACGAACACTACGTCACTCATTTGCTCAACTTTTCTTTTACAAAGAGAGTAGGGATTGAAAGAATAGAAAAGGACTTGTGATTAGCTAATCGCACTCACTACGAGCCTCACTCTTTTGGGATGAAAAAGGTGGGACAGGTTTTTTTAACAACAAAAGCAACCATTGTCTTCGAACAGAACCGATTTATCGACTGAAAAAATCTTCTCGTGTCGGGAATCGAACCTGGGTGGTCCGAAACGAAAGCCATCTACGTGGATCACTGCACCACGGACCGGACAACAATAAAATTTAAAATAACTTTGATTATTCCACATATTTTGGTACTAACTTTGACACGTGTTTCGCCTCTTTCAGAGGCATCTTCGGACTTAATATCGCTAAGTTTGCTTGGGTAATCATTACTTTTTCACTTAAAGCAGTCAAGGCTCAAACAATCACAACTTAAAGTAGTCTACAAAGGTTACCTCACGGCACGGCACGATATTTTTAGGATTGCACACATATGCATACGTATCTATATATTTAGTTCAGTAAGCTGAACAAAGACACTGTTTCCTACAAACTTTAATTGCTCTATTAACAAGGAGTGATCGTTAACACTAAGAATAAACTCTATATTTATTAATTAAGGATTTCGACTGAGGGTGCTTGATGGAATTTCAATATCAAATTTGAATTGTTTGAATTTTGTACTTTTCCATGAGTTTTGTCGCTTACGACCCGGGTTTCGCCTTTCGGCATCTTCAGGCATTTCAAGTGCACGGATGTACTTGAACTGTCAGCTTGAACTCATGGAAAAGTACAAAATTCAAACAATTCAAATTTTATATATTTATTGTTAGGAATACTCAATCCAATGAATATTACCAAACTTGTAACACTGGCCACCGAGGCTCGAGTCCTAAATCAATAAGTAAGCAACATTTCGGTTTCGTGTTTCGCTCAGTCGTTTCGGATGTGTTTGATAAAACGGAGGACACGCGATCGATGAAATTATTACAATTTTATTTTAACAGAGACGAATTAAAAAAAACTGCAGTGGATTTTATTGGGAGAATTAAATGGATACCCTAAGAAGACTGTATTGAGCAGCAAGTAATGCGTATGCAAGTAGAGTTGTGATAACTCTATGGTGGATAAAAACTATGATGGATCGTAAGTGTCGAAACATTATAAATGGTTAAAAGGACCAACTTCCTTCAACAACAGTGACTTTTATACTGACATGAAATTTTTCGGATATTTTCAGTTGGTAAGACCGTTTCCTTCATTATATGATACTTTTGGTACGTTCAATTCTACAACCCAGCTGACATTTTATAAAAACCATGAATATCAAAGGTGATACCCGGAGCCCGAAGAGGATAAGCTACATTTGAGAGTTTTAAAATGTAAAGCAACTTAGATTATTTAACATATTGTGTGTGAATATTAGTGACGTTTGGAAGGGTTAGCACATGGGAAATAAGTCAATGCAACTTATTTCTTAAAAATTTGTAACATTCAGGACAATAACTGGAGCGAGTTCATAAAAAATTTCTGCGTTATTATTATTTCAAAAAATTCAATCTATTTCCTTTTGATAATTCTTTAATGGAATATTATCCAACCAAGTTTCTTTTGGGAATGCTTTCGTTTCACTCTCTTGAAGCTCGCAGATCGATTTCAATGTTGAAACATTTTACTCTTCTTCTTCGGGGCCGAGTTGATAACCCTGACATCCTTGAAACTTTAAGCTTGCATGCTCCCAGTTTCTACCTACGTGGTCGTAGCCAAGGCCAATCAATGTTCTTTGTCAGAACTTGTTTGTCACGTAGGTCATTTGAGTCGCCAGTCACAAGGGCTGTTCGGTTGATGAATGCACTGCCTGTTGATGTGGACATCTTCGGTAGTGAGCTTGGTTCTTTGTTTTTATATTTTTTCTTTTTATGTAATTAATATGTTTCTGTTCTGATCCATACATTTGTTAATTCTATATTTATTTTATTTTTTTCAATTTTGTCTAATACTTTTTGTGTTATTTTTATTAATTGTCAAATGCATGGCGCATTGGCGTCAGCTGTAATGCCATGTATTCTGTTTAATTTTTTACAATAAATAGTAGGTCATTTTTTTATCTATCTACCTTCCCTGCGTCATGTAGAAAGGAAAACTTCCAATCTCCCTTTGAAATTTGTCATGATAGAATATTGGAATCATTCTTAATTTATTACTGAAGCAACTGTGTGATAATAAGCCTGATGATGATTCTGAAAAAGGTGAAACCAGGGCTGTTGAGTCGCGGTTTTTTTGGCCAGAGTAAGAGTCGTCACGGTGGCTTGGCCGGAGTCGAAATCATCGCGGTGTTTTTGCCTGAAAGTATGAAATTTTTATTGCTGCTTTTATAGTCCGTCCTCATACGGAACTAATAGGCCACTATGACTTAATACCAAGGCCAATTTTGAGGCATTCGATAAATTTGCAATATCATATGGGGACGGGATACTCCTCTTCAGATTCAACGCGAAGTAGACTAAACTCTACGGATTCGCAGTTTACGGACACATAGGGTACATTATATCATTTTCACAAAGTGACTGACCACGTCAAATTTTTTCTTTTTTTTTTTCATTTCCTATTTTTCTTTTCTTAAAGCACTTTAGGGAATGGTTTAAATCAGTCGTTTGCAGCTCTGTCTCGGGTCGAGAGCGTGAGGAGTAAATTCGTTTCTTTTCTTGATCGTATAGCGTTATGGAAGGTGTCTGTGAAACACAGTGGTGGGATAGCCAGCTTGTTATGCATATGACATGTAAAATTTGGCTATTGGCCGGATTGGTTGGTTGACATTGAATTCAATATACATAAATAGGAAAAGGAGGAAAAAAACGTCACGAAATTAAACTTTTTTTAGTCGGAGTCGTGTTTTTTTACGACTTTACAGCCCTAGGTAAAACTAACGAATAGTCACACATTACAAGGAATCGTTTTAATTATTTTTAATTTTATATTAATCTAATCAATAAAGATCATTCACATAGTCCGGGTCTGCAGACTGCTAATAAATAAATTTGATGTTATTTATAATAATGTGAATTGTAAGCAGTCAGCTGCTAACGTCCCATTGCGTCACAACGCGTGTTTTCTGCAAGCATACTTCAAAAAGAGTAAAATAAAAGAGGCAAACAAGAACGCATATATGAAACTTCTCAGTACGAATTCAATGATAGTTTTTGGTTCGATAAATCAATACGCAACAACAAAATGTGTTATTGTTTTTTATTATAATGTCATTCCACCAAGTATTGACAGTGAACACTTGCAAAGTGATCAATAAAAACATTTAAAAATGCCATCATATATATTATATTAAATTTGAATTGCTTGAATTTTGTAAATTTACTTTGCACGGATGTACTTTTTACTACGCGTCAGTTCAAGTACATCCCTGCGCTTGAAATGCCTGAAGATGCCGAAATGAAAAACCCGGGTCGTTTGCGACAAAACTCACGGAAAAGTACAAACTTCAAACAATTCAAATTTTATGAATATCAGTTGAAAATGTTCGCGATGAGTGAAACCGGTGTCAATGCGCCAAGTATTTTTTAATATGAAAATCATTCGAGATAATCTCATTGAGAAATTAGAGTAGGTCGAGAACAGCTCGACGATAAGTGAATACACCCATGTCCAAGATCTTTTTTTCAATTGAAGAAATCTGACCATGTCAGGACTTGAATCCAGACCCATTTGATCACTAGGACATAACTGTAGCCACTTGACTACACAGACCGACAATTTTTTATGTTTATTGGAAATAAATACGATGCATGAAATAACAGCTGACGCCAATGCGCCATGCATTTGACATTATATACATACAGATAAAACATTATATATTACATGCATGTAACATGTTACTCTCTCGCTCAACCTCTCTTTAGTTCGATGAGAGTAGGGAAAAAAGGATAAACATAAGATAGGACTCGTCCTGGTAAGCTAGTCGCTCGCTTTGCCCCGCTTATAGGATAGGATGGGAAGGGGGAGTTTTTAGACAACACAACAATGCATGCATTTCAACAGAATCGATAAAATGACTGGCAAAAATGCTCCTCCTACTGATACTAGAGCCCGTGAGGTCTGTCACTAAAGCCAACGATGTTGACCACTGCCATACAGATCCGATAGCTCTTTATTACTATCTACATTAAAATGGTGTCCTAGAATCTTGATTGCAATGGTACCAATTGAACATACTTTTATTAATATATGTATAAACGTTACAAACTATTTACATGTACATACATGAAATGCCTGGCGAAACCCGGGAATTAAGTGACTATATTTGATATTGCAATTCTACCAAGCACTTTAAGTCGAAATGCTCATTTATAAACCATCATTTAAAGTCGTTTAAGTCGTCAATAAAAACTGCAATGCTATTGTATTTGAATGAAAGCAAAATACCTGTGCCTACCAGAAAATACGCACATGAAGTAAAACCATTCTAAATCAAAATATTACCCATGTCCGTCATGGTGGATACAATCTCAAATTAGGTAACCGTTACTAAAATGGATTCGATCCCAAAATAACCACCGGAGAATGAGTGACAGGTTGCTATTATGTTCAGCAATTTTTTCAAATTGCTAGATATCTTTTTTTATAAAAAAATCACTTGATTTTCTCATACAATATTACAATAGATCGAGAAGCTCGCCAATTTAAAAATAAGAGCTTTTTATATATCTGATTTACAGGTTTGTTAACATTAATAGATATTTGTTGAAATAAACATTTATATTCTGTGGTATATCTGTTGTTTTAGGATAATTTCGTGGCTTTAACGTCGTTTTATTCGTCGGAAAAATTATGTAAATCTTTGTAATGACATATCACAAACAATTTTAAGCCATTCAGTTACAGTGGAACCCTGATCTTACGTGCCCGCATAGTACGTTTTCCCGCGTGGTGCGTTCATCTTCTATAGTCTCAGCATTTAGTTATTTAGTTAAGGTTAAAAAAATCCCGCATTCATCGTTTCCCGCATTAATCGTTTGTTCTGTACGGTCCCTTGAAATACATTGAATCGGGGTTTCACTAAAGTTGAAGTTCATCTAAGTTCTTAAGCGCCTATACAAAATTCCATGGGCAAAACCCGAGTCGTCAGTAACAAAAAGCATGGATATTTACAAAATAGAAACATGACGTTGAAATATTACAAGCATCTTCCGTCGAACCTCTTTGTTGAAGTAAGATGGTTGAATTTGATTGGTTGAATCAATTTCTTGTATGAAAATCCCTTCCTACCCCATCCCATCCGGGACGTAGCAAGAGCGGTTATCTAACCAGTAGTCCTTTCTTAGTCATAACTATTCTATTTTTGACAATGAGAGTAAGAACAACTGATAAGTAAGCAGGTATCTTAGAAAAAAACAGTGTTAAGACTAACTCACTGTATTGAGAGAAAACGTCGATAAAAACGTGTAATTTTGTCTTTATCTCCGACAAAGAAGCCTTTAAAAAGCTGGAATACATGATAACTTGCTGTCAGTTTGACTATTGATATCTTTAGATCCATTGTGCGAACGACGCACCTACACAACGTACAAACTGTCACAATGATGCGTTAAATTGGCAGGGTTACCATCAGTAAAAAAACTTTAATCCCGTTTCAAGTATTCAATAACTTGTACAGCAAAAAAACATCGAATTGCACTCAATAGCCTTTCAGAAATCACCCACAATAGTGGAACAAAACGTCGTAGGCAAACATCGAACTCGGGACCTTCTCATTGTCAAGCATCATCGCTCAATTGATTGATTGTTTGTGTATCAATAAATTCAACATTTTTCGCATTTTTTTTTAGTTTATTGTAACCCAAAAAGGATTAATATTTATCAATTAAAATCACTACAAAAAGATTTTAAATCTCCTACGTAAATATACTGCTTTTACATTGTTGGATTATGAAGTATGCATTGACGTTGTTTATAACAATAGAAACTGCATTCTGACTATTTAAGATGGCTTCTTTTAAAAGTACATCCATTTCCAAAACAGATCATATGGTCATTTAAGAATTGTTTTATTTTAATACAAGTATTGCTACCCGGCGTCGCTAGGACTAACCGACCAATATTTATTTAATGTTATATCATTCGACATAATTATATCACAAAATGGAGTTAAAATAAAACCACAAACTTTATTTAATTTGATGACAGCCCCATTCTCGCCCATTAAAATGTCCAAATTCACGAAAAAAATCTAATCTGCTGTCAAATAAATGTCAAATAATACGTTCACGTAAATAATAAACATTATTATATTAATAAAAGGCAAAAAGTTGAACTTGGGACCTTCTGAAATTTATTGATCAGGCTCAGTTTGATTGATTGTTCATTATCAACAAATAAAATACAACATTTTTTTTATTTATACAAAAGTTAAGCAAGAATTGCAAGGTATGACAAACAATTACATTACAACTAAGCAAATAAATTGAAGCAAAATATCTATTTTGTCTATTTTGCTTGTCATAACGAAGAAGATGTTGCATGTTGTAAAAGTAACAAACAGCTCGTAATGTCTTTTTTAACAACCAATTCAAAAAAGATGTATTTGAAAGTTTTGAACTCATTGAAATGGTTTCCGGGAAATTTGTTTTAGTTTTATTCATTTAACCATTTATACATTATAAAATACTAGTATTGCTACCCGGCGTCGCTTAGACTAAGCGACCAATAATTATTTAATATTATATCATTCGACATAATCATATCACAAAATCTAACATCCAAAATAGAGTTGAAATAAAATCACAAACTTTATTTAATTTGATGACAGCCCCATTCTCGCCCATTAAAATGTCCAAATTCAAGGAAAAAATCTAATTTGCTGTCAAATAATACCCTCACGTAAATAATAAACATTATTATATTAATAAAAGCCGGGAAAAAGTTGGTAGACGACTAATTTATTACATTTTGACTAAATGTCTTCGCCGATAAAAATTCAAACATATTTTCTTTCATATTCGTTTTTATGGCAACTTGCAACAACAATGCAAAAGGGAATTACAGATATACATACATATGTACATACGCCGTTTCGGTTTTATATATAAGATACAAAAGCCGTTTATATTTAATAAGAATACGTAAGTAAGTTCTTACATACAAGTACAAAACTTCACTTTACGCTTACACAGACAAAAAGATAGGTTAGGTATGTATGTGAATTCTATCTCACAAAGGGTTGCTCGTCTTTTAAAGGGGCCGTAGTATGCGAAATCTTTATCAGTGACGTAACATTGATAAGCGAAAGAAGGGCTATTTTTTTTAAATTGAAAAGATATACGAAGGACACTATCTTCTGATAGCCACTCTCTCCGGATGTAGCTCAATTGGCTATCATTTTGCTCCCTTGTTTGAATCATGACCAGTGCATGTTTTTTGTTGTTGTTATATTATAATATCTACTATTAGAGCTTAAAAGTAAAAAATGTATGTTTTTCTTCGGGTCCTGCCAGTTGGTATAGATAGTAAATACGTAGGATCCGTAGTGCGGTGGACACTTACACATGATGAATATGACAAAATGTGTAAGTAAATAAATTTTGGCTTAGTATTGTACATCATTCACTCGATGGTGGCGCTCACGCAAGCGGTCAAGCTACAGTGACAATTATTTATTTATATATTATATATATTGACACCGCCTTATGTGGTGGGTCATCAGAACTCTTTCGAACGATCTATTTTTCACCTCAGTCTATGAGTTTAAGTCGATATCAGGAAATAAATTCATTCTTATAATAATCTATATTGAAATCTATAGCGATGCAATGTAGAGTAATTTCAATTTCTCTTATCTCTTGACGCCCGAAAATGCATGTGCTTCATAAAAAGTTCGTAAGGCGATAAATAATCCCTTATCGTCGGGCGCACGTGTTAACGATTTTTGAAACGGCCATTGTTTTTTTTTCTAAAGTAACCGTTTGTTTTCATACAGCAGTGAGAGATTGGATGGCATTGAGAATGCACGCGCCTAATCCTCTCCCTAAGAATTAAATTCGAGACAAATTCCTGATATCTTCTTCGCTATCGTAATATTTGTGTGTTGTATAACGTCTGTGTAAACTATAAACAATTAAATAATGGATGCTAACCGCAACCACATAACGCTTTGAGATCGTCTTTTCTTTATAAGAGTACCATGTTTCTCCTACTCCGTCCCCAAAATCCCTCTTCCTGAGTGTCGGATAGGAGGCTCCTTCTCGATTTACGAGGGAGCCGGAATAAAGGTATTCTCAATATGTATATGTATTTACATTCAACCTGCGTTGTTATTAAATTATTATAATTAGTAACGCTATAGCCCACATTGACAGTTCAAATAAATATATTTAAACTGTCAAACAAGCGTTTGATTGCAAGTACATACGTATACATTGTCATATTCATTGCAGTAAATAAATAAATCAATTGACATCTAAGGTATTTTATCAATCAATAAAATAGGTAAATAATATGTTTATACATATGTAGATTATAATAAATACGTTTTATACGAATATCATCCGCATCGAAATACTAATAAATTATTCTAATTTATTGGGTTCAAGTTTTTCGCAAAATAATATATGCCAGTCCGGTCCGTGGCGCAGTGTCAACGGCTTTGGTTTGCATGCCGGATCGCCCGGTTTCGATTCCCCGTACGAGCGGATTTTTTCAGTCGATAAATCTGTTCACAGTCATGGGTGTTTGTGTTGTTGAAAATCCCTTCCCACTTTTCCGATCCCAAAGAGCGACGCAGTGACAGCAATTAGCTAATCACTAGTCCTGTCCTAGTCCTCGCTTCCTTTCCATCCCTACTCACTTCGAAAAAAGAGAGGTTGAGCAACCGAGTAACAAGCAGTTCTCGTAGAACAATATATGTTAAGATAGACTCTGTGAGGAGTCCATATGCTCCAAGTTGGGAGCGGACATGCTAAAAAAAAAAAAATATTTATATTAAAAAAATCACAAATCATAAGTTTATTGCTTTTGCAATGTGAAAAAAGATTAAAACATTGGAAGAAAAAATTACATAGTTTTCAGATATAAGAGGGAAAAAAAATCATTGGAAATTGGCAAAGAAGTCAACCGAGTGAGTTCCGACAAAATCGACTGCATATAATACATACAAAAATAGAACTCGAACTCACTCACGTCCATGTGAAAAACCACTAAAGCTCTTCCCAGTGGCTTTCCCATTGGCAGGCTGGTTCTACTTCTTAGAAGAACAAACAAGTCATGTTCACGATTCCTCGAAAAATTATCAGGGACATTCAATTTAACATTCTCAAAAATGGTAGAATTCTCATTTGGGCCTCGGACAAGCCGAAAGAAATATGTGGCCAAGTACATTTCTCTTCGAGCATTTAAACCAGTGAACGTGAGCATGCATACGAGAACTACATCTATAACAATGGCTATTACATGGTTTAGCAAGTCATTACCCTACTTGAGTGAGCAAAAGTTCTTATCTGCACACTTTTTTTTACTAAATTTATTTGACATAGTTCTAAGATTGTCACATTTACACATTCAGTTAAAATATTTTAAACATTTACAACTCTCAATGCCAAATAAATTTTGAATGCAAGCTCCCCCGATTTCACACGATCATTTTAAGAAGAGCTATAAAAATAAATAATAAAAGATATTGTGATATGGGTGAAATTATTTTTATGCACGCCACTGGCTGGCAGTAAGCAACTACTGGCGAATCTGAACTGAAGTGAATATCTGAGAGGGAAGCGAGGAGAGGCGGAAGGGGGGGTATCTTGCAAACCAACCAACATATTGCAAGAAAATAAATGCAAAGAAGAAAATTGCAAAATGTCTTTCTTTGAACAGGCAAAGAATGTTGGAATTTATTATTTTGTATCTGCAGTGACTACACAATTTAACAATGTCGACTATTTCTAATCGAAATTATTTTTATCAAGCAGTAGCATCGGGTAGTCATCAAAAGACCTGGGTTTGAAAGGAAAATGTCGAATCATTCAGCGATAACTTCATTTCGAAAGGTAAAATAAAAAAAATCTTCCATCCGTTGTTGTAGATTTTAAGAACTTGTAATTTATGATATTGAAAACCTCTTTTTCTTCAGCCATGTCCGGTCTTAATGTGGAAAAATGAACTCTTTACCTTTCAATGAGTGAGTGCTGAGGGTTACTCAATGTAATTCAACATAATCTTGCTGACTTTGCTATAGTAAGTCCGAAAATGCCTCTGAAGTAGGCGATACACGTGTCACAATTAGTAACACAAAACGCGAATTAATCAAAGTTGTTTTTAATTTTTTATTGAAATTTAATTCATTCTACTGTTTTGAACCAAAAGTACGTCCATACTCCTTCAAAGGTTAATTAGATTCGTTGGAAGAAAAGTTGGTGTGTCTCTGTTCTGTTTGCTGTTCTGCACGGATGTACTTGAACTGTCAGTACATCCGTGCAAAGCCCGGGTCATTAGCGACAAAACTCATGGGAAAGTAAAAAATTAAAACAATTCAAATTTGATATTGAAATTTCATCAAACACTCTCTTAATTATGTGAATTCAATTAAATATCAACCAATCAACCCGGCCAATAGCAAAGTTTTATATAATACTAGTATTGCTACGCGGCGTCGCTCGGACTAAGCGACCAATAATTATTTAATGTTATGTCATTCCCAAAGAATTACAGACCCACAGACATACATACATACATACGCCGTTTAGGTATTTCTAGTATTGCTACCCGGCTTCGCTCGGACTAACCGACCAATAATTATTTAATGTTATATCATTCCCAAAGAATTACAGACCTACAGCCATACATACATACATACGCCGTTTCGGTTTTATATGTATATCAGATATGCAAAAAAAAAGTTCAAACAAAATTTAAGTCTCCTAGTACGACTCCGGCCAAAATGCTGCGACTACTCCAACTCCGACTCTGATTCCAGAGCCCTGGATAAATCTTATTAGGTGAAAAATACAGGGTAAAAAAACAGGGCTGTGGAGTTGAAGTCGGAGTCGTCGCGGCTTTTTCTCCGGAGTCGGAAATTTTGAACTTTTTATTTTTGCATATAATATGTCAAATTTGGCTATTGGCCGGATTGGTAAGGTTGATATTTAATTGAATATACATAACTAAGACAATTAGGAACAAAAAACGTGACGATATTAAACTTTTTTTAGTCGGTGTCGTGTTTTTGGTCAATCTTGGAGTTGAACTTTTTTTACCGAATCCACAGCCCTGTAAAAAAATAAAGTCATTTGACGTATTCTTCTACGTATAACGTCATTTGGCTTAAATATTAGGCAAAGTATAGAAGGATAAAGGAAAACAAATAAACACGGGACTTGCTGCGGAGTGCTTAATGGACGTCTAGCCTCCCTCGAGGGGCGGAAGGACGACGAACTAACGAGGTGACGACAAAACGTTAAATATTTAAACAATATCCAAACGCTTGGCATGCCCTGACACAGAAATAGAGCACAACGACACTGACTGAAACAAATTATTTCAGAGTAATATTTTAAAATACATACATTAGAACCTCGATTATCCGGATTGGTCAAACTAAACAAAAATATGTATGAAAAATTTGCTGATATGCACGTGGCGAATTGCGTCCACTGTTTACGTACGCAATGGAATGCAGTCTTAGTATTTTTATCGTTGCTTTTGTTTTAACCAAGGCTGTGGAGTCGGAGCTTTTTGGCCGGAGTCGTACTCGGAGTCGGAAATTTTGAAAAGTTTGAACTTTTTATTTTTGCATTTAATATGTCAAATTTGGGTTTTGGCTGCATTGATATGGTTGATATTTAATTGAATACACATAAATAGGAAAATTAGGGGGGAAAAGTGACGATATTAAACTTTTTTTAGTCGGAGTCGGACTTTTTTTCACCGACTCCAGGTTTTAACAATAAGTCTTGTGTAAAATATGGGTGACTCATCGTCTTAATTTAATGCGCATTGAACGTTTGTTTCTTGAAAAATTGATCACGACTTAAATATTTTTTTTAATATTACAGATATGTCAACGAAAGAAAAATGTGTCGTAGTTTCATTAAAAGACAAATTGGATATAATCGATGCTTTGAAACGGGGTGAATCGGGACGTTGGAAGAGTGCTATTCAAGACAACTTATGTGTCTTAAAAGTATTCTTGATTTGGCAGCACCGAAAAGAAAAGCTAGCAGAAGTCGATAATTGATTTATTAAATAAAAAATAATTTATTAATTAAGCTTTGTATTAATCTAAAGAAATAAAAATGATTTATACTGACTATACTTGTCTTTTCCTGTCAATTATGATTTTTTCGATTATCCGGATTTGTCCTTATCCGGACTGTCTTCATCCCCAATAAGTCCGGATAATCTAGGTTCTACTATAGTTAGATTATTCCACGTATTGTGTGAAAAAGCATTAATTAAAGTCATTACTAGATACTCCAATTACTCGAAATCTCAACTACTCGAGTGTCGAGTAGTAAAATTTTAAAATACTCGAGTACTCTACCATTATTTTTTTTAAATTCAAATTTGGGTATTTAAATGAATGATATATAAATAAATATGTGTATTTAAATGATTATACCTCAGCTGCATCCATAGTCGGCAAATCAAAAGATTAATTTTATTTTGTCTCTTGTCATCGAAGATAAGTCAGTAGGACCCAAAGCAAAAGTAAAAAAATGAATTATCGCATAGCATCGCCCACGCAAACCCATTAAATATTACCTGACTGTTAAACCACGCGTAAGACTCAGTTAAACGCAACGGCTAAAAATTATAAATATTTTTTTTTAAAAGTAAATAAAATTTGGAAATACGTCTTCATTTATAAATTACGAGTATTAATCAAGTATTTTTCATAATACTCGAGTATCGAGTACTTGAAAAACGGACGAGTATACTCGAGTATCGAGTATCGAATATTCGATATTCGAATTGGAGTCTTTAGTCATTACTAGAGCAACCGTGCGATAGTAAGTCTGGTGATGACATTGAAAGAGGTGAAACACGTGTCGCTAATATCCACACAATACGTGTAATAGGTTATTTTAAATTTCATATCAAAATAAACTTTCGCTACGTTTTCTTCTAAATCATCGAATTCGGCTTTTGAGGCAGCTTCTACAATCGTTTATGTTAATTGGTTATCAATCACCAGGCGTGATAACTTCCAATTGTTTTTGATTATAACTCTATTTGATTAGTGTGTATCTTATTAATAAATTATCCTAACGATAATGCGTCTCAAAAATACGAAACACGTGCAAACCAATTACAAAATTGGGGTAATTTTTTTTTAACCATGTCCGCTCTTAGCTTGAAGCATATGGACTCCGACATATTTTTTTGCTGAGACATGCTTTTTATTCAGTTGCTCAAGCACTCTTTTTTTTAAATTAGGGATGGAAAGGATAAGAGGACTAATTGTTAGCTAATCACTCGCGCTATGCGTCACTTTTTGGGATAGTATAGGTGAAAAGGGATTTTCAACAATACAAACACCCATGCCTTCGAACAGAATCGATTTATCGACTGAAAAAATCAGCTCACCCCGGGAATCGAACCTGGGCGGTCCAACACGCAAGTCACGGACCAAATTTAGTTTCTATGAAAAGTGAACTTCCTCAAAATTACCGAAGAATCAAAACCAGATTTTTAATATTGTCAGAAAATGCTACATACATATTTTAATAAATTATATGATGAATAATGATAATGATTTGAGTATTTCATTTTTGCTTCTATGAAGGTCACAATCTAAAAAAATAAAATCTTTTTTTTTTATCAAGTAGCAAGTACTACACAAAATGCTAATTGGAGTAAGAGGGGGGCGGGAGGGAATTTTATATAATCTATATTTTCGAACAGAAATTAATAATTCAAATGAAGCTGTCAGGACTGGCATTCGACTCCATGTACTCCTCAATCGAAACAAACGATGTTGCCACCCGACCCGGCGGAATTATATTTCAAAAAATAAATTCAACATAGCTATCTGGCGTTACATTTAAAGCTAAGATGCCAAGATTTTTTCAATTTACATGAGATCAACTCGAGGAGAAAAGACACCAACCATGAACAAAATCTCAAATTTAAATTTGATATTGGTCTTGTTTAGATCCATCCGGTGTATAGGGTAAAGCACTAACAACTAGGCTACAGAGGCCAACTGAATAAGCCATCCCTTAAATGAATGATCGTAATTCGAGTATATAGCATGTTCTCGTAACTCATTTCGGGAAAATTTAATTACACTGGAAAACACATTTTCCACCGCTGTACTTATGTAACCCGAGAGAAGTAAATCACAATTCAAATTTATGCCGGTATACTTTATAAGTTCATTATTAAATTTATTTATTGAGCTCCGAGCTATATTGCCCTCTCGTTCTCACTGCTATGAAGATTACTGCAAGTGCGAAAGAGTTGAAAGGTAATATGCCCACAAAGCTTTACTAAACAAAATAGCTTTGAGCAATGCCTCCGTCTCTTGAACTTGGAAAGAGGGAGATAAGTGTACACTGTCACCAAACGTTCAGATTCAGAACAGCTTAAAAAATATTTACCCAGACGCCAATGTAGTCTTTATTTATTGATGAGTTAAAGATACAAAAAGCGTATCAGGGGATTTCTTTTGTAGTTGTTTGAAAACCGTGCGCGAGTTCCGCTCCGGGATATGTGACAATAGGTGCGATAGAGACGAACGCGCCTAAAGCGTTTTGATTGGTCGATACGCGCCGCGAGGTCTCGGTGCCCGGTAGCCCTGCCCTCCGGATAAATTCACGCGATATCACGTAAGTGTTCGAAAGTTTTCGAGCTAGTTGCGAGGTATTGCTTCCGTAACTTTTGTTTGCAGTTTGCGTTCGATTTTCGAAATTTTTACCAATACTGTTTGAGTAGTGCGCCGGTATGCATGTATGCGTGTTCGTTTGTGTGTGTTTGTCATTTTCGCGAGATGAAAATTTGATTCGTAGAATATACATTTGGTTTTTTTTAAATTTGATTAAGCTTCTTATTAAAAACACATTCATGGAATGACATAAGAAATTTATTTAAAATATAACATTACAATGATGGCCTCCTGAAGTGTTCGGTATGCATTTTAGATTAATTCGTATTTAACGTTTTTACCCTCATTTTATCGAGTAAAGTCCGAAAAATGAAGTAGGTATCTATTTTTACAACTTCTTATAAAAGCTGTCATAAAATTTATTGGATCAGGACCGGTTTCGCTCATGGCGAGCATTATCAATCAATAGGAAATACAACGAAACAGTGATATTTATACAAAAGTTAAGCAAGAATTACAAGGGATGACAAAAAAATTGGTATTACAACTAAGCAATTTAATTGAAGCAAAATACAAGCAGAAAAGACTTAGCAATAAAAGCTATTACATCGACAATCTTACAAGAGTCTAAAATAAAAATAAAATAACCGTCGTATGAACCCGCAATCGAGTTTTTCAAAAGTAGATATTTTGACGAAGACTGCTTTTAATTAATTCACTTAATCTTCAATTATCGGAAAAGCTTTTTCATAAAATTACTTGTTAGGCTAAAACGACGCATCTACGCTCGTTACAAATATCTAAAAAAAGGAAATCTTCAAAATGTAAAAACCACTAACGCAAACAACTTGCCAGTGTTGAAAGTTCCCCACCCCAATGTACCTAAAATTAAGGATTTTGAGTTAAGCGTGAAGGGTACTTAACTTTATAGGAATTTTCATAGAGTTTTGTCAACCGACTCGGGTTTCGATTGCTGACTGATAACTGACTGTCAGTTCGTTAGTGACATGGAAAATCACAATATCAAACGATTCAAAAAGGTTAATTCTATGTATGTTTGAAACATATTTTTTTATGCAATTAATTTCGGACGAGATATTAACTATAAATAGTTCTGACTGGAGCGTTTTCCGAAAAAACTATCAACTTTATATTATATAGAATTATAAATATTTGTAAAACTAAAATACTTTGATATGCTTTCAACGTGCTATAACGGAGTTCAACCAAATAAATGCCATTTCAATCAATAAATTAATATTGATGTACAATTTGATGTAAATAATGTGGCTATATGTATTTACCTGTTCATGGAGTCATGCGACAGTCATATTTATAATTTGAATAAAAATAATAACACATTTTTAACAATTATTTCACTTTGGATTTATTGAGATCGGGACCGGTTTCGCTCATTACGAGCATTATCAACTGAAAGAAATGCGAAAATACAGCGTTATAAGTACAAAAGTTAAGCAAGGCTAATTAGTAAAGGGATGACAAACAATTGGTAATAATAATTTATTGATTGAGTAGGCATTCACTTGGTAAAACTCCATTATAATACGGAAAGAAAAATAACAATGTATTTTAGTTCTACATAAATTATTTTATATTTGTTGATAGCTATTTCGGCTTACGCCTTAGTCAGAACTATGGTTTAGTATATTTTAGTTCTGACGAAGGCGTAAGCCGAAATATCTATCAACAAATTTTTGCTATACGTAATGATGATGCAAGGTATTGATTGAGTAGGCATTTACTTGGTAGAACTCCATTATAATACGGTAAAAAATAAAAATGTATTTTAGTTCTACATAAATTTTATTTATTTGTTGATAGATATTTCGGCTTACGCCTTCGTCAGAACTAAAATATACTAAACCATAGTTCTGACGAAGGCGTAAGCCGAAATAGCTATCAACAAATATATAAAATAATTTATGTAGAACTAAAATACATTGTTATTTTTCTTTCCGTTTTATATGCAAATAGTTCAAAGAATGATAAAACAAAATAAAGATATTTCATATAAAACAGACTATATTTTTTTTAGACCTCATTGTCACCAGATCATGATAATCACCAGTTGAAGATGCTCGCTATGAGCGAAACCGGTCCTGATCTCAATAAATCCAATGTGAAATAAGTACTGAACATCTGTTATTATTTTTATTATAAAACCATTCCACCAAGTATTGACAGTGAGCACCTGAAGAGTGATTTATAATTTGATTAATTTTAAAATGTTTAATTGGAAGGCTCGAGCCACCATTGGATGGTTTTTATCAAAGAGTTTTGGCCAGGGCTGTGGAGTCGTTAAAAAAACAGAACTCCGACGCCGACTCCAACATTGACTAAAAACACCACTCCGACTCCAACTAAAAAAGTTTTATTTCGTCACGATTTTTTCCTAGCTTTTCTATTAATGTGTATTGAATTAAATATCAACCAACCAATCCATCCAAATGCTAAAATTTTACATATTATATGCATAAATAAAAAGTTTAAACTTTTCAAAATTTTCCGAGTACGACTCCGACCGAAACGACGCGACGACTCCGACTCCAACTCAGGCCAAAAAAACTTGACTCCATGACTCCGACTCCACAGCCCTGGTATCAGCAATCGGTCAATGGGGACGGCTTGATAATAATTTACAACTGCAGCGATGAATTTATTTAAAAATTTAATGTTCACGTTTTCCTGTACGAAAATTGAATAATAACACATACCTGTAATTTCCCAAACAACATTCGCTTTCAGTACAGGGTCGGGTCGCGGCAACATTGCCCCGGGCTTACAGGAATAGCGCATTACCTTTCCGATACCCATTATAGGTCGATAAACGCATATATATCAATCGGACAACCAATTCATGCCTGTTTTATTAACAGGAATACAATTATTATTGCATTTCAATAATATAAATATAAAATTGGCCACTTTAGATAAAACAAAGTTTTAGGATTTTCGTCGGTTTTGAGTTGTGAATGCCACTAGATCAGTGGTTCTCATGTGCGGCCACCAGAGGATTTGGCTGCGGCCACCAAGAGGTTCATAGTAAATATCAATATTTAAAAAAATGTGGTTTTACAAGTTAATTTGTCAACAAAGACTTTGATTATTTCGGACGGAATTAATACCACAAATGAATTGGAGTTGAATACCAATAATTTAACAAAACATTTTTAGGTCCATTTGACATACCTCACACACAACAGACTCAAAAATTTGGTGCGGCCACCAGGCATTTCATTTGGATCACTTATGTTAACGATGCCGACACAGTGCAATTTTTGTGAAAACCACTGCACTAGATGCAAAATAATATGCTAAGTTATGTGTCAAAAGAGACATATCGATAGAAGAAGTGAATGCGAAGATGTTTCAATATGATTTAGAATTTCAATTGAAGGTGCTAGATGGAATTCGATATCAAATATGAATCGTTTGAATTTTGTACTTTTCCATGAGTATTCTCGCTAACAACCCGAGGCAGTACAAGTACATTCATGAACTTGAAATGACTGAAAATGCCCAAAGGCGAAACCCGAGTTGTCAGTAACAATACTCATGGAAAAGTAGTATGTACAAAGCTCAAATGATTCTTATTTGATACTAGTTTTGCTACCCGGCGTCGCTCGGACTAAGCGACCAATAATTATTTAATGTGATATCATTCGACATAATTATATCACAAAATCTAACATCCAAAATAGAGTTAAAATAAAACCACAAACTTTATTTAATTTGATGACAGCCCCATTCTCGCCGATTAAAATGTCCAAATTCAAGGAAAAAATCTAATTTGCTGTCAATGAAATACCTTCACGTAAATAAAAAACATTATTATATTAACAAAAGCCGGGAAAAGTTCAGTAGAAGACTAATTTATTACATTTTGACTAAATGTCTTCGCCGATAAACATTCAAACATATTTTATTTCATATTCGTTTTTATGGCAACTTAATGACCAACAATGCAAAAGGGAATTACAGACCCACAGACATACATACGCCGTTTCGGTTTTTATATATAAGATTTCAATACTTTTTAATAAAAACACATTATTGGTATTATTTAGTATTATGCAAATACAGAGTCGTTACTACAAAGCTAACCAAGACTAATAAAGGAAAGGTATGACAAACATTTGGTAATACAAATATGCAGATAGTTCAAAGAATGATAAAACAAAAATAAGGATAATTCATATAAAACAGACTAGAATTAAAATGTTGAAGACCTCTTAGCAATGGAAGCTACTACATTAAAAATCCAATTAAGTAATAATGATCATTATTAAAGCCAAAGCATCGCTTTTAGCAATGAAAAAAAATGTAACTATTATAAATTATAATATAAACATAATTGGTAAAATTGATTACTGGTGAAACCTGATTTTTGTTTCACCTGAAAAGTAGAGAAAATTAAGTTAAATTTCTCTGTAGGTATCTAAGGGTCGATTCTTTCTTCATCATGGGCATAAATTTGTACAATGCATCAAAATCTGCTTAAAAACATTACAAAAAATGTTGGATTAATTCTGAAGATGCTACTTTGCTTCTAAGAAAATATAGCAACATAAACGCAACATTGGGAAAATCGTCAAAAACGTATTTTGGGCCATTGGGTATGCAATTTAAAGGAAAACATAATGATGATTTCAATGCAAACTCAGTCATTCTGTGGATATCACCAGAAAATTTCACTATCAACATCATAGCAAGACAGTTGAATAATTATTTTATTTTATAGGTACAGACGGAAAAAAACTTATTACGTTGAATGTATATGAATTGATATTATTTTTATGCTGAAATACATATACTACCCTAGTACACAACTACGGAATTTTACGTTTAGAAGGGTGCCATTACTGAAACGATGTATGCTGCAAATTTTCGAAGGTGTCCAACTTGAAAACTGTCTCATCAAACATCACTACATATTACCGATTTTTTTGCTGCTTCGGTTGTGAAGAAATAAAATCGTATTAAATGTGAATATAAGCCCTGGATATTTTTTATAAGCAATGTTCCTTTTAAGCAGTAGTTTAGTGGTAAATAAATAGGTACCAGGTTCATTGATTTCTTCCCTATTTTCGTTTGTTTTTTTTCATTTCCGTTCGAAATTAAAGAAATCACAAGTTTTAACAGTTAAATCAATAAAAAACGCGCATTCAATAAAAAATATTCCATTTAATGTCTTCCACGTTTAAAAATGATCAACGCTTCAATCCTAAAAAGAAGAGTGGATTTTTTTACGTTACGTATGTAAATACATTTTTTTCTGTAAAATCTGTTGAGTCGAGCAATTTCGTGGGAAAGATTTCAAATTCACTTTAAAATTAAGAAAAACGGGTGGCATGGAGGCGCCCTGGCTCATTTACAGGTGCCAAGACACTGACCTGATCCCACTACGCCACTGCCTCCAAGCTTGGAGGTGAGCTGCTCGGAAAATTTAAAGACTGGGCAGGCCAACCCAACAAATGCGCGGCATAATTTCAATCATCGGGCAACTTATACTTACTAGTAAATTAGTGTCGAAGTTACGTTAGTAACGATTGAACTTGTGATCTACTTTTTATTTTTTATATAAACGATACAAACGTTTACTACGCGTAGCAGTTCAAGTAAATCGTTAGCGAAAAAACTCATGGAAAAGTACAAAATTCAAACGATTAAAATTTGATATTGAAATTTCATCAAGTACTTCCAGTTCAAATTCTTAAACAAGTTGATACTTTCCACATTGAACTATTAAAAAGTTAATACTACCATTGTCAAGGAAGAATAGTTTCTTGGTAAGAATAAATCGTTTAGAATATGAACAACTCTACCACCGGAAAATGTGCGTTGTCATCCCTATCACACACAGACACACGTGTAGGCCACCCCGTCACACACATGCAAATGAAAACCCCCCTCACGACCACACAGGCACACGTAGACAGTAACTACGGCCATACATTCACTACCCCTTCGTACTTATAGATTCACATCTACGGATTGTAGCCCCTGGTCCCGCCCCTGGCGAATAACTCCCCCCCTTCTTCTCGATTTCTTCGTTCCTCCCCCGAAGCGTCCCTCCGGGCGATAGCTCCTATATTTACTAGTCACTGCCTGGATTTCGCAAGGCTCGCGGGCTTTCTCTATACTTGGATCCTCTAGCGGATACGGGATTATTATTTTGTGAAGTTTGTGTACATTTATTTCGGCGCGTATTGCACATTTCGGAACGCGTCGCCGCCGACGCCATGTTGGAAAAACTAATTACGAATATTATCATGATATTGTGACGGCGTTCGAAATTCAAAAACGTTATGTTATTGTTTCGTTTTTATTGTGTTGGTAATACTATTATTATAATTCTTCATTTATTGGTCTCACCGTGATTTTAAAATAAATGAAAATTAACATCGTTCGATATTTGAAGCAACCGTTATGAAATTAATTTGTTTATAGTTCTCTGGTATTGCCATAGTGATTAAAATGTTCATTGAAGTGAACTTAAAGGAGTTTAAAATTTCGTATATCAATCAAATAGTTAGTGTGATATAAGTTAACTATTATTCTAAACTAAATACGAATATACCTTATTATTATTATTCCTTGGCGGAATATGTGAATTGATGCTTTAAATTTGATAAATATTTCATATTAAATTTCCAGATCGGTACCAGTTTCACTTAGTGGCTTTATCATACGTATTACTTTGATATAATATGAAATATAATGAGCGCCGGACGTTGATTATATCTTATCTGAATTTAACTGAATAACAGTATTGCTTTATGCTACTATCCTGCAATGGATTGTATAAAGATCAGGACCAGTTTTGCTCATCGTGATCATTTTCAACTGATTCAAATTGACCGCGATGAGCGACAGCGGTCTTGATAATTATGAATTTATATGTGGAAGTAGTGCAAAATAGTAGTATTTATTTAATCAAGGATTTTGAAAGTGCTTGATGGAATTTAAATCGTTCCCAGGGCTTAGACCGAAATAATTCGCCTTATCGAACAGCGGCTTACTTGAAAGTTTTTTTTAGATTTGTAATTTTTTTGTGTAATTTGTATTAATATTATTGAAGATACCGATCGTTCATGTGTCAGTTTGAGTTCATTCCTGCACTTGAAATGCATGAAGATGCCGAATGGTGAAACTTGGATCGCTAGCGACTCAACTCATGGAAAAACACAACATTTTAACGATTCAATTTTATTGATTAAAAAAATGCCTTCCCAACAAAAAAAATTGTAATTTAAACATTCAAATTGAATGAAACCTTTCACATAATCGTTTGAAACATTGACCGAAATAGTTTTTTTTTGCGTTTACATATTTCAAAATATTAATATACCGTTCAATTAAGCGAATTATTTTTGTGTAATATTGATTCTCGATGATGCAATATCAATGAATCAATATAAAAAAAGATGCAAGGCAACGATTTATACTTAATGGCATTGGTTTAATGGAAAAGTGTGTTCATTTTTAGTTTAACTTTATTGGCAGAGTACATACGTTAAGCGATGTTAGTTGTGACTTACAGAATTAGTATTGCTTACTGTGAAAGTTTTCCATGATGATACTCGGAAAATTTCAAATAACAAAACGTTTTTATAGTATTTAACTAAATATTTGAATAGCAGTTTAACTTAGTGATCTATTTTTATTTTTGTATAAAAACGATACAAACTGTTTACTACACGTCAGTTCAAGTACATCCGTGCAATGCCTGAATATGCCGAAAGGCGAAACGCGGGTCGTTATCGACAAAATTCATTGAAAAGTACAAAATTCAAGTAATTCAAATTTAACTAAACGTTTCCTTCAACGAATTTGTTAATACCAAATATTTTCACTTTAAAGTTGTTCACTGTCAATAATTGATGGAATGGTTTTTAAAACATATTCCTCAATAACTTTAAAAGATCATGACCGATTTCTCTTTATATTTTTATCTGTTGATAATGCTCGCGATGAGCGAACCCAGTCCTGATTATTAATTAGTACATTCAGTGTGAGATAACTACTATAAAAACTGTAATTATTTTTATAACCGAATATTTTATTCATTTGTTAAATAATTTAATTATAAATATGCAAAGTTGCCGCCAGTTTTCTATTATTACGAAACGTTTTTTTTTCATACCGTTTCACACGTATTTTAAATAGGTAGTCAAACATGTTTCTCGTAATTGGTTTTTTTTTGAATATTTATATAATTGCATCAACTTTGTTCTCAAATAGATTTTAATTGAAAAAATTGAATGATATTTAAAAAAAAAACAAATTGAAAGTGTGATTTATTTAATTGCGAAACAATAATTTATTAAAAATAATTAAACGTACCCCGAGGCTTAAAACAGCTTATTTAATTTAAATAATGTGATATAACGTTAATTAAATAGGCATTCAACCTGTGAACTATGACCACATTAATATGATTAGTTTTTTAAGTTTGTGTAGTATTGTATTACAGTGAAACCCCGATTCTACGTTCTCGCATTATACGTTTTCCCGCGTGGTGCGTTCACTTTCTATAGTCCCGGCATTTAGGTCAAATATAAAACTTTCCCGCATTCATAGTTTCCCGCATATAACGTTTGTTTTATACGGTCCCTTGAAAAACGTAGAATCGGGGTTTCACTGTATTGAATTAAAAAAGAAATATGTTAGTTGAAAGCCATTTAGTAGTTATGTTTCTAATAACTTTACTAACCCATTGTTTACGGTGTGCACAAATTTGTGCGTAATTACTATGATAATTAAAAAGCCACGTAAATAAAGTGTTAAGTTGGTCACTTTCATTGTCAACTGTCAATTCAGCCCTAAGAAGCAGAGAAACATAACTAATTTTTCTCTACTTTTCAAGAGAGACATAAACAGGTTTCACCAGTAATCAATTTTACCTATTTTTTAACAGATAGAGTTTTTCTTTCACTATCATTATATGCCATGATTTGGCTTTCTGATATAATTGTCAAATATACAATAGCGTGTTATTTTAATGTGTTGTTGATTTAAGGCTTAGTGGATCTATGAACTAGAAAGTGATTATAATAAACGTACGGTAGACCCTCGATTATCCGGACTAATTGGGGATGAAGATAGTCCGGATAAGGACAAATCCGGATAATCGAAACAATCATAATTGACAGGAAAAGACAAGTATATTCTGTATAAATCATTTTTATTTCTTTAGATTAATACATAGCTTTAATAAAACATTATTTTTTATTGAAGAAATCAATTGTCGATTTCTGCTTAAAGCTAGCTTTTCTTTTCGATGCTGCCAAATCACGAATACTTTTAAGAAACATAAGTTGTCTTGAATAGCACTCTTTTTGACTCTCATTAAAACAATTGGTAAACTTAAAGATTTTTTTATAACTAAGATCGTTGACGTTCCGACACCATATTTATTAGACAAAAAACGTCCCGATTCACCCCGTTTCAAAGCATCGATTATATCCAATTTGTCTTTTAATGAAACTACGACACGTTTTCTCTTCGTTGACATATCGGTAATATTAAAAATAAAAAATTTGAAAATCGTGATCAATTTTTCAAGAAACAAACGTTCAATGCGCATTTAAATTTGGACGATGACTAATCCATATTTTACACAGGACTTATTGTTAGAACAAATGCAACGATCAAAATATTAAGACTGCATTTACATCACGTAGGTAAACAGTGGACGCAATTCGCCACGTGCATAACAGCAAATTTGTAATATTTTTGTTTATTTTGACCAATCCGGATAATCGAAAATCTGGATTTTTGAGGTCCGGATAATCGAGGTTCTACTGTATTGAAATATCTTCGTATCAACTTCTCCTATTGATATGTCTCTTTGACGCATAACGTGACATATTATTTTGTATCTAGTGGCATTCATAACTCAAAACCGGCAAAAATCTACCCACGTTTCTTTTATTATAAAGGGTCAGATTCTTGGTGGGAAGGCATTATTAAATATTAACACAGTTAATTTGTTCTTTAATTTGATACTATGATCACGACTAGTTGCGGTTATTGCTAGCATTGTTATTCAATGAAAAGTAAATTGAAATATAGATTTTTTATATATGTACATTAATATGATATGTCGGTCCCTGTGGTCTAGTGGCAAGAGCTTTGTCCTAGCGATCTGGAGACCCGGGTTCAATTCCCGGTAAGGTCAGATTTTTTCAATTGAAAAAAAAGGGATCTTGGGCTGGGTGTATGTTATTTATCGTTGATTTTGTGCACAACTGATTGATTACTTATCATCGAGTTAATCTCGTATGACTTTCACAAATAAGAATATTTGGCGCATTGGCGTAAGCTGTAATACCAAATATTTTTTTTTTTGTTATTAAACTAAAAAAGTGTCTGTTTGTCTTGTTTGCGGAAAGGTAACGTTTTTATCTACGCTCTAGCATTCCAATGCATAAATACCCAAATTAAAAATAAATTTGTATACCAAAAAAACAA
Source organism: Himalopsyche kuldschensis (assembly GCA_028554975.1). Classification (NCBI taxonomy): domain Eukaryota; kingdom Metazoa; phylum Arthropoda; class Insecta; order Trichoptera; family Rhyacophilidae; genus Himalopsyche; species Himalopsyche kuldschensis. Next base: position 3,402,585 of record JAHFWI010000025.1, read on the forward strand.
CTATATGATATTTAAATTCCAATAGCCACTGAAATCGGCATTCAAATCGGTAAAATATAATTCTAAAAGTTTTGCCACATAAATTTGTTATGATTTTATAATTTGCTTTAATTGAAGTCTCTTCCATTTTGAACGATTATTTAAATCATTTTTTTTTACCACTGTAGCTTATTAATATTTTTATCTTCCTTTTCTCATTTTCATGTCGTTTTGTTTTTAAAAATTCAATAGATGATATCATTTGGTGGCGAATTATAAAATACCATTTTTTCTAATCTAAAAATAAAGTAAAAAAAATGTCAGTCGTGCTATTGAGCTCATTTATTTTTTCAGAAAAAATAATTCATTTTCAAATGTCAACTAATGAATATTTATTCATTTAAATATTACCACAGTAATAAAGTATTACTAACATCAATTACTATTTTGACGACTGAAGGATCTCTGGTTTTTTCATAAATTTCCATAGGATGTCGAACAAGAAGAGAAGAATTTGAAGAATTAAATATGTTAATTTTTCATATGAGTAATTTAATTAAATCCACCTATATCATGAAAATAGGTGTTTAAAATTTGCTACGTCTTAAAACAAAATAGCATTAAGCCTTGTAACTAGCTACATAAATATATACAAGGGAACGTCCCTGCACCTAGAACAGTAGAACAGTGGTTCTCACGGAAAATTGCACTGTGGCCGCATTGTAAACATAAATTATCCTTAAGAAAATGTCTGATGGCCGCACCAAATTTTGATTTTGAAATTGTTTGTGAGGAATGTCAAATGGACCAAAACATGCATGTCAATTTACTATTGGTAAATTAATTGCGTCCGAAATATTTAATTTTCATTATTTGAGTATTTGTTGTCAAATTAGCTTGTAAAACCACACTTTTTTCAATTTCAATATTTTCTAAGAATCTCTCGGTGGCCGCAGCTAAGTCCTCTGGTGGCCGCACATGAGAACCACTGTTCTAGAACTATCATTTTTAAAGCCAGGAGAAAACTTTGATAGCGTGACCAACTCTATGTTAGTCAATGATACAGTTTGCATCAATCTAACAATGAGAAGGAATTTTTCATTTTAAAAATCAAGCGTTATGAAATCGACGGATCACATAAATTTGACTATTAGTCAAACTAGCCCTGGTCATCAGAAGATAATGATGTGATAATACAATTTCTGAGCAATGTATCAGATACGAATTTTTTCACGCATGTCCGTTCTCAATTGTAGATGATGAAATAAGAAGAATGGTTTTATACAGGAAAGGATTAATAGTTACATAATCTTTATCTCTATAGCTAATTCATGAATTGATGTCTCAATCAATACATCAGATTATCAGATCAAGTATTTGAACTAATGGCCATATGGAAACTATTGGATGAACGTCCAAGTGCGTTGGCTACTTGACTTAAGGACTGGATAGTAGGAGTGTTTTTAAACAAGACATTTCGTCACCTTACTTTGAAAACTGCTCTTGACATTGTTTTGAGATATAAGCGTTATAAACTTCGATTGATTAAAATTCATTTGTAACAGTGAGCAAGTAAAAATGTTTCAAATTACTTATTTTAAGCATATTTTTTCACAACTCTTGTCTCTTGATGAGAAAAAATGATCTTACAGATCTAGTGATGGAAATAATGATGACAATCTTAGAAATTTGTCAAATAAATTTAGTAAAACAAGTGTGCAGTTGCAGTGCAACTCTGGAATTCTGCTAACTCCGTTATTCAGCAATAGATAATTCTGAATTTCATATATATGCGGTATATACAAGCTTTTACGACCAAAAGGTAATTATTAGGCTGAAATGTCAATTAGAACCTTTTCAAAGTAAAGTAAAGATTTGTTGATCAAAAAAAATTTTCATTTGAATTATTTTAAGTGTAACTTTATCAGCATACTGATTGATAGAAAATTTAAATTTGACTGTGTGAAAAGCAATCAAAACCACTATCCGGCGGCATAGTATAAAAGTGACAGGCGGTTAAAATAGTAACGATCGTTTCATCATACCTTTCATAACTAATAATTTCATCACTTTTAAGGTGTTTACTGTCACTTCTTGGCGGCAAGACATTACATATATCAATAAAGAAAACAGATTATGTATAATATAAAATAACTTACTGTGACACGTGTTTCGCCTTTATATTAAAATGAGCTTCCTCAAAGTTACCGCCGAAACCATTGAAAGTATCAGATTATATTTGGCTACTTTCACATATATTCTGACAAAGATCAGGACCAGTTTCACTCGTGGCAGGAATTGTCAACTGACGAAATATACAATGAAAGAAGAATATTTGTATCCTTGTTATATATCACTTGAAAGGTGTTCACAGTCAATACTAGGTGGAAAAGCTTTATACTAAAAAAATAAAAATAAAACATATTTTGTAGTTGTGTATGTCACAATTTCTTTATTAAGATCAAGAATGGTTTTGCTATCAAAATGAATTAAACAGTTAATCAGTTGAAGATACTTGCGATGAGCGAAACAGGAATTGATCTAAATAAATAGATAGTGTAATAAAACAAACAATGTTCTAATAATCACTTTTAATGTGTTCACTGTCAATACTTGGTGGAATGGCGTTACAATACAATTATTTTTACCACTTATTCTACATAAAATTTATTTGATCAGGACCAATTTCGCTCATGTCGAGCATTATTGATTGAATTGATAATTGACAGTTGACATGTTGATAATACTCGCCATGAGCGAAACCGGTCCTGATCTAATTAATTGAATGTGGAATAAGTACAAAAAAATGTTTTATTATTTTTATTATTCCAACGTTCGCGTTAAAAAAAACAAAGATTCAGTGAAATATCCAATAGCAAAACTAAAAAAACTCTTAATCTGCATCAAATAAATTGAATAGAAGGACGAACAAAAAAAAAATCTAAAAAAACAACGAAATTTCCCGTTTATCTTTATCTTATCTTATCCAATTTGAAGGCGGTTTAACCCCTCAACCCCCGTCGTCGGTTTACTGGCATTATTTTCTTTGTAATTATTTTTTATTTATATAATCATGCCCCCCTCGCGGACCCCCTTCGCGGGGACGAGGCCGCCTGGGACTGTGAGTCGAAGAGGGAAAGTATTTCAGCGAACTTTCCAATGACGGAGGACAAAGGGAATTTTCAGGAAAATTATTTGCCCCCATGCTTCTTTGTATTTCTTATTAGTACTTTGGTACAGTGGCGTCGAATTTTGCCGTCACGACAATGCATTTTTGAAAAATTAATTTATATTAATATGTTAATAATATGCTACGGTAAAAAATAACAATGTATTTTAGTTCTACATAAATTTTATATATTTGTTGATAGCTATTTCGGCTTACGCCTTCAATAGTTCTGACGAAGGCGTAAGCCGAAATAGCTATCAAAAAATATATAAAATTTATGTAGAAATAAAATACTTTGTTATTTTTTACCGTATTATAATGGAGTTCTACCAAGTAAGTGCCTACTCAATCAATTAATAATATACGCTTAAAAATCATAACTTGAATATTCCTATCTATGTATTCGGCACCAAATATATTTGGCTACGAAAAGCGCACCCGCGAAGCTACTTGTTGAATACCTAGTTGATATTACCCGTTTCCGACTGCACACATGATTACACAATTAGTCATTGTGGATATTAAGTCATTTCAGTTTTTAAAGAAGAGTATCTGGACTCCGGATGAAGTATCTCTACATAATCTATCTTTACTTGATTAATACTTTCGATGGATTCGGCGGTAGCTTTGTGGAAGTTCATTTTTGTATATAATTTAAAATTACTTTGATTATTCAACGTATTGTATAACTAATTGTGTTTCGTCGGATAACGTATACAACTTTTACGATAGTAAGTCCCAAAATGCTTCTGAAATAGAGAAAAACACGTGTCAGAATTTTATTTTAAATTTAATATTTTTAAGATTACTGTTTGCTATTCACTCAAGTGAATATAATGCTCATTTATGGTGACCCACATTAGCAAGCAGTGTAAAAATAAACATATACACATTTTGTTGTTTAACCATGTCCTCTCCTCACGAGAACCATATGGACTTCTCATAAAGTTTATCTCCACAGTTTTTTTCTTACGAAAACTGTAAGTTACTCAACCTCTCTTTTTCAAAGAGAGTAGAGATTGAGAGGTTACGAGCAGTGGCGGTGGTGACAGAGTATTAGGGAGTACAAAAAAAGATTCAACTATTTTTGCAAGAGTTCTTTCCTATTCATTGGATTTTAAAACACTTCTATAACATGGAATTTTAATTCAGATGTTCGCAATACCAACGTAGTGCCAGTTTTATGAATTTTTGGCTGTCCGTAGTACGGAAAAATAGTTGAATCTTTTTTTGTACTCCCTAATACTCTGTCGCCAGCCGCCACTGGTTACGAGGACTAGGACTGGATTCATGGCTACCTAATCACGCATACAAACACTCATACCTTCGAACAGTATCGATAAATCGACTAAAAAAACCCCGTGAGGTCCGTCACGAAAGCTGTTGATCACTGCACCACTGGCCCAGCTAAAGTATATATGCGTTGATTAATTTTTATGTTACGATCACCGTGCGGTGATTAAAGATCACTGTGTAAAATTGGTACAACTCGGCTAAGGCGATTGGTGATTCTTAGAAATAATTTTATCAAAAGAGGTATTAATAAAAAATAAGGCGTTTTCTTACGTGCCGCCCTTGCCGAAGTCGGGCAGAGCCTTTATCCATCCCTGTGCAGTCCGTTGTTTTTTTCTTTCTTTTCCTTTGTCTGCAAAAACATAATATTTTTGTAATTCAAAAAAATACGGCGCCCAGCGAATTCAGATTTGGGCGGGAGATTTCACTTTCCTCCCGTGCGCTTTTTTATTAATTTGTTTTTTCGACAACTCCGCAAGAGAGAGGAAAAATAATATTTCAATTGCCGGATTCGTGGAAAACGAGAAGAAAAGTTTTTTCACCATTTCACTTCGGAACTGAACGGATAAACTTATTCTTTAATTCGAATATGAAATTTAAAAAAGCTTTAATTTGTCCATGTATTGTGTCACAATTAGTTAGTTATAATCAAAGCTATTTTTAATCTATCTATATATATAAAAATGAATGTCTGTATGTATGTCCGCTATGGACTACTAAACCGCTCGACCGATCGATGTGAAACTTTATAAATTTATTGAGTACACTCCCGCAATGGTTTCTGGCCTACCAACCCCTCCCCCCAACCACCCCTCCACCCCCAATTTTTTTTTTAAATTTCATGAGTTCACACCTTCAAAGGTTTTTGGCATACCCGCCCCATACGCCCCCCAAACCCCACCCTGCCAAACAACCCCCCTCCCCGCCCAAAAATTGATATCGATTTTTTACAAATTTCTCGAGTACACTTCCGCGAAACTTTCTGGCGTACACCCCCTCCCCTACCCCACCCCCCAATCCCCCTACAATTGCTGGCGTAGCAACGCGCGCAGGGTACAGCTAGTCTAATATATAAAAATCAAGTTTGTTTGTTTGTTTGTTCTTACTTTATGCGTTGCCATACCGTCAATCCTATAGCAAAAGGGATAAGAGATATAAGATGGGATAGGCGGAAAAGAGTTTTAAGACAACACAAACACGCATGACTTCAAATAGAATCGATGAATCGACTGAAAAAAATCGCTAATTGCAAGAATTTTATACTGATACGAGATACAACAACTTATTGTTATTTATACAAAAACAAAGCTGTATTTTTGTATTTCTTATCAGTTGTAAATGCTCGCGATGAGCGAAATCGGTCAACTAAAACCTTACAATGAACTCAGTTCGAAAATAAAAGTAATAAAACATTTTTATTACTTATTCCACATACATTTTATTTGATCAGGACCGGTTTCGCACATGGCGAGCATTACCAACTGATAAAAAATACAACCAACGAAACAGTGATATCAATCTATTTTTCTTGCATTTTGTTTAGTTCTGACGAAGGCGTAAGCCGAAATAGCTAGCTATCAACAAATATATAAAATTTATGTAGAACTAAAATAAATTGTTATTTTTCTTACCGTATTATAATGGAGTTCTACCAAGTAAATGCCTGCTCAATCAATAAATCTATTTATTTGCTTGTTTGTAATACCAATTGTTTGTCATACTTTGTATATCTTTCTTAAGCTATGAATAAATATCACTGTTTTTTTGTATTTTTTATCAGTTGACAATGCTCACCACTAGCGAAATCGGTCCTTATTCAATAAATTTGATGTGAAATAAGTACTAAAAATGTTTTATTATAATTATTATAATGCCATTCCATCAAGTATTGACAGTAAACACCTTGAAAGTGATCAGTTGATAATTCTCGCGATGAGCGAAATCGGTACTGTTCCTAATAAAGCTTATGCGGAATAAGTACAAAAAATATGTACTGAAATATCTGGTCGCTAAAAATAAAAATTAAATCTTTAAATTATCAATTTAATAATGTTTCTGTTTTCAGATTCAGATTCGAGTCCTTCATCACAAAGCTGAGTAAAAGAAAGTCAAAAGGCGTTTACGGGTCCAGTTATATGTTATTATTTGTTAACTATAGTATTTATTTTTATTTTTATATATAAAAATTATAATACGTACATTACAACACAGTACAGTATAATTCGAAAATAAACGTGTGTGAAATGAGATAAAAAAAAAACAAAAAGTGGTACATAGTGGTTGGTGTTGGTGCATTATTGAAGAGTTGAGAAGACTTTGCATCTCACGTGAGGCTGTATATCATCACCACAATGTCTTTCCTGACGATGAACTGTAACTCTTGGCAGGTGAGAGCTTTTATTTTACCTATTTAAAAAATTCAAAAATATTTCCTTTACAAAAATATGTATTGAAATCTTGAAGTTTCTGGCTCAAATATGCTATAATAGGTCAGTTTAGCGATAAAAAGTTAGACTATATTTAATGCCGTATAGAAATGTCGATTATCTGTTAATTTTCTTTTTTGAAATAAGCTGTGATTACTTATAAATGACTGTGTGATTCATTTTTTAATTCATGTCCGCTGTCAAAATACTACAAATGCATTTTATATAAGAATCGAGTTTTACTTTTAAGTTAACCAAACTCTCTTTTTTATAAGACAGTAGTGATTAAAATAAAATTACTAGGGCAAAGATACTGTTTAGCTTATTTCTCTAACTGCGACGGTTTTGGATCGGATAGGTGTGGAAGTGAATTGTAGCTGTCAATGAAATTTTAGACGGTCACTTGTTAAATAAATATAACATTGTTCTAATTTCCACGTATATAAAGTTGACAATGATTTCGATGACTTTAGTAATGATTTGACAGTGAATCGGTGATGAGCGAAACCAGTTCGGATCTTTATAGAAATAAATGTAAAAGTAGTACTATGAAATGTGTGACAGCCTGAAAACACATGGAAAGCCACTGCAGACTGAATTTAATTAAGAAAAGACTGAAAAAAGAAAGATGTAAAAAGTATCGAGTAAAATATAAAGAAGCAAAGATTTCTTCTTCAGAGAAAAACTGATTGAACATATTTTTTATGAATAAATAAAAAAATACGATACCAAATTGAAACTATCATTGATTTTTTGATGAATATATATTATGTTATAAAATGAAATATGTATCAATAAGTCCAAAGAATGCATCCAGAATCGCGAAATTGACTGCACAAAGACATTTTCGGGCTGACTGCGTGGAACTCCATTACGGCCCTTTCGAAATTGGATTTCCACAAAATGGCGGAGTGTTCCGGCGCCATTTTAGCGCGGTCAATAAGCGCCAGTGTGGCGTCACGTCCGCAAGAAGGTTTTCCCCTTATATAAGGGCGGAAATGCGATAGGGGATGAATCTTATCTTGTGTTACGTTGGGAAATGGGCGAGATTTGGTTAGAATAAATTGCCTACGTGTTTAAAGTGGGATATATCCAATCTGATAAATCTATACCCCATAAAGAATAAATTTTAAAATATTCTCGAATAGTTGAGAATATATCGTGTGGTACATTTTATTAATTTGTCATTTTTGATGCTAAAATTAGCACAGTGATATTTATATATATAATATTAAATAATCGTTTAAAATTTTTTGTTTGTAATTATTTTGACTAGCATGGCAAATCATAAAAATAATAACATAGTTTTTAGTACTTATTCTACATAAAATTTATTGGATCAGGACCAGTTTCGCCCATGGCGAGCATTAGCAAAAAATAATAAATACAACAAAACAGTGATATTTATACAAAAGTTAAGCAAGAATTGCAAGGTATGACAAACAATTGGTATTACAACTAAGCAAATAAATTGAAGCAAAATATCTATATTGTCTATTTTGCTTGTCATAACGAAGAAGATGTTGCAAGTTGTAAAAGTAACAAACAGCTCGTAATGTCCTTTTTAACAACCCATTCAAAAAGATGTATTTGAAAGTTCTGAACTCATTGAAATGGTTTCCGGGAAATTTGTTTTAGTTTTATTCATTTAACCATTTATACATTATAAAATACTAGTATTGCTACCCGGCGTCGCTCGGACTCAGCGACCAATAATTATTTAATGTTATATCATTCGAAATAATTATATTCTCGCCCATTAAAATGTCCAAATTCGAGTAAAAATCTAATTTGCTGTCAAAGAAATGTCAAATAATACCTTCACGTAAATAATAAACATTATTATATTAATAAAAGCCGGGGAAAAGTTGGTGGAAGAATAATTTATTACATTTTGACTAAATGTCTTCGCCGATAAAAATTCAAACATATTTTCTTTCATATTCGTTTTTATGGCAACTTGCAACAACAATGCAAAAAGGAATTAAAGACATACATACATACATACGCCGTTTCGGTTTTATATATAAGATATCAGTAAAATTACCCCTAGAACACAGATTTAAGAAAGTCTACCAAAAACCTGTAAACACTTTTCTTAATTGACTTGTAGAAAATATTGGTTGATGTTCATGTTCAACATCCCATGGCCGGATATTGACTGAATATTGACCGGAACCTCGTAGGAACATTAGCGCTAAATTTGTGTTTCCGATGTGGTTTTGGAACAGATAAAAGAATATATATATTTTTAAATAGGAACATATTTAAGTATTACGAAATCAGACTTCTGTTCATGTGGCAGATAAATCTCATATTTAGTATTTAGATAGTATCGAAATTTGTATTATAGAACAGTTGCATCCAATACCTGACCCGAAAGACGCGTGCGGCCCAAATAAAAAATTTCCGTTGCCCTTCTGAAGTTAAAAACAGTGAAGATACGTTTATTTTGTCAATTGACATCTTAATAGCCATGTCCGCTCCTAATGCGGATCAATGTGACTCATAATATAGCTTATTGCAACTGAAGCTTTTGTAAGACGATTACTAATTACACAATTGCTCAATCTCTATTTTTCATGAGAGTAAGGATGCGGCTAAGACAATACAATTGGATATAGTTAGCTACTTTCTTGATTATACCCATGGTTGAGAGCGGACATGGTTAAGAAATAATCACTTTGATTGTTATAGAATGCTCGCCATGAGCGCAACCGATCCTAATCTAAATATATTTATTTTGGATTAAGTACAAAACAATTCTTATATTTTTTTTTTATAAAAGCTTTTTATAAGGACGCTTAGTTTTGAAATGTAAATAAAACAAGTTGTTTGTGAGATTTCGATTAAATTTTAATTTCATTTGTAAGTATATTTTACGGCATTAAATATGGAATATAGCATCAAATGTCTGCCAATATCCATTCATTATAAAATGGGCCATGTCGCTAAAGTTAACTTTTTTGACAAATTTGGGTAAACTTCCAACTGCTCCAGAACCCAATCAGGCGTTGTCTGTGGTCGTTTACCTGAAGTTCCTTGGTTAGTTGGATTTTATACGGGTGCAGACATAAGGCCCGATTCAAAATTCGCCAAGTTGAAGTCGCAGAAAAGCCAAGTTCTTGTGAACAACGAGAAATAAGCTGCATTGGGTTTTCCTGTACACTTTCACACACAGCAGCAATGTTTTCACCAGATATTATATTTTGATGACGTACAGGTAGGTGTTGGCCGATTATTTACCAAACTGGTTGACTCAAATTTGGCCACTAAACAATGAATAATCTACTCAGCAGGACAAAGTAACATATTTTGAGCATCCCTATTGAAATACCCTTATAATGCCTTTCCGCCAAGTATTGACAGTCAATACCTTCAAAGTGACTTTGATTATTGGTTGTTAATAATTTGAAAAAAATAATAAGGTACTGTAATTTTCGTTGAAAATGACGGAGTTCAACTACATTTCGTCATTTACAAGCCAAAGAAGGGCGTTAGTGACAAATCGCTACTTTTCAGAAGATCAAAAAGAGTGAAAGAAAATTGTGTCAATTAAAACAACATTGATTCTTTGCCACTTCTTTTCGTGTGGTGGAGTTTTGTTTTGAAGAACATCCTTTCGGCAGTATGCGCATTTTTTTTTGTTAACCTAAACTCATATATAGCCCACAATCATCAAAATCTTACTCACGCCTTTTTGGCGTAGTAGCCCTTTTATGTGTTCTTTAATTCTAATATTCAGTATTAAAGTATTCTTATTTTAGGTCCGAAGATTCTTTTGAAAGAGGCGAAACACGTGTCACAATTAGTAACCCACTACGGGGAAATTTTAAAGTTATTTTTAATTTTATTTGAAAATGAACTTCTACAAAGTTGCCGACTCCATCAAATGTATAGTGTTGATCATCCGGCTATTGTTGATTCAGATGAACAACTAACGCAATTAATTTTGGTGATAACAGAGGCTCCGTTCAATTAGGTACTGCTTACCTGTAGGGTAAGCAGTACCTGTAGGGTAAATGGTTTTTAATCAAATGCGCATGCTCGGTAACCCTTCACGAGGGGTGCACCGACGTCAGGGTATTTGGTTGCGTGCCTAACCTGATGGAAAAGCGTTTGAGGGACTTGATAATACACCCGATCCACTGGGGATACGTTCCTAAGACTACCGTGCAAAAACAAACGTGTAAAAATATGGAAAATACGATTCAATTTCTTTAAATAAATAATACCCGCTCTCTATTCAGACGATATTGCCGCCACACGGTGCCTCCAAAATCTTATATTACCTGCCAACCTCCTGGCTTCTTCGCAGGTCATCCTGGCGTCTCGTAGCTCCACTGAGTACATCCTGTGGATGGTCATCAGCGGCCTTCCAGAACGGCGGAATCCATCAGGTTGATAGAAGAGATAGGCAAGATTTAGGCTCTCTTGGGGCATCCGCAGCACATGTCCAAGACAGACAAGGAAGTTTTTTTAAAAGCTATACATACATATATACAAGTAAAAACTCACATAGTTTTCGATTGAAATTTAATTTAGTAACGAGAAATATATTCATTCAGTGTTAATACTTGACAATAAACGTGCCCGTTTATTGCTATTCTTCGCTGGAGAAAAATCACTCTCACGCTGGATATATTTTATGGAGAGACATCTTTCGGAGTATCTTCAATAACATTTACATACATCTTGTTTTTAATATGAATTCGGTTATCATTCGCTGTGATTTTCGCAATTTCGATTATTTGCGATTTACCTGTTGATTTTAAGTATTAATGACCCTACGTTTTAAAAAGTGACCACCCTGCGCAAAGTCATGTGATGTAATTGATGACTCTGCTCTGAAACTTGTTGAACACAATTCATATATTAAATTCGTTTCCCGGTCGTAAATTTTATCACAGAGAGTTAATTTGTCATAAATGCATTCCAGAGTCCCAGACGTCCAAATATTTTAAATGTAAAAAAAATAATGCAATATTTATTTTGTTAATATTAGAAACAAAAATTTCAGCTTCTTTTTGATTTCTAAATCGTTTGATAGATTGTATTCGTAGGCATGGATGTTGGTGATGACTAAAACTCCTTCCGACTCATTCAATCATTAAAACGGAGTGTTACAAGAGCAATTAGTGAACCACCAGTTCTGTCAGTGTCCTATACTTTTTATTCCCACTTTCTTAAAAAAATAGAGGTTGACAAACAAGCTGCTATCTTAAAAAAACTTATAGCGAGGTAAAATCTTTAAGGAGTAAAGTCACAACATCCCACATTGGAAGCGGATGGTAAAAAAAACGAATAACCTATACCTAAACTGTGACGATGTGTGTATATAGGAGAGCAGAGCTTTTTACGTACACTTCACCTGGCAATTTCCTTGCGCGTCTACGCTATGTCGTAGCCCGTCGTAGCACGTCGTAGCTCATCGTAGCGATACGTCGCTTCGTCAACTAACTTGATTTAAGTTTCGCTCCGTATCATAGGTGGCTTTGGCGAGTAATTGGCGGATGTACAAGATTTTGAAATATAATATTTTACAAGCTAAAAGCGATATCTACCTTACCTCTAACCGTATAATAGAAATTCGTCGTAAGTTAGCGACTATCGGAAGGTAATAATACGTTCTATAATTATAATTATTTTGAAGCTTACCTTGATAGAGCTTATTTTACCAGAAAACTGCTTGTTACTCAGTTGCTAGAACTCTATTTTTCGAAGAGAGTAGAGATAGAAGAATAGATCTACGATAAAACAAGTGTTAAATTAAGAGCTGTGGAGTCGTTAAAAAAATACGACTCCGACTCCACAATTGATCAAAAACACGACTCCGACTAAAAAAAGTTTGATTTTCTGACTTTTTTTCCTAATTTTCCTATGTGCTAAATATAACCAATCGAGCCAATAGCCAAATTTGACATATTATATGCCAAAATAAGAAGTTCAAACTTTTCAAAATGTCCGACTCCGAGTAAGACTCCTGCCAAAACGCCATGACGGCTTCGACTCCAGCCAAAAAACCCCGACTCCACGACTCTGACTCCACAGTCTGTGTTTAAATAATCGTTTTTTAAGATATTAAATCCATGCTTTCGAATATAAATCAATAAACCGCTTTCGTCAATAAACCATCGACACTTACTTACAACTAAATGTTTATCTTATAATTGAGAATTTAGACTGAAGGTGCTTGGTGGAATTTTGATATCATATTTTTATTGTGTTGTGAAATGATTATCGTATATTATTAAAAGATTTAATGCAAATTTACGGATTACCATCAACAACATGATCGTTTCCATGTTTTACTTAATTAATTATTTCAAAACGTGACCAATGTAAAGTGCGTGACAGTCTAAGCATCAAACCCATCTAAAAACAATTTGTAAACACCTCTATTATAATTTAAATATCAATTTGCTATCGCTCATCATGGTGATCTCTTAACAAGGGGGCGCTTCAAAGAGACCGCGCGGCACCCTGTCGCGATTGCCAGACCGTGAAAATGCCCCCCTGTGAATAATACTAGCTTTAATAGACCTACCCCTTTCACAACGCTTACATATCGTTTATCTTTTTTGTAACATTTTAATTTTATAGTTATTATAACAGTGAATAATATTTTCCGAATAAGGTATTCTGAAAAATTTGATGGGCATGTGCTGCGGATGCTCCAGGGCTGGGGTCACCAGAATTTTTGAGACACGGGCTGGATTGAAATTTTTAAAACTCGGCGGGCCGGATGACAAATAAATTCGTGTTGGAAAATCCAATAAGAATATTAATTTATGTAAATGTTCTAATATAATTATATAATGTAATTTCTATTTGAATTAAGAATGGAAAATATTTATTATATTTTATGGGTTCATACGTTGTCGTATCTTATAGGTACCAATTGATAAATTTAAATAAATAGTTGTTAATTCACAACCAAATCATGACATTTTATTATTTAGGGCCGGATGAAAATCTTTGGTTGGCCGTAGTTTGGTGATCGTTGCCCCAGGGGAATCTGAATCCTGCATGTCTCTTCTATCAACTTGATGAATTCCACCGTCCCAAAAAGCAGCTGATGACCATCAATAAGATGTACTCAGTGGAGCTACGGGACATCAGGAAGAACTGGGAAGAAGCGAAGAGGTTGGCGGGTGATAGAGTCCTGAAGGCACCGTGTTACGGCCATATGCTCCAAATAGGGAGCGGATATGAAAAAAATTAGATCTGATTATTTTTGTAAAAAATGTGATTTTGAACGATTTTGAAATACACGATTGAATAATCCAAACTGCAAACATTCTCAGTTAAAAAAAATGTGGTCTTTATACGCCACTGATTGTCGTCCAATAGAGAATTAATATTGAACAATGGTCTTAGGAATAAGGCTGAACTCCCTCACGTCCCGGCACCAAATAATCCCGATGGCACTGTGATGTAAATAAAAGGCCAATTCAAAATGACAATAAGCCATCAAACATGAAGCTCACATCACATGCTTGAATACCTTTCCATGTTTATAAAACCGACAGATCCGAAATTATACCACGGTTGTTGTGAAAGGGTATCGTGATACAGGTCCGAATCGTATATTTTTTGCCAATTTTTGTTTGCAATATTTATCTACCCCACGAAGTTTTCCGAGATTCACAATAGAGCATCAAGAAATAAGTTGATAATGCTTGGTATGAGCGAAACCGGTACTGATCTAATCAATTCAATTTGGAATAAGTAGTATTTTTTAAAATTATTTTGCGATGGTCATAAATTTTTCAATGGATTCGGCGGCATCTCTGTAGAAGTTCGATTTAAAATTAAATTTTAAAAAATATCTTCGAAAAGTGACACGTCTTTCGTCTCTTTAAGAATCATATTTAAACTAACTATTAACTATTAGAATATAGTAAGGCTTCTTAAAGATTCTTTGAATATTTTTGAAATCTAATATATAATAATCAATATTTGTTTGTATGTTCGCACCTTATGCGCTGCATTACCGTTCATCCGATCGCAATGAAACTTTGAAAAACTTTTTACTTGCACTTGCGCGAGGGAAAATTAGCTAACAGTAGGTCTTTTATATAAAAATCAATGTTATATCATATGCATGTGCGCTGCCATACCGTTCATTTTGACAACATATTGCTGCACTTGCGCAAACGCTATAGACATAGTAAAATTAACTTTCAGTAGGTTGCGCGAGCGTTGTACCATGTAAAATCGGCAAAAGACAAACAGCAATCGCCAAACGGCAAATGTTTTCGATACCGCTCAATGTTAGTGAAATTAAATAAACATTATTGTGCATCCGAAAGCACTTCAATAATCACAAACACTTTCCTTTTTTGAGTGGAATTGCAACGCTTGCCAGGTACCGGTAAGAGGGAAATGAATTTTATCAAGCATCGCAGGAGTGGGCAAGATTAAATGTGAGATCTATTTGTAATCCTGAAATGTGGTTTCGTGACAATCACTTATAATTGGCAAATAAATGCATCCTTCAACTCAACCCGATTTATATTTCGCCTCCAAGTCCACCCCTGTTCAATCAGGATAAACAAAAAACATTTTAATAATGCGGGTTCGGAAGAGGGTGTCATATAGAAAATTGTTTTTCTTAGTCAAACAGGCAGAAATATTAAAATGTATTGCGAACACCTTTATTAGAATACGTGTTGGCACGAATAGAATAGTCTTTGTTGGACTTACTTGCGAAACAAACAATGGTATACGAATACGGCCTAAATATATATTTTTTTAATTTTATTTAAGATCTAGAATGTTCAATTATGTATGTCAATTATTATCTAAGAGTTAATGTTGATTATCAAATAAAATTAATCTTTTTACCTAGAATACAAAAATTTCATAATCATTTTTATGGTTTTAACCAGGGCTGTGGAGTCGGAGTCGTAAAACGAACAAAGACTCCGACTCCGACACCTTTTTTTACCATTTTTTTTCTAAAAATAGCTGTTTATAGAAATGAACGACATCGGCGTCATGACTCATGTGTCGCACCGAATCAGTGAATCACCAAGTTGCAATGTATTTAACATATAAGATTTAAGCCTAAAAAAATGTTTTCGTCTCTTTCTTTCTCATTGTTTTGAAGGAATATCCGATATTTTTTGAACCTGCTTCTCGAAATGCAGATTTGATAGAAGCAATGCTGTTTTTAAGTTGAATTCAAATAATTGAGGTTTGAACTTATTTTATTTTTATTTATGCCTATTTTTTCATTGTTTTTTTTTATTTTCTTTTCGTTTATTTTTTTTTCGGAGGAAGAAGAAAAAAAAACCTGACAAAATAATACTTTTTTTTTGTCGGAGCCGGAGTCGGAGTTGGAGTCGTAGTTTTGGTAAATGCTGGAGTCGGAGTCGGAGTCGAACTTTTTTTGACCGGCTCCACAGCCCTGGCTTTAACTACTAATTATTTTAATACGTCAAAATGATTTGTTTTGTTCCACATGCTTCCAAATATATTTTTTTTAAATATGAAACGGTTTTGCTCATTACAAGCATTTCCAGCTGAATATTAAAAACAATTAGTGTAAGAAGACTGATACAAATTCAAAAAAAAACATTAATGAATTTCATCAAATGAACAATATTTAAAACCACTTCTTCGGTGTTCACTGTCAATAAATACGTAGTAGAATGTTTTTTTTTTTAACCATGTCCGCTTCCAACTTGGAGCATATGGACTCCTCACGGAGTTTATCTCAACATATATTTTTTTTCTACGAGAACTGCTTGTTACTCAGTTGCTCAACCTCTCATTTTCAAAGAGAGTAGGGATGAAAGGGTACGAGGAATAGGAGAGGACTATTGATTAGCTAATCGCTGCCACTATTCGTCGCTCTTTGGGATCGAAAAGGTGGGAAGGGATTTTCAACAACACAAACACTCATGCCTTTGAATAGATTTATCAACTGAAATCCGCACGTACCGGGAATCGAACCCAGGCGATCCGGCACGCAAGTCAAAGCCGTTGCCACTGCGCCACGGACCGTAATGTTATTGTAATGAAAAAATATATTTAAAATGATTTTGATTGCACATTTTGAGTACTTATACCGCATTGATTTTATTGAAATCAGGACCGGCTTAACTCATCGCGAGCATCATCAACTGACGAAGGAATCATAAAT
Source organism: Himalopsyche kuldschensis (assembly GCA_028554975.1). Lineage (NCBI taxonomy): Eukaryota > Metazoa > Arthropoda > Insecta > Trichoptera > Rhyacophilidae > Himalopsyche > Himalopsyche kuldschensis. The sequence goes on from JAHFWI010000025.1 coordinate 3,419,605, forward strand.
TTTCCTATGATACAAAAATATTTAGACAGAGCATGAATAAATTATTAAAAAATATAAAAAAAAAACAAAAAGTTGTTAATCTATGAATAGATGAATATTTGAATGCATTAAGCATAAGCGATACTTATTTACTGGAAAACATCATACTAAATGATCGTTATCAATCAGTGTATGGAAAACGATTTGGATTTTCGTAGAGCATCGATAGCTTCACGTGATAAGTTATCAGATGCGATGGATAATCGCACAAATTGTATTTTAAAAACTAGTTGACAGTTAAAAAATAGCGCTAAAGAGCTGATTGTAAAGTTATCACTTTATGCCGCAATTTAAATGAGAATTCAACCCTATCGTAAGGGCATATATCCGTAGCAATATATTAATATACTTACAGACAAAGTTCCACAAGTCAAATGCCATAATATAAAGTGTATGTATCCTGTAAACATAAAAATTATGTACACCACTGCAAGTTTGATATTGAAAACAATTTGTAGCTTAGTTTGAGCAGAGAGAACGATCATAAAAATAAATCTTTATATCCTTACACCGGTGCTATTTTTTAATTCTCGGTGATTCAATTGTAGATTTTAAATTAATTCAAACGAATATATGTAGTATGTTTAACCTAGCCATCCCGAACAGTATAGATTTTGTCCCAACAGCTGCTTTACCTTAAATATCTATCTTAATACTAGTGATACGATCTCCAAACTTTTGGTATTCTTAAATCATATTTTTTTACACCTTTTGCAGAAAAAATATGATTTTTTATTGGTTAGTTGCGCCGTAATCGATTAAAAAAGAGAAGAAGTCGGAATTTTTCAGTCTAATTGTCAATGTTAGCTGGGAAGCGCTAATATAAAATTTCACGCCCATAAGAGATAAGAGAACGTGACCATAGTGAGTCATAGATAACATGTACGGAGTGTTTCATATCTAGCAACAATAAAAGGCGATACGCGATAAGATAAGAGATAAGGTGACTTCGTACCTCGTTTTTGGCTTGTTTGGCAGAAAGATGTATAAATATACGTCAAAGCATAATCAATCATTTTTTTATTGCAGTCTATGCCAATAAGGTCAAAACACTTGGGTCTTTTTTTACATCCCTTCGGCCTGAGAGTCATTTTTCAAGGATAGTCCTACGAAGGTTAATATCTATTTAAGCATCGTGCAACATCAGCAGAAATAGCTGTCCAACCGGTTTCGCTCATGGTGAGCATTATCAACTGGTAAGAAATACAACGAAACAGTGATATTTATCCAAAAGTTAACCTTTGTTTAAAGGACTGAGTAAAGCTGTACTGAATGTAATTTAACATAATCTTGCTTCATTTCTTAATCAAACTTTGCGATGAGTCCCAAGATGCCTCTGAAAGAGGCGAAACACATATTCACAGTTAGTAGCACAATACGTGGAATAATCAAAGTTATTTTAAATTTTATATTGAATTTAATTCATTCTACTGTTTGAACCAAAAGTAAGTACATATTCCTTTAAAGGTTAAGCAAGAATTACAAGGTTTGAAAAACAATTGGTATAACAACTTAGCAAATAAATTGAAGCAAAATACAAGTAAAATAGACTATAATTGAAATTTTGAAGACCTACTTAATTGATATTTTCTATAACTCATTTTACTGTGAAAAGTAAGGTTGTTATTCAGTGTTGGTGAGTTGGCCTACGAATAAGATATTATCTGTAGTATAGTTTAGTACAGCCAGGGGCGGTGCAAATTTTAATAATGTTGGCAAAAGCACGTGTGCATACGCAAATATTGGAAACATAGATAGATGAGAGAGCAATGCTTTTGGGGACGCTTTAAATATAATCTAAAAGTGAATATCGCTTACTGTTAATCCTTTTTTTTCAATATTGAATTGTAGCATTGTCAATTCTTTTGTTAGATTTTAATCATTGAAAATTTGTTTCCATCTATGTAAATTTTATCATTTTTCATGTCTATACATACCCTTGCATATTATATACAAAATTAACAGAAGTTATGATAGTAAGTATAGGTAATATTTATTGACTACATGTATTTTTATTTTGATTGCGATAAAGTTATCTTTTTCACTAAAAGCCTGGTACCTTTGCAAAGTCGTGGTATTTTTATAATTTCGATAAAAGTGATGGGACCGCTAATTTTTAATTTTAAAGTTAAAAAGCAATTTGGGGTGGTATGTCTGGTAAATCAAGTGAATTTAAGAGGTTTTACTGTTTTTTTTAAGAAGAAACCTCTGCCAAAATTCTGTCCGCAAAACAACTTACCAAAGTTTTATTGCTATCGGGTAGACGGTATAGGAACTAACGATTCCAACTATTCGGATATCGAATAGCTCAAATAATACATTGAATAAAAGATCAAAACGATCCCATTTTTAATCCAAAGTTATTTATTCAATTTTCTAAACTGCATGTTTGAACAATAATAGCAAGGGTATTAAACGATTTTTTTTAGCTCTGATTACAAGCCAATTCGTGAAACTCAAGTTTTATGATAAGATATTGTTAGCACCCGAGTTGGGTGAAGGAACTGGAATTTGGGAAATATCCGAAAACTATTCGGATATTTCCCCAAATAGCCAGATATCGAATAGTTTAAAAAGGTCACTTTTAAGGTGTCCACTGTCAATTCTTGGTGGGCTGGCATTATAATAAAAATAATAAAACATTTTTAGTACTTTTTCCCACAAAAAAATATTGGATCAGGACCGGTTTCGCTCATGGCGAGCATTGTCAACTGATGAAACAGTGATATTTATACAAAAGTTATGTAAGAAAAATAAGGTATGACAAACAATTGGTTTAGTTTACAAGTTTGAAAAGTTTAAAAAGGGCCGAATATACATGATATCGAATATTCGAATATCTGAGTTAGAATCCCTAACAGGAACGCATAGGTTATGTTTTTCCAATTAACAAGAAAGAGTTTTTTGATATTATCGTCAATCATCCCTGTTGCCAAAATAGTAACTTTTGAAACGCTCAACAGTTAATTGAACAGAACCTTTCATCCCTTGCCCAAATTACTTCCACCCCTTTACCTCCAGATGGCTCAGGCGTTGTCACTCCTATCCGTATTGTGTGCGCGTGTTTTCCGTTGCCCTTTGGATGCGCTCAGCGTCCCCTTCATCAGTCAAGAGACAAACGATGATCTGCGGTGGTGCGGTTTGACAAATAAAGGCTTAGCGCCAGAGGACGACCGGCCAGAACAAACAACAGCCTGACTGATGAGACGGCGGGGCGCCGCGACGTCGATCGAGGGGGTGGGATTTATATAAAGCGTCGGCGTTGAAATATTGTGCACCATTTACGATGTGATCTAAATTATTCAAGGTTCAGGAACCTTGCTAAGCTATCACCAAGCCGAATTAATATGTTCTCTTTATCACTGTATTTTTAACAATGGTGTAGCTTTCTACTATTATTATAACTTGAAAATTGTTCGAAAACATTTACCTAGATGCCAGTAATACGATCATATTTGAAGAGACAGAATATCACGTCAAAAACACGTTACCGGGACTCTACGCATAGCTAACGTATCACGTCAAAACACGGCTCCGGGATAGAAAGTGTTTACATGTTCTACGTATTTTTAAATAGCAGAATAAGCTTCACTGGCCATGCTTTTTATCAGTTTTTAAATGTATTGAATGTTCTCGCTCAACAAGAAAACAAAAATAAAAATATTTTTTCCATCTGTAAATCTAGACGCATCGATGATTTCGACTTAGGTTGCTTGTTGGAATTTCAATATAAAATTTGAATTTTGTACTTTTCCATGAGTTTTGTCGCTAACGACCTGAGTTTCGCCTTCTTCAAGCATTTCAAGTGCTTGAATTATTAATAAATGACAATTATTTAAAAGGGTACAACAATGGTGAACTAGTTAGCTGAAGTTGCTCGTTCAAAATTGGTAAACTGTTAAGCTGAGCTCGATTAATTTCCAAGATTTCTTGGTAAAATAATTTAAATTCGCCCCTGTTAGAATGTAAAAAATCAATGCCTCCGGTCATAAGATTTTCAAGAATCCCTATAATTATAACAAACTCATTTAATTCTTTTAAATTTTCGCTAATTTACATTTTAATAGAAATTTAACATAGTGATCTACTTCTATTTTTGTATATGTTACGGTAAACTGTATTCTCATTGAAAATGTATTCTTCTCCAAGCTGTCATTGAAATTAAATTTGACCACCCTATCTTCAGCCCTGTGTTTGTCTGTGTTTTTCTTTGGTTCTCTTTTTATGAAAGCAACTACTTGCTGATTTTGCTTCATTGAAGCAGACCAAAATTTTAGGCCGGCAAATCATCGAATTGGGCCAGTAATTTCAATGATCGTGACCAGTGAAATCATGTTGTCATACAAATCTATTACCTAGTCGGTCCCTGTGGTCTAGTGGCAAGAGCTTTGTCATAGCGATCGGGGGACCAGGGTTCAATTCCCGGCAAGTTCAGATTGTTTCAATTGAAAAAAGTTATCTTGGGCGTATGTTATTTATTGTTGATTTTGTGCACAACTGATTCATTATTTATCATCGAATTAATCTCGTATGACTTTCACGATTAAGAATATTTGGCGCTTTGGCATAAGCTGTAATGCCAAATATTTTTCTATTTTAAAAAATATTACGTCGGATAAAGCACACCTATTTGTTAAAGTGATAACGTTAAAATTAATTACCAGCTAATAGCATGGAAATGCCTACTAGGTGGTTTTAATGCGGTCGGATATATTAACGATACAAATTATTTACTACTCTTAATCTTAAAATCATTCAAGCACGAAGACGTCATTTTCGATATCAATTTTTTTTTTTTTTTGAATAATTGATAGTTGGTAACCAGCCAATTTTATTTTCGACGAATACGGCTGTATTTTCACTGACGTAAAAACGCATAAGGATGCGGTAGCTATTTTTTCGCAGTGTATCTAAAGATAGTGTTCGAAAAATATTTTTGTATGCTTAAATTAATGTGAGATTTAGTTTGAGGTACACAAAATTTACAAAAAACAGTAAATTTACCTGATATATTGAATATATATAAAAAAAAAAATTCAAAAATAGACACCAAAGACCAAACGCATTGATTTACTGCGAATTCTTTCTTTGAATTTTCTGACTGATAATATGAGAAATATTCAACCCTGTTATCTAGCAGTATTTTTTTTCATCATCAATAATAACTGAAAAGTAATAAAAAATACAGATAATTCAATCAGACTATCATAGTATCCTAAATACAGGGTAGGTACGTTAAAAGAGGGTTATTTTCGTATGATGATTATCATATCTGCATCCAGCGGGTTCTGACAACCCCAAATTTTGGTATAATGACAAATTCAGTTGACTCACTCCCTAAAATTTTATTTCAGTGGCGTAAAAAGCTTTTTTCCACACGGAAAAAATCACGCAAATCGTTAGTATTTTGTAAATTTATTTTACTCAAATTTGTTGAAATGTGTTTCAACAGATGCATATGGAAAATAATAAAGAAATATTTGAGACATATTTTTTATGTAATTACTTATAAAATTCAGAAATATTGAATGAATGTAGATTTGAATTGTAATTAAGTTTAGCAATATTATTAAAAGAGAACAAATACACTAGTTGAACAAATGTAATATTGTACGCTACAATTCATTGCTCAAAATTAATCTAGATAAAATTATTTTGTAGTAGTTTTTTTTTATATTTGGCTTATATCTTACATTGTAAATGCCAGTAAAATCATACGAAATGAGAAATGACATTACATGCACCAATGTCTATGATCTTATTTTGAAATATCTTTTTTTTATTATTTTGCCGAGAACTCCCTGATCACTAATGCAACGTTTTTACCACTAGACCATGCATACTGATAAATGGACACATAGTAATCTAGGTTTATAGCCATGGACTACAGCACTGAAGCAGTTCCGACACATGACCAAGTGGACACATACGCAAGTGAGCACACAGATAACTGGACACAAATAAAATTTACTTTTTGTGAATAAATGTATTTGAGCTATTCAAAAATAATATAATATAGGGTTGATAGCTATTTCATAATAAAGCTTGCAAACTTTCCGTAATTTTGGAGGCATTCACGTGTGCCAGAAGGTGTTTCTTCGAATAAAAAGAGCAGCGATGTGTCCATTTGTATATGTGATCAGTTGTCTATGTGTCGGGTGTTGACTTGTCATATACACTGTTGTTTTGTGTCGATTTGTCTGGTCACCCACTGAAGCATCTGTGACTTGGACTGGATAAAACAAATACAAACAGTCCGTTATCCAATATTACCCTCAACTGTAGTACGCCACTGATCCCTTTCATCTTTGGCGCAACAAACGCACCCCCTCTATTAATTACGTCACTGGTAAAATTGTGCGGGTAAAAAAGTTATTTCGCGCTCAATTTGAGGTTGATTTAAAAAGCAATTTATTTTTTTACACATGTATAAATGTTGTTTTCTTTTATCAAGGGGTTGATTTGAACTACCCATACTTTCAAATTTTACGTTTCCTAGTGCAGCTTAGAAGATAAAAATAACTATCCAGTTAATGATTATCACCTGAGATGAGACCGTTTATTAGAAAATATGTAATGAAGTTAGCTACAAGAGTTAGAACGTCATTCATTTGACTGTATGATGCCATCTTAATCCAAGCTAAATTTGAATTAATTATAGTTAGCGTTTGAATTATTAATAAATGATAATTAGTTGTCGGGGTATAGCAATGGCGAGTTTGGGAGATTAAGTTGTTCGCTTAAAATTTGTAAACTATTAAGCTGAGCCCTGTTAATCTTCAATATTTCTTGGTAGAACAATTTATATTCGCGCTTTTTAATATGTAATAAATCAATACCTGAGTCTATATTGATGGCGTGTATGTATGATGCAATCTTAATCCAAGTTAAATTTGAATCGTTTAAATTTTGTACTTTTTCATGAGTTTTCTCGTCAACGACCCGGGTTTCGTCTATCAGAATATTTATGCATTTAAAGTTCACGAATGAATGTGTGGGTAAAATATTACCCACACAATTACTTACATGATTCATTGAATCTCATTATCATCAAAACAATCGCCAATTCATCTAGATTACGAAGGTTACAATTAAGCTTAGTAACTCAACATGTTTTTTCTACGAGAACTGCTTGCTACTTAGTTGCTCAACCTTACTTTATTTTTTTCACTATAATATTTCAACGCGTCAATTCAAGTTCATTCGTGCACTTGAAATGCCTAAAGATGCCGAAAGGCCGATCCCGGGCTGTTGATGTGCGATAAAACTCATGGTTGTAAAAATTAAAACGATTCAATATAATAGATTTTTTTTTTCATCACCAAAAGCGTCAGTGGTTTCCAAAGTTTATGCTGATTCGCTTCCCTTAAAAAGTGTTTTTAATCATAAAACTTTTTTTGAATTTTTTGGCGGAAATGTATTCCTGGTTTGGAAACCACTGTCTTAGCAAAAAATGTCTAGGCAATATTATTAAAAAATATGGACCGATACAAAGATGATGTTTGTAAAAATATTTGTTAATTTTGAAATAAAAGAAATTCATCTGATAAAAGCTCGATCGTAAACGAAAAAGCAATTTCTGTCCAAAATAATTCTTATTCATGTTTGGTCCCCCCGACGTGAAATAAAGTCCCCCTACGCGAACTGTAATCAAATAAGTGTTCATTTTCACGACCAATTAGGTATTCAATTTATAAGGACCACCCTATATTTATTTAGTGCGGTATATTCGGAGGCCAGCGAAATTGACAAATATTGTCAACCAAGTCAGTGAGAAACAATATAATGTATTTGTCAAATTAATATCTGCTACATATGTGTGTGCACTTTTTAAAGATTTCGGCACATTGTCTATATTAGTTTACTTACCAAAACTAACCAAATTTTGTATAACAAGACTGCCGTGTGACTCATTTAAATTTAAATTGCGAAGCATTTTACGGTGAACTGTGGTGGCAAAAAAATATGCTATGTACATGGGCCAGGAATTGCCCAGTATACAGAATAACGTTTTTATTCAATATCTCAAATTAAGAAATTCGACTGAGAGTGCTTGATGGAATTTCAATATCAAATTTGAATCGTTCGGATTTTGTACTTTTTGTACAAAATTCGTTTTTGTATCCGTTGTTGTATTCGTCGTTGTATTTTGTACTTTTTGTACAAACCTGTTTTGAAAAGTCTTGTCGCTATCGGCCCGGGTTTCGCCTTTCGGCATCTTCAGGCATTTCAAGTGCACGGATTGTACTTGAACTGACAGTTATTGAACTTGACGGTCAGTTCAAGTACATCAGCGCACTTGAAATGCCTGAAGATGCCGAAAGGCGAGACCCAATATTTCAATGCTAAACTTTTTGCGGATGGCAGATATTTGTTTGCAACGACGATATACTAGTATATTTCTCAAATACAGTCCTCGAGTTGCCAAGGTTCGACTTGCGACAAATCATGGCCCGCGGAGCTGATTTTTTTTTTTAAACTTTAACCCATTATATGCCGGTAGGTATAAGAACGGTCGTGCACCTAGGGCCGCGATTTTCTTTGAAAAAATAGCGACGGATTTCGGCAATACAAGGAAGCCCTCTTTAAAATTGTCGGTCCCCGTGGTCTAGTGGCAAGAGCTTTGTCCTAGCGATCGGGGGGCCCGGGTTCAATTCCCGGCACGGTTAGATTTTTTTTAACGGTTAGATTTATCATCGAGTTAATCTTATATGACTTTCACAGTTAAGAATATATGGCGCATTGGCGTAAGCTGTAATGCCATTTTTTTTTCCTTTTTAAGCATAAAAAAAAAATCGATATTACATTGATTCTAATACACATTCTGTGAACTGTAAGTATAGGACAGTGATTCTAAGAGATCTCGCTATGTGTATAAAATGTTTGAATTATAAAATCGTCAACCTGGTCCAGTATTATTGGATGTAAAGTGGACTGTATGTAAACGCGCATTTCCTATGGTCGGTACTGCGCCCACGGAATTGTAAACCGTATACGTTTCTGGCATAGAACCGGTTAAGTGTATATTTTATGCACATCAAAAGATTAAATTAAATTACATAATACTGGTAAGTATTTGTGTCAGTATCTCAGCTTATTGATTGAACCGGTGTTTAATTGGTAGAACTCCATTATAACACGGTGAAAAAAAGTATTTTAGTTCTACAAAAATTATATGATATATGGTTGATAGATATTTCGGCTTACGCCATCGTCAGAGCTATGTTTAAACATACATTTACTATCTATATATAATGGTGTGTAAAAGGTAATGTAAATGGAATGCCACTTCTCCAGCCATTACGGAAGATTGATGTAATTATAAAAATTCAATGCATATCATTTGTAAATTAAATTGACTGGTATATGAAACAATTTACATAGTATGCCAGGGTTTTATTCTTAAAATAAATAAATAATCATAATACTCAGACGTTCATTAATATTTGCTGTTCAAAGTATACATTTCCTGTCATGTTTTTGTATAATTAGTAACGCAAACAAAATGTTACCAATTCTTTATAGCCATAACAACAAACACGTGGCCAGTATTTTACTCATTTCACGGTAATAAGAGCAATTTCAAGGTTGCCACAACACAAATTGCCACTAAGGCAAAAATAAAGACAAATTCTTCTCCTGCAAATGGCAACCGAGAACAGAAATATTTATAAAATATAATTGAGAATTTATTCGACAACATATAAACATAGTGTATTATTACATTCGATGGATTCGGCGGTAACTTTGTTGAAGTTCATTTTAATATGAAATTTAACTAAGTGTTCCGCCTCTTTCAGAGGCGTCTTCGGACTTCCTATCGCTTAGTATCATAAAGAGGCGAAACACGTGTCACAGTGTCACGTGGCTCAATACGTGGAATAATCAAAATTATTTTATAGTATAGTGTATAATCATGATATCGATATCGTTGATGGTTTAACTTTCTTACTATCTTAAAAATTGGCATCAAATTTATTAATATGTGAGACGTGACGTCTGAAAGTGTAGCAAATGTATATCTATTTCAGAGATAATGGTTGATGTATAATGTTTTTATAGTTTTTATCCAAAAATACCGTTAAAATTTGAATGAATAATCCAAAAATAAATGATATATTCTCTAAAGTGATAAACATTCAAAGCTTTTTTTTTTCCTACCTTTACTTTCCTACTGAAATCTATATTGTTGATGGTTTAGCTATTTTATTCATACCCAGTCCCTAACTGTTACTGAATCGACGAGCCTAGCTCGTAGCTTAAAATGTATCTCTTAGGGCGTTAGTTTAGAAGCTGACAGGGCTGCTGGCTTCTTCCACGCTTGCCTCCACTGTTGAAGAAATTGCTGTAGGAGAAAGGTGGGTGGAGCATAAGGTTTGAGACATCGTCTATTCTTAGAGGCCTATAGTTGGTTTTTAAAAGTTAGATATTTTCACAGCTCAAAGGTGGGGACCCTGCTTCAAGTTTTCCACGAAGCTGGCACGGTGGAAATGAAGGGTCTCTTTAATGTCGGGGCCTTTATACCACGCCCGGAGGTATCGGGTGCTGGCGTTCTTCTTTAAGCCTGTGATTATGCGTAGGCATTTATTATCGACCCTCTGAAGGAGAAGAAGTTTGCTGTCGGGAATGTATGTCTACAGACATTTATAGCTCATTTTCTCATCCTTAAGTGCGATAATCAAATTTCTTCATGTTTAATCTTTATTATTGAGTTTGCTATGTAAATTTAATATACATCGATGTTATGCTAAGCGATATGAAATGTGTACATTTTTCTGGCGTTCCACAATTTCGTGCTTCCAAAAACAATGGCAAAAGTAAAAGTGCCACCCCTGCCACTAAAAAAGCTCAATACCAAAAAGTTTTTATAGGGGTGAATCAAAGATTGCGTTGGGCGCACACGTCAAATGTAATGCCAGCGTTAGTTGTGTGAGAAAGTACCGTGACGTCGAAACACCGGATATCCAATTACCTGCTTATCCACTCATACACACTTTCGCGTTAGGACAGCGGTGCTCAACCATTTGCATCAATGCATTAGATAGTTCTGTGATACATATAAATAGTTAAATATTTATTTGTTTTATTTCACTGAGATTGGATACATCGCATCGATTTTAAAAAGAGCTCAATTCCGAGGTAGTAGCTAGAAGCTAAAAGTAATAGGTTTTTGCCTCTAGTCTTATCAAAGGTGGCATATCCTTCTATCTTTTCTTCCTCAGAAGGTCAGTTAAGTCAGTCAAGCTGACTTAAGTCCACATTCCTTAGAGGAGACATAATCAATTAACGCAGGAAATAGCTACAAAAACAAAATAAAAATTTGATTATTAAAATAATACTATCAACTTTCGACACTGTTAATTTGGGTTATCAAAAAAAAAAATACTAAATACCCGAGATCATGTGATAAGTTAGGATTATATTTCTAGAAGGTTCAGTTTTTGAACCAAAAGACCAATTATTCGATTTGAATGTTTAATAATGCTTTAAATAAAAAAGTGTTACTGGCAATATAGCAGTAGACCTAATATAAAATTATATTTATGAAAGCTTTGTTATATCCACTGAATGTGACACATGTTTCGACTATTATCGTCAGGTGTCTAAAAATTTCCTCATTTAGGCGGCTGGCCAATAGTTTTGACGTGACAAAGTCTTATAAATCGATGAACGCCCGCTGCACGCACGAAAAAACATGACTCACTGTCCCGTTTGTCGCGTTACGCCGAAGGCAAGCGTGCGAGCGAGAGCGCGGATAAGCGATAGAGATGCACGATCGGCCTACCGTTGGGATTGGGGGTGCAATGGAAGATTCATCTTTCTCTTCCACTATAGCATGGATTGGTCGCAATGCAACTGTTTCTCTTGAGTAGAAAAATAGTTGACAGCGGCACCCCCAGCACCCTGTCACCAGCCACAGTACCTACACGTGATCTGTTTAACAACTGTTTATAAAGTGAAGTGAAATGTTAATGTGGTTTTCATTGTTTATATTACAACAACAATTGCGGCAATAAAGGTAATTAATTCTGATTAATTGTAATTAATTAAATGATTCCATTTTATTCATAAAAGTACGCAATCATTTCATCTGTGTTTTCTTATAACGTTGTCACGTTAAACTATCGTCCGTAAACCGACTTTACAGACAACCATTTTTTTTTTTTCAATTCTTCGATATATTATCTCATAGTAAAGTGAGATGTTATGAAGTAGTCGGTACATATTTGTAATTTTTTTGTACTGCGTTTGACGCATCTCTAATGTGTGCGTATATAAACGCATATAAGTGTGAGTAAGCCGATATTCAGGAGTTGACTCCGCAATAAAAAAAATTAATAGGTTGGATACCACCTAATTAATGCGTGAGTACCAATACAGTAAATCATTAATTTTTATTTTTTGTTAAAAATTTATTCCACTCAAAGTTACCGCCAAGTCAACCAACTTGGCGGTATTAAAGCAGCATATATCAGTATCAAAAAATTGTTTTCTCTCACCGTTTTAAAAGTCTCTCAATATTGAAGGGCACCTGAGATGTATTATGCATCCAATAGTACTCTATGTTGAAGAGCCGCCACGTGTAAGGCGTGCGCGTCGATAATAACTAAAATCTGTTCGAAAACAATGACCAATGATGCTATATCACTCATGACTAAAAAATATTTCGATAAGAGAAACGTCCAATTATGAGATTATCGGCGCACACTGCATATTTTTTTGGAGGGTCGTATTTCATCAGTGGCTTTTTTGTTTGTTATCATAAAAAATACACAGAAAATTTTGAATATATTTATTTTTGTTTAAGATTACTAAAATTTACAAGTCAAGTCGTTACTTTACATTAAAAAAGTTCTAGTTTGTCAGACATTTTGTCTAAAATGACCTTTAGGTCGGAAAAACTTTTATTTACCGCATTCTATCATATATATGAATTTCAGAATTGTCTATGGTTGAATAACGGAGTTATCAGAATTCTGGAGTTGCACTGCTTCTGCACACGTTTTTTTACTAAAATTTATTTTTACTAAGTTCTAAGATGGCCATCATTTTTTCCATCGCTCATTGTTACAAGTGAATTTTAATTAATCGATACATCAAACGCTCATATCTCAGAACAGTGTCAAGACCAGTTAGAACCTCTCCAAAGTCAGGTGTTGAAGTGTCATCGTTGTTGACTTCAGTTGCGGAGCGCTAGGGATCGAACCCCAGTCCGGGAATTTTTATTATTGTTATCTGTTCAAAGACTATGTTTTCAAACAATACCATCCCACTCAAACCTGATCCTAAAACGTAATTTTCCAAGAGAGATTAGTTTATCAAAAGTCTTGTTCTAAACCAGTGATTCTCATGTGCGGCCACCGAAAACTTCTCAGAAAATATTGATATTTAAAAAAATGTTTTACAAGATAACTTGTCAACAAAGACTCAAAATTAAATATTTTAGACGCAATTAATACCAATAGTAAATTAACAAACTTGTTTTGGTACATTTGACATACCTCACACACAACAGACTCAAAGCAAAAGTTTGGTGCGGCCACCATACATCTCCTTAGGACCATTTATATTTACGATGCGGCCACAGTGCAATTTTCCGTGAGAACCGCTAATCTAAACGTATCATTTTTTGTTAAAAATTCTGTCGAGATATACTCAATAAGCAATTAATTCACAGCATTAAATATTGGGAACGGATATGGTTAAAAAAGATGAATTACCTTCGAACATTTTTTGCATCGCATATTTTTTCAAAAAATCTTCAGGCCGGATCTTTCATGCAATTCATTATTTTTTTTTATAAAGATTATATTAATGTCAAAGAAATGAACTTAAGCGCATTTTTTTATAGTTTTATAAAGGAGACCGAATATTTTGCGCAATTTTAATTTTACGTGGTTTGATAGAATCGATTTTTTGTGTGTGTGAGTGTATTTTGAGATACACCCAAAAACTCGATTCTATTTTTTTCTCTTAGAGCTGCCTGTTATTTAGACCTCTCTTTAGCTCTATAAGAGAAGGGATAAGAACTATACGATGGGATAGCTGAAAAAGAATTTGAGGAAAACACCAGTACGCATGATTTAAAATAGAATCGATAAATTAACTAAAATAAATGCTGCTTGTACTAGAGCTCTAATTCACGAGGTCTGTCACGGACGCCAGCGACGTTAGCCACTGCACTACAAACCCGTATATGTTATAATAGAAAAATCATATTCATTTAAAACAATGCAGTTCCCAAAACTCTATTTGCTTTGGAGTTACGAGCCTAACAAAGTTGCACAATGTATTGATAACTAACGCCACGTGGCGACTAAAAGGTGCAACATGACGTTTCGAGATCAAGCACGTGTCCATCTTCAGATTCAACAATACAACATCACCCTTCGTTTAACATTTAGACAGTTTTGTAACAGTGCTTTACAGGTTTTTTATATAAACAACTTTTGAAAAATGAAGTATATTTATAATTTGATTAAGGCTTATTGTATTTCATCAATACATTTATTTTAATTTATCAGTTAAACATTATATTTATGTATTTTAAATAAGTTTATAAAATTTGGAAATCAATCTTCATTTATAAATTACGAGTATTATTCGAGTAATTTTCAAAATACTCGAGTATCTAGTCGTCAAAATGTGAACGAGTATTCGATCCTCAAATTGTAGTCTCTACTGTCGACTCGCTCGGACATTGGCCGTTCATAGAAGATAAAAGGCGTAAAAGAGATACATCTCCATTGATGCCAGCGCCTGTTTAATACAGAATACTATATCAAAGAGACGAAACCGTCTCAAAAGTTTCATATTTGTTCCGGAAAATGAAACATGCACTTTTAATAGGTCATGTCTCTTGCACATTGCTGGATTGAACGGTATAACAGTTAACCCTTTGCACACCTCAATATATTATTTTGTTCCTTCCAGCAACTCCCCAATAGAATTGAGAACTTGATTTATATCACAGGATTTGCGTATTTATTAGTATGGTAAAACGAAATACCGAAAAATATAACATATTATGACATGTCACAAACATTAAACATTTGTCGGTCCCTGTGGTCTATTGGCAAGAGCTTTGTCCTAGCGATCTGGATTCAATTCCCGGCAAGGTCAGATTTTTTCAATTGAAAAAAGAGATCTTGGGCTGGGTGTATGTTATTTATCGTTGATTTTGTGCACAACTGATTCATTATTTATCATCGAGTTAATCTCGTATGACTTTCACAATTAAGAATATTTGGCGCATTGGCGTAAGCTGTAATGCCAAATATGTTTTTTTATTACTATAAAATTAAAAAAAAAAAATTAAATAAGGCACACAATCCACTATATATGGTTTACGAAATAAAAGTAGTTTTATAATGTCGATCAGGTTTGACATATGAGTAGGAGTGTAGAGACGTTCAAATGACGATAACATTAAAATACATAACATTTTTAGTGCTTATTCCATATTAAATTAGACCAGGACCGGTTTCATTCGTAACGAGCATTATCAACTGATAAGAAATACAAAGATACAGCAATATTTATATAAATATACTTATGCAAGACTTACAAGCTATGACAAACCATTGGCATTACAACTTGGCAAATAAATCACAGAAAAATAAAGTCAAAATAGACTATAATTATAATTTTCAAGACGTCTTAGCAATACAAGCTACTACATCAAAAACCAATTTGAGTGTAAGTATCTAAGTGTATTTAATAAATAGGGAATATTTTATTCTTTATGTCCGCAGTGTATAATGAGTCAGCAACACAATGCCAAAAAGCTGAGAAGAATCCGTTGAGAGACCACATGTACTGGATCGGCAGTAAGCTTAAAATTATCTAAATTAATATTTAGGCATTCAATAAACACAAAAATTCTCAAAGTTTCTCACTGTCTCAACCTCTCAACCCTTAATTAGTATGAAATAATACATAAGGGTCTAATATTGAAGGGCGTCATTTTTCACGGACCTCTTAGCCCTAGGCGCGCCATGACTGCTCTGGGGTCCCTTCCAATTGTGAGAACGCCGGCACCGAAATCGGGAACACTGAAATTTCGGGAATTTCAACAGAATCGGGACATCACGAATATTTCGGTATAGATGGGATAATTATTGGACTAGGGTAGATCGCATGTCGCCGTTTCGGATTGAGCCATAATCTAACAAAAAATATACACCATTTTAATTCTCTTTTTGCACGGCTTAGAAAGCGTTCTGTTAATTGATAGGAAAACTACTACATATTTTACTAGATCAAAATGATCTCGGAAACATCTCGGATAGCCCTATATAGCGTCAGAGAATAATGAATTCAATATTTATAACCAGGGCTGTGGAGTCGGTAAAAAAAAGTCCGAGTCCGACTCCAGCATTTACCAAAACCACGACTCCGACACCAACTCCGACTCCGGCATTGACCAAAAACACGACTCCGACTCCGACTAAAAAAGGTTAATATCGTCACTTTTTCCCCTAATTTTCCTTATTTATGTGTATTCAATTAAATATCAACCCTAATCAATATGGTCAAAAGTCAAATTTGACATATTAAATTCAAAAATATTTTTTTTCAAAATTTCCAACTCCGGGTACGACACCAGCCAAAACGCCGCGCCGACTCCGACTCCGGCCAAAACGCTCCGACTCCACGACTCCGACTCCGACTCCGACACCACAGCCCTGTTTATAACCATTTTTTTTTCAACAAGTAGTGGAACTACTGATGTGAAATATAATATATGCAGGACTGTGAAGTCGTTAAAAACAATTATGACTCCGACTCCGACTCCAACATTGACTAAAAAACGACTCCGACTTCGACTAAAAAAACATTAATTTCGTCACTTTTTTTCCTACCTTTCATACTTACATATGTGCATTCAATTAAATATTAACCAACCAACCGAAAAGTTCAAATTCTTAATATTTCCGACTCCGGCCAAAACACCGCGATGACTCCGACTCCGTCTCCACAGCCGTGAATATATGTACTCTGAATAAATATTCTTGCAGAAAAAAATAAATTACAACGAGTACTGTGTGGTATTTAATCGCTCAAAATTTTAGAATAAAATTACGAAAAAATATTATAGTATAGTTGTTGATTGAAAACCACGGAGAGACGGGTATAGCATTGTGTACTTTGGACCGATAAACATCTTCAAGATAGTTTTATTTTGAGTTTAGACTACGGTGTCATTGTGGACTCGGTTAAAGACTAAAGATCACGACTGAGTGTCACAAAAGTATTTGAACATGAAAAAATTTTCAACAACTAAAATAGTGCACCTATTTTTCTGAGAAAATATCCAGTGAACGGTTGATTTAAATTATAAAATGTTGGTTAATCCAGCATGTTGAAATGTTTCACTGTTTTTATCGAAAATAAAATTTTGTAGAATTTACTTGCATGCATGAGAAATCTGTCAGTAAACTTATAACTACGCTCGGCCTGGCGTATTGGCCCGCGGAGCCTGCTAACAGAATCTTCCCGGCCAGAGGCGTATTGGCCTTTAGATTGCTAAGCGTTAAAGACTCTGAAAAGTTAAAGGCAGGTTATTAAACATGATTATTCATTTACTCATATTGCAAAATCAACGAACTTATAATTTTTGTGGAATTAAAATACATTGCTATTTTTTCACCGTGATATAATATTGCCATTGTTGAAGATTGTCCTCGTTAATCGACCTTTTGTTCTTCCACCCGTAAGTAGCTGCGCTCTCGGGTCGTCTCCTCGGCCCGGGGGCTGGCCGTCGCGAGAGACAGGGCACTCCGTCTGAGGTCTCTGGCTGCTAGCTGTCAGCCGCGCATGCGTGCAAATTAAACGCCCGAGCGGGAGTCGAAGCGTGATCGCCCACAGAAAAATTTCGTCCGCGACGACTGGACTGGCGAGGAAATTTATGCAAGATTTATCATAATATACGCCCAGTTATGTGGCATGAATATATAATTATATTTATTTTGCATCTTTGTATTAAGTTCAATCAATACATTGAATTGACACTTACTTGGTAGAACTCCATTATAGCATGGTGAAAAGAACAGAAATTATTTTATATAATTGTTTATATCTGTTTACGCTTACGCCATCGTCAGAACTATTATTACGAATTACTGACGATGGCGATAAAAATAATAATGTATTTTAATTCTATAAAAATTATTTTATATATTTGTTGATAGGTATTTCGGCTTACGCCATCGTCAGAAAAAATAATAGTTTAGTATAGAATTAAAATAGATTGTACTTTTTTCACCGTATTACAATAGAGTTCTACCAAGTAAATTCCAACTCAATCAGTAGCAGAGTAATTTTTATTTTTTTATCCATCAGCAAATAAACACCTTGCTGAGTTTATCTCAACGTGTGTATTTTGCACGAGAACTGCTTGTAGCTCAGTTGCCTATGAACAGACGGCTTTTTATATACTTTGATTATAATTTACTTCATATAAAGAACGCTGGTTAGATTTATTTTTCATCACCTCGTTACACTTGCGATTAGCGACACCGGTGCTGTTCTTTACCCACATGTAGAATGAGTATCATTTTGTATGTTATAAATTTTCCACCAAACAATTAACACATTAATACGTTTATATGTTTGCTGTCGTGCATTTACGAAAATTGTTAAAAAAATGGAAAATATTTTTTTTGGACTGCCACTATTTTCCGAACGTGTTTTATTTTCCGAGGAAACATACATTGGTTATAGCGAAATTTCTAACAATTCATAATTGATGTACGAAGTGCTGGTTCAAATATGTGCTAATTATTTATTTCGTTTATTTATCATCATAATTGAAATACAATGGAAAACCTTTGTACTTTCCTACGAGTTTTGTCTGACCGACAGTTCAAGCTCATTCTTGCACTCGGAATACCTAAAGATGTCGATGGGCGAATCCTGGATCGTAAGCGTCAAAACTCATGGAAAAGTTTATTCCTCAATCGATTCAAATTTGGAAAAAAATATGTGTAAAGCTAACAATGTAAAGATTATAATAATTAAAAGTCAATAATGCTTGCAATTAACGAAACCGGCGCTGATTCTAATAAATGTATTTAATTATTTTTTATGATAGATTTCATGTTGTAAGGTTGCTTTTCTATGTGTGTAAACTATGTAGGTCAAATTCTAGAATCTTTCATTTTAATATATAATTTAATATTAATATCTAATTTAACGCAGTTAATTCAGAACATTGATTTTTTTCGATATGTAGAAATAAGATAGTCCCAAATAGTCCGTCATAAAAATATTCAGTCATTTTGCCACTTAAATTACAAATCTCGATAATGCTGCATTTGTTAGAGAAACTTCAAGATTGCTATTTTGGTGCACAAACAATTGCATTTGTACGGTCTGTGGTGCAGTCGTCAACACCGTTGGCTTTTCTGCCGGACTTTACGAGCTCAAGTCCCATTACGAGCAGCATTTCTTTCTATTAAATTATCTTCATTTCAAAAACCATCTGTATTGGAATGTTTGCATTAATTAAAGTTAAAATAATGTGGTATATTCTTTGGTATTTCGTTCTACCATGCTAATAAATACGCAAACCTTTCGCTATATTAAAAAAATGCGCAAATCTATTGAATAGTTGCTGGAAGGAAACAAATAGTATGTCAATTCCTGTGGTCGAGTGGCAAGACCTATGCCTTAGCGATCATGTGAGCCTGGGCTCAATTCCCGGCAAGTTCAGATTTTTCAAATTGAAAAAGAGATCTATAGACTGGGTATATGTGATTCATTATTTACCATCGAGTTTATCTCGCATGACATTCACAATTAAAAATAGTTGGCCTATTGGCATTATATTAATTAAATTAAATAAAAAATAATGAGTGCAAAGAGTAAGTAAATAAAATATCCGCGTAAAAACTTCCTGCTTCCCGTAAATAGGAAAAAATCTCAAACTCCATTTTGTAATTTAATCATTTAAAAATATTAGCATCAATCTTGCTTCATTACTTAAGCAAACGTTGCGATATTAAGACCGAAGATGCATCTGAAAGAGGCAAACCACGTGTCACAGTTAGTGGCACAATACGTGGAATCAGTGACGGCTGGTGACGGGGTGCTGGGGGGTGCAAAAGAAAGATTCAACTATTTTACTGTACTACGGAAGAGAAACAGTTGGTATTGCGAACATCTGAATTGAAAGTCCATGCTATAGAAGTGTTTTAAAATCCGATGAATTGGAAAAAACTCTTGCAAAAATGGTTGAATCTTCCATTGCACCCCCCAACACCCCACCGTCACTGGTCCCGATAACGTGTTTTTTGACGTGATATTCTGTCTCTTCAAATATGATCGTATTACTGGCATCTATGTAAAAAGTTATCGAAAAATTTTCAAGTTATAATAATAGTAGAGGGCTACACCATTCGAAATATAGTTATTGATATTATCGACTGAAAATTGCTTTGATGATTTGAGTCAGGGCTCAAAGTGGTCACTGCGTGAAAAATTCAAAGTTATTTTGAATTTTATATTAAAATAAAACTTCACCTCACCAGAAGACGTAAATGGTCACCCCTGTCTATTGAGTGTTGGGTTGAATCGATTTTATAAGAATGAATAATAAATATTTGATAATATTTTGAAATTTAAATAATGAAACAGTCTTAGGAGTGCATAATTTATACGAAAAAAATCACCGCATCAAGTATATCGAAAAATAAATGCAATATATTATTCTGTTTCAGTAGTGGCTGCCTCGGCAGGGGGCACGACTTGCCCTAGGCCTCTACGCGGAGCGATGTGATGCTCTGCGAGTCCTTTTTGAGGACCGCTAATTATTGCGAACTCTTAATTCAGGCCTCATAAATACTGAAATATATTTTTTAATTTTAACATTATATTTATAAATCCTTTTTTACTAAACAATGACCGATTTCATTCATCTCGGTTTTTTTCAAATAAATTTGTTGAAAACAAATGAATGTAGTTTACGTATATCACGACAGAATTATTAAGAATTCGTTCACTTTTGGTGTTCTCTATCAATATTTGTTGGAATGGCATTATAATAAAAATAATAACGCATTTTTAGAATTTATTCCACATTGGTTTTTTGAGATCAGCACCGGTTTATCAACTGTATTTATTATCAGTTCATAATGCTCGTCATGAGTGTACCGGTATTGATCTTATAAATTTAATATGGAATAAGTACTAAAAAATTGTTATTACTATATTTAAAAAAAAATCGTCTCTTTTATACCGTAAATTGTCAGCGAGATAGGATTATTGTTCGTTTGCTTTTTTTGTCCCGTATGCGATCCTATACCGTTTATATGATTGTGATTAAACTTTGGTGATTTGTTGTGAGGACGCCAACGAAGGTTTCTTAATCATCTATCTTCACTTCAATATACTCAATTAAATTACAAACACTTTCTTTCTAGAAGTGGCATTGCAACGCTGGGTACCTGCTAGTATTAAATCTTATATATAAAACCGAAAAGGCGTATGTATGTATGTGGGATTGTTGTTGCAAGTTTCCATAAAAACGAATATGAAAGAAAATATGTTTGAATTTTTATCGGCGAAGACATTTAGTCAAAATGTAATAAATTAGTCTTCTACAGAACTTTTCCCGGCTTTTATTATTAATAATAATGTTTATTATTTACGTGAAGGTATTTATTGACATTTTTTTGACAGCAAATTAATTTTTTTCCTTAAATTTGGACATTTTAATGGGCGAGAAATTAAATAAATTAAGTGATTTTATTTTAACTCTATTTTGGATGTTAGATTTTGTGATATAATTATGTATGTCGAATGATATAACATTAAATAATTATTGGTCGCTTAGTCCGAGCGACGCCGGGTAGCAATACTAGTAAAAATATAATTCTAGATTCAAAAAAAAAAACAAAATTCAAATTCGGAACTGACATGGTAAAATATATACATCATAGGTGTCACGTATTGAATACCCCTGCATCACGACGAAATATGCCCCGAAACTATGTAGCGGTCCGGCACCGACCCCCGAAATAATACACCAGAGCGAAATCTTGCAGCCATTTGCATTTCATGCATCAACGAAAAAAAAATGGCTCTTAATGTATTCAGGAATGAAAAAATCCCCCGACATAAAATTAGCGAAGATTCATAACATAATTGTGGCACAATGTCACGACGAATGATAAATTATAAACAAATTTAAATAAACTTCGTGACCTCGCCGGAAAGGTAATAAATTACATTTTCACTATTACGGTCATTAATTATAATATAGTTACTTCGGTTATCTTAACTGTAATTAGTTATATCATTGTAATTAAAAATAATCCATAAACTATGTTTTGTATTTTATAAATATTTTAATACTTCTCAAATGTTCACTGTCTATACTTGTTTTTTTTCAAATAAATTTATTAAAAAGCAAACGAATGTAGTTTACGTACATCACATAAAAATGATTTAGAATTCGTTCACTTTTGGTGTTCACTGTCAATACTTGGTGGAATGGTATTGTATTGATTGAGTAGGCATTTACTTGGTAGAATTCCATTATAATACGGTAAGAAAAATAACAATGTATTTTAATTCTACATAAATTATTTTATATATTTGTTGATAGCTATTTCGGCTTACGCCCTCGTTAGAACTATTGTATTGTATTGAAAAATAATAACATGCATTTTTTTTACTTACTACACAATACATTTATTGGGATCAGGACCGGGTTCCTTCATCGCAAGCATTACAACTGATTATAAATCGATTATATTATCATGCAAGTTACATTCCCGTTTTAGCTCTCTCAGAGTAAGGTCGTCTGAAATCTCGCTTCGCAAGATTTCAGCAAATATCCTGTTTAGCTCGCCTCTTCGCTACGCGAAAAGGCTCGCATTGCTCTAGCAATCTCTGGAATTCACAACGGACACAGAGTAAGAAACATATTATATTTAGTATCTTATTATACCTATACATATTTTAACATTTTACCGTTTCACTTAATTACTACATGTAAAAGCGTCCCATCGACAACGCTCTGTTCCCTTCTTGGAAGCCCTGCGTTTATGACCGCGTGGGTCCTAAGTACGTCCGGCTGACAGAGCATACAGTCAGCCGAAAGTAAAGTACAGTCGGTCGAACGGAAAGCGCGAAAGCGCGAACAGCAATATTTTGAATTATTATTTATATAATTTGAAATATAATTAAAAATTCCACTCGCTCCGAGGAAGCTGCCCGGGTCCCCTA
Organism: Himalopsyche kuldschensis; assembly: GCA_028554975.1. Taxonomy (NCBI): domain Eukaryota; kingdom Metazoa; phylum Arthropoda; class Insecta; order Trichoptera; family Rhyacophilidae; genus Himalopsyche; species Himalopsyche kuldschensis. The sequence goes on from JAHFWI010000025.1 coordinate 3,442,879, forward strand.
GCGGGTCCCCGCGGCCCCGATCACGTTTGCGCTCGGCAAAAGCTACCAGAGGGCACCGTTCCCCGACGCCCTCACCAGATACACTGAATCACAAGCCAATCGGCAGCATGCCAACTTCACCCACAGCCCCTGCGGTACTCCCGAGACCGGTGCAGCTTCCCGCTGACTATCGCGCTCATACTCAATCCCCTGTGCCACTTTTAGAGTCAACTCCCACAGTCAACCAGTTTGACCAGTGGATCAGACCCAAGGTGTCTGCTCCCAAACGGCATTTAGCCGCTCCGTCGCCAACTAAGACGACAAACAAATTTATTGGTCTAAATCCCGAAGTCACGCTCCCGTCTGTACCCTCAGCACCCCCTACCATTGGCCCCGCGAAGCCAAAAAAACCCGCGTTCCCCCGTCATAATTTCGGTTGACGACTCAGAGCCTCACGGCACAATCGTCAAAAGACTGAATAGGATACTGGGAGAAAATAAATTCCATACGAATTTCAAGAACGGCACATATGCCGTCCAAGTAAAATCAGTGGAAGCCCACCGTTGCCTTACCGAAGGTCTTCGGAGTGGTAATGCGAAATTCCACTCATTCACTTTACAGGAGGATAGGACCTGTAAAGCAGTCATCGCTGGACTGCCCCTCCTGCCTGTAGAAGAGGTCGCGTTCGCAGTTAGCGAATACGGCTTCAACCCCGCATCAGTATCGCTTCTAAAATCCAAGTCCCCGGCACCTCGTAATTACTTTTACCTAGTCGCCATGCCAGCAGGAACAGACATGTCATACATGTCTGCCCAGATCAAAATTCTTTGTCATGTGAGGGTGACGCTCCAAAAATTTAAAGGGAGTGCAAGCGCAAGTGGCACTCAGTGCTTCCGGTGCCAGCTCTTTGGGCACTCAGCCCGAAACTGCAACCATGACGCGCGTTGCGTAAAATGCCTGGAGCAACACGAGTCCCAAGCATGCACACGACCCAAGGGAGGCTCATCCCCAGGGGTCAAGTGCTGCAACTGTGGAGGCGACCACCCCGCAAACTACAGGCAATGCCCAAAACGCATTGCCTACGTCAAATCAATTGAAGCTCGCCGAGCGGCCACCACCGCTCCTAAGGCAAACCCCCACCGATCAGCTGCTCGCGCAGCCGCCCCAGATGTTCTCTCTTACAAGAGCGCGCTTACAGGGCCTCCCAATACTGAGCATGCCCCCACTCCAGCAGCGACAAAACAACCCATTCCTGCTACTTTAATCGACACCATCAACTCTTTCCTTGACGGTGAGGATGGTGTCACCAATGAAGACATCTCCACCATCATTGAGAGTATTCGCATGTCCCGCGCCATTCGCGCAAGCCCTACAATGTCTCTTAGTGATAGACTCGACAGAGCTCAGTCACTACTTGACAAATTCGGACTAGCTTCCCCGTAAAAAGGCGCAGACCTGCTAGATAATGGACGGCCACTCAAGGTCTTAACGTGGAACGCCAACAGCGTCTCAGCCCACAAACGCCCCGAACTCCAAGAACTACTCATAGAGCTTGGTATAGATATCGTCCTGATCCAAGAGACATACCTTAAGCCTAAACACCGTTTCTCCGCTCACGGCTACGACTGCTACCGTGAGGACCGCCCTCTCCCCGAGAGGGGCGGTGGCGTCATGATATTAGTTCATCGCGATCTCAAGCACGCGCATCTCCCGACCTCTCCTCTAAACGGGTTTGAGTCTACTGCCATAGAAGTAGAAATCAATGGGAAGCCTCACGCTATCATATCGGTGTATGGTAAAGCCAAGGAAAAGTTCCTTGCTTCTGAACTTGATCAGCTGCTCAAGCTCAGAAACTCGGTCGTCTTAGCCGGTGACCTAAACGCCCACCACAGCGTGTGGAATTGCTTCAGAGCCAACTCCCGCGGCAACTCGCTCCTCAAACATTCCGAAAAATCGGACTTTACGATTCTCCATACGGACGAACCAACGCGCATACAAGGTAAAACTCGCCCATCTTTCATTGACTTGGTGATCGCTCAAAATTCTCCGACTGTCGGAAAGCCAAGGGTACTTAATGCGCTTCACTCGGACCATCTTCCTGTCTACTTTGAGATAGGAGGCGCGTATGAAAAAGAAAGAACCCCGAAGTTCGACTACGCGAAAGCAAAATGGCATCTATTTAAAAGGTACATCACGCAAAACATACACCTCACGCCCAAAACCCTGAAAACGGAAGCAGAAATAGACTCAGCAGCTGCCGAGCTAACCGAAACCATCCTCACGGCCCGCCGCCGATACGTTCCAAAAGTGAAACTCTCACACGCACGCGCTGAGCTCACGGACGAAAGCCGCGAACTCATTCTTAAACGTAACAAACTGCGCAAAGAATGGAACAAAACCAAACGCGAAGATCACTTTGTCAAACGCGAGATTAACTCTCTCACAACCAAAATCAAAGCCACGGTAAAAGTCACAAAACTGCTCTTTGGGAAGACACTCTCTCTAGCTGCCGTATATACACCGACAACCCCAAAAATTCACTTTGGGCGCTCTCTAGACGCATAAAAACGTCTTCGTCTGCAATCAAGCCACTCAGGCCTGACCCATCAAGCAATAAATTTGTCTACTCCGATCTCGAAAAAGCTAACGCACTCGCCGATGCATTCGTCAAAAACTTTGAAATCCAGTCAGACACGGACACCGCTACAAAAGCGCTCGTGAAAAAGTCAATAGACTCCTTTGCTTCCCAAGTCATCATCCCGGAAGATGTTAAAATCGTTGAGCCGGTTGAGATTGAGAAACTTATCAAAACACTCGTCGTTAAAAAAGCGCCCGGTAGAGATAACATCAACAACACTATCTTGAAACGCCTCCCGCAAAAAGGTATCATTTTCTTAGCAAAAATATATACTGCGTGTTTTCTACGTGGCTACTTTCCAGTAACGTGGAAAACGGCACACGTCGTCGCGATTCCAAAACCTAAAAAAGACCACTCATTAGCTGTCAACTACAGACCAATCAGTTTACTTGATTGCCTCAGCAAACTGCTCGAGAAAGTGATCCTAGAACGCTTTCTCCCCGTTCATAACCCTATTCTACCTGAATCTCAATACGGTTTCAGAAAAGGCCTCTCCACCACCCTTCAGCTATCCCGCATCACGGGTCAGATCACCGAAGACTTTTACAGGGGAAGAACCACCGGAATGGTACTGCTTGATCTGGAAAAGGCATTTGATACAGTTTGGCACGACGGACTTGTTCACAAGCTCGTTGAGACAAACACTCCCCCATACATAATTAAAATCATCCAAAATTATCTGAATGACCGATCCCTCTATGCAGCGGTTAAGAAGGAAAAATCTTCTCTCCGCTCAGCCTCCGCTGGGGTACCCCAGGGTAGTCTCCTGGGACCTAGGCTATTTAACCACTTCATTTACGACCTCCCAAATCCCAAAAACTGCTCTGTCGCTCTTTATGCGGACGACACGGCCATCACCTCCACGCACAGGGACCGGGACGTAGCTATACGTCGCCTTGAGTCTGGCACAGCCCAGCTGACTGACTATTTCAGTCGCTGGAGACTCAAAGTAAACGGCGCGAAAACAGAGGCGATCCTCTTCACGCGTAAACGTAATAACAAAAATTATAACGGGAAAATCACCGTCTGTGGTATCCCTTGCTGTTTCAGCCCAGCTGTCAAATACCTCGGGGTATTTCTGGATTGCTCCCTCACCTGGTCTACGCACATTGCAGAAGCCAGGCGGAAAGCTCACGTTGCAATTGGCGCGTTGTACCCAATATTCAATGCTAGAAGCTACCTCAGCATGGCTAATAAGAAGGCACTATACAACATGGTAATTAAGCCAACCATGCTGTACGCCTCTCCCATATGGTCTGTAGACATCCCCGACAGCAAACTTCTTCTCCTTCAGAGGGTCGAAAATAAATGCCTACGCATAATCACAGGCTTGAAGAAGAACGCCAGCACCCGATACCTCCGGGCGTGGTATAAAGGCCCTGACATTAAAGAGACCCTACGCCTCCACCGTGCCAGTTTCGTGGAAAGCTTGAAGCAGGGTCCCCACCTCGCTCCAACTCTCCGAGCTGTGAAAATATCCAACTTTAAAAACCAACTAAAGGCCTCTAAGAACCTCGTCAGGACGATGTCTCAAACCTTATGCTCCACCCACCTTTCTCCTACAGCAATTTCTTCAACAGTGGAGGCAAGCGTGGAAGAAGCCAGCAGCACTGCCAGCTTCTATACTAACGCCCTAAGAGATACATTTTAAGCTACGAGCTAGGCTCGTCGATTTAGTAACAGTTAGGGACTGGGCATGTCTACTATAAGAACAAGTAAACTCCTCAAGTTTACGTAAACATTACGAGCAATTCCTAGTAAGAATTGAAAATTTTTAATGATTCCAAGACAATCATTCTCGTAAGGGGTTTTTCTTAAGTGTTTTCCCCACACAAAGCCCTCAGCTGACAGAATCTTTTAGAAAGTCAATACTTAGCTAGCTTACATGCGGGAAAGGGAAACAAAGACTTAGTCTGTATCCACCCTAGCAACAAAAATAGCCAGGAAACTAGGAGCCCGCCTAGCGGACTCCACATATAGTTTCAGTAGGAAAGTAAAGGTAGGGAAAAAAAAAAAAAAATCATGCAAGTTATACCTTTACACCAAGTATTGAAAGTGCACACCTAAAGAGGTTAAATATTACAGCTATTATCAGTTTAATATTTTTTTACATATATTTGGCATTACAGCTGATGCCAATGCGCCAAACATCTTTAATTGTGGTAGTCATACGAGATAAACTCGATGATAAATAATGAATCAGTCGAGAACAACTTAACGAAAAATTATATACACCCATGTCCAAGAGTTTTCCAGATCCCTAGGGAAAAGCTCTTGCCACAAGACCCCAGGGACCTATAATATATATTGTGATTCATATCTTCGAGGAACCTTTTGATTATTTAAGGGGAAATGGGAAGAAGAAGGTAATAGGCTCTAGATCTAAATTATCATATATAATTTGGGTTGGTGTGGCAATATATGTAGCGGACAAATTGTTAGACCCACCACTACTCGATATGTGTATGCAGTCACTAAATATGTGATTGATCAAAAATCATGTATGAAAGATTAACTGTCTGAAAGGAGGTATTAGTGTTCGTAAGGATTGTGAAAGGAAAGCGTCCACGTACAGAGAGAGTCGCTAAAGGCAGCCAGGACCCACTCCAAATCATCGCTCTCCTGATGTTTGTGTAAAAATACCAATTAAAATAACTGAGCCATTTCAAAAGAAATATTCATACTGTGTGCTCAAAAGTCGTGTGCCGACATAATATTATTATTATAACAATAATGATGTGTAAGTTCATTTCTTATTTTATTTCGTGTTACTTAGTTATAGATATTGAAAAACGTTTTGCTTGGGGGTATGACAGTAATAACGGTATGAATTCCAGTTGCAACAAGAAAATTATGATTGTCACATGAAATATTGAAACCTCCACATTTTTATAAAATGCAGGCATACTAGATAAAAAGTTTCACTCTATATATTATCGTTTTTATTTTTCATTGTTCAACCCAGTGCATTCACTTTAATCAGCATACCTCAACAATTCAAAGGACAAGTAATTATTTGGTCAGTTTCTAATTCGATAAATGGTCAGTTATAAATACTTAAAACTGTCAAATAAAATAAAAAGAACATGTCATAAATTTGCCTATTACGACCATATTTGATAAAATTCACAAGCTGTCAAACTAAAACTTATCATTTTTTAAAAATAGCTGACTATTTAAATTAAATACTAACAATTTTTAATAAATAACTAACCATTAAAATATATTACTGACCGTTTTATTTAATACCTGACCACATTCACACTGATACAATGTCAACTGACCGTTTATAATATTAACTGACCATTTTGATTTTTAACTGACCATTTATTTATTTAACTGACCAAAACTTGAATTAGTTACTGACCCATTAAATACATGCCTATTCAAAGTATATTTGAAGGCATTTTAATACGTCAAATACATTTGTCTTTGATGCACGTAGATGAAATTGATAATTTAATTTATTTATTCAAAAAAAATATATAAATCATGGCATTACAGCTAATGCGCCATGCATTTGACAAATTTAAATACATTTATTTATATATATATATACAAACATACCTGTAACACATAATAAAAATCACATTAGAAATTTTACTCACAATCAAAATATTCACGGCTGAAAACACTGATATTTAGCCATATTTCCGCTTACGCTATGACATCATAGCCGTCAACCAAAACACCGCCAAAAAACTCCTCACACTTTGTCTTCATGCCGCGAACGTTCTGGTAGTCAAATGATAGTTTTTTTTTTATAGTTTTGCGTCAAATTGAAGGTAGTCGTGGCGTTTCTATCTTTGCCACCCATTGCAATTTATAGCAATTAAAATCAAAGTGCGTCATCAATAACAGATCTCTGCCTAAATATGTGCGTAGAAAAGGCGAGATATCTGTGATTAAAAAAAATGTGTAGTTAGGTATGTATCTATCAATTTAACTTCTTCAAATCTATTTAATTATTAAAGACTTCAAATTAATTATTTTATTATTAAGTGTATTGCAATAAAGGCAACCATTTTTTCAATATTCAAATTTTGACAGTATTCAGGACTAGCAGTATTCAAATTGAAGTCTTGTTTTGTTTATATCAATAAATATTCAATAATAAAAAAAAGATAAAAAGTGGACGGTTATATGTTTGCCGCCATACACTGGGAACAATTTCATGACTCGTGACTTTTTTTCCACCCCTTGGCTATGAAGAAATTCATTTAAAGCTCCTCTTAGAACACCTACCAATATGCTATAACATATTTTTACAATCATAATAATAAACAGCTCTTTGCACTGGCGATGAGAGAAATAATTTTGTAATTTTCACATAGTTAAATTATTTAATATAATAGTCTAAAACATGCATGGAATAAAAAGTTGTGTGAATGCTTTCACTTCGTCAAAAAAAACATATATTACTAGCTGACCCGGCGAACTTCGTACCGCCTAAGAATCAATAGATGTGTTAAGGTATTAGCTGAATTAAATTTAGTTTTTTATTAAGTCAAAATCAATACTCAAAATCAATATGGAAAATAAATGTGCAAACATCAAAATGAAGTATTTTAATTACATTGAAATGAATGTAATTCACGTGGCAGCAAGGCATTTGCTTTATTGAAGAGAATCAAAATGATTCGTGTAGTATTCTTGCACTGCTTTCTGTTAAACTATTTGCTGGATATATATATAAACTTTGATGTGATATATTTTCATACGATTATGAAAAGCGCCTCTTGCGACTGCTTTGCAAAGCTTAAATTTAATTCGCTGTATGAAATGTCAAACTTCACGCGCGCCCTCTGTGATTTAACATCAAAAATAATAAATAATGACAGATGTCAGAAATATTAAAATACGTCTTGATAGAGACATCCTTCACTTAGCGGTATGAAATATACTTTACAACCTTCTCTCATATCTAGCAAATATACATACAACATTTCATAATAATCGGTCTATCCGTTTCAAAGGAGTTTGGCGACAAAGATTTGTGTCGAGATTTTTATATATATAGAGATTATTCAAGGTAAACGGATATTTGCAATATATTTGTGAAGTTCATAATAATTGGTGAAATAACTTCAAAATTCTTTTTGTATTGCTGAAAACTTGAAAAAATAATCCGATTTATCATAAATGTTTAAAAGTAATATTTTAAGTCATTCCACTTAAATTAATTTTTCTAGACAAGTGGACCTTTTTCGAGTTTGAAAAATTTGATTAAATGATAGAAGTCATCATCCCTTTAGATGAGAGATACTTAAATATATAGAAGATACAGTAGAGAGATACTTTATAGTAATTTCAATTCAATTGTGGGAGAAACAAAATGGTTAACCTTATATATCAAACAAATAAAAATTGAATTTGAATCGTTTGAATTTTGTCCTATTCCATAAGTCTTGTCGCTAACAATCCGGGTTTCGCCTATCGACATCTTCAGGCATTTCAAGTGCACGAATGAGCTTGAACTGACAATAGACTGTTGACAGAAGACTGATTCTCAGTTCAAGTTCATTCGCGCACTTGAAATGCCTCAAGATGTCGAAAGGCGAAACTCAGATCGTTAGCAACAAAACTCACGGAAAAGTAAAAAATTTTAACGGTCCAAATTTGATACTGCAATTCCATCAAGCACCTTCAGTTGAAATCCTAGCATTGGCGGTGGAGTCGTACTCGGAGTCGGAAATTTTGAAAAGTTTTAACCTTTTATATTTGCAAATAATAAATATGTCAAATTTGGCTTTTGACCCGATTGGTTCGTTGATATATAATTGAATACATACGCATAAATAGGAAAGGTAGGAACAAAACGTGACGAAATAAAACTTTTTTTAGTCGAAGCCGGAGTCGTGTTTTTGGTCATTGTTGGAGTTGGAGTCGTAATTTTATTTAACGACTCCACAGCCCTGGTTGTAGGAGTTAAAACTGGGGGTAGAACTCGAGCGCTCCACACCCGAAGCCAATGTCATTGACACTCGTCCGCGGATCTGACGATATAACAGTCTTTTAGAATCAAGATAATTATTTTTTATTTAACACTTTCCAATATTTAAATAATGGAATTATTATACTGTGTAGAGCGCCAATGCAACAAAGCCGCATATCATAGCCCCTAGGTGACATTTCGGAAACGTTTCAAAACACATCTTCAGGTGCACGATCCGAGTAAAAAAAAGTGTAACGGTGAATGTTTTTAAGTGTTCAAATAAGCATTCCACTTTGAAAGAGCCCGAAGTGATAGCAAAGTAATAATATTAAGTATTTAAATTACTACAATTTGGACACATTTAAATTCGGGAAATTTTAAGATCGTTGTAATTACTTGAAACACCTACATATTTAAATGGCAAACGAAATACTTTCGTGGCCCAGCGGGTAAAGTAAAAGCAGGTTTGTATAAATAATGTACTATCATTTAGATCAAATCCTTCCTATAAGCAAGCAAATTATTTAATAAAAAAAATACACCTTTTGTAACACAATCTCAATTAACGTTTTAAGGAGTATGGACGTACTTTTGGTTCAAACAGCAGAATAAATTAAATTCAATATAAAATTTAAAATATTTTAAATTATTCCACGTTTTGTGTTAACTAATTGTGGCATGTGTTTCGCCTCTTTCAGATGCATCTTCGGACTTACTATCGCAAAGTGTAATTAGTAATAAAGCAAGATTATGTTAAATTACATTCAATTTAGATATATTCACTCATTTAAAGGTTTTAATACGGTGAGCAAAATATCAAGGTATTTTAATTCTACAGAAATTATTTCATATATTTGTTGATAGTTATTTCGGCTATGTTTAAGCCTGCATTTACTTATAAAATAATTTCTGTAGAATTTAAATGCATAGTTATTTTGACTCACCGTATTATAATGGAGTTCTACCAAGTAAATGCCAATTCAATCATTAACCGATAATATTAAATGATAATATGGTAACGCTACAAATTTCTTATTAGTGCGTTGCATTTTCCATTTTGTTAATATAATAACTAGAATGAATCTTAATCTCAATGTATTATTATTTTCCTTCCAACAACTTCTCAATAGATTTGAGAAATTGATTGATATCACAATGGTTTGCGTATTATTAGCATGGTATAACGAAATACCGAATAATATACCACATTATGACATGTTACAAACATTAACTTAGGCAGACAAACCAATAAATACGCTTTTTTGAAATGAGGATAAATAAAAAAATATTTTCCAACCACGTTTTACAATGTAGAGCAATACTCGACATGGGAGATTAGCCTCAGATTGAGAACTGTTGGAATATGTATGGGAATTTAGATGTTGAGAATTGTATGAGACACCGAGTCGCGAATTTAGATTTTTGGAGTTGTCTCTGGTCACGATTTGCCGCGGATGGTTAAACAAAATACCAAAAAATATTATCCACTTTTTGACATGTTACAAACTTTAATTAAGGTGCACAATCCAATATATACGGTTAAATTGGGTTTTTGTAATAAGGATAAGATAAGTTTTACAATGTTGTGCTAGACTTGACATACGAATTCTAGGGGCTAAATATCAACTGAGTTATTTGTAATATCCTGATCTTTGTAAGCAATATTTATTTATCAGGTAGTTCATTCATAAATTTTTAGTGTGCGCGCTAACCCGGTAAAAGTGCGCGGGGCTTTCAAAATGCTGCGCGGCCAGTTACCTTAGAGGAAACACTGTATGAGAGTTGTAAAGATTAATTTGAGATGTGGTAAAATTCACCAGAGACCGTCGCTGCTATACCAAAGTGAAGATATCCCCTTATGGTATGCGGCATCAGCTAACCGGGGAGTGTTTTACATAAGTAATTTGTTTGGACGAAGTGCGCGCACTTTGGAAAAGGTCGGATCGTGATCAGTGCGCGTGCGCGAGCGCTCGCCTTACAGCCACTTACCTCGTTAAACCATTTCACAAAACACAGCGGATCGTTTCCCTTCCCTGCCTTTCCCAATACCATCACGGAACGACGTACCGCCTAATGATTGCAATGCCGGAAGAAGGCATCGACATCGAGTTAAAACATTTTTTTAAATAATTCCACAGATGAATCAAATTAGGACCGGTTTCGCTAATCGCGATCATTTTCAGCTAATAAGCATATAAATTAAAATAGTTATTTATAACAAACTAACCAAGACTAATATTTAAAAATTATGAAATATATTTTGTTATTTTTCCACATTAAATTTACTTATATTAGAACCGGTTTCGCTCATCGCGAGCATTTTCATCTGATAATAATAAACATTAATTCAGAGTTATTAATTTATACAAAAGAACAATAAAGAAGAATAAGGGATGTAGAATTGAACATATTTTTTTCTAACATCTAAGTATCTTTTTAATTTGATAACAGTAGGAATAGAAAGTATACGGGCTAGGCTAGGACAAGACAAGTGGTTGGCTTCTCGCATTCACTGCCCCCTGCTTACAGGATCGGATGGGTGGGAAGGAATTTTAAGACAGCACAAGCACCATGCTTCCGAACTGAACTCGAGCCCGTGAGGTCTGTCACGTGAGCCAACAACGCTGATCACTGCACCACGGACTCGACAATTTTGTACTTTTCTTTGAGTTTTATCACTAACGACCCGGGATTCGCCTTTCGGCATCTTCAGGCATTTCAAGTGCACGGATGTACTTGAACTGACGCGCAGTAAACAGTTTGTATCGTTTATCTACAAAAATAAAAGTAGATCACTAAGTTAAATTCACTAAGTCACTAAGTTGATACATACAACTTTGGTATTTTCATGATAAACATATTTACATTGTTGGATAAATTTCAGTAAAAAATTCAATGTTACATTACTCTCGAGCACTTGATTCTGCAAAAGCAGATAGATAGGAGTAATAAAATGAAATGGCAGATCGCCTAGGACAGTCACACTCAACCTTTTTTTCGTCCGGGCCGCATTCTGATTTGTGCTTCGCTATGTGGGCCGCAACATATTTATAGTAAACTGTAAATACACTTGGGCCTCGTATAACACGGTTTTATACAACACGGATGTATAAAATGTGACATATTTTTATACAACACGGCTTAAGGTGTTATACGAGGCCCAAGTGTATACATATGTGTAATCATGTATTTTTCAAAATAAAAAATAACAATCAACAACAAATAAAAAATATTTAAAAAGTACACAAACATACTAATGTATCCGAAATCTTAAATCGCTTGTTAAAAAATGAATGTGTATTTTGATATTGAGTCAAACTTTTAACTATCTTCGTCAAATCAGGTTCCTGATTACTACAGGTTACTCTTAATTAATACATCATCAAGGTGAGAATCAGTAAGCCGATTTTTATATACGCTCTTCGCAAATTTAATTTTAGAATGTGACAAGTCACAGAGATACGTAGATGAGATTAATGTGAGCAGAACCTGGGCACATTTATGTAAAGTTTTTGTACCAACTGAATGCAACCCAATATTGAAAACAACACCAAAAAAGTATTAGGTGACTATAATTATTTTGGGCCGCACATAAGAGGTGATTGGGCCGCAGGTTGAGTATGGCTGGCCTAGGAGATCGACAACCTTCGACGGATAGATGCCCGCCGGCCACCTCGGTCATCATACCGTAGCAAGTAAATTACTCTTCTCGGACCGATTTATTTACCTATGCATTGTTTTCCAGCATTTTGCGTTTTTGCATTATTTGCTCCAAACGACGTTTTGTTTAGGTATAAAATTTCTCATTTAAAAATTACCTTATTATTACATTAGACCAGGGGTCGGCAAACTTTTTTGGGAAAGGGCCAAATCTGAAAATGTTTTGACTTGGCGGGCCAGCTACCAAAAAAAAAATATTTACATAGGTAATTCTATAAAAAAAAAATCATTTTCTATTGGAAAAAAAAATATTGAAGATTTATACAATACAATAAATTTAAAAAAATATATTTTTTCAAATATAAATTACGAATTATTTAATTTTTTTATTAATGCGATGAATGCAATTGTTTTTTCTCAGATAAAATATCATCATGATTTATTTCAAAGTTTGTACTTCCTATCATTAAAATTGATGAAACTGTCAAAATATGACTAATACCAACTGCAATACGTAGTCACTAGCGCCACCATGCGATAAATATTCAAAATTTGTAGTCAGTGTGACCGTTACGTTAAAGCACAAATTTCTTATTAATTTTTAATCTTGTTTCATGTAAAAAAATCATGTGAACAAATATTAACTCGTGGGCCGGATTGAAAACAGGCGGCGGGCCTGATTTGGCCCAAGGGCCGTAGTTTGCCGACCCCTGCATTAGACAATGAATATTAAACAAAAGTCAGCCGTATTCTGCAGTTTCTGGTAAGAAGTCAATTTTTTTCTCCGTTCTTTGATTTGTAGGACTCTCAATATAGTTTCTATCACCACTCACTACGCTACACGCCATTTTATATGTATATGTTACAGTGAAACTATATTCTCAGTGAAAATGTATTCATTGATTGAGTAGGCATTTTCTTGGTAGAACTTATCCAAGCTGTCATTGAAATTAAATTTGACCGCCCTATCTTCAGCCTAATGTTTGTCTGTGTTTTTCTTCGGTTCTCTTTTTATGAAAGGGACTACTTGCTGATTTTTTTTCATTGAAGCGAACCAAAGTTTTAGGCCGGCAAATCATCGACTTGGGCCAATAATTTCAATGATCGTGACCAGTGAAACCATGTTGTCATACAACTTTATTACTTGATACATTTTCACTGAGAATACAGTTTCACTGTAACATATATATAATAAAGGGTATTTCAATAGGGACGCTCAAAATATGTTACTTTGTCCTGCTGAGTAGATTATTCATAGTTTAGTGGCCAAATTTGAGTCAACCAGTTTGGTAAATAATCGGCCAACACCTACCTGTACGTCATCAAAATATAATATCTGGTGAAAACATTGCTGCTGTGAGTGAAAGTGTACAGGAAAACCCAAGGCAGCTTATTTCTCGTTGTTCACAAGAACTTGGCTTTTCTGCGACTTCAACTTGGCGAATTTTGAATCGGGCCTTATGTCTGCACCCGTATAAAATCCAACTAACCAAGGAACTTCAGGTAAACGATCACAGTTAACGCCTGATTGGGTTCTGGAGCAGTTGGAAGTTTACCCAAATTTGTCAAAAAAGTCAACTTTAGCGACATGGCCCATTTTATAATGAATGGATATTGGCAGACATTTGATGCTATATTCCATATTTAATGCCGTAAAATATACTTACAAATGAAATTGAAAACATCACAAAAACTTGTTTTATTTACATTTCAAAACTAAGCGTCCTTATAAAAAGACCCTTTATATATTAATATAGAAAACTAGGTAAAAAGCGTCCCACTATTTGAAACACAATACGTGGAATAACAAAGTAATCAATTTAATTTTATATAAAAATAAACATCCAAAAAGGAACCGCCGAAATAATCGAAAGTATCAAAACTTTGCAAGACTTATATTAAAAAAGACCTTGAAAAAATAAACGATTATAGAAGAGATGTTCTTATGCCAACTGTAGTATCTTGTAATAAATTTATAAAAAAAATCTCAAACGTCTAGAGATTGCGAATGGAAAGGAGAGACAGAATTTAATTAGAGTCGTCTTCGCTGGAATGAATCATTTATTTTTATTTTTTCTGGTTTTTCCGAACGTTTGTTCCCTTTGTCACCGGCCACCCCTGTTATTCGTCTTCCCGTATATTTATATTCCTTTCTTACGCCACCACTCTACAACAAAATTATTCCTGTGCCGGAAAAGAATATTGTCAAGAGACAGCATTAGCAGTGGCGTGGTGAAATCTTCTTAAACACCTTCTTAATTCGTACATGGAATAAATTATCTTATATATAAAACCGAAACGGCGTATGTATGTATGTGGGTCTGTAATTACCTTTTGCATTGTTGTTTCAAGTTGTCATAAAAACGAATATGAAACAAAATATGTTTGAATTTTTATCGGCGAAGACATTTAGTCAAAATGTAATAAATTAGTCTTCTACTGAACTTTTTCCCGGCTTTTATTAATATAATAATGTTTATTATTTACGTGAAGGTATAATTTGACATTTCTTTGACAGCAAATTAGATTTTTTCCTTGAATTTGGACATTTTAATGGGCGAGAATGGGATTTTAACTCTATTTTGGATGTTAGATTTTGTGATATAATTATGTCGAATGATATAACATTAAATAATTATTGGTCGCTTAGTCCGAGCGACGCCGGGTAGCAATACTAGTATTCTATAAAAGACCATCACGCAAAACTGCAGATCTTTCTGCTTCATTTCAGACTACCGCTTACATGAAAGTAAAATACGAAGATTTTCATATTTTAGAGTTGTTTCTTTTCAAATTATTCATACATATAACTGGTCAGTTGAAAATGATCACGATGAGCGAAACCGTTCATGATCTTTATCAGAATCTATGTGGAAGTAGAACTATAAAATGTATTTATTAATTGAAAATAATGCCTTCCAACCAAGCGTTATTTACTATGCACATTACAAAAATAACAAATTATAAATTGATGAACATTGAAAATTGGCAAGCATATCAACTAAAAATGTTTTTCCTTATCCGCTCATTATTGGCAACACGGTGCCTCCAAGACTCAATAAGTTAGAGCTGGTTTCAAAGTCATATATGATACTGTAATTTTTACGTTAACTCTGACTTAGTCCCTTTTAAGCCCTGTACGTATCTTTTTTCTATATCCGCTCCCTATTCGTAGCATATGGCCGCCAAGATTATCTGTCACCGCCAGCCTCCTTGCATCCTCCTAGGACCTTGGTTATCCCAGCGTCCCATACCTCCTTTAAGTTCATCCTATGGATTTTCATCAGCGGCCTTCCAGGGCGACGGACGACCAGGGTTTTGCTTTCTGACATTTCATGTGCAAGAATGAATAAGTTTAAGCAGAAAGTTTTTTTTTATGTCAGCTTCGCTAATTTGTTAAATCACGGGAACGTCACTGGAAAGTCTAAAAGTCCTTGTCACACATTTTACTCGCAAAACTTTTCTTTAGGTTAGTATATATTGTTTGATCCTCGATTCTTCATTCCTCCACAAAGAACTCGCTCCTCGGCGAAAGTAAAATCTTGGAAATCCTTAAAAATACACGAAAGATGTTATTTTTGGCTGCCGGTTGCTTTGTCTGTTCGTAGAAAATTTTAATTTATTGTAAAAGTACATGTTGTCTTTTAGATCGAGCTTTTTTCCACGTCACTGATTTATAAACATTTTGACTAGGTAAAATTACCCGTTTATTAAAGTCTATGGGAATTTTTAAGTATAAATTTAACAGGCAATGGTTAAAAACTATATACATATGTATAGTATTTTATTATAATTTTTGTAGAACTAAAATACATAGTTAATGATTAAATGTGTAAGCTATAAATAATTTAACTAGCCTACTACCACCAGCTGTGTGTAAGCAACCGCCGTTTCACGGTCACTTTCCATAACGCTCTACTTTCAAGGAGTAAGAAGAATTTCCTCAGCATGTGATTGGTCCGATACATAGCCGCAAGGGGCTGATCATAAAGCAATACACTGTGGTGCTTAGAAAAGGAAAATAATATACAAAGCTTGTAGGAATATTTTTTGTTTTCTAAGTACGATGTATATATGCTGGTTCCGAAGTGCAGTGGTCAACGTCGTTGGCTTCCGTGACAGACCTCAATGGTTCGAAAGCTATCAGTTTTACCACTAGTCCTGTCCATTTCAAACCCTACTTTCTTCAACTATAAGGTTTATTGATTGAGAAAAAAGTAGTTATCTCAGTAAAAAAAAATGATATATAAACTTCGTGAGGAGTCCATATTCTTATTATTAGGAGCGGACATAGTTAAAAAAATCTATGACGGTTTCCATTTTCAGACTTTGGGTCCATAGCCAGAAAAACAGGATTGACCAGTCAGCTACAGCACTACCGAACCGCTGGATCTTCAATAAATATGTACTACCCAACTCTTTTAGTTCTATCGAAACTATATTATATATAAAGGATTTCGACTGAGGGTGCTTGATGGAATTTCAATATCAAATTTGAATTGTTTGAATTGTGTACTTTTCCATGAGTTTTGTCGCTAACGACCCAGGTTTCACCTTTCTTAATCTTAAGGGCATTTCATTTCCGTGCAATTGAAATGCCTGAAGATGCCGAAAGGTGTAACCCGGGTCGTTAGCGACAAAACTCTTGGAAATGTACAAAATTAAAGCAATTAAAATTTTATATTATACTAGTGTTCGAACCCGGCTTCGCTCGGATCAGTTTGGGGTTATGTTCACCTCGGCGCGTAAATTCAGACGGGCCAAGTTGAAACAACTGGCAACTTAATGATCAACAATGCAAAAGGGAATTACAGACCCACAGACATACATACGCCGTTTCGGTTTTATATATGTACTACTCGATACTCGAGTAATTGGAGTCTCTACACACACATTGATAACGAATCAAATTTACCGTCGAAACTTTCGCGAGCGAAATCAATTCGTTTGTTTGAACTTGCAACAACAATGCAAAAGGGAATTACAGACATACATCCCCCGTTTCGGTTTTATATATAAGATATGCTTGATAGCTATTTCAGCTTCTTGTTTTAACAAAGTTCTAGCAAGTAAATGCCAATTCAAATAATACATAAATCCAAGTCTTTGATTAGGAGCCCACGTGCTACACATCAACTTCTAATATGGTTTAAAAAAATTATTATCATTTTTTTTTTCAATGTTTTATTGCTAACTCTTTTGTGCCTCGTTTGGTTCACAAGGGAGTCCTGCTAGACCCATATCTATGGGTAAGTAGGTATTAAAAAATCATAATTTTAAATGACTTAAAGTATAGAGTGTTACTAAAAAGCGCCACTCCCACGTGTCCCTGGCGGCAATGCTTGGTGCTAAAAAAATATGAACTACACGGTGCCTTCAAAACGTCTCACACTATATATAAAGGTCTTTTTTATAAGGACGCTTAGTTTTGAAATGTAAATAAAACAAGTTGTTTGTGATATTTCGACTAAATTTTAATTTCATTTGTAAGTATATTTTACGGCATTAAATATGGAATAGCATCAAATGTCTGCCAATATCCATTCATTATAAAATGGGCCATGTCGCTAAAGTTCACTTTTTTGACAAATTTGGGTAAACTTCCAACTGCTCCAGAACCCAATCAGGCGTTGTCTGCGGTCGTTTACCTGAAGTTCCTTGGTTAGTTGGATTTTATACGGGTGCAGACATAAGGCCCGATTCAAAATTTGCCAAGTTGAAGTCGCAGAAAAGCCAAGTTCTTGTGAACAACGAGAAATAAGCTGCCTTGGGTTTTCCTGTACACTTTCACACACAGCAGCTATGTTTTCAACAGATATTGTAATTTGATGACGTACAGGTAGGTGTTGGCCGATTATTTACCAAACTGGTTGACTCAAATTTGGCCACTAAACAATGAATAATCTACTCAGCAGGACAAAGTAACATATTTTGAGCGTTCCTATTGAAATACCCTTTATATACTAAATTCAAGTTACATTGAATTTAAATCATTTGAATTTTTTCCTTTTTTTTACCACTTCCACATCCAATATAATTAGTATTTATAACAGTAACGGTTAAAGCTAGTGCGCCATGCATTTGAAAGATATTAAAAAAGCAGCTCATAACATATGTATAACAAAACAAAACCATTCAATTGCAGAGAATGACATAAAATACACAGTATACCATTCGTATATATCATGGGTGTAGGGACATGGGGGCGAAACTACAAAACTTGCTGTTTTGAGTTAAATATGGCATTATCATGCTCAAATGCAGTTCTATAAGATATAAAAATATGAAACTTGTACGAAGAGCGGGTTACCAGATATTGCTCGGCTTTCCTGCAAATACGTAAGAACAAAGTTAAACATCGAAAACTGTTTTGCCATTTATCTCAGTTCATTGTTTTTGTAGTTTCGCCCGTATGTCCCTACACCCACGATATGTAGTCGATAATAGAAAATAAAATAGCAAAAACAAAACACCAAGTTCCCAATAATATTCACCTCAATAGGCAGTGCATTGATCAGCCAAACTGCCCTTTATGGTTGGTGATTCAAATTTAATACGTAACAAACAGGCTCTGATCCTGATTAGTGTTCAATTATATACCGATCAGGATGGTTTCGCTCATCGCTACTATTTTCAACTGATCAGCCAACAGCCACTATTTTACCGGGTTCGATAAATATGATGATTCTTGTTTTGTTGCAAGAATTTAAGATCACCGGTTTTTATTATTTCTATTAATAATATAAATATTGTTTGTTGTTTTGTATTGGTAAAAACTTTAATACGTTATCTAACAGCTGACGCCAATGCGGCATGCATTTGAAAAATATATTAAATACATAACATGACTTAACATGACTTGACATGACTTAACATTACTTAGCATGACTGAGCATGACTTAACATGACTTAAAATGACTTAACATGACTTAACATGACTTAACATGACTTAACATGACTTAACATGACTTAACATGACTTAACATGACTTAACATGACTTAACATGACTTAACATGACTTAACATGACTTAACATGACTTAACATGACTTAACATGACTTAACATGACTTAACATGACTTAACATGACTTAACATGACTTAACATGACTTAACATGGAGAATGGCAATTGAAATTATAATTGTAAAAATACACAAAGTTCACTGCTGTAAATGTCCATCACATGACTTAACATGGACTTAACATGTGCCTAACATGAATAACATGACGACTTAACATGACTTAACAGCTCTTGTGATGAACAAGATCTGAATATATGATTCGTGAAGGAATGAGCATTGTAAAATCCAACTTTCATTGCTCATTTCGACCTAAAACAATGTACGCTAATCGAGTTTGAATTGTTATCATCCAGCGAGTGAGTTTGTGAACAGCCTGTATGGCGGAATTAGACCCTATCCGATGCGGCTACGACCCGCCTCTGGCGACAGAGCGAGTGACTTAATAAAATGATATTTTACCCAAACTGCAAACAAATGATAGCCCTGCACACTTGCGGTCAATATCCAACGACAATTTATTGTTTTTATTCCTTTATAATATTTAGAACATATTAGATAAAAAAAAATCGAACGGTAAAGTAGGCTGACACGAGAATAGCTCACAAGATGGCCGATAATCTCAGTTTTTTTAATACTATAGTATATATTGAAAAGATACTATAATATTTTTTGTACTTATTCCACAGTTAACTTTTTAAAATCTGGACAGATTTCGCTTATCGCGAGATTTTAAGCTGATAGGAATATACTTTCTATGTATTCGGCGGTAACTTTGTGGAAGTTCATTTTAATATTAAATAACTTTGATTATTCCACGTATTGTGTTACTAATTGTGACACGTTTTTCACCTCTTTCAGTGGCATCTTAAGCAAACTTTGCGATAGTAAGTTCGAAGATGCCTCTGAAAGGGGCGACTAACTTGTCTCAGCTTGTAGCACAATACGTGGAATAATCAAAGCTATTTTAAATTTTGTATTGATAGAATTGTTTATGGATGTTTTGCAAAACACTTGATATTACTTGTTACATGATACGTGGAAAAATAAAGAAATTCAAAAATACAGCGTTATTCATACAAATTATTTTTGTATATCTCATCCATGCTCGCAATGAGTAAAATCAGTCTTGATCATAAAAAAATCAATGAAGAATAAGTACATAAAATGTATTGTTATTTTGTGGAAGTTCATTTTAATATTAAATAACTTTGATTATTCCACGTATTGTGTTACTAATTGTGACACGTGTTTCACCTCTTTCAGAGGCATTTTCGGACTTACCCTAAATAGGACAGGTTGCTCACCACTGCTTACATTATTTCCATTGTCAGGCTTAAACCATTCCTGATTGATTGCATTAGTTAATATTTTGCAATGCTAACGTAATTTAGTACAGTGAAACCCCGATTCTACGTTTTTCAAGGGACCGTATAAAACAAACGTCATATGCGGGAAACGACGAATGCGGGAAAGTTTTATATATGAACTAAATGCCGGGACCACGAAAAAAACGCACCACGCGGGAAAATAGTATAATGCGAGAACGTAAGATCGGGGTTCCACTGTAGTATAATTATTTGTTTGCTTTGTTTTGATTCTATAACCCCCTCCTTGCTTCCCGTAAGAAGTAAATCCCAAACTCCATTTTGTAATATTATCATTTTAAAATATTAGAATCAACTTGCTTTATTATTTAAGCAAACTTTGCGAAAGTACATAAGTCCGAAGATGCCGCTGAAAGAGGCAAAACACGTGTCACAAAAAGTAACACAATACGTGGAATAATCAAAGTTGTTTTAAATTTTAAATGATAAAAATATACATCAGTACAAAGTTATTTTTTCAAGACTAATCAAGACTAATATAGGGTTCTGACTAGAGACTCCAATTACTCGACATCTCAACTACTCGAGTATCGAGTAGTAACATTTAAAAATACTCGAGTATACTCGAGTAGTTTCAGATGATATATTATTAATTCAAATTTGTGTACATAAATAGATGATAAATAAAGAAATAAGCTTATTTTATTGAATCAACACATTTATTTCAAGTTATGAAACATATATTCAAAAAAATGGAGAATTAAACGTCAAAATTTTTAATTTGGTTCGAAGTTTTGTATTTTAATCCCGCAGTAGATAAAACTCTGTTGCTGTGGACGTCGGTTTAAAAGTTAACAATGAATTAAATAATGCAATCTATTTTTTTTCAGTCCACTGTTTAAAAAACGGAGATAAATCTTCATTTATAAATTACGAGTATTAATCGAGTATTTTTCAAATTACTCGAGTATCAAGTATTTTGAAAATGGACGAGTATACTCGAGTATCGAGTACTCGGTACTCGAATTGGAGTCTTTTATTCTGACAATTAACAGAAATATGGAAATAATTTAAAGAAAATGAAACAAAATATGTACAATTGACATTAAATGGACTTTAATTAACTCTTTTGCCAAGTCTAGCTCGGCAACGTATAGGTAACGCGCAACTACTATGTCGAGTCCTGCTTTACATTGTATAACTAGGTTGGAATTTTTTTTTTTATAATTTTTAATTATCCTTATTTCGAAAACCGTATACATATATTGGTGGACCTTTGTTAAAGTTTGTAACATGTCATAGCGTGGTATATTTTTCGGTATTTGATTTTACCATGCTAATAAATACGCAAATCCAGTGTTATTAATCAATTTCTCGAATCTATTGAGGAGTTGCTGGCTTTTACAAAAACGTGGGATAAGTGAACAAAGACTATTCGATGTATTACCGAGAATTGACAGTCAACAGTTTGAAAATAGGCACATTTTATAATTTTAAATTTCGACTGAAGGTGCTTGATGAAATTTCAATACCAAATTTCAATTATTTGAATTTTGTACTTTTCCATGAGTTTTTGTAAGTGCATTCGTGCACTTGAAATGCATGAAGATGCCGAAAGGTGAAAACCGGTCGTTGAAGAAAAAAGTGCACAATTAATTCAATTCTAATTTAATATTGATTGAGTATTCGGTATTTTGATTATGTAACAGATATTGTCTTATCGTTGAGAAACATTGTCATAATAATGATCACATATCGATCGGGTGTAGAAACATACGGACGTAACTACAAAAATGGCTGTTTTGAGTTAAATATGGCATTGTCATGCTCAAATGCAGTTCTATAATATATAAAAATATGAAACTTGTACGATGACCGGTTTACCAGATATTGCTTGGTTTTTATGCAAATCCGTAAGCACACAGTTCAAAATTGGAAGTTTTTCCATTTATCTCAGTTCGTTGTTTTTGTAGTTTCGCCCGTAAGTTCCTACACCCACGATAGGATAGTCTAAATAAGAACAATATCAAAACTAAAAACAGTTAAATTAGAGGAATGTATAAAGTTCGCTTATTTTTATAAACTATATTCGTAAAATTCGAAGAAAAAATTTACAAATCGTTTAAAAATGACCATGTCTATAATTTTAGTATTATCCTCAGTTACAATAAACATTTGTTAGACTCAAATGTATATGATTTCGATTCTGGATATGAATCTGATATATGTTATCAAACGTCATTTTATTAGAGCAATCTTTAACCCTTTACGTGTCAAAAAGTTTCAACTAAGTTTTGATGAACAGCTAAAAATATGCTTCTTAGCTATCAGGTTCGTGGTCGAGAAGCAATGTCGTTGATTTCAGTTGCGGTACGCATCGATTCGAATTCCAGTCCGGACAGTTTCATTTTATTCAAACGAATTATTGATTTGTGTTTGCAGACATACATGTATGTGTTGTCTGAAATTCACTCCCATAACAATCTGATCCTAAACACGGAGTATGATAAGCTCACCACTAGTCCTGTCCTACTTTCTTATATAAAGAAAGGTTGAGTAACAATAAGGTAAGGTAGAAAGTCTTCTTTTGAGTACAAATTCGTTGGTTGTTTCTATATTAATATACATCGGAAGCGGACATGGGCTTAAAAATGAAATCAAAACAATACTTAAGAAGATTCTTATTCCCAGTGCATCAGTGCTTAGAAACATTTTTTCTTCCACGGCAAATAAAAGTTTTTTCTACATCAATCATTTAGATACATTTCGAGTAAAATAGGATGGCGCAATCCGTCGTGCAGTGGCGAACGTCGTTGGCTTTGGTGTTGGACGGCCTGGGCTCGAGTACGGTACGAGCAGATTTTTTAAGTCGATAATTCGATTCTATTTGTGTTGTAAAAAAATCCTTCCCGGAATAAAAAAATGTGTTTGAATTTTGGCATCCAAGAGTTTTGTCACTAGCAACCCGGGTTCTAAGTGCACGAATGATATTTAACTCGAATGAAGCCCTGGTCGTTAGCGTCAAAACACTTGGAAAAGTACAAAATTAAAACGATTTAAATATATACGATGTATAAATTATAACAAAAATTTGGGAACCGAACAGATTAAATATATTTCGTTTACATTCCTGCAATAAGGGCCTAAAACTGAATGCATTGGAACAGCTTGAAATTAATAGATATAATCAGTCCAATGAAATTCTTAACGATCAGATCACAATTAATAGCTCACCTCTGTTAAAACCATTAACAAACAATAAACTTAAAACAATTTAAAATAGATGCACTTAGAAATTGCAGATTTTAAGTGGTTTCACACGATCAATAACCCAAAAATACCCAAATTATTGTTTCCCACCATTACTTTAGACCAATAAATCAAACTTATTTAAATTCTTTCATGTGACGTAGGTATGGTTTCAACAGAAAGAGATTATGTAGGAGGCACCCTGTCTAGCAAAGGGTATATAAGCTATCTCTAATACACGTTTTAAACATAGTTCTGACGAAGGCGTAAGCCGAAATAGCTATCAACAAATATATAAAATAATTTATGTAGAATTAAAATACATTGCTATTTTTCTTTCCGTATTATAATGGAGTTCTACCAAGTAAATGCCTACTCAATCAATCAATTAAATATATTTGAAACACTTTGCGATACACAAAGTGTTAAGTCAAAATTGACATGACCTGCCGTCGTTAGGTTCTAAATCCAACCAGAAAAAACCTTCCCCGATGCCGTACGATATGATTATATGTCTGCAGTCCAGCTCGAACCCTAAACGATAAGTTTTGTGGCTTTCGACGTCCTCACAACCAGCCGACCATTTTACATCCATTATGTCTGCTAAGCATTTGATCAAATATCATTTTAATTACTATCATCACATATATGGGTTTGTGGGAGATATGTTAAAGGTTTAAACGCTAACGAACGAAATATACGTCGTGTTGGTTACATTGCTAAAAATACACAAGGTAAAATTTGCTTTTTTATTGACTGTTCCTGGCAGGAAAGGTTACGAAGCTTTTGGATACAAATACAAAATATAGTTTATTCATTTTTGTATTCGGATTTCAGCTAATGGTGCTTGAAGGAAATTCAATATAAATTCGAAAAAAATCGCAAAAATAAAAGATGCGTTCTGCGGAAAATCGCACAAAAAAAACTATGACTTTATATGGGTACATAACGTGCACAAGGACGCACGTGTTTTGGTCTAATTGTAATAAACAGGTGTAACACTGGAATTGGCACGTACAGTATGTGAACAGCGTGATGTTAATTACGTTATAGCATATGTACGTTTAGATAGTTCAAAAATATATTTAAAAAATAAAAAAATGCACAAAAAGAGGTTTGAGTGTAGTGTATATGTTACAGTGAAAATTTATCAAGTAATAGATGTGTATGACAACATTTCACTGGTAACGATCATTGAAATTATTGGCGATGATTTGCCGGCATAAAATTTTGGTTTGCTACAATGATACAAAATCAGCAAGTAGTCCCTTTCATAAAAAGAGAACCAAAGAAAAACACAGACAAACATAGGGCTGAAGATAGGGCGGTCAAATTTAATTTCAATGACAGCTTGGAGGAGAATATAGTTTCACTGTAACATATATATATTTTGTTTAATGTTTGATAATAAACTAACCCAAACTTAACCTAGCCTCACCCAAGCCTAACCTTATCCACACTTGTCCCAACCTAACCCAGCCCTAAACTAAACATAACATAACCTAATCCAAACATACAAATTTCGGGTAAGGTTAGGTTTGGGTAATGTTAGGTTAGGTTGAGCTTAGTTGCCAGTAAGCGTTTTGTCGAGGAACATTTTGTCACGTTAACATTTTGTCAGGGACGGTTTGTCCGGGATTGTTTTGGTGTTAGACTTTTTGTCTTTCGACCATTTGTCGGTACACCGTTAAAAAGCAACTGCCAAATTTTATTAATATTGCGATACTGTGCATATGTAAAAACAAATTCTCAATATTTCATGTGTAAAAGTTATTTAAAAAATGGCAAAATAGTCGCAGAAGTGCAGTTTTTCATTATCATGAAATAAAACATCGAATACCAATAGACAATAAAAAATTGACAGCCGATAAAAACCGCGACATTTAACAGGCGGGCGAATTTCCCGCGTTTTTGCCGCGCTCTCGTAAACGAAATTGCGCGCGAAATTGAAACACAAATTCAAATTGGGAACGCGACGTAAAATGGCCGCGGGCCTTGTCACGATTCGCGAGTGGACAACGAGGTAGTTCGTAGTAATTGTAATGGCGTATGAATGATAGCTCTACGCATATTTTGCGATACGGTATAATGAATATGTAATGTTTATCACCACGTAATTCAATAATTGCAATTGTAAAACGCAAGCTAAGTAAGGAATATTGCATTTGTAAGTTGCATATTGCAGGTTGTAATATGCTATAAATTTTATCACACCTATGAATGTTATATCTTTTGATTTACTCGGTAGACTGTTTCCTCTAAAACGTCGTAATTTTAAATAGTTTAATTCGAAGCTATGCAATACGAAACAGTTCTTAAAAGTTTCACAAGGCAGTGGGCCATCATTGTAACCCAGAAGTTCCCAAACTTTTTGTCACGTAGACCCCCTGCCGATTTTTTCAGTTTTCAGTACACATCAACTTTAAATGTGTTTTTGAATCTGACACAGAGCTCCTTACTCGCTTTGATAGGGTTTACTATGGAGTAGAGTTTCAAGTTTAATATTTTTACATTTATTCATTAAAAGGACACGAAATGAAAATCTGGCAAGATTTTCACCAAAAATAAATACACAAAAAACTGTGCTTTTTATGGAAAAGATGAACATGATGCTTTGATAGCAAAATTTCAGCTTCAATTTCGTCACGCTTAGTCTGAAATCTATCGTATACCCCTATTTACACCTCATAGACCCCTCATGTTCACTGAATTAGACCCCCAGCAAGACGGAATCTACCCCCAGGGGTCGATATAGACCACTTTGAGAATGACTACTGTAATCCACCGATCTCTCGCCTGCAGATTTATGACGAGAAGACATCAGTGAATCGGAACAGACTGCCATTCTTCTTGATAATCCTCCATTGATAAAAAAAAATAGCATGACCTCTTGAGCTGTAGCGATGGGAAGGGAATGCAACTTTAATATAATCACTAGACTTAGAGGCAACGAAGACTGGAAGATAACTTTGACGCTGAAGCTCCATTAATAGATATGTAAAAAAAAAGCGAAGTTTTCAAAACCGTGCAAATTAAATTAATGAAGTTACAAGAAACCCGCGCATCACATTTTTGTGTTGCGGCACGCGAGCAATACATACATATATGTACTTACATAAATAAAGTATGTATTTATAATATAATATATATTATATGAAAATTATAATTCAACCGTGAAATTTTTTTCGTTTGTTAAAAAACTGCGCTATAGGGGGTACGCTATACGGGGGTGTATAATCTGCGCTATAGGAAACTTCTCTGTATGGGGAAGTGCTATAGGGGGCTTACTATATTATATTTCACAAATTTTAGCTGTAGTGCATATAAAAAAGCTGTTTGTAGATATTTGTATGTTCAAGAAGTCAATTGTGCGACTTTTTTTGTGCGATTTATTTTTTTATCTTTTTTAACTTGTTTTTGGGACAGTATAAACGTTGTTCATATACTGTACGTGAAAAATCCAGTGTTTCACCCGTATATTACAATGTGACGTTGACACATGTGCGTTTGTACATGGTATGTTCTCACATTAAGTCATAGGTTTATTTCGTGCGATTTTCCGCGGAGCGCATCTATCGCACAAAAAAAAGATTTAGGCTGAGTGACAAATAAAATATTTGAATGGATTAAAATAGCATATTATTCTCTTACGAATAGTGAAAAATTCTTAGAAGCAGTCAGATATAGTACTAAAACTAAATTTATTTTTTTATCATTGTTTTCAGGTAAGCTCGTTTTGACCGATGGATGTTTCGCCGTGTTTTCCACAGTACACATGGAATGTTGGAGCCGTTGGAGGTAAGTCATCGAGATACAAATTGAAGTAAATGTTTGCCGATCTCCGTATCCGAGTGGTTAGTTGTTCCAAGTCTGAATACATTATTTAGAATTAATTATTCATTTCAAATGTGTGCGGTAAAAAAAATGAAATGATTAAAATTTGATATTAAAATTCTTCGGTATGTATCCTAAAAATAGAATCATATAACAAAATTCATAAGCATTCATTGTAAAAGTAAAACGGATTATTTCCTACGTTGTTCAATGATCTGCAAACGTTCAAAATATGTTAACACAAAACAAGACAGAATAGAATTCGCCAATCATTGAATAGAAAACTATCATAATTTTAATCAGAGTTATTATGTAGAAATACTTCACCGAATAAACAAAAACGGTTTAAAAATGAAGAGTATAGAATTTTTAGTAATAAATTAAAGTATTAACAGTAAAGAAGTATAATTAAATAATATCAGAAAAAGGACAGGTTTTTCGCCACTGTTGAATTTATTTCCAATGGGTTTAACCCATCCCAATTGATTGCATTTCATTCGTTAATATTTTTCACTGCTTACTTCATTATTGGTATAATTATTTTTGCTTTATTTTGATTCTATAACCACCTCATTGCTTCCTGTAAAAAGGTAGACTGCCAATCATTTTAAAATATTAGAATCAATCTAGATGAAAGATGTGAAACACAGTTAGTAACACAATACGTGGAATAATCAAAGTTATTTTAAATATTATATCAAAACAAGTGGTTCCAAACATTTTTACTAGGATGACGACGATATTTAAAATACAGCTTTAAATAAATGTTTTTACACATATCAAAGCTCTGAAACACTTAATTACAACAGTTTTTCACAAGAACCAATAAACGGTGTATAATATACGGAGATACTTTATGAATACACTTTAATTGTTCAACTACCTATTCATAAATAAGATTCTCGATTTTCATTACTGAAGCTAGGTACATCTTCCAGTTTTACTTAAGGTCTTCAATATATATATGTATCTACTACCGATATTGTGAGAGTATGTATTATGTATCGTAGGCTATGGCAAGCACTTAAAGACTATATGATGGAACGCATAGTATATTATGTATACATTACGCATGTTAGGGTTTTGCTTAGCTGCAAAGGTATAGGACTTTGACCAGTGGAGTAAACGAGGATTGTGAATGAAGGGGATAACATCTTCCGCAATACTGAAGTCTCATTGAAAGTGAGAAGGTTAATATAATCCAAGAATGCTCAAAATGACATCTTTTGTCAATCACTTGTTATGTGCTTACTGTCAATACTTGGTGGAATGGCACTATATTAAAAAATAGTAACACATTTTTTAAATTATTCCACATGCGATTTTGAGGATCATGACCGATTTCGCTCATCGCGAGCATTATCAACAGTATATCAGTTTTATAGTGCTTGCGATGACCTAAAGCGGTCGTGATCTTAATAAATCTAATGTGGAATAAGTACCTACTAAAAATGTGTTATTATGTTTAATATCTTTTGTCCGTGTTTGAAGGTAAGCAGTGTAAAGTAGTATTGTAAAAATTGAATGTAAAATACATAGCATTACAGATAGCGCCATTGCGCCAAGCATTTGAAATACTATAATGAAGACAGTGCATGAATGTTTCTGATAATTTGTTGAGGAATCATTAAGCAAACTTTGCGATAGTAAGTCTGAAGATGCCTCTGAAAGATAGGAAACACGTGTCACAATTAGTTACGCAATACGTGGAATAATCAAAGTTATTTTAAATTTTATATTAATCATGAACATGCCTGTTCTTATAAGAGTAGAACCAGCCTGCCGATGGAGATACCGATTGGAAAAGCTTTTATTTTAAGCGGAATTGCTTTGGATTACAACATATTACCCGTGGACTATGTCGGAACATGTCCAATGATTTACTCGATTGAATTCATTGCCAATTTCCAATATGAATGACGATGTTTCAATACTTTTTCACATTGCAAAAGCAATAAACAATTCATGATTTTGGTAATGTTAATAAATAATTACACTAAAATTATTGATTAAGAATATACCGTAGAATAATATTATTTCATGGCTTTTTACCAAGAAATGACAGTTTTTATTATTAACCCGTGGAGTGCTAGCGTGCAAATTGAAATTAAAAAATAAATAGAGTTATTAATGTTGAAATCATAGTTGTTGAAATATTTGTTATTCGGATCAGCAAAAAAATGGTAATAAGGACCCGATAGGAATTAGTAAGAATGTGGTGTTCGGAAGTTTAACGATAGAACTATGAAGGATTTCGTCTGAGGGTGCTTGATATTTGAGGGCGCATGGAATTTAAATTTTAAATTGTTTGAGTTTTGTACTTTTCCATGAGCTTTGTCGCTAACAACCCGGGTTTCGCCTTTCGGAATCATCAGGCATTTGAAGTGCACGGATGTACTTGAACACCTTTTCCGAAAAATTTTGGGAAAAACCTAGATTTATTTTAGATATTCCTATGCTATTATCTGGTCATTAGTATTTCCGAAATTTCCTATATTTATAGCAAACCCACTTATTTCATTGAAACTTTTTTCATTCCATTTTCGCTAATTTGCGTTTTAATAGCAATTTAATTCACTAATCAGTTCAAGTACACCCGTGCACTTGAAATGCCTGAAGATACCGTAAGGCGAAACCTGGGTCGCTAGCGACAGACTCATGGAAAAGTACAAAATTCAACAAATTCAAATTTGATATAACTATTATCATTCCCTTATAGTGAAGATGCTTAAATCCTAAAGAGGCTTGATTGAGTGGGCTCTGTTTTTAGGCACCTCCCTGGTGCTCACTTGGAGGCTGTATTCACTGGAAGTGTTCCGTCCTACGGTCCACCTGCAGACGCACTGTATTAGGTACCACGCTGCACCACACTGTACCTACTGCCGGCGCCCTAGGATACGTATTCATCACAATTCTGATACCATCTGCGTTATACGTACATACTGACCATGGTGGTACCTTAAACCTTAAAGACAGTCCAGGATCGAGTGATCTAATATCAACATTAAAAAAAAAGATTTTTAATGTAGGGATTCGAATAAAAAATAACTATAAGATACAGCCCTGTAAGAGCAGTTTTCTTTAAATGTATGGTCTGTGATTCTAAAAAAATAATAAAAGCATTAATTTAAGGATTCCGACCGAGGGTGCTTGATGATTTTTTCAATATCAAATTTGAATTTTGTACTTTTGTATATACACTATACAAACTGTCAGTTCAAGTAAATCCGTACACTTGAAATGCCTGAAGATTCCGAAAGGTGAAACCCAGGTCGTTAGCGACAAAACTCATAGAAAAGTACAAAATTCAAGCAATTCAATTTTAATAAAAGCATTGTTTGCATTGCACATACATATTTGACAGTTAATTTACTGAGGTCAGGACCAATAAGTACAAAAAATGTTTCATCATTTTTTAATATGGTGTCTTTTCTGCATCCCGACTTTAGCGCGCTTACATAAGCATGCCAAAAAGCGCGCTGTACACTAGCGCGCAATAAAAGATAATGTGTTATTGTTGACTGCTCAATTGGAGTAATTTAATACGGAAAGAAAAATAACAATGTATTTTAGTTCTACATAAATTATTTTATATATCTGTTCATAGCTCATTCGGCTTATGCCTTCGTCAGAAGATTGAAAGCCATAACTTTTACCTTACTCACAATATAAGTAAAAATTATTCTTAAAAAAATCTTTAATAATATTGAAATTTAATCTGTATTGTGTTTTTTAAGTAAATTATTAGTTTTGCGCGTTCAGCGCACTAATATCTCGCGCGCTAAAGTCGCTGGACCGTCTTTCTAACAAGTATGCACAATTCAAACCTTGAAAACAAGCCGGGAAAACTTATAGTCTAGTGCAGTGGTTCTCACGTAAAATTTGGCTCTGGCCGCACGGGGAACATCAGCGGTCCTACGAAAATGTCTGGTGGCCGCACCAAATTTTTGTGTTGAGTCTTTTTTGTCAACAATACCTAAACATGTATGCGTTTGACTTTTTGCGAACTATAAATTCTTGAAGCACAATACAATGCTAGCAAAATATTAAATTTTCAGTGTCTTTATTGGAAAATAAACTTGTAAAACACAGTTTTATTAAATATCAATAATTAATTATCAAGCTGTTGGTGGCCGCACGTGAGAACCACTGGTCTAGTGTTTATTTTTAGTCATGTTTTACATGTTACTTTGTTCATATTATCTTCGATCGATACACCAAACCAATTTGGGTGACGGCCCTTAAGTTCAAGAAACGCTGACAAAGAAAAATGATTAAGATAATATGTCTACTGTTATGAAAAGTTTGCTAAGTAGATTTAACAAAATGTGATCAACTTATAAATATAATGAATTCAATGTCACTTTCATTGCTGTGTCTGAATGTTAGCGTAACTTAATCAAAATATGGAAATTGGACAATGTGATTCGGTGGCGTTAGCGTAATGGTGTAAGTAACGTAGACGATGTGCTTTATGCCGAGGTTGGGGAGCCATTAATGCGGCCAGTGGCCATCCGTGGCGACATTCTATTCACAACATAAATAGTTGACCATCACTTACATAAGAAATAAGCACTTGTTTTTTTCGTTGTCATGATGCCTATTTCCTTTTTTAAACTTGTTCACTTGAAACAGTGCAGTTATGATATGTTTTTGTATTTTTTGAATATGACAAAATGATCAAGACCGGCTCGGCTCGCGGCAAGCAATTTTCAAAGATTTGATGTAGTACAAAAAAATGTAATTCCTTTACACCAAAAAGTGATGGCCCGGCCCGTGGTGCAGTGGTCAACGTCGTTAGCTACCGTGTCGGACTCCCGGGCTCGATTCCCGGTACGAGCAGATTTTTTCAGTCGATAAATCGATTCTGTGTATGTGTTGTTAAAAATCTCTTCCCACTATTCCGATCCCAAAGAGCGACGCAAAGTGAAAGCGAATAGCTAACTACTAGTCCTGTCCTAGCCCTCATATCCTTTCCATCCCTACTCTTTTCAAAAAAAAGATGTTGAGCAACTGAGTAGCAAGAAGTTCTTGTAGAAAAAACTTATGTTGAGATAAGCTCCGTGAGGAGTCTATATGCTTAAAGTTGGAAGCGGACATGGTAAAAATAGTGACAATTAAGCAAACACACAAAACAGATACAGAAAAATCAATTTTCTTTGTCAAAACTTGTTTGTCACGTAGGTCTTTAGAATCAACAGTCGCAAGGGCTATTTGGCTGATGAATGCGCTGCCTGTTGATGTGAACATCTTCGGCAGTGAACATGATGTTTCGCTTAAAATTTTCTTCTTCTTATGTAAATAACTATTATTCGAACCCGGCTTCGCTCGGACCAGTTTGGGGTTATGTTCAGCTCGGCGCGTAAATTCAGACGGGCCAAGTTTAAACAACTTTTTTCAAAATTCTAAAGTCTAGGTCAATTAAAATGGAATTAAAATGAACATTTTAGACTGGCATTGACATTTCACAGCCCCTTTCATATATTGACAGCCCCATTCTCGCCCATTAAAATGTCCAAATTCAAGGAAAAAATCTAATTTGCTGTCAGAGAAATGTCAAATAATACCTTCACGTAAATAAAAACATTATTATATTAATAAAAGCCGGGAAAAGTTCAGTTCTACTGACTAATTTACATTTTGACTAAATGTCTTCGCCGATAAAAAAATCAAACATATTTTCTTTCATATTCGTTTTTATGGCAACATAATGACCAACAATGCAAAAGGGAATTACAGACCCACAGACATACATACGCCGTTTCGGTTTTATATATGTACTACTCGATACTCCGAGTAATTAGAGTCTCTACACACACATTGATAACGAAACAAATTTACCGTCGAAACTTTCACCAACAATGCAAAAGGGAATTACAGACATACATCCCCCGTTTCGGTTTTATATATAAGATGTTACTTTTATATTTTATCTATGCTTCCATTTCGAGTAGCCACTGTGTCCGAAATACATAAGGCTTACCCGTCCGGTAGGTAGGCATATAAATCTGGTTATAGATGCTACAAGTAGATTAATTCGCCGCCATCTTGGAAGCGCGACTCTCCATACGCCCGGCCGAACTTCTACAACAATAATAATATCGTTAGGCATCTCCTGTAAGGGCGTGTGTGTGTGTATGTATGCAGTAGCGCAGTTTGGCCACGGACAATATTGGAAATTTGATAATTCACACATCCGTGACACTTTCTGCTAGCCTGATACTTTCGCCTAAAATGCAACGTTGTTACTAAGTAAACTGATATTGCCCGGTCGGTGATGCAGTGGTCAACGTCGTTGGCTATCGCGTCAGACCACCCGTACTAGATTCCCGGTAAGAGCAGATTTTTTTAGTCGATAAATCGATTCTGGCAATGGGTGTTGGTGTTCAAATCTCTCAAAAAGCGGCGCATAGTGACAGTGATTAGCTAACCACTAACCCTGTCCTAGTCCTCGTATTCTTTCCATCCCTACTCTCTTGAAAAAGAGAGGTTGAGCAATTTAACAGGTATCTCATATAAGCACGTGTGTGCGCAGTTGGGCTACGGACAAAATTGGAAATTTGATAATTCACACACCCGTGAAACTTTCTGCCAGCCTGATACTTTCGCCTACAATTATTCACTGTGGTCCGTCCTCACACTGGCCTAATAAGCCACGATTTTTTTTTGTCGATTCGATTTGCAATGGGTGTTGGTGTTAAATTCTCAAAAAGCGGCGCATAGTGCATTGAAACTTGATTGATTGCATTCAATTTTTGCTAATTTGCATTTTAATAGAAATTAATTTAGTGATCTACTTCTATTTTTGTATAGTAACGATACAAACTGTAAACTACGCGTCAGTTCAAGTACATCCGTGCAATTGAAATGTCTGAAGACGCCGAAAGGCGAAACCCTGGTCGTTAGCGAAAAAATCATGGAAAAGTACAAAATTCAAACACTTCATTGCATTTGAAATATTTTCAAATTTATTCGGGGATCGACATAATCTTGATTCTTCACTTGAGTCAATATACTCGTCTAACACGACGGGCTCTCAGACATATACGGATTATACACAGGATACTTTGTATCAAACTGATTTCAGTGACTGAGCTATTCACTCAAATTTATTTAAGAAGAATGGCTTTCGGTCTATATAGATTCTCTGATGTATTATTTTAATTTTTTTTTCTATTTTCAACCACACTAGTGCATGGTTCAAAATCAGTCCCGTGCAGATCTCCTCGGGCCATAAATGTGAGGGGTAAATTCTTTTTTATATGTCGATAGCGTTGTGAATGGCGGCCATGAAACATTGGCTGCATATACACAACAACGGTTGGTGGTGGGGAAAACCAACTTGTTGTTGTTAAAAAGCCTTTTCCACCGTTACGATTACAAAAAGCGACGCATAGTGACAGTGATTACCTAACCACTACTCCTATCCTAGTCCTCGTATTTTTTTCATCCCTACACTCTTAAAAAAGAGAGGTTGAGCCACTGAGTAAGAAACAGTTCCCTTAGAATAACATATGTTGAGATGAACTCCGTGAGTATATGCTCCATGTTGGGAGTGGTAAGGTTAAAAAATAAAAATATTAATATTAATAAAAAAATATATCAGATATTACATTGACATTGCAGTTAACTTAACCTTTCATCACTTTTCACCCTTAATGCAATTTAGTCGTTCTTCGACATTTCATATTATAAAGATCAAGACCGGTTTCGCTCATCGAGTGAATTATCAATTGATTATTAATGAACATTGTGAAGATGATCACCTTTATAATATGATATATGGAAGTAGGATAAAAGAATACGGTAAGAAAAATAACAATGTATTTTAGTTCTACATAAATTATTTTATATATTTGTTGATAGCTATTTCGGCTTAAGCCTTCGTCAGATTTACTTCAAGCCGAAATAGCTATCGACAAATATATAAAATAATTTATGTAGAACTAAAATACATTGTTATTTTTCTTACCGTATTATAATGGAGTTCTACCAAGTAAATGCCTACTCAATCAATAAATAGGATAAAAGAATGGGTTTTATTTATTTAAAATAATGCCATTCCATAAATGGCCTAAATATAATTGTGTTTGTTTTATTGCCTATTTTTATTTTCAAACTGTTATATGTTTGTATTAAATACAGTTAGGTTATGTACCATAAAGAAACTTTGCATAATTATCTTTATCATTTTATACCTGACATTTCCGTATAAAGCCTTCCTTAATGCTTGCAAATCGGAATTCTTTGCCACTTTCCAAATGAGTTTAAATACATATTTAAATAACTAAATTATGGTGCAGCTTTTTGAGGACTTGTCAACCCTGTTAGAAAGTAAATATTGAAAGTATATAAAATTGTTTACAAGTATAGGACATTGTCTGGCCTGTGTTCTGATTGGGCGATCAACGATAACGCGAGTTCCAGCGTTCGAAACTAGTTTTGACATTTTCTTATTTACTTTTTAATGCCGTCTCTATTAGGTATGTTTGGTATATAAATATCAACGACCTATCAATAACAATAAATAATATTTTCAAAGACTTAGGGACATTGTTTTATAGAAGAGTTTTGTCTTAGAAAAAGTTAATAGCCTTTTAAGTTTTTGGACCAAAATTTAAATGTTATGTATTCTTCCTTCTTATTTACATCCTAACTTTATATTGAAAAATATATAGTTTTAAACGTGACATATAATTTGACGTGTTTATAAAAATGAAAGCAAATCTGGCTTAATTGAGTGGTAATGAATGTAAATTAGATTGAATTAATGTCATTTAAATAAATAAGTATAAGTCTTCTGTAATGGTCAGATGCGTCAATGGGCAAAGGTCATCGATACCGATCAATGTTAGTGAAATTAAATCGATGTTATGCATCTAAAATATTGTGCATCCGAAAGCACTTCAATAAACACAAACACTTTCTTTCTTTGAGTGGCATTGGAATGCTTGCCGGGTACTGGCTGGTAATACATAAAATATAGTACTCGTCTAAGCTCACGTCCATTAGAAATACAAT
Source organism: Himalopsyche kuldschensis (assembly GCA_028554975.1). Lineage (NCBI taxonomy): Eukaryota > Metazoa > Arthropoda > Insecta > Trichoptera > Rhyacophilidae > Himalopsyche > Himalopsyche kuldschensis. Next base: position 3,479,541 of record JAHFWI010000025.1, read on the forward strand.
ACCGAAGCAATACCGCTTAAAATCGTTAAATCTCTTCCTTGTGGCATTCCTATTGGCAGGCTATTTATGTATAGTATTAATACAATCGCGACATCTCTGCAATTCAATACAAGCTGTCACAAATATGTCGCGTAAAAAAACAACGACCTGTCAATAAAAACACATCAGTCACTTGCCTTCGTTCGCTTGAATGAAACAAGCCGTCAATGCGGCAATTAACGGTGTCCGGCAAAACCGGTTACCGGTAAAAATAATACCGGCCGGTAATTTATTATTTGCTATTTTTGCCCGCGTTCGGAGGGAGGGCGTTTATTGCGTGCCTGTCGCATGAGGTTATGTAAATTCCGATACATTAAAAAATTAATGCCAATCATATCTTGTCACAAGCCCTGCTCTGGGTCTTTTGGCCGCATCATGCATATTGCATAATAACCGATAGTCGTCAAGTGAATTTGCATGGCAGATTGATTGATAATATCTACTATGTAACATAGGTCCGTTCTAGCTAAGTGCGGATCAATTATTTGTCTTGATGTTGATTTTTCCAATATTAAATTTGAGTTTTTTTTATTTCCTTGAGACCTTAAAACACATTGTTGTCGGGACACGGCATTTGCCGTATTTTTCGGACTGTCGGTTGAATGCGGGACACGGCAAATGCCGTATTTGAACAGGTCAGCACAGAATTGTTTGCCGACGATTCATTTCAAGCCGCAACTAATTACAATTAGTTTTACTTCTTTGCCAGATTATAAGGGTCGAAGTTTGAGCGAATAAACAAAAAAATTAAACAGTCTTATAGATTTATTTTGCGATCCCCGTTGCTTGTTCAGTTTGAGCCCTGACACATGTTGGAATATTTTTCATTCCGCTCGCGTTTCTTTGTTCACCGTTTCGTATTTTGTTATTTGAATTTATATAAACATTGCATAGGAAGTTATCCTTTCAAAAATTTCTTCAGAAAATAATAATAGTGACGATGAAGTGTATGCCGATAATTTATCAGACTTCATGGAATAATGATTTGGAAGAGTTTAAGATCTGGAATCGGAATCGGCTTAAAAATATATTGCAATTATGATGTAAAAAGCGTGTTTCTTTTCAATGATTAAATATCATTTAATGATTTCTTTGAAAATTTCAATCAAAAATATCGTTTCGTTTAGAAGTTGTGTTGATTTTAAGAAAGTAACATATTTTTGCGCTTATCGCTAAAAAACGCCCGCTACAGGCTTGAGTCTATTGTTCGAGGTGCCCGACAACATATTTTTGTAATCTCCTCATAATTCTTTTAAAATAATATTTGAATCTTTTGAATTTTCTACTTAATCAATAGTTTTGTCACTTACTACCTGAGATTCATCTTTAGGCATCTTCAGGCATTTCAGATACACGAGTGAACTGACTAGTCTGTATCGTTTGTATAAAATAGTTTAAAATCCATTTTCCAATTAACAACTCAATCTCATATGCTCAAACGCTTGAAATCAATCAATTCTTTAATAATTCATCGGATAAAACCCACGAACTATATGTATCGACATTTCCATGTTATTATCTGGTAATCAATATTTGCGATACTACATTGAAAATACCTGATAACTTGCTGATTCATATAGATTACGTTTAAAACAATTGAACTTAGCGATCTACTTTTTTTTTTTATATATAAACGATACAAACTGTTTATTACGAGTCAGTTTAAGTACATTCGTGCATTTGAAATGCATGAAGATGCGGAAAGGAAAAACATGGGTCATTAACGGCAAAACTCATGGAAAAGTACAAAATTCAAACGATTCAAATTAGAATTTTAATTCGATTTAAAAATGAAAATGCTCTGACTAGGATTTGAGCCCGTGTTTTAAGGCTTTATGCAACTAGATCCAACGACAAAAGCATTCGACCACGCAAGCAAATCTTTTATTAAAAATAAAAGCCAGAGCGAATTTTTAAACTGTTCAATTTCGTTTAATAATTGAATTATTATATAACTATCATTTATTTATTTATTTATTTATTTAAGAAAAAGCAAATCATGGCATTACAGCTGATGCCAATGCGCCATGTATTTGACAAATATAAATACGTGTATGTATTTATATGTATACATACATGTAAATACATAATATTAATTATTAAAAACAAGATGAAAACATTGTAGTCATAAAAACACAGAGAAAAAAATTTATAAAATCATATTAGAAATTTTCAAAAAAGTGAGTTTGACAAAATCAACTTTTATTCATAAAATATAGTATTCGCCTGAACTCACTCACGTCAACATGAAATATGTCGACATCCAAAGCAATACCGTTTAAAATTGTTAAAGCTCTTCCCAGAGGCATTCCCATTGGCAGACTGGTTCTACCCCTTGGAAGAACAAATAACTCATGCTCACGATTCCTCAAAAAATTATCAGGAATATTCAATTTAACATTTTCAAGAATGGTGGAATTCTCATTTTGGCCTCGGATAAGCCGAAAGAAATATAATGCCAAATACATTTCTCTTCGAGCATTCAAACTATTGAAACTGAGCATTAAGAGAAATAATTGATAAATGATTACCCATATCACATTTCGCATATACGCCAGGGGTTCTTAAACCTATGCCCGCGGGCACAATTGCGCCCTCGAAGCTAATATCGTGCGCCCGCCACAAAGTATCAAATGACGAAAATACACAAATTTTAGTTACTGAAATTATTTTTCGAAGATGTTTTTATTCAAATATAACTGTATAGTGATTTAACATTCGCAAAGGTAAATTAAAAAAATAGTCCATGAATGTAATATGTACATATGTAAAGCTTACCATGAAACAATTATGAAAATTAATAAATATAATAAGTAAGTTTTGTCGTTAACAACCGTCAGCAGGCAACTGTCTGTTCGAGTTCATCCGTGTACTTGAAATGCCTGAAGATGCTGAAAGGTGAAACCAGAGTCGTCAGCAACAAAATTCATGGAAAATTACAAATTCAAACGATTCAAATTTGATGTACGTAGAACTTAAAAACTGGCCTGCGCCCGTTATTATTCTCCTCAACCTCAAATGCGCCCGGAGTTGCAATAAGGTTGAGAACCCCTGATCTACGCATTGGAAAAGAGTCGAATGTTCACATTATTGTTTTCTTGTACAGTTCAAATACAATTGAGGATATCTTTAAACTGAAGGTGCTTCAGGGAAAGTCAATACAAAATTTGAATCGTTTCAAATTTTGTACTTTTCCATTAGCTTTATCTCATTTTAAATAAATATCATTAATTATCATAAATTATTGATTAAAACAATTTAAATAAATCAATTCTTTCATAATACGTCGGATCCCACCCAAGGAGATATTTCCATGCCATTAGATTGTAATTATCTTTTTACGATACCACATTTAAAATACAATTTACCCACACAATTCATTGCAACTCATTAGCATAAAAAAATCGCTAATTCATCAAGATTGCTATTGTAACAATTAAACGTAGTGATCTACTTTTATAAATGTTATGTAATGTTATATAAGCGATACCATTTACCATTTACTAACCCTGTGTCTTAGGTAAGCGACGCGAACCGGCAAGTAATTTCAAAGGTCTTATGTGCCATCAAACATTTCATATTTTCAAGCGATTCGCGGGCGCCATGAGTGCACTTGAGGCGACTTGCGATATATGCCGTCCTGACCGGATCGCTTCGCTTACATATGACACTTGCATGGGCGAGGACTATTTTAAACTCTGCCGCTTTCAAAGCCGCGCCGGATCGCCTCGCCCAGATTCGCCCAGCTAAGACGACCCGTAAGCATCAGTTCGAGTCCACTCATGCACTTGACCAAAAAGCGACTCCGACTCGATTAATAAAATGCCAAGCCTTATTTATTACCAGGGCTGTGGAGTCGGAGTCGGAGTCGTGGAGTCGGATCTTTTGGGTCGGAGACGTCACGGCGTTTTGGCCGGAGTCGTACTCGGAGTCGGAAATTTTGAATAGTTTGAACTTTTTATTTTTTGCAAGCAAATTTGACTTAATTTACATACCAGGGCTTATTTTTGATTAATATTGGAGTCGGAGTCGTGGTTTTGGTAAATGCTGGAGTCGGAGTCGGACTTTTTTAGACCGACTCCACAGCCCTGCTTATTACCTTTATATTTTTTGAATTAAAGATCAACTAACCAATCCGGCCAATAACCAAATGTTTCATATTATACATGTTAAGTGCAAAAATAAAAATTTCAAAATTTGTATTAGTATTTCACGACTCCAACTCCACAGCCCTGCCTGAAATGCATAAAGATGCCAAAAGGCGAAACCATGGCTGTTAGGGAAAAAGCTCAATCGATTCATATTCACGTTCTCGGAGAGGGATCCCTAGCCCTGTGCACGCGTTTTTTGTTAGCCCGGAAACATTTTTTAGTAAATTTTTTAAGTTTTATTTTTTACAAAATTAAATCGACAGATGAAGTCTCTCGTGCATTTACCAAATGTGAAGGAAATCGAAGATAACAGTAAATTATACAGTTTTTGAATATCCAGTACAGGAGTTCTCAACCTTCGGCCCGCGAGCACCATGGCGTCCGCCAACCGATTTCTGTGCGCCCACCACCATTAGCCCGAAACATTTTTTTGAGAATTGTTTTTTTAACCTTCTCCACTCTGACTAAATTTTAAATTATTTTTTTATGGATATCACATCGACAGCTGAAGTCTCTCGTGCATTTCCCAAATATGAAGGAAATGGTAGGTAACAAACAGTGAATTCATCGTGGAATTATTTGTCATACACATTTAAGTTCTTCAAAAACAGTTTGAAGAGAGATTATACAGTGTGCAACTATTGAACCAATGGTCTCTTTTATGGTCAATTCTTTTACTTGCCAAATAAATAAAATATGGACAGCTAATTGTGTTGCAGATTATGTTCAATGAAAGGCACAACAACTAGAATCAGATCTTTCAGTTGTCGCAGAAAAAAACATATGTTAAGATAAACGCCGCGAAGCGCCATACGCTTAACGTTGGGAGCGGCTTGGTTGAAAAAAATATTGTCTCATTATATCCTTCTAAAAAATAGCCCCAATTTTTTTTAAATGCGCTCTTGGGTCCAAATAGATTGGGGACCATTGCTCTAGGACAGTGGTTCTCACGTAAAATTTGGCTGTGGTCTTTTTTGCCAAAAAGACTTCAATATGTATGTGTTGAATTATTTCAAACTAGCAATTTTTGATGCACAATGCAATGCATACAAAATATTTAATTTTCAGTGTCTCTGTTGACAAATTAACTTGTGAAAACCCAATTTTATGAAATACCAATATGAACTATGAAGCTTCTGGTGGCCGCACATGAGAACCACTGCTCTAGGACAAGAAAACGTTCGAAAAAACTGTCACCCAAGTAAGGCTGCATCGCGTGCTTGCAGTTCAAATCCCGTCGCGTGGACATTGTTGATAATAATTATCGACCTTCGTCCGAGCTTATCGAAGGCTTGCCAAGCATAATTGTCGTGAACTTGGCAATCAAACTGCATTTATGTATAATTGTTCTTGTCGCGGAGACACAGATCTCGCCGGAAAAGGATGCAGTAAATTATTATTTACTGCCTATTTATTGGTTAGGTGTATTTAACGCGGTCGATTTAATTCACGCTCTGAAATGAATACACAAAATTACTGACATCATTGAATGCAATAACTGTCTGTCGATGTTGATAATGAAAATACTTTCGATGGATTCGGCGGTAACTTTTTATAAGTTCATTTTAATATGAAATTTAAATAACTTTGATTACTCCACGTATTGTGATACTAACTGTTTCACCTCTTTCAGTGGCATCTTAAGCAAACTTTGCGATAGTAAGTTCGAAGATGCCTCTGAAAGAGGCGACACACGCGTCACAGTTTGTAGCACAATACGTGGAATAATCAAAGCTATTTTAAATTTTGTATTGAAAGAATTGTTTATGGATGTTTTGCAAAACACTTGATATTACTTGTTACATGATACGTGGAAAAATAAAGAAATACAAAAATACAGCGTTATTCATACAAATTATTTTTGTATATCTTATCCATGCTCGCGATGAGTAAAACCAGTCTTGATCATAAAAAAATCAATGAAGAATAAGTACATAAAATGTATTGTTATATTTTTTAATATATGTCATGTCATTCGAGTATTCGACAGTTTAAATTTATAGAAAATTTAAATATTTATAATAATATCATTACATGAGTAGGAATACCCATTGCTGGGTGGTTAAAGACAAAAACTTCGGTTACGGACTCAAGTTCCAGTGTGCTCACTTAATAAAAGATTTTTCAAATCGATTGTGTATGATTTGTAAAATTTTTGAGTCCCGGTACATTTTTTTAATCATTAAATCGATTCTGTTCGAAGGCAATGGGTGTTTGTGGTGATAAAAATATTTTTCCGCCCATCCAATCCCAAAAGAGGCGGGTGGCGAGAGCGATTATCTAACCACTAGTCCAGTTCTAGTTCTCGTATCCTTCAATCTAAATTCTCTTCGAAAAGAGAGGTTGAGCAACTTAGTTACACTCTGACTACTTAAACGGTTCACTCGAGTTTGCGGCAGCCGTTCATACTAAATAAATGTTTTCTCCTCTGACATAAGAATCCACCTACCGCACTTAGCCCACGCGTTCAGTATATTAAAATGTTCGAAATCTGGCAATCTATTTTTTTGTTGTCGTCATTCAGGACATTCTCACAGCGCCACTCTTTCGAGTGCATAAGTAGCGTGGTCAGTCTGTACAAGCCGTTCTCGTAGAAAAAATATGATGAAATAAACTCCGAGAGGAGTCCATATGCTCTAATTTGAAAGCGGACATAGTAAAAAAAACTGATCTTACCATTAAGAAGGGAGGCATAGTTTAATGCTTTATCAAAAATAATGATTAATTTCTAAAAATAAAATCGTTGCAAGCATGAAATATCTATTGATTGAGTAGGCATTTACTTGGTAGAACTCCATTATAATACGGAAAGAAAAATAGCAATGTATTTTAATTCTACATAAATTATTTTATATATTTGTTGATAGCTATTTCGGCTTACGCCTTCGTCAGAACTATTCTAAAACAAAAACATGTAATCATATTATTATTTTGGAAGGCGGTGGTAAAATATCGCATCGCACGTACCATATGCAAATTGGATTCCAATTACACGAAATGGTATGGTTTGAGGTAGGATATGAGTAATATCGAACATAAGTTTGTATGGTACCGGTGCCTTAGTATAAATGTGTAAGTATTTCTTGATTTTACACATGTTGGCATTAAGGAACATTCAGAATCGTATCGATTGTACGTTTTTATTACATTCAACAACTGATTGAGAGTATTTACAAATACATATATTTACAATCACCACTGGAATTATAATATCAAATTTAATTGTTTGAATTTGCACCTTTCTATGAGTTTGGTCAGGCTTCGACTTAGGATGCATTTCAAGTGCACGAACGAACTTGAGCCTCAGTTCAAATCCATTTGTGCAACACATTTTTAGTTTTTACAGACACTTTTTACCCTTCACGACTAGAGACTCTTATTCGAGTTTCGAGTACTCGATACTCGAGTATTTAAAAAAATACTCGAGTAATACTCGTTTTAGTAATAATCGTCGAAGTTTTTTCTACTGCGAGAAAAAAAAAACATCAAACCAATTTAAAATTTGATTCGTTTAATTCTCTATTATTGTTGAAATATATGTTGCATAAATGGAAATAAATGTATTAGTAATATTCAATAAGTTTCTTTAATTACTTTCATTTATAAATATACACAAATTCGAATTAAACATATATATTTTGGTACATCTGAAACTACTCGAGTATTTTTGAAATTTTACTACTCGATACTCGAGTAGTAAAGCAGTCGAGTAATTGGAGTCTCTATTCACGACTATGTATCTTCATACCTACACAAAATAATTCAAACATATGTAAATGGCTTGAAACTTGTTTCTATGGTCCTACTGTACATCCATGACAATATTTTTCAAATGTTCACTATCGTTATTAAGCCACAGTCAATTTTGTTCGATGTCTCTATTGACATTGAATCGGGGTTTATAGAGACGAGAACGGGTAAATAGAGACTTGACAGGTGAATGGAGACAAAAAAACAGATTGTAATGATTGGAATATACTAACCTCTATTCTATCTCTGTCTCTATGCACGTTTACGATACTTAATAACTAAAAAAACATGATTGATTTTAATTTTCGTGCAATAAAAGAGATCCATTTCAAAAGTAAGGATGCACAGGCATCGAACTTAAACACGTTTGTTTGAATTTTGGCCAATCGTTTAGTTGGTTTGGTTGTTATTGGAGTATTAGAGTCATTGTAAAGAATTATATATAAGCAATACAAAGTATATTAGATACTTCCATCAACTCCTCAATTGATTTGAAAATTGTTTAATATCATACGGTTTGCGTATTCATTAGAATGGAAAAACGAAATAACGACAAATATACCACATTGTGACATGTTTAAAACTTTAACTAAGGCACACAATCCAATAAATACGGTTTTTGAAATAAGGATAATAAAAAATCAATAAAAAAAAAATCAATCAAGTTCTAGGAGTTCTTTATTTGGTTTGTTGCAAACTTTTGGGAAATTGGTTTATTTAACGTTATTGTGCTAATTTATTTTTAATTAAAGCTGGATCAATCTTAACCTTATAAATAAACTAGTATTGCTACCCGGCGTCGCTCGGACTAAGCGACCAATAATTATTTAATGTTATATCAGTCGACATAATTTTCATCCAAAATAGAGTTAAAATAAAATCACAAACTTTATTTAATTTGATGACAGCCCCATTCTCGCCCATTAAACTTTAAATTCAAGGAAAAAATCTAATTTGCTGTCAAAGAAATGTTCAAATAATACCTTCACGTAAAAATAAACATTATTAATAATAAAAGCCGGGAAAAGTTCTGTAGAAGACTAATTTATTACATTTTGACTAAATGTCTTCGCCGATAAAAATTCGAACATATTTTATTTTATATTCGTTTTTATGGCAACTTGTAACAATAATGCAAAAGGGAATTACAGACCCAAATACATACATACGCCGTTTCGGTTTTATATATAAGATTAACCTGCCAAAGTTAGTCTATTGCTGATTATGCTGTTCAAAGTGACGAAACACGTATCAATTTTTGTTGCACAATACATTATGGAATAAAAAACTTTTAAATTAAAATGCCTAAACAACGACATTCAATATCAATCAGATCAGAGTCTTTTAATCGTGAATGAAAATTATTTGATTCCTTAAAATTTATTCAATCATACTCTTCCAGTATAAGAATCTTTTAATAAAGTTATTGCAGTTTAATTGTTAGGGTTCGGGCCATTGAAGAAGAAAACGCGCTATCAGTTTCTTTAGTCAAAAGTGGCAGTTAATGAATGATATTTTTTGAATCATAACCCGTAAACAGCGAATAGATTTATGTATATGTTACAGTGAAACTGTATTTAAGTCTATGTTACAGTAAAACTGTATTCTCGTTTTACTGACATATTTTACAAAATCGACGAAAGATCACATCCAAACTGTTATTGAATTTTAAAATTTGTAATACAATGGAATGTTTGTCTGTGTTTTTATTTGGTTCTGTTTTTATGAAAGGTGACTACTTGCTGATTTTGTTTCATTGAAGCAAACCAAAATTTTAGGCCGGCAAATCATCGACTTGGGCCAATAATTTCCCTGATCTTGACCAGTGAAATCATGTTGTTAGACAAATCTATTACTTGATACATTTTCACTGAGAATACAGTTTCACTGTAACATATGTATATAAATACTTTAGAAACTGTATAAGTCATTTTCTTATCATCAAGTACTAATACAAGCACTATTCTTATTCTAGATTCTAGAACCAATGCCTTACCGGAACACTTCAATTAAATGATAGCTTACAATTTAAATACATCACTTAGATTTCGACTAAAGGTGCTTTATGGAATTTCAATATCATGTTTGAATATTGTTTTTTTCCATGAGTTTTGTCACTTAGCCTGTCCCCATCTTCGATCATTTCAAGTGCACGACTAAGCTTGAAATGGGTGTCATTTAAAAAAGGCGAAACCTGGGTCGTTAGTTACAAAATTCAAACCATTCAAATATGATATATTATCAAATCTTAAGTGTTTTATTTTGAGTTTATGTACGTACATAAAAATAACTCATTTCAAACACGATTTTTGCAATAAAAATAATAACCAATTTTAAGTACTGATTCCACATTAGATTTATTGAAATTAATTCTCACGATGAGCGGAACCGGACTTGATCTTAAGATATCTAATGATGAATAAGTACTAAAAATTTGTTATTATTTTTATCATAATGCCATTCCACCATAATGTATTGACAGTGAAAACCAGGGCTGTGGAGTAGTTAAAATAAATTACGACTCTGACTCCAGCATTTCCCAAAAGCACAACACTGACTCCGACTAAAAAAAGTTTAATTTCGTCACATTTATATCCTACTTTCCTATGTATGTGTATTCAATTATATTTCAACCAACTAATCCGGCCAATAGCCAAATTTGACCTATTAAATGCAAAAATAAAAAGTTCAAACTTTTCATAATTTCCGACACCAAGTACGACTCTGGCCAAAGCGCCGCGACGACTCCGACCCCGTCCAAAAACCCCAACTCCACAGCCCTGGTGAAAACCTTAAAAGTGAACGATTATTGCATATACACCAAAATTGATTATCTGATCGCTATTGCTGCGCCTAGTTTAGAGCATCGGATAGCTGTGAGAGAATTGAGACACCACAGACCCATATGTTTCATCAGCAGTGGCGGTGGCGACAGAGTATTAGGGAGTACAAAAAAAGATTCAACTATTTTTCCGTACTACGGACAGCCGAAAATTCATAAGACTGGCACTCCGTTGGTATTGCGAACATCTGAATTGAAAGTCCATGTTATAGAAGTGTTTTAAAATCCAATGAATAGGAAAGAACTTTTGCAAAAATAGTTGAATTTTTTTTGTACTCCCTAATACTCTGTCACCAGCCGCCACTGTTCATCAGTGATGTACAACCTTTTTGGTAAGAAGCGCCAGATAATCAATCCTTAGATATTTCGAGGGCAGCATGGGTTAATTGTCAATATTTTTAGTGTATATAAAATTGAAATTTTTTTTGTTTTATATTGTTCTTCCATCATCCATTAAAAGTTATGAAGAAAAAGGATGGTTGATATCTGTCATTGCGGGCCGCATGAATGAAGTTGTGCATGACTTTGCTACATTGTACAAATACGTTAATAGCTATTTAAAAGCCATAAAAAATGAATTAACGCCGTAACCATGTTTCTACTATGATATGAAGACAGCTTCTTATTAATATATATAATGTATGCTTGTTCTCTTAAAAACGTATTGGGGTTTTCCCGCTTTTACCGTCCGGTCATTTTAAGGTTTTATCTTCATACCAGTGTTGCTCACTTCTTTAAGTACAAAGACCATTAACTCTTGCATTTTATTTTTTTCATAATATAATATTTCATTATAATAATAACTGTGCCAGAGTGAGGTGGCAGATCAGAAAATGTTATGCGAGTAAAAGAGGCAAATATATCTAAATCATCCGGCAAGACAGGTATATCAATGAATGTGCTCACTTCTCTGAGGAGTATGTTAAAAGTCAATGTTTTTTTTTAATTTAAAATGACATTTGTTTATGTCAATTTGGTGATTGTTCTATAACAAAGATGCACAACTTTTTTTGAACGAAGGGCCAATTAATCAATATCCAGATAGTTTGAAGGCCGCATGGGTAAAAGTGATTAAACTATCCATATTTTTAGATAGTATAAAGTTGAAAATTTTATATTGTTTTTCCACCGTCCGTAAAAAGTTCTGAAGAAAAACGGTGATTGATGTTTTACATATTGGGCCGTATGAAACGTCATTGCAGGCTACAGGTTGTGCATAGCATCTATAATCGGACTGTGGTCTAGTGGCAAGAGCTTTGTCCTAGCAATCAGGTGGGCCCGGGCTCAATTCCCTGCAAGATCAAATTTTTCCAATTGAAAAAGAGATCTTGGGCTGGTTGTATGTAGTTTATCGTAAAGTTGTTTACTAGTGATACATAATTTATCATCGAGTTAATCTCGTATGACTTTCACAATAAAAAGTATTCGGCGCATTGACATTATTTTACGAGATAAACTCAGAAATATTATAATCTTAATACTCTGTGAGAAATTTTATAAATCAGTCGAGAACAGCTCAACAAAAAAAACCGGACAGCCAAAATCCCCAAGATCTAAGAGACCCTTTTCTATTTAAAAAATCTGACCTTGCCAGAAATTGAGCTTATATTCGCTTAGACAAAGCACTTGCCACGATACCAAAGAAACCGACAAATTTGTATGTGTTAACTGTCACTTCTTGGTGGAAAGGCATTTCATAAATAAATTAAACACAGCTTAGAATAAATTTATGTAATGTCAATAAATAAATAATTTTGTTATATTTGATAAACATTGTAGGTTGGTGTGTACCAAGTTACGAGCTGGTTGATTGAATCTTACCAGTACATCACTGGATGGGAGAATAAGATAAGTCAAACACTCCATTCCTCATCTCATCCGAATGTTATCGATTTATTTGGGCGTCAAGTTTTGGATTACCAGCCATTCAAAACAATACAAACATATGCATTAGTAGCAGAAAAATTGTCGCGCGTATTTCATAACTTTTAAGGCATCCCTCGCCATGGAGCAAAACGGAAAAAATGAACTACTCCGAACTAAAAAGAGATGCAAGCATAACAATATGACATTGTGCAAGAAAGAGACAACTCTGTCGAAAGTACGTAAGAAGAAATGAGATGCAAATGAAATAACGACCATTTCAACATTGTACGCAAAAGAGATAGTAGCACAAAACACTGAAGCGGAAGAAAAAGTATTCATGATAGAACTAAAAATGTTTTAGCTTTTTCTTTTGAGTAATGATATTTTCTCAGCGAATATTTAATTAGAAGTATATTATATATATAAGTATATTGTATATGATATGTTATATCACTAGATCTCAAAACAAAGTCGTATACTATATTGAAAAATGAAATTTACATTAATACAAAGCTAGATTTTCTTTTAAAAAATGTTCAGTGGTAGATATAATACTATATGGTCGGTAGAAATAAATTACAGGAAATTATATACGTATGTATATATGTACATGTTACTTATACTCCATGGTTACAAAAAATTGGATATTGCATACAAATATTAACGTAAAATCCCATATTCTTAGGAAATATTTACTGTAAATTTTAAATTTCATTTACAGATTAAATATAACTTAAAACCGTATTGTAAATACACTATCTTGACATGGGGGGAAGCAGAACGATTGGTTACTGACAAGGATCTTGGAGGCGCTTCAAAATTGCCATATATTCCAAATGAAGTGGATATTTCAGAAAAAAATGATAACTCATTAAAATAACTGAAATTATTAGATACAAATTAACCTATGTCCATACCCCACGTAGTGCATATGGGCTCCCAACGTAGTTTATTTCAACAAATGTATTTTCAACAAGTGCCTGTTACTCAGCTTCTCAAACTCTCTTTTTTCGGAGAGAGAAGGGATTGAACAGATACGAAGACTAGGGCAGGAATAGTGGGTAGCTGATCGCTCTCGCAATGCGCTGCTTTTTGGGATCGAAAGAGTGAGACGGGATTTTTAACAACACTAACACCTATTGCCTTCAAACTGAATCGACTGAATAAATCTACTCGAGACTGGGTGGTCCGTCACCAAAGCTGACATTGACCACTGCACCTTTGACAGGGGAAACTCCTAATGAAACATATTGACTAACAATAGTAACAATACAGCTAATAAAAAATGTTATTAATACTGAGGGATATGTTAAATTAAAAATTAAAAATAACTTTGATTATCATCAATGTGGAATAATCAAAGTTATTATAATCACGGATAAATATTGCTGAATTTAAAAACAGGCTATTTTGATTTGAATAAAAATTAAAAAAAAAAACTGCGGTCGTTTCTGCAGCAGGTAATCGACATCTGAAGAAGTCTCGGAGTTGATGAAGGACTTCTGATGGCGTGGGTGTTGGCTCCAAGCGCTTTTGTTACCTAGCGTATGGTCCTGTAGTATAATATTAAATTCACTCATACCTCAAGGATTTAAATTCTACACGGTCAAGTTACTGGCTGATAACATAAGTTAAGTGCTGTATTATCTGTAGTATATACTTTAAAAGTTTCAATAAAATAATAGCATTTTACAAAATCTGTTTACTGAATTTTATTTTTTATACAATTCTTCTGCTCGCGTACGGTTTATGGGAATCCTTCAGTTTTGCAACTAAACTTAAATATTCGATCTTAAATTACTGATTAGTTGAATATGTTGCGAAAATGAAGCCGTCTCTGATATTTACATAATTTAAATTTTTAAGTAACACTAGTAAATGCTGTAAAATCAAATTGAAACTATCATTGATTTTGTAAAAAATATTTATTATGATATAAAAAAAACCATCTTCAATCTTATCTCCTATGTCAAGTTTAGCTCCACATTGTATGGGTAACGCGCACCTTCTATGACGAATCCTGCTTGACATTGTAAAAACTTGGTCGGTGAACTATTTTTTATTATGCACTATCACCTATCACTAATCGGTGGAAAGATAGTACCTTCAAAAATAATTAAAATGAACTCATTCCACAATTAATTTATTAAGATAAGGATAAGAACCGATTTCTGCTCATTGCGAATATTTTTCATCGCAATTTTCAGTTGCTCGCTATGAGCGAAACCAGTCCTGATCTTTAAAAATATATGCTATACAAATTAAAATATGGAACAAGTATAAAAAAAATATTACTTTTTCGATTGTATTGAGCTACATAATTACATTTTGTAAAGATCTGGATGTAAAGTATTTATGCTTTTAATCTTTAATTCATTTCTTAATCATTTTTGCTGTTTTGAAATATATATATGTTACAATGGAACTGTATTCTCAGTGAAAATGTATCAAGTAATAGATTTGTATGACAACATGATTTCACTGGTCACGATCATTGAAATTATTGGCCCAAGTCGATGATTTTCCGGCCTAAAATTTTAGTTTGCTTCAATGAAACAAAATCAGCAAGTAGTGTCTTTCATAAAAAGAGAACCAAAGAAAAACACAGACAAACATATGGCTGAAGATAGGGCGGTCAAATTTAATTTCAATGACAGCTTGGAGAAGAATATGTTTTCACTGAGAATACAGTTTTCACTGTAACATATATATATGTGTTTAAATTTCAATACATTTCAAAGTACTGCTTTCCCATATAAAGCTGATAAATGATCAACTGAAAATGCCCGAGATGAGCGAAACCAGTCTTGCCTTTTATTAATTTAAAAATCAAACAATAGTTGTGTTTCACTGTATTTGAGGGAAATGAAAAGCTCACCAGTTCGTATCATTTTGTAATGAATCGAGTACCAGACTAGAAGAATAGATAAAAAAAATAGTTTTACATTGGTTAGTTTTTCTATAAACCACACCCATGTGCTTAGAGCATAGAAAAAAAGTAATAGGTACTGAAAATGCCTACAATATATATCTACGCTATATTTATACTTCTCCAATAAGCGATCGTCGCCGCACAAAAACCCGATAAAGTCTTTCCGACATAACTTTTCGAACATTATTTATTACCTTCTAATGTTATGTTTTGAAAAAATCATTTTTATCTCGCTCCAACCATCTGTGACGGCTTTTATTTTCAAAGTTTGCCGCCTAAATTGCTCTTGCACAAGAGAATTATTATTGAAAGAATATGAAACAAAAAAAAAATACCGATTACTATGATTTTTAATATTGTCTTCGGTATTTTGAAATAGCTTTGTTTGAATGGATTTTATCAGGGCTCGAAATTGTGTTATGAGTATATGTATTTTCGTTTTGAAATCTACACACTTAGATTTTGGCAAGATGCTATCGAGAGAAAAAAATAGTTGAATGAAAATACTTTTATTAGAAGCTTTAAATGATTATTAAAATGTATGAAAACATCTCTCCATATCGATTGCAGAAAACATGTGCTAACACAATGCGTCTAAAGAAAGTGTTTGAGGGCGTTACTGTATAAAAAATTCTTAGTACTTAGTACCATATAAAATTTATTGAATCAGGACCGGTTTCGTTCATGGGGAACATTATCAACTGATTGACAGCGAACACCTTTAAAGTGAACAATGAAGCTAGTACGGCTAAACTAACTCATCAGTTGATAATGCTTTTATGTGGAATAAGTACTAGAAATGTGTTATTATTTTTGACGTGACAACGTCTTATATATCGATGAACGCCCGCTGCACGCACGAAAAAACATGACTCATTGTCCCGTTTGTCGCGTTACGCCGAAGGCAAGCGTGCGAGCGAGAGCGCGGATAAGCGATAGAGAGGCACGATCGGCCTACCGTTCGGATTGTGCCGCATCTATCTCTCTTCCACTCGATTGGTCGATGCGTCTGAGTAGAAAAGAGACAGCGGCAGCACATAACTTATACACCTACAGTACCTACACGTGATCTGTTTACAACTGTTTATAAAGTGAAGTGAAATGTTAATGTGGTTTTCATTGTTTATATTACAACAACAATTGCGGCAATAAAGGTAATTAATTCTTGCATATTAAAAATCTGATTATCGTATAACAAATATACAAAATATCGTATCCATACAAAATAATGATAATTCAATAAAAATGATTCCATTTTCTTCATAAAAGTATGCAATCATTTCATCAATGTTTTCTTATGACGTTGTCACGTTAAACTATCGTCCGTAAACCGACTTTACAGACACCAATTTTTATTATAATGCCATTCCACCAAGTATTGACAGTGCACACCTTAAAAGTGAATATTATTATCGGTCAGTGTGGTCTAGTGGCAAGAGCTTTGCCCTGGCGATCAGGTGGGCCCGAGTTCAAGTCCCGGCAAGGTCAGATTGAAAAAAACATTGTGGACACGTATGTAATTTTTAGTAAAGTTGTTCTCGACTGATTCATTATCATTCATCGAGCTTATCTCGTATGACTTTCACAATTTAAAATATTTGTCCTCCATCAAACTCCATGTTATGCGCGTAATTCACTGTTCCACAGAGATTTAAGTATTCCCAATATTCGCGAATTCATTCGTGAAACCTCTAAAAGGTTTCACAATGCAGTGGGCCATTACTGTAACCCAACGATCTCTTAACCTGCATAATTATGACGAGAAATCATCTAAGATTCGTTAAAAACCGAGAAAAATTCTTCTCGATGACCTTCAGTAGGTAAAGTGAGCGTCCACACAAAAAATCCATAAAATCAACCGATTAATGCGGGAAACGATGAAAGCGAGAAAGTTTTAAATATGATGTTTCGCCGGGACTATACAAAATGAACGAACCATGCGGGAAAACGGATAAAGCGAGAACGTAAGATCGGGTTTCCACTGTTTATTGATTTTCCAATATTCAAAATAATCTTTTTACCGCTGTTTTCTTCTAAAAGGTCTTCATTACACTTTCAAATAAATCAAAAAAGCTTCATTTGAGTGGCAATTTAGTGGAGCTTATTTTTATTTCCGGTGGGTCAAATGCTTTAATCTTCACATCCGCATTCTTGTTTATATCACAACACAAAATGAATTGATTGTTATGTCTGTGTTAAAGAAACGTATTTGTCATATATAAAATTATTATAAATAATATTATATAAAGCCGATAAACTTTTTAAAAGCAGTTACGTAGAACGAAAAAGTGGTGTAAGGTATATTTTTTAATAAAATAAATTAGAAAATTGGAACTATTTAATTCTACGTGTCGTTACCTGACTTTGAATGAGGTACTTACTGATATTTTGGCAAAAAAATGACTGTTTGTATTAACTGTATTCAAGCATATAAATGAAAAATTCATAATCATACAATATTGAATTACGGATGTTGGCAAAATTCCGGAGTTCATCTGCACATTTTTTTTACTAAATTTATTTGTTGAACAGCAGTTTATAATGCTCACCATGAGTGAAACCAGTTCTGATGCAATAAATTTTATGTGGATTAAGTAGTAAAAATGTGTTATCATTTTTATTATTCCGCTAAGTATTGACAGTGAAAACCTTAGAAGTGATAAATTTATTTGATAAAATTCTTACATTGTCATCATTATTTCCACCAGTAGATCGTTGACATCATTATTTATCAATAGAATGATTTGAGTTGTGAAAAAGATATGTTTAAACTGAGTGATTTGAATCAGTTTTACTTTATTGATTGAGTTGGCATTTATTCGGTAGAACTCCATTATAATACGGTGAGAAAAATAGCAATGTATTTTAATTCTACAGAAATTATTTTATATGTTTATTGATAGCCATCGTCACAACTAAATCTGTAGAATTACAATACATTGTTATTTTTCTTACCGTATCATTTTTACTGTTTTATAAAATTCTTAATTTCAATGAAAATAACTTTTTTTTCTATTTTACATGGCAACACCACTGTCTTTCGAGTTAGTGATCTTGCACGTTTATTCACTTAATCAAAAAAAGAAAAAAACAAATCAAAAGCCATCATTTACTTTGAATCTTATTGTTCTGTCGATCTAAGAGGTTGCTGTTTTACCGACCGAATCGCCCCGGGCGATACATTTTTAGAAGCACAAATGTCATGTCAATGGACAACAAATAATTATTAATTACTAATTTGAATAATAAATATATTCATGAGTATTGTTTAAATTTGAAATCTGTTTGTCGTACAATTATCGTTTTACTGTTTTCATCATCCTATCGATAAACGGAAATGTCGTTTTTGTAATATCTTTTCTTCAATACGGTATAATATAATACTCAGCAAAAATAGAAACCGAAACTCATGGAAAAGCACCACGTTCCAATTTAATATTTAAAAACCTTCAATCACCTTCAGTCGAAATTCTCAATTGTTCAATCAAAGTCTCTAGTCACTTGTAGGGTGTTCACTGTCAATACTTGTTGGTAAGGCATTATAATAAAAATAATAATACATTTTTAGTACTTTTTCCACATAAAAATTATTTGATCAGGACCGGTTTCGCTCATGGCGAGCATTGTCAACTGATCCACCTCAATAGACTGATTTGACTGGTTGATATTTAAATTTAGTGCGTAGTTGAGTGGTAAATGTCATATGCTTTGGTTAGCCAATTGATTGATTTGTATTGATATAAAAACAGTCTACGATTATTAAATTCATTTCTTCTTATACGATCTTAGAAACGAGACTAAATCTAACCACTAGTAAATCCTGTCGTACCTCATATTCATACCGACAAAAAAAAAAAAAAATGATCAGGACCGGTTTCGCTCATGGCGAGCATTGTCGTAGTAGTTTTATTTGTAGTCTATTTTTCTTGTTATTTGCTTCATTTATTTGATTTGTTTTTCTACCAATTGTATGTCATACCTTACTTAACTTTTGTATAAATATCACTGTTGTATTGTATTTATTATCAGTTGACAATGCTCGCCATGAGCGAAACCGGTCCTGATCAAATAAATTTTATGTGGAAAAAGTACTAAAAAAGTCTCTAGTGTCATACGAATTGCAGATTGGCGGGAAGACACAAAAGCTATCAACCGATTCATATAACTACAGTGGAAGTACATAATATGTACATTATTATACACAATATAAGCCTGGAATCTTTCACAACATACATGTAAAATACTTTCAATATAAAATTTAAAATAACTTTGATTATTACGCGTATTGTGTTACGAATTATGACACGTGTTTCGCCTCTTTCAGAGGCATCTTTAGACTTACTATCGCAAAGTTTGCCTTAGTAATAACGCAAGATAGATTCTAATATTTTATAGGTAAATTACAAAACGGAGTACAAGGGAAAAAACCTGAATAATATCCCAAATAGAATAGGTAGCTCGCCACTGCTTAATCTTTTCCCATTGGGATTTACCCTTCCCAATTAATGGCATCTCATTAGTTTATATTTTGTAATTCTAGCGTCAATAGTAGTATAATTATTTGTTTGCTTTGTTTCTATAACTCCTTTCTTGCTTCCCGTAAAAAGGCGAAACACGCGTCACAATTAGTAACACAATACAGACAAACCTCCGAAAACACTACTCCGTAAAACATGCTGGTCGAAAATATTCGTCGCAAATCCCTCGATGGCACATTCGCATTCCATTGTCGTTGCTATGTGACCATAGACAACATATATGTGACGTTGCTGCACGGACGACTGATGTCGATAAAAAAAATGGGTTCCGCTGTGACCGATACACACACAGCCAAACGGCTGGCCGTCTCTACGGTGCATACTCTCGCATACACTCAAACAACACGTGCTAGACAATACACGACGGCGTGTGACTTCCTGTTTGCTACATTTTGCGAGCGCTATGCATTGTATCACCTAGCAACCAAATATTTACGTAAATATTTCGTTCAAATATTTTTATAATCTTAGCTTGCATTTTTCGCGGATAAAAACGAAATCCCTAATTTTGTATGGGATTCACGCCCCGTTTTACACTACTTCATATACCACGGTCCCGACTATAAGTTTAGCGGGGGTTTAACTGTACTTGGAATAATCACGAAGATGTTTTAAATTTTATTCTAAAATGTGCTTCCACAAAGAAACCACCGAATCCATCGAAAGTATTTTACGTGTACGTTGGGAAAGATATTTAATTTAAAAAAAAATATTCTGACTGCTCTAATACATTTAGAGAGAGCAAATAATTTTCATGGTGAACTCGATTTGGCAAAAAGCTTCATTCTTCTCGGATATAAATAACGGCAATTTTAGCTTTTCGCGAAACTGGCAAATACATAGGCAAAAATAATGAGCTTACCAAGCCTAGTTATCATCTCATTCACTTTACTCAGTATCCTGTACATTGAACAATATGGCAGAAGAAATCGTGAGCAGCCTGAGGTCAGTTGCCCACGCTGCCTTGCCATCTCTCGGAAGCTTTTAATTCTGCAAAACACAACCCCCTCATTTCGCATTTTTTCATAAGCTCAGTGGCATAACTAGTAATCACAACCTACTATATCAGACTTACATTACAGTGTCTTTCAATTGGACTATTCGACGTTTGGTGGCCAAATTCGAGACAACCGGTTCGGTAAATAATCGGCGAACACCAGTACGTCACTAGACCGACGAGGCCTATTTTTGGATGTATGAATACATGTCATGTGGAAGTTTGAATGATGTTTTATGCCACACCTAATGTCGTAACATATACTTTCAAATTAAAAAAGAATTAAGTAGATGTCTTACACATAACATGCCTTATTTACATTTTACGAGCGTCCTTATTGAAAGTCCCTTCACAATGCTGGTTAAATCCGCATAGAGTAACTAAATTCATTAAAAAAGCGTTTTGATTCATGTTTTTTCGTAAGCTCAGTGGCATCTATTTAACATCTTATCATATTATGTGCCTAACGATTTAACAAATTACTGTTTTCAAAGTACGTTTCAAAGCTTAAGTTCAACTTGATCGGAAAATCCTCCGAATAGTATCTCTCTGTCTAGTGAAAAATCTAATTTTCCATTTCAGTTTATACACGATTGCGATGGGCAAAACCAGTTCTGATATTTATGAATCTGTTGACAATGCTCGCGTTGAACGAAAGCGGTCTTGATCTTAATGCATTAATCGTGTAATAAGTACAAAAAATGTTTTGTGTTTCTTTGATATAATACCTTTCCTTCAAATATTTACAGTGAACACATTAAAAAAATACTTTTCCATGAATTTTGCCAGTACAGTGCAACCACGATCTTACGTTATATGCATTATACGTTTTCCCGCGTGGTGCGTTCATTTTCTATAGTCCCGGTATTTAGTTTATATTTAAAACATTCCCGCATTCATCGTTTTATACGGTCCCTTGAAAAACTTAGAATCGGGGTTTCACTGGTACAAGTTAGGATCAAGTCGGTTGTCGATTGAAATGATTTAAGGTGCCGACCGGTGTACGTGATTACTTAAAAATCAAATAATATTTTAAATACCTAATAAACTATTGGCTATTATTTTAAAAGAATCTTGCGGATTGGTTCACATAAATAAAACTGTTCTATTTCTCTCGAATAATGAAGAGCTCTGCATCGCGTACCTTTAATAATTCTTAATGTAGAATATTTATTTAAAAACGTAATTACCAATGTCACCGGTCGATGATTTATTATTAACGGGTCAAGACTTTTTCAAGCTCCCCGCAAACGAAGGGTTAAGCGGATGCCGTGTTACATAGAGCCCATATCAGTTATGGGAAACATTTAAGAACGACAAATATAAGCGTTCTGATTCAAACTTATTAAGATTATTTAAAAGCTTTATTAAACTGAAATATATTTTACCAGAAATATCTCGAGTCGAGTTATAGTCAATTATATATTTGGATGCGAACAAGTTGGTTGTCCCACCACCCCTCCGTTATATGTGTGCAGACGTTTTTCACAGCCGCCTTCCATAACGCTATACGATCAAGAAAAGAAACGAATTTACTACTCATTTACTTGCCCGAGACAGAGGTGCGCCGGACTGATCTTTTAACCATGCACTAAAGTGATTAAAGAAAATAAAAATAAAAAATATGTTAAGTGATATTAAGTATTCTATGTATTCGTATACTGAAAATCCGTTGAGTTTAATCACCTTTGCGTTGAATCTGAAGAGGAATCAAGAGTATCCCGTTCCCCATTTGATGTTGCAAATTTATAAAATGCTTAAAAATTGGCCATGGTTGAGATCAAGTCAGTGTGGCCTATTGGGCCCGTATGAGGTCGGACCGCAGCAAACAGCTCTGTTCGTTCGGATTTCATCTCGGCGCAGTCCCACAATATGTGATTCATAATCAATTATATATATATTTGGGTGAACAAGTTGGTTCTCCCACCACCCCTCCGTTATGTGTGTGCAGCCGTTTTTCACAGCCGCCTTCCATAACGCAATACGATCAAGAAAAGAAACGAATTTACTCCTCACTTACTTGTCCCGATATAGATCTGCACGGAACTGATCTTTTAGCCATGCACTAAAGTGTTTAAAGAGAAGAAAAATATAAAGGAGAAAAAATCTTTCCCTTCGAAACCTTCCATCGAAAGTTCTTCACATCTTCACATAGATTCAGTAAATTTTGTTAGAAAAAAATTATATTTGGCTCAACGAGACGTTTGTATATTGTGCAATAAAAACGGTTGTCAATCACTTCTTTTGTAGTTAATTAATACGCCGAACTGGGAGTTATGGTCTCAGATACAGGTGAAGGAGTAAAAAAATAAATTTGAATATATTAATAATTAAAGAAAATATTGGACGGGCCTCTGATACTCGGCATACAATCAATTATATTTTATTTCAACTGTATTTTTTATAGATATCGAAACATATTTTAAGTATAGTTTTCGTATTTTATCAGGAATATATTCTATTCGGGTCCGGGGTCGACTTTTATCGTCGTTGGCTTCCGTTGCACACTACTCGGGTTCGAGTTCAAGTCCGCACTGTTTTATTTTTCACCTGTGTTTTTCTAGACTTCGGAGTTCGGACCCCCATCCATATGAGTCAGGAAACGGCAAGTTGATAGGGCGATTATCTCACCAGTGTCTCTATCCTATCCATGCCTTTCTATACCTTATTTCCTTAAAAAAAAAGAGAGTTTGAGTAACAAACAGTTCAATAAGATATTGATAAGAAAACAAGTAAATTAATTTTTGATTAAAAAAGTCATCAGGTAACCTTGTCGATATCTTAAACTTACTGAAAATTTAGTCTTTTATGTTAATATGAATAAATTTGAAATGAAGTCTAAAAGAAGTTTTTATCACTTTAAACGCGTATTAAGATCAGGACTAGTTTCGCTCATCGCAAACATTGTCAACTGATGCTCGCGATGAGCAAAACTGGTCATGATCCTTATAAATTTTATGTTGTAAAAGTACAAAAATGTATTATTATTTTTGACTTTATTTATATGAAATGAAATGAGTATGTATTTTTCTTATAAATGTGTGGACAAATTTGCATTAATTCCAAAACAATATTGAGGGAAAAAAACACCTTTTCATATCAAGGAGGTATTATCAATTTTCTTTTCTACGAACAATTGTATTGTTTGCTGATTATTTATTTTTCAGCTGCCTTAATAATGTTTGTGATCATTAAGCCAAAAAAAAAAGGAAAATTTCTATTTTTGAAAACGGAAATATATTTTGATAATACAGTGTACTTAAAATATCTCAAGTAACTAATATTAATTGCCTTCAGAAAAATTGGGGTGGTTCAAATACAACTGATAAAATGAATTTAAAAACGGATTTCTTTTTTACTCAATTCGATTGTATGATTGTTATATTGCGTGATATAAATAAAAAATAATCAAAAACTAAAATTTAGTAAACATATCCAAGGAGGGACATATTTATTTATATTTTCGGCATTATATTTAACACGATTAGAACCAATTCAGGATTTCGACTGAAAGTCCTTGATGAAATTTTAAATTTGATTCAGTTCGCGTTCTTTCGTTCATTTGAAATACCGAATGAAGAAACCCGGTTCATAAGTGCACTTAAAATGTCTAAAGATGTCGAAAAGTCAAAACCTGGTCGTTAGCAACAATACTCATGAAAAATTAAAAAATTCAAACAAACCTATTTTGACCAAGAGAATAAATTGAAAAGAGCTCAATTATTATTTACTAATTTAAATTCTACACATATTCATAAAAAATATGATTTTATCACTTCGAATAGAAGCGATAGTTTTTCTCAAGTTATCCTCAATTTTACTTCAATTTATGAAACTTTTAAGCCCAAAGGTGTGTTAGCGTCAAAAAAAAAGCGTTATCGCTGTCGTGGTGAGCAATCCATAGTGAAGCCAGTTCAAGAAGTTAGCGTAGGTATTTATATCGATATTATTTAGATTTACATCACCTTCACGTATGTATGTCGTATAGCGTATACCATACCCATACAAACACAAATGTATTTATATATATACATATGTATATGCACTACACACACACACACCTAAGAGTGCGTCTATAGATTACTCTATGCACAGTATTTCATATATTTTTTGTCGAAATAATAATATTTGAAAAAGTTTGGCCATTAAATATTGAAGGGTTGAAATGTAATAAATATCCACCGAACTTGATCCACCCAAAATGAGGCAAAATAATTTAGAAATAGGCACCGAGGTATTCTTTATTTCCCGAGGCATCACACCATCAGTCACCGTAGACTAATTGATCACGAATCATCAGAGCCAGCCCACCTCTGTCCACCTCTGCACGCGCCGAATGCCCTCATCATCACATCATGTCCTGGAGCTGTAACGGAACTTCACATATTTTGTCAGGGCCGTGTTACGAAACACACTGCCTGTTGAAATGGCATCAATGTAAAATCTATTAATAATATCATCTAGCAGGTGTGCAAAGAATGTGCACAAATGATTTCATAATAGTCGTCAGTAATTTTCTATGAAGTTTTTTTTAACACGAATAACTAAAATTTATTTACACTTTGTTAAACAGGCTTTTTAATACCTTAGCTAATTAGTAAAATATTTTGCGTTTACTCCATAAAAATTTTGTTGCACGAATGAATTGACACTTTACTTGAAACCCATATCGTTATAATACGGTAAGAAAAAATATTATAATGGAGTTCTACCAAGTAAATGCCTACTCAATCACTCCATATCGTTATTAAAAAAACTCAAATATTATTTAAAAATCAATCTTAAATCACCTTCTTGATACTTTCGTTAGAAATTATCGCGTATTTACTATGTTAAAATATGCAAATTAATTCAAAGCTCATTCACAGAAAGTGAACCTCAGTTCAAAGTTCATTGTGTTCACTTGAAATGCCTAAAGGTGCCGAAATACGAAACCCCGGTCGTTTTTTACAAAACTTAGTTACACAATTCAAACAATTCAAATCTGATATAAAAATTCTATCAAACACATGCAGTTGAAACTTTAAACTGTGATATCTCAAAACAGTGTCAAGAGCAGTTAGAACTTTTTCAAAGTAAGATGTCGAGGTACTAAAACGTTTGATGAAGTATGGACACACTTTTGGTTCAAACGGTAAAATGAATTAAATTCAAAATAACGATTATTCCACGTATTGTGTTTACTAATTGTGACATGTATTTCGCGTCTTTCAGAAGCATCTCCAGACTTAATATAGAAAAATGTAATTAGTAATAAAGCAAGATAATGTTGAATTACATTCAATATAGATTTACTAACTCCTTCAAGGTAATAATGATAATAAATGAAACCATTTCACTAGCTTTCTAAGCCTTGAATACGTAACACATCCCTGCTTCTACATAGTGATACAAGTAGATTGATAATAAAAATACTGTAATAAAAAATGTACATATAACATTTCAATGATCCATTTATCATTGCGCCCATGTCAAAAAACACCTGCTTGATAGTTTATCATAATGCTCATTCGGACGCGGCTACGCGCGTCTACGAGATTGCGCTCGTAGCTCCGGCGTAGCCCCTGGCTGCCATGCAATGATGTCAATTGAATATGTTAGATATGCTTCCATACTGCGGTTCTCAAACTTAAAACAACAGTGACACCGCATATGTTTTAAAAATAGAACATTCGTATCTTATTGATGTAACATCATACAACTAAATATATTTAATATTAGTTTTGTCTGCATATTTGAAACATAGTTATTTTAACTCATACGCAGTTTCAATTTACAAATGAACCCTTTGAAGTTTTAAAAGAGGGATACAACAGGACCCTAGGTACGAGAGTGCCTCGCTACGGTCCTAAGTAAAAATATTGATTTTGTCGAAAAAGAACATTTGAATGATTGGAAGAATGAATAAAAGGATTTTGCTTTTTTATTCTTGATATTATATTTCATTGTTTATCTTAAAATTATCATTTACTGTAATTAATTTAGACTAAAAATTATTTCCTAATGTAAAGCAATCATTCCTAATTAAATTTGTTTTTCACTTACTAGTCCTTCATCCCTTAACGGGGAGTGTCTTAAGAGCAACTACCCACAAATTGGTGACATGCACTTAATTGTGTAAGTTTTTCTAAAATTCAGTTGAAGTCCACTTGCTTTTTATATGATGCTTATAAATTTATAATGGTCTAGAAACTTGATTAGTTACCCAGTAGGTCAAATTAACATAATTAATTTAGTAATAAATACAAACCAATATATAATATTAATACTTTAGATGGTTTCGGCAGTAACTTTGAGGAAGTTCATTTAAATATAAAATTAAAAATAATTTTTGATTATTCCACGTATTGTGATACTAACTGTGACATGTGTTTTGCCTCTTTCAGAGGCATCTTCGTAGGGCAGGTTGCTCGCCACTGCTTACATTATTTCCAATTAATAGAGTAATCGCTAACCTATCTGATTGATTACAGCCTATTAGTTTAATACTTTGTAATGTGAACTTCATTAGTAGCATTATTATTTGTTTGCTTTGTTTTGATTCTATAACCCACCTTCCTTGCTTTCCGTAAAAAGGAAAAATCCCAAACTCTATTTTGTAATTTTATTATTTTATAATGTTAGAATCAATCTTGTTTCATTACTACTATGTCCGAAGATGCCACACGAAACACTGCGAAACACGTCTCACAGTTAGTTGCACAATACGTGGAATAATCATAGTTATTTTAAATTTTATATAATATTATACTGATCGCAAATGCGTCGAAGTTTATAAATATGTTTTAGAATTTAATTTTGCAAGATTGATCGCGTTTTGTTTATGGACCAATTTAAATTAAAAATAAAATTTTCGCGAACCACCAGATAAGAATCACTGCTTTAGGAAGCACTTGTATTTTGATTGAAGTGAGCTTTTGGATTGTTGATGAGGTTTTTACCGCGGGGCAAACGTCTACAAGTGACGAAAGAAGTGTTTTGGATATCTATGGTCATAAAAAATGGTTTTGTTTTGAGAATTCAGATTTTTTAACGAGTGACGAGTAATTTTTTTATAACGAATGACTTTGATGTTCATTGATGCAGCTGCTCAAAACTAAGAGTCATGGGTTAAAAAAAAATATGTAAAAAATAAATAAGTGGAGGGTGATTATTTTTGCGGATACCGTTGATTTTTTAATCCGTATTCAGAAATATTTAACGTTTTTTCATCTCTCACGAATGGAGGACGTAGGATAGTCTTGAATTTGATAGCAAATTTATCACCACCCCCCCCTCCCTTCTCCATCTGTATTTATATCATTTAATTTACTAACACACATCTTAAGTTAAAAACAGTTTTGTTGCCAACCACCTGAGTTTCACCTTTCAATTTTTTTTGCAAAACCGCTATTAATAGTCGGGTCCGTGGTCGATTTTTAACGTTCAATTTGACAGCCCGCCAATGGTGATGTCACTAGAAAGACTTTCAACGTTTTTAAGTGGTATTGCTTCCGATGTCAACTTTTTTTTACATAAACGTGAGTGAGTTCAGACGAGTAATAGTTTTTATGTATTTTTGTTGATTTTGTCGGAGCTCACTCGGTTTTGATCTTTTTCCACATTGCAAAAGAAATAGACTTTCTATTTGTGGTTTTTGTATTATAAAAATATTTATTTTATATAAAAGGGTAAATTACGGATCGGGTCTTCGGATAGGAGCTTGATTTTAAAAATGTATTTAAAACAAGTTCTTCCAAAAATAAAAATAGCATGCAAATTTTAATTTCATTTAGGTAAAAAGAGGCTATGTACAGCGAACAGGGTGAAAGAAATAAAAAATAATGGAATCAACAAATGTCATGTTTCTTGAAATGTTGCTGCCAATGAAATCCATTCATTGGCTAAAAATGGGCCGCTGTTTCTCTATTTGTTGACTTTTGACAAATTTGTAAACTTCCAACTGCTCCGATATCTTATATATAAAACTGAAACGGCGTATGTATGTCTGTGGGTCGTTTAGCTTTTGCATTGTTGGTCATTAGTTGCCATAAAAACGAATATGAAAGAAAATATGTTTGAATTTTTATCGCCGAAGACATTTAGTCAAAATGTAATAAATTAGTCTTCTACCAACTTTTTCCCGGCTTTTATTAATATAATAATGTTTGTTTTCCTGAAGGTATTATTGACATTTCTTTGACAGCAAATTAGATATTTCCTTGAATTTGGACATTTTAATGGGCGAGAATGGGGCTGTCATCAAATTAAATAAAGTTTGTGATTTTATTTAACCTATTTTGATGTCAATTTTGTGATATAATTATGTCGAATGATATAACATTAAATAACAAAGTACCATATTTTGAGCGTCCCTATTGAGCTACCCTTTAGATAAAATAAATATAGTTTCTTGTCCTTATTTACCAAAACTATGTTTAACTTATGTTTAATATTATAATCATTCAAATTAGAAAACAAATTATAGTGATATGTGAAATATATCACAAAAAGCAAAGTTTTCTTAAAAAATCTGTTCCGAAAAATTCCCATGGCGCTATAGCCAAAGCACTGACATTCTCCGAACACAATCTCAATTATTGGGTGACCAATTACATCTTCGACTGGACTAACCAGTGCCGCATTCAGATGGCTGCTGTGCTATTTTTCCACCAGTAAGAATATAGCAAAACTACAGTGAATGCCCGATCAAGGGTACATTTGAATGAGAAAACCCACCTGCGCAGCAAATATATTAATTATAGAAAATAATAAATTCACCCATACGTTTGTAAGAACGTGGGAAGCTCGCATCTGCTTATACTACGAGATTACAACATTTTGCATCTATTCTACTCACCAGGACTATTTTTTGTTTTATTATTTCCATGATAACTCGCAGATTTCACTATTCCAAGCATCAATTGATTTGAGGGTTGGTGGTGCCAGTAGCAGGTATTTTAATTTGAAAAAGAATAAAAAATGTTTATTAATACCAGGACCAGTTTTGCTTATAGTAATTACTTGTACTTACACTAAGCTAGACTAATAAAGTAAAACGCTTAGTTTTGCATAAATAAATCTGTATTGATGTATTTTCTAATCAGTTTTAAATTCTAGCGACAAATTAAGCCGGTTCTGATCTTAATAAATAGATTGTGAAGAACAAAAAATGTTTCATTTTTTTTTTTTTATATACGTGATGCTTTTCCGCCAAGTATTGACAGTGAACACCTTAAAAGTGAGACATTTTGATATTTCAAACTGCTATTTAACACACTTGAGATAATTCAAATATGTAGTTCTGAGTTGAATTGATTCACGATGGTAGTGATGCGAACAGTCAGCAGTTAGCTCAGTGGGTAAGTGACCTATAGAGATACCAATTCTAGTATCTTATTTCCAAACTTTATTTACTTCTTTAAAAAAATAATATATAATGTTTAACCATTGCGTTTAACTAAGTCTTACGCGAAGATTTTATTGTCAGGTAATATTTTTTTTTGACTGGTTTTACCGTTTACGTAAGTGTCTATACTAGAATTTATTTTGTTTATTTTGCTTTGGGTCCTGCTGACTTATGTTATCAATGACGAGTCTATGATGACAAGACATAAAATAAAATATTGAAAAATAATCTTTTGAATTGCCGACTAATGTATACAGCTGTGGCATTTTCATAAATTCATTTATTTGTTTAAATAATATATTTTATTTATTTGTTTGAATTGACTATTACTGACATTTATCGAGCGTAAAATTAAAAAATACTCGAGTATACTTGAGTAGTTTCAGATATACCAAAATATATATTATTAACTAAAATTTGTGTATAAAAAATAAGCTTATTTTATTAAATCAATACATTTATTTCAATTTATGAAATATATATCAAATACAATAGAAGATTAAACGTCTCAAATTTTAATTTGGTTCAAAGTTTTGTTTTTCAATCACGCAGTAGATAAAACTCTCTGTTGCTGTGGACGTTGGTTTAAAAATTAGCAATGAATTATATTGTGCTTTCTAGTTTTCTGTCTGCTGAAAAAAAAAATTGAAATAAATCTTCATTTATAGAATACGAGTATTACTCGAATATTTTTCAAATTCATTCCACTTGAAAAAATGGATAATTGATCGAACCAAGTATTCAGCGGAAACATGCAAGCATTATAGCAAAGTCTACTCATTCCACGCAATAATTGATCGAACCCAGTATTCAGGTGAATATTTTTCTTAAAAGGTATTGGGTTATTTGTGTATCCATATTCTTTATAAGCACTATTGCAATAGTCCTAGTGCGGCCCTGATCAAAAACACTTCAAATCATGAGCACCAAACATTCGAAGAATGTCCACGCGCTGCGAGATTGGGGCTGACTGACACATCGCGTGTAAAATCTGGATACACCTCAAGATAATAATAATGCCCAAATTCGTTATTTACAACGAAAAAAACGCATCAATTTCGTTGTAATAATGAGTACTTACTTTGCTCATTTTCTGGCGATAGCTTAATGATCGGAGATGGCAGTGAGCGAACATTAAATATTTGTTCTAACCGCAGTTTTTTAAATGCTGATAATCAAGCAGAAAAGGATTATTTAATACATAACAATGCGAGGAATAAGTTAAAAAATATTCGTGTTCTAACCTCATTCTAAAATCCCCATTGTCTTCAAAAGAAAAGATGTTCTTTTTCATCTATTATTTTGAAATGACCCAATATAGATATATATAATTAAAATAATAAAACATTTTTAGTACTTATTCTACATTAAATTTATTCGGTACAGATAGAGAAAATTTTGTCAAAAATCTCCTTAAATCAAGATATAAAAGAAATCTATCAAATATTAAAACGAATGAATATTGATTATGTAATATGAATATTGTAACCGCTTCGTGGTGCAGAGGTCAACGTCGTTGGCTTCCGTGATGGACCAGCTGGATTCAAGTACCTTTAGTCGATAAATAAATACGGTTCGAAAGCAATGGGTGTTTGTGTTACTAAAAATCCCTTCCCACCCTTCCGATCCCACAAAGCGGCGCGTAGCTAATCACTAGTCCTGTTCTAGTCCTCGTATCCTTGCAATCACTACTCTTTTCAAAAAAAGCGAGGTTGAGAAACTGAGTAGCAAGCATTTCTCGTAGAAAAATCATGTTGAGATTAACGCTTTGAGGAGTTCATATGCTGCAAGTTAGGAGCGACAGTGAATATCGAATTTAATACGGTGCAAAAATAATAATGTATTTTAATTTATGTACTAATTTAACATTTCGCCGTATTATAATGGAGTTCTACCAAGTAAATGCCAACTCACATCAATAATATCGAATATTTTATATTTAAAACCGAAACGGCGTATGTATGTATGTGGGTATGTAATTGCCTTTTGCATTGTTGTTGCAAGTTGCCATAAAAACGAATATGAAAGAAAATATGTTTGAATTTTAATCGGCGAAGACATTTAGTCAAAATGTAATAAATTAGTCTTCTACTGAAATGTTCCCGGCTTTTATTAATATAATAATGTTTATTATTTACGTGAAGGTATTATTTGACATTTCTTTGACAGAAAATTAGATTTTTTCCTTGAATTTGGACATTTTAATGGGCGAGAATGGGGTTGTCATCAAATTAAATAAAGTTTGTGATTTTATTTTAACTCTATTTTGGATGTTAGATTTTGTGATATAATTATGTCGAATGATATAACATTAAATAATTATTGGTCGCTTAGTCCGAGCGACGCCGGGTAGCAATACTAGTAATAAAATAAATATAGTTTCTTGTCCTTATTTACTAAAACTATGTTTAACTTATGTTTAATATTTTTCAAATTATAGTGATATGTGAAATATATCACAAAAAGCAAAGTTTTCTTAAAAAATCTGTTCCGAAAAATTCCCATGGCGCTATAGCCAAAGCACCGACATTCTCCGAACACAATCTCAACGTACATAAAAGCTCTGAAGATATTTTCGAATGGTTTCTTTTAACATTTTTACACCAAAGAAGCTCTGACAACGATTACTTTTTGGGCTTTAAAACTTCTTAAAAGTTCTTGCACAAAGCTAAGAAGAATTATGTATAGAAGATAAAGTCAAAACAAATTCATCCTCTCACATTTAAATAATTTAAAAAGAAATAGAAAAAAAATTAAAATACTGTATCAATAAATCGGTAGTTTCTTCTTGTTATTCTAATTGACCTGAAATACCAGACCAGGAATGTATAAATATTTCAATCCTAAATATCATAGGCTGGTCCCGAATATGAAATGATACTTATTCAATTAGACCCAGGGGTATAATTAAAGGTCCGTCGGTCCTCTGTGCACCAAGGGACAGTGCTGTGTTGTGTTACGACGACGGTCTTGCCGATCGCGCACGGCCCGCGGGCCAAATTCGGCCCCTCCCACATCTTAATGCCGGCCCAGAGTTTGTGGATGTTGGGGACCGCATTCCTGAAATTGTCGACGGTATTGGTCAATATTACATCGCGACGTTTCAAAGGCGATCTCGATTCGATTGAGGAACATCGTCCATCGGTTAGTAGGTGATGTTTTCTGTTAATAGTATTTTTTCAAATTATGACCGTCGATCATAATTTGTCTATAATAAAATTCAATGCAACATGGATACATATTATTCCGATTATTGATCATATTCGCTCTCTATGTAGATCATTTACCTCCATGATTTCTTGTCACGAACTTTTAATACTCTCGATGAGCAGAACTGATATACAATGACACATTTTAATTACTGGCAATATTTATATTTCTGAAACCAATTGCTTATCATACCTTGACTTATGTTCCCCTGTTTGAGTAATATTGCTAGTTTCATTGTATAGTCGACCCTTCTATAGCGTCGAGATAGGGACCACGCTATAGGAGAGTTAAATAAAGATAAGGCACCAATACAAAATATGAGGTTCGGTTTTTTATTATATTTTACCAATTGAACGAAATCACTAACAATTTTCAATTTTTATACTATGACCTTGTTCTATACAGTGAAACCCCGACTCTACGTTTTTCAAGGGACCATATAAAACAAACGACCAATGCGGGAAAGTTTTATATATGAACTAAATGCCGGGACTGTAGAAAATGAACGCACCACGCGGAAAAACGTATAATGCGAGAACGTAAGATCTGGGTTTCTCTATAATTAGTTTTGTAGAAAATTCGCCGTAGGAAGGTTTAATGTATTATGTTTTTATCAGATAATAATTATCGCAATCAGTGAAACCGGTTTTGTTCTCTATCAGAGTATATGTTGAAGTAGTACAACGAAATGTGTTTTATTTATTTAAAATAATGCCTTTCCACCAAGAAGTGACTGTTGACATATTGAAACTTATCAACGTGATAATACGGATTAATGAAATGAAAAAAAGAGATCTAAGCTAAAGCAACGAGGACTTAAACTCTATTCAGCCAACGCTTAGGGTTTATAGCATACAACCAATCAAACAAGAAAGTAGAGGTCTTGATTCGTCTGATTTATACATTTTCACTCCTTAGATTTTTTGTAAATAGCATATTTACACCTAAACCTTATTTGTGCGTCCGCGGAAAACGCACAAGAAAAGCTATGACTCAATATGGGATCATAACATGGACAAGGAAAAGGAAGCACAATTCAAGGTCACATTGTAATAAATAGGTGAAACACTAGATTTTGCACGTTCAGTAAGTGAACAACGCGCTGTTAATTACGTTTGTACGTTTCTATCGTAGGTATTAAAAATATATTTAAAAAAAAAACCGCATTACTTTGAAATCGCACAAAAAGAGGTCTGAGTGTAATGGACTTTGAATGAATGCATAATCGACAAATGATTATTGATTTTGATTACCGTCATTTACCGATGAGCAGAAAAACATCTTACGACTTCTTGAACCATTATGTAGTGCTCAAAAATCTTGCAAGAATTGAGCACTTCGCAGTAGATTATTTATAAGAGAAAAGCGGGGTGAATATGCACTACGAATTATATAATTTCTAAATGACGTTTAGTGTGATATTTTTACTTTCGGTGTGATGTTGGCTCAGATTAAAACAATCTATGGCATGCCACTACTCCACGTAGTATGTTGCGGCAATTACGGAGGATGATAGAGCAGGCGTTGTCAACTTTATGCGACGCGTTTGGTTTCGATTTTATGACTTTTGCGCACGAGTATATTACACGAGAGACATTTGCGCACATACGTGGTTGTGGATAATGACAGTTGCGCAGATAAGCACATGTAAATCGTTGCGTTAAAATAATTGAAATATATTTGAGGTGTGAAACAAAAATAAGTAAAAAAGGAAATATAAGAAAAGTGGTTTTTTATAAGGACGCTTTAATTTTTGCATAAAAAAATGTAAATAAAACAAGTTGTTTGTGAGATTTCAATAGGGACTAAATTTTAATTTCATTTGTAAGTTTATTTTTACGGCATTAAATATGGAATATAGCATCAAATGTCTGCCAATATCCATTCATTATAAAATGGGCCATGTCAGGAAAACCCAAAAGTTGACTTCTCGTTTTTGATAAATGGCTTTTCTGCGACTTCAACTTGGCGAATTTTGAATCGGGCCGCTCCCAGAACCCAATCAGGCGTTGTCTGTGGTCACACGCCTGAAGTTGTTCCTTGGTTAGTTGGATTTTACCCATACGGGTGCAGCCAAATAAGGCCCAATTCAAAATTCGCCAAGTTTGAAGTCGCAGAAAAGCCGTAAAAAGTTCTTACAAATGAACAACGAGAAATAAGCTGCCTTGGGTTTTCCTTTCAAAACTAACGTTTATAACACAGCAGCAATATTTTTTAGTTTTCACCAGATATTGTATTTTGATGAGACGTACAGCTTATTTTTTGGCCGATTATTTACCAAACTGGTTGACTCAAATTTGGTTCACTAAACAATGAAGGTAATCTACTCAGCAGGACAAAGTAACATATTTTGAGCGTCTTTATTGAAATAGAGTCAAATAAAATACAGAGACAATCACGTCTTCGAAAAGAAAACTGTCATTCTGTTGAAATTTGAATCTTTCTGTACTGGTATCCAAGATCGTGAGCTTGGTGTTGACATAAAGTTTTGACTTATTTTTAAATTTTAGTATTTATATTGTTCGTGTTGACATCCTCTGAAATGATGTCCGTCGGGTGGGAGGGGCGGAGCGGGTCGCGGCCTATCGACATCGCGTGCATCGACACGACACTACAACGGACAGTGGCGTAGTTGTTTAAAAAAAAAACACGGACACCTAAGAATTAACAATATTATGTGATACCGAATAACATGAGGCTGTCTGAGCAGATGCTTTGATACAAGTTCGGTAAATTCAACAAAATTTGTTTGCTTTCACATATGTTGTGTAAAGATCGGATTGGCTTATCGTGACCAATTAACAATGACGAAATATAAATAACCCTGTATCTATTAGCTTTAACCGAAACACGTGTCACGAATTATAGCACAATGCGTGGTATAATTTTAATCATTTTCATGTTTGTATTATTGATCATGATCTTTATAAAATCACATGTGAAAGTAGTACAGAAAACTAATGTTTTAATGATTTTAAATAATGGCTTTCCACCAACAAGTAAGATTTAACATCTTTGAAAGTTTATACCAGGTAAATGTAAACATTTTAAAGCATAAAATCAAAATTAAAAATAATTTTAAGTAACAATGGTTCCGACAGTGAAGTAAAGTTAGTTAAAAAGGTATAAACTTTAAAAAAAATATCAGTTGAAAATGCTCGTCATGAGCGAAACCGGTCCTGAAACAATAAATTTTATGTAGAAAAAGTACTAAAAATGTTTTATTATTTTTATTAAAATGCCATTCTACCAAGTATTGACAGTGAACACCTTATTAAACGTGATCAAAGGTATAAACTGTTTCATGGAGTTTTTTGGAAAAAAAAAATATTTTGATATTTTTACCTTAAAATTATGAATTTCTACTTAGTAAAGGGTAGTTCAAACAACTCACCGTCGATTCTTGATGAAAAGGCAAGATTGCATAAACATAAACTACAGCGAAGACCAGTGACGGTGGTGACGGGGTGTTGGGGGGTGCAATGGAAGATTCTACCATTTTTGCAAGAGTTCTTTCCTATTCATTGGATTTTAAAACACTTCTATAGCATGGACTTTCAATTCAGATGTTCGCAATACCAACTGTTTCTCTTCCGGAAACTAGTACGGAAAAATAGTTGAATCTTCCTTTTGCACCCCCAGCACCCC
Source organism: Himalopsyche kuldschensis (assembly GCA_028554975.1). Lineage (NCBI taxonomy): Eukaryota > Metazoa > Arthropoda > Insecta > Trichoptera > Rhyacophilidae > Himalopsyche > Himalopsyche kuldschensis. The sequence continues at coordinate 3,516,902 of JAHFWI010000025.1, forward strand.
GCCACCAGACGTCACTGGCGAAGACGGTTTTTTTTATATCAATAAACTATAATTTTTTTTTTTTAAAAACAGTAAGTTTATAAACACTTCATATCATTTCGGCAGAGTTGGTATGTCCCATGCTGGAAACAAATGTACACGGTAATGTACCAATGTACCAATAAAATAAAATTGTATTGGTACGCCACTGCTGCTTAACCACAAAACACAACAAAGACGGCTAAATTCAACAGATAAAAAAAGGCAAAAAAAAATAATGAAACAAAGCGAACGACCAACAAATCCCCATCAGGAGAACAAAGTCAGAAAAAATAATAAAATGGACCGCGTGCCGTCATTATAGGAAGGGGTGGTCCACCATTTGATACGATCGAAGAGTGCGCCTGCCTATCTTGCAAACTAGAAACCCGATCGGAGAATAAACTAAGAAATTTAATACGGGACTTAAGATAGTGTATTTATTTGTACTGTATGAACAAGATGGATTCATGAAGGTACATAAGAAAGAATTGAATGGAGCATATTTTTGGGGTATTTAATGTAATTTAAATTTCTTTTGAGTAAGTTTCTGAGTCTGTATTCATAATGATATTACTTAATTCCCCGTTCTGTAGTACAGTGGTCAACGTCGTTGGCTACCGTGTTGGATCGCCCGGTTTGATTCCCGGTACAAGCTGATATTTTCCGTCGATAAATTGATTCTGCTTACAAGCAATGAGTTTTGTGCTAGGTGCCTTCCCACGTTTCCGATCCCAAAGAGCGACGCATAGCGACAGCAATTAGGTAATCACTAGGCCTTTCCTAGTCCTCGTATCCTTTCAATCTCTAATCTCTTCGAAAAACAGAGGTTGATCAACTGAGTAACAAGCAGTTAAATCCGTGAGGAGTCCATATGCTCCAAGTTGGGAGCGGACATGGCTTAAAAAAAATTACAAAATACAATTCTATAAATTACTACACATAATCGTAAGTGAAAATAAAAAATAAACAAAATGTTTAGTATTTGAACCGCGGTTGAATCTCGACGTTGTTGACTTTGTTTGTCCAACTCCCGGGCTCGAATCCCAGTTCGGAGAGTTTCTTGTTTCAATCTGATTATTGAATCCCGCTCGAACACATGGACGAATACTGTTACACGTCGTTCGTCTTTTTAAGGAAAATCTTCAGACCTAATAAGAAGTGATTTTTTTTCTAGTTGGTTTCCTCTTTTTTCCTATTATAATAGAGATATAATAATAGATCTACAACAATACTAGTGGTAAGCTAGTCACTTCTGCTACATTCCGAGGGAATTCGAGATATCAAAAATATTTGCCTTCTTCAAATAGAAATTCATAAGCCGTCTGAAATATCAATTTATAAAACTACCCGTTATGAGAATCGATTCCAAAACCACCGCAACCGAAACCAACGAAGTTTACTACTTGACAACGACGCGAAGATAGTATATTTTTTAGTTATATACATTGATAAATTTTAATCTTGACCAAATTTATGAAACCAGAAATACGAGCCCAATTAAATATTATTCTGTTTTATAAATTGCCGAATCTAACAGAAAGGCGACCAGTCTACAAAAAAAAAATGTTGAAATTTCGGAAGACTTGTTTTCAGGTTTCTGTCTTAGTCACGCGGTGAAGTATTTACGTTCGTATTGAAAATTCACGACGTATATGAAACAACCGACGTCTAGATAAAGTATTCTCAATGTCTAAAAATACAATTTATCTTCTCATATATAATAAATAAAAATCAATATTTGTTTGTTTGTTTGTTCGCACTCTATGCCCTGCCATACCGTTCGTCCGATCGCAATTAAACTTAGACAAACATTTTGCTTGCACTTGCGCTAAGGCTATAGGCATTGTAAAATCAAATAACAGTATGTCTTTTGACGTGACAACGTCTTATAAATCGATGAACGCCCGCTACACGCACGAAAAAACATGACTCATTGTCCCGTTTGTCGCGTTACGCCGAAGGCACGCGTGCGAGCGAGAGCGCGGATAAGCGATAGAGAGGCACGATCGGCCTACCGTTCGGATTGTGCCGCATCTATCTCTCTTCCACTCGATTGGTCGATGCGTCTGAGTAGAAAAGAGACAGCGGCAGCACACAACTTATACACCTACAGTACCTACACGTGATCTGTTTACAACTGTTTATAAAGTGAAGTGAAATGTTAATGTGGTTTTCATTGTTTATATTACAACAACAATTGCGGCAATAAAGTATGCAATCATTTCATCAATGTTTTCTTATGACGTTGTCACGTTAAACTATCGTCCGTAAACCGACTTTACAGACAACCAATTTTTATATACAAAATCAATGTTTTTTCATATTTTATGCGCTGCCATACCGTTCATTTTAACAATCTATTGTTGCACTTGCGCAAACGCTACAGTCATGGCACAATTAACTTTCAGTAAGTGGCGCGTGTTTCGGCCCATAGACAAACAGCAAACGTCAAACGGCAAATGTTAGTGAAAATAAATCGTAATTATTTATCTAAAATACTGTGCATCCGAAAGCACTTCAATAAACAGAAACACTTTCTTTCTTTGAGTGGCATTGCAACGCTTGTCAGCTACTGGCTTGTACCTTATAAGATGTCAGCGGTGACTTTCAATAAATTGTACCAATGTTGAAAAATTATCAAAAAAGAAACTTACAAACAATTAATATCGTTCGAGCATATGATAGAAGAAGAAACAGGGGTTTATAAGTGCGGTTCGGAAGGTGGCCCTCGGGCTGGTAATATTTTACTCTAAAATGATTTACTCTTTTGAATACATTTTTGAATCTGGCAATATTTTATTGTTTCATCTATCATGTCGAGTATAAATAGATATATTTCTTTTACTTTTATTTTAATGAAATGTTGAGAAACTCGGCTTGAATTATGGATAAAGCCTTTGATATAAAAGTATATTTATATATCTGTAATATATTATATACAGACAGCTCTGGTTTTATTAACTAACTACTTCTGTTTGGTAATATATAATATTTTCTAGCCAATTGTAATATGTAGAAGTGTCATTCGTTACATTTTTTAATACGGTTATTTACTAATTTATATTGTTATTTATAATTAAGTTAAATCTGTTTTAACACTAGATTTTCCATAATAAACTTAGTTTGAGTATTCTTTTCATATTTTTTTTTGCAGAAAGAAAACAAATTAAAAATTGTTTAGATAAATTTGACCAATGGCAATATGTAGTAAGAAACGCACCTCATTTTAATATATTAACTGTGGAATAAGTACAGAATATCCGTTTTTATTTTTCAATTCATTTAGTACTATTTTTTTTCCATGTTCGCTCCCAATTATGATCATATGTACACCTTCCGGTCCTTAACTTAACATGTTTTTTGTTCATGTAAACTGCTTGTTACTCAGTTGCAACGGAGAGGACTAGTGGTTAGCTAATCGCTCTCACTTTATCTTCGTTTTTTTGGAACTGGAATTGTGGGAAACGATTTTCAACAGCACAAAAGCCCATTGCCTTCGAGCTGAATCGTTATATCGGCTGAAAAAATCTGTTCGTACCGGGACCCGAATCCGTGCGGTCCGACACGGAAGCCAACGACGTTGATCACCAGCTTGTTTGAGCTTACTGAATCATAATAATCAGTTGAAAGCTCTCGCGATTAGCGAAACCGTTCCTGATCTTAATGTATTAGCTGTGGATAGGTACAAAAGTCATCATCAGTTAACAATGCTCGCTATGAGAAAAAGCGGTCCTGATCTCTTAAATTTTGTACAATAAAAAATATTAAATAACTCCTTTCCACCAAAAAAGTGACAGTTAACACATTACGAGTGATTATTAATTGATAACAGCAAAACGATGTATCTAGAGTGGTTTTTCTATAATTTCTTCTCGCAATATTTGGCATTACAGCTTACGCCAATGCGCCAAATATTCTTAATTGTGAAAGTCATACGAGATTAACTCGATGATAAGTAATAAATCAGTTGTGCACAAAATCAACGATAAATAACATACACCCAGCCCAAGATTTTTTTTTTTGTTCAATTGAAAAAATCTGACCTTGCCGGGAATTGAACCCGGGTCTCCAAATCGCTAGGACAAAGCTCTTGCCACTAGACCACAGAGACCGACGAACGAATTATTAAGAGTGTGATCTCATTTCACAATAGTTTCACATAAAACAGATAATAAATACTTTGTATATTATGAGAAACACTTATAATTCGTCTATTAACAACGAAATATTAATGAAAATAATAAAATATTTTTAGTACTTTTTCCACATAAAATTTATTAGATCAGGACCGGTTTCGCTCATGGCGAGCATTGTCAACTGATGAACGAAATAATAATAAGCGCAATCAATATTGGAACAATATCGTTGGCATTTTTATTAAAATTTATTATTTTCTTCAGACTGCTTCATCAGTTTGTCGAACTGGTATATACTTACACAATTGGTCTTTGTTGACATTTTAGTAAAAAATATATTCAGCTTTACAAGGATACCCAAATAGCATCTTTTGCTATTTATGCATTCGGCTATCGAAACGAAAAATTATTGCTTGATAATAAGTCATTTCATTTTTTTTAAGCCTTGACAATCCCCAATGTGAACTTCGTGGCTTTATACATAATTGAGGGGTGTAAAAGCATCTCTATCCATATACTATCATTTTTGAGATAATGATTGATTAATGGTCCGGTTCTTACGTTCTATGACCTGCAATCTTCAAACCAACGAAAAATTAACTCTAAGCCAATTAAAATCGACATCGAAAATGACAATCAAATGCATAATCGCCTCTCTGCACCATATGTGAAGTTCAAAACCGCCACAATCTAAATGCACAAATCACGAGCCAGGGAACACTGACCTATCGCCCTCTCACCATACAAACGTTTTGTGTTCCCTTTGCAAATTATTCTAATATTAAACTTGAAGATTAAAATCGTTTTTTTCGATTGCTGAACAATTTGACTTTGTGGAGAGAGGCGGTTATGCATTTAAACCCATCAATTAGACGTATCTTAACGGTTCTACGAAAATTACTCTTATTATCTGATTTTTTGTCCGAATGAGTAGATATGAGGTACGACAGAATTTACTAGAGGTTTAGATTTAGTCTCGTTTCTAAGATCGTATAAGAAGAAATGAGTTTAATAATCGCAGACTGTATTTATATCAAAACAAATGAATCAATTGGCTAAAAATCAATCAATGACATTTTTCGTACTATGGTTTTAGCCCACGAGCATCGTAACCAAAGCATATGACATTTACCACTAAACTACGCACTAAATTTAAATATCAACCAGTCAAATCAGTCTATTGAGGTGGAAATTTTTAGAAGTGAACTTGATATTTTATTTTTAAATTCATTCTATAATTGCTATAAAAATAATATGGCATCTCTTTCATGTCATTCTCTTATGAATAATTATTATGAACTGAATTGTATAATATTTGTCAAATGCATGCAGACTGGTGTTGGCTGTAATATCATGTAGTAGTTTTATTCTCAATAAAAAATGCTGAATAAAACAAAGCAATGTATGTAATTTTTTAAATCAACGTTCTACTATTCAAAATATGAATGATTTGTGTACTGTGTACCTTTATTGAAAAGCAATGTTACTTGTAGGAGGTATCTTACAAATCATCAAATAAAAATTATAATTTTCGAATCATATGACGATAAAAAAAATACTCTTCAAAAGAAAACATCCGAAGCGGTAATTGATTCCTCGACACCTCTTCCACCAACGCAATGTCAGTGGAGAGCGTCGCGAGACCAAAAACCGCAGCGGGCTTCTGCGGGGCCCCCCGCCGCCAGGCCGCGCGGGGGCGTCTTAGCCCGAGGTCCGGCCCACGGCAGCCCGCGGACTGCCCCCAGAGAGACCCGCCAGACCTCGGCAGCGCAGCCCCGGGCCGCGGCAGTAGCACGTCGGACCTTACGCAGCCCGGTAACAGGCGCCGTCTTCGAATCCGCGAGTGAATATCTGAAAGCGACCACAGCCTTATATTGTCACGTGACGTATGATGAGCGCAAGAGTCGCCCCCTCCTCCCCCACCCGCTCGTTTATTGACCGTGAAAATATGGCTGATGGCTAACGTCAGATAAATAATTGATTTAATTTATTGTACATGTGAACTTTATGGCCGAATCGATTTATTGCCATCAACAAAAATAATACAACGTTTTTTAATTATGCTAATGGGCAACGTTTAACATTAAAAAAACATTCGCAATTTTGCTGTAAAATAACTAACCGAAAAGTGTAGGCTAGCATTTAAATAATCGTAAATAATTTTGTTACATGACGTGATGATTACTATGTAGTTTTAAATGTTTTTTTCAAAGACAAGTTTCATTAAATACATTATGAAAAATTTACACTAAAAAGTTTAATAAACATAAAAGACATATTTTTAAACTTTACAATATCATATAAAAGTTTTTGTTTCATCTGTGGATTTCGAGATTTTGGCGTAGTGTTTTTTTATTACGGGGTAAGTGTTTATGCTTTTTAATTGATGTATATACCGTTTTTTTCGAGATTGCTTGAGTACTGTCGAATAGGGTTAAATTGCTTTTTTTCTTAAACTGCTCACAAATTCACAATACAATTGTTTGAACGTATATGTTACAGTTAAACTGTATTTTCAGTGAAAATGTATCAAGTAATAGATTTATATAACAGCATGATTTCACTGGTCACGATCATTGAAATTATTGTCCCAAGTCGATAATTTGCCGGCCTAAAATGTTGGCTTGCTTCAATGAAACAAAATCAGCAAGCAGTCCCTTTCATAAAAAGAGAACCAAAGACATAGGACTGAAGACAGGGCGGTCAAATTTGATTTCAATGACAGCTTGGAGAAGAATATATTTTCACTGAGAATACTGTTTCACTGTAACATATATATCAATATCTAATATCTGGTTTTTGCAAAAGATTCTATGCAATGAGCACTTAATATTATTAATTGCTTCTTGTGACCCCAATTGACGGTACCTTAAATATGTTAAAAAATGTTTTTTATTTTACGTTATATTGAGATAATTATTTATTTTTACCATGTTAAGTATGAAAAACGAATACACAATGTTTTACGCGTTTTTTTGAACTATTGTATTTGTCAAGGATATAAATGTAAAATGTAGATAAACATTGAAAATTAAATGTGTTTAATTAACTGTCATATTAATGATCATTATAATTAATTATAAACGAGTAGTTAATAGCTTGTTGAATAATTGCAACTGATACATATTGATTTGATGTTCGAAAAATTAAGTAGAGCTTTCACGTCCATGTGAGATTAGCTAAGAATGTTGTAAATAAATATCAAAAAAGAACAAACACGAGCAGTCTTAAGCTAGAACCAATTTAATTCGCCAAATATTCAAAATTGCCTAACCGCATTTTTACACGCAGTCCGTATTAGTGAATTGCGTGCGCGGATGAGAAACATGCGAGGAATTTTCCGCGGGTTTCGCGCTTGCGAGTCTACCCGCGCGTCGAAATACTGACGACAATATCACACAGCGCAGTTGTCGTAGACCAATATTATGTTATACATTATGTAGTATATACCCCGGAGACAAAGCCATCCATCATGTTGTCTTTCTTGTGATAGTACAAATCCTCGCCCCGGGCCGTTCTTGAATTACTATGAACGCTGTCGAAAGACTTTTCCATTCTCGGGTTTCGCGCTTTAGAACCCTCGGGCGTTCAAGTCTCCGCTATCTTGCAAGAGATCTGTTACAATTGAATTAATTGAAAAACAACTTGTAATGATAATTTGTTTACATTTGGGGTGTTTTTTTTTAACTTAATTATATATCGCGTCAATTATTTGTCTTGCTTACACATAATGTCTACGCCCAGTGACGGCTGGTGACGGGGTGTTGGGGGGTGCAATGGAAGATTCAACCATTTTTGTAAGAGTTCTTTCCTATTCATTGGATTTTAAAACACTTCTATAGCATGGACTTTCAATTCAGATGTTCGCAATACCAACTGTTTCTCTTCCGTAGTACGGAAAAATAGTTGCATCTTCCTTTTGCACCCCCCAGCACCCCGTCACCAGCTGTCACTGTCTACGCCAGTCAAAAATGTTGAAATTTTAATTTAACTTAATTTGGAATAATAATTTCATAGTAATTTTATGACACCAATTAAAAATTACAATATATGAGATTCTCTATTGAATAAATCTGTACCTTGTAGGTAAACTACCGTACATGTCGTAAATGTCGAATATAGCCCCTTTTCGGTACGGCTGTTTAAACTTTTTATGAAGTGTATATTAAAAAATACAAGTGGTTCTCTTCTACTATGTGTTGATATGAGATTGATGATAATTCGATTACACAATTGATGGGTATAAAACACAACAGAGCATCCCAAGATATAAAACACTAAATCGACATCTGAATTTTGCTAAAATCGACATAGTGCATTTTACCTCCGCGGTACAGGATTGTAAAAAAGTATAAACAACTTTTCCCCCATATGTATTGCTTTATTATATGTGAAATGTTTTACCGATTAAATAATAAAGTCACTTATTAAAATTCAAATGAAAGAGTCTAAAGTTGATTCACAGATTTAATGCAACGTTTCATGTGCAGATTAAATATGCATGAAAAATATAATAAGATAAATTACAACTAAAACTGTGCGCCAATTTCATCCATCTTTGTTCAAAGCAGTGACGGGTGGTGACGGGGTGCTGGGGGTGCAAAAGGAAGATTCAAATATTTTTCCGTACTACGGAAGAGAAACAGTTGGTATTGCGAACATCTGAATTGAAAGTCCATGCTATAGAAGTGTTTTAAAATCCAATGAATAGGAAAGTACTCTTGCAAAAATGGTTGAATCTTCCTTTGCACCCCCCAACACCCCGTCACCACCGTCACTGGTTCCAAGCAAAGATTAAACAGCATTAAAAAACATAATTAAATCAGTTTCTAAATGCTAACATCTTTTTGACTGCTAATATACAAAAAGACATGTACAGCTGAGATAATCTTAACTAGTTACATCGACAATTATTAACAATCAAAATAATATTGATGAATCAATAAGAAATTCATTATTTTTAAAGTCATTTTGTTTTGTATTGATGTTACATTGAAAGATAACAATGGAAATTACTTTTGGCAAGATATATAATCTTGACTATGTCAAGTGTTAATAATGATTAAAGGTTTAGTACTAAATAATTTAATACATATATTATGACCATATTCTTTCTATTTCTTACATTGGTTTCTCCATTTATTCGAAATTATCTTTTCTTATGAAGTGACTGACGTGGAAATTCCTTTTAAATAACTTTGATTATTCCTCGTATTGTGCCACTAATGGTGACACGTGTATCAATTTTTTCAGATGTATGTTCAGACTATCTAACTAAATTTAAGTTATGATATTACAAACAATTATTTTAATACATATTTACTGTAACAAACTTTATGAAAGTGGGATAGTCTGAAAATGCATTTGAAAAATGCGACAAACGTGTCACAATACGTATAATAATCAGTAATATTTTAAATATCGTACCCTCCTGCTTAAAAACAAAATTTTCTTTAATATGATTTAAGATTATTAAGCTTTTCTTATAAAACTCCACTTCTCAGACATAGTTGTTAAATACAAGTCAATGGCTTCAATGGTAAAAATAATAAAACATTTTATGTGGGAAATGTACTAAAAATGCTTTGTTATTTTTATTATAATGCCATTCCACCAAGTATTGACAGTGAACACCTTAAATGCTTCAATGGTAGGTAATAAATTGCTGAAATGCCTCCACAGATATGTCCAAGTGACATAATAATCCACAGTAATTTCCCCCTTCCTTCCACATTTGCTTTACGATGCAGTCGAACCTGACCTGACTGTTTCAGTGGCAGTCGTTATTCACAATATTGAGTGGGAGTATCTCTCGTCCATATCTGTAATTCAAAATGACTTATAGTATTAGCATGAATAGCAGATGAATTTTGTAATAGATTAAGTACGTATTTTCCAATAGTAAAATAATCATTATCATTTGTTTAGCCACTCGAGATCAACAAAACACTTATGTCCAAGATTCACTTTAAATTTGAAACGAAAAAAGCGGGATTGACGTTGTCGGGAATTGAACCCAGACCCAGCTGATGGCCAAGATATCATAAGACTAACGAGGCCAAATATCTAAAATCAATAAGTCTGCACTTAATTAAAGTCAATAAAATATAAACAACTTCATAATATACGCAAAGTTTTTGATAAATTATAAATCAACGGGCCACTAAACTATAACTGAAGCAAAAATCATTGGAACTAATTCAAACATGGCCTGGTTGATAGCTATTTTGGTTTACTCCATCGTCAGAATTATGTTTAAACATCCATTTACTTTTAAGGTGTTCACTGTCAATATTTGGTGGAAAAGGATTATAATAAAAATAATAATACATTTTTAGTACTTTTTCCACATAAAATTTATTTGATCAGGACCGGTTTCGCTCATGGCGAGCATTGTCAACTGATAAGGAATACAATAAAGCAGTGATATTTACCTTGTTTTTCTTAAATAACTTTTGTATAAATATCACTGTTTTCTTGTATTCCTTATCAGTTGACGATGCTCGCCATGGGCGCAACCGGTCCTGATCAAATAAATATTATGTGGGAAAAGTACTAAAAATGTATTATTATTTTTATTCATTTCCTTATCTATAATATACTGGTGTAGACAGTATTCACAATAAATCTTCCCTTCTGTTCTAACATCATAATTTAAAATTGTTATAATATATGTGACAAATTGATTTTATGTATTTCTCAAAGTGAAAAGCGTGATAAGTGTGTTGTGTGCACGGTCTACACCAGTATATATATAGATCAGTAAATTTATGTTTAATCATAGTCCTGACGATAGTGTAAGCCAAAATAGCTTTCAACCATATATCGAAAGTTTGTAAGAGTAACTTACTGCCTCCAATGGCAGTGTACTCATTGGTAGAAAATATTGTTAGAAATTTATATGCATTGTCAGATATTTATATATACTAGTATTGCTACCCGGCGTCGCTCGGACTAAGCGACCAATAATTATTTAATGTTATATCATTCGACATAATTATATCACAAAATCTAACATCCAAAATAGAGTTAAAATAAAATCACAAAGTTTATTTAATTTGATGACAGCCCCATTCTCGCCCATTAAAATGTCAAAATTCAAGGAAAAAATCTAATTTTCTGTCAAAGAAATGTCAAATAATACCTTCACGTAAATAATAAACATTATTATATTAATAAAAGCCGGGAAAATTTCAGTAGAAGACTAATTTATTACATTTTGACTAAATGTCTTCGCTGATTAAAATTCAAACATATTTTCTTTCATATTCGTTTTTATGGCAACTTGCAACAACAATGCAAAAGGGAATTACAGACCCACATACATACATACGCCGTTTCGGTTTTATATATAATATTTAAGCTTCTTTAGTTTCCGGCTGTCACTGGAAAGCTAACCACGGAGACGTAAATAAGCCCAAGTTCCCCTTTGGCGAAACGGGGACAAGCGAATAAATATCGAAAAACCACTGAATGCAATAATAAAATGTTACATTTAATTGACACACATGATCTAATGCGAAACATTTATTACGTTTGATATATTACATGTATGTGACACAGCATGCTACTGCGTTGTGACACGGAAAGATTATCTGCGTTTCAAAGTATGAGAGTTAAAAAATACTGTTTCTTACATAAGTCACTTTTTGTGTGCTCATTCGTTTCTTTACTTTCAAAAGGTTCTAACTTGCATTTTTGTAAAAGATGACGTTTTGCGTTGTGACACGAAAACATTATCTGCGTTTCAAAGTATGATAGTGAAGAATATTGATTCTAAAGTAAGTTACTTTTAACGTGCTTATTCGTTACCTTACTTTGAAAAGGTGACTGACATTTTTGCAAAAAAAAAATCAGAATCATATACATATTATTAAATTACGGAGTAAGCAGAATTATGGAGTTCATCTGCACACTTTTTATACTAAATTTATTTGATCAAATTCTAAAACTGTCATAATGATTTCCATCATTTTTTTCTCAATATATTGTTTTGGGTTCTGAAAAATATGCTTTAAATAAGTTACTTGAAACATTTTTACTTACTCATTATTATGAGTGAATTTTATCTATTGAATTAAATAGTTTTATCACCCCAAACTTAAAAAGCTAATTTCGGCTTTCGCCTCTATAGTTCTGACGAGGGCATAAGCCGAAAAAGCTATCATTATAACTTTACCTTCCTTATTTTTCATTTATTAACTATGAGACGTTTGTCAATTTCAAATATGTATAACAACATTACCAAAAAACATGGCATCTTAAATTTGCAATTATACAGTAAAATAAATTTCCACATACAAAATAAAATCTATTTTTTTTTGACTTTTTTTGTGAATATCCCTTCACAACTTTCCAATCCTAAAAAGCGGCGTGTAGTGAGAGCGTTAAGCTTACCACTAGTCCTGTCCTAGACGCATTTCCTTTCAATCTCTACTCTCTTTTAAGAAGGAACAGATAACAAGCAACTCTCGTAGAAAAATCATTTTGAGATAAACTCTGTGAAGAGTCCATATGCTCCAAGCTGCGAGCGGACATAGTTTCAAAAAAGAATACAATACACTTTTTATATGGTATTGTGTAATGTAATGTAAAATATTTAAAAGACGAATATATTTTGCAGCACAACTGGCTTGGCCATTTAAAACTACTCTCTATGATGATTTAAAATCGACTTATAATTAATTATAATATTTCTTACAAAATAAAAAAATTGTATGGATTTATTCCAGCTTTCCCAATATTATTTTGCATCTGTCGATTCTAAGAAGTTAAGTTAATCCAGTGCAAAATTTTCCCATACAAAAAAAAACACATATTCTTGAATAGTATAGAATTCTAACTAATATATAATAATTGCAGTATAAACTCCTATGACGTCGATATATTTAATAATGGCCTTTCATAATTCGCTAATTACACAGATAACTGGCCTATTGATGAGTGCGGTTGTGAAAGAATTCACTAGATACCAATCGAGGGACAACAATGTCAGTTTCGTAATTTGTGTAAACTTAAATAGTTTGATGGTTAATCAGTCAGTCAGCTGTAGAATTCGCTCCCGGCACGTCGCCGACGGCAATCATACATAATAACGGAAATAATCTAATCAATTTGGTGTCTAAAAATAATAAAATTCAACCAATATACCCTTAAGCATAATTCGTAATTAAAAAATATATTTGTTCGTTGATATAAGTTTTTTTTTTTAAATTTTTAAAAACTAACCGTGTAAACTTATAAATAAAATTAAGTGAGTGCATTAAATTGTTTTTTTGGTGCAACTTGTCGAGAATTTTCATATTTTATTTATGTGAAGTTTTGTGAATTAAATCTGGAGTGAATACAAATATAGTAAGTTTTTTTGACATCTATAAGTTATCGTAAAATTTTATTTTATTTGCTTTCAACACATAAAAACTGGGTTGAAAAAATATTTTTTATCAATTTTAAATTATCCTCATTTCAAAAACAGAAGTTTTTGGATTGTGTGCCTTTGTTAATGTTTGTCATAATGTGGTATATTTTTCGGTATTTCATTTTACCTTGCTAATAAATACGCAAAACCTATTATATCAATCAATTTCTCAAATCTATTGAAGAGTTGCTGGAAGGAAAAAATATATTTATTTGAGGAGTGCAAAGCGTTAACAGTACATATTTGTATATGACTGGTAAATAAAAAATAACAACGATTCTTATGCTATTAAAAACAAAGATTCTAATGCAAAAGTATGACAAGAGTGTTTTCTAATTAAATTGGCATTTACTTCGTAGTGCTCTATTATAACGTGGTGGAAAAATTAGAAATGTATTTAAGTTATATAAAATTAATTGATATAAATTTCGGCTTACTCTCTCGTCAGAAATAATTATTTTAGATTTTTTTCGTTACGACGGAAAACCTTTGTCAAATTTAAAAGCTATTTTTATGAAAGTTTTGTTTTAGTGTAAGGATTAAAAAAATTGAGACACTTTTTGAACTGATGTTCAGTTAAAAATGCTCGCGATTAACATAACTAGCCTTGATACAAATGAATTTGATGTGGAATAAGTACAAAAAAATATTTTTTAATATTATGCCATTCAACCAAGTATTGATGGTGAACATCTTAAAAGTGATTGATTTTAAGAGTCAAAACTGACTATAGCTATACTAAGAATACAATTAAAACAATCAAAGTTTTCAACTGTTTTGTCCATGTCATTCAATAAAATAAAGGTATGTTTTGAATTATTTTCTGTCCAAAGATTGACGTTAATCTGGTTGTCTATTAATATTATTTATTGTCTATTGTAAAAATAAGATCAATGCCGATGTTCTATGCATTTCAAAATAAAATGAAGAGACAACATAATATTATAATTTATAAAAACGTATATCAAGTTGTCAAATATGTTAATATACATACGTCGAAGGTTATGGCAATGCCAGTTTTTTTTTTTGAAGGAGTACGGACCGATGATTGCCCCAGATCAAACAGTGACATTCTCGGAATGCATTTAGTGCTTGTTCACATAATTATTTTTTCAAAAATGGGCCTCGTCGATAAAGATAATTTTTCTCGAGCAACGCAGTAATTTCGATAATACAATTTGATGATTTTCACACGATGTTCAACGCTTTAAACTTCCATAACACTTTATTTACGGGCTTTTTTAAATACTATGGTAATTAAGCACACCGTAAACAATAGGTAATAAAATTAACGTATTTGATAGCTGTCATATTAACAACATGGCTGCCATAACCTAAAAAAAATCGAGCATCCTTATTGAAAGGCCTATATAATAAAAAGAAAACTTTTTCTGAAACTCTGAAACGTCAGATTTACCATGCAAAATCAAAATCAAGCCAATAATGACGAAACGAATTATTCAATATAAATCAACAGGTATCAAAACAAATACTTGAAATAACACAATGGTGGTTTAATTATTGGAACAATTAGCACTGTGTAAAGTGCGTCATTAGTCAAATATAATTATTTTGATGCACAACTTTCACGGAACCCTTCCTGCTTGTCAAGCTCATTAATGTATGTCATAATTGCAAGATAATATAATATTCTACAGTGTCGTTAACGCGTTGGGTTCCAGGCTCTCGTTTTCATATGACAAGCTTACTTTGCGATGAGTCCTGGAAACGGTGTCAAAAGGAGAAGAATATGCTCATTTAAAATATTTTTGTTTATTTAGAAAACAATACATGTTATTCATTGCATTAGAGCTGACGCTACTGCACCATGCATTAGACTAATATATACAAAAACATAAAAAAGAATATTAAGCAGAGAGCACCAAGTTCACTGCTGAAAATGTCTAAATATATATAACCATGACTGCACCGATGTGAAGCATATGTATTCCGAATAAAGTTTGTCTCAACATACTTTTCTTACGAAAAATGGTCAGTTTTTCAACCTCCATTTTTCAAAGAGATTAAGAATAAAAAAGATAGGATTTAGACAGCTAAGTATCGTTGTTGGATGAGACGGATGTCTAGCAGAGGATTTCAGGCAATTTGTACATGCACGTTTCTGAATAGAAATCAATAATTCAATTGAAAAATGAAATTCCTGACTGGTAGTCGAGCTCGTACGTCTCACAACCGAAGCCGATGCCGTTAACAATCGACAACGTTAAAACGTTCTTTTGAAGCATTTAATATCATTTTTTAATTTGTAAAGTGGTGACAGTAATTATTACATAAATTACAATCTTCTCACAACCATTTTGTACATATCAATAAATAGTTTACTGACTACAGTCAAAAGTTGCAAGCAGTAATATAATACATAAGCTTACTAAATTATGAGAACTTAATGTCTCACATAATTAACTTCCTGTTTCTATTTAATTTGGCAGAAGGTATATGCTTATTCAGGCTAGCTACTTCCGTGTATTTGTCTATTTATTATACTTTCAATACTTTCCTTTTTAAATTCAAGTATAATAATTAAACAAAATCATAATTATTGCAATATTCTTGGAATGAAAATATTTTAAAAGTAATATTGCCCTTCCAAGGAAGAAGGAAATAACTTGCAACTTTTTTGAAATTAAACTATTTGCTATATATTTTTGAAAGCTTTATATCGCCTTTTTAAGCTGTGTTTTTAAATCAGTGAATAATTGCTACTTTTAAGGAGAGAAAAAAGACTGAACATGTATTGTGTGAATTAGAACAACTGCCGATGGTTTCGGCGGTAACTTTGTGGAAGTTTATTTTAATATAAAATTTAAAATAACTTTGATTATTCCACGTATTGTGCTACTAACTAAGTCCGAAGATGCCTCTGAAAGAGACGAAACACGTGTCACAGTTAGTAGCACAATACGTGGAATAATCAAAGTTATTTTAAATTTCATATTAGAAATACTTCGTTTAGTTACCACTACTTTGCATATATTCGAAGTATTTTTTTTGAAGAACATCCTTTTGGCGGTCTGTGCATTTTTTTTTGTGAACCTTACCTCATATTTAACTCAGAATCACCAAATTGTTACTTACGCCCCTTTGGCTTGGTATGGACGATATGGTGCTCACTTTTACAGCAATATAGTAACTAATATACTTAATCTTCTAATAGTATAAGATTTTTTTAGCAAAAGAGACAGCAAGTTTAATTTTCCAAGCATTAGGGTAGTCTTATTGCTTGTTTATAAATAAATTAGTTCATTTTCACATCAACCGCTTTTTATAAATTCTAAATATTAAACATCAAAATGTCCGGTCCATGGCGCAGTGTCAAAGTCGTTGACTTGCATTCTGGACCACCCGGGTTCGATTCCCGGTACGAGCGGATTTTTTCAGTCGATAAATCTGTTCAGCGGCATGGGTGTTTATGTTGTTGAAAATCCCTTCCCACCTTTCCAATCCCAAAGAGCGACGCACAGTGACAGCAGTTAGCTAATGACTAGTCCTGTCCTAGTCCTCGTATCCTTTCCATCCCTACTCTCTTCGAAAAAGAGAGGTTGAGCAACAGAGTATCAAGAAGTTCTCGTAGAAAAACATATCTTGAGATAAACTCCGTGGGGAGTCCATATGCACCAAGTTGGGAGCAGACATGGTTAAAAAATCGTTTTATTCAAATAAAGAAGATAAAATTTTATCCTGGCAATATTAGATTTATACTGATAGAAATCTGTCAAAAATGCGTACTGCAAGAAATAACAATATATTGCAAATATTATGCGCTTTGTTTTACGGTACTAAAGCCCATTCGCAAAGCTATAAATCTTAAATGATTGAAGGAAGAAAACCATCGCGTGACGACGTGAAGGCTTTACTTCTGTTGTAAAAGCCTCCTGAGTTAATAAAACGAATTTAAACTTAAAGTCAAGTAAGTTATTTTAATTGTGTTTACCGAGAGAAACCCATACGTACCAAAAAACAAATAAAAATATTTATATCGACTATAAATCATTTTACATTAATTGTAATGATATAAAACTTACTTGAACTTGTCACGCTCAGAGTAATGATCCTGTTTACACTAATTGCAAGCAGCAACTTGAGCTTTGGACTTTTCCATTAGTTTTGTCGCTTACTACCCGGGTTTCGCTTTTCGTCATTTGCCTCATGCATATCAAGTGCAAGAATGTACTTGAACAGACGCGGAGTACACTGTTTGTATCGTTTATATACAAAAATAAAAGTAGATCACTGAGCTTAATTGCTATAACGCAAACTATATGAATTAGCGAAAATTTGATGTAAATGAGATTCAATGAATTATGTGGGTTAGTTTATAATTAAGTGCACGAATGAATTTGGACTTACAGTTCAAGCTCAAGTCTTTGAACAATTCAAATTTTGTATTCAAATTCCATATAGCACCTTCAGTCGAAATTCTCAATTATATCAGTGACATGTTGGCTAGTGAATTAAATATATTCTCCTTAATCGAAGAAATCAATACGATGACAAAAAATGCTGTTTACTCATAGAGCTCTTAATTCAGTGACGGCTAGTGACGGGGTGTTGGGGGGTGCAATGGAAGATTCAACCATTTTTGCAAGAGTTCTTTCCTATTCATAGGATTTTAAAACACTTTTATAGCATGGACTTTCAATTCAGATGTTCGCAATACCAACTGTTTCTCTTCCGTAGTACGGAAAAATAGTTGAATCTTCCTTTTGCACCCCCCAGCACCCCGCCACCAGCCGTCACTGGCTCTTATGTCGAGTCTAGCTAGACTCTTATAGGTAACGCGCAACTCCTTTATCGAGTCCTACTCGACATTGTAAAACTTGGTTGGATCTATCCTAGTTTCAAAAAAATATTGGATTGTGCGCCTCAGTTAAAGTTTGTAACATGTCATAAAGTGGTATATTTTTCGGTATTTCGTTTTATCATGATAATGAATACTCAAATACTGTGCAATCATGTAGAATTAAAATACATTGTTATTTTTCTTACCGTATTATACATAAACCCGTTTTATGGTGTAAAATATCCTCTCTTTCCATAAACCCACAACCTTAATCGAATCTGCCTTTACGACCCTGCTATTAATTACAATCCAGTTGTAATAATCACAATAACAATAAAAAATGAAATAATTGCGTGCATTTGTGCATGCATTTCTTAACTATTAAAGTGTACCATTTAATGTTTCAAGTAACAGTGTGTGCAACTACTATGCAAGGTAAAGAGTCACTTTAAGGGTGTGTTCACTGTCAATGCTTGGTGGAAAGACATTATAATAAAAATAATAAAACATTTTTAGTACTTTTTCCACATAATTGAACCCAGACCCAGCTGATGGCCAAGGTATCATTAGACTAAAGAGGCCAAATCGATTTGGAAAACCGTATTCATATATCTATAATCAATAAGTCTGCACTTAATAAAAGTCAATAAAATATAAACAACTTCATAATATACGCACAGTTTTTGATAAATTATAAATCAACGGGCCACTAAACTATAACTGAAGCAAAAATCATTGGAACTAATTCAAACATGGCCTGGTTGATAGCCATTTTGGTTTACGCCATCGTCAGAATTATGTTTAAACATTCATTTACTTTTAAGGTGTTCACTGTCAATACTTGGTGGAAAGGCATTATAGTAAAAATAATAATACATTTTTAGTACTTTTTCCACATAAAATTTATTTTATCAGGACCGGTTTCGCTCATGGCGAGCATTGTCAACTGATATAAATTTGATGTGGAATAAGTAAAAAATGTGTTATTATTTTTACTACACGGTTATGTTATATTGTCTGAAAAAAATGTTTTAAAAAATACTGTATTTGTGAATTGAGAAACTTGACATGTGCAAGCGCGACTTGCCGTTGCATTTGAGCGGGAATGCAAAATCATATTCCATATCCGCGGGTAGTCCCCTCGGGTTAATTGCATAATCCAATATGTACACTGTTTGTTCCCCGTCGGTAAAAGCGGAATCTGCCCCGCATGGGGTGCCCTCGGTGCCCACCCCCTGCCGATAGAAACATCGCTTCTTTGCGGTACCGTTAGCGAAACCGCGAAGATATTTGGTGAAGATATATCAACACTTTTTCATAGGAATCAACTATTGATTGAGTAAAATATACATGTTTGGTTCATTGTGGGTATCCGTTCCTGTAGCTAAGTGGCCGCTTGGGATTTCAACTATTCGTCATTACCAACTATTCGAATATCGACTAGAGACTCAAATTTCTCGACATTTCAACTACTCGAGTATCGAGTAGTAAAAGAAAAAATACTCGAGTATGCTCGAGTAGTTTCAGATATACCAAAATATATATAATTAACTCAAATTTGTGTATAAAAAATAAGCTTATTTTATTTAATCAATACATTTATTTCAATTAATGAAACATATATCAAATATAATAGAAAATTAAACGTCTCAAATTTTAATTTGGTTCAATGTTTTGTTTTTCAATCACGCAGTAGATAAAACTCTCTGTTGCTGAGGACGTTGGTTTAAAAATTAGCAATGAATTATATTGTGCATTCTAGTTTTCTGTCTGCTGAAAAAAAAATTGGAAATTATCTTCATTTATAGAATACGAGTATTACTCGAGTATACTCGAGTATCAAGTACTCGATACTCGAATTGGAGTCTCTAGTTGAGACGCTTTGTTAAAAATCGATGTATTATAAACAAACAACGGACATGATATATAACATTTATAATAAAAACGCTTGAATATGAATGTTACTTTCATTGATGGGTTCAATCAAGAGAGGTCATCGGGTCAATTGAAGCCTATTACTAAGATTTACATTAAAATATGATTTATCTTAACATCGTAGTGGTTTTGAATATAATGCAGACGTTTAAGGAGTACGGAGCCACTGGATCGGTGATCGTCACCCGCTGTGAAGGTGTTTGTAGCCTTGACTGCAAAACATGAATAATTTTATAGCATCTACGTTAGACTTGAGTTAAAATCAGGGCTTTGGAGTCGTTAAAAAACACGACTCCGGCTCCAGCATTGACCAAAAACACTACTCCAACTCCGACTATGACTAAATAAAGCTTAATTTCGTCACGTTTTTTAACGACCTTTCCCATTTATATAATCAGGAGGTAATTTTCAAAAGTGGACAATTCCAAAATATTTTTTTTCAACTGCCAGTTTTAGATTAAACTTTTGAGACTTTTTTTATTCACATGGAAAAGTTTGAATGTTTACACATTATCCGTAATTCTTTAGCTGAAAACATATTTTTAAAATATTGATAGTAAACACAAATTTATGAGGAAAAAGTAATGAAAATATCTCACATTCTCAGTTTTTCAACAAATGGATTTATCCACTTTTGAAAATTACCTCCTGAAATATTCAATTCAATACCAACCAAACAATCCGGCCAAAAGCCAAATTTCATATATTACATATATGCTTAAATAAAAAGTTTCAAAATTTCCGAATCCGAGTACGACTCCAGCCAAAACGCCACGACAACTCCGACTCCGACTCCACAGCCCTGGTTAAAATGCTTACTTTATTCAGCAAAAACAACAGATTCAATCGATCATGAATCAATGAGTCATTCCTATACTGAAAGATTATTGGAACACGGAATTAAGCGATGAATCATTGAACATACGAGTGCATCATCACGATGACAAATTAATATTATGACATATCATGTCAATGACATATAAACAAAATCATTGTAATTTAAAATTTGAATCGTTTGAATTTTGTACTTTTCCATGAGTTTTGTCGCCAATGGTCCGAGTTTTGCATTTCGGCATCTTCAAGAATTTCAAGTGCACGAATGAAAATATAGAAGTAAATGTATGTTGAAACACAGTTCTGACGACAGAGTAAGCCCAAATAGCTTCTAACCATGTATTACATAATTTTTGTAGAACTTAAATACATTGATATTTTTTCGCCGTCTTATAATGGAGCTCTACCAAGCAAATGTCAATTCGATCAGAAAAGGGGTTTTTTTGTTGATATAAATAAAACATTGACTTCAAATGTTTTTACTGTACCTTCTTGGTTTTCCTATATATTATTTATTTTAACGGGGACTTGGGCTTCTCGTACCTTCTTGGTGGTAATACTGGTAAGGAATCTTCTTACATATAAAACCGAAACGGCGTATGTATGTCTGTGGGTCAGTAATTTCCTTTTGCATTGTTAGTCATTAAGTTGCCATAAAAACGAATATGAAAGAAAATATGTTTGAATTTTTATCGGCGAAGACATTTAGTCAATATGTAATAAATTAGTCTTCTACTGAAATTTTCCCGGCTTTTATCAATATAATAATGTTTATTATTTACGTGAAGGTATTATTTGACATTTATTTGACAGCAAATTAGATTTTTTCCTTGAATTTGGACATTTTAATGGGCGAGAATGGGGCTGTCATCAAATTAAATAAAGTTTGTGATTTTATTTTGACTCTATTTTGGATGTTAGATTTTGTGATATAATTATGTCGAATGATATAACATTAAATAATTATTGGTCGCTTAGTCCGAGCGACGCCGGGTAGCAATACTAGTTATTTTATATAACCAAAACATTATAAATTTTAAGTACTACGTTAGAATTGCCAACCGAGTGGGCTGTTGAAAATGCTCGCGATGTTGAACCGTTTAAATAAAACATCGAGTTGAACATTCTTACAATGACACAATAAATCGTACTGTATATTTTATATTTTTTTTATTTTAATTAAGTCAACGCTCTCCTCTCTTGATTTAAGCTGAACGTCATAATCATTCGTAGATATTCTCTGACAGTTTAGCACTTAAAGCGCCATCTACAACCTTGCCCACAGCTTTCGGTCAGAGCAAATCCCTAAAATACCTTGAATACCATAATGCGATGAAAGGATTTATTAAAATTGTATGTATTGAAAAGCGCGTTCATTGATCGATTCAGTCATTCATTAATCAGTAATGTAGGTCTTGAAGTAATCAGTAATAATTAAGAAACAATGGAAAAACCATTGAATAAAAACGGAGCATTCGCAATTTTTTTTTATCAAATATTAATCATTCATTTGCTTGAGTTACTATCAAACTGGACTCCTCCCTTTTTTAATCCATGTCTGCTCCCAGTGTGGAGTATACGGCTTCATAATGGAGAAGTGAGTTCACACGAGTACTATTGTGTATGTATTATGGTTGAATTTGTTGGAACTCACTCTTCCAGTTGACTTCTTTGCCAATTTCTCATGTAATTTTTTCTCTCTTATTTCTGTAATCCGTATTTATATTTCTATCATGGTCTTAAACTGTTTTCTGTGTCTTTTACTTTTTACTTTGAAAAGGTTTTGCAAAAAATAACTTTATGGTCGGAAAAGCTTGTATTTAACGCATTCTATCATATACAAGATTTTCAGATTTATCTACGCTTACATAATGGAGTAAGCAGTATTCCGAAGTTCATCTGCATACTTTTTTAATAAATTTATGAGATAAAGTTCTAAGATTGTCATTATCATTAGATCATTAAGATCATTATTTCTCAGTAGAATGGTTAGAGTTGTTAAAAAAAATGTTTAAATTAATTAATTTGAAGCATTATTACTACCTAAATTATTCTGAAAGATCATGTCAAACAAAGGCACCAAATCGTTACCTTACTTTGAAAAAGTTCTTACAGACATTTTTACTTAAAATTACATTTTTGTCAAAAAGGTTTTATGAACTGCATTCTAGCATACATATATGTTTACTTCCGTGTCATAAACTGTTAAATAATATAGTAAGCAGCATTTCGGAGTTCAAAATTTATTTGATAAAGTTAAGATTGTCATAATTATTTCCATCATTCCATCATTAAGGTCATTCATTCCCAAAAGAATGGCTTAAGTTGTGAAAAACTATGAATTAAGAAGTAATATGTAAACATAATTACTTTCACATTGTGAGAATTGAATTTTATCCTTTGAACTAAATAGTATGGTCAAGAGCAGTAAGAACCTTTTCAAAGTACGGTGTTAGTATATCACTCAACTAAAAGCTCATTCTTTAGCCAAGTCCAATTATGAATTGTCGATAGTGATAATTTTTATAAATAATAGTCCCAATATAGCAAAGCTTTATTAAATATTTAAAACACAGCCTGTCATTATGTTAATCGTTTTATATGACAATATTTCTAAGAACGCAGTACAAAAATTCAATATCTAACTCAGAGCGTGGTCAAGAATTGTTTTTTTTTGATGTTGCTGTCTCGGCAACCATTATCAACAATAAACCGTATAATTATAGTCCCAAGTGATGGAGAATTAAAGGGCTCAATTAAACCCAAAAAGATTATATTTATTTCATAATTGTACCAATTATATTCGTATTTACGGCTTATATGAATTTGGGACATAGTGTCCTGAATTTTTAAGGGAAACAAGAGACTTAGATTAATATAGCAAATATAATATTCAACGGATTAGATGTTGAAGTGTTTACATATTTTTAGCGAGCACCCGGAATGCGTTGCAATGTCACTAAAATAAATTCTGATTATTAAAGTGCTTTTGGATACACAATATTTTTTGTTTTTTTTTTGTCTGGTGCGTATGCGATTAAATCAGAAGGTTTTCCAACGCGCGAGCGAGCCATATATTATTTGCAATGGAACTGATAGCCGTAACGCGCAGATCGCTTTCTTCTGCGTAATTTCACATTGTAAAATTGCTGAAATAATTTAAAAAAAACCTTGGCGGTCGTCCGCACCACAACACACCAAAGTTTTATCGCAATAGGATGAACGATTAGAGAGGAATACGGGATAAGCAAACAAACGTTTTAATAAACAAAATGAAACGTTTTTAGTACTTATTCCACATTTAATTTATTAGGCGTCTATCAATGCGGTCAAAAGCCAAATTTGACATATTAAATGCAAAAATAAAAAATTCAAACTTTTAAAAAAGCTCCGACTCCACTGGTTTAATGTATGAAACTGATAATTATGTTGATTTGTGTAAAGATAATAATGTTCCTACAAATTAGAAATAGCTAAAAACACAATAACAAAAATAAAATGGAAAGATTTACCAGGTAAACCCCACGTCAATATATACATTTTTTTTGGTATTGGAAACCGCAGATCTCCACGCTAAAACAAACCAATTTATATACCGATTTGTGTCAGTGAATATGTTATTTAAAAAAAGAACGCAAAAAATGGCGGCATATCCTATACGTCAAAATGACGTTTGTAGGTGGATAATGAAAAAGCGGGAACCGGGCATAGGTCCCCCGCTGGGACAGCGGCTTGTGGCTTTTGTAAAAGTGGATACTTTGCTGAATGAATCGATGTATTATTTTGTTTTTTTAATGAGCGTTTAATATGCTTTATGAATGAATATAACCAATAAGGAAAAGATTTTAAGGAAAAAAAACAAATTAGTTTCGTTTGCATATTATTAAAGAAAGGTCCAGTTTTTATTTTTAAAATAATGATAGAAATTCTTTGAATCATACAAGTCGTGAAATAGGTATATATCGAAGTTTTTTTTTAGATAATCACAATGTCACAACGCAATACAAGTTAAACCAAAAGGATGTAAGCTGCAAACACCGAATTAGTATCTAAATTAGATTTTGAATTAGACAATAGGACGGAAAGTGAAATTTACGACGAGGAAAAAGGACTTACATTAATAACGTATTTTTTTCTCCGTGGGCTTATGACTTTTCAATTTTCTACAGTCGATATGTGCATTGATAACTAGTGTTTTCAATCGAATATTCGAATATAATTTGACTATTGCTACACGTTTATTCGACTTCTTGCCAATAAACGTCTCTAATTTGATATTTTATTAATTCCAACACGAGCTGTCAGTTGAAATATAAAATTTAACCAATTTACATTTAACCGATGGTTTCATTAAATAGGTAAAGTAGTAAATTTTCTAAATCAAATTAAAATCGTTTGGATTTTGTAATTTACCATGAGTTTTGTCGTTAACGACCCAGGTTTCACCTTTAGGCATGTTCAGGCATTTCAAGCGCACGGATGTACTTGAACTGATATACAGCTCTGACATGACTGACATACATACATACAGCTCATACAGAACTGACGTACAGTTCAAGTACATCGGTGCACTTGAAATCCCTGAAAATGCTGGATTCAAATCTGATATTGAAATTCCAGTCGAAATTCTTCATTATCTCTATACAAATTTCCTAACAATGCATTCAGTGTTGCCAGTAAACATGAAGGTTAGAATATCGCTCTTTTTTTTTTTTACTTTTCCCATTTCATCCGTAGGATTCCCAGGTCAAAACAATAATTGCCATTGTTCTGTATTATTTTTGTCTGATTCAAAAGTCGGTAATATAATTAGGCTCCGAAAAACCCGTCTCCCAAAATTTGCGCTTCGCATTCCTTTGACTTGATGGGTCTTGAATCAATAACAGATATTTGCGTCCAGTTGGACCAATTGTCAGAGCTGGCTAATCAGACCTTCTGTTCTGATGACTGTTCTCTATAATCTTAGTATTATGCTTAATTTAATGATATGCCATCGGCCATGATGCTGCACGATGTAATAGAATGCCATAATTTGACTGTGTGAGTGTTTTTGTTGTATCTTTTATTATATCGACATATTGTAAACCTTTCTCACCCCTAAACAAAGTGGCGGGCGGTGATAAGAATATTAGGGAGTACATAAAAAAAATATTATATTTATACAAAAATATATCCTCAGATTCTTGAATTTTGAAAACATATCGATAGCACGGAAATTAAAAGACCGACATTGCGATGTCAAGTGCTAATCAACAAATAACAACGAAAGATAAATTATTGTTATTATACCGTCTTAATTTTGTGTTACAATGTCCACTCCCAAAATAAAGGATATGGACTCTTTACGGAGTTGATCTCAAGATTGTTTTTTCTATGAGAACTGCTTGTTACTCAGTTGCTCAACCTTTCCTTTTTGGAGCGAATATGGATTGTATACGAGGGACTAGGACAAGACTTGTGTTAAGCTAATCTCGCTATCGCTACGCGCCGCTTTTTTGGATCGGAAGCGTTGTAGGAGATTTTTTTACATCTGAAATACCCACTGCCTTCGAACAGGGACTCTCGTACGGGGACTTGACCCCGGGTTGTCCGTCACGGAAGCTTACAACGTTGACCACTGCACCACGAATCGGTGCATCAATAACGCCACCGTTACAATTAAAATTAAAAAATACATTACTGGAAAATTTAGCTTTCGTTCCATATTGTGCGTTCTTATATGTAATATGCAGCGATACCCCCCAATCTGTAAAGAAAAGTAGACAGAACAAAAACACGAGAAAAAAATCAAACTAAACTAAAGCCGGGGTTGCACGGTCTTTCTACTGCGTTACGTACAAATTACTTTGGATGGCTCGCCGCTGTCGAAAAATAAAAGCGATAGGTGGGCGTACACCATACCTTTTACTTTGAACTTTTATTTGGACGAATTTCGCTTGTGGAAAAATAAAACAGTGATTTTTTTATCTTTCAGTTGTATTTACGTAAAAACGGTTTAAAAATTAATTCATGCGAGTGGCTTGGACTGCAATTGGATTTACTTAGTGTACCTACATAGAAATCGTTTTTTATTATGTTCTCTAGAATATAAAAACTGAGATGAAATTCAAAAAAACAGCGATATTTATACAAAATTTGTCTTGCTTTTGCTTTATTAGTTTTTGTTTAAATAACGTTGTAGTTCTTATCAGTTGATGGTGCTCATGATGAGCGAAACCGGTCCTGCTCAAATAAATCTAATTTGGGATAAGCACAAAAAATTTGCTATTATTTTTAAATGAAAAAAGTTCATCAGTCTAAAAACGATTTATATTTTATTCAAATTTACGATTTGACATTTTTTGCAGACAGTTATTACGGTTGTTAGATTTTGACTGGTTATTAGGTTTATTTTCATGAAAAATATTAGTTTGTTCATAAAAAAATATTGATACAATTAAAGAGTTGGCTAACTACGAGAAAGTTCAATAAAAAATAATTTTGGAAATATATAAATATTAATAATATATTTTTAATAATTTTTTTATGAAAAGGTACCGACGCATTTTATTGCCATAAATAATTAAAAAAAAAAAACAACGGTTACATGCAAGAAAACCATTCAGAAACGAATTAGTCAAAACAACTCTTGGCATAGATTATTTTCTATGAGTTCATTATTAAATTTTTAATTATCTTTCTGGTCAATGTTACGGCATAAATCACAATAGACAATGTTTCGTTGGCTATGGTTCAGATTTTAAATTATAAAATATCGAAGTCCATAACGGCAGAGCGACCTTTTTAAACGACTTGGGTTCAATTCATCATGATCCAACGGGTCATTTGAGATCCACCTAATTTGATGCTTAGTCGCTTATAATATGAATTAAAAAAAGAACCATCTACGGTCTCAATTATTAACTAAATATTTCAACAAAAGAAGTCATTTAATATAACCTATTTTATTGTAGATAAAAAATGAATTATAATTCGTCATTGCTTGAGCATCCATTTTATTGTAGATGTCAAATGGTTCTTCACTTTATTTTCGTGAAACACATACATGTTAATTTTATTTTGTATGACAGTGTGCGTAAAAAATATTGATACATTTCGATGGTTTCGGCGGTAAATCTGTGGAAGTTCATTCTAATATAAAATTTAAAATAACTTTGATTATTCCACGTATTGTGTTACTAATTGTGACAAGTGTTTCGCCTCTGTTAGAGGGTTCCTCGGACGTAACACATTTTTTTTTCCATATCCGCTCCCTATTCGGAGAATATGGCCGTCACACGGTGCCTCCAAGATTATCTGTCTCCCGCTAACCTCCTCGCATCTTCCCATGTCATCCCGGCGGCCCTTAGCTCCCCTGAGTACAACCTATGGATGGTCATCAGAGGCCTTCCGCGGCGTTGGGATCCATCAGGTTGATAGAAGAGGCAGGCAGGATTCAGGCTCCCCTGGGCCATCCGCAGCACATGTCCAAGCCAGGTCCATCGTCGCCTTTTAATCAACTTTTAGTAACACAATACGTGGAATAAAGTTATTTTATATTAATATTGATAAATTTTACTTTAAATGTATTAACTGTCACTTCTTGTTGGAAAGGCGTTATTTCAAATAAACAGCACTTCAACATGTAATTGTATAAAGCCCAGGACTGGTTTCGCTCGTCTCAGGCATTATCGATTGAACTAATGAAACCGGTTCTGGGTTTTTAAAACTTTATGTGGAAGTAGTACTTAAGTAGTACTAACCTAACCTAATCGGCCTACCAATACTAATTACAGACCGTTTATAGATATACAGTGAATACTCGATTCTACGTTTTTCAAGGGACCGTTAAGACCAAACGATTAATGCGGGAAACGATGAATGCGGGAAAGTTTTATATATGAACTAAATGCTGGGACTATAGAAAATGAACGCACCACGTGAGAAAACGTATAATGCGAAAACGTAAGATCGGGGTTCCACTGTATATACTTACCCTTTAAAAAAAAATCTGACCATTTTCCAATAATATACTGACCAAAATTAATTATTTACTGACCGTTTATCGAATTAGATACTGACCAAATAATTAGTTGCCTACTTCTTGGGACGTTGACAAACTAATTTGCAAATGACGAAATGTTATACAATATGTTCATGCGCTAAATTTCGTCGCTCAACTATTAGCCGTGTAAAAAACGTGCCATGTGCTCAATGTAAAACGCCACCAACGTTACCAAAAGAGCCCATGTTAATTACCCGTCAGTATTTTTAATTTTACTACAGCCCGGTTCATATTATATATAATACAACAACTCATAACAAATCCGTCAAAATAAGTCGAACGCGTTTATGTCCAGCGAACGAAAAAAAACAAAAAGAGCCAAATCCCATTAATATTTTACTGGTTTAGTTATTTACTAACTGATCATCTGTAAACAAATGATTTAACTTTTTAACGACTTGTTGGTTAATGCTTTGAAAAATTGCTAACCTATCCATCGGCGAGAGAAATGATCGTTTTAAATAAAACAAGAAATGCTCAAACCGGACATGGCCGTTTTTGTACAATACATTATTCATTTACACAACTCTTGATACTTAGTATGTTGATTGATTTATAACGCAGGCTCTCAACCTTTTTCGCCAGCTTTTGACCCGCGACCCCCAAGACCAAATTGAAAAAGGCATTTTTCATAAGGTAGTCAAAAAAATCAGCGAAAATGCACTACAGCGGATAATTCTTTAGTTGACTGTATAAGTTGGTGACTCAACAGAAAACCCGTCGCCCGTGATATATAATTTTACCTGAATGTAAGACTTTAGTTTTAGAATGTTATTTGAATGTAAATTTATTTTATCTAAGTTGGCTAACAACCAGTCGTCGTAATTTCACCTGTCTATATTACTTTCCATGGTATGAAATGTTGTGCAAATTATATTTTTTTCCAATTATTCAATTCATTTTTTTTAACATAATCGTTATATTAGATCAGGGGTCAACAGACTTTTTGAGAAAAACGGGCCGGATTGAAATTTTTAAAAACTTGGCGGGCCGGATGACAAATAAATTCGTATTTTAATCTTATTAGAATATTAATTTATGTGTTTTAATATAAATATATAATGTAATTTATATTGGATTTTATAATGGAAACTATTAATTAAATTTAATGGTTTCATACGTTGTCGTATCTTATAGGTTCAACAATTGATGAATTGATATAAATAGTTGTGAATTTACAACCAAATCATGAAATTAAAAAAAATATATATATTTTCAAAAATTGAGAATTTTAGGAAGGCCGGATGAAAATCTTTGGCGGGCCGTTGTTTGGTGAACTTCGAATTAGCTGATGATTCGTAGGAGCTTTACCAGCGTTAGTTGAATCACGACAAAAGACAGCTTAATTCAACGTTCTTGTGTCAGTCTATCTCTATCTATTCTCAAATTATACGACCATTTTAACCGCTTTTGAGTCATTTAATATTGGTCATACTGTATAACGAAAAACAAATGTAGATATTTTATGCCTATGTTTGAACAATAACCAATCGATACGACAGTGTGGCTTTATTAAATAAATCGATGGCTTCAGATATTGTTTATTTATTACCCCCTTCGATACTTAAATAATAACCGCTTCTATGATTCGCCCACGATACTGTTCGGAATTTAAATTATTCCAGACCATGTTCCAAATTCAAAATTTGTATTTAAATCATCAGTGTTTTGTTTTACGGACGAATCTGTTTTTTTGGCGTGTTAAGTTGGTAGCCTTTTTCGGTCTTAACCCTTCTGAACATGTGTATCTCTTCGAACAATTCAGGGTCTCGAAATGAAATATTAATCACCAACTGAAAAAATAAATCAATAAATTGTTCATTACTAAATGACATTCAAGGTTAATTCTTTCGATAAATACAGCGGTAATTTTATGGAAGTTCATTTGAATACTAATTTAAAATAACTTTGATTATTCCATGGATTGTGTAACACATTGTGATACGTGCTTTGTCGTATTACGTAAGCAAACTTTGCGATAGTAAAGTCCGAAAATGCCTCTGAAGCAGGCGAAACACGCGTCACAATCAGTAGCACGTGGAATAATCAAAGTTGTTTTGAATTTTAGATTTCAATGTGCTTGCAAATAATACCCTCAATAGTATTTTTTTGTTGATAGCTATACTTGAAGCCAAAATAGCTATCTAGCTACCGAGTAAATTCAATCGATAGCTGGATAAGATACTATATTTCCTAAATATGTTCTCATAGTTTTTCGCTATGTATTTTGATAATGCACGATATGAGCAAAACCGGTCCTGATCTAATGAATTCAATTTGGAATGAGCACTAAAAATGTGTTTTTATTTTTATTATAATGCCATTCTATCAAGTATTGAATGTAAAATATGTTCTTAAAGTTTTTCGCAATATATTTTGTGTATTGGACGGCGAGTTTTGAAAACAGACGGTCCGAGTAACACAAAAATAACCCCATGTTTCGAGAATGGGTAGCGCAATTACGGTGGTATGAAGGAATTCAACGTATGTCAGATTGGGCGTATGCGATCTATATATTATTATTTATTTTTAATAACAATATTTAAAATTTGAATATTGGAGATTTACGAGATCCTGGTCGAATAATACAAATTCCTAGGCAATAAAATTGATGGCCTCAAATTGGTCGGTGGAAACGTTATGTCTTTCGTCATAGATCAATCAATCTCTAATTAAATAATTATAACTGAAATGAGCTCGATTGGTTACTGAATATTGATGTATATTTTTATTTAATTTGTGAATAGTGGTAAATTAAAGTTATTTAATATAAACTGCAGGTCTTAAGAAATAGTTTGCGAAAGTTGTTTAGCAACTAAATTTTCATGAATTTAACGGCTAAATAAGTCATAGTAAACATCTTCAACAGTGATGCAGAACCTGCGGCCTGAAATGACATTTCATCTGAATCAATATGACAAATATCAATCACCTCATTTTCTTCTGAGCTTTTCACGGAATAAGAAAGAACAATATAAAATAATAAAATTTGTGACTCTTGAAATCGGAAAACTGATAAGCTGGCCCGGCCCTTCTGCCAAAAAGGTTGTGCATCACTGATTAAGAGTCATTTATAAATCTATTGAAAAAGTATTTTAATACGTAACGAATATTTTATGTTTTACATTCTACAATTATTATCTCAAGCCTCTATTTTTGAAAAATATTGTTTAGATGCTTTGGTCAGCAAACTTGCGATAGTTAGTCTGATGCTTTTAAAAGAGGTGAAACACGTGTCATTTTTGGAATAAACAATAAATTTTATATCAATAACTATTAACAGTTATTGTCCCAGTAAAAATGACGGCGTAATTTACTTTGATTACAGATAATGACATCTGTGTTATTTCACAATTATTTATTTTAAATAAAATCATTCTTATTTCTGTCTAATACGGCATGCTTAATTTATTCATGAATTTCCAAACATCATGATGACATTACATATAATTATGCTTTCATACATGATTGAACTAACTATTAATAACTATGCAGATATGCATTATATTATATGTTATCGGTGCACTATTAACTATAAATAAGATTAAGAAAAATATATAATTAATCACTGACCGTTACAACCGAGCGCACTTTCCAATATAATAATTATTGCAGTTATGAACACGCTTCCATATTATTCCAAATTCAAAAAAATGTTTCATCAAAAAAAAAACTAATGCATTATTTGCCTCGTTACAATTCTTCAATTCGTCACACTCCGATCGATTAACGAATGCGCTAATGCATTTACGATGCGATGGGAATGTATCAAAAATGGTATTCACAATCCGATGATTTATTATTATGAATAACGAAACGCATTTGTTTGGCGTTATATTTAAGCTCTGGCGAATTATATAATTACACTCACAATTTTTACATTCCAAAGTTTTTTGTTAGGGAAAATATATTTAAATTTGAATGAGGGTTTTATTAACATTTAAGTGGTATTGCAGTGTTGCAATTTATTTACTTGTGTTTATACATGAGTTCCATGACAAAACAGAACATGACTTTTCAGAATATGATAAAACAGAACATGACAAAAAACCTAACCTAACCTGTTTTATCATATTCTGAAAAGGCATGTTCTGTTTTGTCCGGTTACCTTATCACGATTCGCAAATTTAAGTTTCAAGGGACTTTTTGAGTTGTTCACTTTGATAATTTGAAATTT
This sequence comes from Himalopsyche kuldschensis, assembly GCA_028554975.1. Lineage (NCBI taxonomy): Eukaryota > Metazoa > Arthropoda > Insecta > Trichoptera > Rhyacophilidae > Himalopsyche > Himalopsyche kuldschensis. The sequence continues at coordinate 3,550,268 of JAHFWI010000025.1, forward strand.
AAAGACCGCCAACTTTTTTTGCTTTTTGAGCTCGATAGTATTTTTTGTGTTTATTTATCCATTTTATCCTTTTAAATTCCCAGTTTTATTATTTTTTTTAATTCATTTTCCAAACAAACATAAATTTGTGTAAAAGGGCATGTAATTAATTGGCTAGGCTTACAACTTCATCCGTCTATCGTTTCTTGTATGAAACCAAGCCTAACCTAATATTCACAAAACATTTACAGTTAATACTTTCGATGGATTCGGCGGTAACTTTGAACCTTATTTTTATATAAAATATTAAAAACACGTGGATTATTCCACGTAGTGTGTAATTCTTCGTGATGCGCTTGTTAGTCTGAGGACGCTTCTGAAAGAGACGAAACACATGTCTCAAATAGTTACACAAAACGTGGAATAGTCTAAGTTATTTAATTTTTTTTATTGTGGTACTGTTAATTTAAAACGGTATAACTGAAAAATTAGTCAAAATTAAAACATTTTTTAAAAAGTATTTGTAATTATAATAAAGCTTACGTACTTAGCAAACTCACGTTTTAATAGATTCTTTTTTAACACGCTTAGCTAAAAAAAAAATAGAAACATATTGCTATCTTACTTTGAAATTAAATCTTTTCATCTTTATGTCGCATAAATTCTAATAAAAGAAAATAAAATAACAAAAAAAACAATACATAAATTTTCAATAGTATGCCCGAAGATGCATCTGAAATAGACGAAACACGTGTCACAAATAGTGACACAATACGTGGAATATTCAAGGCTATTTTCAATTTTATATTAATTAATGAAATGTCAGTGACACATTGCAATTTTTTAGTTCAATGAATCGGCTCGAATACCGCGGGTTCTCGATGGCTATCTCAAAGGGTAGAAAGAGATGATCTATAGGTGTCTCAGAACCATGATCTACCGCTCGCAAAGACCTGTCTTATGCAGTCAACTGTTTAAAATTTATGCCCCCGCTTCTAATTAATATTTTTCGTTACCTGTTTTAGAGTGCGCATAAAAAAAAATGAGAATATTTTCAATCGCTGTCCGATTTTGATAAATAACTATTTGGCCGGATATGTGCACCGTTTAATATTTAAATTTAAAAAATAATATTTTCATCAAGCCAGTTCGATTTTATAAGATTTAAAAAAATGCCTTTTTAATTCAGACTTCTATAAAGTTCATTCCAATTAAAATAATCTTCCTCAACTTTTCCCATATCCGTTCACTATTCGGAGCATTTAATTTAATCCAAGATTCTCTGACACCAGCCAACCTTCTTGCTTCTTCCCATCATCATCATCCCGTCGTCCCGTAGCTCCGCTGAATATTCGATGAGAGAACCCGATCCTGATCTTTATCAGAATATATGTGGGAGTAGTAACGAAAATGTGTTTATTTATTTTAAATATACTGATTAGATTATATTATACTTTTATACATATTTATCTAAAATATAAAACTTTTAAAACTGTACACATGATTTCAGTTGAAAATACTCGCGATGAGCGAAACCGGTCCAGATACTAGTCAATGCATTGTGAAATAAGTACAAAGAATGTTTTATTAATCACTTTTAAGGTGTTCACTGTCAATACTTGGTGGAAAGGCATTATAATAAAAATAATAACACATTTTTTAGTACTTTTTCCACATCTGATTGTCTGTTTTGTCTGTATTTTATGTTTTTATTTACGTGAAGGTATTGTTTGACATTTCTTTGACAGCAAATTAGATTTTTTCCTTGAATTTGGACATTTTAATGGGCGAGAATGGTGCTGTCAATATATGAAAGGGGCTGTGAAATGTCAATGCCAGTCTGAAATGTTCATTTTAATTCCATTTTAATTGACCTAAACTTTTGAATTTTGAAAAAAGTTGTTTCAACTTGGCCCGTCTGAATTTACGCGCCGAGCTGAACATAACCCCAAACTGGTCCGAGCGAAGCCGGGCTCGATTACTAGTTTTATATAAAAATAAGCTTCAAAGTTACCGCCGAATCCATCGAAAGTATTAACTGTAAATGTTTTGTGAATATTAGGTTAGGCTAGGTTTCATACAAGAAACGATAGACGAATGAAGTTGTAAGCCTAGCCAATTAATAACATGCGTATCGTGTATAATGTTTTATTATTGACAGTCAACACCTTAAAAGATGGTATTCATATTATTTATGAGTTTTTAATAACGTTTGTGTATATATTAAGAAGAATTTATTCATTATTTGCCAATGCGCCCGATTTCAGAATTTTATGATACGAACAATTATTTATTCTTCCGATAAGTTTAAAAAAATTCATAATGTTAATAGTCCATGATTGAAAAAAATGAACAATTCCTCTTTCAAACATATCCTATTAAGGTTAAATATATTTTTCGGATATTTCAAATCGATCAAAACACCAATTAGATCAATAAAATTTATTGCCGTTTTCCCAAAAGTAAAAGATTACGAACAAAACATTAAAGCGAAAACAACTAATTCTCAGAGAAAAAATCTCACAGCCCGCCCGTCATATTTTGATGGTGTAATAATTTATGGGGTCCAGTCGAGGTATATATTGTATGACTTATGGACCTTGATTGCTTTTTAATTCGGCGTACAGGGTTATCGAAATCACCAAAAGGAGCTTGAGTTAGGGATGCGGGGCTGTTTTCGGGACACGTGGGACTATCACCGCGTTCTTAGGTCCAGGCTTTTTTGTTTAAAACGCAATAAATTGAAATATATTTGACGTTGCGAGAATTTTGTATTTATTTGTCGCAGTAAAATTTATAGCCATTGCAAAAACAAATTAATATTGTATACACTATGTAACCATAGACAACAGGTGTTTTAACTGACACTCGATATATCCTGTGATTTGGCCAATAAAATATAATACTATCAATACGGTATGCATTGTGTAACCATATACATCGTGTGTTTTGAGTAATATCGTTATATCCTGTGATTCAGTCAGTAAAAAAATGACAATACATACAAATATTGCATGCACCATGTAACCATAGACAACGAAAGTTTTAAGTAACACTCGATATATTATCCTGTGATTCGGTCATTAAAAAAATGACAATACTTATAATGCATGCACAGTATAACCATAGGCAACGGGTGTTTTATGTAACACTCGATATATTCGTCGAGTAGGACATAAAAAATATAAAAATATGTAATCTATATATATAAAAATGAATGTCTGTATGTATGTCCGCTATGGACTACTAAGCCGCTCGACCGATCGATGTGAAACTTTACAAATTTATTGATTATTTCCCCCAACCTCCCCCCCCACAATTTTTTTTTTTAAACTTGAAGAATTTTTCAAGTTCACTCCTTCAAAGGTTTTTGGCATACCCCCCCATACGCCCCCCAAACCTCAACCCGCCAAACAACCCCCCTCCCCTCCAAAAATTGATATCGATTTTTTACAAATTTCTCGAGTACACTTCCGCGAAACTTTCTCGCGTACACCGCCTCCCCCAACCCCCACCCAATCACCAGTGACGGCTGGTGACGGGGTGTTGGGGGGTGAAAAGGAAGATTCAACTATTTTTGCAAGAGTTCTTTCCTATTCATTGGATTTTAAAACACTTCTATAGCATGGACTTTCAATTCAGATGTTCGCAATACCAACTGTTTCTCTTCCGTAGTACGGAAAAATAGTAGAATCTTCCTTATGCACCCCCCAGCACCCCGTCACCAGCCGTCACTGCCAATCACCCCTACAATTGCTGGCGTAGCAACGCGCGCAGGGTACAGCTAGTAACATATAAAAAGGTGATGCTTATTAACTAATCTTAATAATCAAATTTACTTAAAAAAATACATTAAAATTAACTTCCACGAAGTTACCACCTATGATATAAAATGTTCAAGACCTCTAATGCTCGCCATGAGCGAAACCGGTCCTGATGAAATAAATCTCATGTGGAAAAAGTACTAAAAATGTTTTATTATTTTTATTATAATGCCTTTCCAGTATTGAACACCTTAAAAGTAATTAATTTTAAAATAAATATGATCATTTTTATCTCGATATTCACTTTTCTTCCCATGTTCGTAAGAGATCAATCCAAAATACTTCTTAACCTATAAATATAAATTATTCTACATTTATTTTAATAAAATTTGTTAATGACTAAACATAGTTTAATGTATTACCATTTAAAGTGAGTTTAAACGTGTTTGTATATTCATACACTAAGTTACCTTCATTACAAGAGGCCAAGTGTTTGCTGACAGACTCATTTTAGAGAGAGATATCCTTGTTGGTCAATGCCAGTGGCGTACACACATAATTATTTATAAATATTTTTTTACACAAAATAATTATTAATATGTGGGGAACTGGACAGAAACGTATATTTATCACTAACAGCAGTGATACTCTTACTGCAGTCCGGTAAAATAAGTAAATGCTTGTAGATAGAAAGCAAATATGACGATTTTTTAACACAACGAAAATTCTGTTTCTTATGCCAGACCTGTGGTTTACATGTGCGGCCACCAGAGCACTTGGCTGCGGCCACTAACAGCGTCGTAGGAAATATTGATTAAAAATAAATGTGGTTTTACAAGTTAATTTGTCAACAAATAATAAAATATTACGGACGCAATTAATACCAATAGTAAATTGATAAAACATGCTTAGGTACGAAACCAAAAAAATGGTGCGGTCACTAGACATTTCTTTAGGTCTTTAGGACCGCTTATGTTTACGATGCGGCCACAGTGCAATTTTACGTTAGAACCACTGTGCTAGAATGAGTTTTGAACTCTGAATTTAACAAAATACAAAACGTTCATAAAAAGTGGATATTCACTATTCAATATGTGTGCCATTGTCATCAATAAAGCCACGACTGGACAAATTATAAATTTATAAAATAGGTATCTATTCCGGTAGAAAATATATGACCTCGATACGAATATATTGACAAATTCTATTCCTTTAACAACAATACAATTGTGTGTATATCTCCATTTTTTATACAATAAAACGGTTCACTAGGTATCGTTTTACAGACTGAACAAGTTTGAGAAGCATCGAATTAAAGTATACTTAATGTCACAATTAACAATAATAAACTGAATTTTAAGTGAATTTACTACAGTAGAACAATATTGATCTTGTCTAGACTTGAATTGAAAGCTTATGTTCGCTAGGAGGAGTCTTAACTGCTAGTCTATTCAGTCCAATAATTTTCACTGAAGTGTTTTGCAGCAAATATTAATAGCATAAGTTATGCACCGCCACTGGGCTGACCACCTTTTCATTATTGCTATACTTGGCGCTTGCATCCTAAATTTCAATTTATTTTCGAATTTTAAAAAGTTTTCACGTCGTTCATTTTTTAAAAATTAAACGAAACTTCACTTGTTTGATTTTAAGTGCGTTTTAATTTTGGAACTATACTGATTTGATAAACATCGTGAGCATTTTTATTTTAATGGTCCAAGTAAATGACAGTACAATCGATATCTTAATTTTGTTTTAAATGCAAATTATTAATTTATATTATAAAGATACACAACGTATTTCATTGTTCAGTAAGCCTTCCTATAGCACTGAGATAGGGAACGCGCAATATAAGCCCCCACTATCGGAGACTGTGCACATTCCAATATTTAGGGCTAGATTTTTATTTAGAATAATGTAATTTCACCTAGAAAAATTCTCATTTCATAGAAAAAAGGTTTTTGATTCATGTTGTTAATATTTTTATCTAATGCCGAGAATCATATGAAGAATAATGACTGAAAAATTGTCAATAAATCCATCGCAAAAATTCTAAATAAGTGCAGCGCACGTTTACTACTCTTGGAAGAATACCATCTATAAATACTTTCGATGGCTTCGGCGGTAACTTTGCGGAAGTTCATTTTAATATAAAATTTAAAATAACTTTTTTTACTCCACATATTCAATACGTGGAATAATCGGTCATTTTTAATTTTATACCGTCAATAAAATTGTGCGTGTCACCCAAGATGTTTTGGAATTTGCCATCTCTACTTGTTTCTTGTTCTCTGTCATGTTTGTAAAGAGACGTTTAGCACCTGAAGTAATAAGTGACATCCGTTTCGTTATAAATACAGTCAGCCCTGCCATAGCAGGAGGATAGGGAGTACGCTACGCTATATAAACTTATACACCCATACAAAATATGGGGTTTGGTTTTTTCAATTGTATTTTGTGATTTGAAGCAAATCAAACATTTTTCCAATTTTCATATTTTTTGAATAAAATTATAAGTGTATAGCTTTTGTTAGTGACACGTGCCTTGTACGAAAAACCGATGCATACGCTTAAGTAAAAAGCTCTATAGAAGCGTCTGCTATAGCAGGGTTGACTGTATATAATATATATCCAAATATACAACGCATTATTTAATAGAATATAAAAGAAAATATGTTTGAATTTTTATCGGCGAAGACATTTAGTCAAAATGTAATAAATTAGTCTTCGCTAATAATAATGTTTATTATAAAATTTGACACACGTAACAATTTGGGAACGCATCAAATTAAAAAAAGATTTTATTTTAACATTTTGATTGAGAACGAATGTTAATGGTTTTTCTCGATTTCATTAAATTCTATATATGTAATAATAAAAGTTCTTCGAGTCCTTGATCCAAGGGCTAGAAAAATAATGAATGAATTTCTTTTCTCGATTTCATTAAAATACCAATTTCAACTGTCCTTTATCCAGGGCTAGAAAAAAGAACGAAACATATTATAAATAATTAAAAACAAAAAAGTGCGGAACGAAAAAACTCGGACGGGCAACATGTCAAGTAGAACGCGATGCCTAATTTAAATTTTGATTTATATGCATTGTTCCTCTTACCACCGCGAGATGGCAGCTAATGAGATATTTCTCTAACACTTTGCGTACAAGTGTATTTTAACGTAAATGGTTTGTTAACTATTACTTTATTGTTTAAACTTATCGTCGTTGAAAAAAACGTCAAAAAATGGTTTGTTAACTATTTAAAATATACCTTTGTTTGGAAACATTATCGTCGTTTATAAAAACAAGATGGGGAAAAAATAATTTCGACTGAAGGTGCTTGATGAAATTTCAATATCAAATTTGAATAGTTTGATTTTTGTAATCTTCCATGAGTTTTATCGCCAATGACCTGGATTTCACCTTTCGGCATCTTCAGGCATTTCAAGTGCACGAACGTATATATTTATCTTATATATAAAACCGAAACGGTGTATGTATGTATGTCTGTAAATCTTTGGGAATGATATAACATTAAATAATTATTGGTCGCTTAGTCCGAATTGGGTAACAATACTAGAAATACCGAAACGTAATCTTCCATGGTTTTTGGGAATGATATACCATTAAATAATTATTGGTCGCTTAGTCCGAGCGAAGCCGGGTAACAATACTAGGACAATATATAAACAATACAAACTGTTTATTACGCGTCATTTCAAGTACATTTGTGCACTTGAAATACTGAAAGGTGAAACCCGGGTCGTTAGCGATAAAATGCATGGAAATGTACAAAATTCAAACGATTCAAAGTTGATATTGAAATTCCATTAGCAATTATAAATTCTCCATGTTATTATAAATGTCAGAATAATGATGTAAGTGACTTAACAATGCCATCTTGTTGTATCGTGCAATGTGCATGTCACGTAAAATTTTATAACCGAAATTTATTTAAGTGATCGGAAAAACATTTTAAGAAAATTTGATATCTCGATTGTCGATCTAAAACCTAAGCTGCTTATTATCCAACTCCACCATTTTGTATTTTCACCTGTCATTTATTCGTTGTTTTTCAGCGGTGGTGCAATTAAATCGTTTGTAAGGGTTTTTTTTGTTTACAAACACAAAATTTTACATTCTCAAAATAATCAGTTTTTACCGTCTCCTACACAATTGACAACAACTGAGATAGCAAATCTTCTCTTTAAGCCATCGATATTACTTCTCATGTCACGAAGTGTTAACCAAAGCTAATAATAATAACGTGGTTGTTGAGTGCACGCTTATGGGGCCAGGTGTCTCTGGTCTGAAAATGGATTGCCATGAAACAAAATGAAATCAATCATACTCATAGCCGTTACCAACGTTTTGATATAAAACCTCCATAATGACTTGCGGCTAATATCATACTGTACTTTCTACACTGTGACGTTTTCCATAATTCTATCTGTCATGTTTTCTTGATATCATAATGCCGACGTATTTAACTGTCAATCTGACAATGTTTATTATTTATTGTACATATTTAATTAATTGAAAATAATAATTAATATTGGTAGTCCATGTGTAACTGTTGACTTAAAATTTGATTAAAGGTAAATAAAAAAATACTGTAAGCGGAACATTAAAAATGAAATTAAAAACTTTGTTTTTCCACTCCTTCTGTATGCATTGTAATAAATACAATTCTACCATTTTTTTGGATATCTTATTGATGGAGCTTCAAGTTCTAAGGCGCGTTGGCGTCAAAGTTCTTCCAGTCTCATTCGTCTCTAAGTTTAGTATTTTTTTCTCAAGTTGCATTCCTTTCCCATCGCTGCTGACAGGGCTGCTAACTTTTTCGTCTGTCTATAGAGCATATGTTCCCAAACTTATTTAACCCATAAAACCCCCTTTCAAACACAAAATTACACACGCCTCCCCTAGAAATTTTCTTCATGGCCCCATTTTTGCTTCTCCACTTTGGGAACCTGTGCTATATACTATAGAGGGTCATCAAGAAGAATGGCTTTTGGTCTATATAGATTCTCTGATGTATTATTTTAATTTTATTTTATATTTTCAAGCACATTAGTGCATGGTTCAAAATCAATCCCGTGCAGATCTGCTCGGGCCATGAATGTGTGGTTGTAAATTAATTAAAAGTGCGTTGTGAAAGACGGCCATGAAACATTGGCTGCATATACACAACGGGTGGTGGTGGGAAAAAGCCAACTTGCCTTCTCATCACAATTCTGCAGGCAAGGGATCGTTGGGTTACAGCGAAGACCCACTGCCTTATGAAACTTTTTATAGGTTTCACGAATGAACTTCAAATCTCTGTGTAACAGCAAACCACGCAGGAACCATGGAGACGTCACGACACACACGTCATAGTAGAATTAAAATATTTCCAGACTTATAGTTCTACGAAACAATGAATTTCCCATAGGAGTAATATTATAAAACAATATTACCAATCCAAACATAGATAAAAACTCACATTCTGTTTTATAAATAACACAAAGCAAATAAAATCGTTGAAAATAAAATGAAATTCAATTAAATTGCTGATAAAATGTAATTTAATTTTTATGAATAAACGATTGCTACAAGACTGCTACGACGGCTTAAATCTGAAGTTTTGTCAAAACGTCGTGCGTGCTGCCGGTATATTTATTATTTTCGGTTCCATGACAAAACATAACGTGACTTTTCAGAACATGTCAAAAACCTAACCTAACATCGTCATAGACATGTTCCTTTTTGTCCGGTTACCGTTATTTTCAATAAACTAAAAAAAAAAATACTTTAACCCTTTGCACTCCTTTTATAATATTTGTTGCCTTCCAGCTACTCCCCAATAGATTTGAGAAATCAATTGAAATCATATGTTTTGCGTATTTATTAGCATAGTTAAACGAAATACCGAAAACTATACCACATTATGACATGTTACTAACTGTAACTGAGGCACGCAATCCAATGAACGGTTTTTGCAATAAGGATGATTAAAAATTAATAAAAAATATTTTTCCAACAAAGTTTACAATGTCGAGCAAGGACTCGACATTGGAGTTGTAGAAGTTAAAGGTACACACCAACGGGTTATTACGACGATAATATATTGGGATTATACTCTTCGTCTAAGTAGGTCGTGTTAAATAATTTACAGCTGAGGAAGACGGGTTAATTGACTGAATTACAGCCAGATCTCGTTAAACAGCTGCAGTATAAATTATTCATTACGAGTCCAAGTCACATTTTCTTTTGTTTCCTTTTTATTTTTACTACAGTGTATGTAAAAATATTCCGTGCTGCTCTGTATTGGTTCAAGTACATAAGTGCTGTGTTAATTCGATTTTTATCTTGGCTGTGAAACAGTGGCTATATTCACATGGCCGGAGGTTTTGGGACAACCAACTTTTACACCCAAATATTTATTTATTTATAATGAAATCATCATAAATAGATATGTATAGATGATGTTCGAGCCCAATACAAGCAATCGCAATAAATATAGACAGTTAACGAGTTATAATTCATTTGAAATATCAACTTTTATCAAACGTGTTAACTTTGTTTATCACATCAACAGCTGCTTCAGAGCTGGTCTATTATAAGTTCATATTCTCTATACCAGCAGCTAACATGGCTTAAAATAATACGTAATTCCTTCTCTGTGAATGTTTTCGTAAAATTAATAACGTGTTCATCTAAGACATGTAATTTTGAAACTAATAACTTAGGAAGAGATGTTTTCGATTGCCCAAGCGAAGGGGCCGATTAAAAGTGTGTTAGTTATTGAGATAATGATTATCGAAGAGCGTCTAGAAAGGGGGGCGTCAATTCGGCTACCTTTAAAACAGCATGATCCTCGACCGTGTACCAGGCTACTGGGCTTGCGAGGAGTCCGACGCGAGCCACGGTCGTGACCTGCTACCGTCCCGGCAATGGGTGATCCAGCAACAGAATTAAACACCCCACATGTGTATTATATGTAATCAGTAAGAAGTTTTAGACAGGGTTATCGATCGGCGGTAAAAAAAAGCTTTATTTAAATTATTTTCATCTTTGAATAATATGTATATCTATCTGGTGGGTCGTGTTTATTAGAGCCAAAAATATTGAGATTAAGGAGAGTTATTTTTACAAGTATGTAATATGTCAAATTTGGCAATTGGCCGGATCGGTTGGTTCGTATATAATTGAATACATATAAATTGGAGAGGTAGGAAAAATCGTGGCCAAATTAAGCCTTTTTTAGCCGGAGTCGGAGTCATGTTTTGGGTCAATGCAGGAGTCGGAGTCGTAATTTATTTTTAACGACTTCACAGCCCTGGCTTGAACCGTGAATTCTTTGCGTACTTGAACTGACTGGTCTTGAGTGCATTCAAGTACATTCGTACAAAACTCATGGAAAAATACAAAATTAAATCGATTCAAATTTGAGGTTGAAATTCCACCAAAGCACCTTCAATCGAAATTCTAAATTATATCTTGCTTAGACTTGACAGCATTTAAAAAAATACTATATTCTTGAGAACTTTATATAAGAAAAAACTATTAAATTTATTCCAAAACCTGCCCTTTAATTGTATTATAAATACTCATATGTATATATGTTAAACATAAATACTAGCTTATGGGCTGTTCGCTCAACAACTTTTGAATTATTTGAAATTTTGGGAATGAAAGGTATTACACTTGATGAAACTGGTAACCAAAGCCATATGTGACGTAAGATGATGACGATTGAAGATGGTAAATGCAGGAGAGTGTAATCGCCAGAGAAATCATTAGGTACCATGACCGGTTTCGCTCTTATCATAATTATACGTTGAAAATTCTGTTTACCACCACGCTTCCAGCAGATATACAAATGTCACCTATATTTTAAGAATTAGAATCAATCCCACCTATAAAATATGAAGCCATACGACTAAATTGTTAATACACTAATTGACTGAATTTACATTTACTTGGTAGAACTCCATTATAACACGGTGAAAAATAACAATGGATTGTTTTCTTACTGAAATATAAATAACACTAACTTCACCCATCATTCTGTCAACTATAAGTTAAGAATTATAGTCAATTCAATCTAAAAGTAATTGCAAATCTAACGATAGGTTTTGTTTTTCGATGCTTTTCAGAAAGATGAAATACGTGTCACAGTTAGTAGGACATCAATTTTAATTTCATGTAAACTCTTGGTTCTGATTTTTACACACAACGTGTGAAATATTAATTCCGGTAAAAAATATTTAATAACGCGTTTTTGGCGATGAATAAAATTAGATTTTTTTTTATTATTTGGCATCTGTGTAGATTTTTACAGCGTAAGTTCGGTTGATGGCCCTGTAAGCCGAAATAATTCAAAACACGCGCCGAAGCCTCGCCGAATGTAAAACCTCAAAAAAAGATAATTAGGAATGTAAAATAAATTGGTGGGAGGTTCAACAATGTTGTAGAAGTTGTACGTGAATGTGCACCAGTGACGTGCGAAGTAAATACACTGACTTCGCAAATATCTGCTACAGGCCCAGTATGGCGAATATTTTTTATATTATCCATGAGTTTTTGATATTCCACAAACATGTGGCTTATTTTTGGTTGTTGTAGTCGAGTGGTTAAACTTCGGGACTCCAAATAAATACATTCATAAATGTTCTTCAATCAATTTATATGAATAAATAGAAATAGATTTCTTTGAAATAACCTACATGGAAAACTGGGAGCTTTTTCCTATTCATCTTTGTAGAAACAATCAACATATCATTGCTTTCATTGCAGGATATCTTCAAAATATGTGTTATGTTTTGTGTTAAAAACGATTCATAACGATACAGTTTTTTAATCTGTTTTTATGCATTCTTGCAACGGAAACGTCGATATGCACCCAAACCTATTTTTGTGCGATTTCAAAATAATGCGGTTTTTTTAAATTTAATTTAAAAAAAATATATATACTATTGGGACTATGTATATAAACGTTCAATGCAGAATTAACAGCGCATTGTTCACATACTGTACATGCAAAATTAAGTGTTTCACCTGTTTATTACAAATGATTGACCTTGACATGTACGTCCTTGTACATGAGATGTTCCAATATTAAGTCATATTTATTTTCTGCGATTTTGTGTTGTGTTGTTTTCCGCGGAACGCATCTACCGCACAAAAAAGGTTTAGGTCTACTAACAACATAGTAAAATCTATTTTATCTCATAATTTCAAAAGTTTTAACTCTTCCTGCCTCAAAATGAATACATAAAAAATTTCGACTTATTAATTCATTTTTTAATAAAGCGTTAAAAAAAACAAAAACCCACCACTACACTACACCAAACAAGTCGGCCACTCCTGTCTTTCATTACATATTTCGAATTTCGAATTGGCATTATAGGCCAAGATATGATTTTCAAATAATCCGGGGCACGCCTCTGAGAATAAATTACATCCTTAAAAACAGGATTCCGGTATAATTGAAGTAAAACACAAGATACTGGATCATCCATTATAAATTATGATTAAGAATATTTGAAATTCTTTATGGTTCAATGGTTTATCCGGCTGATTTCATTTGATTGAATAATTAAAAGTCCATTCAGCTTTTTTGATAATTGTAACGAGTACTAATTGCATTCCTTCTTCAGAACCGTTACAAATTTCTCGACTGAACTGTCGAGTTTCTACTAACAGGAAATATTCAGATTTTGATAATTATATATAAATAATTATATTAAAAATGAAAAAATATTTTTTTCCATTTTTAATTTCTTTTTAAATAGTTCCATAAACGCTATCGTGAGGGAATGATTTTTCCTACTAAGCCGATTTTTTCTGTACAATCCTATTTATAACGAATAAAAGAAATCGGAAATTTTTATTTACAAAAATCATCATGTTAAAAGTCAGGGATGGGCACGTATGAGAATTCAGATGGCACGCAAAACGATTTCAAGTTCAAAAAATTAAGCTTTTAAGTTCAAAAAAATAAATATCCATGAATTATTAATTTATTTTTTCTATTTTGTTATTTTTTTACTGCTTGGGGCACGCCACACAATCGAGAAATAATATTTTAGGATTTTTGGCACGTGGACATAAAAAGGTTCGCTATCCCTGTTATAAGTTAAATTAAAACACATTTCCACGGTACAACTTATACTTAATTCAAATAATATATTACTTTGAAGATGTTCTCTCTCTTTGTGTTGTTGTAATGAAATTATTATAAAAATAACACATTTTTATTAGTTAGTCCACATTGAATTTATTGAGATCAGGACCGGTTTCGCTCATCAAGAGCACTAACTGATACGAAACATAAAAATTCAGCGATATGTGTATACTTTTTAATTCTACATACATATATGCTAATAAAGTTCAGACCTGTTGATTACGTGCGGACCGATCAGTTGACAATGATCGCGATGAGCTAAACTGGTCCTGATCTTTATCAGAATGTATGTGGTAGTAGTAATAATTATCTATGATAATAACATTTTTAATGTTTGGTCTAATTTTAGCTATTATAAACTTATTTATCTCGACGCTAGTAACGAAGAAAATATTTGAAAGAAATATCTTCCCAAACTATTGATGATTATTTTGCTAACAAATTGTTTCTTTTTTCGACAGGTGTGACAAGAGGCTTCGATAGTTCCGCTGTCAAATTCGACAAAAAAAGTGACAAATTTTCCGTGTTAAATTCTACCAGAGACATCTAGCAGTACAAAATGACGTTTCGATGTGTTCCTGCTTTCCAACCGATCTCAAACGACTGCAGCGCTCCTTGGGTGAGTTACACAAACTAATTTATTTGATGGTAAAACAGATTTCAAAGCAGATATCTGCTTAACCGTATTTGGTTTGCGACTTCGATGTTGAAAAATAAGGTTTGCTTACGAGCTTTAATGAACTGCTACTAGTTGTAGTCAATAGATGGCACAATTTTATTATTAAAGAACGTGGTGATCTAAATATTTATTTAGATAAAGAATGATGTTTTTTACTACGACTTTGAGTTTATTATTGTCAACAACACACGAATCATTCTATATAGAAACGGAGATATTTATTATTTAATAATATAACTTATTTTAAAACAATTTACAAAATTGTTTATCCAGACACTATATGTAATTGAAACAATGCTTCATTTATGAATGTATAATAAAATGAGATTTTCAGTTACCTTGAATAAATATAAAATATACTCATTTATGGAATGAAATCAAAACTATCAGATTGGCGTGGGTACACATATAATTATTGAGAAAATTTGAGTTTGGTCGCAATTTAAAGACCTGGTTTCATTCCTTTTGGCATTTTTTCGAATTGAAAACATTTTTTTGTACATCTGAAATTCAAACGATTCCAATTTGATATGCAAATACTATTAAGCACCTTCAGTCGCATTTATTAACGATGCTTAAGAAATTGAAAATAAAAATATCACACAACAAATAATAAAAGTTACACTTTTGACGATTACAGATTTCAATTTAAAACATTCAGTCGTGACTTTTTGAACAATTTACATTCTACGTTCGATTGCATTTTGACGATATTTAAGAATATTTTTTCACCAAAATAAATTGATTTTGCAATGATATCATGAATATAATGCTACATGAATATTACATTACAAAATTAAGGGTCACCACGCGACCTCATTTAAACATAAAATTAACTTCAGCCACATTTTTACCACATTCTTTCAAATATATTTATTTCATAGAATTCGTTGAATATTGTATACAATGATGGATAACTACTATAATATCATGTTTTACAAACTAAAATGTTTGCCAAAATGACATATTGTATCATAGATTTCATTGTGTTCACCCCTATGTCCCCGCGCCAGAATAATGTACGTATCTAGGGCTCATGGAAGGTTCTCAACTATTGAAAAATTGCATATTTTAAATAATTATGTTTCTCGTAACGGTCGAAATGTTGTGGCTTTCTTGATGAACTTACATTACTTAATAAAGATTGCGAACAATATATATATAAAGAGTGAACTTATATTTATATCAATATATGTTTGAATGTGTGCGCAGGGCATTTTTTTATCTACATACATACATAGAGACCTTTATTTTACTTACTTATGTCTGATTAAAAATCACATTATAATTGTATGCTATACAATGACAATGATCGTCAAAACAGTGATCAAAAATATGAGACAATTACTGTAAAAAAATGAAGACCCTATAATCAAATACGTATCAGGTGTAAACTGTGACTTTTCGCTGGAAAGGCACAATTAAAATAAATAATACATCAGGACCGGTTTCGCTTATTGCAGTCATTTGACAATCCATCATTCAAAATACATACGAAAATAAAACTGTTTAATGTGGTTTATTTATAATTAAACATGATGTTATTTAATCGATTGTCAGATTTCATAAAAACCTACTAGAATGATTTTTTAATTAATAATATCCTTGCGATGTTTCAGTGGTTTATTAAAGACGGGAAAAACTCGTAAATATTTTTAACTAAGTTCGAGGGAAATTATTTTATAAACAATTAATAAATTTAGAGTGTTTCCATACATTCTAGTGTGGAAAGAAATAAGGTATAAGAAAGAAAAATATCTTAAACATTATTTCATTCTATTACTGACCATTTTGGGTAGGTATTAATAATTTATTTCTCAAAACGTGGCTCCGTTCCTTCTGTAGTTTATGGATCACTGCTCTATGCTGATACCATAGACGTCAATGTATCGCAGTTTTTCTATGAATAAAAATAGTGTTCGCTTTTCAAAAAAAAAGTTCCCGGCTCCGTAATACAGTGTCGTCACTTCCGTTCGCGATTGCGCGCCATTCAGAGCGAAGGTGTCGGGTTGCCTTTTCGCCCCACGGGTAGGTCATTTCCAAATATGCGCACTTATCAATTTTCGCAAATCGTTTTACCTACGCAGTACCTACCCACACATTATTGTACTCCCCATACACCCTCCAATACAATACATTATGGATATTCGATTTGGACGTTTCGACAGCGTTCCTTGTGAATTTAAAATGCGGGATTTTTGATATTCGAATTCAAATAAAATGGAACACGCGTATATGCATATACAACAGCGATCAAATAAATTTTGTTTTATTTTCATTGCAAATGCTTTTACTTTAAATGACATATTTTTTACTCGGTACAAAATTGCATAGTGAAATCTTATATATAAAACCGAAACGGGGGATGTATGTCTGTAATCCCCTTTTGCATTGTTGTTGCAAGTTCAAACAAACGAATTGATTTCGCTCGCGAAAGTTTCGACGGTAAATTTGTTTCGTTATCAATGTGTGTGTAGATACTCCAATTACTCGAGTATCGAGTAGTACATATATAAAACCGAAACGGCGTATGTATGTCTGTGGGTCTGTAATTCCCTTTTGCATTGTTGGTCATTAAGTTGCCATAAAAACGAATATGAAAGAAAATATGTTTGATTTTTTTTATCGGCGAAGACATTTAGTCAAAATGTAATAAATTGGTCTTCTACTGAACTTTTCCCGGCTTTTTTTAATATAATAAAGTTTTTATTTACGTGAAGGTATTATTTGACATTTCTTTGACAGCAAATTAGATTTTTTCCTTGAATTTGGACATTTTAATGGACGAGAATGGGGCTGTCAATATATGAAAGGGGCTGTGAAATGTCAATGCCAGTCTGAAATGTTCATTTTAATTGACCTAGACTTTTGAATTTTGAAAAAAGTTTTTCAACTTGGCCCGTCTGAATTTACGCGTCGAGGTGAACATAACTCCAAACTGATCCGAGCGAAGCCTGGTTCTAATACTAGTATTTGAATATAATTAACTAATAATATGTCCGCTGAGTCAAACAAATTTGTTATATGTTGTTAAGTTTCACCAAAGATCATATTTAAATGCAAATCGTTTATATTTTGTTTACTCTTTTTATACTAGTTAGTAAGAGTACGTAGTCAAGTTACAACATCGTTGGTTTCAGTTGAATACCTCATGGGTTCGATTCCCAGTAAGGGCAGTTGCAAAGAAAAATTTTTCAATGGCATTTAATTTGAACTACATATTAAAAAAATGACAAAATAGAAACTTATTTTAGTTCTGCAAAAAATATATAATACTAGTATTGCTACCCGGCGTCGCTCGGACTAAGCGACCAATAATTATTTAATGTTATATCATTCGACATAATTATATCACAAAATCTAACATCCAAAATAGAGTTTAAATAAAATCACAAACTTTATTTAATTTGATGACAGCCCTATTCTCGCCCATTAAAATGTCCAAATTCAAGGAAAAAATCTAATTTGCTGTCAAAGAAATGTCAAATAGTACCTTCACGTAAATAATAAACATTATTATATTGCAACTTGCAACAATAATGCAAAAGGGAATTACATACCCACATACATACATACGCCGTTTCGGTTTTATATATAAGATTCTGGATTACGCCCTTGTCAGAACTATGGATTCGGCGGTGACTTTTACAAAATTAAACATAACTTTGATTATTTAAGGTGTGCTTATAGTTAGTCAGAAAATGCATCTGAAAGAGGCGAAACACGTGTCATATTTAGAAAAACTTGGAATCATCAAAGATATCTTAAATTGTATATATGTTCAGCAACCGTAAGTCCGAAGATGCAACAACACATGTGTCACAATTTGCAGTGACGGCTGGTGACGGGGTGTTGGGGGGTGCAAAGGAAGATTCAACCATTTTTGCAAGAGTTCTTTCCTATTCATTGGATTTTAAAACACTTCTATAGCATGGACTTTCATTTCAGATTTTCGCAATTCCAACTGTTTCTCTTCCGTAGTACGGAAAAATAGTTGAATCTTCCTTTTGCACCCCCCAGCACCCCGTCACCAGCCGTCACTGATCACAATTAGTAACACAATACGTGGAATAATCAAAGTTATTTTAAATTTTATAGTAAACATAAACTTGGCCATACACAGTTGTGTAATGGTAAATAAATAGGTACAAGGTCTAAGCAAACTTTGCGATAGTAAGTCTGAAGATGCCTCTGAAAGAGGCGAAACACGTGTCACAATTAGTTACACAATACGTGGAATAATCAAAGTTATTTTAAATTTTATATTAGGTACAAGGTCGGTCACTGATTTATTCCCTATTTTTTTAAAATATAAAACCTCAAGTTTTATAAATTAAATCAAGACAAAAAGCGCAATTAATTAAAAAATAAACTTTTCTCATTGAAAACTTATGACTTGTACTGGAAAACCAAGTTTCAAGTAAAAAGGTAATAGGGCGGCGCCCTGGCTCATTTTCTTGTCCATTCCACCAATGACTATACGATGTACACAATGATGTCTATAACGTCTTTAATAACCTTCCACTTGACTGATAAGCTAACTCATAGTCTTGCCGCTAAAAATATCTTTCTATCTTACTTTTATTTGAAAAAGAAAGGTTAAGCAGGCAGCTATTGAAAAAAATACTTAAATTCAATAAGGAAAGCGAATATGATAAGAAACGTACCAAGTAAAAAAAAAAGTGAGGAATTTTTTTCTAAACGGGAATTTAACATGTCGATTCCACGGTGAAGTAAAGTTATTATCTGATTTATTAAGCCGTTGATTTATCGAAGTGCCGATTTAAGACAGTTTGCGTCACTCTGCCTTTAACCCGCGTCAAAAAATACTCAAACGGCTCTATATCTATTAAGACAGGCGTGATCAACTTTGCCAAGCATGGACAAGACGTCGTCCATGATTATTACTGACGTCACTAAATGGTGGACATACCCAGTGAGGCATTTGTTTGAATTTCATTGCTAGTGAGCGTTTTTAATTCATTGGTTTTTAATGACCAAAGTAACAACTTTACCAAATAATAAACAACTATTATGATTGGTGAAAATGCATTATTTTATAAAAAAGTATACAAATTACTATTTCGAAATGTTTTCAGATCAGGACCGGTTTTGCTTGTCGTGGTCAGCTGAAAATGCTCTGTGTTACTGTGTCTTGGTGAAAATCCATTATTTTAATAAATAAAACATAGTACTATTCGACATGTATTCTGAATAATATCACGACCGGTTATACTCATTTCGATCAGTTTCTCGCGGTAAGCGGACACCGGCCCTGGTCAAAATAGTTAAATTGTGACATAAGTCCATTTTTCTTATTATTATTTTTCAATACAGCGTCTTTCTACAAAGTAGTTTGACAATGAACAACTGAAAATGGTAATTTAATTACTCTCTAAAACAAGTGCGATACTTTAAATTATCTTCTCTCTCTCTTGTGGTTCTTTTTTTTAAAAGAATCAATGTAAATTATTCGCCCAGATTTTGGTCCGGTGCCTAAAGTGTGTCACGGCCCGAAACCGTGCCGCGAACGCAAGTTGACGACACTGGAGGTCCGGGGCGCGGCCACACTCGCCCATTCGAGTATGCTAAGAGCCTTACTCTCCAACTACTCTGGTACGGGTTCGACGACCCGCATCTACCATATATTATATTATCTTGCATGTGTAAGTGTGCACGGCTCACATGTGTGATTGATTGTAGGCAAGATTCAAGATTTGATTGTGTGTGTGCGTGTGTGTGTGGCGGTATATGCGCGTGGTGGTGCCGTGGCCTAGTAGCCAGCGTATGACGGCATAGGTCCCGGGATCAAGCCTCGGTGCGACGGAACAATGAGATAAATATTTGATTATATTGACAGGCGATCGGGTACTTGTCAAATTTCGATCGAAAATTTTGAACGTTGATACTAATATATAGAACGGCCATTTTGAAATCTGAATTCAATATAACAGTAGCAGTAGATTACTAAAATACAAATGGCACGTCTGTCCTCTTTAGTGTCAAGCAGTTCTCGTAAGAATAAAGTTTGTTTCGATAAGCTCCGTTATGAGTCCATATGGTCCACATCGGTTTCAGGCATTGTTTAAAAATGATGAATATAATTTTTCAATAAATATTTAATACCAGTTACATTTTATGAAATTCTCACGTGTCGGGTCCGTGGTGCTGTGTTCAACGTCGTTAGTTTCCGTAATGGACCTCACTGTTTCGTGTCCTAGAACAAGTAGCATTTTGTGATTGGAATCATGTGCGTCACAACCCCCCCCCCCACACATCCGATCCTAAAATCGAGATATAACGAGAGCGACTAGCTAACCACTAGTCCTATCCTAGCCTTATCCTTTCGATCCCTACTCTCTTCAGACTAAAGATCAGTTAAGCGAATTAGTAACAAGAAGTTTTCGTAGAAAAAAATATGTTGCGATACCTCTACTTATGATCCCTCTTAGCTGACGCAGAAATTTGCAGATCTCCGCGCACTGATCTCAGGTTAGCGCGCATTCTCACAAATTAAATGAGTATAACGACTTAATATTGCTTAAAATATATAAAAGATCACAGAATAGAAAAGCACAGTAAAAGAAAAGTTAAAACATTTATTTTTTTTAGTCAATTTACGCTCCCAATTAGAAGAATTTGGCATTGATGATTGAAAATATGCCACGAGTTTATTGGATTAACCTGCCTTTGAATTTTCCGCGCAGCAAATTCTAGCTTTATAGTGAACTATACGAAGAATTTCTTTGCTCCACACTGGGAGCGGACAAGGATGAATAGTAAAATACTCTATAACCTCTGCTTTTTTTCGATATACTATATATTTTTTAATGATTTTTTCTATATCAAAGAAATATTTCACGATTATTAAACTCTCAATGCCTTTGAATCGTGGGTGTAGAAACATACGGGCGTAACTACAAAAATGGCTGTTTTGAGTTAAATATGGCATTGTCATGCTCAAATGCAGTTCTATAAGATATAAAAATATGACACTTGTACGATGAGCGGTTTACCAGATATTGCTCGGTTTTTCTGCAAATCCGTAAGCACGCAGTTCAAAATTGGAAACTGTTTTGCCATTTATCTCAGTTCGTTGTTTTTGTAGTTTCGCCCGTATGTTCCTACACCCACGGAATGATATTCACCGTTTGTTCATCAGAAGTATTTTCTTCTTGTCGCTTTCTTCGTAATATATATCTAAATAGTAGTTTTGGACAGCTTATTAATATCTACAATGTATATTGGTTATAAACAGCAAGAAAATTCGGCACTTAACATTCTAAAAAGAGATAAATTTAGTATTATTTTTGCGGAGTGAGTTTCGAGATTTGGGACAGCCCGCCACATGTGGCTGCAACAATGGACATGGCCGGCTAGATATGTGACCCAAATATGTAGGCAATTTATTTTCGGCTGCCCAAATGGCCGTCGTATGATATGAAGTGCGGAATTTTAATTTGGCGTTTGTCAAAAGATTCGGTGGTCGCAATCTATTTCAGACATCTTCGATCGATTTATCAGCAACCGAACTCAGTAATAAATTACTATATGTACTGCAGAATAACAATTTATAATTTATTTCGCAGTGGTAAAAATTAAGACGTTCACTTGCGCCAGGGATACGAAACATTGGTCTTCGTATGATAGTTTTTTTTTTTTTTTTTGGATATCAATTTGACGGATCTTCAAGTTCTAAGGCGTGTAAGTTCCATAGTTCTTCCAGTCTCCTACATCTCTAAATGTTTTAAACTCTTGAATTTTATTTGTTGTCATTCTCTTCCCATCGCTGCCGATAGAAAGGCGCAATCGCTAAAGTGGAGAAGTCAGTTTAATATTGCGTTTTTAAATAGGGAGGGTCATCGAGAAGAATAGCTATATCGATTCTCTGATGCCTTCTCGTCATAATTCTGCTAGCAAGAAATTGTTGGGTTATCGTGAAGGCCCACAGCCTTGTGAAACTTTTTAGAGGTTTCACGAACGAATTCGCGAATAGTGGGTACACTTAAATCTCTGCGTAGCAGCGATCCACGCACGAACCAAGAAATAACTATACTTTTGAATTTTGTACTTACAACCAGGGTTTCAACCAATCTGCAGGCATTTTAATTGCAAGAATGAACCTGAACTGACGCGTAGTAAGCAGTTTGTATCGTATATACATATATATAAATAAAACTAAAACACTAAGCTTAATTGTTATAAACGTAATGAATGTTTCCAATGGAGTATCGTTAATACCAGATAATAGCATGGAAATGCCGATGAATACAATTGGTGGGCTTTATCCAACCTATTATTACAGAATTGATTTATTTCAACTGTTTGAATTTATAGTTATTGATATTTGGGTAGTTGAAAGATTAATTTGTTCATTTAAAATTGGCAAACTATTAAGCTGGGCCCTATTTATTTCCAATATTTCTTGATAAAATAATTTATGTTCGTCTGTGTTTTTATGTAACAATTTAACTTCTTCGTCTGCATTGAACGAAAGATGCAAAGAGGCGAAACCCGATTCATTAGCTACAAAACTCATGGAAGAAACCAAAATTCAAACGATTCAAATTTGATGCTGAAATTCCATCAAGAACCTTCAGTCGAAATTCTTAATTAAATAGATATCATACGGAAAGAAAAATAACAATGTATTTTAATTCTACATAAATTTATGTAGAATTAAAATACATTGTTATTTTTCTTTCCGTATTATAATGGAGTTCTACCAAGTAAATGCCTACTCAATCAATAAATAGATATCGTTAACGTCATATAAAAATATTCCAATAGTCCAAATGTATTTACCATGTAAAATACAATCACGATTTTAAATAAAATAAAATAATCACAACTATAACATCGTACTTTTATCACTGACTGTTATCGGTAAATTAATGCATTATCAAGTTAGAAGCTGTTTTGTAAATAAAAAAAAATATGGTTGTCGATTTCTGATTTCTGGTATCTGCAAATTTTATCCCGTCCAGAAACTTTTAATGAGCTTTATCTGTGTCACACATATGACAAAGCTACCTACCTATTTATCTACATTGCTAGCTACTTACTGTAATATATTCTACATGTAAATGTTACAGCAGATACATATAACATTTACTGATAAACAGTTTCTTAACTATATTATTAATAAAAGTAAATATTTTTTTAACATTTATATTTTATATGTATGTGAGGTGAGCCATTATTAAACAATTATTTTAGACCTGATGCTGATGGTGAAATAAATTCATATTAAACGCGAGAACTAACATCAGTTTAATCAGTTCAGTAAAATATCAATCAATATATAATTTAAAATAACTTTGATTATTCCACGTATTGTGTTACTGATTGTGACACGTGTTTCGCCTCTTACAGAGGCATCTTCGGACTTCCTATCACACAGTTTGCTTATGTAACAAATCAAGATTGATTCTAATATATACAATTATAAAATACACAATGGAGTTTGGGATTTTTTCCTTTTACGGGAAGCAACCCCCTCTAGAATCAAAACAAAGGAAACAAATAATAATACTACTAATGATTTAAGCAATACAAACCGGACAAACATACTTATTACAAAACAAAAAAGCCCCGATCTTATTTAATATATGTACTAAACTGTACATCGCGTGGTAAACTTGTGTTTTCATTATGATATTAAACATTCTGATCACATGCTTAAAAGTAACATTTCAATTGGCTAGCGTAATTGGGTTGTGTCAATACTCTCCAATGGCATTCAGGCGTTCAAAATGAATTCTAGTCACGTTTCTTTATTATTTAACCAATAGCTCCTGTTTTTTTGCTGACTGAGCTTTGAAAGCTGAGACTTATGTCAATCAAGCTAATTACTTGAAAGTAAACATTATTGAATTGAATTTGTGCGCTTAGTTGTTTAGCGTACAATAGATAAGTCAATTTTAAGGTGTTCACTGTCAATACTTGGTGGAATGGTTTTATAATTAAGATAATTATTCCACGTTCAATTTACAAGATCAAGACCGGCTTTGGTCCATTATATGCAATATGGTGCAATAATGAAAAATTGTTTTATCAGAATTTTTAAATAGTATTTTCATAGCCGCCTGATGATCTTATTTTTTATTTATTTACAAGAGAACAATTGTACAACAACTAGTTCTTTCTCGTTGGATCCGCGGAGCTGTGGTCGATTTCGTTGGCTTCCGTGACGTACTTCACGGGTTCAAGTCTCAGTATGAGCAGCATTTTTGGACAATACATGGGTGTTTGTGCTGTCTAAAAATTTCCTCAAATCCACCGATCCATTGATGACAGCGATTAGCCCATTACTAGTCCTGTTCTAGTTCTACTATCCCTTAGATTCTTACTTTCTGCGAAAACAGAGTTACAAGCATTTTTTGTAGAAAAACAATTCGTTGAGATAAAGTCCGTAAGGAGTCGATATGCTCCACGTCGGAAGCGGACATGGTAAAAAGTCCTTCACGTGGTGACTTACGTCACTGGTACTTAAGTGGTTTTTAGTTGCAAAGTTAGGTGAGATTCTATAAGATTCCATAAGGAAGGCAATTTTTAATACACCAAAAGCTGTGTACATATATATCGATGGCTTAAAGAGTAATGTTGTTAACTCCACTTTTGGCTGAAAATAACTTAATAATGCCATCTTGTTGTATCATGCAATGCGCATGTCCCGTAAATTTTTTATAACCTAAACGTCTTTAAGTGCATCGGAAAAACGTTTTAGTACAATTTAAAATCTCGATTGTCGTTCTAAAATCTACACTGCTAATTTTCCAATTACGCCATCTTGTATTGTCGTCTGTCATTCATTCTTTGTTTTTCAGCACTGGTACAAATAAATCGTTTGAAAGGGTTTTTTTTGATTATAACAAAAAAAATTACATTCTCAAATAGTCAGTTTATCTCCTGCACAATTGATAAAAACGGAGATAGCATATTTTCTCTTTAAGCCATCGATGTATATTATTCTAAATATTCAATACATGCATCGAAAACCAACAGTCAGCATTATTTTGGGTGACGATTGCAATCAAGTGCACATAGGTCAAAGTGTTTCAACAATGGTAAATGAACATGCGAGTTCATAATATAAAATAGACTTTATCAGAGATTGCCTTTATAGCTTGGTTATCTGATTCATCGCATTTTGAATGGTCATTTGCCAACCATATATTATAGTAGAAAGTATAGAGATACGTGGATATACAGTTGTTATTAATAGATCCAGAGTTGAGAGAGTACTTAACATTGGCCATCGATCATATTATCAACAAAGAATTATTACTGGAGTTTCTATTAATTATTTGCCGAGTAACAATGCATATAAGTTGAATTTAATATATCACTAAAGCCACTTTATTTACCAATATTTCTTTTAACTGTCAGTTCAATAAAATGCGTCCACTTGAAATGACTGAAGATGGCGAAAAGAGAAACACGTCTAAATGTCTAGAAATCTAACGTGAAATGAGTACAAAAAAATGTGTTGTTATTTTTTATCTACATATATATATTCAATTTTTTAGTTATATGTTCGTAAATATTTTAACAACTAGCGGATATCTTCTGTGTAATTTGCATTTGGCGAAAAGAGAAACACGGGTCGTTAGCGACAAAACTCACGGAAAAATACATAATTTAAACGATTTAAAATTAACGTAATATTCCACGTATTGTGTTTCTAATTGTAACACGTGTTTTGCCTCTTTCAGAGTTTTTGATAATAAATCCGACGATGCTTCATACATGAATCAGTCGCGGCGAAGCCAGATTTTTTCAATTGAAAAAGAGATCTTGGACATGGCTGTATGTAATTTTTTGTTGAGTTGTTCTCGACTGATTCATAAAACTTTCTCATCGAGTTTATCTCGTTTGACTTTAATAATTAAAAATATTTGGCGCATTGGCATTAGCTGTATATTCATTTTTTTTTTAAATACAGTGGTACCTCGAGATTCAAGTTTAATTCGTTCCGTTACCTTGCTAATATCTCAAAGCAATTTTTCCTATTGAAATTAATTGAAATGCCATTAATCCGTTCCAGCCCCCAAAATGTGGCGTTTCGAGCAGTTATAGAGCGCCATCAATATCGTTTGTTTTTTTTTATAGTAGGTCCATAGCGTTTGACAGTCGAAGTAGAATTCAATACCAACACAGATATACATATACGGATTTGCCATCAATACATTCATATGCACCCCTTCCACACATACGCAAAGCGCACACAGGCTGCTCATATTTCAAAGAAAAACTTCGCTCGCTCGACGGCTCGTATCTCAAATATCTCGTATGTTAGGGCACTCGAGGTACCACTGTATTTACTTTAAATTCTACTAAGAAGTGTTAAGGACAAATATAATAACATTAAATTAACTTAGATTTGTGTTGCTAGTATGATTACGTCTAAGCTCTTTATATTAAATGGAGTTATCAATCATTGATATTCACACAAATAACGATTTTTTACAAGAAGTATGGTATTTATGAATTTTGTCATTAATTTAATATTTGTACATGTTGTTATGTTTGATTGAATACGCTATAGTTATTGTTGAAAAGCACACACTGGTCGATAAGTCGTTAGCATAAAGGATGGATTAAAATGATTGATACGAAACACAATTCTATGAACATTATTTTAACCAACTGAGCACGCGATATATATTATGGTTTTGTTCATTATTTATATTCTCCAAAATAGAAACATAAATTATTTCTAATGAACTATTTTTTTTGAATCAGCTCCAAATGTAAAAAAAAACTTTTAGTTAACATTAAAATTCGTGCTTTTTAAGAACCTTAGCGGCTTTCTATTGATTGGCGATATTTAAAAATGATAAGTGAACTTTTCTCGCTATACAATAATTATTATTGTGAATTAAGCTAATTAAAAAATAGGTTTGTTTCTTGCCCGTGCGTTGATGTTTAATTGTGTAAAGCTGTGTTTCTACGTCTTGCGATTTATTTATTTTACGGTTCGAGTGATAATTTATCTCTCACGAAAAGTATTAAAATATCATATCGCTCCATCAGTAGAAATTGATATATTTAAAATTTTGCCAATAATATTTCAGTTGTATATTATAAGCAGTGGCGGCTGGTGACAGAGTATTAGGGAGTACAACAAAAGATTCAACTATTTTTGCAAGAGTTCTTTCATATGCATTGGATTTTAAAACACTTCTATAACATGGACTTTCAATTCAGATGTTCGCAATACCAACGGTCATATGAATTTTTGGCTGTCCGTAGTACGGAAAAATAGTTGAATCTTTTTTTGCACACCCTAATACTCTGTCGCCAGCCGCCACTGATTATAAGACAGTTATCATTATGTATAGAATTGATTGCAAAACTTTAAACACATGCAATATTATACCAAGATCGATTAATGGATCAAAACATGCTCACGTATTTCCCTCATAACTTTGACTATTGATTAAATCCGGTCCGTGGCGCAGTGGTTCGATTCCCGATAGGAACGGATTTTTTCAGTCGATAAATCTGTTCAAAGGCACGGGTGTTTGTGTTGTTAAAATCCCTTCCCACCTTTCCGATCCCAAAGAGCGACGTATAGTGACAGCGATTAGCTAATCATTAGTCTGGTCCTAGTCCTCGAATCCTTTCCATCCCTACTCTCTTCGAAAAAAGAGAGGTTGAGCAACTGAGTAACAAGCAGTTCTCGTAGAAAAACATATGTTGAGATAAACTCCGTGAGGAGTCCATATGCTCCATGTTGGGAACGGACATGGTTAAAAAAATAAATAAATTGATTAAAAGCTGACGATTCTTCGTTACGTTGAATATGTGTAACATTTGTTTACACCATGTACGCTCCCTGTGTGTAATATATGGTGCATCTCAAGAAATATTTTTTACGAGAACTGGTTTCTTCATATTCAACCAACATCTGATCTACTAGTACAAGTTGTGAAAGAAAAATAGTGACAAGGAAGAATTTGTTTCAATTGATGTCTGCCCTCAATTTACAGCAAATAGCTTCCTAATGGAAGTATCTAAACATTCTAAACATATTTTTTCACTATGGCTCGATGAGAGTAGAGATACAAAGTATATGGCTAGGACTAGACTAGCGGATATCTTTTCGCCCTCGCTATGCCCCGCTTAGAGGGCCAGATGGGTGAGAAAGAATTTTTAGACAACACTTGCAACATGATCGATACATCAGCTGAAATAATGCTGCTCGTATTGAAACTTAAGCTCGTGAAATCCGTCGCGGACGCCAACGACGTTGACCATTGCAACACGGAGTTGACAAGAAAGAACCACTAGGTAGATTACATTCCTGTTTACGTCACATTAGGGAAGAGGTGATGGAGAAACAAAATTCATACATCTTTTGAAATGAGCTACACTTACTTTAAAAGTGTTCACTGTCAATACTTGATGGAATGGCATTATAATAAAACATAATAACACATTTATTTGTACTCATTCTACATTAGATTTATTTAGATCAGGACCGGTTACGCTCATCGCGAGCATTATCGATAAACCGGTTCGGATATCAATAAATCTAACGTGGAATAGTACAACAAAATGTGTTGCTACTTTATAGCCACACATTTATTGAACTTTTTGGTAATACGGTTCGTACGTTGTTTTTAAAACTACTAACTGTTATTTTCTTTGTATTTTGTATTATTATTAAGAACAATTCACACCTCTACGAAATCTACGGTAAAGAAAATATCTACAACAGATGTCTCCATACCCGAGGACAGTAAAATAGTTCTTGTTTCGTGCACGAATGTATTTCTTACTTCCGGGGTTGTAAACAATGCGTCGGAAAATGCAGTACCGTGCGAGAAGTGAACGCGCAAAACCTGTCCCGGAAGGGGGTACGCATCGCGTGTGGGGCGAAAGAGCGAAGGCTATGCGAGGAGGCTGCAACTGTAAACGGGTCACACGCCATACGATTTTGAGATATTTCGATTTCGATGGTGGCACTCGAGGTAACACTTGGAATCGATTTTTTTATATGAGAGAAATCTTGAAATAATTCCTTGATCCTTAAACCATATACACTTTTGATGGTTTCGGCTGTCACTTTGTGGAAGTTCATTTTAATATAAAATTAAAAATAACTTATAATGTTTGATTAAGTAATTACGCGAGCAAACTTTGCTATAGTATGTCCGAAGAAGCCTACGAAAGAGGCGAAACACGTGTCACAGCTAGTAGCACAATAATCAAAGTTATATTAAATCATATATATTTATATGATCAAATGAAATAAAACCTTAAGTCAAGTATGTGTAATAAAAATTAAAAAAAACATATTTTCAGTACTTATCCCACATTAAGATCAGGACCGGTTTCTTTCATCACGAGCATTATCAACTGATAAGGAATACAATAAAACGCTTAGCAGGTAAATATACAAAGCAAGTAATACTTTTTGATATAATAATGGAGGGCCTCAAAAATATTTTTAAAATAGCGCACCTAATTTTTTATAAACATATTTTTGACACATGTATTGGGTATAAAAAATATTATGAAATCAAAGCGAAAAATGCATTTTCAATGGTAGTAATATTGAATGACCATAATGGTGATAAATAATAAAAAACAGTATGCGGATGAGTTGTGTAAATACTCATTCTGAATTGTATCTGGTGAACTGCGGGAGTATCGTACATTGATAAAATTTAAATTTGGAGAAACAACTCAAAATACATAAACACTAAAATCAAATATTTGGGATTAGACTTATCTCGAATGAATTTTGCGACGCTTTATCATCCGAAAGAGAGGGCCTCCCCAATTGCTAAATTCGCATCTGCATATAAAATTCGACTAAAAAACATAAAGTAGTCATATCACAATAATGTATCTAAAATAATAATATCACATATTGTTGACATTTAAATATAATCAACTTTGGTACCATTGTCACTTGTCACGTGAGCAGCAATTTGCTTTTTAATAAATCAGGTGTACCATGTAGGTACATAAGTACCCTTATTAGGCGTAGGGTACCATCTTGAGGTACCAAAGCGGCGAAACAATGCGAGAAACGAACTTTTGAATCTGTCCGCCATGTCATAATGATAACAGGTACGTTTTCAATCTCACCTCACCGCAAATGGTTCTCAACGTTTTTGGTTTCATTTGATATTTGATTGTGTAGATAAACATATTTTTTTTCAACTATGTTAGAGTTTATTTCAGTAGATTTTTTTCTTTGAAATCAAACCAAACAATTCAATAATAATAGGTCGAATAAAACCCTCGATTTATTTATCGATATTATTATCTGGTAATTAGTATTTGCGAAACAACATACAAAAATCCCGATAATTATAAACTAACCCATTTAATTCATCGAAACCTATTCACATCAAAACATTCCCTAATTCATATAGATTACGTTTATAACAATTAAACTTTTGGTCTACTTTTATTTTTGTATATAAACGATACAAACTGTTTACCACGCGTCAGTGCAAGTAAATTCGTTCACTTGAAATGCCAGAAGATGCCGAAAGGTGAAACCCTGGTAGTTAGCGCGAATACTCATGGAAAAGTACAAAATTCAAACGATTCAAATTTAACATATTTAATACAAAAAGTTGGTTTGTATTAACGATGTAATTACATATAGTATAATATATTGGATAACATATTAATTTTAAAGTGAATGATTTATCGCCAACTATTTATGAATAAGTTCATTATCGAGTTGATCTAATGATAATAATACCATGGTTGAGAATCATTGGTATTCAATATCTCAAAAGAAGAGGCGAGGTGGGGAGGACTCAGTATACGATATCTGTGGATCCAGACAAACTTCACGAATACAGCCTTATTACAAAGCCTTACTTACAAAAATATTACTGCAATAGAATGTAAAAATATACATGATATATTTTGCTTAGTCAAGTAATATCAGATTCACTTCAAAATGTCGTAGATATATCCATTTAAAACTCTGCTTTAAATAACAGAAGTAAATACAAAAATAGCAGGAAGGGGTGGTGGAAAATATGACTTAAAAATATAAATATAATAAACCATCCAATCGTTTTTTTCTGTACAGCATAATATTTTTCGTCTTTCAAAATCTTTTTTAGACATCCTTTCATCAACAATTTTGTGACGAAATGTGATGACGAGGAGAGGGGTGGTCAATATGGCTAATGGAATGACGTCATGGAATGATAAGTAGTATGAAATCAATTAGTAAAAAAGCCAAAAAATAGATATTTTATAGTTATAGAAAGATAAAAAATATATTTTAACGACCCATATTTTTATTATTCCTTTTTGAAAACGAAGTATTGATTTATAATTTGTACAAAATATTTGCATTTACTAGGTGGACCACTTGATTGTGGATTATTTGATTTTGTTTTATCTTAGTGTAACAATAATTTAGTTGCCGATCTAACTTATTGTTTTAATCAAAAAATGATCTAAATCGAAAAAATCTAAAAAAGTTCGTTTCTTTTATTTTTACGAAAGCTATCATTTGTTTGCAATGTTCTTGTATTGACACCGGATCAAAATCAATACACCCAAACTCAACACGCCTATAAAAATACAAATACACTCAAATCGCAACGGACCCATCCGGGAGCGAGACAAAAAGCACGGTGCACCGTTTGCTCTGTCCTTGTCTCGTATGGCTTGCGGCCTGCAAATGCCCAAGGCGACAGTAATCGCCGGACCGCCAACATAACCGCAAGAAAACGAAGCCAACATTAAAATAATAACAACACGTGACCGCCGTAAAAAATAACAAATTATTATAATAGTGGAAAATTCGTGACATTTCGATTTTGACAGCCCTTAAATGTGACAGATGAAAACGCGGGAAAGTTTGACAAGTGGCGCCGCGATCGACGCGGAACAATGGCGAACTGTGAATTCCAATTTGAAAATGGATCATTCGAAATGTCTGTGATAAAATTGTTGTGAATTTGTTTTGTTTTTATTCAATTGTCATTAATACCATCTAAATTTTTCGACATGCTTATGCAATAATGATTATATATTTGTATATACTATCGACGATTAATTTAAACATTAATTTGATTAGATTTAATTAAAATATATCTAGCGCTCTCTTAAAAAGTTTATATTATTTGAAATGTTAAAATAATCTTGAAATAAAGCAACGAATACACGACTTATTACTTAATTTATTATTGATAATAATAAATTAATATTTCAATGTGTATATTATTTGCAATATCAATACATTTAAAAGTAAATATCTCTCGGTATTCTTATAAGAATCATATTCATAATTGTAATCATTCCGACGTGGCATTAGTCAAATTTGAGGTTATGTTAGCTGTCAAATGCCGCGGTTCTGTTGCAAACTAAAAACAAAACTCGCTGCTAATAAATTTTGTTTCGATCGAACGGAAACAATAAAACTTCAAATAAAGAATAATAAAAAAATTTTGTTAATTTATTACTCGTTCCTTCGAATGAAATTGCATTCATGAAACATTATCGCGTGTTTGTTGTCTGTCATACTACTTTCATAATGTTGATTGTGACGTTATCCTCCGAAGTAACGCAGTCAATAATTTAGGATATAAAAGCAGCGGGGTTCAAAGTAATCACTTAAGTCATTATTTTATTGCGTTGATACAAATCCACAATTTATTTTAATTTACTAAAATCGATAATTTGAAACAGTTAAATGGTTTATAAATAAATAATTTTATAATATATATGTCTTCAAATGCACACAATTTCAGAGTATAATAAACACTGATTCCAGTGCTTAATGTGTAAATTAATGTATTGAAGCGGAGATCCGGTTTTGAAAAAGTAACGACATTTATTTACGTTAGAAAACCTTATTTCTTATTAAATTATATGAAAATGCTAAACACAAATGTGAAATGTTATTTATATAATATCTACAAAAGTGCTATAAAATGACACATATTTAGACAATCCCCTGTGACTATATTTTATGTTTAACAAATGAATATTACCAAATTTTGCTGTATTCAGTGGTAATTCTGAGGAAATTCATTTTCGGAAATTGATGGCTTTTTGTACCATAAGAATAACAGCGTAATAAATTTGTATACCTACTTCATATAAGTAATTAAAAAAAATATAGCTGAATCAGTATGTCTGGTATGAATTGCTCTAGTATTTAAATATTTCGTCCTGATTGTTTTAACATCTTTCTAAACCATGCAGTTTATGTATTTTAATCAATTGTAAATCAAAATTTATCTACACATCAAAAGAAACAAGCTGTCAGATTGCACAACGATAAATCAGTGTGGTAAAGATAGATAAGCTTTCCGTTCCGGATCAATCTCTCTTCCATTTCAACTCCTGGTTTTATTGACGTCTTTCACCGGAAACCGATAATTGAAATCGCACTAAGTCGCTTAGAAGACGTTTAAAATATTAAATTGCTAAAGAAAAAAAACGCTAGGCGTCAATTTTATCATCATCAATCAAGTATCTGAAGGTTTATTAAATTTTCTCAACAGTTAATGAACTCTTTCAGAATGATGAATCGTTGTAACTAAATAGCTTCTTAATACTCGGCGTAGGTATTTTGTTACTCGCCTTAAGCCGAGCTATCAACAGGGGGGCATCCCTAATTTATTCAACAATGACAAATATTTGATAAATTAATATTCTTAATCCAGTGGCGTACATGCAGGAAGACTGCGACAGCAACATGATCTTGGATTGAACGTTAATGTCAATTAGAAAATATCCCAGTAAAGTATTTCGACTAAAGGGGCTTGATGTAATTTCAATATCAAATTTGAATCATTGTTTTTTTTTTTCACTTTTCCATAAATTCATTCATGCACTTGAAATGCCTGAAGATGCCGAAAGACGAAACCCGGGTCGGCGACAAAACTCATGAAATGTTCAAGCAATTCAAATTTGAATATATGCGTTGAATGATGTTAGAAGAAAAAAAAAATCATCGGCAAGGATAGTAAAATGGGGTGAGGTGGTTAGGGGGGTTAGCTTTAACAAAGTCATATGACGATAATCAAAACGGTTGAATAATATCAAAAATCTTCCCAATGGTATCACAATTGGCACTTAAATTAATAATTAAATGAAAACTATAGATTTTTACTTCAATGTATGAGTGACCTTTCAATCCTTACTCTCTTCGGAAAAGAGATATTGAGCAACTGCGAAGCATGAGTTTTTGTAGAAAAAAATTATGTTGAGATAAACTCCGTGAGTAGTCCATATGCTCCAAGCTGGGAGCGGTAATGGTAAAAAGGGATATGAGTATTTTTTTTACAGTAGTAGAGTTAGCGTGTGTTATAATATTCAAATCTACACAGTCCGGATTCATGATTCGAATCAAACACTTTTAAAGATCGTATCGCGATCGAATCATCTGATCAATCAGCGATCTCCCTTGAAACGTACGAGTGTTGCCACAACATCCGAATCGAATAATAATAATTGCTCTTGCCTCACGCGGTGAGTTATTTGCACGATTTTCAAAATGTCGGTCAGGCGGGGCATGCGCAGCGCAGTAAAAATATTTCACATGATTCGATTAGCGAGATGAGCGCCATAATATTCGACACACGGGTTGGTACGATCTTCCACTGAATCATTGATACGATCCTCTGGCAGCATTCTTTTAGATTGATTCGGCAATTCAACTTCACAGGTGTTCGAAAAATGATATTTCAAGATAATTATCAGTAAATACTTTGAACCGTATTAAAATGTTCTATATTTGATGTTGATTCTTCACAATCTAATGCAGGGATCGTCAACCCTTTAATACCTACCGCCCACTTTTACTGATTGTTCACGGTACAATTTTCTGGGGGAATTTAGGAGATCTGAAAAAGCAAGTTTTTATAACCAAAATTTTATAGCATAAAAGAAAAAGTACATACATATCTAGTTCAATTTTCGTTCAAAACAATCATAAGTCTCCTCTTTCAGTGAGTTTGAGACAGCTTCTTTGTCTGGTCATGATTGTGGGGTAAAAGCAAAATCACCCACCACGGATGCCTTTACCGCCCTCTAGTAGGCGTTTGGCTGAGGTTGACGACCAGTGACTTAACGCATGGCTGAACTTGAGTAAATAGAAGTTAATGTACACTATTATACTGCCGTCCAAGCAAGAAATCAGTGAATGACTCTGAGAAGATTTTGACAATGTTGACAATGACAAAAAATGCAACATATTATTTCCATAGCTTAAATCGTCCGCTTCTTTAGGCACTGCATTGATCAGTCGAAGAGCCCTTGTGGCTGGTGACGAAAATGATATATAACTCAGACTCACTCATCTGATCAAAAGGGACCGCTGCTACCACAAGAGGCCGGCGAAATACACACTTTGTAATGATCGTTATTAATTTTATGACAGGAAATTTAATCAAAATATTGAAAGATTGAATAATAATGTTAATATAAAAGATATATTTTAGGAAAACTGCATATTTAACCGAAAAAATATGAAAATACATTCCCTTTCTTCACTTTAGTGAAACGTTCCATACACATTTATATGTACAAATTACTTTTCAAGAGTTTCCAATTTATTGTAGGTACATTGTTATTTCTTAATCGTACAAAAAAATAATTTCGTTTAGTTAAATTCAAATTTGCACATTGGCAAGTATAAAATAGAAATTCGTTTGTTTTATTTCATTTATTTATAAAACAAATAAGTTTACACATTATGAAATTTGTAATTTGTAAATGGCCAGTTGATAGTATGCACAAAAGTAATAATTTAAAATATCCCACGTAGATGATAATTAAAGTAACATTATTATTGTAAAAATTAAACTTTGTTAAAGTTTTTTTAAGTGTGAAATAAATGAAAAACAAGAGAGGTTTTATGTCTACCGTAAAAGTTTATGAATTGTCAGCAAGCAACATGAATGACATTCCAAGTTCTCCTGATTCTTTGGCGTCGGATCACTTAGCAGTCGCCGATATGCTCAACCACAATATATCCACTTCAATAGTCAAGAGACGAAGGTTGGGCAGCGGTCCGAATGGAATCGACGTCCATTCAGAAATACTTAAAACAACCCAAGCCCACCTCGACATTTTGAAAACGCAAGCGCAGATTCAAATATTAAAAGCCGAACAAAACCACCTTGAATCTAATGACGTTCTAGATATGAAACAGATTCTGCTACAGAAGAATTTGGATATGCTGAAATCGCATCAAAATTTGGATCAATTAGATTCATTAGATTTAAGACAGAGCAGTTTTAATTTCCTACGAAATAATTTAGAGATGTTAAAAAATAATCAAAGCAACTCATTAGATTTGAGTCAAAATAACAATTCTGATGACAATTTGGATCTGCGTCTACAAATTGTTGATTCTAATCAGGATATAAATAGTAATCAAGATGAAAGTGAAATAGAAGCGAAGCACGAAGAGTTGGTCATGCGGCAGAATTATTTGATGAGTATCAGACAAGATGAAGAAAATCATAGGAATAATTTGAACGAAATGCAAGATGAAACTAGTTTGACAGATTACGGTGCTAAGCACTCTGACTTGGACAACTCTGTGAGGGAAATGTCGCAGATTTCGGACGTAAATGACAAAGAAATGACGTCTGACCAGTCCCAAGATGATGCCGTCGCATTCACGATCATGGATGGCGGGGCTAAGACGGAAGACGACGAAGATGTAAGTAAAAGAAAACACATTTTATTTACTAACCAATAACATGTGCAATGTATGGTGGATTTAAAATGTGTCAAACACAAGTATTTTTTAAAATATATTTTTGTACTACATCTACGTATATTTTACGAATATCAGGACATGTTTCATTTTCAACTAACAGCGTGTAAATAAAAACAAGGATATAACACTGAGAAAGACAAGAATACGTATAATAATCAATTGGTTTTAGAAAAATGCAGGGTTATGGAGTCGTTAAAAAAAATTACGACGCTGACTCCAGCATTTACCAAAAACACGACTCCGACTCCGGCTAGAAAAGGATTAATTTCGCCACGTTTTCTTCCTATATTTCCTATTTATGTGTATACTAACCAACCAATCCAGCCAATATCCAAATTTGACATTTTATATGCAAAAATAAAAAGCTCAAACATTTCAAAATTTCCAACTCCGGCCAAAACACCGCGACAACTCCGACTCCGGCCAAAAAACTCCAACCCCACGACTCCGACCCCACAGCCCTGGAAAAATTATAAGAATTTTAAGTATACAGAAGTGTAATTGAGTTGTCAATAATTTTAATGTTTATCATTTCCTACAAAAGAATGGACCCTAATGGAAATCATAAACTTATCCCACATCTAAAATATAATAATCTATATATGATACGATACAATACGAGATTGGACGACCGATTTTAGATCAGATATTACAATTCGTTCATGTAAATGTATTGAAATTATTCAATCAAAGAGGTGCGATGGCTTTGAGATACATATTTTTTTTTGTCAATATATTAATACTTAGATACGAATATGTATATTGTAAATAGTACTGTACTTTTGACACACACCTGTGCTCTACAACAGCGTTATTCAACCTTTTTGCATCCGCGGACCGGTGAAAATTGGAAAAACTTATATTTATGTACATAGATTCAGCTCTCGACTTGTGACTATATTGTGTGACGACGGAGTATAAATACACCTAAACCTTTTTTGTTCGATATGAAAGTCGCACAAAAAAAGCTTTGACTTAATATGGGAACATAAAATTTACGAGGACGCACGTGTCAAGGTCACATTGTACTACACAGGTGAAACACTGGATTTTGCACGCACAGTATGTGAACAACGTGCTGTTAAATACGTAATTACGTATGTACGTTGAAATAGTCCCAAAAAGAAAATTAAAAATTGCATTAAAAAAACCACTTAACTTAGAAATCGCATAAAAAAAGTCGCACCAAATGAGGTTCAGGTGTTCACCACTCGACAGAGCGTCTGAGATTTAGAACATTATATCGATATCTCAATTTTGTTAAGAATCAACATAGTATAATTCACGGTTTCCCAACACATGGGTCGTGAAGGGTTTTCTGTGGAATCAACTTATACAATCAACTAAAAAAAATATTCACTTTAATGGAATTTCGTTGTTTTTTTAACTGCCCTAATTAAAATGCCCTTTTCAATTGCCTTGGGGGCCGCGGGTCAAATGGCTTTTATAAAAGGGGTCGCCACCCAAAAAAAGTTGGGAACCAATGTAGTTCCTAGTAGTTTTCCTGCAGGAAAATAAATCAAAACATAATTTTTTTCGCGGACCGGCAATTAATTCTGGCGGATCACAGCTTGAGGAACACTGCTCTACAAAACATGTTCAAATTTATTGCACTAAATACTCGATGAATCATTGTTCGCAGAAAAATCGTTTTTTTTGCTCATACTGAACGTTTAAATTATTGAGTCAAGTGCGCCGTATCTACCCAAGCTGATCCCAATTGTCGATATCATTCGATCAAGTAACGGTACTCGTCGAAAGCCCCAAGAAATTGCATTCAGGTACCGGAGCCCATGTATGGTGTCCACGGCGCGGCGGCTTACCTTATACGAGCCTATCCTGCCGTACCAGTTGCATATTAGGTAGGAATTCGCGTCAGGGGGACGAAAATTAATTCAGTTTGCGGTTCTCGGTAAGGAAGGCTTCAGCAGAATATGTCATTGTCTTCCGTCAATGTTTGATTTCCGGTTTTTATATTGTCATTGAATTTGATGCGTTCTTAAGATAAAATTAACGTAATTGAAGATTTCTGGGGTAACTGGAGTATCTGGGGTTAATGTAGTGATGCAGAACTTGCGGCCTAGTATAAACTTTCATGCGGTCCATTGAGACGAATACTTTGTCACTTTTCACGAGCGATGGACGGGCATGTTTTGTTTCTATGTTCTTATATATGTAATTTTGAAGTAAGTACATACAAGAAATGTTTTTTAATTTAATACCTATCCAGCAAGTATTCACAGCGAACTGATGTATTAAAATCAGGACCGGTTTTGCTTAAATTTTTTGCAGTTCGTTTCGAAGGCATGTGATGTCTAAAAATTCCATCGCACCTATCTAATCTTATAGCGGGGCGTAGCGAGAGTGGCTAGTAGAGACTCCAATTACTCGACATCTCAACTACTCGAGTATCGAGTAGTAAGATTTCGAGTAGTTTCAGATGTACCAAAATATATATTTTTTATTCGAATTTGTCTATATCAATAGATGATAAGTAAATAAAGAAATTCAGTAATAAGCGATTGTTTGCTTTTAGCTTTTACATCTTTACGTATTTCCTTATATGGTTCCAAAATATTTTGTAATCCCTCTTAAATTTCAAACTTTTTCCCATTATAGGATCATTTTCAATAAAAAAAAACGAATTTAATAGCCAATTCCAAGTTGCCATTCATTGTTTTTAATGTGAAACATGTAGCTTCTTCGCTGCAACTGCTTTCTAAGTCTTTATTTGTGGTAGGTTAAACCAACATTTTGACTAATTCTTCTTCGTCCTCCAATAATCCTCCAATATTTCTTAAATGTCATGAATATCCATGTCATAAAAACTTTCTCCACCAATAAGTATTTTTTCCCCCTTAAACCGTGTTATATAAAAACATGTCACAAATTATTCATCCGTGTTGTGTAAAACCGTGTTGTATAAAACCGTATTATACGAGGCCCAAGTGTATTGAAGAGTGCAAAGGAGTGTTAACTAACCAGTTAAATACCATAAC
This sequence comes from Himalopsyche kuldschensis, assembly GCA_028554975.1. Lineage (NCBI taxonomy): Eukaryota > Metazoa > Arthropoda > Insecta > Trichoptera > Rhyacophilidae > Himalopsyche > Himalopsyche kuldschensis. The sequence continues at coordinate 3,590,595 of JAHFWI010000025.1, forward strand.
ACTTTCGGCATTATGTTTGAACTTCGGTATAATATTCAATATATTAATAAACACTACTTTATCTTGTTTTAAATAAAATCTTTCATATATCCAAGCCGATATGATACATTTATGTCATAAATGATAAAACAGTTAATTTCCGACTAAATTTAAATAAATTGAATTCCTTTGAATAATTTAAGCGAAAACACGTTAAATTTCGGTCTACACAAAAGTATAACTTATTTGTTATCGATTAAATTTATTCATAAACTAACCCAGAATATATAACATATCAATTAATTATCGATTTTTACATGTGGCCAGTGGAATTAATGCAAAAGCATGACACTAAGCACGTCATGGATAAGATTAATTAGAAAAATATTTATAAAATCGTTCCGAATGAATGAATATTAATTTTTTCCCACGGAAATCTGTACACAATTCATGTTTTGGTATTAATTAACTTTAGTTGATTTAGCCAATGTTTGCTATAAATCAAATACTACACGGTTGATGTAAACCGTAGGTTCCCAAACTAATTTGACGCATGGCCCCCCTTTCAGACACAAAATTACACACGGCTCCCCTGGAATTTTCCCTTTTTAAATTAAATAAAACAAAAATTTAGTGAATTTATTTTTTTATACACTTATTTATAGTGCTATAAATAAGATACCCCGATACTTAAATTGTTGAGTAACTTATATTTAGTAAAAATAATAAAACATTATTAGTACTTATCTCGTAGTATTATACTAGGAGTACAGTGGTTTGACTTTGTCAGGAATACGGAGGTAAGAGAGCGGACAAACCAGCCCCTTATTACGTCCAAAATTAAAAGGCGACGATGGACCTGGCTTGGACATGTGCTGCGGATGCCCCAGGGGAGCTTGAATCCTGCCTGCCTCTTCTATCAACCTGATGGATCCCGACGCCGCGGAAGGCCTCTGATGACCATCCATAGGATGTACTCAGGGGAGCTAAGGGACGCCGGGATGACCTGGGAAGATGCGAGGAGGTTGGCGGGAGACAGAGAATCTTGGAGGCACCGTGTGGCGGCCATATGCTCCGAATAGGGAGCGGATATGGAAAAAAAAAAAGTACTTATCTCTCATAAAATTTATTGGATCAGGACCGGTTTCGCTCATGGCGAGCATTGTCAACTGATAAGAAATACAACGAAACAGTGATATTTATACAAAGCTTAAGTTATAATTACAAGGTATGACAAACAATTGGTATAATAACCAAGCAAATAAATTGAAGCAAAGTGTGAGGAAGATAGATTATAATTAAAATGTTGAAGACTTCTTAATTGTATTTTATCTATTGAAATTATGTATCGAAGAAGTTTTCTAGAAAATGTAACTGTGTGGTATTTTTATAATTTGTAAAGTTAAATTAAAAAATAGTGCATGAATGCAACACATATGTAAAAGCTTCCCGGGAAGCAATGATACAAATTAATCAATATGTACTTAAGATTTGTTTTTTAAAAAATCTGGCCTGCGCACGTCACTATTCTCCTCAACCTCAAATGCGTCCGAAGTCGTAAAAAGGTTAAGAATCGCCGATGTAAACAATGTTTAATCCAGGGCTGTGGAGTCGTTACAAAAAGCATGACTCCGAATCCGACTTGAACAACATCTTGACTCCGATAAAAAAAATAAAAATACATTCGATGGATTCAGCTGTATCTTTGTGGAAGTTCATTTTGATATAAAATTTAAAACGGCTTTGATTATTCCAAGTAATGTGAAGTATTGCGTCGTACTCCACTGATTAAATAAAAAGGGTTCAAAAATGGATAGATAGAATTTTTCAAAATAAATAAAAGTATCAAAAGTAAGCAAGTATTATTAAATGATATTCTGAATAGGACAGGTTGCTTGCCACTGCTGAACTAATTCTAATGCGATTAACCCTTTCCAATTGATTTCATCTCATTAGTTTATAATGTTGTAATTTTAACTCCAATAGTAGTATAATTATTTGTTTGATTAGTTTCTATCATCCCCTCCGTGCTCCTCTTTGAAAAATCGCAAACTCCATTTTGTAATACAAAATTTAAAATAACTTTGATTATTCCACGTATCGTGCTACTAACTGTGACACGTGCATCGCCCCTTTCAGAAGCATCTTTAGACTATCGCAAAGTTTGCTTACGTAATGAAGCAAGATTGATTCTAACATTTTAATTTATCATTTTAAAATATTAGAATCAATCTTGTTTTATTACGTAAAAGATCACTTTGCGATAGTAAGTCCAAAGATGCTTCTGAAAGAGGCAAAACATGAATCACAATACGTAGAATAATCTAAGTTATTTAAAATTTTATATAAAATTTTACTGGCCAGGTTTTTTTTACACACCTTTCCTATTTATGTGGACTTTTAGTCATTTCATACAATATCAATATAAGATAAATAACTCTCAAGCCCCAAAAGACGAAAAAAAATATTCTAAATGACACACACAAAATCCTGTAACTCCAACAGTTAAAATTAAATGTTGATTTGTTCACTTATATTTCATGCAACTTACGGTCGACTGTCTAATTAATATAAGCACACTGTTCTTAATTTGAAATACATTGCGATGTTACGTGTACTAAACACAAAGACGACGTTTACTGGTAACATTGAAAAGTAGACATATCGGGTTTTGCCTTTACTCGCCTCATATCAAACTTGCTATAAACTTGTCGATGATTTGACAAAAAAATCATCAAAATTACGGACGGCAGGTTACGACACGTTAGAATGTTACTGAACACATAATAGACCCACAAAAGCCGAGCGTCTGTAGTTAGTTATTAAACATTTTCGTTATTTCTAATATATTTCCGTAGAATGAAGTGTTAAAACACAATCTTATAACCACACTACCACAGTCACATTCACATATTATACGTACACACAAAAACCAGTTCTATTGATGCAAGTTTACTATGTAAATATCTCACATACAGTATAAACTACTCTAACACTTGTGTAAAACTTATAAACACATGCATACATCCTTATAAAGTTAAGAGTCATTGAATAAAATAACGTTATCGGTTTTATACACGGTGTTTATAAAATGTTTTAACTAAAATACGTGTCAAAATAGCAAAGTTTTTTAGTTCAATAGAAATTATATGATAAACGGTAGATAGCTTATTGCATTATTGATAGTTTAATAATTTATTAAAACAATATGAAATAAAGATCTAGAACAGAAGAGAATATGTTTTGTGTATCTTTTTTACATCACTATATATATAATACATAAATAAATGTATGTTTAAACATATAATCAAGATCAAGACCAGTTTAATTCATCGCGAGCATTTTCAATTGAACGTACATCTTCAGAATCTTCAAACGAAACCGGTTCTGATTTTAATAAAATTAATTGTGGAATACGTGCGAAAAAAGTTGCGTAAAAAAATGAATGCGTTAATAGGTCAACCCTCCTACAGCATCGAGATTTTTAATGACTTACTTAATCAAAAGTAAAGGGGCGTACAGTTTCTGATAAAAATTCTTCGAATGCACAATATTTATTCATTTATTTATATATGTATTATGTACATTGCAGAAATCACAGATTATAAGTTTTTTGCAATGTGAAAAAAGATGAAAACATTGGAAGAAAAAATTACATAGTTGAAATTGGCAAGAAGTCAACCGAGTGAGTTTCTTTCGACAAAATCAACTATAAAACATAAAAAATAATATTACATATGATTTGCCTGAAGACTGCAGCACACGATATAAAAACCGCTTTATGGCAGAGGTTGCTGTAGGAGGGTTGACTGTAAATATTTATTCCAAACCAATCATTATGATTTCTTTCAATTTAATTTAATATTAATGTGTGTATCTTCAAAATTTAAGTATGTATTGATACTTAATCTAACAACAGTATATAAGTGAATGCAGAGTAATAGATTTTCGTTAATTTTGTTAACTATTTGTCTGACATGTAGAATATTGTATTTAGCAACTTCGATTAATCATATATGTGTTCATATCAAAGAAACTACAGTTACCATTTTCTCCGAGAGATGTCAGAGAGAACACAGTCAAACATTTAGTACCAATGTTGACCACCCAATACAGCGCGAAATAATTTTCCCATGGCTTCCCCTCCCTCTCGCTCTTTCGTCGCCTTCTTTCGCTCTTCAGGCTGTACCGCACCTACCCAAAGCAAATTTATGGAAAAATTTTGCGATATGATAAATACGTAAGCTTCTGATGCTATTTTGTAAGCTCAAATAGGGCTAATATGAAAATAAAAAATATGAGAAATTTTTCTTGGTATTGTCATGATGTCTATTTTTTTCGACATTATCTGGGATTATAAGCATTATGTTATTTTTTGAAAAAAATCATAAGCTGTACAGCCATAGGTACCCAACTTTCATGGGTTCCCAACTTTTTTGGGGTGGCGAACCCTTTTTATAAAAGATATGTGTCCCGCGACACCCGATGTAATTAAAAAAGCAATTTTAATAAGGTAATTAAAAAAAATGCGCTGTCGTGAATAATTTCACACGAAAAGAATTACACAATTAAAAGTTTCGCAAGGAAGAAATTTAATCACACTTCATAGATAGCTTCTCATTCCTCAAATTTAATTTCTCTTATTTATCAATTTTAATGTATGGCTGATAATTCTTGGTGTAAAGTTATTATTTAAATAAATCAAGCACATTTTAAAGTGCTAGTTCCACATATATTCTGATAAATATCTGGACTAATTTCGCTAGTCGCAAGATCAATCAATCAATAAAATACCACTCATCAGTTATTACGTTTATTTCATTATTTGATAATGTTTGCCACGATCGAAATCGATTTCGATCTGTATTAGAATTAATTTATTAGTACTATTTAATTAATTAATTTAAAGTACTTTAAAATGTGTAGAAGTTTTCGCATTTGCTATAATTGTAGATACAAAATTTCTGCAAGCGTCTTGCTTGCTTGCTTGTATAGTATTTTTATTTAACGGGGACTTGGGCGGTAAGCCTAATCCCTTCCATCTTTGCGAGTTATTACATTTTTCAATTGAAAATTATTACATGATATCTATATATATGATGACAAAAACTTTAACAATTAGGGAGAAAAATGTAAGTTGAATTAATTTCAATAGGAGATTCTTCGTCGGCTCTGCAAGCGTCGCATCTTTATCTCGTTAATATCGTTTGTACAAAATATAACTGTACATTTCACATTCCAGTTTCTTTTGGGCACATGTGAAGTTGCAAAGCTCAGCGCACCACGTGGATTCCTGGCATAATGCAGGGAGGCAAAACATTTTTGCCAAATTCAAGAATTCATAAAAATTTATAAAAATCGATTTTGAGATACCTACGCTCAAATATATTGAGCCCGGGTTCGATTCCCGGCAAGGTCAGATTTTTTCAATTGAAAAAGAGACTTGGGTGTATGTATTTTTTTGCTGACTTGCTCTCAGCTGATTCATTATTTATCATCGAGTTTATCGACTTTCACAATTAAAAATATTTGGCGTATTGGCGTTAGCTATGTGAATTCTGTTTCCTATCTTAATTTTTGGTTGGTATCAATGATACAATGGTGAAAATCCATATTAGCCATTTATGACTTTCTTCCGTTCACTGTTAACACTTCGTGGAATGGCGTTACATTTTAAAAAAATAGTCGCACATTTCTCATACTTATTACACAATAGATTAATTTAGACCAGCACCGGTTTCGCTAATCGCGAGCAAAATCAACTGATGAGAAATACAAAAATACAGTGTTATTTAAATAAAAATATTTAAGAGTATAAAAACATAATTATGTTCTAATCCATCCAATTATATACTGCTTCGAAAATAAGGTCTTTTGCTACTTGATCATTTTTTATGTATCATGGTGTTATAACAATGAAGTTTAATTCTTGATTATCTTTGAAATATTGAACAAAGGTTGACAATCACTTACTTATCAGACAATGCCTGCAAAACAGCTGAATGAATTACTAAATCAAGCCCCAGCACCTTAAAGCTCTAATTTAAAATTTAAAAATATTAATAACTTGCATTAATGCTCAGTTAAACACATATTTTTCTCTCGACCTGATAATTCATTAACATTAGTTTTAGCAAATTAGAAATACGGAATAGGTTTATAGATTGGTTTAGTTTTTTTAACAGAAAAAGGAGGGTTGAGACGATGTCCTTAAAATGGATATTTCAAAGTTTTTTGACTAGATATCATTGTTATGTTAAATCATACTTTCTTGAAACGAAGTCATCTTCAATCGTGGATATTATTAACCCATAAAAAAGTATTATACCAAAAATATTTCTCAGGATATTGGGTAGTTATGACGTATCTTATTATTTTAAGGTCTAATAGTGAGTAACGCATTGTCATAAATAATCTAATCGAAAGATGTTAAAACATTATAGACGTGTATGTCTTTTGCCCGGTCCGTGGTGCAGTGGTCAACGTCATTGATTTCCGATACGAGAAGATTTTTAAATCGATAAATAGATTTTGTTCGATAGGATGGGTGTTTGTGGTGTCAAGAATCCATTCTCACCCTTCCCATCCCAAAAATCGATCACTAGTCTTGTTCTGGTCCACGTATCCTTTCAGGCCGTACTGTAAATGAAAAAGAAAGGTTTGGCAACTGAGTAACAAGCTTTCAACAGAAAAAAAAAGTTAAGATAAACAACGTGAGGAGTCCATAAATGCTCATGGTAAAAAAATCCTTAAAAAAATAAACAGCTAAAGATTAAGTGTATTTGAAGTGACATGATACTTCTTACCGCTGCGCTGTAGTGATCTATTTTTTGTCTAATATGACAAGGACCGGTTTCGCTCATTCGTGTTGTCAGTTTGATAGAATTTTTCTGTTCAGTTGCTCAAGTAAAATATTTTCAAAAAAAACAGTTTTTTTATTCATAAAACATAATTGAGAGTGCAAAATATAATTAACACTTGCCCCGATGCAAGCGATTGTTATAGTTCAATTTCACCCGAGTGACGTATGATGCGATATGTGTGTGGAATTCGCTGCACTATCGGCGGCACTCACCCCACTCGGGTAAGCGGTGTTGTTTTTTTTTTTATTAAAATGGCCACGCGAAGTCATTATCGGATTGTTCACAATGGCGGGCCTGCTTTAATTATATCGACAGGCAGATATTTTATGTACCTCTACGCATATACAGTGCGACTGAAAGTCACGTAACCAGAAAAAAATATCTCGCCAGTGGATTGAAGGATTTGTGTCAAAATAAGTAACAATTGTTTATATTAATAAGATATTTTTAGGATCTTCCAATGTTTTATATCAATTCTTTGCACTCCTAAATATGCACATTTTTTTCCATACAGAAATTCCTCAATAGATTTGATAAATTGATTTATATCACAGGGCTCGCGTATTTATTAGCATGGTTAATTAAACGTAATACTGGAAAATAAACCACATTATGACATCCAAAATATACGTTTTTTAAATAATAACTTCACATAGGAGTTATGCGTCCAGTGCCTTTTTCAAAAATACAAAATGTTTTCATAAAAAAGTTCTTCTTAACCATGTCCGCTCCCAACGTGAAGCAAGTAGACGCCTCGCGGCAAAAATATCTCAAAATATTTTTTTTCTACGAAAACTGCTTGCTTTTCAGTAACTCAATTTTTCGAAGAAAGTAGGGATTGAAAGGAAACGAGGACTAGTAGTTAGCAAATCGCTAACGCCATCGCTACGCGCCGCTTTTGGGAACGGGAGAGAGGGGGGTGATTTTTAACAACACAAACACTGACTATTTCGAATAAAATCGATAAACGACTGAAAAAAAATCTGTTCGTTCAGAAACTAGAAGTGGTGAGATTCGGGTGTCACCTTTTGGCACGATTCGAATTTGATGTCACTGACTTATAAAGGGTATTTCAATAGGGACGCTCAAAATATGTTACTTTGTCCTGCTGAGTAGATTATTCATTGTTTAGTGGCCAAATTTGAGTCAACCAGTTTGGTAAATAATCGGCCAACACCTACCTGTACGTCATCAAAATACAATATCTGGTGAAAACATTGCTACTGTGTGTTAAAGTGTACAGGAAACCCCAAGGCAGCTTATTTCTCGTTGTTCACAAGAACTTGGCTTTTCTGCGACTTCAACTTGGCGAATTTGGAATCGGGCCTTATGTCTGCACCCGTATAAAATCCAACATACCAAGGAACTTCAGGTAAACGACCGCAGACAACGCCTGATTGGGTTCTGGAGCAGTTGGAAGTTTACCCAAATTTGTCAAAAAAGTCAACTTTAGCGACATGGCCCATTTTATAATGAATGGATATTGGCAGACATTTGATGCTATATTCCATATTTAATGCCGTAAAATATACTTACAAATGAAATTAAAATTTAGTCGAAATCTCACAAACAACTTGTTTTATTTACATTTCAAAACTAAGCGTCCTTATAAAAAGACCCTTTATATCGGAGAGTCGGTGACTTACATATCTATATTGACACATTGGTTAATCAAAACACATAGAGAAACAGCGAGTATTTCCCGCTCCTCTTAGCCAATGTGTAATGATGTATTTCATTATGTGTAGCAGCAACATTTCAAGAAACATGAAGTCCGTTGATTGCGCGACTCCTTTTTTATTTCTTTCCCCCTGTTCGCTGTATACATAGCCTCTTTTTATGTACATAGTAATTTCTAGAACATTTTCATGCTATTTTTATTTTTGGAAGAGATTAAGGATATAAATCCACGTCTTTTAGCAGAATAAATAGCTGCTATCCGAAGAGTCCGATCCGTAATTTATTTATTTATATATAAATAGACCCTTTATATGTCAAGCGATATTATAATTATTCTTCTTATAAAAACATCTCTTTAGATCAGCTCTATTTGCTCCACATTGGAAGCGGACATTGTGTATAAATCTAACATACGTATTGTTATGCATATAATACGTTATCTCTTTATAAAGTTTTTACAACATCCGTCATTCAAAACGAAGAACAAAGAAGAAAATTAATTATAAAATAATAATACTTCACCGTTCTTTTGATACGTCTTTATAAGGTTTTTATCTCCCGAAAGTGATACCGTTACTTCTCGGAATGAATCAACCGGGACCGGATTGGTACCACTACCGCTCACCAAAAGTACAGCCGTGTAATTAAAATTTTAAATAGTATAATATATAGGTAGGATGGTAGCTCCTCAGACCATAGACACAATCTGAAGTTCGGATCTTTATTTATGGTAATGTAAAGCTTTTTTGTGACATGAGTCATGGAGCCGAAATTGAAAAATATGTAGTGTATAATACCAACATACGATGGAAACATAGTGGTATATTAGTTTCGCAAATTTGCGACATGGTAGATTTTTGCGAAATATTGGATGCAATGATTAATCGCGTGTTATAGCAGCAAAACAAGTTTATATTATAGCGTGGATAAATAAACTAAGCTTTAATTTTGAAAAATAAAAAGAGTTCAAACGAAAAATAACTGAACTATACTACATATTATATAAATTTTGTTCTTACATCTTATTATTCTTGCATAGTTTTGTACACATATTCTTGTATATTCTTATCCTATACATATTAGATTTTTTTAAGAATCAGGTACGATGAGAGAAACTGGTACTGATCTTTATAAATATTATATGGAATAAGTTCTAAAAGTGTGTTGATATTTTTTAATATAATGCCATTCCACCAAGCATTGTCAGTGAACACTTTAAAAGTGATATATTCTTGTCAGTTGAAAATTCTTGCGGTGAGTGAAACTAGCCCTGATCTTAATACATTATCTATAGAATAAGTTCATAACTGTTCTATCATTTCTTAATATTGCGTTTGATATTTTCTTCAGCCATTTGATTTTGCTAGAATGTTTTTCAAATAATAATTCAAGAACTGTTTTCAACTCACTTTTCCTTTTTCATTTAAGAAAACCCGGACATAGTACTGCGTCATATCCGTCTTTTAAATTTCGAATGTGTCATATTATACCGCCATTAAAAAAAGAAATTACCGTTTGACTAATGCAAGACAAAAAAGTGCCGATTAAATGACGATTTTTATGACAGGATAATTATTTCTATAAATAATAGATCCTTGATGAATCATGATTATAACTAACGGTTTCGCTCGTCACTGGCATTATCAACTACTTGATTTAGTACAAAAATGGTGTCACATTTATTCAACACTTTTGAGGTGATCACTGTCATATCTTGGCGGAATGGTATTATAATAAAAAGAATAACACATTTTTAGTAGTTTTTCTACATTGATTTCATTAGGATTAGGACTGGTTTCGCTCATCGTGAGCAATATCAATTGATGATCAGTTGACAATACTCGCGATGAGCGAAACCGTGCCTGATCTAAATAAATTCAATGCGGAATAAGTATCTACTGAAAATGTCTTTTTTTTCTTTTTTTTTCACCATATTATAATGAAGTTCTACCGAGTAAATGCCAACTCAATGAATATACTAAAAATTTGTTATTATTTTTATTATTCATTCAATTCATAAAACAATGAAAAATATTATCTAGAAATACGCTGATTTACAGTTTTGAAAATTAGGCGATGACGAAATAGGACTATAATTCCGAATTCAAAATTTTTATTTATTTAAAAGCTATTTGAATAAAATAAGAACATGTAAAAACATGTAGAAATATATATAGTTGATATCCAAGAGCTGATTTTTATTTTTTAATGCCGAATATTTTTTATTATGGTGCATGCCGCGCCCATATAACTTTGGTTACAGGTGGGCAAATCGGGTTCACGTTAACGCTGTTCCATTTTACATTTTTGTATTAAAAGTATTTTTGTATAAAATTTAAAGCTTTGCTTAAATCTATGTGAAATATCCATTATCAATTGCTTATATTCAAGTTAAAAGTCTATATTTCATTTCATTGAAACTCATTAACATCAAAATTTTCGCTAATTCATATAGATTACATTAAAAACAATTAAAATTAGTGATCTACTTATATTTTTATACATAATGGTCACTGCACGTCAGTTCAAGTTTATTCGTTTACTTAAAATGCCTGAGGATGAAACCCAGGTCGTTAGCGATAAAACTCATGGAAAAGTACAAAATTCAAACGATTAAAATTTAATATTTAAATTATATCAAGCACATTTAGTCAAAATTATTAATTAAATCAACTATTTGTTGGTTGTAAATGGAGAAGCTTTTTTGTGAGAGGTCTTCAACATATATTATGCTTGTTTTGTTTTCTAAACAATTTTCAAACTTGTATTTCCAATTGCTTCTCATAATTATTTTTTTTATCTTTGAAATGTTGAAAAAAGGTTGATGATCACTTACTTATCAGACAATGCCTGAAAAACAGGTGTATGAATTACTAAATCAAGCCTCAGCACCTTAAAGCTCCAATTTCAAATATAAAAAAAATATTAATAACTTGCTTTAAAGCTCAGATAAACAAATATATTTCTTAATTTAATTAATAACGTCGTATTTTTGTATTTATTATCAGATGAAAATTTTCACAATGAGCAAAAACGGTCGTGATTTCAATATTTTACTTTGTCATGTCCGCTCCCAACTTCAAGCATAAATGCTTCACGGAATATCACCACATGTATTTTTCTACGAAAATTCCTTTTACTCAGTTCCTCAACCTCTCTTTTTCGAAGAGAGTAGTGATTGAAACGATACTAGGACTAGGGCAGAACAAGTGGTAAACTAATCGCTCTCGCTATGCGTTGTTTTTGAATTGGAAAGGTGGAAAGTCAACTAGAATTGAAATATCCACTGAAAAATCTGCTCTAAATTGAGCCCAGGCGTACCGTAACGGAGGCAAACGACGTTGACCACTGCACCACAGAACGTTAAATAAATTGAATGTGGAATAAGTACAAGAAAATGTATTGATTGAGTAGGTATTTACTTGGTATAACTCCATTATAATACGGTAAGAAAAATAACAATGTATTTTAGTTCTACATAAATTAGTTCTGACGAAGGCGTAAGCCGAAATAGCTATCAACAAATATATAAAATAATTTATGTAGAACTAAAATACATTGTTATTTTTCTTACCGTATTACAAGAAAATTTGTTACTTTTTTACAATATAAAGCTATTCTACCAAGTATTGACAGTGTACACATTTGAAGTAAAAAATTGTCAATATAGTTTCCAAATATTTTTGCCTTATGCCTTGCCAACAAACTGGCAATTGGTACAGTGTAGTCGCAGCCCGTAAACATGACATCAAAACTAGGAGTGGACGTGCGCCGGTCGAAAATTTTAATGCTCCAAATTTACGGTTTCATTTTTTTTTAATTACCAATTTCGAAAAACGGCTTCCGTACTCCAGTATTATTTACTGCACACTAAAAAAAGTCCCGCAACGTTTTATTTTCCGTTTAACACATTTTTACAACTTTCAAAAAACGATTACAAGGTATGAATAATTGGATCCAAAGGTTTAGTGCCTCATGAATATTGGAATGTAACAACTCCGCCCGAGAAAAATTTGGTAACTGGGCTAGAATCTCGTAAATTTGATGCATTCGCTGCGTTGGGATATGCAAATGGATGCCGCGATTATTATTAGACATCTTTGATCAATGGGCTTTTTAAACCATGTGGAGCATATGGACGAATGTCCCTCTAAGAATCTAAGCCGAGAGGTTAGCTTATTGACATTTTTTAATGCTGAGCAGGCCAATCCAACGAATGCGCGGCACCAATGTCATATTTGATAGCAGCATATATTTTTTGTGTTGTTTTATTTAATAGAAAATAAGCGGAATGAACCGATCGACCACGAGTTCTGACCTTACTTTAACTTATCTATCCATGCTCTCATCAAACTAAAGAGAGGTTAAATGAATGAGTAACAGGCAGTTCTCGTAGAAAAAATATAAGATAAAGGTGGCCATATGCTCCAAATTGGGAGTGGAAATTAATTTTAAAATAAACAAATATATACATTTATATGCATCTCTTTGTGATATTTTAAGCACTTCATTGGCTCATAAAATTCTTCTTAACTCTTCAACTTTAAGGCAACCTTTGCGATAGTTAGTCCGAATATGCATCTGAAAGAGATGAAACACGTATCACGAATAGTAGCACAAAACGTTGAATATTATTATTAGAAGTTAATTAAAATTATCTTCCAATAATTTACCGCCGAATCCATCTAAATTATAATCAAATAAGATTGTAATAAAATAACACTATTTAACAGTCGTTAAAAAACAGCTATTCCTTTATATCAGTTGACTGAAGTATTAGATTTGAATTCTGCCGTTTTTTCAAAACAACATTACAAAAGTGTGATTATAAAAAACAACCCCCAATGTTACAACCTTACAAAAATGCGCACATACGACTTGTAATTTGATTTTAATTGGGCGGATCTCGCCTGCAAATCACATCCCCAATATTTGACACCCCATTCATGCGATCACCCCTGCCAAGTTCAAATAATACAGAAGTGTAAATGAAGTATCAAGCAGTCATCCAGTGACTATTATATTAAAATATGAATGGGCCCAGTCAGCAGCCCTCGAATTTTACTTCACGAGTTTAACCGATTATTAACAATAATTTCATATGAATTATGATGGTACGCTTCTAAAATTATTAACATGTAAAGCTCTGACTATTTAAAATTTGAAGGTGTTTATTCAATACTTGTTGGAATGGCATCATTAACACATTTTTTGTATTGATTGAGTAGGCATTTACTTGGTAGAACTCCATTATAATACGGAAAGAAAAATAGCAATAAATTATTTTAATTTAAAACGTGTATTAGAGATTTTTGTACTCGGAACCACTTAAAATCTGCAATTTCTAAGTGCATCTATTTTAAATTGTTTTAAGTTTATTGTTTGTTAATGGTTTTAACAGAGCTGAGCTATTAATTGTGATTCGATCGTTAAGAATTTCATTGGACTGATTAATTCCTAAGCTGTTCCAATTTCATTCCTTATTAGTTTTATTTGAATCTGGACCGGTTTCGCTCATCGCGATAATTTACAACAGATATTATACGATGTTGCTTAGTCTTCTTCAATATTTAATTCCACATTTATTTCCTATCACGAACAAAAAATGATCATGAAAACAGTAATGAAAACATCTTGATCATTTTATAACTGATCTGATCTTAATAAATTCAATGTGTTATTATTTTTACTATCATGCCATTACACCAAGTATTGACAGTGAAGACCTTAAAAGTAAATACTATATAGTATTATTTCAGCATATATTAAGATCAATAGCTACTGATGTGCGAAACCAGTCCGAACCTACATATATCAGAATACGTGTGGAAAAAGTACTATTTATGCCGTTCCACCAAGAAGTGATATTTAACTCATGAAAAGTGATTTAAAAAAAATGATTCGTTTGAATTTTCTACTTCGAGTTGTGTCCCTAACGACCAGACCCGGGTTACAAAATTAGGACTACTAATTATTTGGTCAGTTTCTAATTCCATCAATGGTCAGTTATAAATACTTAAAACGGTCAGTTAAAAATAATAAATGGTCAGTTCAAATAATAAATTTGCTATTACGACCATATTTGATAAAATTCACAAGCTGTCAAACTAAAACTTATCATTTAAATTAAATACTCACCGTTTTTAATAAATAACCAACCATTAAAATATATTACTGACCTTTATATTTAATATCTGACCACATTCACACTGATGCAATGCCAACTGAACGTTTATAATATTAACTGACCATAATGATTTATAACTTACCATTTATTTATTTAACTGACCAAAACTTTAATTAGTTACTGACCTATTAAATACATGCCCAAAATTAGGTACGCAATTCAAACGATTCCAGTTTTATTCCATCTAGCACTTTCTATCAAAATCCTCAATTATGTATATCAAAATATGATTCATTTGGCTTTTTTATTGGCATATTTCTAATTATTTTATTTTTCATTTATTAAAACTATTTCCGCTACAATTGCACACGCTCCACTTAGGTAGAAATATGATGTGCATGATTAAAATATTTAGTTATCGATAGCTGTAGTTATAGAAAAACGGGTCCTTGTGTTTATAGTTATTAAAATTATACCCATTGCCTGAATTGAAAGAAAATAAGAATATATGTTATAATAGAGAAAAAAAGACTAAACTCAACACTAAAGCATATTCTATGAACGTAAGAGGAAGTAATAAATAATCATTTTTACTACGACATTTCAATCTAGTTTTCGTCTTTTTGTTAATATCGCTATATCATATACAAATATTTTTTGCAGCAATTAAATATATAAATAAATAAGGTTTACTTTTAATTAAAATCCGTAGTTTTCCATTGCACCGATCGTTCCGCATCTTTCAAAATCACCGTTAATTTCCGCGCCAATAAGTGCGTTAGAATTGGTTCCCCTCATAGCGTGCCAGCATCCGGTTTGGGGTACGGCGACACTTCCAGAAGTCTCGCTGAGACCCCATGGTGTCCCGGGCGGATGCCGGGCCCCCGGGCGACGCCATGTCACAAAAACCGGCCAATGGCAGTACAACTAAATGCGAATTAGCCGAAGTTAATCATGTTGAAGTTTTTGATTCGGTGACGATTTGCAAAAGGGGTTCAATACTGATTGATTAATTTCTCAATATTATTTGTCGAATTGATTGTTTTAAACGTTCGCTGCCCTAAATAAATAACACGTATATATTTATTTATTCCCTAATATATAATATTTTATTTGACATACGTAGTTATGTCCAAACGTTCAAAAGCTCAAATGTCTTATAAATGGTCGGTTCAAAAGTTATTCAGTCGTCTTTATAGAATATAATTATGCTAAAAACGTCGAGTATATAAAATTGTGTAAATTACTGATTATTTAAACTTTTCAATACCCTAATGCCGGCCTATATGAAACAGTTCCCAATTTATCTCCTAATAAGGTTTGTTTTAATAGAAAACCGTATATATACGCGCATTTTTCTATGCCTGGCACTGCATTATAGACCGTATATATGTTACAGCGAAAGTATATTATCAGGGAAAATATATTATCACCGGACATGAAAGCATATTATAATACATTTTCACTAGCGAAAAATATATTATCACTAGCAAGAATATATACTCACTGGTCCTTGTAAGTGGAATCATATTCCGTCATTGAAATTAAATTTGACAGCTGTCAAATTCAACCATAAGTTTGGGTGCACGGTTTGAATTGACGTCCCTAGCGGGCCAGTGCTGCAAGTACGAAAAAAATCACTAATACAATGCGGCCAGCGTGTACCAAATAAACATATTTAAGGCTTTTTTTTTATTTGTGTCCGGTATTTCAATACACCGTAAAACGGGTTGAATAGAGACACTTTTTACCCTTCACGACTATGTATCTTCATACCTGCACAACATAATTCAAACATGAATAGCTTGAAACATGTTTTTATGGTTCTACTACACATTTATGAAAATATTTTTTAAATATTCATTATTGATATTAAAACACAGTCAATTTTGTTCGATGTCTCTATTCACATTGTAAATAGAGTCTCTCCAATTTACGGTATTTATTAACTAAAAAGAACATGATTGATTTTAATTTTCGTCCAGTAAGAGAAATAAGGGGTAAAAAAGTAAGGATGCACACGCATCGAACTTTAATAAGTTTTTTTCAATGTTGGCCAATCATTTAGTTGGTTTGGTTTTGTTATTCGAGAGATAGTATTAAAGTCATTGTAAAGAATTATATATAAATAGTAAAAAATATGTTGGATTCTAAGTAAAGTTGTGCTAAAGTTCCATTCTTGTGTTTGTTTCCATTCACCCCGTTTTACGGCACATACGTTCCTGGCATACAAACGGTTAAGGCTTTCAGTCTCGCCTTGGAAGAGTCATCAGTAGGCGGCGGGTGATAGCAGATAGGCGTATTGTCGCATTAATCCTGGCGGCTCTGCATCATAAAAGCGACTCCCTCCATGCTGCTGACCAGATGCGAGATTTAACGGCGATATGCGAAGATCTTCCGCTTGATATCAGCCGGACTGCATGATGCTTTAGTATCGAATATCACGCACTTGTCGGTGTGAAAACATTATGTGTGGCGCGTTCTTACAGGTGTACAGAATGTGTAAGAACATTCAAGATGTAATTAATACAGAAAGGTTATTATTTAATTGAATCGAATTGCAAAGAAATATTATTGTGTATCTATTTGATGGAGCTACAAGTTCTAATCCGCTTTGGCATCAAAACTCTTCCCGTCAAACCTCGTCGCAAAACCTGTGTCATTAGCTCATGGAAATGATTAAAATTTATATTGAAATTCTATTAAGCACCTTCAGTCGATTAAAATACCTTTACGAATTGTGTGAGTACTAGTGACACGTGTGTTTCGTCTATTTCAAAACCATCATCAGTCCTTAAATCATTAGTCACACAGTGCTTTGAATAAACTAAGCTATTTTAAATTACATATTGAAATGAGCTTCCTTATTACCCGCCGAATCCATTCAAAGAGCTTTTATCAATTGATTTCCATTCGTTTTTCATTATCATTGAATGCTTTTTAATTTTTGTGGTTGACAGATCAGACTAATCGTCCTGAGTATTCTTTTCCATTTGGTTTCCACGTCTGGTCATTCCTTACGGATGTAATCAGCATCCTGAATCATTTGGACGCCCAACATTGATTCATCCACTTTCCTTGTCGTAACACACATGTTGAGTGACTGCTCAATTCACTTTACGTTTTACATAAACAGGGTACGTTGTTGTTACTAACGTTAAAGCTTTTTTTTCCTTTCTTTTGCATAGATAAAAGCTCGTAAAACGAACGGCATGAAGCCTCATTTTTTGCGAATATTGAGTTAAGTAAGTAATAATTGTTTTATGTGATACATTTGTTACCGGCAATAAACTGTTTATATTCATCACGACACGCTTGGCGACGGGATTGTGAGATAACTTTAATTTATAGGTAGTGAAATTTTCAATATTACCGACTGGTCAGTGATATTATATAATATATAGTAGCATAAAACTTGTTCCAAGTTAGATATATCCTTTACTGAATTCAGTGTCAAACAATTGATGTTTGTTCATAGTTTATTTTATATCCCAATCAGATTCTTAGCCCTTTGACGAACTATAAACCATGATACCATTTTGAAGCGATTCTCCGAATGAAATATTTATTTGTTATATTTAAATACTAGGTATTCCATCTCTGGATAGGCTTGAATAATAAAATACATCAATCATAAAATACTTTTAAGGTGTTCACTGTCAATACTTGTTATAATAAAATAATAACACATTTTTAGTACTTTTTTCGCATCTGACTACAGGACCGGTTTCGCTCATGGCGAGCATTATCAACTGAGTCTCATCAACTCATCAGTTGATAATGCTCGCCATGAGCGAAACCGGTCCTGATGTAATAAATCAGATGTGGAAAAAGTACTAAAAAATGTGTTATTATTTTTATTATAAAATATATCGCTGGAATAAAGGGATTTCAATTGAGTCAAATAATATCTCTAATCCCTTTTCGTAGGTTCGCGACGCGAAAGCTGGCATAAAGCTTTATCTGATACTTCACTTATTTATATTATAAATAAGATTTTTCATTCATTTGTAATGAATCTTAATCTGTAAAGTTGGAATATATATGACGACCTTAACTTTGGCATAGATTACTATTTTACTTAACAATATTTAAATCTTGGCCTGTTGTAAGGTAGAAATGACGTAGCCGGTAGTATTAGTGAACATTTAGACCAAATATATTTCTGACAATTTTATCAGTTCCTAACCCAACCGAAAAAAAAGTTGTGCAAATATATACTAAGCAGTTCTCGTAGAAACACTCTATCGTCAATATCATAGCTAGCTTACATGCAGGAAAAGGAAACAAAAGCTTAGTCTGTTATCACCCTCGCAAGAAACATTTTCAGGAAACTATAACTCATAGTTTCAGTAGGAAAATAAAGTTAGAAAGAAAAACTTTTGAAAAAAGATCATGCTTAAAAAAGATTCCATTGCAATTGTATTTTTTTGCGATTAAGAGACCACATTTATTTAACGTTTTTATTTGTATAAAATAATAAACTTTAACTTTGATAATGAATATAAAAGGTTCATGACTTGCTGCTGGGTTTGATTTAAGAACAATTTTACAGCAATATCTTATATTTAATGAGATCTCTTGTTGTTATTGTAATATTCGGATTTATGAATATATGAAAACTATACTGGATAAACGACATGAGCGTTTTGATATTTTCAAGACATGATATTATAAATTTAATATTGTAAGTCGATCTTGTAACTAGTTTATCTCCTTTAAAGGAAGCCCATTCTCGTTTGATTTTGGGCTGAGATAACAGAAAGATAGTCGCGTCCGTTAGACACAGCAAAGGGAATGATATAAAACTTGATATGCCGGGAATAAGTTGAATATATTTATATGAAATTCTATTCGCGGAATAAAATAATAAGTTTCTAATGGAATTTTTGCCGCAAAAGCTCAGTCGATGAGCTTTCATTTTAATAATATATTGTATCAGTGATGGACAGCTTGAGGCCCAAAATAATATTTCTGACGGCTCATCGACAGATTGTTAAATTTTATTTTTTAAGACTCATTATTTGTCGCGGATAAGTGATTTCTAATGGCATGTATTTTATGGGTCAGTAACTAATTCAAGTTTTGGTCAGTTAAATAAATAAATGGTCAGTTAATATTATAAACGGTCAGTTGTCATATTATCAGTGTGAATGTGGTTAGTTATTAAATAAAAGGGTCAGTTATGTATTTTAATGGTTAGTTATTTATTAAAAACGGTTAGTATTAAATTTAAATGGTCAACTATTTAAAAAAAATGATAAATTTTAGTTTGACAGCTTGTGAATTTTATCAAATATGGTCGTAATAGGCAAATTTATGACATGTTCTTTTTATTTTAACTGACTATTTATTATTTTTAACTGACCGTTTTAAGTATTTATAACTGACCATTTATAGAATTAGAAACTGACCAAATAATTAGTAATTTTTTCGCCAGAAGATAATAATTGCGCATGTGAATTCTTAACGTTAATGACATTTGTGACTATGTGACAAAAACCATGTAAAACATGGTAATTTCGCTATAGAACTTTCAATAGCTTAGTTTAAAGTTTTGCGTAACTATTTGTGTCAAGTGTTTCGCTTTATTCAAAGTCATCTTGAGACTTACTATCGCAAAGTTTTACGAATGAATTAAATGAATGATTTAAGTTATTTAAAACTTTATATTAAAATGAATTTCCACAAAGTATCCGCCGAATCCATCGAAAGTATCAATGTAATTTCGGTGATATACTGAAAATAAACGCATTAATAATGAATACCTTCGATTTTTGCATGCAGTGTCGCAGATCTGACTAGTTCTGGAAATAGGTTTCATGTAAAGTGAATTGATAAATATGTAATAATAATCTGTAATTCTTGTGAAGTGTAAAGAGAACAGTGATAGCATACATATATTTTTATCTGTAGAACTGTAACCCTGTGCGAAACGGAAACTATTGGAAAACGAATCATGCGGCCCATTTGTGAAACAGGTTGTGAATCACTGTATTGAATCGATACATTTCAAATGGCGATCAATCACGACTCGTATTACTGTATTAAATTGTGTATTCTGATAACCGGGAAAAATATATTTTGATTGTATACTATTCATGATTTTATTTTGAATTGTGTATTTTCAAATAAAGAATTACTTGACACAACTATCCAATACAGTTTGGAACTATTTATTTGTAATTAGAATTCAACTAAAAGATAATTGAAGATATAATTCTTAATTCAAATTTGTTTTCTTTGGAAATTTAAATCTTATCTTATCTACTAATAGATGGTGCTAGAAATTCAAATTTAGTATGGAACACAAATCTTGTCAGTTAGTAGATATATTTATTAGATGCTGTATTAAAAATTGTCCGTTCAAAAGGATAAAGTATTTTAACTGATATTTAAATAACAAAATAAAATTCTCATTTATATATATAGTGCTGTATTTAAATGTTTTGACAGTAAATAAAGGCAGGTACAATAATTTAATTGCCTTGATACATAATGAGATAAATAAGGTAAATGTACCAGTAGCTGACCGTTTAAGAGAAAATTTCAACAAAAATAACGATAAAGGTTTAGCATTGTACCGAATAATGGCAAAGCAAGTATACACATATTGGATCATATGTCTTAATTAATATTATGTAACAAAAATTACGAAAGGGCCTGTTTAAAAAAAGTTATGTTAAATTATTTGAAGTCATGTTTTTGTTTCAGTAGTTGACCATCTCACAAATTGAAAAATCTAGTACCTGACCATGTCTAAACAGGGGGCTTTATAGGGAACTTTCTGTCAGAGTTGCCTCAGGGCTTTCTGTCACACCACTCTTGGTTGAATCAAGTAGCAATGGGTGGTTCAGGAACAAGGTATACAGCGTTTCTAGATTGATCACTTAAGAAACTTGAAATAATACACTTTTCTCACTAGGTGTTGTTTTCAAATGGCCACCCTGGCACTCCATTGGCTATATGGTGATGTGTTAGAGGCTCATTCCGACCACAGATGCCTTAAATTTTCTAAACTTTACAATTTAGAGCAATCCCGCATCTGCATTTCTTATTTTGGGCCATTTTATTCTCAAAAGGTCAACTACTGGTACATGGTCAACGACTGGTACATTTACCTTATAGTCTGCCGAATATTGCATAAAATGATGAATAACTAGATACTATAATAGCATGTTTTACAAACTAATTTGATTGCCAAAATGACATATTGTATCATAGATTTCATTGTGTACACCACTATGTCCCCGCGCCAGAATAATGTACGTATCTAGGGCTCATGGAAGGTTCTCAACTATTAAACAATTGCATATTTTAAATAATTCTGTTTCTCATAACCAGGGCTGTGGAGTCGGAGTCGTAGTCAGCGCGGCGTTTTGGCCGGAGTCGGAAATTTTGAAAAGTTTGAACTTTTTATTTTTGCATTAAATACGTCAAATTTGACTTTTGGCCGCATTGATAGGGTTGATATTTAATTGAAATCACATAAATAGGAAAATTAGGGGAAAAAAGGACGATATTAACCTTTTTTTAGTCGGAGTCGGAGTCGTATTTTGTGTAAATGCTAGAGTCAAAGTCGGACTTTTTTCACCGACTCCACAGTCCTGCTCATAACGGTTGAAATGTTGTGGCTTTCTTGTTGAAATTTCATTGCTAAGTTAAGGTCAACTACTGGTACATGGTCAACGACTGGTATATTTATCTTAAATGTTATCTCCGTTCTAAAATGGCAGAATTAACGTGACACTGTCACAGCTCTAACTTTGCATTAGGATTTAAAATACATTATAATATTTTAATGTGTCGATATATATAATTATCCAAGTAAGTATTAACTTATCTACGATGTAGCCATAGAGTTATAATAGGTTGCTCCAGTTAGTTCAAAGATATGAATATGTTTTGAGGGCGCTTGTATGAGAAACTAGGCATGTGTATTTGCATTATATTTTAATAAATAAAGTTTATTTTTTTGTTGTTGCTAATACTAGATATTTTATAATGACTGGTTTTGAATGAGTGAAATCAGTCCTGCTCATTATAAAATATGTGGAATTATTACAGAGTTTCCGCCAAAAATTGGCAGTGCTTGAAATGTGATCAGAGATATCGTCGTTTCCAAGTCAAAATTGTGTATCTGCAAACAATTGCAAAAATATGCGTTTTCATCTTTTTGGAGAACAAAAAACTGCAAAAATCGCCATTAAGCTCATCCCACAAACGCAGCTGACCAAAATAATCGTAAAAGTTATTCCTTTATCTTATTGGCGTGTTATAAAAATAATAAAACTTTTTTACTATTTATCGCAAATTAAATGTATTAGATTAGGACCGGTTTCGCTTATAGTGAGCATTATCTAACCTAACCTAACCAAACCTAACCCGCCCCTTCTTGCTTCCCGTAAAAGGGAAAAATCCCAAACTCCATTTTGTAATTTCATCATTTTAAAATGTTAGAATCAATCTTGCTTCATTACTTAAGCAAACTTTGCGATATTAAGTCCGAAGATGCCTCTGAAAGAGGCGAAGCACGTGTCAAATTTAGTAGCACAATACGTGGACTAATCAAGGTTATTTTAAATTTTATATTAAGTACTAAAAATGTTTTATTATTTTATTATAATATAATGCCATTCCACCAAGTATTGACGGTGAACACCATAAAAATGATTAATTACGTGTATTAATTTATTTATGTTTGATTACAATGATGTTTTCATGCTTCCATTAAAATGTGTGATTGTGCAGATATGAAATGGAAACGATGCACTGTGTTTTGAATAATACTTATACACAAAAAAAAATGTTTACAATCAATCGCCAAGTTTGAATTTACAGTAACATTTCGATATTTGTATGATTCAAAATAATTATTGATTATTGGGTGTTGGTATAATGATTTTCTAACAAATAGTTACATAGTTTCAAACGGACTCTTAAAAGAATGAAAATTTTGAAGACATATCAACTCGCAATAATTCAACTCAGTTTTTCAATTACTCTTTTTTACAGAGAGTAGATGTAGAGAATAGGACTAAGACAGAAAAAGTGGTTGGCTAATCGCTCCCGCAACGTTCAGTTTTTATGATTAGAAAAGTGTTCAAGACAACGCAGACTTCCATGATTCTGAACCGTTATTAATATTTCTGCGCTTAAATTGAAGCCAGTAACATTGTCACTCGACCACGAGCCCGACGATTGTTATGACATAAATTCGACATCTCTTTGTAAAATAAATTTTTCTATACTATTTCAATAAATTATTAGATGAAATGATATCGCATTTTAAATCTTGACACCTCACATACGTTTGTGTAAGGCACATAATATTGTAAAGGTGAACTGTCATGCGTATACTTTTTGATTAAGCCGGTACACACGTGGTCGCTACATAGCAAACATTACTAAAGCTCAACCCGCGTAAGTTGAAGTCTCATTAACACTCGATAGATTAAATTGAAACGATTACATGAATATATGTAAATCTAAAAAAGCAGATAAATTGCTGCTCCCGTGTTATAGTGGTGAACATCGTCGTCTATACTTTTCGATTCTGTTTGAAAGCATGGGTGTTATATTACTGTCTAAACATTTCTTGCCACTGCGAGACTAGCTGACCACTAGTAATTTCACTAGTCTTATAGTATGTATACCTACTCTAGTTGAACTAGATAGAGCTAAAGTGACTAAATAATAAGCAATTCTCAATGAAAAAATATGTTTCAAATTGGGAGCGAACACGGATTCCACAACAATGTTAAACTAACCTAACCTAACCAGTGGCGGCTGGTGACAGAGTATTAGGGAGTACAAAAAAAGATTCAACTATTTTTGCAAGAGTTCTTTCCTATTCATTGGATTTTAAAACACTTCTATAACATGGACTTTCAATTCAGATGTTCGCAATTCCAACGGAGTGCCAGTCTTATGAATTTTTGGCTGTCAGTAGTACGGAAAAATAGTTGAATCTTTTGTTGTACTCCCTAATACTCTGTCGCCAGCCGCCACTGAACCTAACCACTTTATTGGATCACTGACAGGCTTTAAATTGCAGCAATGTTTTCCATTGGTTTGTCTGTCAAAATCAAACACAACCAGATCGTGGTATTGCAACTTTAACTATAAAATAATAGTAGCATAAATAATAATAAATGCTAAGTTGTTATAAAGACACATAAAACCATTCATTACAATAAATATGAGCATAAAACAAGTATTGGGTTAAGATTATTTATTTAAATTAAACACTTTGCTTATAAGAAACTTCTTATTACCCCTCGACATGGCACTTCGAATCAATATTGTTCAGGTCAAACAAGATAAAACAGGTCGAACAGACATATTTGTATTCGGCACACTAGAACAAAGAAACATACATACTTCGCCTTTGCTGGTTTTGAGTTATGAATGCGACTAGATACAAAATAATATGTTGTGTTATGTGTCGAAGAGACATACCAATAGGATAAGTGGATACGTTTAATAAAATCACTTTCTTGTTCATAGCTCCACTAAACCTTACCATATCACATTATAATAAATACTATTTTATATTTAACGAATAAATCGGCAAGCCAAAGCATTGCATTTAAAGATAATGAAAAGGCAAGAAGTATCTGTTAAAACATAGATGTGAAAAGTTGAGAAGAATGAGTTAAATTTGAAACATTTGAATTTTGTACTTTTCCATGAGTTTCGTCGTTAAAAACCCGGGCTTCGCCTTTCGGAATCTTCAGACATTTAAAGTGCAAATATGTACTCATCAGTTGACATCTTCAGTTGAAAGTCTTAATTATTAAGTTTCTTAATCCCTAATGGGAAATGTTGTAAGTGCAATTCGGAAATAATCAATCACAACATTATTTGTTTTGCGTAAATCATCGATCAACCGCGCTGGACGGAGCTGAGTGACGGTGCAGTGTAGCCTTTCGGTGGGCGTGCACCGCTGGAAGGCTTCTACGCCGCTCAGTCTTACTCTGCTCTCTATTCGCTCAGCATCATCTGTCAAAACTGAGCGCGCCGCGACGCCCGTTGCTATCAGTGGAACGAGTTCGTGCGAACATCGACGCTAATGTCGCCCAAAACACTTGTTCAACTCAATACTCCAGTGCATTCTAAAATAAGTAAATAAACAACGAATAAATCGCGCGGGAAATTCAAAATATTGTCTGTGTTATTGTAGGTATATTAACCATCGTAATTGAACTATAAATAAGATTAAATATTACGTCATTTAAAAAAAGAATCACTTTCTATTTACTAAAAAATGCGGTAAAATAAATTGACTGTAGAAAACAAAAAGGAAAGACAGAAACAAATGAAAAATAATGTTCATTTTATGGGCATTCTTTTTTCAAACTTAAAAGCTAAATTATATAAAAATTTTACATCTGTAGCTTACATCGTTTTGATAAAACGTGTATTTCGCTGTGTACGTTGTGATTATTGAAAAAGGATTAGTTTATAAAACTGAAGGTTACATCCTTTTGCATTTATACTGTAACGGTTTAAATATCATTTGAAATAGAGCACATTTTTTAAACTACTTTCTCGCATAATATTACAGATATCAGACACCCAGTTTTGCTCTGCACGATAATGTGAAAAATTTTGGGATGACCAAAACTGTTCTATGTAAAGTAGAATAAAAAATGTGTTTTATTAATTTTTTAAATCATCTTTTTAAGCTTTATACATTTAAAGCACAGTATATAGTATTGATCGATGCTTTATGGTAGTTTCTACATTTATTCTTAAAGTATACATACATATATATCAATTTTCCGTACATCTATGTATGTTTACAATTTTTGTTATGTAACTTGCATAATAGTTATTTTTTAATAAAACATTGAAGGTAGGTGGATATGCGAATAGTATTTTAAATATATATTCAGGATATTTACAGCAAAATATCTCAATTGTTGCCATGCGTAATTTTTGAATATTTGGAGCTAATTGATAATATATCTGAATAATTGGAGTTTACGATTTATATGTATATGATTTATATGTCGGTCCCTGTGGTCTAGTGGCAAGAGCTTTGTCCTAGCGATCAGGGGACCCGAGTTCAATTCTCGGCAATGTTAAAATTTTTCAATTGATAAAAGAAATCTTGGGCTGGGTGTATGTCATTTATCGTTGATTTATCGTTATTAATCTCGTATAACTTTCACAATTTAGAATATTTGGCGCATTGGCGTAAGCTATGTAAATAATGTAACTTATATTGGTGATAATTCTTTGGTAAATTCCACACATTAATACACTATTAAATATCAACAATAAATCAAGAATATAAAATTTAAAATAACTTTGATTATTCCACGTATTGTGTAACTAACTGTGACACGTGTTTCGCCTCTTTTCAGAGCATCTTCAATTTCTATCAAAAGTTTGCTTAAGTAAATAATAAATAATAAAAGTATATTACTTAAGCAAACTTTGCGATAGTAAGTCTGAAGATGCCTCTGAAAGAGGCGAAACACGTGTCACAGTTAGTTACGCAATACGTGGAATAATCAAAGTTATTTTAAATTTTATATTAAAATGAACTTCCACAAAGTTACCGCCGAAACCATCGAAAATATAAAAAAAAAATAATAAATCAAGAGTTGAAAGGTTTAGTGTTTTTATATTTTTACTAACTAATCTTTATGAATAAATTTATCAGCTAAACATATTTATCGCAACAAAAGCTGGTATTCTTTTTTTGAAATATTTACTGTCAACTTTATTTTTGATGTTATCATTCAAACAAAATTATGCATCTGCTTAATTTTGATTGGAAAAATAAAAAAATGTTATCAGACATAATACATAAATCTTATATATAAAACCGAAACGGCGTATGTATGTATGTGGGTCTGTAATTCCCTTTTGCATTGTTGGTCATTAAGTTGCCATAAAAACGAATATGAAAGAAAATATGTTTGAATTTTTATCGGCGAAGACATTTAGTCAAAATGTAATAAATTAGTCTTCTACTGAACTTTTCCAGCTTTAATATAATAATGTTTATTATTTACGTGAAGGTATTATTTGACATTTCTCTGACAGCAAATTAGATTTTTTCCTTGAATTTGGACATTTTAACGGGCGAGAATCAAACGCTGTCATCAAATTAAATAAAGTTTGTGATTTTATTTTATCCCTATTTTGGATGTTAGACGGGCGATTTTGTATACACAACAGTAAAAACAGATATAATTATGTCGAATGATATAACATTAAATAATTATTGGTCGCGTATTTTGAATGTATGAAGTATCGCCAATAGCTAGATAATAATATAGATTATTGATAACAATACTATATTATAATAATTATAAAATAGTAAAAATTATCAAATCAAAATTCACATCTTCTGGAATAAAGCTCTTAACAATAGACGCCGACGGGCGTTTATCGGCCTAAAAACCGCTTGTTTCTGCACGCATCTCTGCGCCACGGACCGATTTATCTCAAAGATTTGGAATCCTATGTTTTTCTTCGAGAACTGCTTGCTACTCAGTTGCTCGTAGGGATGTAAAGGATACGAGGACTAGGACTGGACTAGTGATTAGCTAATCGCTGTCATTATGCGTCGCTCTTTGGGATCGGGAAGGTGGGAAGGGATTCTTTAACAACACAAACATCCATGCCTTTGAACAGATTTTATCGACTGAAAAAATCCGCTGGTACCGCGAATCGAACCCGGGCGGTCCGGTACGCCAGTCAAAGCCGTTGCCACTGCGCCACGGACCGGACATATAGTAGTTTATAATTAATGATATTTAATTAAAGGGCTATAAAAATGGTGATTTTGGAAGATTTAGTTGTTCATTTAAAATTAGCAGACTGTTAAGCTGAGCCCTATTAATTTCCATCAAGCACCTTCAGTCTAAATTCTTAATTATATCAAAATAATAGTTTCAAATCACTTTTAAAGTCAGACGATAAATTGCTATATTTTTACAACACAAATAGGTCAGAATTTTCCTAGATACAAACATACACGTTCTCGCTGCATTGGGATTGTTTTCTAATCCATTCTAGGAATATTTGAATGCTATAAAAATTATATTCGGGTCTTGCGGTTGGACATTCAAAGCCGCAATAGAAAAAAACGGACCAATCAAAAAGCAATTATTTGTTACGAGGAAGAAATAAAGTTGTACCCTTAGCTTAACCTATAACGGCGACGACAAATGAATCAAATTATGTGGAATAAAATAAATTTAATGTTGCTAATGATTGCAAGCAAGGACTGCTATTATTTATTTAAGATATTTACGGCACCAAAATAGACTAGAACTTTTTTGAACCTCAGAAATATTTTGGAATGATACGATATTTAAAATTTGATAAAAAAAGTATTCATAATTTTGCCAAAAACATCAATATTTTCATTGGTTAAAAAATTGACCAATTTATTAATAAAAGAATTTCGACTGATTGTGCTTGATCGAAATTAAATATCAAATTTGAATCGTTTAAATTTTGTACTATTACATGATTTTTGTCGCTAACGACCCGGGTTTCGCCTTTAGGCATCTTCAGGCATTTCAAACCGTGCTTTACATCCGTGCACTCGATTCAAATTTAATTTAGTAATTTTTATATGTTAACTCTGTGAAATTTAAATTTGAGGTTTTGCCACTAAAACGTGACGATAAAATGTTGCAAAGAGTACAACAGACTGATGATATATGCGATTTTTTCTATATAGAAGTATATTTTATGAGTATAAAAATACTTTTTTTTTATCAAAAATTGCAAAACAGCCTTCATAATTCAGGTCCAAAAAATGCATCACAGCGCTCCAAAACTGTTAGTTGCGCGCACAAACGGTCAATAGATAATTTAATGACTCGCAGATAAAGACGTTGATTTTCTGAGAACAACGCAAACTTTCCACCGTTTGACAAAATTACTAACGAAAGAATATTATCGACAACGCATTGAGATACCATTATGGTATTGGGCATTTTATCCTTAACGTAACATCGGTCTTTTGCCGTATACAGGTAGACCAGAAGTCTTTATTGGTTTTAATTGGATAGAAAGAAACAAACTTTTACAATTTAATTATAATATATTCAAGTTATGAAGTCACTTGCTCAATCTTTAAATTCAAATCGGTCCATACGTAAGGGTAAAAAGACAGTGTTGCAATTTAAAAAAATAAAATAAAAATGACGAAGCGTTATCGTGAACAAGTTAATGACATCGCAAGTAGTCGGCTGCTATTATAATCTTCTCAAAGTTTTATCCGCTAGCACCTTGAATTTATTAAAGCTAACAAAAATGAATTATTGTCATAATTGAAGATTAAGACTTAAGATGCTAAGTAGAATTTAAGCCGTTTGAATTTTTTACTTTTCGATAAGTTTTTTCGAAAACGACCTAATTATAGTTTATCCAAACAATTCATTGAAACTCATTAAAAACAAAATTTTTGATATTCATTCATGTTACGATAATAACAATTAACTTAGTGATCGACATTTATTCTTAGGCATGTATTTAATGGGTCAAGTTTTGGTCAGTTAAAAAATAAATGGTCAGTTAAAAATCAAAATGGTCAGTTAATATCATAAACGGTCAGTTGTCATTGTATCAGTGTGAATGTGGTCAGTTATTAAATAAAACGGTCAGTAATATATATTTTAATGGTTAGTTATTTATTAAAAATTGTTAGTATTAAATTTAAATAGTCTTAGTTTGACAGTTTGTGAATTTTATCAAATATGGTCGTAATAGGCAAATTTATGTATGTCATGTTCTTTTTATTTTAACTAACCATTAATTATTTTAACTGACCATTTATTATTTTTTATT
This sequence comes from Himalopsyche kuldschensis, assembly GCA_028554975.1. Taxonomy (NCBI): domain Eukaryota; kingdom Metazoa; phylum Arthropoda; class Insecta; order Trichoptera; family Rhyacophilidae; genus Himalopsyche; species Himalopsyche kuldschensis. Next base: position 3,621,069 of record JAHFWI010000025.1, read on the forward strand.
AACCGTTTTAAGTATTTATTACTGACCGTTTTACGTATTTATAACTGACCATTTATCGAATTAAAAACTGACCAAATAATTAGTAGTCTTATTCTTATATGTAAGCAATACAAACAATTTCAAGGAATTTCATGTACACTCGTGCACTTGAAATGCCCAATGATACCGAAAGGCGAGACCCAGATCTTCAGCGACAAAACTCATGTAGATTAAGTTAATAACAATTAAACTTAGTGATCCACATACTTTTGTTCTATTTTTATGCTAGAGATGCAAACTATTCACTACGCTTTCAATTCAAGTTCATTCATGCACTTGGAATGCCTGAAGATTCCTACAGGTGAAACCCGGGTCGCTAGCGACAAAACTCTAGGGAAAGTACACAATTTAAGCGATTCAATAGCTTCACTGGGTAGTTTCATTTAGTTGCTAACCAACACTAGCATTGCTTTAATACAATGTTTACTTCAATTGAACTGTAAACATCACTGAATCGACATTCACTTGGTAGAAATCCATTATAACATACAGTTCTGACGATGGGGTAAGTCGAAATAAAAAGGAGGATTAAAATACATTGCTATTTTATCACCGTGATATAATAGAGTTCTACTAAGTAAATCGATATTAGTTGTTTTATATTGTTGATCAAAGTAACCTAGGAGAGAAATCTGCTGAAGAGTGACTCATTGTTTAATAGCACATGGTAGTTGCAAAATGAAATCAATTTAATATTGCAGACTGTATTTTTTTTCTTAGCTATAAATTTCTCATTCATTCGGTCATATCAAATAATATAATCGATAGTGCATCGAAATAGTTTTATTAAATTGTTAACGAGGAGAAAATTTGAAAGCGAGCGGGGCATGCAATGTCACATTAAAACGCCTAACAAAAAATACAAGTAGGATTTTAAAACAGAATAACTGTTAGCATTCCTCAATATTTAATTGTTTCCCTTCCATAAACTCCTCAATATATTTGAGAAATTGATTAATATCACAGGGTTTGCGTATTTATTAGCATGGTAAAAAGGAAAAAAACCCGAAATCCATTATGTAATTTCATAATTTAAAATGTTTGAATCAATCTTGCTTCATTTCTTAAGCAAACTTTGCGATAGTAAGTCTGAAGATGCCTCTTAAATAGGCGAAACACGTGTCACAGCTAGTAGCACAATACGTGGAATAATCAAAGTTATTTTTAATTTTATATTAAAATGAACTTCCACAAAGTTACCGCCGAAACCATCGAAAGTTTTACAATGTCGAGCAGGACTCGACAAAAAGAGTTGCGTGTTACATGTACGCCATCAAGCTAGACTCGATTCATAGGAGTTAAGCCATTTTAAAAAATAGCTTTGCTTATTTTACGTATCGTGTGGCAAATAGTGACATGTTTTTTTGTCTCTTTAAGAAGGATCATTATACATACTGTTGTTTGAGTAATGATTTATGCTAAGCCATTACGTAAGTAACTGTGGGTCTGATGATGCTTCTTAATTAAGCGCAAATAATCCACCAAAAGGTTATATATTGAAACCCTTTTTCATTGGATGTTTAAACATTGTTTGACAACCAATGGGTGATCGCAATTATAAACTGTAATCCTTTGGATGCCTTTTAATTTAATCTGTCTTGATGACACCGTAATGACATGTTTTGGTAAAAATACTTGTTTCGCTGCAGTCGTATGATGTGAATAGGGTTTCCAATCCCGGGATCCCGAGGATTTTCAATACCTGATGAATCCCGGGATTAGAAAACATAATCCCGGAATTTTCGGGTTTGATTTGTCAAAAATACAAGCGTTATTTATTTCCATTAATTTTTTCTCATTATAATAATGTGAATTCTTTTTATTATTTTAATTAGTTATCAGGTCGCATTCGAACGAAACCGTTACTTTACTACATTATATTTCAATCGAATAGTTTTGGTCTTCAGTAATGGGTTAACAACCGAAATATAATATTCATAAAAAGATATTGACTTCAATTATTCCTAACTATTTTTAATGATTCATTTACATGGCTAATCTATATATATAAAACAAAGTCGTGTTAGTTACACCACTTATAAGCCGAGAACGGCTTGACCGATTTTGAAGATCTCTGATTCTTCACCGCCGTCCCGAATAGCAGAATAAAAAACATCCCAAAGTATCACGGCAAATCAAGTTTTCATACATTTTGTATGGAACGGCTTGTTTGATGATATTTATATATATTAAACAAAATCTTTGATTTTCTTGCTTTTTCGCTTCAATAAAGCAAATGTCTTGCTACCACGCGAATAACATTAATTTCAATGTAATTACAAACTCTTCATTTTGATTTTTGCACATTTATTGAACTAAATTCATTATGAGTATTCATTTTAACTTAATAAAAAACTGAATTTAATTCAGCTAATAAGTTAACACAACATCTATTGATTCTGAGGCGGTACGAAGTTTGCCGGGTCAGCTAGTATTTAAAAATATAAAAGTTACCGACGATCAAAAAAAATATTCCAAATCCCGGGATCAAAATTTTGGCCCGAGATTGGAAGCCCTAGATGTGAATAAACGTATCATCAGGACAGGTGCCAGCAATACACCAGCATTCCTGCTTAGGTTATTATTTAAATTTTATTTAAATCTTTTTCCGCGTACGGCAACACTAGCTCCACATCGATGTCCGACATGAGTATGAGTCGCGAGCGCATTTTATCATGACAGCTTTCCCTATAAATCATAAAATGTTGCCATCGCCAATTAAGTTGAGACCGTTTCCCTAAAATATAATAAATTTATACCTTCGCAGAATTTTGCACGGAAATGACTAAACGATGATTGTTGAATATATATTCGTTTTTATATTTTTATAAAATAGTAACAATAAAACGACTTTTTTTCATGTATCCTGTTAACACCATATGCTACAAATGTTACAAAATTATTAACTTATGAGATGCAATCAATTGGGGAGAAGGGGTTAACCCATTGGAAATAAATTCGGAATAATCAAAGTTTTTTGAATTTTATATTTTAATAAAAATGAAGCAAAGTATTTTAGTCCTACAGAAATTATACAATATTATATATATATATGGTTGATAGCTATTTCGGCTTACGCCATTCTCAGAAATATATTTAAACATAAAGCCTGAGTAACCATGTCGGCCACTTTCAATTTACTGATTAAATTGGCATTAACTTGGTAGAATTCCATTATAACACGGTGAAAAATAGCAATTTATTTTAGCCTACTGAAATTATACACATGGTTGATAGCTATTTTGGCTTACGCCATCGTCAGAAATATATTTAAACTTAAAAAGAATTGCCTTAGTCGTCATGTCGGCCACTTTCAATTTATTGATTGAATTGGCATTTACTTGGTAGAATTCCATTATAACACGGTAGAAAAATTGCAATTTATTTTAGTCCTACTGAAATTATATGAATATGGTTGATAGCTATTTCGGCTTACGCCATCGTCATAACTAGGCTTAATAACAAAGTTACCGCCGAATCAACCGAAAGCTCATTTTTGTTTGTGTCTAGTTTTTGCTCTTTGTTATTTATTCAATTACAAGATTTCTAATATTTTTCTGTGTTCACTCATTTTTACATACGGTAATCAAATTGAAATTATTCATAATAATTAGTATTCAAATTAGTGCAACGTTTTTAAATTAATGTTGACATTTCTAAAGATAAAAACCGTTATTTTTCCGAATAGGTGTTTACATCTGCTTGCATAATTTTTTAGAAATCAAATCGATTGACTGGAAACTGATCATTATTTATGAGCGACATTTTTTCATTTAATTTTTATTAATGACATCTGGTAGATAAATTGTGTCAAGGTAATTTTTTTAAGTGAAGTATTCAACTTAATCTGTGTTTACAAAGTCATGTCATTCAACTTACCGCTCATTAAAATGACAGGTCTTTACGACACGGATAAATTAATAATCAAATTAGTTTTATATATGAATATTCAAATTATTCAAAAATTTCTCAGATTATTTTAAATTGTATAATCTACTTAAATTTTAATATCTAAGATTACGGTTCTTACTATTAATTTAATTGAAAGAATTATCACTTTTAAGCAGTGGTGTTGTGGTAAATATATAGTTACCAGGTCTTACCAGCTAAAACTTCTTGTACAATGCATTTGATGATAAACATATAAAAACCTTCATATGAACAAAAAAAATGTACTTAAAAATTAAATCACAAGTCAAAAGGTGGTAGGGCGGCGCCCTGGCTCATTTTGAGGTGCCCGGCAATACATTGCTATTTTTCGCTATTTTTAAGTAAATTCCAATTCAATCAATAAATAGAACACATTTTTTTACTTCTTCTACATATATTTTGTAATCAGCCATACCGTACCTGATTTTTATAAAATACGTATGAAGAGTTAGTTTATTATAAAAGTGTTTTATTTGTTCAAAAAATAAAGGTTCAAATGGGTGTAATTTTGCATTATTAAGTAAATAATACGACAGATTTTATCCGATATATTAATTTGGTATTGGAAGATTGTGCATACAATTTTACAAATATTGAGTAATCCTTCTATTATTATATTAATTATTTGTTAATCTGTTTGTAGAAATTAGTTCATAATATCCATCAAATAAATAGACGTTTAAAGATAGCAAACTTGGCAGTGAAAGTTATGAAACATTGTGGAGAATTGTGATATGCGACTGTCGGTAACAGCTGTGAATACTGAGAATCCATAAACGCCATTTTGAAAATAATATTTAATAAGATAACAAGATCGGACCTGATTCTATGAAATGTTTAAATAAAAATAATAAATATAATTAAGATCATCCTTTAATAGAGATTAAGCAAAATAATACGCATGGAAATATGAGAATAATTCAAACAATTTCATAAAGACTTCGTTGAAATTTTTTGACACTTGACAGCTGAAAAGTGCGGTGGCGACATTCGGAACTAAATAAAAATATTCCGTTTTAGCAGTGAGTGCAAATAATTACTAAGTATACATAGCAGTGTGTGACATTAGTTTGAAACGCGTTTCGAGTGCGTTTGACCGATATAGCGGATGCATGATTTTGCAAGAGATCTCAAGTGATTGGTGATATTAACAATTTCCTGCCATTTAGTGGTTCTGGGCTTCGAATAGGGAACGTGAGAAACTCAACGTGGCGCTGGCATACGTAGACCTATCTAGTGTTATCGAAGTGCAGGTAAATATGTTTCCTTATTATGAAAGCTTTAGGTACGACAAGGCAAATTTCTTACACAAGGTACTAAAAATAATTTTAAAGTCAACGACTTAAATTTAATTCAATTAAATATTTTTTTTATTAAAAATAATACATCATTTTTAGTAATTATTCCACTTTAAATTTAATTGATCAAAACCGGTTTCGCTCATAGTGTGTATTGTCAACTGATCACATAAATCTTTTTATTATAATGCCATTTCACCAAGTATTGACAGTGAACACCTTAAAAGTGATTCGTTTTTGTGTTTCAGTATCAGCTTCTACAATAAACTTCTGATTGGTTATTTTGAATTTTGCATTGCTTATTATTCTCCATATTAATATTATAATCAATCGATTCATTTTAATTATTTATGAAATATGAACATTACAAAAATCACAAAAGTTTATTGCGTTTGCAATGTAAAAAATGATTAAAACATTGTAAGAAATAAAAAAATACATTGTAAATTGGCAAAGAATTTAACCGAGTAAGTTTTAACAAAATCAACAAAGCTGCATAAAGACTCTGAGAGTCTAAACTCGCTCATGTCGACGTGAAATATGTCAACACCCAAAGCAATAGCGTTTTAAATTCATTTGTACCAACTAGAATAGTATTATGTTACGTTTTCTACCGTCAATACAACAACTTCCAAATTAATGGAAAGCCAATATATATCGATTTTACAATCGATTAATGGATTGAATTGGACCCTTGGTATCTATATTAATTTTGCACCTGATTATTAATACAAGCTGAGAGAGAAACATTAGCTACAAATATTATTTTCTAAGCCACATATTTTATTCTCAATCTCTCCCAGAATACAGGTTGACAGAATTTCTCACTACCTCTTGTTAAAATTCTCCATTCATTTGCTCCATATTAGAAGCAATTAAATCAATGTTACTTTTTCAATTCAGTCAAATTCAGCGACCGTTCAAGAATTAATATGCCGTCTAATTTTTTTTGCCATATGGTCCATATTAGAAACGGACATGGGCTTAGAAAATGAAGCATACCGTATATAAAATACCATTGCTCTATAGTCTATACTATATCCGAAGTACAGTCCAATTAGATAGATGTTTTACATGCTCCATAAAATGCATGATACATTACGAACATATTTAATACTGTTTTGACAGCTAACTCCGGCAGCACATATCTTTATGGACTGTTACTTATATGTTGAACCATTTAATGTATTTATTTCAATTGATATTAAATGCATATTGGTTTATTAAAGCGAATACAAATTGCAAAACCATACTGCTTAATACGATAGGGGTTTCTATAATAGTTGATGGATTGCCATATGCGAATAAGAAATTAAATTATTTATCAGTACTGACTGAAATTTCTAATGTACGATAGTACTGCAATGTTACAATTGTAAATAATTATTTACCGATGGAGCACATTTTTCGTGGCCAGATGAAGAAGTGGTATATCGTCATTACCAGCACACTATCTCATATGTGACGTTTTTGGCCATATAGAGTTATTTAAAACATTGAATTAGCATTGTTTTTCTCCAATAAATCCTATGTGCTGACATTCATAATTGTGCATCAAAAAATATTCTATGTGACAACACACGGTCTTCATATTTTAGATACTTTTTTTGAGCACGATATTGACTTTATCTATCTAGCACAATAATAATAATCGATTTTAATGGAAATTTAATATTGATTCAACATCAATTTTATAAATAAGGTGTTGATTGCAAGATAACAATTAATAAATATAGTTAAGAAATAAAAGCAGTTATTATTGATTATCTCTTAGTGTGGTTTTATTCACATAGAAGATATTGCAGAGTGTGTTGGAAGCGCCTTTTTTCAAAATCTAACTAAAAATGAGATTTGCGATTCGATTTGGCGATTCTAAAAGCTGCAGTTGTATCTGAAATTGTTCATTTATAGCTTTTGTTCCGGCCTTTACAATATTAATTCAAGGCTTAATAAAACGTACGAATCCATTAAAAAATATATGACACTAAACACTTAAATGTCAAAAAAACATGAAGAGGTGTCAAATATATATTTATTGCTTATAGCTCTTAACATGTTCGATGCCCATCCCGTATATATACGGGATCGAGAGATAGATACAATACACCCACCCCATATTTATAATGTATATGCATCACCCAGACGATATTCGGCGTATAAAATAATATTGTATTTTACATGTTACCTCTGGTGGTACCATATGAAAAAATAATAAGACATTTTTTTACTTATTCCACGGTAAATTTATTAAGACCAGGACCGGTTTCGGTCACACCGAACATTTTCAACTGATAAGAAATACAGCATTATTTATTTTGCAAATACTAACTAAAAAGGCTAAAGAGGTGTGACAAAAAATGGTAATATACAAATAATTTTACGAAAATCAAACAACATATGCATAGTCAATTTCTGTTGTAAATTTAAGTCTTCAGTTTAGGTTCTCTTTCCAATGTTAATCTTTATACACGTTTAGATGAGTCATTGCTTTTTTAGATGAAAATAATTATGCATGCACATACCATAAACTAAGAATTATTTTACTCGCAAGTCGTGACTAAAAGAGCATAGTCTATGATTAGCAAAACGCTACGGGCAATTTTCACGTGCCCATAATATATGTAACATAAAGATTTTTTTTTCATACATACATATATCATACTCTTTTTTTTACGTAAATTATAATAAAATTATTATAATCATACTGAGCTCGTGCCAAATCGAAACAGTTTATATTTTATAATATGTATAAAAAAAATTGAATCTTGTTATCTTTTATGTTAATATCTTTATTATGTATTATGATAACGAACATGTCTGTCATTGTATATATTTACTTAGTAATTTATGACTCTAAAAATAGTTTTTTTTACTAAGATTTTACGACACAAAATAGTATATTACATACTACATATTTTTTATTATTTATTATATAAATGGACTTAATGATTATAATATGTTTATAAGCCTCGATTCAAATAAATTCGTATTCATTGGACGATGAATTATCTTTGCTAATATGCATTCTAAATATATAAACGATACATTATTTAAATTTAAATCGTTATTTTTTTACTTTTCCATGGTTTTTGTCAGTTCGACTTCAATCGCGCACTAGTCGTTAGCGACAAAACTCATGGAAAAGTACAAAATTCAAATTTAGTATTTTAATATTTAAAATCTCTAATGTAATCATTAGTTCATTGACTCACTGAATTGCAATTGTATGGATAAATATTATTTTTCACTGTCAACAAAAAAAATATTGCAACTTCCGCTAAATGTCACTGATTCAAAATTTGAAAAAAGAATACTCTCGATTTGACCGGGTGCAATTCTTGCGCTGTTACGTAATTTTTGAACATGGCGAGATATATAATATTGTGTTTCATTCAAATTCAAAAGCGTTGCATGATAAATGAATTGAAAATCGATAAGGTTAGCAGATACGGCATGGCCGCGCACAATAAATCATTTCATTTTAGAGCGATACTGCCGCTTATTTGAATGGCCGCTGTGCGCTGTTAAAAGTGTAAAAAGATGATGAAATTGACAGATAGTTAGTGGAGAGACGGTGGAAAAAATCGCGGAAGCCGTCAGTTGGTTTAGCTATTCACATTATTAATAATCCGATAACTATTATTCTGGAAACAGGCTTAAGAAAATGCGCGTTGATTCTATGTATTTTGTTGTATAATATTTGATAATCATCTATACTGCCCCTACATGAATGAAAACGAGTTCGTGTTTATTCAAGCACTTGAAATGCCTGAAGATGCCGATAGACGAAACCCGGGCCGTCAATGACACAACTGATGGAAAATTACACAATTCAAACGATTCAAATTTTACAGTTTGTGACGTAATAAAAATATTAAATAATTATGTATGTATTTTACATCTAATCATGCCATATCACCAAATAATTACTATTAAGAGGGTGAAAATTTATGTATTCCAATCAAGAAAACAAATGATATTTTTCGCTTAATTAGTTTTAAGCCTTAAATATTTAAATAATAATTCTAAACATGTATTGGGTCTAATATGAAGGGTCAAGCTTCAATCCAGACAACTTCTTATTCCGTTCAGTACTTAAACTATTTGTAACATGGTTGCAGCACACATAATAATCTCATTCAAATAAACTGCATACGTATTACCTATTATTAGGTATTCTACATACCTATTACCTTTGCAGAAGTATCAACCACGCCCAGTGTGTTGCCACATGCTTAATTCAATAGGAAAACATAAAATTGATGACGTATAATTTGTGAACAGGCAGATTTGTTCCATTCTTAAAAATTGAATATGGAACCAGTTTTACTTCAGTAATAATTATTACATATTAGAATTAGACATAACGATATAGGAACCACTCTAGTTTAAATCAAAATTATGTGGTTTTTACTGTTATTAAATGTTTTTTGTAAACGTGATAATCGTTAATAATAAATCGTATTAATGATATGCTTAGTAATTAGTGAATCAGGATTTTTGTGCAGCCCCATAGGCGGGCATGGAGTAATAAATTTCTTACACCAATTTCGTATTTTATACATATAGTCCAGTGGTTCTCATGTGCGGCCACCAGAGGATTTTTCTGCAGCCACCAACAGCTTCATAGTTAGTATTGGTATTTAATAAAAATGTGTTTTTAAAAGCTAATTTGTCAACAAAGACATTGAAAATTTTATATTTCGTATGTATTCTATTGTGCTCAAGAATTGTTAGTTGGCAAAAAGTCAAATACATACATTTCTTATCTAATCGTGCGCGCGGCCACGCAGTAGTTTGATGCGCACTCTAATATAGCTGATGAATTGAACGACCTAGAGAAGAATAGAAAAGTACAAATTCATAAAACATTTCTGTCTTATTCATTTTTTAATACATGCCCACTCCGAATGTGGATCATATAGCTTCCTTATGAAACATTCAAATAAAATTTGCTCGATAATTGAGATTATGCCGCGCATTTGTTGGATTGACCTTTGATTTTCCCGCGCAGCCAATCTTTTAGCTCAGAGAGAACATTTGACCGATACGGTCATTAGTCAAGTTCTGCAAAGTCTAATTTTAATATTTGTTTGCACATTATTTTTCAAAGTGTTTTATTGCCATAAGATCTTTGTTTTCATTAAATTAATATCCGCTGCAATAGTTTTAAGTAGGGTCATGCACCAGACAGTAAAAGCGATAATGACTTCCCGGAGTATGACAACACTGATTGATATTTTCCCGCGGTGTCAAGAACGACAGGGCTACCAACCGTAGCGTTTAACTTCTAACCCGCACGGGTTTTCTAATGACGCCATTATGGCACGATTATAGCTCACCTGACTTACATACATAATAATATTATAACCACTTCCATTTAATTTACCCATGTCTATGCTTACGAACTACAATTATTTTTTGATGACATGTCATTTATTAATTTCGGGTTACACCTTTATATTTAAATGTTTATTCAGTTGTCTATGATGTAATTGAACTCTTGAGTAGAATTATGTGTTCTTGAAAGGTGAAGTGAGCCAAGTCTAAAAATAGTGGAACTTTTATATTGGCTTTTTAAGTTCAGTCAATTTTTTCTTCGTTTTTCGTGGAAATATCTTTTTAGCAATACGTGGAAACTTACTACATAAATTATTAGAAAAATGACGATTAAAATAGTGGGTGCGACTAGTTCACCGCTTAGATATCATTTGAGCCGCTGAGAAGTGAAGTGAGCCAAGTAGCAACATCATACATATTCATCGACGAAAACTATAAAAACGATCTAAAAAATGCTTGATAAAAAAAATTATTCCACAATTATATAATATGATCACGACATGCAATTAAGCTAATATTGACCCAATCCTCTAGCTTAACAATATTAAACTCCAATTAATTGCAAAAACTCTTTTAATTTTTGAATAATTTGTATTTATTTCAAACCTGTGTGTTAGTAATTTTTAATAAATGGCGTATAACTAACGTCTAAAATCATGAGAAAAATCCATTGTAAAAAACTTATGTCGTAATATTTTATAAAGATGAAAAATGAGCCAATATTTTACGATTAAAAATGAACTGTGAATTAATTTTTCTACCCACGCGCATAAAGAAGATAGGTTGACAGTTAGTAGCCGCCGAGCCAAATATGTCTAAAATAATGATTAAGATAGCCGCATTGAGTAAAAACAGCATTCAGGTTCATTGTTTCATATCGCAATCTATTTATTAATCATTCGTGTGTGTAATACAAAATATTACAGCTCACTGACAGTTCTTGTGCTGGAAAAATTATTCACTCGATAGCCATAAAAGATGTGGCCAGATTTCGTCGTATGCTCTATGATACATTTCATGCTGTTCGAAATTTGAATATGACAACCGATAACTAATAAATTAATATCAACAGGTTATTTCGATGTCGTTTATTAAACACGTTGCTAAACTGGCATAGTTTTATATAATATATATTATTAAATATATGTTTGGATGGATTTTTTTCATTCGTTGTGGACGATTGGTAACGATGTTTATATATTATGTATCCAGGGCCCTGTCAATTTGTTTAGTTAACCCACATGTCCTTTTTGTTGACAAAACCGTAGCGATGGAGATAAAATTGTCGGTCTCTGTGGTCTAGTGGCAAAGGGCTTTGCTCTAGCGATCACGTGGGTCCGGGTTCAATTCCCCATAAAGGTCATATTTTTTCAATTGATAAATAGATCTTGGACTCGGTATATATAAATTTTCGTTCTAGTTATTATCGACTGATTCATTATTTATCATCGAGTTTATCTCTTATGACTTTCAAAATTAAAAATATTTGGCGCATTGGCATTAGCTGTAATGCCAAATACTTATTAGAAAAAAAAATGATTTAATATTATAAATAGTGGATATGATTTAAACAGTTTTAAATATTTTATGAGAGCAAACAATTTCCATTTCTGTTACACAAATAGTTCATCAGCAAATGTTATGTCGAAAAATTGTCCAAGAGGATTTATTTAAGTCTTGGATTTGGATTTATTTTGTCTGTCTCTAAAAGACAATAAGTTATCTTTTTTGATTTCATTACCAACATAATAATTATTTACTTATCATTTTACGTAAAGTATTACAATCAATATAATTTAAATATTACAATAAAATAAATAAGATGTCTTGTAACAATAACAGAATAATATCTCTTATATATAAAAAAGAAACGGCGTATGTATGTATGTGGGTCTGTAATTCCCTTTTGCATTGTTGGTCATTTGCCATAAAAACGTATATGAAAGAAAATATGTTTGAATTTTTATCGGCGAAGAAATTTAGTCAAAATGTAATAAATGAGTCTTCTACTGAACTTTTCCCGGCTTTTATTATTAATAATAATGTTTATTATTTACGTGAAGGTATTATTTGACATTTCTTTGACAGCAAATTAGTTTTTTTCCTTGAATTTGGACTTTTTAATGGGCGAGAATGGGTCTGTCATCAAATTAAATAAAGTTTGTGATTTTATTTTAACTCTACTTTTGAATGTTAGATTTTGTGATATAATTATGTCGAATGATATAAGATTAAATAATTATTGGTCGCTTAGTCCGAGCGACGCCGGGTAGCAATACTAGTACATACATAATGACTACTAATTATTTGGTCAGTTTCTAATTCGATAAATGGTCAATTATAAATACTTAAACGGTCAGTAATAAATACTTAAAACGGTCAGTTAAAAATATTCAATTGTCAGTTAAAATAATAAATGGTCAGTTAAAATAAAAAGAACATGTCATAAATTTGCCTATTACGACCATATTTGATAAGATTCACAATCTGTCAAACTAAAACTTAACATTTTTGTTAAATAGCTGACTATTTAATTTAAATACTAACCATTTTTAATAAATAACTAACCATTAAAATATATTACTGACCGTTTTATTTAAAAACTGACCACATTCACACTGATACAATGACAACTGACCGTTTATAATATTAACTGACCATTTTGATTTTTAACTGCCCATTTATTTATTTAACTGACCAAAACTTGAATTAGTTACTGACCCATTAAATACATGCCATACATAATTGCATTAAACCAAAAATTGTCCGAACAATTATTTACTAGTTAATTGTGTTGTATTGGCAACACCCATTTATTAAATTGTCTCATCGCTTGAAGCTCGCTGAACCATAGATAATACAATAAACAAAAATCCGAACCTATAACTAACTTGTATGAACTAATGATTCGAATATATGATAGAAAAAAATGGCCCGGTTTTAAATAACGGGACACTTTCGTGTATTATTGTGTCATTAGTCGTCATGTGCGATAAAGTTAATGTCTCAAACAGTGTGCCAACAAATTGATAGAAAAAAATAATCGATCGGTCTGCGAAATCTTGTACCACAACAATTCCGATAACGCCAAAATATGAACATATAAATATAATGATTCGACGTTTTTATTCTTCGTTTATGATTATTCTTGTGGCGGAATGCTGGTAATTATTTTTTCAGCCATCTCTAAATATAGATTCGCATCTTTTGCTATCAAGGTAAATGTACTGGTCGTTGACCGTTTAAGAGAAAATTTCAACAAAAATAACGATTAAGGCTTAGAGCATTGTACCGAATGATGGCAAAGCCATCTCATAAATAATATTTTTGACTGAGGGTGCTTGATTTTGAATATCAAATTAGAATTTTTTGAATTTTGTACTTTTCCATGTGTTTTGTCTCTGACAGACTTATATTTTTGTATATAAACGATACAAACTATTTACTACGGTTTAAAGTGTACGAAATTCAAAAAATTCTAATTTAAGTATACTCATATTGGATCATATGTATTAATTGATATTATGTAACAAAAATTACAAAAGGGCCTGTTTAAAAAAAATTGTGTTAAATTATTTGAAGTCATGTTCCTGTTTCAGTAGTTGACCATCTCACAAATTGAAAAATCCAGTAGTTGACCATGTCTAATCAGGGGGCTTTATAGTGAAATTTCTGTCACAGTTTCCTCAAGGCTTTCTGTCACACCACTTTTGGTTGAATCAAGTAGCAATGGGTGGTTCAGGAACAAGGTACACACCGTTTCTAGATTGATCACTTAAGAAATTTGAAATAATACACTTTCCTCACTAGGTGTTGTTTTCAAATTGCTACCCTGGCACTCCATTGGCTATATGGTGATGTGTCAGTGGCTCATTCCGACCACAAATGCCTTGAATTTTCTGAACTTTAAAATTTAGAGCAATCCCGCATCTGCATTTCTTATTTTGGGCCATTTTATTCTCAAAAGGTCAACTACTGGTACATTTACCTTCAATTCTTTCTTCAATTGAAATTCTTCATATATATTATCTATTTCCTGCCCGTACATGAGTTAGGTATTTTTTTTTATGAACGTATTCATTTGTTTGTCATTGATAATTTCAAATCAAACAACGGTATATTACAACTTTATTCAACATCGTATAGGTTACGCGCAACTTTTATGTCGACTCCTGGCCCAAATTGTAAAACTTGGTTGGAAAAATATTGTCTATTAGTTTTAAATAATCCTTATTTAAAAAAACCGTATATCTTGGATTGTGTGCCTTATTTATAGTTTATAACATGTCATAATGTGTTTTTTGAATGCATACTTATTCAACAATAAATTGATTGGATCAGGACCGGTTTTGCTCAGTTCAGTTGACAATGCTCCCTACGAGCGAAACCGGTCCTGATCTAATACATATAATGTGGAATTAGTACTAAAAATGTTTTATACTACTTCTTTCAATGGATTCGGCGGTAACTGTGTGGAAGTTCATTTTAATATACTAACTAAAATTAAATTAAATTTGAATTTTTGAGTTTGTACTTTTCCATGAGTTTTGGCGCTAACGACCCGGGTTTCGCCTTTCGGCATCTTCAGGCATTCCAAGTGCACGGATGTACTTGAACTCAAGTCAGTTCTTCTTGTCAGTTCAAGTACATCCGCGCACTTGGAATGCCTGAAGATGCCGAAAGGCGAAACCCGGGTCGTTAGCGACAAAACTCATGGAAAAGTACAAAATTCAAAAAATTCAAATTTGATATTGAAATTTCATCAAGCACCCTCAGTCGAAATACTTAATTATAAAATTAACTTAGATTATTCCACGTATTGTGACACGTGTTTCGCCTCTCTCTGATGCATTTTCTGACTTGCTATTGCAAAGTTTGCTTAACTAATAAAGCAACATAGTGACATAATGTGGTATATTTTTTGGTATTTCGTTTAACCATGTTAATAAATACGCAAACCCGGCTATATCAATCAGTTTATCAAATCTATAAAGGAATTGATAGAAGGAATAAAAAATACATATTGATAAGTGAAAAATGTTAAGCTTATTGACGTTTTGTCTTTCCAATAATTTGACTACGTATATTTCTTTCTGTATGTCGTTATAACAATGTCAATTTGTATTGCTGAAATATGTCACTAATTAAGTGAGATGCCCAGTAATTAGAATGCTTGCAAACAGCAATTCATTTGGTATAGATAGTGTTAAAAACAACCCGTTATAGACTATTACAAAGTGCACTAGAATGTGAAGTTTTGACTTAACGATAATATTAAAAATTTCTTTTGTTTTATCAAAACATCAAATTGAAAAAAGTACGATGCTGTTTTGCTTAATGAAAACAGAAATATAATTGAATAGTTTTAAGCTCAGCTCAACGCCATTGTTTATCATTTGTTTCATCTCGTACGATTTTAATTGCCATCTGTAAAAATGCAGCATTCTTTTTTGTACACTATTAATTAAAATTTAATTTAATGGAAACATTACAAACACCTAAAGGAGCGTAATATTTTATTAATTGCCTCATAAACTAGAAAAGAATTTTGTTTCAAAATATGGCAATAATGGATGGCAAAGCCATTTATTATGCTGATTCTAAGACACATATAGGTGAAAACATTGCTTTTAATACGAATATAGATAAAAAGACATAAAATAACATTATTTATAGTAAGCCACCATTTTTATCTGAAATGTTTATGGCTGTAGTATTCCGACTTGAAACTGGCAATGTAAATAAAATATTTATTTCTGTTATTAAACGCTCAATGAGTCAATACGTAACTTTTTGCTGATATCAGCAATGTGAGATGCATTTTTAAATTGATAAAATTCCACAAGTCATTTCACTCCATTGAGCCAAGCAATAATTGTTATTGCGGAACCAGTTTCAGAAATAATAGTTCGAGTAATAGACAGTTAGGTAGGTAATAATAATAAAAATGATAAACAATCAATGCAATAGAAAATTTCTCCGGATAGATTGTCATTAACATTCTGATACTGGCAGCCATAAACCAGATGAAAAAAAAAATAGCAAACCAAAATGGTTGACACTAAAAGAACTGTCAAATGGAATTCTTTTCGAATTCAAATTCATTCTGATGACAGCAGGGGACGTAATGAAATAATTGAACTGTATTCAGATTGATTGAGAAATGATTTTATTTCGCTACATTATTATTTAAGATACTATAAAATGAAATATTTATATTAAATGTAAGATTGCTTCCCTTTAAACAGATTATTTACAAGAATATCGCTGTTCTCCAATATTTAGGATGAATTTTGCAAAAGAGAAATGAACAGTCAGTACCTCATTATAGTAACATTATACTACTCAAATTTATACAATATCCATTCAATTATCTTAATCAGATTTATTTGGAAGTATTTAACATGAAGCTATCCAGTGACGTGCGGATTGGCCGGATTCGTGTCCCGGCACGAGCAGATTTTTTGAATCTAGGTTTTTATTGAGTGGGAATAAACGTATATTTGTATGAGTTGATTTATTTAAAATTGAGTAGTGATGTTTGATTAATAGTAGTTTGCCCATTAAGAATGTCATTGGATTGGTGATATCTATGAATTTATAACTGTTCCAATTAGTGGCGGCTAGCGACCGAGTATTAGGGAGTACAAACAAAGATTCAACTATTTTTCCGTACTGCGGACAGCCAAAAATTCATAATACTGGCACTCTGTTGGTATTGCAAACATCTGAATTGAAAGTCCATGTTATAGAAGTGTTTTTAAAAATCCAATGAATAGGAAAGAACTCTTGCAAAAATAGTTGAATCTTTTTATGTACTCCCTAATACTCTGTCACCACCGCCACTGGTTCCAATGCATTTAGCTGAGGGCCTTTATTACAAAGTAAAGCCTATAATTTTTATAGAACTAAAATACATTGCCATTTTTTTCATCGTATTTCATGGAGTTCTACCAAGTAAATGCTAATTCTATCAATGCATTTATTTCAAAATATTGCAAGAAATCTTTTTTCTATACAAGCTAAAGCCACGTCTAGTTTAATTAGTTCAAAAATGGAATAGTAACATTGCTCATCTTATAATAGACAATAAATTCGAATTATTTGAAACGTTCGTTTCATACCTTTCGGTAAAAATAATTCCTGTTTTATCAATTGACAGTCCATCGACAATGCACAACTATTACCGTGCAACTGTACTCTTATTTGACGTAAGAAGAAAATCAGGTTTATTATCTACATTTTAAAAACATAATGCGTTTGTATTTGTATAGAATACCGATAACTAAAATTTACCGATAACTAAAGAATACTTAAATTTACTTGATTTATAGTCAGTCAAATATCATTATCGCATTAATAATTAATTAAGTGCCAAATCGTGATTTCGAATAATCGCATGTCGCTATCAAAAAAAAAAAAAGACTTCCACAATCGGTTTTCAGCACACGCTCGTAAAATAATGTAAGACTATTTCAGATCATGAGTTCATGATTAATTAGTACAGATTCTCTGTTTCAAAACCAACAATAATAATTATTGAAAAAAAATGTAACTTTGCTGCACTGGATTTGTCCCAGTTCTTATAACTCGCTTTTATTTCATTACCCATGCGAGATGGTGATGTTTAACACTTTGGGGACAGTTGGTTGTCTTTTTTTAAATCTATGCTCGCTTTCTAAGTAGTAGAATATAGCTAAGAATTTCGACTGAAGGTAATTGATGGAAGTTCTATATTCAATGGGAATGCCTCTGGGAAGAGCTTTAACAATTTTAAACGGCATTGCTTCGGATGTCGACATATTTCATATTGACGTGAGTGAGTTCAGACGAATACTATATTTTATGAATAAAAGTTGATTTTCTCAGAACTCACTCGGTTGACATATTTAAAAATTTCTAATATGATTTTATAAATTTTTTCTCTCAGTTTTTATGACTACAATGTTTTCATCTTGTTTTTATTAATTAGTGATTAATATTATGTATTTAAATGTATGTATATATATAAATAAATATATTTATAAATTTTCAAATACATGGCGCATTGGCATCAACTGTAATGCCATGATTTGCTTTTTCTTAAATAATTAAATAAATAAATCTAAATCGTTTTAATTTTGTACTTTTCTAAGAGTTTTATTTTAGCTAATAACCCGGGTTTCCGCTTTCGGTATCTTCAGACATTTCGAGTGCACTGATTTACTTGTACTGACGTGTACTTCAAATTTACTTGTACGAACTGTTTGTCCACTTGAAATACTTGGATCGTAAGCGACAAAATGTTGAAGACCTCATTTTAATTATTGTCTATTTTGCTTGAATTTATTTGCTTAGTTGTAATACCAATTGTTTGTCATACATTGCAATTCTGACTTTTGTATAAATATCACTGTTTAGTTGTATTTCTTATCAGTTGATAATGCTCGCCATGGGCGAACCGGTCCCTATCCAATAAATTGTCCGTCGAATGTTTTATCGAATGTATTATGAACTAAAAATGTTTAGTATTTTGATCATAATGCCATTGCACCAAGTATTGACAGTGAACACCTTAAAAGTGATCTTGTTTTACAGTTAATGTAAATTTTGATTCTAGAAATTAAATCTATTTGACTAAAGACTTGATGTAAAAAAAGGTTTCCCAACAATTAACAGTTTCACAAAAATGATACTAGACTTTAAGGGGTTAATAATAACAGTTTATCATTTTTTATACGACGTTGTATATTTATAATATCAGATTTTTTTCAATTCTTTCTAATCTTATCGAGATGGCGTGTGTTGACCAAATAGTTTGAATAAATTAAATGACCAATAAACAAAAATTTTACTAATAAAACTCAATCCACAACAGTTGAACTATTTTTTGTTATGCGAACCTTTATTAAACGAGCTTAAAAAAATATTTGACAGTTTTGACATTGAAAGTTTTATGTTTTTATTATTAATATTCTATATATAGTAAGAGATGCTATACTGCTCTTCTAAGCATGAAGGCGGTAAGTGGCTATAAAGTTTTTCAGATAAATCACATAATGTGCTGACGGTACTTGAAATTGAAATGAAATTTAAGTAAATACTTTACAAAATCAATAAATGTATTTTTGTGAAACCACTCGGCAATAAATCATTTGTTCTTAGTAGCAATGCAATAGGGACGAAAAACGTGTCGCACTTATTTAGTTACACAATACGTGGAATAGGCAAAGTTATTTTTAATTTTATATCAAAATGAACTTCTACAAAGATACCGCTGAAAGAATTCATTTCCGGATGGTGATCCCTTTTTATAAAAGCCATGTGACCCGTGACCCCGATGCAATTGAAAAAAGCATTTTCAATAAGGTAATCAAAAAAAAACAACGAAAATGCTCTATAGTGAATATTTTTTTTAGTTGACTGTAGAAGTTGCCGACCTATGAATTGAGAACCCGGGAATCAGTTACAAAGACGACATAAAAAAAATAATATAGCTCACTCGGCATGAACTTGTTTTTGATCAGCTGATTTTAATGGGGCACGCCCGATTTTCTCCAAATTATTTTTTTTATACAATTATTGCAACGTGTCTAACCTGTTCTGTGCGGCGGCGCAGTTCATCTAATCAGCGTTAACCCGCTCGTATCGCGGCGACCGGAAACGCAGGTTAATTTATTGCTTTTATTACTATTTTATTAATGAAATTCTTCCGAAATCTCAATCAATATTCATATATCGATACAAATTAGGCTGATTACTCGGAACGAGTTTGTATTAAGGTATTCATATTGCTGCTATAAATTTTCAATTGCCCAATGAATGCATGTGATTTTAAAATAGCAACAATACTTGTTCAATAAAGCCATAATCATTACTAACGGAGTATTTTATTCCCGGTGAAATTTGAAGCATGTTGCCAAAGTCTCACGGTCATAGGATCGTTCAATAAGGAGGCTCGGTCGTGTGAAATGTCCATCGTGGCATGTGCTGTGTGGCACTTAGCGCTGTCCTGATTTGAAAATTTCGTTTTGGAAGAAGTGTAGACCGATGATTGAGCAAGACCAAAATCCGCACCAAACAGTAACTTTCTCGGAATGATTTGCTGTACACTACTTAAAAAATGACAGCAAATTTTACAGATGTCACTTTAACGACATGACTGCTATAACCTATCAAATTTCGAGCGTCCCTATTGAAATACCTATATGTATTAGTATTCAGCCCCTTAAATACAGAGAAACCTAACTCATTGTTCTCTTCTTATCAGGAGAGCCAAAAAACAGGTTAAACCAATAATCAATGTTTCCTAGTATTTAACAGATACAAAATTTCTTTCTGTTATCTTTACATACGATGCTTTGGCTTTTTGATTTCTTTGCTTAGACTGGGAGCCATTCTTCTCGATGACCCTCCATAGTCAATAAAAAAGTAAGCTGACTCTTTGAACTGTAGCAATTGCGCTCTCCTGTCAATATCTATGTGAAAGGAATGCTACTTGCACTTAAACACTAAACTTAGAGACGAAGAAGATAGGAAGAACTTTGACGATGACGTGCCTTGTGGAGTTTGAATTGAACTATCTTTGTATCATTTCTCGAATTGATATCTATATGACACTTACATACTATTTTGTTTCTGGTGGCATTCATAACTAAAAACCCGCAAAAAAAGAGTTCCATTTCTTTTAACCTAAGGGGCCGAATTGACTTCAATAAATCGGTTGAAGACTCAATTTATAAAACTGACCGTGAGATTTGCACCCGAAACGAACGTCGCTAACACTCGACCACGGGCCCTCATACACACTTATAAGTATTATTTAATTAAGTAGATTAATAGCAAGTCAATTAAATATGTTGAACATAAATAATGCATGCACCCTTTTAAGTCGAAATGGCAGTATGGAGAACGTTGGGCACTATCTTCGTACCATAAACAATCCAGTCTAAATAATTAACCAATGGCGTGCCAAACACCACCATTAAGTTTAATTGTCTGTGATTTATAACATTTCTTTACTCCCTAGTCATTATAACACAAGATCAAAGCAAGCTTTATTTATTAAACAACTAAAGAAGGCATTCCATATATGGTTATTTTTACAGTATAATATATCTGAATATGGCATTTACTATTTTAACCTGTATATGAGACTTGCAATATATCAGGAATACACCTATGAATTATTAGGTATGAAATACAAATAATATTCATGTGTTCACCGTCAATACTTGATGGAAATGCATCATATAAATGGATAATAAAAAACTCCTTCCAATCATTAAGTTTAAAATGATCGCGATGAGCGAAACCGTTCTTGATCCAAAAATTTATTGTGGAATTAGCCCAAAAATGCTTCTTTATTTTTAAAGCGTTCACTGCCAATACTTGATGGAATGGCATTATAATAAAAATAATAATATATTTTTAGTAAATATTCCACATTGATTTTATTTAGATCCAGACTGATTTTGCTCATCGGGACCATCAGTAAATAATGCTCGTGATGAGCGAAACCGATCCTGATAAGTACAATAAGTAAATGTTTTATTATTTTTAAATTGGCATTTACTTAGTAGAACTATATTATAAAAAGAAGGTGAAAAAAAAGTAACAATAGTTCAACAGAAATTTATATATTTTAATTTATTATTTATAAATTTATATATTTGTTGATAGATATTTCGGCTTACGCCATCGTCAGAACTAGATCTGTGATTCAGTTTCTTTATTGCGGTCGCATGTAATTTTCGCTGTGTACTTCGCTCGCTCCAATCTTTTCCCTGTGCAATTTTATTGTGTAACCGTACACACGCGGCACACCACTGCTATAAATAAGGCACATGCGGAAGATTTATATCGTTCAGGAAGCCCGCGACCAGCTTTCAAGTTGACAGCGCCAATCAATCCGATCTTGTTAGAAAACTGAACTAGATTATTTGTTCACTTGTTTCAATTCTACTTTGTTCGCCTGGGAATACATACATATATGATTTGTGTGAATTCCGTCAATAAATTACAATCATACATCAACAACTAACGACATTAATAAACTTTCATAAGGTTATCTTAACCCTATAAAGGGCAAAAACCGAAATTGGTTAATATATTAACCACTCGCATTAAGGTCAAAATATTCAATAACACTCATGATAAAGTCAATATTAGTATCTCAATGCATCGTCAATAATATTATTTCGTCATTAAATTTATCAAATGGCGGAAAGTTTGCGTTGTTTCCCAAAAATCAATGTCTTTATCCGCTAGTCTTTAAATTAACAATTGGCCGTTTGTGCGCGCAACTAACAGCTTTGGAGCACCGTATTGCATTTGGACCTGAATTATGAAAGCGGTTTTGCGATTTTCAGAGAAAACTATTTTTATAATCATTTCATATATTTACAAATAAACAATCCCATAAATTATCAGTCTGATGTTGTCCTAGCAACATTTTATCGTCACGTTTTAATGGAAAAATCTCCAACTTCAATGTCGCACAGTTGACTTAAAAAAAATACACATCAAAATAAAAATTAGCCGATGAAAATATTGATGCTTCTGACACAAAAATACATTTTTAATTTTTTTATAATTTTCTTTTTTATATGGTTAATAAATATTTTAAAATATCATCTTAAATTCGATTTTAATAATATTTAATTTGCCCTATAAAGGGTTAAGGTATTTTCTATTACCATTAAGAACCATTGTTGACAGCTCGACACCTTACATTGAAAAGGTTCTTACTTGTCTTGACATTGTTTTGAGATATGAGCGTCTGAAGTTTCGATTGATTAAAATTCACTTGTAACAATGAGCAAGTAAAAACGATACAAATTACTTATTTTACAAAGCATATTTTTTCTCAAAATTCTTGCTGAGAAATAATGATCTTAAAGATCTTATGATGGAAATAACGATGACAATCTTAGAAGTTTGTCAAATGAATTTATTAAAAAAAGTGTGCAGATGCAGTGCAACTCTAGAATTCTGCTTTCTCAGTTGTTATTCAAACCATAGACAATTCTGAAATTCATACACATATATGATAGAATGCGGTAAATACAAGCTTTTTTCGACCAGAAGGTCATTTTAGGCAAAAATGCCAATTATAACCTTTTTAAGGTAAGTAAGGTAACGAACGAAGTAAGGTTGACAGTAAAATGAAAGTTTAAAATTAAATTAATTAACCCTTCTAACAAATATATGTTATCATATGTTTTAAAACAAAATATCGGAAATTCAACTGCTGATGTTTTAGGATTTTGACTGAAGGTGCTTGATGGTATAAAAATTTTGAATTTTGAACTTTTCCTTGAGTTCTTTCGGTATCGACATTTTTTGTACTTAAGATCAGGAACTGGTTTGGTAAAGCTCGCGATGGGCGAAGTTTTTAATATATGTAGCTCCTTTCCATCAAGTATTTACAATAAACACTTTTAAAGTGTAAAAAATTACATTAAAATATCACATATGTAAATATACAAATTTGTATTGTTTGAATTTTGTACTTTTCCAATGAGAAGAGATTATACTTTTTAATCCCGGGGTTCATCATGTATTCAAATTTTCTGGTCCCCGGTATTAGGAACTCTAGTCGGCAACGCGCTCACGGAAATTCAGGCCGACGTTTCTGGCATACAACCGGTTAAATAACAGTTGATTTGATTTAAGTACTTTTTATTTATTATAACTATCACTTAGACATACTTAGTCAAACACTGTTAAAAATATCAATCTCTGTCATTTGGGTGCCGAAAGTGCACGGTAATTCAAAATTATCGCTCAAATTCACAGCTCATTAAGAATTAATCAAACAAAACAGAATAATCAACAATGGCGCAATGATGCGTCATGTTATACCTCTGATGAGCTTTCTTTCATCACCGACGATGATGATGAGGAGATTCGGTCATTTGGAGTTGCAGAAACATGACTTTTAACGCTATTTCCGGGCAAAAAAAACTTTTGATAGATCATACGAGATAATTACAATACTAACCTTTTGTGTGCCCAGTTCAATGCACCTCAACTCGGAATAGATTAAAGGAATTTTGCGATTGCAAAATAAAGTGTCCGGAATAGCAAAACAAAATTTATATAGATTGTATATTTATGATTTAAAATTTCGACTGAAAGTGCTTGATGGAATTTCAATATAAAATTTGAATCCTGGTACTTTTTCATGAGTTTTGTCACGAACGGATTCGCCTCTCGGCATCTTCAGATATTTCAAGCGCACGAATTGACTTGAACTAGTTTGTATCGTTTATATGTAATTCAGGGTTGGTCAAACTTTTACCACTACGGGTGACTTTTTTTAAAATTTTTGGCGGCGATCGACTTACACAATAAATTGAATTTGATTATTTGGTTTGCTTTGTTTTGATTTTATAATATGTCCCTTCCTTGCTTCTCATAAATAGGAAAAATCCCAAACTCAATGTTAGAATCAATCTTGCTTCATCACTTAAGCAAACTTTGCAATAGTAAGTCCGGCGAAAAACGTGTCACAGTTAGTATCACAATACATGGAATAATCAAAGTTATTTTAAATTCTAAACTATATCCATGTCTGTCAAAACACAAAACCGTGACCAACGGTATCGAAAATAGTGACCGAAGAAGACGAACGCACAAGATGCCTTGACCACTTAGCTACAGGACCGTAAAACATTTATTTTACTCTTCAACACTGCAATGGCTGTCAAATTGATTGCAATATTTTGTAACATAAAAATTTGATTGCTTGTATTTGAACAGAATTTAATCACATGAATAGTTTTGAAACGCTTCTCATAGTGAAAATAAATGTACAAAAAACACGTAACGAATCAGACCTGATTACGCCAAATCTACTGGAAGTCTCACATTGAAATGTATGAATGTTTTCTATTACGCCATTCACATCGCATTTTGTAGCGGTTCATCGGTAATCTAATTAAAATATGTTTAGGCTAGTTATCGCACAGACCAACTATTGTGTAAATCTTCAATTAGACATCATGTTTTTATCCAAGCATTTGCCTCTGTGTTATGTTACTTAAAGATGTCCGTGGTCGGGTGAATTGTTTTTATAATTGAAAGATAATTCTTATAAGTTTTTGAGTGAGTAATATCGGTCAGTAGGGTTCGTGGTAAACGAGTAGTAGACGTCGTCTACTTTAGTTGAAGTACTCAGAATAT
Source organism: Himalopsyche kuldschensis (assembly GCA_028554975.1). Classification (NCBI taxonomy): domain Eukaryota; kingdom Metazoa; phylum Arthropoda; class Insecta; order Trichoptera; family Rhyacophilidae; genus Himalopsyche; species Himalopsyche kuldschensis. The sequence continues at coordinate 3,646,844 of JAHFWI010000025.1, forward strand.
TGAGTTTCATAAATTGAATTATCGATTAATGTCGGAATAGTTAGATCGATTATGTCTATAATTCTAACTCACCTTTCTAACGGCAGCCCATATGCACTACATTGATAGTGGACATGTCTTGATAATGATTTTAATGCATTAGTAATACAATATGAGACCTGTTGAGCTGGCCAATCCAATAAATGCACGGCATAATTTCAATCATCATTGACGAAATGCATGCGTTTTATTAATCTATGCTTCTGTACTTTGTTGTCATTTTAAGCAATATTTATTCATCAGGTCGTTAAATTCATAAACTATTAAAGTGAATGCCAACCTGCGACTAGTGCGCGAGGGTTTTCAAACTGCTGCGCGGCCGCGGGAACAGTGGTCGTAAGCGTAATAAACGGTTTTCGAAAAAAAATAATTCTGAGGTAGAAAAATAACTGCCAAGAGGAGAATTATTACAATTGGCTTGATTGAAATAAAAATAATAAAACATTTTTATTACTTATTCCACATACATTTTATTGGATCAAGACTGGTATCGCTCATGGCGAGCATTATCAACTGATAAGAAATACAACGAGTTCAAGTAATGTAAAAATAGAAATGTATTTAGTGTCAAAGGAATAATATATTGTTGTTTGTATAGCGGCGTATCGCATTATGTAATTATTTATTTTATTTATTTATTTATTCATAAAATAATACAAATTATGGCATTACAGCTTACGCTAATACGCCATGCATTTGACAAATTTATTTACGTATACATACATAATTGTACACACATAATAAAAATTACAAATTAATTAATGTTGGTTACACTGTAATAAATTGAATGTGACAAATTTTTTGACCATGATCTCTCTTTTGTTTGCAGGAGCGTCTAACCGGGCACGGCGGCCTAGCTGCTGTAAGCGGTGCCTACCCTCACGCGCACTCCCACGCGCACGGGGCGGCTCGTGGCGCGGGAGGAGGCTCGGGTGGGGGCGGCGGGGGTGGTGGTGCAGGCGGCCAAGGCGCCCCTCATCATCAGCCCTCAGCCGCGCCGCAGCCAGCTGACTTCCAGCCGCCATACTTCCCGCCCCCGTTCCATCACGCCTCAGCACAGAGTCCGCCACAGGTAAGAGCATTCACTTAACACTACATATTATACAACCTGTAGTATCACCTATGTCGCCATGGAGTAACATTAGTCTACAGTTTTGGATTGGATAGAAGAAGTTAAAAGTTTGCATAATTAACCCTTTGCACACCTTAATATATGTATATATATTTTTTCTTCCCGAAACTCATCAATAGATTTGAGTAATTGATCGTTGTATTTATAATCTCGGTTAAAAGAAACACCGAAAAATATACCACATTATGACATGTGACAAACATCATCCAATAAATATTGTTTTTTTTTAAATAAAGATAATTTTAAATTAGTGAAAAATAATATTCTAACCAAGTTGTACAATGTCGAAAAGGGCTTGACATATGAGTTGCGCGTTGCCTTTACGATATTGAGCTAGACTCGATATAAGTTGTAGGTGTTAAGTCACATTTTTTAGATTAAGATCAGGACCTGTTTTACTCATCGCAACCATTTCCAACTGATAATACTTATAAAGCATAGCGAAAGCGAATAGCCAACCACTAGTCCTGTCTTAGTCTTATGCTTTCTATCCTTACTCTCGTTGAAATCAGATTGGGCGACTGAGTAACAAAAGCAGTTCGAGTATACAACAAATGTTTAGACGCTTCCATTAGTCAAACATATCCCTCACATTGGATTTTTAAAAATAAATGTTTTTTCTGCGTTTTAAAATCATCCAGATCAAAGAATGTGAATTTATAACATGTAATTTCTCTCCAGAACCATGGCCCTCTCGAGTACCTTTCAGCAGACCCCTACGGCCAGGCACTGGGACCCCTGCACCACGCTGGTTCCCTACAACACCACTACAGTCAGCTAGCGTCTCTCCGACCATCGCAGGACCAACTCTCACTTCATAGGGGCCACCGGGATGCCGATATTCAGAATCACGTGGTGAGTAATAAATTCAAAACATTAAAATCAATTCAGTAAAAAACTGTTATTTTAAGTACATATATTATTGTAAATGTTGAATGGGTAAAATGCAATTTTTTATTTTCTATTCTGTGAAAACACTATTACAATATGATTGTATTTACAATTAAGTGACAGTGGCTTATATAATACTAGTATTGCTACCCGGCTTCGCTTGGACTAAGCGACCAATAATTATTTAATGTTATATCATTCCCAAAGAATTACAGACCCACAGACATACATACATACATACGCCGTTACGGTTTTATATACATATAAGATATCACTATCATATACGAATCCACTGCAAATTCTTAGTGGAAAGGCATTTTAATAATAAAGAAATTGATCAGAACCGGTTTCGCTCACCGCGAACATTTTCAACGGATAAGAAATACATCAATACATAGTTATTTATTAGTCTTTTATGCCGGTGTCGATCATCGCGAGCATTTCGCACCACTTTACCATTGATTTTATTACTAGATCTCCCGATTTATATTGAATTGGTTTTTATTTTATCATTGTAAGTTACCGTTCTTATTTTTTTTGTAATATTGCTTGAATTTGAGATTTGAGAAGTCTCAAACATTTTAATTATATTCTTTTTAATGTCAGTAATGCATATTTTGCTTCATTTTCTATAAATAAATCTGTATTAATGTATTTATTAACAGCTGAAAATGCTCGCGATCGGAGAAACCGGTCCTGACCAAAATAATTTACTTTGGAAAGAGTAAAAAAACGTTTTTTTTTTTGTTGATATCACTGTCATATGTATATTTCGTTAGCGATAGCAGAGTTATATGCGTTCATTTAGCTGAAATAAATATACTAAAACGAAGTGCTGTTTCAATACGATTCTACCCATCTTATCTAATCCTGTAAATGGGGCACAGAGAAATCCATCTGCAAGTAGCTTCATAACATCGCCCTTTTATACCAACCCCATCTTAAAAGTGGTTCAACAACTGATTTACAGCTATTACTCGATCGGTGTGGAGCTCCATCGCTATTGAGCATTCACGGAATGACTTTTTCATTTGAAGCTTAAATAGACCTAAAAAAAAACAGCCATTTTAAATACTAGTTTAATATACATAGGACATACAGGCAGGAGTATTTCGACTCGGGCTAAAGAACATAATATCGTGGTTGTAGGGACATACGGGCGAAACTACAAAAATGGCTGTTTTGAGTTAAATATGGTATTGTCATTCTCAACTACAGTTCTATAAGATATCAAAATATGAAACATGTACGAAGAGCGGTCTATCAGATATTGCTCGGCTTTCCTGCAAATCCGTAAGAAAAAAGTTCAACATTGAAAACTGTTTTGCCATTTATCTCAGTTCGTTGTTTTTGTAGTTTCGCCCGTATGTCCCTACACCCACGATATATAAGGTCACTTAACAGTAAAAAGACTGACTCTTAATTTGCAAACCACCTAGCATAACTTTTAATTCAGTACCCACATGCTTACATCTTTGTAGTAAAGGCCCTAAGCTTAATATAAATTAATATATATCATCAATCCAATGACATTCTTAATGACCAAAAAAACATTAATCAATCACTGTTACTCAGACCATTACAGAAGACAAATGAAATTTTACTCAAATCAACTAAATGTAAATCGAATTTACGTTCATTACCACTCAATCCAACATACAATCAATTTGTCTCAAGTAATACTGTATTATTTCAATTTAAAATAAGTATGTTAGAATAGATGAGAAGATATATTGTGTACCTTTTCTACACCAGTATGTTTAGATATGTAAATGTATGTGAAAACATATGTACTTCTGACGAGGGCATAAGCCGAGATAGCTATCAACTGTATATTATATAATTTTTGTAAAACTAATACTTTTATGATCGTGCCCGGTCGTTTGTCCAGCGTTCTATCCAGAAATTAAAGTAATGTTTTTTTTTATTAAATATACATATTAAAAAACAGATCAGTTAGCGTACATTTGCTATACATAATACTACAATAGTTCCCGAACAAGTTTTCAAGCTCAACCGTTCAGCAAGAACCTGTTACGCTGGCGGTACAGTCGGTAACATAATCTTCGCAAGTTTTCCTTATGATACGAGGAAACAATTCAAAGTATTCCTGGAGATTCGCAACTAGCAAGGGTGGCAGGAGTCGGGGGTTGATTGTATGTACAATATAAACTTGCATACATATGAAGGTAAACCATAGCTGAATAGCTGTGTGAGATTAAAGCTACCTATGTTGAATAGCATTTTTTTCTTTTCTTTCTAATTAAATTGTTTTATTTTTTAAAACGTTAATACATTAATGGATTCAATTGGATGGACAGCCAAACATTTTGTAGTTTCGTGTTATAATTAATGTCAATTTTGAGGTGTTCACTGTGGACACTTGTTGGTAAGGCATTATACTAATAAAAAATAAAACTTTTTTGTACTTATTTCACATAAATGTATTAAGATCATGACCCGTTTCGCTCATCGCGAGCATTTTCAACTGTTCAGCTGAAAATTAAAACAATTTTTGTTTTAAATACATAGTGGAGAGTCTTATTTTCAAAGTGTTCACTGTCAATAAGTTGGAAAGGTATTATAATAAGAAAAAAAACATTTTTTGTACTTATTCAACAGTAAATTTATTTAGATCAATACTAGTTTCGCTCATCGCGAGCATTTCGCTCCACTTGGCCTACGTTTTAATGTAATCACTTAAATTCCCTATTTGATAATAATGTATTTGTTTGAATGTCATTATTTTCAGTTACCGTTCTTGCATAATTGGTTTTTAATGTGTTTGTAATAAAGTAGTTTTTTTGTAAGAGGTCAAAAACATTTTAATATTAAAATAAAAATAATAACACATTTTTAGTACTTTTTCCACATGAAATTTATTTCATCAGGACCGGTTTCGCTCGTGGCGAGCATTTTATTATTAGTCAATTTTTCTTGTAATTTGCTTTAATTTATTTGCTTAGTTGATTTACCAATTGTTTGTCATACCTTGTTTTCATACTTAACTTTTGCATAAATACCACTGTTTTATTGTATTCCTTATCAGTTGATAATGCTCGCCACGAGCGAAACCGGTCCTGATGAAATAAATCTCATGTGGAAAAAGTACTAAAAATGTGTTATTATTTTTATTATAATGCCTTTCCACCAAGTATTGACAGTGAACACCTTAAAAGTGATTTTAATATTAGTCTTTTTAAAGTTGACTTTGCTTCATATTCTCTAAATTATTTGCATATTTATATTACCAATTGTCTTGCTTAGATTTTATATAAAAAACTCTATTTTGATTTATTTTCAGTTGAAAATTACGATTAGTGAAACCGGTGCTTATCGTGATAAACTAACTGTGAAATAATTACAAAAAATGTTTTACTGTTTTTTAAATGATGTTTATGTTTTCGATGGATTCGTCGGTGATTTTTTGAAAGTTAATTTTATTATAAAATAACTTTGATTATTCCACGTATTGTGACACGTGTTTCGCTTTCATTGGCAACTTCGGACTTACTAAGTAATAAAGCAAGGCTGATCATAATATTATGAAATGATAAATTACTAAATGGAGTTTGGGATTTTTTCTTTTTACCTGAAACAAGGAGGGGTGATAAAAACCAAACAAACAGATTACAAAATATATACCAATAAGATGCAATCAATTGGGAAAGGGAAAGCCCATTGGAAATAAATGTTTAAAAGTTTCACATTGGATGCATACGTGTATATAAATATGTGTGTGTACATAAGTCACTCAAATCATCAGCTCGATTAGGCCAATAATGCTTTAAAAGCCAAGTGAATATTTTCAATGTAATATGAAAGGACTCCCATCATATTAACAATATTATCTGCGAACCCTCGCATTCAATAGACTCGCTCCATCCCCATTTTTATAACATACTATCACCCCCCAGGCGAAATTTTTGAGATACGGCGGCACTGCCTCCGGGGCTAAATCTACTCCTTTAGCCCCGAGGAATTTATCTCGAATTCTCGTGTTTCACGCGGTGTTCAGAAAGTTTTCATTTTTGTTCACATTGTTCGCATAATGTAACATCTAGCGAAGCACACTTTTTTCACACACTGTTACAAGTTTATATATATTGATGAAAAAAAAAGAAATTCGTCCCGCGTAATTTGTAATAATACTATTGTACCGGTCCGTGGTGCAATGCGAGGCAATGTGTGTTGTTAAAAATCGCTTTCCACCTTTCCGATCCGAAAGAGCGACGCATAGTGACAGCGATTAGCTAACCACTAGTCCTCGCATCCTTTCCATCCCTACGAGCAACTAAGTAGCAAGCAGTTCTCGAAGAAAAACATATGTTGAGATTAACTACGTGAGGATTCCATATGCTCCAAGTTGAAAGCGGACATGGCTTAAAAAAATGATTTCGTTGGCATATACTTGGTAGAATTCTATTTATATCACGATAATACAAAATAGCAATACATTTTTTGCCACAAAGTGACTCCAGAATTCTCTATTACCCGCCAACCTCGATGAAAAAAATCGACTTTCTATTTAAATAAGCATTAATAGCTTGCACTTTCGGAGTGTAAGTAATTTCCGGGCACACTGTACAACGCAGAATCCATGTCTGAAGGTACATTTAAGTATGTTGACTACACGATGTCTTAAGATGTTTAGAAATCTTGCGTTTGCGGAAAACATTTCCAAAATAAGCCGTTCAACGTCGCTGCGGTTCCCCATTATATATCATAACACAAAACAATATTTTAAAACTACTTCCGTATAGGCAATATTTCTCGAGCCTTGCAATTTTTGAGCGGAATAGTTTGGCTCGATTACAATGAATACATCGATGTTTTTATGTCATATTAATCAGTGACGTGCGGTGATGTTTCAAATAAGGATACTGTGGCCGTTGAATAATTATTCAACACTCTTTATTAGAAAACTTTTGAATAAAACATCGGTTAAGTTATTTTCTACTCCCGTTTTGAGAAAGCCGAGTAAAAGTAGGCGTTAGTTAGTTTCTTTTCTTTTCAGGACCGCCAAAAGGAGATTTTACCAGCGTTACCTGATTCTTAACAGATACGTATTGTCTTTTAATTATATTTAAAGATAATGCTTTGGCTTTTTGATTTTTGTGTTAAATATAAAATTGTTATTTATTTTAATGTGTTGTTTAAGGATTAAGTGGAGCTTTAACAACATATATATTTAATTATCTTCGTATCCACTTTTCCTATTGATATGTCTCTTCAACACATAACGTAACATATCATTTTGTATCCAGTGGCATCTACAACTAAAAATTCAAAGGTTGAGTTTATTCTAAAGGGTTGAAATGTTTTTAATCGTCAAGTTAAAACCCTTTTATATATCAGTGATCTATTTGCATCATAATTAGTGGATTCCAATTCGGATATTCGATATACGGATATATTCGGCCCTTTTTAAACTACTCGATATTCGGATATTTGGGAAAATATCCGGATAGTATTCGTATTCGAGGAAAGATCACATCACAATTTCTCCACACTTAAAGAATAATTATGAATATTCTCGGGTGCAAATCAATATCTTTTCATAATAAATACTTTATTTTAACGAGCCGGCTAGGACTCGGGTCTAAAAAAAACCTTTAATGCCGTAATTTCATTTATTATGCAGCTGCAAATTTTAAATATTGTAATTCAATGGAGCGGTATTGAAATGTGTATTTATATGTTTTGTCTCTATCTAAGTTTTTACAAAAGTGGGAAAAGATTTAGTCTTAAATTATTATAAAAAGTATATAAGTTAACATGGAAATATTGATCGTGCGCAACATCTCATTTTACAGTTTTAATTTATTGACTCTGATGAAGAATCGAGATTATATCGATCAATGCAATAAAGTTGGTCCCAGTTGCAATCATAACAGCTTGTATTGAGCTCTTTCCAACTTCCACCCTATTAATGTATGCAGTTTTTTTCGCAGCTTCAGCACGGCGGATTCCCTTACGGTGGAGACAGAGGCCGAGACTTTGGAGGCGGTGGTGGCGGAGGAGGCGGAAGAATCCCTCATCACGAGCACCACGATCCCCTGTCCCTTCACCAGGCGCTCCAGGCAGCCGTTGACGATGGACAGGTAATGATTTCGGTAATGAATAACAACACACAATATAATTATTATTAATTTAATACTACTAATTTAAGTTGATTACATACTTTCTTCAAGTCTTTATTCAGAGACCAATATTTATTTAAAACAAAAAATACACACCTAAATATGTGTAATATAAGTCAACTCACTTGGCTTTCGTCTTAAGCGATATCAGTGTGTACAAATTCAAGTCCGAATCGGAATATCCACCGATTTGTGCACTTTAATCCAAATGCATAAATAAATGTGTTCCACTTCTAATTATAACAAAAATAAGTTTTTATATGAGAACTGGTTGTTAGCTATTCGCTGTCGCTTCATTATAATTTTGGACAACACAGACATCCAGTTTCCGAACATAAATTAATAAAACGATTGAAAAATTTCCGCACTGGGATTCGAATCCATGCGCTCCGCAATCGAGTTTTTCAGGTCTATGGTCACGTGGCAACTTAGTTGCCTATGGTTGCTTACGGTACCTAAAATTATCCGATTATTAAAACCACTATTCAATTCAAATGTGAATCATTTGAATTTAGTTCTTTTCCGTGAGCTTTGTCGCTAACGTTCCGGGTCTCGCCTTTCGCCATATTCAGGCACTTCAAGTGCTCGGTTGTACTTGAACTGACGAAATTCACTTTATTCAGATTTGGTATTGAAATTCCATCAAGCACCCTCAGTCAAAATACTTAATTAATATTCAATTAATACCCCGATCGTTATATCTCCCAAAAAGGTTACGTGACTGAATAATCACCAGTTTTCATACAAACAATTTTTTTTTTTGAGAGAGTTTCTGATCCATAAGAGAAGTATACATACTATGCCATTTAAAATTGTATCAAAAAAAGTCCTCTTCCCTAAATGTGCAATATAATATAATATGTTATCAATTTTATTAGCAATTATGAAAAAAAGTTTAAAAAATCAAATAAATCTATGCATAAAACAAATAATTCTTGAAATTTCTAAATAACAATATAAAATTTAACAGCATACACTTCATAATTAATATGAGATTTAAATTCCATACACTGATTTCTAAATATTATATCAGCCAATATAAATTTCAAGAATGCAATAACTAGTCTATAAGTAGGAAAAAATATCTATCAAAATCTTCCCTTTAAGATTATTAAATTCTTGGCGGAATACACGAAGGGTGACCATGCATTGAAGCACAATTTTTCTTGAAAGAAACTTGTAACATATTTTCTGTTAAATTAAAATGCAAAATACCTGAAACATAACTCAATGATCTCACAAAATCTTCCATGTTTATTATATTCCGCATTATTTGTGAAATATATATCACATGATTTTAATATCAACTAGATATTAATCGAGTTGTTAATTACTTTATGGTACTTTGTCGTAATAGCGTTGAATACAAAGTATTTAAAGCTGGAAGATTTGTTAAATTATAATCATGTTAAGAATAAATAGCTACTTCTGCTTCACGCTATCGTCTGAAACATCTTATATATAAAACCGAAACGGGGGATGTATGTCTGTAATTCCCTTTTGCATTGTTGGTGCAAGTTCAAACAAACGAATTGATTTCGCTAACGAAAGTTTCGACGGTAAATTTGTTTCGTTATCAATGTGTGTGTAGAGACTCCAATTACTCGAGTATCGAGTAGTACATATATAAAACCGACCGGCGTATGTATGTCTGTGGGTCTGTAATTCCCTTTTGCATTGTTGGTCATTAAGTTGCCATAAAAACGAATATGAAAGAAAATATGTTTGATTTTTTTTATCGGCGAAACATTTAGTCAAAATGTAATAAATTAGTCTTCTACTGAACTTTTCCCAGCTTTTATTAATATGATAATGTTTTTATTTACGTGAAGGTATTATTTGACATTTCTTTGACAGCAAATTAGATTTTTTCCTTGAATTTGGACATTTTAATGGGCGAGAATGGGGCTGTCAATATATGAAAGGGGCTGTGAAATGTCAATGCCAGTCTGAAATGTTCATTTTAATTCCATTTTAATTGACCTAGAATTTTGTTTTTTGAAAAAAGTTGTTTCAACTTGGCCCGTCTGAATTTACGCGCCGAGCTGAACATAACCCCAAACTGGTCCGAGCGAAGCCGGGTTCGAACACTAGTTTAATTATAAATCATTGCTATCTGTTATCATGTAAACTTGAAAGTTTTTTTTGTATCATAAGTGGATTAATTTAAAATCTATTTCGGACACTCACCAAGTTACTTTGCTCGTGATTTAACATTTTTAAATTTCTGATAGTATAACTCTGAATATAACATAAACAAAAAGATACATTTTTTTGGTAGACCTCCATTAGAATTATTAATTATATAATAATTAACAAGAGTATTTCGATTCACAGTTATTATGCGATATCCTGGCATGAATTTACACAATTAAGTCAGTATTGATTGAGTTGGTTTTTACTTATGTTTTGTTGTTACAAAAATTATTAAGATTTTTATAACAACAAAGATAAAACGACAATAATGTGAAGAATTATTATTTCTAAAAGTATTAAATTTCTTTGCTAAAATCCACATACTAAATAATTGAATATTTCTGTTTTTTTATATGAAAGTGTGGTCACCGCGTTTTGCAGAATTCCTCAACCCTCCTTACATCTTTTATTCCCCACAATATACTTAATAGAGTTCATATAATGGGTAAACTCCCGATGATGTTATTAGCTAAATTGGTTTCCTCTACGTCATTTTTATGTTGCAAACAATCTTTTATTTAGTAAACTTTACATCACTAAATTAAAAACACTTCAGTCTTCAATTGCTCGAAATTAAAGGGTATTTCAATAGGGACGCACAAAATATGTTACTTTGTCCTGCTGAGTAGATTATTCATTGTTTAGTGGCCAAATTTGAGTCAACCAGTTTGGTAAATAATCGGCCAACACCTACCTGTACGTCATCAAAATACAATATCTGGTGAAAACATTGCTGCTGTGTGTGAAAGTGTACAGGAAAACCCAAGGCAGCTTATTTCTCGTCGTTCACAAGAACTTGGCTTTTCTGCGACTTCAACTTGGCGAATTTTGAATCGGGCCTTATGTCTGCACCCGTATAAAATCCAACTAACCGAGGAACTTCAGGTAAACGACCGCCGACAACGCCTGATTGGGTTCTGGAGCAGTTGGAAGTTTACCCAAATTTGTCAAAAAAGTCAACTTTAGCGACATGGCCCATTTTATAATGAATGGATATTGGCAGACATTTGATGCTATATTCCATATTTAATGCCGTAAAATATACTTACAAATGAAATTAAAATTTAGTCGAAATCTCACAAACAACTTGTTTTATTTACATTTCAAAACTAAGCGTCTTTATAAATCATATTTATTAAAACGCGGTGAAAATATTGCAATTTATTTTAGTTCTAATCTATATAGTCAGAACTATGTCGAAACATATGTATATATGTATTTAAAGTCTGAGTAACTTAATTAATGTGTTTATTCTAGAGTAAGTCAAAATAGCTATCAACTATAAGGCATAACTTTATAGTTTAACAATTTTTAATGAGCAAATTAATCTTCCTAACTCACCATTGTTATACCCCAAAAATAACAATAATCATAAATTCAAACACTCAATTCTTAAATCAGATAAAACCCACCTATTATATTCGTTGGCATTTCCATGTTATTGGCTGGCTATTAGTCTTTGCGATAATACATCGAAAATTCTTGATCGCATTAATTCAAATTCATTCATGCACTTGAAATGCTTGAAGATGCCGAAAGGCGAGTCCCGGGTCGTAGGTGAAAAGAACAAGATGAAAATTTGAAATAATTTATAATTTGATGTTTTAAACGTGTTATCATGGAGTTCTACCAAGTAAATGCCAATTCAGTCAGTTACATATTTATTTTATCAGTACCAATAAATATATGATACATACTTTGAATATTTTCATGTAAAACATTTGTCTTAACACAATAACAATCTAGGAGTTTCGGCTTACGTCATCGTCAGAACTATGTTTAAACATGCATTTATTTATCAATATGTACTGTTGTAGACAGGGTAAACAATACATGGTTTTTTTCGGGTTTTCAATCAAAATTTTATATGGCAACAATGATTCGTTAAATGTGACATATTAATTTTTTTCACCGTGTTATAATGGAGCTCTAGCAAGTAATGCCAGTTGAATCAATAACATTTGTTTTCTTAAATAAATAAAAGCGTTTTTTCTTCTACCGATAATTATAAGAAACGATTTTTTTTTCTATCTTTAATAAACAATTATGTTATTTTTATTTTCTAATAAAAAAATAAAATGCCTATATTCTATAATGAGATAAAGAGAAAGTAAAAACATATGCATCATTAGAATCCATTGGCTTTCTATCTTCTTTGTGTGACGCTTAAATTAAAAAAAAAAAATAATGATGTCCAATATTATAAATCTATTTGCAGTAATATTGTGGTCAAGTATACAATGTAATTTCGGCCGACCGAAATTTGCGAGTGGCAATAATTTCGCGGGTGGCAACACTGTAGAATGAATTCGATTTATTTTTAAATTGGATTAATATTTTGCTACGCTCACCTCTATACAATATTTTACAATATAAATAGGTGCGCGTAATTATTGGAGGTTTATAAACGACGAAAATGTAATGATATTTTTTTTTATTAAGTCTTTCACAAGTTAAATAGTTCATCTAATTTGATATTGAATACTGTTCGCGAAAAGAGCCTATCGTTGAATTTCTAATTTTATATAGGGTAAAGATTGAATGATGGTTTTTTGAAATAAGAAGAAGTCAATTTAATAGCAACGGTGATGTAGAATTTTGTTATAGGGGGAGGGGTGTACGCCAGAAAGTTTCGCGGAAGTGTAGTAGAAATTTGTAAAAAATCGATATCAATTTTTGGGGGAGGGGTTGTTTGGCGGGATGGGGTTTGGGCGGCGTATGGGGCGGGTATGCCAAAAACCTTCGAAGGTGTTAACTCGAAAAATTCATGAAGTTTAAAAAAAAAAACCTCCCAAGGTGGTTGGGTGGAGGAGTTGGTAAGCCAGAAACCATTGCGGGAGTGTACTCAATAAATTTGTAAAGTTTCACATCGATCGGTCGAGCGGTTTAGTAGTCCATGGCGGACATACACATAGATTATAGCTTAAAGTAGTGATTCATAACCTGCGACCCGCAATGACATTTACTGCGGCCCAATATGACAAATATCAATCACCTTTTTTATTCATATCTTTTTACGGCCGATGGAAGAATATTAAAATTTTCAATTTTATATATGTTACAGTGAAACTGTATTCTCAGTGAAAATATACTCTTCTCCAAGCTTTCATTGAAATTAAATTTGACCGCTCTATCTTCAGCCCAATGTTTGTCTGTGTTTTTCTTTGGTTATTTTTTTATAAAAGGGACTACTTGCTGATTTTTTTTCAGTGAAAACATGTTGACATACAAATCTTTTTTACCATGCGGCCTTCACACTGTCTCAGAATTAATTATCTGGCCCTTCTCCGAAAAAGATTGTGCATCACTGTATTAAAGTATCTATCCAGTTATCCACTACACTTTTTTCAAAAATCATTTATAATGTTATGCCCAAAAAACACCGATATATAAATCGATCATTTAATTCAAGAGTATTTCAATGATATATTGTCAAATCAACGTATTATGAAACTTTTCATCATTAAGAAAACAAAGCAGTGTGCTGGACTCAGATATTTTTTTTAACCCTCACCATCCCGTCGCGCATTCCTAACATCGTTAGCGTCCTGAAATTCCTGGACGAGTTGTGTTGAAGTTCATTTTTTTTATCATTTTAATTTTCGTTTTAATAATGTTACGCAAGACATTTTTAATGAAATACTCGCCGCAGTATTCTGCACGGTTGCCAACTTACGCGCAGGAAATTTTGCGTTTCACATACTTCATAAAAAAGGGTTACCAACTGTAGTTAGTACTGTGAGCTGAATCGTCATCTATATATCAATGGTCAAAATAATCTTTATCTTATCCAAACTTTCCTTTTAAAAAAATATCAATTTTCCAAACATACACTAGTAAATCGTGGGTGTAGCGACATACGGGCGAAACTACAAAAATGGCTGTTTTGAGTTAAATATGGCAATGTCATGCTCAAATGCTATTCTATAAGATATAAAAATATGAAACTTGTACGAAGTGGGGTTTACCAGATATTGCTCGGCTTTCCTGCAAATCCGTAAGAACAAAGTTTAACATTGAAAGCTGTTTTGCCATTTATCTCAGTTCGTTGTTTTTGTAGTTTTGCCCGTATGTCCCTACATCCACGAAATATAAACATCTGCATTTTTAATATTTTCGATTAATTCATAGACTGGTTTGTGTATTTCATTTCCAATAAAAATAACCATTCCATTTTTGAATTGTTCACTGTCAATACTTGGAAGCAGTGTATCATATAAAAAAATAATAAAACATTTGTTGTATTTATTGAGAACAATACCGGTCTCGTTCATCGCGAGTATTTTTAATTGAATCTTCAAAAGAAACCGGCCCTGATCTTTTAAATTTATGGTGGATCTCATTTTCAATACAGTTAACTATTCAATTTTTAAGCTGTTCACTGGTAATACTTGTTGGAAAGGCATCATTTAAAAAAAATGTACTTATTCCTCAATTAATTCATTAAGACCAGGACCGGTTTCAGTTGAATCTTTATTTTTAGAATCTTCAAACAAAATCGATACTGATCTTTATAAATCAATGGTGGAATCAATTTTCTATATATTTTTCATTACTAGTGAAGTAGTAAATAGACATATGTACATATTTTGTAGTTATTCCACAAATAATTTTAATCTATCTATATATATAAAAATGAATGTTTGTCTGTGTGTATTTCCGCTATGGACTACTAAACCGCTCGACCGATCAATGTGAAACTTTACAAATTTATTGAGTACACTCCCGCGATGGTTTTTGGCTTACCAACCCCTCCCTTCAACCACCCCCCAACCTCCAACCCCCAAAATTTTTTTTTAAACTTTACGAATTTTTCGAGTTCACTTCTTTACAAATTTCTTGAGTATTGAATACATGCAAATTGAATTGAATATTTGTGTAATGTCTTTCCTTCAAATTTATTTTAGTTGCTGGCGCAGCAACGCGCGCAGGGTGCAGCTAGTAATTTATAAAAAATATTATTCTTTTAAACTATTTTTAATGATGTTAATTTTTATTCTTTTAGAACACTGGACTGGACGACAATACTGGATTCATGTCAGATCTCCCCTTATTAAAAAGTGAGTACTTACTATTTATTTCCTCTTTGGTATTTTTTCCATGCTTAGCAGATTTATGAATATTCCAACAACTGTGATGTCAAAAATTAATTCATCAGTGTCTGTGCTAAATGCACTCATGGAGGTTATCAGACATACCTATTTGAATTTTAAAAATCTTGTCTGCCACTGTTTCAACTTTTCAACAGCCCATACTAAATCACCAGGAATCCCAGCGCCAAGATTTCAATAATCTTGATAAAATAGAATTCATTGGTAAAATAGTTATATTGATTTAAATGGCATTTACTTGGTAGAGCTCCATTATATACAATAACATGGTATTTTAACTCTACTGTGTTTAAATGTTAATGTGTATTAAAAATAAGTATGCCAAGCAAGCACTTGCATATAAAAGAGATCAAAATATAAATAGCAGTATAACCATACAATATATGGTATTATGGTGCTCATTTTCATAGAAGTATAATAACAATAAATACTTACTAATCTAAAAATGGACATCTTCTAAAAGTATAAGAATTTTTCAACATAAAGGCAGCAACTGTACTTTTGCTAGCAAAGAGGCAGTCAATGCGACTATAATAATTACTCTTTACTAAAAAAATAGGGTAAATTATGGAATATGGTCACGGGACAGAATTTTTGTAAAGATTTATGAAAAATAAGCACGTCAAATGAAATGAATGTAAGGCTTACGATTTTTTTTGAAATGTTTCGTCTTTAATTTTTAAATTTATTAAAATAGAAGACACTAAAGAATACTTCGCAATACGTATGAAATCGAGTTGTTTTAATTTACATGAGCAAAAATGCAACCAAAAACTACACACATAATAATATTATACAGATAGAGACAGTCACGTAAGTTTATTATTTGTTTAAAGTAAAAAGAATAATTTTATAATAGGCTAATATTTAAAAACAAATTCTTCTTTCAGAACTCATACAATAATCAGTAATATTCTTCAGATTTAATCATTCTGATTCCACATTTTATAATAATTCACAAGAATTCAAAGAGTAAAGTCAAAACATAAATTTATAAGCCAGTATATATAAATTTTTTGAGCTTAGCTCGAGGGGATTGGGATTCTGTTTCGTGACCTGAAATTAGTTCATTTTTGCATCAACTGCTTTTTATAAATTCATAATACCAACACTTCAGAAAACAGATTAAGTCATTTTTTTCAAATTTTTGTTGAGAAACTTACTGCCTTCTTACTTGTAAGGGCAGCATACTCAACAGATTCGGGATATTACAAGAAAACCATGGTCAACAGCGTTAGCAACCGTTGCTTGTTATATGTACACGTAAATTTCAATACTATAACTTTGTGTGTTTTAAAATACTACATAAATAATCTTTCATCAATTTAAAGTCTCCCAGCAGGTAAAAGATTTCATAGGTCATTACCATTCCTCGTATCAAGTTCAAAGATCGATGGCAAAAATAATATCATTTATATTATCAACACGGTATGTAATTACAGATAAGTAGACGAAACCCGTTGGTTCGTAATCATAGTTTCAACAACAACAAAAAAGCTTCGAATATACAAACATATTATCGTACCATTTATATTCGATCATAAAAAAAGCTATTTTATAGTCTTTTGTGATGATTTTTTGTTGATATTAGTTATTCTACAACTCGAGCTTCATACATCACTCATCTATTGTCTAAATTGGTTTTATGGTACCGTTATTCACGGCGGTTCTCAAAATAAGAGGCTTGAATGGAACCATTTGATTATTTTATCGGTCCACGACTAGAGACTCCAATTCGAGTATCGAGTATACTCGTCCATTCTTTTAGTACTCGATACTCGAGTAATTTGAAAAATACTCGAGTAATACTCGTTATATATAAATGATGGCTAATTTGCAAATTTTATTTTTTTTAAGCAGCGGACAGAAAAACTTAATTAGCACTATTGAATTTATTGTTATTTTTTAAGCTGACGTCCACAGCAACAGATAGAGTTTTTCTACGGCGGGAATAAAAAAACAAAGCGTCGAACCAAGTTCAAAATTTGAGACATTTAATTATCTACTATTTTCGAAATATATGTTTCATAAATTGGAATAAATGTATTAATGCAACAAAATAAGCTTATTTATTTATTTATATACACAATTTGAATTAATAATATACATTTTGGTACATCTGAAACTACTCGAGTATACTCGAGTATTTTTTAATTTTACTACTCGATACTCGAGTACTTGAGATGTCGAGTAATTGGAGTCCCTATCCACGACCCTCGGATCTGAAAACAAAGAAAATATCTATTTTTTAATCAATCCGTATTCATTTGTATATTATCAAACAATGCCGCATTTGATATCTTAAGTATATTCGATCATTATTTTAAAATAAATAATGTAAAAAATTAGATTTAGACAACAAGTTGCACTTGAGGACCTAGAAGTTCTGAAGAAGGTCCTCAAGATCTAGAACTTTACAAAATGCCACTGGGTGAGTCCTACCACTCCCTCTAACTTTAATTTTTTCTAAATTCCACAAGATATATTAAACTTTGCTCCAGTATATTGACTGAGATGTGAAGATTTAAGCAAAGTCTGAGATGATTTATAAATTAGCACTTAGTGGTTATACTAAGAAATAAAAACTTAAATCATAACGTTTACTTTTTTGAAAATTACATTAAATTTTAATAATTATTTGAATCTAATTGAGTTGTGTTGCTTAAAGCTTATAAAAGCAAGTTTAACTAAGTTGGATGAGTAAAATAATGCTGGTCACTTTGTGTACACTCGAATCGTGTTTTGAATCGTTGAAAGGCGAAACCCGTGTCGTTAGCGACAAAACTCATACAAAAGTACAAAAATTCAAACGATTAAAATTTGATATTGAAATGCCATCAAGCACCTTCAGTCGAAATTCTTAATTGTGACTTTAAAAATGTGTTATTATTTTTTTATTATAATGCCATTCCACCAATTATTGAGAGTCATCACCTTGAAAGAGATCAATCAAAAAATCTTAAAGAAATATATAATATTTATAACCAGAATTGTATCAAGTATTTAGTTCAAAATAAATGTAAGGTTTTCTTTGTGGTAAACTTTGAGAATCTTTTTTTAAAGGTATGAGAAACAAATGGATTCGAACGTAAATTGCTTTTTTTTTACTCCTATCCAAACCTAATTGCAAATGATACAACATCGCTTTGTAATAGATATACCATACCCACCCATTTACCTATCAACTTCACTATACATCCATCGAATAGTTTGTATGAAAAAAAAATGTAGCTGATTGCAGGAACAAATAAGTAGATAAATTATTTACCATAATTTGTATTGAACTTTCGTAACGTCGAGATTTTTTTTTCAAATACTGATTTAAAAATATAGTCGGAAAATATTTCACATATTAAAAACTTTATCATCATGAACACCTGTTCTGTCCTGCTAAATTTTGTTACGGTTTATGACAAAATTAGATTAAAATATCCTATGCCACAACAAACATCCTAAGATTTTTTTCCGAGTGGTATTGGCTTTATCCATCTTGCAAACAGGATGTACAATAAATCTTATGCGCAAAATTCAAGGAAAAATAGTAAATTTTAATTCCACTTTGTATTCAAATAAGGTGTTGAATGTGACTCAACAATTCATTTCTTTTTAACATGCTTCCAACTTGGAGCATATGAACTCCTCACTGAGTTTATCTCAGCATATGTTTTTCTACGGGAACTGCTTGTTACTCAATTGCTGAACCTCTCTTTTTCGAAGAGAGTAGGGATGGAAAGGATACAAGGACTAGGACAGGACTAGTGATAAGTTAATCGCTTTCACAATGCGTCGCTTTTTGGGATCGGAAAGGTGAGAAGAGATTTTCAACAACACAGACACCCGTGCCTTTGAACAGATTTATCGACTGAAAAAATCCGTTCGTATTGGGAATCGAACTCGGGTGGTCCGGCACGTAAGCCAACAACGTTGACACTGCGCCACGGACCGGATTTAATCAATAGTCAAAGTTATGAGGGAAATACATGAGCATGTTTTGGACCATTAATCGCTCTTCCTATAATTTTGCATGTGTTTAAAGTTTTGCAATCAATTGTATACATAATGATAATTGTCGATTCCTCAATCAACTGTCTTATAATCAGTGGCGGCTGGCTCAATTACTCAACCTCTCTTTTTCGAAGAGAGTAGGGATGGAAAGGATACAAGGAATAGGACAGGACTAGTAATTGGCTAATCGCTGTCACAATGCGTCGCTTTTGGGGATCGGAAAGGTGGGAATGGATTGGCATTTTCAATTAATAAAAATATTAAAATAATAACAAAAACTTACGCCTCGAATTTTTCGACAACATAAAAGCTAAGATATTTTTTTCGTGCACGGCATTGGTTCTATCTTTCTATTGTAGCACAATAAACCCTATGGGCAAAATTTAAGGAAAAATAGTCAGTTTTGATGGAAATTGTGTATTGATTTCAACTTTGTTTTATAAATGAGGTATTGAATATTAGTCGACAATTAATACAAATATATAAACAGTTTTTATTGATAACTAGTATTGCTACCCGGCGTCGCTCGGACTAAGCGACCAATAATTATTTAATGTCATATCATTCGACATAATTATATCACAAAATCTAACATCCAAAATAGAGTTAAAATAAAATCACAAACTTTATTTAATTTGATGACAGCCCCATTCTCACCCATTAAAATGTACAAATTCAAGAAAAAAATCTAATTTACTGTCAAATAATACCTTCACGTAAATAATAAACATTATTATATTAATAATAGCCGGGAAAAGTTCAGTAGAAGACTAATTTATTACATTTTGACTAAATGTCTTCGCCGATAAAAATTCAAACATATTTTCTTGCATATTCGTTTTTATGGCATTTTAATGACCAACAATGCAAAAGAGAATTACAGACCCACAGACAGACATACGCCGTTTTGGTTTTATATATAAGATACGCTATAATTAATATAGGAGTATGTGTGTTTGAAATGAAGATGTATTAATAAAAAAATAGTGAAATGTCTGATATGAAATATAAATATAAAAAAAACAGCTTATTGCGAAACACAACTTTGGATGATGTTAATCAATTTAATAACTCTAATCTTCATTCTGACTGACATAAACGTCATATCAATCAAACGACTCATTTATATATAAAAATATTAATAATTTTTATCAATAATTACTTTTGGTCTTAAAGGTTTTATCCGGTGACACAAAATATTTAAATAGAGCTGCAAACCAGTTATCGAAGACAGTAATTATTGTTCTAACAGGTGTTCGGCCATTTCCCGCCATCTTTTGTGCGCCGGCCATCAATCTGGATCAGCTGTGGCAAAAAAATGGCCGCAAAAAATGGCGGAGCAATCAAAATACCCGTCGCATTATTTCATCAATAAATGCTTTTGATAAAATATCACCGTAATATACTTTCGAGGCGGGCATAGCTGAATGTTCTATAGTGTTGCTAAAATACAGAGCTGTTCAAAAAATTGAAAGCGCAAAATAATTTTCTGTTAAAATTTATTTACATCTTTGATGTATGCAACTCCTTTACCCTGAACACGAGACGTAGCGCAAACAATTAGCTAACCACTAGCACTATATTTCTTTCTTCAGACTATATTACTGGCACAAAGTTTGTTTAAGTAATGAAAGTAATACGAAATTACTTAAACAAACTTTGTGATAGTCTGAAGATGCCTCTGAAACAGACGAAACACGTGTCATGCCTAGTAACAGAATACGTGGAATAATCAAAATAATTATTAATGTTTAATTAAGTTAACGTATGTTTAAGCACAGTTCTAACGAGAGCGTAAGCCGAAACATTTATCAAATATAATATATTTATCACTGTGCTTTAATGGAGTTCTACCAACTAAATGCCAATTAAATCAATGAGTACCAAGTAGTCACCGTATAAAAACTCCATGGCTGTAGCTGACAAAAATTTATCAATGATTCTCTCACAAAATTGAAGGACGATAGGAAAAGGAATTCTAAACTTTAGTTACACATAACAAAAACCCCCTAAGAATACTAATTGCAAATGTTCAGTTAGCTAAAAATAAATAGTCTTTAAATGATGGATTAGAAATAACACGGCAAATGTAATAAGCTACATTTTCAATTTTTCTGTGTTCATATCGGGTTTTTAGCATGGCAGTTTTACACACATCGTACCCCGTGTAAAAACATGGACATAATATCACAGATTTTTTCCAATGGGTAGCAAACGCTTAGTGCTTGTAATTTAGGGATTTATAAATGAAGTATTTTGCAAGTCGATGATAACATAAATTCTAACGGAAATAATAGGCGGCTCGCGATTCATTGTTGGGCATCTCTGTTATTGAGAATGTGTTTTTTTTTCATTGTTATCAAAACCGCAGTCCACTTGATTGCCATATGAAGATAAAAATAATTTAAATGTATAATGATGAAGGCTTCGGTTGTTCGTAACACATATGTATCGATATACTTATGGTCAGTTTATGGAGATAATGATATTGCCGTCGTATGATAACGTATCATAGTAAACATGCTGCAGAATTTTCCTTTTTCCTGGAATTTTCGCTTTGTATCTTAGGCTATAGTAAAATATTCCTAGCTATGATGTTGCGTTGATGATTTTAAAATGGGGATTGGCTCACTTAGTGTGAAGCAGTCATTCAACACTTCCTTGCTGTTCATTTTTACTTCTGGAAATCTGTAAGATGCACTTTACTGCTCTTCCAATAAAGAAATCAGTAGCTCACAAAAATTATGAAATTGAGTTGTGTATTCCACTGGCTAAGTATTGCTTAACTGTTGTGTCTTTGTATTTATTATTAGTAAATAATACTCAAAATGAGCGAAACCAGTCCAGATTCAAATAAATTCAATGTGGAATAAGTACTAAAAATGTTTTATAATTTTTACTAAAAAATCTTTCACTTCATATAAAATCTTATATATAAAACCGAAACGACGTATGTATGTCTGTGGGTCTGTAATTCCCTTTGCATTGTAGGTCATTAAGTTGCCATAAAAACGAATATGCAAGAAAATATGTTTGAATTTTTATCGGCGAAGACATTTAGTCAAAATGTAATAAATTAGTCTTCTACTGAACTTTTCCCGGCTTTTATTATTAATAATAATGTTTATTATTTACGTGAAGGTATTATTTGACATTTCTTTGACAGCAAATTAGATTTTTTCCTTGAATTTTGTCATTTTAATGGGCGAGAATGGGGCTGTCATCAAATTAAATAAAGTTTGTGATTTTATTTTAACTCTATTTTGGATGTTAGATTTTGTGATATAATTATGTCGAATGATATGACATTAAATAATTATTGGTCGCTTAGTCCGAGCGAAGCCGGGTAGCAATACTAGCAACTTTATAAAACTTGATAATTCCACGTATCGTGCTACGAGTAGTGACAAGTGTTTCGCCTCTTCAGGGGCATCTTCGGACATTCAATGACAAAGTTTGCTTTCGTAATATAGCAAGATAGATTCTAATATTATAAAATGATAAATTACAAAATGGAGTTTGGTATTTTTTCTTTTTACGGGAAGCAAAGAGGGGACGATAGAAACAAAACAAATAAACAATTATACGACTAACGATGTTTACATTACAAAATTATTAACTAACGAGAAACCACTGTAATAATCAAAGTTATTTTATATTAAAATGAACTTCCACAAAGTTACCGCCGAATCCATTGACAGTATCTTTCATTTAGTTTGTAATCGTCAAAAGAATTCATTCGTCATTTAAACTTTAAGCCATTTTTTCAGTTGAATGTTACCCCATATAATTACTTTTCAAAACCCTGAATAGGTGTCAGCACAATGCTTGTTTTTTTGTATGTTTTGTATTATTCGGTACGCTATTATATCATTCGACACCCCGTGAAAATGAATTCGACACCGAATTTTTAAATAAATATCTAATTGCATTTTAAATATTAATACTATGTTATTGGCCGTGTCGTGGGGTGAATATCACAAAGGGTCGCAAGATGATTATTTACGGTAGGGTCTCGTTTGCGATATTCCAATGACGTCACATATTACTGTCCTTAATAAATATATAAAATAATTCTATTATTCTACGGTGCACTCAAATTTAGATTTGAATTTGAATCGATTGAAGTATGTAATTTTCCATGAGTTATTTTGTCGCTTACAACCCGGGTTTCGTTTTTCGGCATCTTCCGGCAATTTAAGTGCACAAATTGATTGATTTATATTTTCTAAAATTTACGATAAAAAGTGGTGTAGCTAATATTTTTTTTTGTTTTTAATCCTTTCTGCTCCCAATGTAGAGTACTACATATGACCTCCTAATGTTGGTATCTAAACATATTTCGGTGAGATATGCTCGTTATTCAGTCGCTCAACCTCGCTTCATTTCGATGAGACTTGAGAAAGAATAAGACTAGGACGAGACTATTTGTTAGCTAATTGCTCTCGCAACGAAGGAATTTTTAGAAAACACTAACACACATAACGACTGAAAAAATGTTGCTTTAACCGTTATGGAAGCCAAAGACGTTGACCACTGATAATGATATTGACTGATTGCGAATGACGTAATAAGTATATCTACAAGATGAGCCGTGTTTCGTCTTAACTGATTGTGACTTATGTAATCAAATCAAATTAACTAAGGAAATAAATCTAAGTATGTACAACGATTTATTTGCTTAGCTGTGAAACCATTTGCTTGTCATACCATGTAAGTCTTGATTAAATTTTGTATAAATACCGCTGTATCTTTGTATTTCTTATCAGTTGATAATGCTCGCTATGAGCGAAACCGGGCCTGATCTAAAAAAGTAATGTGGAATAAGTACTGAAAATGTTTAATTATTTTTATTATATTTTCATTCCACCAAGTATTGACAGTGAACACCTTAAAAGTAAACTGTTGATTGATTGAGTAGGCATTTAGTTGGTTGAACTCCACTTATTATAGTGTTGACGAATTAACGTCAGGACTAGTTCTGACGAAAACGTAAGCCGAAATAGCTATCAAAAAATAAATAAAATTATTTATGTAGAACTAAAATACATTGTTATTTTTCTTACCGTATTATAGTAAACTGTTAACTTTGGTTATTTTTTAATATCAATTTACAATATATAGCAGCAGTGACGGCTGGTGACGGGAAGTACTACGGAAGAGAAACAGTTGGTATTGCGAACATCTGAATTGAAAGTCCATGCTATAGAAGTGTTTTAAAATCCAATGAATAGGAAAGAACTCTTGCAAAAATGGTTGAATCTTCTATTGCACCCCCCAACACCCCGTCACCAGCCGTCACTGCATAGCAGTCAGGTGTCTCAACGTATGATACGCTCGCAGTCAATGACTTAAATTAAAGTGTGTAATACGTTACGATTATCGAGTCAATTGATCTTTTTATCCGGAATATAAATTTACGTTGACACAAGCTCAAATAGAAACTTATGGTGTTTATATCGGACGCCAACCGGGCTGAGCCGGCCACATTATCTTTGGATTAATAATCTACCATCAGTGATACTATTTAACGAGGTGAAAGCGTCATCTAACTATTTCCTCAGTGTGTTGTGTTGCTCTTATAAATAATGAATAATGAACACGCATGCGTCGTAGACACAACATATCAAAGGTTCTCAATAACTGATTGTTAGTATAAAATATAGCGAAAGCAATTTATTTTTCTTAAAAGTCAAGCGCTAGTTTATAGTAGCTAGTAGCAAAAATTTTGCCAGACAGTATAGAACAGTGGTTATCACGGCAAATTGCACTGTGGCCGCATCGTAAGCAAAAGTGGTCCTATGGAAATGTCCGGTGGTCGCACCAAATTTTTTGTTTTGAGTCTGTTGTGTTTGAGGTATGTCAAATAGACCTGAAAATGTTTGTCAATTTACTATTGGTATTAACTGCATTCGAAATGTTTCATTTTCAGAGTCTTTGTTGACAAATTAACTTGTAAAACCATATTTTTTATGATTCTTTTGGTGCCCGCAGTCAAACGCTCTGGTGGCCGCACACGAGAACCACTAGTATATAACCCGCCATTTATACAGTAAATAATTTAGGATTTTTTTATTGAACAGTAGAGATCGCGTAGAATCATCGTCACACAGCGGTATCTATCGCCTCTCTTGTGGAGAATGCCAAGGTTTTTACGTTGGGCAGAGAGGTAGAAACTTAAAAAATATTAGAATTAAAGAACACATAATATGTTTAAAAAGTATCAATTTTTCCGAGTTCACCAATCATTTAAAAAAAAAAGCAAACTTTGCTATAGTATATCTGAAGATGCCTCTGAAAGGGACGAAACACGTGACACAACCCATTACGCAATACATGGAATAATCAAAGTTATTTTAAGTTTTATATTAAAATGAACTTCCACAAAGTTACCGCCGAATCCATCGAAAGAACTAGTTCATTTCGAAGCTGCTGAAAGCTGAAGCATGGGCCTTTAGCGAGAAAACTCGAGTAGTACAAAATTCAATCGATTCAATTTTGATATTGAAATTCCATCAAGCACATTCAGTAGAAATCCTAAATTAATAATTTTAATAAAATACCCCAGTTGGAATACTTCGCAATTGATTCATACACTTTTAATAGATTGCCTTTATTTTGATATTATTTAAATAAATTGATATAAGTAATGTAACGATTAGGAGCCACTGATCAAATGAGATCAGCCGGAGGGCGTAGCTTAGTAGCGAAATGTTTAGACTACCGCGCAACCGGCCACGGGGTCAAAACTTTTTTTAAACTGGATTTTAATTTATAATATTATATGTGTTGCGGGCACTACACTCTTTGGAAGCCGTTTAATAATTAAATAATTTTATGATTATGGAGTTAGCATGTTTATCTATAACGTCGTGTTGTTTATATTCCAAAGAAAATATTAACTAAGCGTTCTTTTTAATCTCAACACAAAATTACTATCATTATCTTTATTTGGCACAAGAATTATGGCTTTATATATTGTTTCGTTATTTATGACTAGATACTCAACTACTCGAGTATCGAGTAGTAAAATTTTAAAATACTCGAACATACTCGAGTAGTTTCACATGCACCAAAATATATATAATTAATTCAAATTTGTGTATATTTTTTATTTAAGACTACTATTATACAGGCTCTCGTCATCATAAACTTGTCATTGATAAGAAAATTCAGCAGGGCCCAAAGCAAAAGTAACAAAATAAATTCTCGCATAGCATAGTCAACGGCAAAAACATTTATATCCTGACAATAAAATCCACACGTAAGCTTCAGTTGAACGCAAAAGTTAAACATTTTTTTTTTTTAAATAACTTAATAAATCTTCATTTATAAATTACGAGTATTACTCGAGTATCGAGTTCTTGAAAAATGGACGAATATTATCGAGTATCGAGTACTCGATAGTTGTATTGGAGTGTCTATTTATGATGGATCCGTGGTCGAGATTAAAGCGTCGTTGGTTTCAGTTGCCGAGCGCACGTGCTCGAATCCTATTCCGGGCAGCGTCATTTTTAAATCGAGAGATTTCAGCTATCACGGATATTTGTGATAAGCAAACAAAGCACTGGACCTGTTATAGCTCTTTTCCTTTCTTATCCTTTCTCACTTAGGAAAATAAGAGGATGAATAACGGAGTAACAAGCAGTTTTCGTAAAAAAAATACGAGATAAAATCTACATAATTCAGGAGGTAGTTTTCAAAAATGGTCAAATCTATTTGTTGAAAAACTGAGAATGTGAGATATTTTCATTACTTTTTCCTCATAAATTTGTGTTTACTATCAATATTTTTTTTTTATTTTTAAATAAGGAATTACGGATAATGTGTAAAAATAAAAACATTTCCATGTGAATAAAAAAGTTTAATCTAAAACTGGCAGTTGAAAAAAATATTTTGGATTTGAACACTTTTGAAAATTACCTCCTGATATATGCTCAACATTGGCAGTGGATATGGTATGGTATATAATTACATTAAATGTCACGAAAATGCGCAACACATTTGACTTGTACCTATTTAATATTGAAAAGAAAAAAACAAAAAAATCTCTTCGCATTGAAGTCAGTACCATCGCTAAGAAAATTTTCCTCACGAATGAGTTGTTTATAACACAAAATACCACAACTTTTTCAGAATATGAAATACTCATTTATTTTATAGTTGAGCCAAATTTCACTGATACACTGCCATGATTCATGAGTGACCAATGCACAAATAGGCCAGTTGACTCGGACAGCTCCAAATATCGCTGGGTGGTCGTGATGCTTTAGCATGTATTTATTATTCATGGTTTCCTTAAATAATAATCACTTTTAAGGTGTTCACTGTCAATACTTGGTGGAATAACATTATAGTTAAACATTTTTGTAACTTATTCTACATACAATTTATTGGATCGGGACCGGTTTCGCTCATGGCCAGCATTATCAACTGAATTTAACTGAACTTAAATAATAAAATAAAAACTTTTGACATACACCTAAAATAATAATATATATTATTATTTATGAGCGCCGGACTTCTGACCACTGCTCTAGGTATTCTGTACCAACTTATTCGATGGCCAATAAATCGATTTCCGTGTCCAATCAATGAATAGATTTTACTGATGTTTTCATTGCAAAATTATGAAGATAAACTGGTATTCGTAATTATGAATTTAAGATAATCATAAATTTGATTAGTTATACTAAATATTAAACATTAAATAATCAACGTGAGGCAAAACTGGTGTCGACCTAATTCAATAATATGACTATCACTATTTGGCACGCTTTATTATATTCTTAAAAACAAAGTGTAAAATAATTTAGAAATATCATTAATTATACACTCAAACACTTGAAATCAATCAATTCAATAATAATAAGTCGGATTAAGTTCACGAATTATTTATCGATATTATCTGGTAATTATTATTTGTTATACTACATTCGAAATACGCGATAATTATAACTAACCCACAAACGTCACTGAAACACTAAATTTAATTTATTGATTGAGTAGGAATTTACTTGGTAGAACTCCATTATAATACGGTAAGAAAAATAACAATGTTCTGACGATGGCGTAAGCCATCAACAAATATATAAAATAATTTATGTAGAACTAAAATGCATTGTTATTTTTCTTACCGTACTAAATTTAATGGTTTGAATTTTGTCAGTTTAAGTACATCCGTTGGAATGCATGAAGATGCCGAAAGGCGAAGCCCGGGTCGTTAGCGACAAAACTCATGGAAAAGTACAAAATTCAAACGATACAAATTTGATATTGAAATTCTCGAAGCACCTTCAGTCACTTTAAATCAATCAATTCAATAATAATAGGTAGGATAAAACCCACGAATTATTTATCGACATTTTCATGTTATTATCTGGTAATTAGTATTTGTGATACTACATTCAAAATACGTGATAATTACAATTTACCCACGTAATTCATTGAAACTCATTTACAGTAAAATTTTCGCTAATTCATATAACTTACGTTAATAACAATTAAACTTAGTGATCTACTTTAATTTTCGTATATAAACGATACAAACTGTTTACTACGCGTCCGTTCAAGTATATTCGTGCACTATAAATGACTGAAGATGCATACAGGAGAAACTTGGGTCGTTAGCGAAAAAAATCATGGAACATTACAAAATTCAAACGATTCAAATTTCATTCCATTCCGTTAAAAATAATAGTATTATCTATAGAGGTAACCCTTAAAACACTTAAAATGGGGTCTTCTCTGTACTGAATTTAAAACTCTTTCGAAACTCATCAAAAAACTTCCACTGAGTTGCCAGAGTAAGAAAGTTTTCAAATAGCAGGAACAAAGGGAAAATTGTTTTTTAAAAAAAGAAACAAAATTATTATTCGGTTTGAAAATTTTTATTCTAGAAATAAGCAACCCTTTTGTAGAGCTTTAGTCAAAGAATTCTGAATATTTATTCCTTTATTTTTCCTTGCCAAAAAGATAAGTTCTTGACTAGGGATGGTAATTGTTTTCATGTATAACTATTATTATCCAATTCTTGTATTACTACTGAAATTGCATACTCTTCCACGATCAAAATGAAGCTAAAGTGTAGAATTTCGACTGAACTTGCTTGAAGGAATTTCAATATCTAATTTGAATTGCTTGTATTTTGTACTTTTCCATGAGTTTTGTCGCTAAAGACTCGTGTTTCGCCTTTTGGCATGTTCAGGCATTTCAAGTGCACGAATGTTCTTGTACTGACGCATAGTAAACAGTTTGTATCGTTTATACCAGGGCTGTGGAGTCGGTGAAAAAAAGTTCGCCTTCGACTCCGACTCCAGCATTGACCAAAAACACGACTCCGACTAAAAAAAGTTTAATATCGTCACTTCTTTTCCCCAATTTTCCTATTTGTGTGTATTCAATTAAATATCAACCCTATCAATGCGGCCAAATTTGACATATTAAATGCAAAAATAAAAAGTTTAAACTTTTCAAAACACCAAGTACGACTCGAGTCAAAACGTCACGACGGCTCCGACCAAAAACCTCGACTCCACAGCCCTGGAATAAATAATATGTAAAAAATTAAGTTACCATTTTCGCAACAACATCATGAGTGTCTAATGAAATTACTATTGTTAAAATATTTATTGATGTTTAATGATAATGTTTTTATAACCCGGAATGTGAGCAATTTTACAAATACTGGTTACGAAAACCATTAAATTTATCGATTGCGAAGTTAAGTAAGGATATTAATGAAAGCGTGCAAGGCAATGTAACCATAAATGGTAATCGTGTGTGTATAGATTTATTTTCATTTTTAATGCATGCTAATGCGACAATTATCAATGCACGTATACTTTCTGCCAGTGGTCCCCAATAAACAAATAACTTAATATTTATAGAGCAGTGGTTCTCGTGTGCGGCCACCAAGTATATTTGTCAACAAAGACTCTGAAAATGAAATATGTTAGATGCAATTAATACCAATAGTTAATTGACAATCATTTTAAGGACCATTTGACATATGTACATATGTACGTCAAACATAAAAGACTCAAAAAAAAAATTGCTTCAGCCACCAGAAATTTGATTTTTTTTTTCATTTGAAATTATTTTATTTATTTTTTAATTTAAAAAAATATTTGGCATTGCAGCTAATGCCAATGCGCCAAATATGTTTAACTGTGAAAGTCATACGAGACACACTCGATGATAGATAATTAATCAATCGAGAACAACTCAACGAAAAATGACACACACCCATGTCCAAGATCTATTTTTCAATCGAAAAAATCTGGCCTTGCCTGGCCATCGCTAGGGAAAAACTGTTACCACTTGACCACTTGGACCGACTTACGGCATTTAGTGTGGAATACATTAAGCCCGGTCCGTGGTGCAGTGGCTTACGTCGCTGGATGCCGTAACGGACTCGCTTTTCATATTTTTTCAGTCAATAAATCTATTCTATTCGAATCAATAGGTGTTTGTGTTTTAAAAATCCTTTCCCACTTTTTTAACTATGTAGCAACAAAGAATTGCCAATTTACAGGTTTAATTTTAAATACCCCGCCTTCGACAAAATGGCGGGTACTTTTTTCAGCAGACTACCATAGACACAAATACAATCTAGATAACGTTGACACCACCTTCCTCTTATGCAACCACGTTGCACGTATGGTATTATATAATCAAAAGTATTTAATTAATTCAAGCGACATGTTACAAGTCTATTCTGCTCAGCATATATTTTATGATAATATTTATGATAGTATAGTGAGCGTGGCCATTTGCAACGTATTTCTACTATCATTATAATGGGTAGTGAGAGAATTAATGCACCGCCATTTTGACAGATGGGTGAGGCAACACACGCGGCGCCATTATAGGCTAATATGATAAACCAATGCAATAGGGTTTTATAATGCAGAATAAATAATATAACTAACGATATAGTTTATTATCCGCTTGCATCGATTTTATATTCAACCATTACATATTATACTACTTAATCGTACAATATCAATAAATATTTCTCTACAATATGCAACATATACTGGTCCGCGGCGCAGTGTCAACGGTGTTGACTTGCGTGCCAGACCACCCTGGTTTGATTCCCGGTACGAGCGGATTTTTTCAGTCGATAAATCTGTTCAAAGGCATGGGTGATTGTGTTGTTGAAAATCCCTTCCCACCTTTCCCGATCCCAAAGAGCGACGCATAGTGACAGCGATTAGCTAATCACTAGTCCTCGTATCCTTTCTATCCATACACTCTTCGAAAAAGAGAGGTTGAGCAACTGAGTAACAAGCAGTTCTCGTAGAAAAACATATGTTAAGATAAACTCCGTGAGGAGTCCATATGCCCCAAGTTGGGAGCGAACATGGTAAAAAAAAAATTATATATATTTATATATGTAACATATTGCGGTCTCTTGGGTTTGATGACCTAGAAATAATGGATTTAAATCAGTTATTCCCAAAGTGGTATATGTCGATTTCGACCTGCAATGGGGTCTACGTCAGTAAAAAAACTGCGAAATTTCTGCAAGCTTTTTTCACACTTCAAAAGTAATTAACTTGAAATATGTATTTTGAATGAAAAATTAGCCAATAGCATCATATTACAGTATCCAAAATTTTAAAAAGCTCTGATTATTCCACGTATGGTGCTACAAATCCTGACACGTGTTTCGCCAATCTTTTACAGATTTTGTTTAAGCTTAAAACTTCCTGATTACCTGCCTGATTAAATTGAAGCCAACTATTGATATCTTTGCTACCAAAACTTCAGGCTCATCCCTCTCATTAAAAACACTGTTTTTTGTATTATGTATTGTACTATCTAAAAATATTCCTAGATTCTCACTTTTGGTCGTTTTAATTAATAAATGTATGTCTATAAAACTTAAAATATTTTTTTTCAATTTAAAATCATTCTACTCTTTAATAAACCCTTTCAAAGATTTATACCTCTGTGTCAAATTCAAAAACACATTAAAAAATATATTAGGAAGTCTACCGAAAACTGAAAAAATACAGAGTAAGTAAGAGTCGTCAAAAACTATTCGAAATCGTATGACATCATAATTAAACAATTCTTCGAGTGAAAATTGTAAGGTGCATCTCAAATTGTTTTTAACTGCATTTTATGAAATCGTATTTTATGATATCATCATAAAAATATAATAAAAAAACATAAACAACCGTCCACTTTGGTATTCTTATATAAAGTTTGTTTCCAGAATAAAACGAGCCAGGCCATCTTGAAATTGTTTGTTTTTATATCATAAATTTTTACTAACTAAACATTTGCTTTTTCTTTTCAGATATGAAAGGAAAAGACATGGGAGTGCTCGCAGGCGGTGGTTCTGGAGCACCAAGCGACGTCTTCTGCTCCGTTCCTGGAAGATTGAGCTTACTGTCCAGCACTAGCAAGTACAAGGTCACAGTCGGCGAGGTCCAGAGGAGACTGTCTCCTCCAGAATGTTTGAACGCTTCACTCCTCGGGGGAGTCCTGAGAAGGTCAGTGTCTTGAAAAATATACTTATTTATCTTCGTCACACTGCCAAATTATCGCATCTTTATTTAGATGTGAATGTAAAATGTTCGTGTTTTATTATATCGACGGTAGAAATGTTTGTTTGTTGTACACGTGTTATTGCAGCTTACGTCCTTTTGTTGGAAATTTAGCTGCGTACGTGGTGATTTTCGTGTTGGCTATGTTGAATAAAAAAACTGAAGGTTTCGTCTTTATGCATTTTCACATGTGAATTATGTACATCTCAACTAGGTCGATAATATACACCAAACTTTTGACGTCGTCACTTATTACCGTTTAACTATTAAAAAAACAGGCAGAAAAGACAGAGAGGGTGATGAAGAATCATGGAGAATCGCGTCTCGGCCTTATGCCCTAAATTAGGGAAGCGGATATGGAAAAAAATACTGAAACAACAAAAGAAAGCATTTTATGTACTCATTCCAAGTTACATTTATTTGGATCAGGACCGATTTCGCTCATCAACTTCAATTTCTTTAAGCTATGTTTTTGACAGTGGTGTAGTCTTCTTCTCAGCATATGGCCACCGCATAGCATCTGCGATATTTACGAAACTGGCAATGGTCATGGAAACAATGAGTCCTTGATTTATTGTATCAAAAATTTATCAAATTATTTAATTTCAGTTTTTGGGGAATCAAACATAATCAAGAATTGACATGGCACAGATATTTTTAAAAACAACAGCTATCTCTGACATTGCCAATAGATTAGGGCAACGTATAAGCAACTCGTTTTAACAATTAAATTGTTTTTTATTTATATTTAATCAAATTTATTCATATGCCGACATCTCAAGTGCGCCATCTTCCAAAAATAATTACCGCTTGATCGAATTCAGGCAGAAATGCAAATGTGGTCATCTCCCGGGTCTATCATTAAGCCGACGTTAGATTGCTTTTTTTTTCATTTTTAGAATGCGGACTGTCATCTTTAATGCCCGCCTCCTAATACTCAGCTTTCTAAACATAAACTATTTCAATCAGATCTGCTTGCAGTGGTGGACTTAGCACTTAGGATGCCCCGGGCGCAATGTAATGTTGAAAATAGCGTCGCAAAATTTATTCAAAATAAGACGTATCACGAATAGTTTGTTGTTAATCTCATGTTCTTTATAGAAATTGTTATTTGAATAATGCACGGTATTCCCCGCAGTTCATTAGAAACAATTTAGAATTTTTTGCCTAGCTTAGAGGTCGACAGGAGTGGCGGCACGAAAACTAGCTGAAAACCAACTTTTGGTATTCCCACAATCTTTCGCTCTCCATAAATGTGCAAAGAAAAAATTTGACCTTGCCGGGAATTAAATCCGGGCCCGTCTGATCGCTAGGGCAACGCTCTTGCCACTTGACCAGGGGTCGGCAGGATCGGCTCTTTGCATAAACGTTTACAGCTCTTCGGACATAAACTCCAATTTCACCCCTTCACAAGCAGCCTTTAAAAACTTATTTTTCTTAACAAAGAGGCAGTCAATGCACTTATGCATTGCTTGTTTACAAAGAAAGTAGCTCCATTTTCACATCAACTCCTTGTAAAAAAATTAAATACGAATACTTCAATAAACACATTATGTAATTTTTCTCAAAAGTTTGGCAGAGTCACTTCCTTGCTTCTTGCTAAGAATGGCAATGTTATCCGCTTTATAACCTGGATAAAAATTTATCGAAGGTTGGATTTCTATCATAATAAATTAAGGCTTGCCAACTTGAGGCTTAAAAAATGTTTCGTCAAGCTTGTTTGTTGCCGTTAAATTGCCCAGTTGGGTTGAAATCGATTGAAATAATTTCACACCGTTTTGTTTATAATTCAAAATGCAAATTTTGCTCCAAACTGCACTCGATCAATTATAATAATAATGGATATCAGGATTTTAATCGCTGCCATCAAGAAAGGACAGGCCCGAATTTGTTTTTATTCACAATGAAATACATTTTAACTTGTTACCAGCTATAAGAATTCCCCACTTTTTGCTCTTTACGCTACGTATTTTTCAGCTAAAAATGGGCAAAACCTTAAAACTACTTACGTTATTTAAGGGCTTAGATGTCCTTGATCCCTTATGAAAGCAATCCCATCTTAATTACCATACCACATGACTTTTAGGGCATTTTTACTAATCCTAGATTAGGGTTGTCAGACACAGTTTATAATATTATGTCAATTTTGCACCCCGATTGGCTATCAGCAAATGATTTTTTGTTGAATTTTTCTTATGATTTTATGAATAATTTGTATTTATTCAATTGGTTTGAAACCTTTATTCATGCAAAATAATATTTACGTTAATATTGTGAATATTATAAGAGTTTTGACAGCCCTGATGACCTCTATACATTTTTTTTTTGAATATCATTACTAGTTTTGCGTTCGTTTTTTGAATTTAGCGTGGCCATATTATTGCTGTTGTTTTCCTTTACAATTATCTATGTTTGTTTCAGCGAGATTTTTTTATTTCCTAGGCCGGTCCCCGTGTCGATTTTCTCCCCGCGATGGGTGGACGGCGAAAATTTTAACATCGAAAACATTTCGTTACGTCACTTTGAAAAGGTTCTAATTAACATTTCTGCCTAAAGTGACCTTTTGGTCGGAAAAGCTTGTATTTACCGCATTCTATCATATATCGATAACTTAAAGAGTAATTTTGTTAACTCCACTTTTGGTTGAAAATGACTTAATAATGCCATCTTGTCCCGTAAAATTTTCATATCCAAAACATATTTGAGTGCATCGGAAAAACGTTTTAGGAAAATTTGATAACTCCATTCTCGTTCTTAAACCTACACTGCTAATTAACCAAATCCGCCATTTTCTATTGTCACCTGTCATTCATTCGTTCTTTTTCAGAGGTGGTACAAATAAATCGTTTGAAAGTACCATTTTAAATTTTCCCGATCGGGTTTAAAATACCAAAATAATCAGTGTTTACCCTCTCCTGCACAATAGACAAAAACGGAGATAGCAAATTTATTCTATATTTATTATATAAGCAATTCGAAACATTTTTACTTGCTCATTGTTACAAGTGAATTTTAATCAATCGAAACTTCAAACGCTCATATCTCAAAACAGTGTCAAGAGCAGTTAGAACTTTTTCAAAGTAAGGTGTCGATTTGTCAAACACGAAAGCTTAAAACGTTACATAACCACGTTCAGTGATCGGCTGTCCGATGAACCAGTTTTTCATCATGGCGCATATGACATGCATTCATGTCTTCCGTAACCAAACACGAATTAAATTATTAATATTCGGCTCCAAATTTTTATTACATACGTCTGGAATTATTTTAATTGATCTTTGATCGAAAGTTGAATAAATTAAATTAGAAAACGATCGAAAAGTATCTTGAAATCGTCATTACGTTGTTTCTATACATGCAATGTAAATTGCGACAATATGACCGTCTTAGAGGCTAACGGGTCGTCTTAGCTGGGCGAATCTAGGCGAGGCGATCCGGCGCGGCTTTGAAAGCGGCAGAGTTTTAAAATATCAAACGGTCCTCGCCCATGCAAGTGTCATATGTAGGCGAAGCGGTCCGGTCAGGACGGCATATGTCGCAAGTCGCCTCAAGTGCGCACTCATGGCGCACGCGAATCGCTTGACAATATGAAACGGTCCAAGCTCACCAGAGCGTTAATTGCGTCTGGCCGAGCGATGGCACATAAGACCTTTGATCAACTACGTTTTAAATTGACTGGATTCGCCTAAATTCTCTTGCCGGTTCGCGTCGCTTACCTAAGACACGGGGTAAGCGTTGGAGTCTAAAAAAAATAAAAAGTCATTTTTTCAACCATGTCCCAACTTGGAGCATACGGACTCCTCGTGGAGTTTGTCTTAACATGCTTTTTCTACGAAGGTGCTTGTTACTCAGTTGCTCAACCTCCCTTTTTGAAGATTGTGAGGATTGAAAGGAAAGACGCCTATTACGGAACTAGTGGTTAGCTAATCGCCCTCACTACTACTTTTTTTTAGATCGGGAAGGTGGGAAGACATTATATATTTTAGGTTTTTCTTCCATGCATATTGAATACTGATCAGAACCGGTTCCGCTCACCGCGAGAATTAACCACTGATAAATAAAAAATACATAATCCAATACAAAAGAGCGATCCAAAAATTCATACTGAGTTATTTATCGACAAAATTACAAAACACCAGTTGACAATGATTGTTATGAGTGAAACCGGTACTGACCTTTTTCGAAATACATGTAGAAATAATGCTATATATTGTGCTTCATTTATTTAAATAATTCTTTTCCACCACGAAGTGACAGTGAACATGTTAAATGTTAAAATTATTTAATGCAAAATAAGTACATATATTTTTTTTTTTAAAAGTGATCTTACATTAAAGAATAGAAGTAGTATTTTTTGATATCTTCATATCAGATTACTATTTCGAGCATAGCAACACTGAAAAATTCCATCAGGCCAGTCCGGAAAGAAGTATTCCATATTCAAATATCGACATGTCAAAACCGACCCAAAGATGGCAGCCTATACTTAGAACGCCCAGACGGGAGATAATCGACCGAGCACTTAGAGGCATATCAAAAAAAGGCATATTATTGCTTTATAATGATCAATATTCACTATTTTAGATTCAATAATGTCGAACTTTGATTTAACGGCGGCCTGCTTAGCCCGGAATTGGGGATTGTTAAAATGATTTCGATGATTTAAAATCAATAAAACTGGTAATAATGGCCCGTCGTGTTGTCGGGATGAACGGTTGCCGGGCTAATCAACGGGCGTATTAGGTTCTCGTACTTCTAAGTGCAAAAGTTGATACTTCTACACGATCTTTATCATAAAACTTCGATTGCCCTTTATGACGGCAATAAAAAATCATAGATTTATTTCAATGATGAAAAAAAACTATTACCTAAGAATAAGTTATTCATACGAAATTAAGATAACAATCCTATTTTTTTAACCGTCGTCTCGTTCAGCATGGTTCTGACATTT
The DNA here is from genome assembly GCA_028554975.1 of Himalopsyche kuldschensis. NCBI lineage: Eukaryota > Metazoa > Arthropoda > Insecta > Trichoptera > Rhyacophilidae > Himalopsyche > Himalopsyche kuldschensis. Next base: position 3,684,874 of record JAHFWI010000025.1, read on the forward strand.
GTCAATTTGATGTATTTTAATCATAAAACTAAAATTATCTTTTGATTACCGATTAATAACAATACACCACACATCGCAATTTCTAATCCAAAATATGTTCCAATAATTGTCTGATTTTAACTGCAGATTTTAGCAATTAACATTTATATACCATGGCCGCTCCCAACGTGGACCATATGGACTCCTTAATGAGCTTATCTCAGCATATGTTTTTCTACAATAACTGCTTGTTACTCAGTTGTTCAACCTTCAGGTTTCGTAAAGAGTAGGGAATGAAAGCATACGAGCACTAGGACAAGACTAGTGGTTAGCTGCTCTCGCTATGCTTCGCTTTTAGGGAACAGAATGGCGGGAAGGAATCTTATTGTGTGACAAATAACGACCCGTGTTTCGCCTTTTTCAAAAGCATCATCAGACCTAACTAAGAAAGCTTTCGTATTTTTTTTTGTGGGAATGTCCAGTATACAATAAAATATTTAGGTAAATTTGAACATTATAATTTTTTTATTCTTCCTTGCTTCCCTATATCTACAACAGGGTAATCAAATTAAAATTATTCTTTTTTTGTAGGTAATTAATTAACCATATTTGTCGTGTAAAATTATTTCTTTTAACTTTGAGGTACAGTGGAATCCCGATCTTACGTTATCGCATTATACGTTTTAACGCGTATTGCGTTCATTTTCAATAGTCCCGGCATTTAGTTCATATATAAAACTTTCCCGCATAAATCGTTTGTTTTATACAATCCCTTGAAAAACGTAGAATCGGGGTTTCGCCGTACTAAAAATGGCAACATTAAAAGTTCATACAGCATATCATTAAAATTAATATAAAAAAAATGCTCGGTACTCTTTTATTTAGACTATATAACATAATATATAGATTTTTAAGTATTAATTAGCATTGAGTGGTCAATGGCGGCGTCTAGTGTGCATGTGTATTTACTAGTTCTATGTAGAACGTTTGACTATGATTCATATCAACAGAATAACTCAGCAAATAGTTTTGAAACGCTCTGAAAAATAAGTTAATCAATACACCACAAGCATGTTTCATATTGGACAAACTGATGGAAAAAACATTATGTAAAATGTCTATTATGTATTCAAAATATTAAATTATGTACAGTATTGAAAATCAATAACTCTCTGTTAAGAAAAATCAGTGGCGTAGCGACGTAAAATGTTGTGTCCACAAAATATTTTAGATTTTGGGGCACATAAATATTATAACCATTTCTACCCCCAACTTGGAGATCTTCAAAAGCCTACACGGTTCCTGTTGCCAAACTCCTCGCTTCCTTCCAGGTCATCCTGACGTCCCGTAGCTCTGCTGAGTACATCCTATGGATGCTCAACAAACAGCCTTCCAGGACATCGGAATCCATCAGATTGCACATTTCCAAGCCAGGTCCATTGTCGCTTTTTTATTTTGAACGTAATAAGGGACTGATTTGTCCGCTCTCTTACCTCCGTGTTCCTGACAAAGTCAAACCACCGAACTCCTAATATTCGCCGCAAGCATACGGTTACCCTGTGCTTTTGTGATGTGCCACGACTCGCAACCGTAAAAAAGTCTCAGACAATATGCATTTTAGTTTTACAAAAATTTTTACAAAATATAGTTGATAAGTATTTTGTCTTTGGTCAGTATGTCGTAGTTCTGACGAGGGCGTCGTAAAAAAAGCGATTGGTTTGACCGCTTTCCGTGTTCCTGACCAAGTCAAATCACCGCACTACTAATATTCGCCGCAGGCTTCTCTTGTTAAAGCACAGTATACCGCTACCCTGTGCTTTTGTAATGGGCCATGACCCGCAGCCGTAAAACCAGTATGTATGCGTTGCCGGGATATCATTACAAATCATGTTATTTAGCCAAAATCTGGCATAGTGTTGGTGTTCACTATAGGGCGGTTTTAAGGTTCAACAATTCATTTAGATCACGGGTTCTAAACCTATGGGTTGCGACGGACTTTCGATGGAGTCACCAGCTTATCCAGTCAACTAAAACAAATATTCACTTTAATGCATTTTCGCTGTTTTTTTAATAACCTTATTAAAAATGCCTTTTTCAATTTCCATGGGGGTCATGGGTCAAATAGCTTTTATAAAAATGGGTTGCCACCAAAAAAGGTTGGGAACCTATGATTTAGATAGAATAAAAAAAATACTTCATTTAGACCTTATACACGTTATAGTTTGTGGCTTTCTTTTTTCCTCTATGATGCCAAAGCTAATTCAAGTCACTAAAGCTACAATTGTGTGGCATATATTTATAATTGTAGCTAAAATATAATAATACTGAAGCTATTTCTGCTTACGCCATTTTCAGAATTATGGCGTATTGGTTTACACAAAACGACAATAGTTTAGAAACGGTCGTCTGACCCCATTGCCCTGCCACTGACTGGGCGTTTGAATAAAGAACTAGGGAAAAAAACGGACATGATTGTTCGCTCCAAAATTGAATTCGAAATTGAATCATATTGGAATGATGCCGTGTGACAGCAAGCACACAAAGATGGCGGCTTCGTTAATGGAATAATGATAATTTGAAAACACGGGCAGTGTCTGCGTGTGTACGCATGTCAGACTTAACATGGCGTGTTTTAAATTGAAAATCTTAGATTATACACATCTTGTCGCTACAGTTTGGCAAGAATTTATTTGGCGATTGCCTAAGCAACTCTTCTAACTGCCCGTCATGTAAAAAGGCTCATCGTGATTATCCAATTCAATTTTAATTCAAGACATTTTCATGTAGCAAACAGATGTGTAACCTTTATCAGTTTAATCAGATTATATTGATCTCAGCGTAGGCTAATAACGAATTATCATATATAATAAATAATGATCTTTTTAGCTCAACTTCGTTTACAAAGATTTATATTAGTGTCGGCCATTTGCTGTGTTTAGCGACCATTTTAAATGCTTTTGTGGAAATTTATTGTGTGAGAGAATGTTCAGTTTTATTTCATTCAATAAACAATTGAGCTTTTCAGGTCTACGTGACTTAAAAATAAAGCTTTGTGAGATATAGTTGGGACCTGTGTTAATATTGATGGATGATTAAAACGAATGTCTTGAGGGCCGTAGCTTGGTGACCACTGCTTTATTCGATCTCAATATTGAATAATTAAGACACACATATTACATGACACATTTAATATATCTTCGGATTCAATAAAAAATGTGAATTCTTGAAGATGTCATGTAGTATTTATAGAATATATGCTCCACTATCATCATTTTAGCTCAATATTTTTTTTGTTTCTACGAGAACTACTTCTTACTCAGTCGCACAACATCTCTTTTTCGAAAAGACTAGGGATTGAAAGGATACAAAGACTAGGAATGGACTAGTGGTTAGCTAATCGTTTTCTCTACGTGCCCCGCTTTTTTGAGATCGAAAAGTTGGGAAAGGATTTTTAACAACACAGACGATTCGATTTATCGACTGAAATAATCTGCTCGTACCGGGAATAGAACCCGGGCGGTCCGCCACGGCATCCAACGGCGTAGATCACTGCACCATTTGTTTCCTTAATAAAATAAAATGTAAGGTTATTTAAATTGTTATGAAGTTTACTCCAGAAAAATATTTCACTAACAAGGTTTCATTTGATTAAAATTCATCTATTCTGTCTCATACCTTTGAATGGGAGTTATCTGTACGTGACTTAGAATCCGGTGTTTTTGTGCATCATAAACAATTAAAATGTTTTTCGAAATCAGTGCTGCCACCAAAAAAATCCTTCACAATTCAATTACATTCATTTACCGGCCACTTCACAAAATGCGTCGTTAGCCATTGATTGGTCGTCAGTACTATTTTTGATTTCTATACTCTTTCAATAGTATTATTGATAAGTCACCGAACAGTATTGTTGCATAGATGTTTGCAAGTATAAATCCGTGATCAAGATGTTGTTTATTCACAGCAACCGCCTTTGCAAAAATTGTATACACAGGACCGTTTCTAGGATTAAATTGACATCTGATTTCGTATACATTGAAAAATAAACAATTAATACGGGAAACTTTTAAATATGAAATTAAAAAAATAAACTTTTGAAAAACTTATTTATTTATTAGAATTTAATATTTTACCTATAACATTCATTTTTTTGAAGTCCTTAACACTACGTTGCTTCTTTACACTTTGGCACTTCAATTAAATACAAATGCCCTTCAAATTGGTATATTTTTTTAACAGATTCATCTATATCCTTGAAGTAGAAAATATATTTTTATGTTTTCGAACACCAACAACGCTGCTATCAATGTCATTCCATAGTTCACTATTGCGTTTTTCGCCATTTTCATAATTTATATATTTTAATTTGCTGCTACTTTTTGGCATACATTCCACAAATAGTTATAATGATTTACATCATATGACAGTCCGTATTTAGGGTTGCGAGGCGTTGCACCTTATTTTTGACAAATCTGGCGTTGGCACTCAATTCAATGCGAGTAAAACTAATCGACACTTCCTGACCAGACCCAAACTACTCGCTGATGAGTGTTGGGCAAGAAATCGAGAGAGGGTTTAACATCAGGAGATGGGTGTACACATGTGGAGATGGCAACCCGCGTTAAGAGCTCGCGATCCGATTGGGGATAGCTGGAGCAACCTTTAATTCAGTGCGGGAAGTCTGTGACTCACGGTTGTACTCGATCAGAGCCAAGTGCCATTTTTTCATGGCATGCATTCTTTCAGTCATGCCTAAAGGTTGCGAGTAGAGACTCCAATTACTCGACTTTTCAACTACTCGAGTATCGAGTAGTAAAATTTCAAAATACTCGAGTACTCGAAAATATATATTTTTAATTCGAATTTGTGTATATTTATAAATGAAAAATAATTAAAGAAACTTATTGAATATTACTAATACATTTATTTTCATTTATGCAACATATATTTCAACAATAATAGAGAATTAAGCGACCCAAATTTTAAATTGGTTTGATGTTTTTCTTTATAATTCTCGCAGTAGAAAAAGCTTCGACGATTATTACTAAAACGAGTATTACTCGAGTATTTTTCAAAATAATCGAGTACTTGAAAAATGGACGAGTATACTCGAGTATCGAGTACTCGATACTCGAATTGGAGTCTCTAGTTGCGAGGTATGACACCTTACAAAAACACATGGTACCCGTACACTGTGCTTGGAAAACAGATGCTTGCGAATATTTGGAGTGCGGTGGTGTGAATTTGTTAGGAACACTTAGACCCTTATTACATCCACCATCATAAAGTGACCATAGACCAAGCTTGGAGCTGCTAATGCCCATGAGGAAAGAAGAGTAAGAAAAAGCGAAAAACAGCGATGGTATTAAAATAAGCCATGGAAAAACAGTTCCCATATCTACGTGTGAAAGGAAAATTAACAAGACACTAATTTTTACTTTTCAAGTTGCAAAATATTCCGTGTTCCAACTCTGTCGATTTTAACCAGTCGTGTAAAGGCTTCTAAGGTCAAAGCCTCATCCGTCAATCTCGATTGATTATTTTTCGAACCGCCTCGATGGTTACTAAACTTACCAATAATGCTTAACTGTATAACGAAATATCTATAACTAGACGCGAGGATATCTCATTGCTCATCCACATCGATTACCTATACTGTTTGGTGAGGTGCATGCAATAAGTTTAGATTTGATTTTTATTTTTTTCCACTTTCTTATCGGATACACTATACATTATTATCGGTCTTCATTAAAACTATACCACACGAAAGATCGATTAATTCGCTTCGTATGATTGAATATGAAATTAAACATTAGAAGGTTTTAATATGGTTTGTATATTTTTTTGTAATTATTAATACAGTCGTCGTCTTTGTATTCGCTGTCTATTTTTTTAATGAGTTTCATTTTTATTTTTATTGAATTCACCCAAAAGTAAAATGACAGTTGTTATATGTATACTGCGTCTTATGGGATCTATCTAACAAGAGTTTAAATGCACAAAATGTATCATTTCCACAGTAAAAAAAAGTGCTGTGGAGTCCATTGGGAGCCTGAATCCTGCCTCTCCATTCTACCAGCTAAATGTTGGAGTGTGACAGAGAATATTGGAAGCACCGTGTGGCAGCCATATTCTCCGAAAAGGTAGCAGATATAGGAGAAAAAATCGACAGCCAAATTTATTATTGGTTACTTAAAAACATGCGACTATTTAAGCTATTTAATCTTCCTTTAATCGAATTCCCTTTCGATACACTCAATCGATTAATTGTATTTATTAGTATCATACTCATACTTTTTAAGCTGACGATATCTGATCTACCAAAACCATAGACAATTAAATCAACTCCGTAATTTGTGAACAGGTAGAAATGGAAACAACTAACTATATTCAGGCAACCCACCTACAGCACCGAGATATGCTTTTTTATGACTTTTTTAAAAGTAAATGGACGAACTGATAAATATTCTTCGAATGCACATTTCTATGTATAATATTACATATTTACGAAACATATGATTTGCCTGAAGACACAGCACTGCACAAAACGTTACAAAAAACTGTTTTATAGCAAACGGTGCTGTAGGAGGATTGACTATTATCGAAATTATGTTTTTTTTAAACGCATCTTCAATGTCAATAAGTCACACCTTAAACTACAGCATTTAGTCAATAAATACGTTAATACAATTTGATCCAACATTGCAACATTTAAAACAATACTTATAAAGGTATTTCAATAGGGACGCTCAAAATATGTTACTTTGTCCTGCTGAGTAGATTATTCATTGTTTAGTGGCCAAATTTGAGTCAACCAGTTTGGTAAATAATCGGCCAACATCTGTATGTCATCAAAATACAAAATCTGGTGAAAACATTGCTGCTGTGTGTGAAAGTGTACAGGAAAACCCAAGGCAGCTTATTTCTCGTTGTTCACAAGAACTTGGCTTTTCTGCGACTTCAACTTGGCGAATTTTGAATCGGGCCTTATGTCTGCACCCGTATAAAATCCAACTAACCAAGGAACTTCAGGTAAACGACCACAGACAACGCCTGATTGGGTTCTGGAGCAGTTGGAAGTTTACCCAAATTTGTCAAAAAAGTCAACTTTAGCGACATGGCCCATTTTATAATGAATGGATATTGGCAGACATTTGATGCTATATTCCATATTTAATGCCGTAAAATATACTTACAAATGAAATTAAAATTTAGTCGAAATCTCACAAACAACTTGTTTTATTTACATTTCAAAACTAAGCGTCCTTATAAAAAGACCCTTTACAAGTGTGTTCAATAATCTAAGTGAAATACACAAGACTATGAATATATTAAGCTATGAGCTTTTGAACAGTTCCTCGGGACAAAATGAACCGGCAATGTTTTTAACATACACAGCATCGTCTAATCACAAGCATTGTTGAAAGTCGAACGATGATTGTTGTTGTTCAATGTCCAATGTTGTTCACGTGAGCATTCGCATCGTTCTATTGTAAATTATTATTATCATACATCACTTCACTTCAATACAGGTATTGATTGAAATCATTAAAATTCAGGGTACTTAACTGTGCAATGCCCACCCCTTTTGGAAACCATAATTTAACCGATTCAGTGCCGAGCAAAGTGGTCGTATTAATCACATCTACCGCCTGACTTCTAAATAATCCTTTTTTCAACAAGATAGACTCATGCCATTTTTTCTAGAGACAGTGTATAAGATGTCACTAGCCATAAAAATAAAAATATCATAAGAATTCTTACAGGAATTTTATATATTTTGCAAAATTTGTGACGGTATTCGCGACATCCGTACGCGTCGGCCACCAGTGGCATAACGGTACAGAAGTGGTTTATATGTCCGACGTGTGGAAATATTTAATGATATTATTCTACACGAATAATTAAATCAAACAAATAAGTTTAATTTAGAATTTCGACTGAAGGTGATTTTATGGAATTTCAAAATGAAAAACTGTCATTTCAAGTTCATTCGTGCACTAGAAATGCCTGAAGATGCCAAAAAGTTTAACTCGGGTCGTTGACGACAAAGCTCTTAGTAAAGTATACAATTCAAACAATTCAAATTTTCTAACATAAATATTTGATTTGTAGTTTAATATTAGTAACTTTGGTATTATAAAAGATAATTTCAAATGAAATTATTTGACGATTTGAATTGGTCTCTTTAACATACATACAAATATGATAATTTCGTCCTTTGAAAAAAAATAAAATCAAAAATTTATTTGGAGGAATCGTAGCGAACGGAAATTGCAAAATTATTCATATTATTTCAATGTTCCATTCAAGAATTATGCCCCTTAACGACCTAAGATGAAGTGCGGTGCATTCATCAGAATCAAAACAGATTAAAACATACAATGGCCGAAAAACATTTTTAATTAAAACTGTAATGGATTGTTAATGACAGCCACTATAATAATTAATGTGAAAAGGAACGATGACGACATACGCTACAATGGCTTTTGTTTCTGACCACAATCCAATGCCCAAAATCGAATAGCTTCAGAAACTCATTAACTTTCTCCGCGATCAATAATGTCTTGTTTTTGCGCTTGGTTTTCATCCGACAAATTAGATTAATATATATGCATCTTAAATGGGATAGTTTCTAAGTTGTGGCGGGCGTTTTTCTGCCATTATAATAACGTAATGATTGGCAGATTTCCATCATGTTTGCACATGCCAATCAAGACTCGCGGACCCCGCGGCGGCCATCTTTAGACAAACGTCACATTTGCCGCCACATGCGTGTCTATGGTTTAGCGGTCGCCAACTTTATAGGTTACTTATCTTTTTTACAATAGGTAAAATCCAATTATTCCACAATAACTCTTCGACCTAAATTAATACTTAAATTCGACTTCAAATAAGAATTCGACTTAAATTAATTCCGACATTAATTTAAGTCGAATTCTATTAAATCAAAAGACACACCTGTGACAACTTCACATCACAATTTGGATTTGCAAACAAAAATGCAAGTTTCCCATGGTACGGTTTTTTATGAAATCACTTTTAATGAGTTAACTGATTTTGTTGTGGATATAAAATACAGTGTTTTGTTGTGGATACTTTGACAGATTGACTCTGCGTTTTGTGTGACCAACAGTGACACGTGTTTCACATTTTTCAGAAGCACTATCAGACCTTATATTTATTTGAACTTCAGCTTTTTATTTTTAAAATGAAACCGGTCCTAATCTTTACCAAATACACAAAAATGTGTTATTTATTTAAATACAACGTTAAAAAATAATAATACATTTGTTGTTATTCCAGATTAAATGTATTAAGATCAGGGCCGGTTTCGCTAATCGCCAGCAATTTTCCACTGAATTGCGAATGAGAACATAAAATTTCTAATTATTTTTTAATATAATGCCATTCCACCAAGTATCGACAGTGAACACCGTAAAAAGCTAATACAAAATGTCTTTGCGACAAGAATGTACACATTAAAGGTTTTAAGCAAGGCTGTGGAGTCGGTAAAAAAAAGTTTGGCTCCGACTCCAGCATTTACCAAAACCACGATTCCGACTCCAACATTGATCAAAAACACGACTCCGACTCCGACTAAACAAGTTTTATATCGTCACTTTGTTTTGCTTAATTTTCCTATTTATGTGTTTTTCAAAATTTCCGACTCCGAGTACGACTCCGACCAAAACGCCGCGATGACTCCGAATCCGACTCCGACTCCACAGCCCTGGTTTTAAGAGAATGACTGACTATAACAACTATAAGATTTGAGTAAATGAAAAAGCCTGTATTTAATATTGTGGAATTGAAAAGTTCACACAGATGGCAGATGTTCTGATGCTGTAGAATCAGTAAAGGAGAGTGACAAACATAAATTAAACCTATTATATTTCTACAACCTGTTTTCACTGTACATTTCGCGAGTAACCAACCGGGTGTTTGTAAAAGTATCGCACTCACACAACTCTTTCAAATTTCAATTATTCCCTAAGTTGATCTACAATATTTTAAAACGCTGAATAAATAAGGTGTAAGCCGAAATAGCTATCAACTATAAAACATACTATAGTATATAATTTTTGTTGAACTTAAATACATTATTTTTTTCACCGTCTTATAATGAAATTCTACTCCAAGCTGATGCCAATTCAATTGATTGATCTATTTTTATTTCTAGCATGTTAAAATATATTTTTTTAACTTCATTGTTCGTCAGAAGGTGCTCAATGGAATTTGAATATCGAATTTGATTTAGTCAGTTCAAGTTCTTTCGTGCAGTTGAATTTCATGAAGATGTCCAAATCCAAAACCCGGGTCGTCAGCGAAAAAACTTACGGAAAAGTACAAAATAAAACGATTCATATTTCATTGCTTTCGTTCATGTAAAATTTAAAATATAGGGTATTTCATAGGGACGCTCAAAATATGTTACTTTGTCCTTCTGAGTAGATTATTCATTGTTTAGTGGCCAAATTTGAGTCAACCAGTTTGGTAAATAATCGGCCAACACCTACCTGTACGTCATCAAAATACAATAGCTGGTGAAAACATTGCTGCTGTGTGTGAAAGTGTACAGGAAAACCCAAGGCAGCTTATTTCTCGTTGTTCACAAGAACTTGGCTTTTCTGCGACTTCAACATGGCGAATTTCGAATCGGGCCTTATGTCTGCACCCGTATAAAATCCAACTAACCAAGGAACTTCAGGTAAACGACCACAGAAAACGCCTGATTGGGTTCTGGAGCATTGTTTATAGTTTACCCAAATTTGTCAAAAAAGTCAACTTTAGCGACATGGCCAATCCCATTTGATTAATGAATGGATATTGGCAGACATTTGATGCCATATTCCATAATTAATGCCGTAAAATTTACTTACAAATGAAATTAAAATTTAGTCGAAATCTCACAAACAACTTGTTTTATTTACATTTCAAAACTAAGCGTCCTTATAAAAAGACCCTTTATAATGGACATACATTTTTAGTATACATAATTTAACTTGTATGCAACCACGTTGTATTGCAAATTAATGATCTAACATCAAAAAGATACTCATCCTTAATTGTATGCTCATAGCTACAATTTGCGAAATTATGTACACACGAGAAAGTGTTAATTAATCCTTAAAGTTCTGTTTAAAATGTACATTTTTTAGGACGACGACTGAAGGTACTTGATGAAATTTCAACATCAAATTTGAACCCAAAGATTCCCTAATGAGACGGGTCAACCTATCAACACTTGAAATGCCTAAAGATACCGAATGGCGATACCCGGATCGGTAGCGACAAAATTCATGAAAAAGTACAAAATTTAAATTCAATTATATAAATATATAAAATTGATAATTTTTGAAAAGTGGTTCGATGCGAAAATGCCTTCTTCTCAAAAAAATAAATTTCTTCGTGGTAACGATAAAATTTCAAAACCGGGAGTTGGTAGTCGGGGTCAAAAATGGAAAAGAGTCGGGAGCGGCAAAAGCAATTTGAATGTGTTATGTAATTTTTATTTTTTTTTCATGTTAAAATATTAAATATCACTTTTGTAAGGTCCCTATGATCGAAAAGTTTGCGATAAATTATTATCGTCGACAACCCGTTACTGCCGACATCTATGTACAAGAGTTATAAGTTTCGATCATTAGAATCGTACATCTTAACATCGTTGTTCGAATGTCTAGGACGGGCACATTTCTCCGATATGTTTTACGTCATACATTGTTATATTATGTTGGTAATACAATCCTAAAGTTTCGACAAATTATTACTCGCTTTATTTGCCCATATTTTAAAATAAAATAAAGCGCTGTGACATTCGTAGATGACATGTATAAATAAAAGTTTGCAGTGTATCTGATAGCTGGCTTAATAACATAGAAGGTACAGACTTACAATTTTATATTATTTAAAAAAATTGGTGTCTGTAAAGTCGGTTTACGGACGATAGTTTAACGTGACAACGTCATAAGAAAACATTGATGAAATGATTGCATACTTTTATGAATAAAATGGAATCATTTTTATTGAATTATCATTATTTTGTATGGATACGATATTTTGTATATTTGTTATACGTTAATCAGATTTTTAATATGCAAGAATTAATTACCTTTATTGCCGCAATTGTTGTTGTAATATAAACAATGAAAACCACATTAACATTTCACTTCACTTTATAAACAGTTTTAAACAGATCACGTGTAGGTACTGTAGGTGTATAAGTTGTGTGCTGCCGCTGTCTCTTTTCTACTCAGACGCATCGACCAATCGAGTGGAAGATAGATAGATGCGGCACAATCCGAACGGTAGGCCGATCGTGCCTCTCTATCGCTTATCCGCGTTCTCGCTCGCACGCTTGCCTTCGGCGTAACGCGACAAACGGGACAATGAGTCATGTTTTTTCGTGCGTGCAGCGGGCGTTCATCGATTTATAAGACGTTGTCACGTCAAAAACTTATTCAACGTTTTGGGTTACTAATTTTGAAACGTGTTCGCATCTTTCAGACCGCGACCGGGTTTCCAACCCATGGGTTGCGACTAGGGATTCCAACGATTCGTCAAAATCAACTATTCGGATATCCGGATAGTTTTTACATGGCTAAAATGTTGTACAATAGAATTAGAATTATGATTTAAAAAACATATTTTAATAAACAAGAACTTGGCAGTTGCCATTGCAAGCCGACGGTGGTCTCGATTTCTAAGTTTTTTAATAAATAATTGTATAACTCGCACGCAAATAGAGATGTTGCACGATCAACGTTTCATTGTTCACTTACTTATATACATTTTAATATAAAACCGAAACGGCGTATGTATGTATGTGGGTCTGTAATTCCCTTTTGCATTGTTGGTCATTAAGTTGCCATAAAAACGAATATGAAAGAAAATATGTGTGAATTTTTATCGGCGAAGACATTTAGGCAAAATGTAATAAATTAGTCTTATACTGAACTTTTCCCAGCTTTTATTAATAAAATAATGTTTATTATTTACGTGAAGGTATTATTTGACATTTCTTTGACAGCAAATTAGGTTTTTTCCTTGAATTTGGACATTTTAATGGGCGAGAATGGGGCGGGGCTGTCATCAAATTAAATAAAGTTTGTGATTTTATTTTAACTCTATTTTGGATTTTAGATTTTGTGATATAATTATGTCGAATGATATAATATTAAATAATTATTGGTCGCTTAGTCCGAGCGACGCCGGGTAGCAATACTAGTACATTTTATAATAATTGAAGACTTAATCTTTTCCCACATTTGAAAATCTTAGATAGAGACAAAAAATATAAATACGCATTTTAATACCCTTCTATTGTATTACAATATTTAAAATTTGCAGCTGCATAATAAATGAAATTACGACAATAAAGGTTTTTTTTTAGACCCGAGTCCTAGCCGGTTCGCAAAAATGAAGTATTACCATAAGATATTGATAGCACCCGAGTTGGGCGAAGGCAAAAAAAACCACTACCTGAGATATTTATAATTATTCTTTAAATGTGGAAAGATTGTGATGTGATTTTTCATCGAATACGGATATTATCCGGATATTTTGCCAAATATCTGAATATTGAGTAGCTTAAAAAGGGCCGAATATATCCGGATTTCGAATATTTGAATATCCGGATTGGAATCCCTAGTTGCAACCCATGGGTTGGGAACCCGTGCCTTAAAGATTGTTATTGATGAAACAAAACACATCTGCAAACGATTTAAAGCCAATTTTTTATTTCACTGTTTAAAACTGCTAACAAGTCTAACAACAACAAACAAACTGTATTAAAACATACCAATTTCCTCATAGCGGTTCACAATTAGCACGTCGATTCAAGTTGTTTTTTCCCACCACCACCCGTTGTGTATATGCAGCCAATTTTTCATGGCCGCCTTTCACAACGATATCGACTTAGAAAAAGGAATTTACCCCTCACATTCATGGCCCGAGCGGATCTGCACGGTACTGATTTTGAACCATGCACTAAAGTGCTTTAAAATAGAAAAGCACGTCGATATTCACGGTAACTAAATCATTTCCAGGAGGCTGTTATTGATAATTACTAATTGTTTTTTGACATAATATTGCAACACGATGAAAGTCGGCCGTGTTGTGTTTATTTTTTATATATTTAATTACCGAGCCATGTGTTATAAAAATGTGAAATGTTGTAAATCGCATTCGACAGCGACCGGCGCCGTTTGACGGACTTCTATGTTTTTTTATTGGCCCACCAGACATCGATCTCTCGAATCTTATCTTTGATAATATATTTTATTAACGATCCATTTCTCCATCATAAACCTACACAATGTGTCTATGCAAGTGGGTGGCATGGTTACAAAAAAAACATTCTTAAAATATATCATTATTTCAATATGTTATATGTATCATGTTAATCGGCGATGTTACAAGTAAGGGGTGCATGCTGCAGAGGGAGCCTGAGGGCTCAAACGTTATATCATTTTGGCGCCCCCTGGCACCTCGGCGCCCAGGGCACCCGCCCTATTTGCCAGCCCCTAGATACGGCACTGCAATTCATGCAAGTAATTCCAACGTGTTATTCAAAAATGACAGCCACGAAAAATAACCTCACTTTTTTTTTCCTCGAAAATTCATGTACCCAAAACGGGGTGAATAGAGACATTTTTTACCCTCCACGACTATGTATCTTCATAATTGCGCCACATAATTCATACACGAATGACTTGAAACTTGTTTCTATGGTCTTCTACACATTCATGACAATATTTTTCAAATATTTAGTATCGTCATTAAGACACAGTCAGTTTTGTTCGATGTATCTATTCACATTGAGTCGGGGTGAATAGAGACGAAAGAGGGTAAATCGAGACTTGGCAGGTGTGAATAGGGATAAAAATACAGATTGTAATGATTGGAATATATGAATCTGTTTTACTGTACTTATTAACCAGAAAAACATGATTGATTTTAACTTTCGTGCATTAAAAGAGATGTTTATAAGGAGTCAAAAAGTAAGGACGCACTGGCATCGAACATAAACACGTTTAATTCAATTTTGGGCAATCATTTAGTTGATTTGGTTTTGTCATTCATCTATCTATATAAAAATGAATGTTTGTCTGTCTGTATTTCCGCTATGGACTACTAAACCGCTCGACCGATCGATGTGAAACTTTAAAAATTTATTGAGTACACTCCCGCAATGGTTTTTGGCCTACCAACCTCTCTTCCCAACCACCCTCCAACCCCCTCCAACCCCCTCCAACCCCCAAACTCTTTTTTTAAACTTTACGAATTTTTCGAGTTCACTTCTTCGAAGGTTTCTGGCCTACCCACCCATACGCCCCCCAAACCCCACCCCGCCAAACAACCCCCCTTCCCCCAAAAAATGATATCGATTTTTTACAAATTTCTCGAGTATTGAATACATTCAAATTGAATTGAATATTTGTGTAATGTCTTTCCTTCAAATTTATTTTAGTTGCTGACGTAGCAACGCGCGCAAGGTACAGCTAGTTATTATATATAAATAATGAAAAATACATTGGATACTTAGTAAAGTTGTGCTAAAGTTCAATCCTTATTTTTGTCTTTATTCTCACCCCGTTTTACGGTTTTTATTTATCGTGAAAAAACGGCCACCGCTGACGTTAAATTAATACACATTTGTTGTAAAATTGCATCACTAAATAATGTAGCATTCTTAAATCTGTTGTTTTAAATCCAATACTTAATTAAGTCAGTTGATGTAATGATCTATATTATCTGAATTCTGACAACGCCGTCGTAAAATGATTCTCAGTTATATCTCTATCCCACAATGATTAGTTACATGATTATCCTTTTTTATATATAGCTTAGTTAAATTAAACACGTCTGTATTTTTCTTTAATTAATTAATTTACTGCATTTGGATCGAATTCTTCGTTACGACAATGTTCATTCCGCACAATGATGTGAGACTGTTTTAACTTTATTTTCCTCATTACTTTTGACACCTTCGTAATGCGGTTCTCAATCTTGAATGATACATTTTCTTACTAACTCATTCAAATTAATAACGTAAATATTGTGGTAATCCTTCATGTGAGGGGTTCAATCATATTTTTTTTGGATTTTACACATAATTCAAGATGGCTGCTGACAGTGTTCCCTATCGACAAATACCAGCTGGACAAAAAATAAAGTTTGAGTGTTAACTTGTTAAATTTATTTCTACTGTTGGAAACAGAGGCTTAAATGAAAAGCTCGGTTGTTTTTCTCCGTTTGGAAATTTGTATTTTTAATGATTCCGGAACAAACGGTCTTAACCTGTTACCAGCTATGAAAATTCCCACTTTTTGCTCCGTACGATACGTCTTTTTCAAATATTAAAAAAGGACAATACATTAAAACTTCTTAAGCGGCTTAGATTTATTTCATCCCTAATGAAAGCAATCCCATGCTATTTACCATACCACGTGGCTTTTAGAGGGTATTTAAGAATCCTCGATAAGGGTTGTCACACACAGCTTTAAAATATTATGTCAATTTTGCATCCCGATTGGCTATCATAAAATGATTTTTTTTTTTTTTATTTATTTATTCAATTGGTGCGAAACAAATATACATGCAAAGTAATATTTACGTTAATATTGTGAATGTTTTATCAAAAGTTTTGAAAGCCCTGATAACCTCTATACACTTTTTGTTGGATATATTTTAAGAAAACTATTTAAAAACGAAAAGTTTATATTCATTTTGTGAGCCTTAAAAGATTTCAGACCCATATTCGATGTGATAATTTGAGAAATATTATTTTTTTATGCCTTAAACGTAGTTGTCCGCCGGTGAGTTCTTAGCTGTCAGAGCTTTTTCTTATGCGACACACCGGTGTGTCGCTAGCTTTAGAACGGTTGAGATAATTTAGTAGCTATATTTATAATAATATATTCAATTCATATTACAGATATAAATTATAATTTAGTAATTGCTCGAGCAGTAAAAAAGTAAATTTTTAGTTTCAAATATTGTCATGTCGCAATATTCAATAACACTCAAATACATTTAATTACGTATTTGTTAAAAATAGAGTATTAAGAAATTATTGTGAGAGTTTGTTTAGCAACAGCAATAAATAAAATCCGAGTCACAATAAATTGTGAAATGATAACATTCACATGCAGGTTAATTAAAAATCGTAATTATGACATGTAAAAGTTTGGCAGTCGGTATCCATAGACAAGGACAATAAAACGCGAATAAAAAGATACGTACTTCATAATAAATTTGAGGCATGCGAGTGGCCCCCATATCCGGCCAGCTTCGAACAATTTTATTGACTCAATAAAATAAAAGCCATAAAGTGTGTTTTATAAATATGTTCTCTGGCAAACAACACTGTCCAACTTTGCCTGACAGAATTATACCAACATAATATAATCTGGGAATGGTGTTGGGTTATGTTTTATTGAAGACATCTTAGCATACCGTTACTTTTTTTTTATTTTTTTTATTTCTTGCGACGGTGTTATCAATAAATCTCCGCGCGGCGACTTTATAATTCTAATCTGTGTGTTGGCTAACCTGCGATCAAAAAAGAAGTCTATGTGCTTATCTCTAGGTGGTCCATGTAAACATGATAAGTATATAAGTAAGGTACTGAAGGAAAAAGTATTACCGACACTATGCTGCGTTAATTAAAATAACCATTAAACATATCTTCTACATTTTGTCCGGTTTATCAATTATGTATAATTTTTTTTAACCTGTTACCAGCTATGAAAATTCCCCACTTTTTGCCCTGTACGCTACGACTAATTCAAAAAATTAAAAATGACAATACATTAAAATTACTTAGCTTATTTAAGGGCTTAGATGTCTTTGATCCCATATGAAACCAATCCCATGTGAATGACCATACAACATGGCTTTTAGAGCGTATTTACGAATCCTCGATAAGGGGTGTCACACACAGCTTATAATATTATGTCAATTTTGCATCCCGATTGGCTATCATAAAATGAGTTTTTCTTATGATTTTATGAATCTTATATATATACAGCTGGCTTAATAACATAGAAGATACAGACTTAAAATTTTATATTATTTAAAATCACTTATTCAACGTATTGGGTTACTAATTTTGAAACGTGTTTCGCATCTTTCAGACCTCGACCCGCGAGCGGGTTTCCAACCCATGGGTTGCGACTAGGGATTCCAACGATTCGTCAAAATCAACTATTCGGATATCCGGATAGTTTTTACATAACTAAAATGTTGTACAATAGAATTAGAATTATGATTTAAAAAACATATTTTAATAAGCAAGATCTTGCCAGTTGCCATTGCAAGCCGACGGTGGTCTCGATTTCTAAGTTTTTAATAAATAATCGTATAACTCGCACGCAAATAGAGATGTTGCACGATCAACGTTTCATTGTTCACTTACTTATATACATTTTAATATAAAACCGAAACGGCGTATGTATGTCTGTGGGTCTGTAATTCCCTTTTGCATTGTTGGTCATTAAGTTGCCATAAAAACGAATATGAAAAAAAATATGTTTGATTTTTTTATCGGCGAAGACATTTAGTAAAAATGTAATAAATTAGTCTTCTACTGAAATTTTCCCGGCTTTTATTATTAATAATAATGTTTATTATTTACGTGAAGGTATTATTTGACATTTCTTTGACAGCAAATTAGATTTTTTCCTTGAATTTGGACATTTTAACGGGCGAGAATGGGGCTGTCATCAAATTAAATAAAGTTTGTGATTTTATTTTAACTCTATTTTGGATGTTAGATTTTGTGATATAATTATGTCGAATGATATAACATTAAATAATTATTGGTCGATTAGTCCGAGCGACGCCGGGTAGCAATACTAGTAATATTTATTATTCAATTGGTTTTGAAACATATATATGTAATACGGAAAGAAAAATAACAATGTATTTTAATTCTACATAAATTATTTTATATATTTGTTGATAGCTATTTCGGCTTACGCCTTCGTCAGAACTATATGTACATGCAAAATAATATTGACGTTAACAATGACAATAACAATCAGAAGTTTTGACAGCTCTGATAACCTCTTTACACTTTTTGCTGAATATCTTTTATGAAAACTATTAAAACGAAAAGTTTATATTCATTTCGTGAGCCTTATGAGATTTCGAATACATATTCAATGTGATAATTTGAGAAATATTATTTTTTGACGCCTTAAACATACATAGTTGCCCATCGGTGAGTTCTTAGCTGTCAGAGCTTTTTCTTATGCGACACACCGGTGTGTCTTTAGCTTCAGAACGGTTAATGACATGTTTTATATATTTTCTAAGTTTAATTGCTGTCATGCGTCCCTTCCAATTTTACGGCGAGGCCCATTCAATTTGTCAATTGCTTAATAATTTATCGACGGTTAATCGATTCAGTTGGAATTTATGGGTCTACAAATTTCCTCCCACTCATCATCCGATCCCTAATAGCTATAATCTCTAGTCTTGTTTTTCTAGACTTCAATTCCTCCTCTCATCTAAAAAAGGAGAGGTCGAGCGACTGAATGCTAACAATCAGTTCTCGTAGAAAAAATAATTTTGAGATACCTCGATTATAAGGTCATATGCTCCACACTAGAAGCGGACGCACACGCAGTTCTCGAAGAATTTAATTTTTGTGATAAATTGGGATTATTTATTAGATTGAGAGGTCATATGCTCCACATTAAGAGCGGATATTCATTTTCCTTGACTTCTCTCTATGTATACTCCCATCGAACTTAAGAGAGGTTGAATGTCTGAATGCCAACAAACAGTTCTTTAAAAACGTTTTTATTTCAGAAACCTCCATTAGAAGGTCATATTTTCAACATGAATTGGACATGGATATATAAAAAAAAAACTATCACTGAATAATTGTATCAAGTTCTCGTGTTCATAAAAGCTTTTTTTTATTTTACAGGGCCAAGAGCAAAAATGGTGGACGTCTTCTGAGAGAGAAATTAGAAAAGATTGGTCTAAACTTGCCAGCTGGTCGAAGGAAAGCCGCCAATGTTACCCTGCTGACTTCTTTAGTTGAAGGTAAATACAAATTTTAACAAAAATAAAGTAATCTAAATTTTCTAATGTAAACTAAATCTATAAATACGAAATCGAGTTGTCGAAGTTTGAATTTAGAAATTCGACACAAAATCTATGCCATAGACAAAAATTTTAATTGAAAATTAACCTATGAAGTATGAAGCATGTAAGAAAAATGGTTGTCTGTAAAGTCGGTTTACGGACGATAGTTTAACGTGACAACGTCATAAGAAAACATTGATGAAATGATTGCATACTTTTATAAACAGTTGTAAACAGATCACGTGTAGGTACTGTAGGTGTATAAGTTGTGTGCTGCCGCTGTCTCTTTTCTACTCAGACGCATCGACCAATCGAGTGGAAGACAGATAGATGCGGCACAATCCGAACGGTAGGCCGATCGTGCCTCTCTATCGCTTATCCGCGCTCTCGCTCGCACGCTTGCCGTCGGCGTAACGCGACAAACGGGACAATGAGTCATGTTTTTTCGTGCGTGCAGCGGGCGTTCATCGATTTATAAGACGTTGTCACGTCAAAAATATCGCGACGTCGTTGTAGACAAAAAAAAATCATAGATGAATTATTTTCTCTTTCTGTTTTTCCTATACGAAAAGTAAACATTGACTCACATGTTTTTCCTGTAGATGTTAACAATCGGATATCCTATGAAAATTACTGAAAGAAACGTTTGTTAGTGAGAGATAGTTGTTTGTCAAACACGTTGGTAAATCGTGAAAATTTTTTCATTTGTTTATTAGTTTTTATATAGATTAAGATTTAATTATACATTTGAATAAAGAAGGAAAATATTTTAATCAATCGAAACTTCAAACGCTCATACCTCAAAACAGTGTAAAAAGCAGTTATAACAAAAGTCCTTTTCAAAGAAAGGTGTCGAATTCAAGCTTTGAATGAGCTATTGATAATAAAGAAAATCTTAAATTTATCCTTCAGCTGAAGCAGTCCACTTGGCCCGAGACTTTGGATACGTGTGCGAGACGGAGTTCCCAGCCCGTCAAGTCGCCGAGCACCTCTGCAGGCAGTACGCCACGTCGGAGCCCCACGGCGGACAGCGCCGAAGAGAGCTGCTCCTCGCCGCCAGGATGGTCACCAAAGAGCTGATGGACCTCCTCAACCAGGACAGGTCGCCGCTCTGCAATACGAGGCCGCCTCACCTTCTGGACCCAACCGTCCAGAGGCACCTTACACATTTTAGTCTGATTTCGCATGGGTTTGGAGGACCAGCGATTGTCGCTGCATTGACTGCAATACAGGTAAGAAAACTCAATCTCATTCATATCGCAAGCCTAGAATGTAAAATTTGAATTGTTTGGATTTAATAGATATTCCTATGTTATTACCTGGTCATTAGTATTTGCGATATCTTAAAAAATCCAGATAATTATAACAAACCCACTTAATTCATTGATACTCGTTTACACCAAACTTAACTTTACGTGATCTACTTCTATTTTTGTATATAAACTACTACTGTTCGAACCCGGCTTCGCTCGGACCAGTTTGGGGTTTATTCACCTCGGCGCGTAAATTCAGACGGGCCAAGTTGAAACAACTTTTTTCAAAATTCAAAAGTCTAGGTCAATTAAAATGGAATTAAAATGAACATTTCAGACTGGCATTGACATTTCACAGCCCCTTTCATATATTGAAAGCCCCATTCTCGCTCATTAAAATGTCCAAATTCAAGGAAAAAATCTAATTTGCTGTCAAAGAAATGTCAAATAATACCTTCACGTAAATAAAAACATTATTATATTAATAAAAGCCGGGAAAAGTTCAGTAGAAGACTAATTTATTACATTTTGACTAAATGTCTTCGCCGATAAAAAAAATCAAACATATTTTCTTTCATATTCGTTTTTATGGCAACTTAATGACCAACAATGCAAAAGGGAATTACAGACCCACAGACATACATACGCCGTTTCGGTTTTATATTTATATGTACTACTCGATACTCGAGTAATTGGAGTCTCTACACACACATTGATAACGAAACAAATTTACCGTCGAAACTTTCGCGAGCGAAATCAATTCGTTTGTTTGAACTTGCAACAACAATCCAAAAGGGAATTACAGACATACATCCCCCGTTTCGGTTTTATATATAAGATTAGGGTTTGCGTTCCAAAAATAATTGGACATTTTCATTTTACTTCATTTTTTTAAATAAACAAATATACATTTACATATTTACTAAAAGAAACTTTAATAACATAATATACCATTCATTCATCATTGCTATCACTTAGAATTCTATATGTTTTACTCTTTTTCGAGATTGGTTGTGAATTTTCATCATCGAAGGATTTTTTGTAGTTTTAGTCTAAAAAAATTCTGCAATAAACGATTTTCTTCGTAAGTATTTCCTTATAAGGTTCCAAAATATTTTGTAATTCCCTCTTGAATTTCAAACTTTCCATAATAGGATTATTTTCAATAAAAAAAAAACTAATTTAATAGCCAATTCCGGGCCGTCATTTATTGTTTTTAATGCGAAACGTGTAGCTTCTTCGCTGCAACTGCTTTCTTAGTCATTAGTAATGGTAGGTTCATCCAACATTTTGATTTCTTCTACAAACGAAATTGACAAGTCTTGCTCGGTAAGATTTGTGACACGTTCCATTTACAAACAAATCAAACATGTTAATTATATTTTTTTTCCTTAAGCCTAAAAATATGTCACAATTTATTCATCCGTGTTGTATAAAACCGTGTTATACGAGGCCCAAGTGTAATTAACATTGTTTTTCTTTCTTTTAGAATTTCCTCAATGAATCACTGAAGCACATGGACAAACTGTACCCTGGCAGCGGAATGGTGTCGTCCTCCTTAGATAAGGGCAAAATGGAGCAAGATATTAAAAAGTAACGCCACTCGGCCTGGGAAAGACGTCATTAATCATGAAAAACAACGATGGCAATACGTCCCAGCCTGGCAACACCGGCAGTCTTGCCAACTGAACAGAAACATATCATTATTTAGACAAAGATACAAGCGACGGATGTGTCATTTGCGATGAATAAAAGAAAAGAAAAACATTTATGAATTTTTGCCGCCTAAAAAGATGCTTTCTTGCGAAAAGTGCAATTAAAATACTCATTTTGTGTATATATATTTAATTTAACATGATTTAGTTTATGCGTACATAAATGTTTTATTATTATTATAGATGTCCCTGTTTAATTATTACAATGAGCCACGTTATTTTTGTATTTATTGTCTTTGCTCTTAGTTTCATGCTACTACTACTACAAAAAAAAAAACAATTATTGTGTATTGTTTTGTATTAATCAGTGGCGGATTACTCTATAAGCCAGGGGTGGCCAAACTTTTTTGCCCGCGATCGACATTCGTTTGAAATTATTGGCGGCGATCGACCAACATTAAAAATGGTAATTTAAAGCCTATATTAATCTAATTTCCAACCCTTGTTTGACCCGGGTTTTAGAAAGAGATTTTCGTCGATAATCGGCTAACTTAGAGATTTTAGCGTGCTGTCCCTGTCACACGACTTGTCTCGTACGCTTCTTGGGACGGGCACCAGAGGTTTGTACAGATCAGATAGGCGATCGACGCTTTGGCCACCCCTGCTTTAAGTGTAAAAGGCGCACGCTTGGGGCCTCCCAAATCTTGGGGGCCTCAAAAATAACACACATTGATTATGTAGCTCAAATTACATGTTTCGAAAAATAGTTTTGACACATGTCTGCTTGGAATATTATATTATGCTGTCAAATTGAAAAATGCATAGTATTCAACAGTAATATTGAATGACCGATGGGTCATAAATTCTAAAGTATGCTAGGTACTGAATTGTTTCTAGTGAACTGAGGGGAATGTCGTCAATTTTTCATGCCATATTCTCGATCACATACAATTAGACAGTCAAATTATAATTTTGAGAAGTGTCACAGAATGAAATGTGATTTTACGACGCTTTTTTATCATTTGAAAAAGGGGGCCTCCAAAATTATATTGCGCCTGGGGTCACCCAAGGGGATAACCCGCCTCTGATTGTAGTACCTTTTTTCAATGACAAATGTTGTTTTTCACAATCATTGCAAACAGATTCGAAATTGAATGAGCTCGTTTTTATCCACATGAATTATAAAAAAACGTTAAAAACTTTCTCTTGTGTTATTGTAATCTTCTGTTCTCTTATAATTATGTATAATATTATATATCATACAACTATTAATGCAATTGAATATTAAAACATTAATCTGAAAGATCAATTGATTTATTTTGAATACTTATTATTGGTTCCTGCAAATAAAACAACAGAACTGTCACTTTTATCAAGCATAGACAAAATAATGTATTATCTCTGGCAACATTATTATTATTTGAAAATATGTTTCGAATTATATTGCTCGACTATTATAAAGATGTTTTTTTTTATCTATAAGGTAAATGTACCAGTAGCTGACCGTTTAAGAGAAAATTTCAACAAAAATAACGATTAAAGTTTAGCATTGTACCGAATGAAGGCAAAGCAAGTATATTCATATTGGATCATATGTATTAATTAATATTATGTAACAAAAATTACGAAAGGGCCTGTTGAAAAAAAGTTGTGTTAAATTTTTTGAAGTCTTGTTTTTGTTTCAGTAGTTGACCATCTCATAAATTGAAAATTCTAGTAGATGATCATGTCTAAACAGGGGGCTTTATAGTGAACTTTCTGTCAGAGTTGCCTCAGGGCTTTCTGTCACACCACTCTTGGTTGAATCAAGTAGCAACAAGGTACACACCGTTTCTAGATTGATCACTTAAGAAATTTGAAATAAAACATTTTCCCCACTAGGTGCTGTCTTCAAATGGCCACCCTGGCACTCCACTGGCTATATGGTGATGTGTTAGTTGCTCATTCTGACCACAGATGCCTTAAATTGTCTTAGCTTTACAATTTAGAGCAATCCCGCATCTGCATTTGTTATTTTCGGCCATTTTATTCTCAAAAGGTCAACTACTGGTACATGGTCAACGACTGGTACATTTACCTTAGCTGACCACAGATATTTATTTTAAATGTCGGTTTTATGCCGAGTATCGTGATGACTTGCCATTGTGTTAGATTGGACATTTGTAACATGACATTAGAAATAATGAAAATCCTTGCTAAACTTGAATATATATACTGCTCAGAATATATTTATGTATAGTGATAAACATGTTTTTTGCCATATTTTATTTATTAAAATTAATGTATCATAATTAGGAACCGTGCATTAACTTTCGCATGGAATACAATCGAATAATAATATCGACGTTATTTAATTTTATCGTGTAAAAATGTATGTTTCTTTACAATTAGTTTATCTATAATATTCTGATATTGTTTTTTTTTATATACAGTACTTAAATGTCACAAACAATGTTGAAGTTGCTGATTATTGGCTTCATTTCGTTAATATGTTTATCATTCCGTCACGTTCTAGAAGTAAAATCGTTTGAATTTTGTACTTTTCCATTAGTTTTGTCGCTAACTTTCCGGGTTTCACCCCGTTTCGGTATCTTCAGGCATTTCAAGTGTACGAATGTACTTGAACTACGTCCTCGAAGGACTGAATACTCCTTTGGCTTGGAAGGGGCGATATTATGTAAAGTTAAGAACATTATAATGTTATAAGATCAGCAAAACATTAAACTATATTCAAAGCAAAGACTATGTCTGTTCATCTACAAATTTGAAAAAGAAAACTCATTTATGTATGTATTTTACTTTTAACCTCTTCGGGCCCCGGTATCACCTATGATTGTTAATGGTTTTTATTAAATATCAGCCCGGCTGTTGAATTGAACGTACCAAAACAATTTATTTCATGCTGTATTATAAACAATATGTTCAAGTTAATTCTTATCGCAGCAATAAATTAAATAATAATGTCTGATGTAGAGAAAAATATTGTTGTATGTATTTGTATTGTAAGTGTCGAAGTCACTTCTACACTGACAAAAAAAAAATGGAATTATTCAGTTGGTAAGACTGTTTCCTTCATTATATGATATACTTTTGGTTATGATCTATAATTTTACAACCGTCTGATATTTTATAAGATACCATGAATATCATAAGTGATACCCGGGGCCCGAAGAGGTTAAGCCTAGCTACTTTTTTTGGAATCATTATCTTGACCTTTTGCTTTTGATATATTCAAAATCAATTTTATTGTGATTCTAATAAAGTATACATTTGTCTCCTTCTTAAAAGATGATTTCTTATATTTCAAAATGGTCACCTCATTGCAGTTGATTGTCAACTGTCAACAACAATTTTGACTGTATATTTTATTATATTTCAAATTTGTGTGCTCAAGTTTCTTGCCATGCTTTTGACTCAGATTGCCAAAATAAGCTATAATCAAGCGTGACATATTTATTGAATTACTATTTATAAGCTGAAAGATATTTTTAAGTTATTTTAATACAATGTATTCTGTATTATAATGTGATAATTTATTATTACCCATTAGGTTAGGAATTTTAGGTAATTCTGGAAAGTGCCAATAATACTCAATACTGAATAAAAAATGATAATTTTTAAAATCACAGTTAGTACAACCTCACGAATTCATGAATATTTTTTATACTTGTGTAACATATTTCAAAGCAGAATGACCAACTAGTGTTTCTTGATTCAGAGTAGATTAAATTAAATTTGTTTTTTTTACATCTGTAAATGAAGACATGAATACAAAATCATTAATGCAATAGTATTAAATATTAAAAAATATATACAAGCACTGATTCAAACATTTTGACACATGATTTTCAACAATTAAATTTTGTATTTTATTAATGCCATCTCTTGGCTACATTTCAAAG
This sequence comes from Himalopsyche kuldschensis, assembly GCA_028554975.1. Classification (NCBI taxonomy): domain Eukaryota; kingdom Metazoa; phylum Arthropoda; class Insecta; order Trichoptera; family Rhyacophilidae; genus Himalopsyche; species Himalopsyche kuldschensis. The sequence goes on from JAHFWI010000025.1 coordinate 3,711,769, forward strand.
CTTTTTGACATTCAAAGAATAAGAACTTCTTGTCATTGAAAAAACAATCTGCCCTTACACAATTTTCTATTGTACTTTCAAATACAAGATCTACTTTGGGTTTCATAAGACATACTAAGCAAATAAACTTAAATACTGAAATCTTAAAACATGTTGGTCTATTTTTGTTGAATAAATTATCTCTTGAATAACAATAAGTCTACAAAAAGAAATTTTGTAAATAATAACTCTAACCATAATACTTTTGATTTTTTTTCTGTAGACGTTATAACTATTATAAAGTACCTTTACATGTTCGTTGCTCATCACTGCCAATTCTTGACAATTATATTTTTCTCACATAAAAAATGCAGCCACACATTTTTTCTGATCATATATGGCCAAAATATCTTAATGAACATAAACGTCAGTAAAAGTGCTTGCTTGTTATTTTGGTGTATTATTTACATTAAAAAATATTTCACCAAGCCTTATAACTAATAACAGCATGACTGATCAACAAAATTGATTCTCATTTACTCGAACATTACCTGTCATAGTATTCCTACAATAATGAATACTCAAACGTTGGGTTAATACAACTTTAAAATGGCTACACATAATTTCGATAATGAGTCATTAATATATATTTAATTATATGCTCAATAATATATTTTAAAGTTTATTTAATAATAAATAAATTCCATCCCCCTCCTTCTGACAAATTTACAAATTATCAGAAGGACTAGGGTTGCTAACATTTACTCAAAAAATTGCAGGACAGATTGGTTGAAATGATGTAGTTTTTTTGTGTGTCTGGTGATATTGGTTGATAGCTTTCTCTGAAATACTGGAACATTTTTTTAATAATAAATAAATTCCATCGCTCTCCGTTTGACAAATTTACAAATAAGCAGAGAGACTAGGGTTGTTAACTTTTACTAAACAATTCCAGGACATATCGGTTGAAATTATGTAAATGTGTGGGTGATATTGGTTGATAGCTTTTTTATATTCAACCAGAACTATGACACTATTTACGGGACAATCCCGGCTAAACCGGGACGGTTGGCAACCTTAAATGGGTCACTTAACAGCTGTATATGCCTTGCTATTCACTTTTTCTGTGAGCCATCTTAAAGCAGTCAGACTATAGTAATTATTTAACGATTGCATTTATGGATTTCATGCAATTTTTATTAAACTCATAGTGAGACATATTATCAATTATTTGCTGTGACAAAATATTATTATATTAGCTATAATGTTTAATTTTGTAACCATTCTGATTTATAGCCGCTTTATAGACCTGGATGTGTTATTAAAAAATAGCACAATGAATTATTACTTTTTTGCTAATAAAATTTGTGTATATGTGCCAATGGATATTTAGTTTTTAAGAATCAATTGAAGACTATATTAACTTTGAAATTGTCGATGTGCTAAATTGAAATATTTTGTTTTGTATTATTGCAATAAAGATACTGTAAATATTTAACAAAGTAATTGTCAAAATAATCATTTAAAACAATTAAAAAGATGTGTAATTAACCTGCAAATATATGACAGTTAATTTGTAATTATAGATCATATGTTTGTAATCGTTTCAAATATATCAAAATGGCACATGAATAATTTTAAAGTTATCTTCTCAAATGACACATGAAAGTGTAAATTGCTCATTTAAAGTATTATTTTCATTTTGTTTAGATAAAAATGTAAAATAGTCTTATGAGAAACTCTTCCACTTAATACTCTTATAAAAATATCATACATAGTAGACTTAGAGTACCAATTAAATTATATTTAAACAACGTCTTCTAAGTAAAATATTATAAATTGTTTGTTTTTTTAGCGCATAAAACGTTTTTGGGGTATTTTTAAAACTTGTGTATATAAGATGACAGTCACATTGCCATTCTTTTGCCATATTTTTATTGTATTATTTTCCATACTCGTACTATCTCACCGTAATGAACATTGTACTTCTGTGTGTTTATTGAAATTATTTAAAATGGAGGTGATATGATGTATATGTCCGAAATGTGTTTTCTGTACTTGTTTTACATTCCTTAAAATAAAAAAAAGTTACTGAAAAGGTTATTTCATTTGCCCTGTGTTACTCATTAACCCACTGGTCGTCAACCTGCTCCGCACCGCTAAAGGCTTCCGTGGTGATTGGTGGGAGATTTTTGCTTTTACCCTAAAATCATGACATGTTCAAGTAAATCCGTGCACTTGAAATGCCTGAAGATGCTGTAAGGTGAAACCTGGGTCGTTAGCGACAAAGCTAATGGAAAAGCACGAAATTCAAAAAAATCAAATAAGAATTGTTTATGGCGGCTAAACTGCAATAGTGGTACGCCTGCAATAGCTGTCAGGCAGCCCGAGAGTTAACAGTCACGGCCCGAAAAAACCCGACAACTCTCCCGACGCTCTCTGGATAATTTACCAAATAATCTTACTAGATATTAGAACAATGAAATACAATTAATTACAATATATTTTATGCATGATAATCCATCATTACAAAAATTTACAAATCATTTATTACTTTTACAATCTTGTAAAAAAAAAAACAAAAGAATATATTGGCAAACAAGGAAGTTTGATATTTGTTTTGAAATGAAATGATAAATAAAAAAAAAGAGTGTTATTCAAAAAATCAATCATTACAAAAATTAGCCCATAAAGGTTATTCAACATTGCAAGCAGATGTCACTGCACCGATCTATGATTGCCAGTACAAATATTGTTTACAGATGGCAGCGTTTACGACTTTAATTCAGAAGTATGTATTTAAGCAATATTTATCACTCGTGAAAGTTTTTTTAGTAAATTATTTTAAGAAATAATAAAATAAATTTAAAGAAATAACATATTGTTATATTTTTCTATTCATAATTCAGTATTGTGATATAATTGAATACACTCCTGCTGTCTTTAAATTCCATCTAGAAGCATCCACATAGAAGTTTTCCTATATTGCAAGTAGACGTCACTGCACCGATGTTTGATTGTCGGTACAAATATTTATAATAAGTGGCATAGTGGCGTTCGATCTGCAGTACAATGAGCAACGTCGTTGGCATCTGTGACTGACCTCACGGGTTCGAGTCCCTGTACGATCGTCAGTTGATTAAGATTCCATCCCACCCTCCTGATCCCAAATATCTAACCAATTGTCATATCCTAGTCCTCGAATCCATTCAATCCCTACTCTCTTCGAAAAATAGAGGGTGAGCGGCTGAGTAGCAAGCAGTTCTTGAAGAGAAACATATCTTAAGATAATCTCCGTAAGGAGTATTTAGGCTTCACGATGGGAACGGAAATGGTTAAAAAAAAGCACAGACCAGTATACCAATAGATTAAAAACTCTCTATGCACAAATGTTTCAGAGTTTGAGCTGTGCTGTCATTATTATCATTGTATTTTTTTTTTCAATTAATGGAAACGATTTTTTTTATTAGTTTGAGGGCTGGAAGATTCTGAACACCAAGTATTTTATTTGTGGGAATAATCACAATGAACAGCTATTTATTTAGAGTTTAGGACACATTATTGATATAAATGATTAAATAAACTTTTTATTGACAGTGAACACCTTAAAAGTGAACAGCTATTTATTTAGAGTTTAGGACACATTATTGATATAAATGATTAAATAAACTTTTTATGCTGTGCCCAGGCCGGGATCGGGCCTGGGTACACAAAAATAAAGACATAAATCCGATTATTCCGGACGATAAGCCATATTCGAATATATCTAAATTACACACATTTTATAATTTGATGAGTGAATATAAAATTATTCTAAATTTTGATTAAAATTTTACACACTGATCACAGATCAGTCAATGAATTTTCTTTTTAACAGGATTTTGAATAACTCAATACGGTTGCGATACTTTGGTACATTTCCGACATTCAAATATCGTACAATATATTCTCTATGAAAAATTTATGGTGGAATGGTCTTGTAAATGTTGAATAGGTGCCGTTACTGCAGTGACTAGTATCGTCACTCGAGGGTGCAGTGCTCACAATGCCCCGAAGATACCAAGTCTCAACACCTTTAATGTAAGTGCTTACTACTAGACCGCCTCCGCTGTCTCCTTTACAAACACCGGTGCCTGAAAAAAGGAGTATACAATGAATTCAAATTGATTACTTTGTCATTCCACTGGTTGTGTTACTTGTGGTGTCAGTTGGTTCGCCTCTTTGATTATCTCTATTGTAAGATTTATATTATGTGTTCAAACAAACTACATTTTTATATCCAAAAACAGTTTCAATGCTGGTCAGCCGACAATTTCATGTTTCACTAAAAGTCATTTTTTATCGAAAAATAACTTAAGATCTCATTGCTTGGCTATTGCTATAACCTGTCTGTGTTGCAAGCAGGGCTGTGGAGTCGGAGTCGGAGTCGTCGCGGCGATTTGACCGGAGTTTGACCGGAGATTTTTGCATTTATATATCAAATTTGGCTTTTGGTCGCATTGATAGGGTTGATATTTAATTGAATACACAATTAGGGGGAAAAAGTGACGATATTGAACTTTTTTTGGTCGGAGTCGTGTTTTTGGTCAATGTTGGTTTTGGTCGGAGTCGGATTTTTTTCACTGACTCCACAGCCCTGGTTGCAAGTGATGTAAATTTTAATAAATTTAGCATTGTTAAATCACAGATGACGCAAATGAAATAACTCTACAGAATCAGATTTGTATGTGAATCTGCGAAACATTACGTTTGACACGTGTTAGAGGCTTTGAATGTTTCACCCTTTACGGTGCAAAAGAACTCCACCAGGTCCACAGTAGATACCTACACAGGAATACAAAATAAACCAGTGTTCTATTTATTTTTTAAATAATTCTCAATTTATGGTAAAAAGGCTTCTTTGACTTTTACACAAAATAATTCACGGTCTTATTCATTCATAATATATAAATCGCCAATACTTTTAAATTCGTTCGTTTAGGCATTTTTTCTAGGATTTGAATAATTATAAAAAAGTGTATTTCGGTAATAGATTTTCAGCTGGTGCACATCGCTATGTAACTATTGACTAGAAAACAAACACAAAGCTAGTAGTAAAAAAAAAGTAAAAAAGAAAAATAGAAAATTCAACGATAAACAATTAGAAGTCATCCAAAATTTGATGTCGGGAGTCAGTATGCCCACTTTGAATGTTGAGGATGTGGATTCCTTATCCAGCCTTTTTCAAAAAACGTTATGAGTCAGAAGAATAGGGCTTAAACTAGTAGTTAGCTAATTATTCTAGCCATGCCGAGTTATCCAATTTGGAAGTAATTTTAGATATCATTTACATTCATACATTCGAACACACATCCAAAATGGATTAAAAACTCAATTTTTTATACTGTCAGTTTTGGAATTTTGACCCTTGAACATTGCAACAATGTCAGTGATATTCATCTATCAATACAGGCCCGATAATATTTAAAAATAAAATGTAAATCTTAGAGTGGAAACTTTATATTTTGATAAGTATGTTTTTGATTGGAGCAGAGGTGGTAAAAAAGCAATTATATAATACTTGCCATTGAGGTACCCTGCACACAATTTACCAAATATAATATACTTTGAAAATTCAGGCGGGGATCGCTCCCTGCAATTAAGTGTGCTGACAATTGGCATTGTGGTGGTTTTTAATACGGTGGCAATAGCACCGGAATCAGTTTGCACTAAGCCAAACCTGCGACCTGAAATCACATCATTTTCCAATCATTAACGGACGTTTAATATAGATTGGTAAATCGGTAATACATTTACTCTTTTGTTTGTGTAATGTTACAGCTTTGAAAAAATGTGGTCTTAAAACACTTTGGCTGCCATGTACCGATTTAATCGTCTTTCGCCTCCTAGCCAGAATTGTCCGATACGTCGGCTCGCCATCGTAAAATAATAAAAGTACAAGACACATTTTGACCAGTGTGTGTTGAAGAATTTATGTATGAAGGTGTATAAGACATTTAAATTTATATTTTTTTGATCTTTTTTTCATTAAGATCAAAATAAACTTGTCCAACAAAAAAAAACATTTACGTATATAAATATAATCAATCAAATGATATAAAATTATCTCACTAATCAAAAGGTAAGTAAAACTTTTAAGTGGAAAAAAAAACCAAAAGAGCAGACAAACCCTTGCTACCGTATCAGGCGACGATTGATGATCATCAAAATTCTGATCGACTAGGTCTAAGCAGATGGGTAAAACTAAATTTGAAAAATTAAGAGGTGTCTCCAGTATCAATAATGCCAAATCATTAGCGTAACCGGTCTCCTCTCCAGTGTAGAATTCAGGGATCATAATATCCTTCACCTGGAACAGAAAGATCAGATAATGGGAGACATCGGTCCCAGTGATCTAGTGGCAAGAGCTTTGTCCTAGCAATCTGGAGACCCGGGTTCAATTCCTGGCAAGGTCAGATTTTTTCAATTGAAAAAAAGAGATCTTGGGCTGGGTGTATGTTATTTATCGTTGATTTTGTGCACAACTGATTCATTACTTATCATCGAGTTAATCTCGTATGACTTTCACAATTAAGAATATTTGGCGCATTGGCGTAAGCTGTATTGCCAAATATTTTTTTAAATTTATTAATTATCTAAATAAATATCGGCAATATAACGGTTCATTTATTTATTCTACTATGCGAAAAACAAAGAGAAGATTCCTTGGTAGTAGGTGTTCACTGCCAATAATTGATGGAAAGACATAATGATAAAAATGATAAAACATTTCTATTTTTTTTTTATCATGTCCGCTCCCAACTTTGATCACGTGGACTCCTCACGAAGTTTATGTCAACATATTTTTTCTTCGAGAACACTGCTTTTTATTTAGTTGTTAATCAGGACCAGGAAAGAACTAGTGGTAAGCTAATTGCTCTCGATATATGCCCCGCCTTTTTTTGAGATCGGAAAGGTTGGAAGGGATTTTTAGCAACACCCATTGCCTTTGACATAATCGACTTATCGACTTACAAATTCTACTCGTCCCGGGAATTGAACCCGGGCCGCTTGAACACGGAAGCCAACGACGTTGAGCACTGCGCCACGGACCGGGCATTACACACTGACCAGTTGATACTGCTCATGAGCGAAACCACTCCTGATTTAATAAATTTAATGTGGAATAAGTAGTGAAAATGTTTTATTATTTCAGAGAAGATTAGTTTGCTATAATAATACTCACAACTTTACTTTGGGAAGAGGCTTTTTGATAAATGTACTTACCCTCCCACACCCATCACTGTTTTCCTATTCGTTAACTGTATAATATAAAGCTCATTGATTTACCACTGATTTTTGAATATGCCTCTCTGTATTTTGTTCCGCATGATCAAAGTCGCTGTATACTTTTCCAACTGCAACAGAATACAAGCTGGGATCGAAAGATCTTCTTTCCAAATGATTGTAAACACAATGCGCGGCTGGAACAAAAAACATTATTTATGAGTTACTTCATTCGCAAAAGTAAAAAATATTCCTTTTGGAATAAGCCAAATATATTGAGACGACCTTGATTCGGGTTCTCTCGTAAAACAAGAGAAAAACCTCCGTCCGTCACTCGAGGAGAGGAATTTAGGGATCGAAGATGGAGAATCAGGATGCTCTTTAATAAAAACGATCTCAGAATGTCAAATAGTGCTATTGCACACACAATTTATTAATGTTCGGTACACAAGTTATATTATTATAAATTACACACAAAAAATACAGAAGTTATATTAAAATGACACAAATCAAACACAGAAGTTATAACTCAATTACAAATAATGATTAACGATTGCGACAAGCCGATACTAGGAACTGTACGCGATTTTAAGATACTCGAAGGAGGGAGGATACCTCGACCAATCTTGCAAACGAGTGCACTCGAGGAGTTTAAAACGCTAACTGACTGTAAAAAAAAGCGGCTCCCTAGGTAGGAGCCGGAATGACGGTTATAAGCAGTTGATAGGCCGCTAACACTGATTACACATTATTTATGGGCTAATGAACTTTTTACGAAGCACCATGCGCTCTCGTTGTGTACCATGCACTCTCGGGCGTCCATAGATAAGAGAAATTGAAATACTTCTGTATTGAATCGCTATAGATTTCAATACCAATTATTATAAGAATGAATTTATTTCCTGATATCGACTTAAACTCATAGACTGAGGTGAAAAATAGATCGATCGAGAGAGTTCTGATGACCTACCATATAGGGCGGTGTCAATATCAACATTGACATATTGAAAGAATAGATTATTAATCAGATAATCAGATGACAAAATCGTCTATCTCGATATTTTTACAAATTTAAGATCACAATATTCGTATCAAACGTGGAAAAATAACATTAAAATCCATTTCAAGTGCACAATTAAAGAACATACAAAAGCAAAAAATCTCAACAATGAACTCAGTTCCCCAGCATAATTAACAAATGTACGGTATCTGGTTTTGCCATCCAATTACTGACAACTAATATGAAATTAATGGCAGTGAATGAATGTAATACATTTTTCTTGAAGTGTCTTTTCATTTTGATGACAAGCTCTTATGTATTTGTGATAATAAAAACATTCTTATTGTTGATAATATTAATTAAAAATTATCCTAATTCAAAGAGATTCAAAAACTGAGGTGTACACATAATCATTCTGTGATTCATTGATTCAAGATCTACTCACCGGTGATGATAATATTTCGAGTGAGAATGCTTCCTCCGCACTGATATGTAGGTGTTGAGCATGGATTATTCTGATCGCAATGTCTATATAATGCGGCATGCCATGGGAACTCCCCTTTTCTTGCATCTGTTCCTTTCAATATATTGGCCACACCCTTCGGAGTAGTTGTACCACAAACTGTCACATATGGGTTAAAGATATATTTTAGATTGATTCACAAAAAAATCGTAATTTTCATCATAATTTGTGATTTTTTAATAATTTGATTTTTTTACTGTCATCGGTGACATAATAGACAAACCTTTGGGATTGATTCATGTTATTGAAAGAGATTTGATGGGGCAATTTGCATTGTTTTCTCGTCAAAAATCACTTCGATTTTTAGAAATCAATTTCAACAAAACATCATTTCAAATGTTCTTTAGGTTTGAGACCTTTTTTTTGTAGAAGAACAGATATGAAACCAAATGTCAAAGGAAGTAGCCTGAATAAATCAAAATAGTTCACAAGCTGTAAGAAGTGAATACAATTGATCCAAATTAGGATAGAATCATCAGCAAGACGTGGAATGAAGTCTTACTTGGATTACAGTGAGGTATATTGTAGTCCCAATAGTCTCCCATGCAGGTTAGTTTTCTGAGTGGCTCATTACTTGTATGTCCACTCCGGCACATTGGAGACGCTTCAGTTCCGGATGGTAATCTTTTATCGCAGCTCTCTATCATTCTGACACCATCTTTTAAAACATAACACGTGAAGTCCACGGTCAAAGACTCAGGGGCGTCACACATACCTATAAATAGAAAAATAGAAAAGGGGTGGACAAAGCGTCGATCGCGTATCTTTTCCAATTCGCCCGAAAGTCTGATGTACTCATCCGTTTAAGGCGGTTTAAATTTGGCTACCTCTGGTATAGAAGTATATAATTTAATTGGATTTGGCGGTTATGTTACAAAAGCATCGAGTACAGAGCTCGCCATCCGATTAGGGATAGCTTGAGCAACCTTCAATTCAATGCGGAAAGTCTGGAACTCACGGTTGTACTCTGTCAGAACCTAGTGCCACTTATTCAACGTATGCATACTGACTAGAGCAGTCATACTCAACCTTTTTTTCGCCCGGGCCGCATTCTGATTTTTGCTTCGCTATGTGGGCCGCAACATATTTCATAGTAAACTGTAAATACACTTGGGCTTCGTATAACACTGTTTTATACAGCACGGATGCATAAAATGTGACATATTTTTATAAAACACGGCTTAAGGTGTTATGCGAGGCCCAAGTGTATATATATGTGTATTCATGTATTTTTCAAAATAAAAAATAACAATCAACAAAAAATAAAATCGATTGATGGTGAATGACGACATCTGTATATGTAGGCTTTCTGTAAATGGAAAATTCTAATCTGTTGCTTTTATTTATCTTTATTGTTAAGTCAAGAAAATTTAAGGTTTTAAATTTTATACTTGTAAAATGGAATTGTTGAATTAAAAACATCATTCAAATTAACAACTTAGATATTTGAAATTTCACATCAAACATCATTTTACTTTTGTTTTGAGATTGAATTTGACACAACTTTGCTTACGAGTTTTTCCTCAGACAAATTACAACGAACGCAAAAAGAATAATTACACCTAATATAAAGAAAATTTTAATTTTTTGAATTTTGTACTTTTCCATGAGTTTTGTCGCTAACGACCCGGGTTTCGCCTTTCGGCATCTTCGGGCATCCCAAGTGCACGGATGTACTTGAACTGACGCGTAGTAAACAGTTTGTATCGTTTATATACAAAAATATAAGTAGATCACTGAGTTAAAAGGCTATTAAAATGTAAATTAGCGAAATTTGAATGAATACAAGTTTCAATGATTTAAGTGTGTTTGTTATAATTACGGGGATTTTTGAAATATTAATGAGTTCAAGTACATCCGGGTCGTTAGCGACAAAACTCATGGAAAAGTACAAAATTCAAAAAATTCAAATTTGATATTGAAATTCCATCAAGCACCCTCAGTCGAAATACTTAATTATAATATAGAGTAAGTATAAGAACTTTGAATGTTTTCATAGCTTGTATTGTTTTGGGTTTACTCACTTTCGCATGTTGGTATAGGGTGGTTCCATTTGTTTCCTGTACAAATAGTGTAATTATAGTATCCTGACAAAGAAGAGGTGGTCCCCTTCGGACAAACATACAATAGGACGGAGGTATCCGCGACCTCTTCCCCAGGCATCACCTCGGCGCCACTCAGCAATGAGTATATTGTGTTGTGGTTATTAAATGGCATCACACATCTACTTGTAAAACAAACATTTAATTCATACATTTATTGAGGTTCTCAACTCGAAAAGAAGAGGAATGTATTCATGCACAGTACTATCTCGGTTATACGGATTGTTGTAAAACAGTTAACCAAACTAAAAAATTGTGTAAGGTGTTGTAAACCCAAGTTACAAAAGTGTTTGTAACCAGGGATGTGGAGTCGGAGTCGGCGTCGTCACGGGGTTTTGGTCGGAGTCGGAAATTTTGATTCATGATTGAATGTCTATTGGTTATTCAAATTTGGCTATTGGCAGGATTGGTTGTTTGATATATTTATATATATTATAATTGAATACACATAAATATGATAGGTAGAAAAAAAAGTGACGAAATTAAGCCAATATAGTCAGAGTCGGAATCGTGTTTTTGGTAAATGCTGGAGTTGAAGTCGTAATTTTTTTACCGACTCCACAAGCCCTGTTTGTCTCATTCATAATGTTACGAAAAGAGTTACATGTGTTAGTTTTTTTTTACCATATATTTTATTTCAACATATTTTTTTTCTGCTAGAACTGCTTGCTCAACCTTTCTTTCTTCGAAGAGAGTAAGGATGGAAAAGATACGAGGACTATAACAGGGCTAGTGTTTAACTAATCGCCGTCACTATGGGTCGCTCTTTGTGACATAGGAAAGATGGGAAGGGATTTTTAACAACACAAACACCCATTGCCTCTTCTGAGCAGAATCGATTTTGTCGACTGAAAACATCTGTTCGTACTGGGAAACGACCCCGGGTGGTCCGGCACGGTAGCCATCGACGTTGACCACTGCATGAAAGACGGGTGATTTTTTTATTTTAGTTATTAGATTGAGATAAATATCAATAATATGTTTTGTGCCAGCCAGGATCGTCTGCATCTTTGGAGGGTGTTGTCTCGATAATGAAACACATTTGGACGGACGACCGAAGCCGCATGTCCACTGTGCGAGTGTTACCGCACTGTAAATTGAACTTTGGCATAACATGTGACATGGTATTGCCAACATTGTCATATGTCTGGGCATATGCCCAGAACACTCTCGTTCATGCTTTTAATCTCCCTATCACTGAGTTAAAGATCGATATCATTAATAGATTCATTATAACTAAAATCTTCATCATAAATTACAGCAATCAAAATGTATGGTGTTTCTAAAGTCATGCAACCGATTTCTTAGAACGACGTCTCCAGTTCGATACTGGAGCAACCATCCCTGTCTAGAAATAAATACCCCACTCGAACAATCGCACACTCCAAGCGATGCGAGATACGTGTTGTCGCGCCCAGCCTCCATTGGGTCATAAAACACGTTCGAAAGTGCGGACAACGGACCAGAGGTTGGATCTTTAGAGTTTAGAGCTTTCTAGACTTTTCATGCCTTGGGTATATTAATCTCGCGTTTTGCCAATTTTAGTCAGTGATCTTGATACTAACTACTGATAGAAAATATATTTAAAGCATGTCTAAAATGAAGAGTTTTGTTTAAATGAAAATATTTCTTACCCCAAATTTCTTGAAACATGTTCAATGTCCGTAGGGTGCGACTCTACTGCACTCTGAGTTACCAACACTGAAATCATTAAGAAAACAAATCTGGATTTAATATATATGTACACCTTCCCTCGCTTAGCACGGTTTCGCTTTAACACGGTTTCAGTTTCAGTGGAAAAAAGTTATTAATACCGCACGTTAATAGAAGGTGAGGGATTGGAGGATTTGGCAATCAACGAAATTGATGAATTGCTTGAAGAACAAGAGTTCAATGAAGAAGATTTTATTGATATGACTGCAAGTGTTCCTGCTGAAATCAAAAGCGATACCGAAAGTCCTGGTCCAATTTCAACGACTACTGCTAAAACAATGAAAGATGGGTTGCAAACAGTGACGGCTGGTGACGGGGTGTTGGGGGGTGCAAAGGAAGATTCAACCATTTTTGCAAGAGTGCTTTCCTATTCATTGGATTTTAAAACACTTCTATAGCATGGAAATCCAATTCAGATGTTCGCAATACCAACTGTTTCTCTTCCGTAGTACGGAAAAATAGTTGATACTTCCTTTTGCACCCCCCAGCACCGCGTCACCAGCCGTCACTGGTTGCAAATGATCCAGATATGGATCGAGCTTTGAAATTTCAACGAGAAATTAAACAATGCATTGCCAGATATGAAAAGATTTACAAGAATATCAAAAAAGATGGACAATCACAAATTACCGAATTTTTCAAACGACGACGGAACATATAGAAAATGTATTTGAAAGTATTAGTGATGATGACATTCAGCCAATAAAAAGAAAGAAAGTTCCTATATTAATATCTCCTAGTGACATTGAATAATATATTTTATCCGTGTTCATAATATATCGAAAAAATTAACTATTTTTTCTTAATCTTTCTAAAAGAGAACCTATCCTCTCTTTTTCATACATTTGTTAGTCTCGCTTAACACGGTGATCTAGCCGAACCTATCTTCCGGGTAAAACGAGGGATGGGTGTATATTGTTTGAATGAGAGGTTATATCATACATATATGTTGGGTCCGTGACTCCGTGGTCGAGGATCAACGTTGTTGGCTTCGGTCGGAGTTTCTCACCATAACAACTGATGTTGAGATTATTATTAATGCCTTGTGAAATTATGAAATACCTTTTACTACTTATATATCGTATTAAAATATGTAGTCTGTTTGACTACATTTGTTCATATGATTAAATCGTGAATACGACATGCAATGACCTCTTTCTGCTGCGGGGCTGCGCACGTGTTTGAAAACCACCGGGCGCCCGTTCCAACTGTCGCACACTCTAATAGTTGATTTTATCGACTTGATTAATAGGTACATATTGCTTAAAATATCCTCAAAATAGAAAAAAAATAATTAACCGCTTGAGACCCAAGCGGACACGGGTGTCCGGATCATGTGCCGACCACCAATCCCAACCGGACACGGGTGTTCGAGATAAATAATAATTGGTATACAATAGAATATACGTAATAAATTAATGAATATCTGTAGTCCCATCTATCTAGAATCGATATAATTTTTAAAAATATCGAATTTCATTGTATATTAGGCGAAAGAAAAAAAATCCCCGAAAGATGTCACGAGCGCGGGCCAAGGGCTGCCACATGCGCAGTACATAGGCAATCACATGGCACACATTATCACCATGATTTATGACCACCTCTCGCAGTCTCAAATTCATTTTTTTGTTCATTGGGTATTCAAATTCAATGGCTCTACAAAAAATCAGTGTTTCTAAAAGTTCAGTGTATTATTTTATTTTTTATTATTTGTGAATATTATTTTATAACAATTGATTTTGTAACAATATATTTTATAACAAGTGATTTATAAAAAAAGTTTATAAAAAAAATTTGGTTTATGATTAAAATTATTTTTTTACAAAAATTACTCGTTTGCTTTTTGCCAGCCCTGAACTAGAAATTTGGTATGTACAAAGATTTTAAGCAAATATATAATTTATTTTAAGTGTTTGATATAATTTGGTAATTAAATGAAAAAAATCAATATTTTTAAGCGGTGTCAACCCTGAAATTTTTTTATTGGCCCTCAAAAACACGTGGTTCTGGTGGCACAGTATTTTCTTGCGCGGTACTCAAGCGGTTAATAAAAACATGTCAACACATTGGCCACGGGTGAAATCAAAGCACGTATTCTACATTCCCAATGTGTTAATTTCACTCTTTTTTCTCCCCTCCAACAGAAGTTGATCGATGATTGAAATTATGCCGCCCATATTCTTAAATATTATATTGGATATTCTTGGCTGCGATATTATTTTAACTATTCATTCCGAATGTTCATCGAGTATATCTGAGAAGATTTATGACTGTCCATTCTGAGAAAACCAGTGACAGTCGTATCGCATCGTCTAACCAATTATAATTGTGAAGCAATTTCTAAAAATACATGTAAATATGCAGGCAAAAAAATCCTATGTTTAATATTTTTGCATGGTGAATTTCTTGGAATTTGGCATACTGCTTGCGGCTCGCGAACCACTGGTTGGGGAAAGCTACCTTAAATTACCTGCTTTGTTTATTTGTATTCTTCGAACTTTAAACTGTCTTATTAACCTGCTACCAGCTGCGACTTTTTCAACAATTAAAAAAGGACAATACCTTAAAACTACTTACGTTATTTAAGGGCTTAGATGTCTTTGATCCCTTATAAAAGCAATCCCATGTTAATTACCATACCACATGGCGTTTAGAGCGTATTTACGAATTCTCGATATGGGTTGTCACTAGAGACTCCAATTCGAGTATCGAGTACTCGATACTCGAGAATACTCGTCTATTTTTCAAATACTCGAGTAATACTCGTTCAAGTAATAATCGTCGAGGGTTTTTCAACTGCGGGAATTCTAAAAACAAACGTCTAATTCTATATTATTTCTGAAATAAATGTTGTATACATTAAAATGAATGAATTAATGAAATTAAATAAGCTTCTTTAATTATTTATTTTTTGTTAATACACTTAACTTCAAATTAATAATATATATTTTAGTACATCTGAAACTACTCGAGTATACTCGAGTACTCGAGTATTTAAAAAAATTACTACTCGATACTCGAGTAGTTCAGATGTCGAGTAATTGGAGTCTCTAGTTGTCACATACAGTTTATAATATTATGTAAATTTTGCACCCCGATTGGATATCTTGAGATGGAATTGCTTCTTTCTCGTGACTTCTCATGGTGGAGAATGAATAAAACAATTAAATGAAATAGACACCAGGACACGGCGCCTAAAAATGGAACGTTTGGTAGATCGCAAAGTTCCTAGGAGCCAAGGGCCACGGCGCAAGAATTTTAAAAAGCTAAGGTTTCAAAGGATTAAGGTAATGATAATATAAAATATAAATGATTTACCACAATATAGTAGCAGAAGAAATATTTTCCTGCTGGCGAGTTGGTCTAAAATGTAATTTTGTGTGCCTAAAATCTCCATTCTTGAATGATTATCACTTAACACAACACTAAATCATTCAAACGTTACTTGAATGATTGTGTTTGACCTAATGTCATTTATTTTTGTTTTAACCTCCTCGGACCCCGATTATCACCTACGATACTCGTAATTCTAGTAGGGTAAAACCTACTATTGTGGGCCAGCTACAATTATTGGCCACTTACATATATAATAGTTTTTTTTAAAAAACCAAAACAATTTTTATAATTTTTGTTTTATTAATATACATAGTTCCTTTATTATTCGTCTATCGTTTAAACATAAAATTGTCATTTTATGAATTTTCAAACAATTAAAAAACGCGTTTTTATCAGGGAGCCGGAGTATCACCGTGAAGCTAGTGAGATTTCTTGTAAATATCATAAAGATTGGACTTCAATCTAAAAGCATCTTAAACGTTTCGTTAATTAAATTAAATTCTAATTGAACAGAATTATTCATCTTTAGTGAAGTTATGAACTAATTATTTTTATGCATTGAAAATATTTTTGTCAAAAGTCATTATGATGGCGGCCAATAACTGATTCTAATATTACATACAATTTCTATTACTGGCCGGCCAAGCTAATGCTATAAATTCTTACAAAACTTACAAGAATCACCTTTCTATTTATTACATTTCTCCGATATTTCTAGGAAAATGTTTGCTTTCTGGCTAATAACTGCAGCTTATCAAATGATGTTGGAATCTAGTAAAGCACTTGATTTTACACTCTATAATGATTTGGGGTAATGTAATTATACATCTAGTTACTGTTTAATATC
Source organism: Himalopsyche kuldschensis (assembly GCA_028554975.1). Taxonomy (NCBI): domain Eukaryota; kingdom Metazoa; phylum Arthropoda; class Insecta; order Trichoptera; family Rhyacophilidae; genus Himalopsyche; species Himalopsyche kuldschensis. Next base: position 3,728,535 of record JAHFWI010000025.1, read on the forward strand.
TTTATAAAAAATATATTTTTGGGGTGGCCAATAATTGAATCTTTTGGTGGCCAACAATTGAAGAAAGTGGCCGATAATTGTAGGTTATACCATGTTTTTAATTTTTTTCATAGTAAAATTTAATATTTTTACATTGTTAAAAAAATGGATTATTATACACAAATAAACAATCTAGCTCACAGTATTTTTCATTTTGCCTATTCTATGATATGTGTCCACAAAAAATACTAAAGTTGAAAAAAACCATAAGTTGTCGACAGTTGTAAGTTTTACCCTAGGTTAACGACAATTTTTTTTTATCTAAACTTGAGATATCGCTAAAAACCGCCTAGACCGGTTAGATTCTACGTCACTTAAGTAGCTATATCTCTAACAATAATTAGAATTTAGGAAAAACCTTATAAGGACATATTTCTAAAGGATTGAACTTTAAAAATATGCAAAAAACAACTATTTCACAATATGAAAACGCTTTTTTTGAGTTAAGAAAGATTATCCCTATATAAAAAAATGCTTTCGTATAAACACCACGAGAAGTTCATATACTCTAAGTAAGAGGTGCAGTGACGGCTGGTGACGGGGTGTTGGGGGGTGCAATAGAAGATTCAACCATTTTTGCAAGAGTTCTTTGCTAATCATTGGATTTTAAAACACTTCTATAGCATGGACTTTCAATTCAGATGTTCGCAATACCAACTGTTTCTCTTCCGTAGTACGGAAAAATAGTTGAATCTTCCTTTTGCACCCCCCAGCACCCCGTCACCAGCCGTCACTGAAGGAGTGGATATGGTTTAAATACAGGATAGATAGCAAAATATTGATCCAACAGCGAGAGTGAATAATGGCTTTTTCGAAAAATAGTATTACCGTCCGAAACTTAATGTACGAAATAAGCAGTTTATAAGTTTTTTTTTCAAATATTTATCACTAGCATAAATTTGAATTTTTTGTAATTATCACATCGATTGACGATAAAGTGACTCCTTTCGGTGTGTTCGGTAGTAATTTCTATCCGTGTAGTGAATCAACATCCCGTAAACTTCAGCGCCAACGAAGACGCGCATACGAGTCCTCCGGACTTCAATGTCTTAAGATAATTTATGTATGGTACCAACAGTAATAAAAATAACAAAACATTTTTACTACTTATTGCCAGTGAAAAATATTTGTTATGTAAACATAAAGATGCGGCACAATCTTTAGTAGTACATACTTAGTAATTTGATGAAGATCAAGACCAGTTTCACTCATTGTGAGCATTATTGAGCAAACCCTGTCCTGATATTATACATTTAATGTGGAATAAATACTAGAAATGTTTATTACTTTTACTAGTGTTTTACATCAAAATTATCTTAATTCTTGAGATTCAAATCTTTAAAACAAAAAAAGAATGTCATAGGTCAAAAATAATCTTTCAAGAAACGTTAGAGTGATTTCAGTGTTGTGTTGAGTAACAACCATTACAAGAATGGAGATTTTACTCACAAAAAAAACGTTTTATACCAACTGGCTAACGAGGCGAATATTTCTTCTGCTTCTATATTGCGGTAAATCATTTATTTTATTTATAATATTTATCCTTATCTTCTGAATCTTAATCCATTAAAGTTTCATGCGCTGTGACCCTTGGCTCCTGGGAGCTTTTCAATCGTCAAAAAAAAATTAAATCGTTTTTAAAAAAAAATAAAAAGTCTGTTTTTAATATATTGTATTTACTTTTCTGTTTAAAAATAACATTTAACGCATGAAATCAAAACAATTATGTACAACTATGAATTTAATAAGTATGTAGATCCGAAAAGGTCAACATTTCGCTGACTATATTTTTGCACTCTTCCGTTGGTACGTAAGTAAATAAATTTGCTACGTCAAACGATACTCATTTACAAAAACTAGTTAATTGACAATATAGAATCCGCGTTTTATACAGTAAATAATTTAGGTAAAATTTTATTGTACAGTTAAGATCGCGTAGAATCATCGCCACAGAGTGGTATCTATTGATTCTCTTGTGGAAACTGCCAAGCTTGTTATGTTGGGCAGACAGGTAGAAACTTCAATACAGTGAAACCCCGATTCTACGATTTTAAGCAGGGCTGTGGAGTCGGATTCGTGGAGTCGGAGCTTTTTGGCCGGAGTCGGAGTCGTCGCGGCGATTTGGCCGGAGTCGTACTTGGAGTCGGAAATTTTGAAAAGTTTAAACTTTTTTTTTTCCATTTAATATGTCAAATTTGACTTTTGGCCGCATTCATATAGTTGATATTTAACTAAATACACATAAATAGGAAAATTAGGGAAAAAAAGTGACGATATTAACCTTTTTTCAGTCGGAGTCAGAGTCGTGGTTTTGGTAAATGCTGGAGTCGGAGTCGGAGTCGGACTTTTTTAGACCGACTCCACAGCCTTGATTTTAAGAGATCCATAAAAACTTCCACCAAGTTACCGCCGAGTCCATCGAAAATATACATTTATAATAAATCGAGATTTCTTTTCTTAGTGATTTCAGTGTTGGTAACTCAGAGTGCAGTAGAGTCACATTCTACGGACATTGCACATGCTTCAAGGAATTTGGGGTAAGAAATTTTTTCATTTAAACAAAATTCTTCATTTTACACATGCTAAAAAGATATTTTCATGACTTTAAAAGATGACTTTGAGTGTTTTACTCATTATTAAGTTATACAAAGACCCATTTACTTGCTTATCGTTAGAATTGAGTTTTATCTTTTGAACTACAGAATACGATCAATCTGAACTTCAAACACTCTCAAAACAGGACAGGAGCAGTTAGAACCTTTTCAAAGTAGGCCCGTCGAATCACAGTCCTAGGGGTTCAAGAACCTTATCTTTATATTTATCTATTTTACAAAACAAAAAATATTTTTACATGTAATGTCAAAGCTTAATTTACATTGCGGTAACGATCGCACACTAGTCGGAATCCTTAACATTATGAATGTTACAAACACTTTTGTAACTTGGGTTTACAACCCCTTACGTGGATTTTTCAGTATGGGACGCACTGATTTACAACAATCCGGATAACTGAGGTCGTACTGTACAGTGTACTGGATACCCTTCCTCTTCTTTTCGAGCTAAGAACCTCAATAAATTTTTGTAATAAATGTTTTTTAAGTCGATGTGCGATGCCACCAAATAACAACAGCACAATATACGCTATGCTGAGTGGCGTCGAGGTGAAGCCTGAGGATGAGGTCGCGGATAGCTCCGTCCTAATGTGTTTTTGTGTGAAGGGGACCACCACTACTGTGCCAAAACCCTACGGTCACATTATTTGTAAAAGAAATAAATGGAGCAACCCTATACCAATATGCGAAAGTGAGTAAACCCATAACTATACATGCTATGAAAACATTCAAAATTTTACTACATATTCTATATAAGGCGTAATAAACCTTTTTTGAAATCTTTCAAAAAACTTTAGAGTGATTTCAGCTGTTAAGTGACAATCATTACAAGAATGGAGATTTTAAGCAAAAAAAAAAGTTTTATACCAACTTGCTAACAGGCAAAAATTTCTTCTCCTTCTATATAAAATCATTTAAAAAATCATTTATATTATTTATTATAATTATCTTAACCTTCTGAATCCTTATCCTTTTAAGTTTCATGCGCATTGTCTCCTGGGTTTTTTTCAGTCGTCCCTATTTTTATTTTTTTAGTCTTTTTTTGATATATTGTATTTACTTTTCTGTTTAAAAATAACATGAGACGCATGAAATCAAAACATTTATGTACAACTATGAATTTAATAAGTATGTGAGGATGATAAAAATGTAAACGTCAGAAAAGTTAATTTAACCTTAAAAATATCCCTGGACTATTGGGTTTGGATTGATAATATATTCACTGGGCAATGGATCTAGATGCTGATTTTATTTTGGACCTGTTTGCAATGTCAAAAACACGAAAATTAGACTTAATTTTGATAATTTAAATTGAATCATATTTCGAGTATGTTTATATCAGTGGAGCTGTAGTCAACGTCGCTGGCTTCCGTTACGGACCACCCGAGTTCGAGTCTCCGTAGGAGTAGATTTTACGACTAGATCCGAAAAAGCTACAATTTTACTGACTATATTTTTGCACGCTTCCGTTGGTACGTTAGTAATTAAAATGAACTTCCACCAAGTTACCGCCGAGTCCATCGAAAATAAATATTTATAATAAATCGAGATTTGTTTTCTTAATGTTTTTAGTATTGGTAACTCAGGGTGCAGTAGAGTCACATTCTACGGACATTGCACATGCTTCAAGGAATTTGGGGTAAGAAATGTCTTCATTTAAACAAAATTCTTCATTTTACACATGCTAGAAAGATATTTTCATGACTTGGAAAAGATGACTTTGAGCGTTTTACTCATTATCAAGTTATACAATGACCCATTTAGTTGTTTATCGTTAGAATTGAGTTTTATCTTTTGAACTACAGAATACGATCAATCTAAACTTCAAACACTCTTAAAACAGGGCAAGAGCAGTTAGAACCTTTTTAAAGTAGGCCCGTCGAATCACAGTCCTTGGGGTTCAAGAACCTTATCTTTATATTTATCTATTTTACAAAACAAAAAAATATTTTTACATGTAATTTCAAAGCTTAATTTACATTGCGGTAACGATCGCACACCCATACTACCCACTATGCGGCTTCGGTCTTCCGACCAAATGTTTTTTATTATCGAGAAAACACGCTACAAAGAAGCCGACGGTCCTAGCAGGGACAAAACATATTATTAATATTTGTCTCAATCTAATAACTAAAATAACTCTTTTAGTAACATTATAAATTTCAATTGTTTCAATTTTGTACTTTTCCATGAGTTTTGTCGCTAACGACCCGGGTTTCGCCTTTCGGCATCTTGAGGCATTTCAAGTGCACGGATGTACTGAGTCAGTTCAAGTTAGGGCTTGCAATTTACCGTCAAAAACCAATAACCGGTAAACGGTAAATAATTTCACCCATTACTCGTCTACCGGTTATTTACCGGTAAATAAAACGAAATAGATAACAATAAATAAAATAACTATAGGTGGCTACTTTTACTAAAAACGATATCCTACAACGTAAAGAATTTAAAATACGTTTCATGAAAATAACAAAGTCATGAAATGCACGTACATATATGTTTGTCCTTTTTGTTTAACTGAGATATGGGAATGGGAAATCAGATAATCTTTTATTTGCCACATAAAGCTTGGTTAAGTTAAATTACGACTGTAATCTTTGGTCTACCTGTCTGTGAGAACTTTATAAGTTTAACTATTAGTTTATCCATTAACTTATTGATGTATGTACTGAGAAGACCTTTATTCCGGCTCCCTCGTAAATCGAGAAGGAGCCTCCTATCCAACACTCAGGAAGAGGGATTTTGAGGACGGAGTAGGAGAAACATGGCACTCTTATAAAGAAAAGACGATCTCAAAGCGTTATATGGTTGCGGTAAGCATCCATTATTTAATTGTTTATAGTTTACACAGACGTTATACAACACACAAATATTACGATAGCGAAGAAGATATCAGGAATTTGACTCGAATTTAATTCTTAGGGAGAGGATTAGGCGCGTGCATTCTCAATGCAGTCCAATCTCTCACTGCTGTATGAAAACAAACGGTTACTTTAGAAAGAAAAAACAATGGCCGTTTCAAAAATCGTTAACACATGCGCCCGCTGATAAGGGATGATTTATCGCCTTATGAACTTTTTATGAAGCACATGCATTGTCGGGCGTCAAGAGATAAGAGAAATTGAAATAACTCTACATTGCATCGCTATAGATTGCAATATAGATTATTATAAGAATGAATTTATTTCCTGGTATCGACTGACTCAATTGAATTGACTGAGGTGAACAATAGATCGTTCGAGAGAGTTCTGATGACCTACCACATAAGGCGGTGTCAGTACATATGTAATTCATACATTAGATGTATGCATGCATACTTTGTATACAAACACCTGCTAATATAAATTCTTAATTATAATAAAATAATATAACAATTTATTGGTTTATAGAGTTATTAAAAAGATATTTCTTTTTTTTGGTATAATTATTTTTCAGAATTAAAATATGCTTTCATGAAACAAATCATATCAATACCTTCGTCTTTTAGACTTGACCTAAATTTTGTACATATTTTTCCTGCAGATGAAAACGCTCGTTCAAATTCAATGCTTGTTGGTCGGCAAGTCATCAAATGTTTATATTTATCACGATTTTTTCCAATATGAGTTCCAAATATGACATTTCTCTCTGAATAATATTGTTAATATCTTTTTTCGGTTTATTCACTTTATTTTTGTCATTTATTTTTATACTTTTGTTATTTATTGCTAATTTAAGCTTTTCCTCCAGCGATAATATTTTCACAATTTCTATCTCATCTTCTTCTCTGTCGTTTTGTTCAGAAATTTTATAATTTTCATCCCTTGAAAATTCATGCTTATGTAGTTATATCTATGATTTTCGCCATTAATGTAGTTTTATTTGTTATATTAAATATTCCATATGTATCATAAATCATTAATTGTATCAGGATCACTAAGATAATTAATCACATCGGAATATATCGTTCTTCTTTCCTGTATTCGAATTATTAGCTGTTCTTTAAGTTCCATGGCTAAAAAAGAATTAAATTTAGACATTTCATCAAGCATAAGTTTCAATATAAAATTTATAATAACTTTGATTATTCCACGTATTGTGCTACTAAGTGTGGCACGTGTTTCGCCTCTTTTAGAGGCATCTTCAGACTTACTATCGCAAAGTTTGCTCAAGTTCACTTAGGCGAAACACGTGTCATAGTTAGTAGCACAATACGTGGAATAATCAAAGTTATTATAAATTTTATATTAAAATGAACTTCCACAAAGTTACCGCCGAAACCATCGAAAGTATCATAAGTTTCGGCTGTATGTAGATTTATGTCTTTACGTAATGCAAGCCCTAGTTCAAGTAAATCCGTGCACTTGAAATTCCGAAAGGCGAAACCCGGGTCGTTAGCGACAAAACTCATGGAAAAGTACAAAATTCAAATTTGATATTAAAATTCCATCAAGCACCCTCAGTCGGAATCCTTAACATTATGAATGTTACCAACAACCCTAACATGGATTTTTCAGTTTGCGAAGCACTGATTTACAGCAATCTGGATAACCGAGTTCGTATTGTACGGAATTGCTTTCCTCTTCTTTTCGAGCTGAGAAACTCAATAAATTTTTGTAATAAATATTTTTAAGACGATGTGTGATGCCACCAAATAACCACAACACAATATACGCATTACTTGGCGGCGCCGAGGCGAAGCCTGGGGAAGAGGTCGCGGATAGCTCCGTCCTATTGTGTTTTTGTGTGAAGGGGACCACCACTACTGTGCCAAAACCCTTAAGTCACATTATTTGTATAGGAAATAAATGGAGCAACCATATACCAACATGCGAAAGTGAGTAAACCCAAAACTATACATGCTATGAAAACATTCAAAATTACTACATACATATAATAAACTAATACTATTCCAATACTACGTATAATAAACCTTTTTTGAACTTGTTGTAATTTGTTTGAGGAAAAACTCGTAAGCAAAGCAGTGTCAAATCAAATCCTAAAACAATAGTATAATGATTTTTGATGTTAAATTTCAAATACCTAAGTTGTTAATTCGAATGGTGTTATAAATAGGTTAATTTAAACTATAGGCGACTAAAACAATGTCCAGTTTTCACAGTAAAAATGCAAAAATGGAGGTTGGAATGGACGAAGGTGCACAAAAATTGGACTTGGGACAATTGGAGACGAGTCATATACTCTGATAATTCCAAGTGTAATTTATGAGAACATCGCGCTATGCATCCAGGGCCTCAAGGTCGGTGAGAAGTTGGATATTTTTTTAGTCGCCGGGCGGGAAATTCATGTGCCACGCTTCTATTACGGACATTTCGCATCGAACCTGTGAAATCAACGGTCGACTAAAGCTCATTATGGAAAACTGTAACAGCTTTGAAGGGTTTTTGTAAAATCATACTCCTTACATGTGGGTCATCCCGGTCGGTTATTCGGGTCGGGAGCGGCCCTGTGAGTCCAAACAAACCCCTCCAGAGCACCAGTTGCACGAAATATTTTTAAAAAATCCAAAAAATAATTTCTACACAGTCTACTCTAAGCGAATTGTTGAGAGGATTGGGATTCTGTCCCGTGTATCTATTACTATATATTACCCAAATGTGCACCGAGACTCACTATTTTTTATTTTACTCGGTATATTATCAACAAAACGACGGATTACCAATGGGTAGTCCGCTCAGCCCTTTATTAGCCGAAATTTTTATGGATAGTTTAGAACACAAATTTTTTGAATTAGATAACAAAAATATCGTGTATTACTACCGCTATGTAGACGTCATTTTGATTTGTTGGCAAGGCACGGATAGGCAGTTAGATATTTTTCTTCATAAGGCTAACTCTATACACAAGAAAATTAAATTTACACTAGAGATAGAGGTAGACAACTACATCAATTTTCTGGACTTAACCATCACTAGAGTAGAGAATAGACATACATTTAAATTTTTAAGAAAACGAACCTTCTGAGACACTACGATTCACGCCAAGTCACTCCATTCTTGGAACCATAAGCTCTCAGCATAAAATTCTATAATACACAGATTGCTAGCTGTACCTATGAGTCAGATAGATTATATTAACGAACTACACACTATAGAACAAATAGCGCTTAGTAATGGCTACGAGAAAACGGTGATAACCAACTTATTATATAAAAAACGATTAAAACTAGCTACATATAAAACTTATTTACCCTAACTTAATACAAGAAAACCGCTTCTTTAAATCAATTAACTACCTAGGGAGTTTTAGTGAAAAAAATCACCACAAGATTAAAGATTCAGTAAATGTGGCATTTAAAGTTAATAATAATTTAGGCACACACCTTAAAAATAGTAAAGATAGGATTAATAAACTTGATAAGAGCGGTATATATAAAATGTCTTACGGTACATGTGATTTAGTATATGTCGGGCAGACCGGAAGAAATATTTCGATTCGGGTAAAGGAACATATTAGATCCTTTAATAATAAAAAAAACTGATTCACAATATGCAAAACACCTCATAGAGAAATCACATGACCCAAATTCGGTCCCGATTTGTTTACATTCTTGTAATAAAGGTCTTAAGCTAGATGAATTGGAACAGCTATAAATTAATAGGTATAATCAATCCAATGACATCCTTAATAACAGATTACAATCAATACATCACCGTTTCTAAAGCAGTGAACAATAAAACAATTTAAAAATGGATTCACTCGAGACATTGCGGATTTTGAATTGGTTCACACGATAAAAATAACCCAAAAATATCCAAATTAACGTTCACTTTAGGATTACACCAGATCAATAACTTATTTAAAAAATTTCCATGTGGAGTTGGGATGGTTGAGCAGAGAGGGGATGTATGGTGTACCCTGTCTAGCCTAGGTATATAAGCTATCTCTAATACACGTTTAAAACATAGTTCTGACGAAGGCGTAAGCCGAAATAGCTATCACAAATATATAAAATAATTTATGTAGAACTAAAATACATTGTTATTTTTCTTAACGTATTATAGTGGAGTTCTACCCAGAAAATGCCCACTCAATCAATAAACCATCATAATCGTTGGTGATTTATTTATAGGAATGTGTTACGCGCCTGAATCATTGACTGTGGAATTCACGTGTTATGTTGTAAAAGATGGCGTCAGAAAGATAGAGAACTGCAATCAAAGATTACCATCCGGAACTGTAACGACTCCAAAGTGCCGGAAAGGACATAAAAGTGATTTGCCACTTGGAAACCTAACCTGCATTAGTGGCCATTGGGACCATAGAATGCCTAACTGTTCACCAAGTTAGTCTTTATTTATTCTTAATGTCATCATAAATACAGTAAGACTTATATTACGACTTTTGGTTTTTAGTTGAGATAACTATTTTATTTTAGCAAACATTGATTTCTAAGAAAAGTTCAGTCAGTGCACTTTTTATTAAAATAATCAATCCCAAAGTTTCATATTTAATGTCACTGATGACAATACATAGTGCCAGCCCAAGTCACGTAAAAGCTCAGTACTGTTGAAGCTTTGAAATCTCGCTTGCCTTTCAGAATATGGTTATTAGTTTTATTTACTATCGGAAGAAAAAAAAATGGAAATCGGTAAAGATTTTGAGGAAATATTCGCAAATGAATGAAATTGTGAAGGTGCGTGAATTTCTTTTGTCGTGACTGTATGTATGTATTTATAAAACAATTTATATATTAAATCCAGATTTTTTTTCTTAGTGATTTCAGTGTCGGTAAATCAGAGTGCAGAAGGGTCACATTCTACGCAGATTGAACATACTTCAGAAAGTTTTCAAGGTTACAACTTTCCCATAATTTTCTTTATTAGTCGAAAAATTCATCTACATATATAAATATATAAAAATGAATGTTTGTCTGTCTGTATTTCCGCTATGGACTACTAAACCGCTCGACCGAAAGATGCGAAACTTTACAAATTTATTGAGTGCACCCCCGCGATGGTTTCTGGCCTACCAACCCCTCCCCCCAACCACCCTCCAACCTCCAACCCCATTTTTATTTTAAACTTCACGAACTTTTCGAGTTCATTCCTTCGAAGGTTTTTGGCATACCCCCCCCCCCCATATGCCCCTCAAACATCACCCGGCCAAACAACCCCCTCCCCCCCAAAAATTCATATCGAATTTTTACAAATTTCTCGAGTATTGAATACATGCAAATTGAATTGAATATTTGTGTAATGTCTTTCCTTCAAATTTATTTTAGTTGCTGGTGTAGAAACGCGCGCAGGGTACAGCTAGTCTTATATTTATATAAAAAGCATTGTTGACCTTGAAAGTAAAAGATATTTTTTGGAACCAAACAAGTTTGTAAAATAAATTAGCTGAGACCAGGTCTGGCTAACAGATTTTAGTGCCTGTGTGCGAGGCGCCTCCCAAAATCGAAAATAATCATCAGAAAAAAGTCAATAAGTACATTTAGCCAAAATATTGGTTGTGAATGTTGTAATGCTACCCGTCGATATATTCAACGCTATACCATCATAATCGTTGGTGATTTATTTATAGGAATGTGTTACGCGCCTGAATCATTGACTGTGGAATTCACGTGTTATGTTGTAAAAGATGGCGTCAGAAAGATAGAGAACTGCAATCAAAGATTACCATCCGGAACTGTAGCAACTCCAAAGTGCCGGAGACGACATAAAAGTGATTTGCCACTTGGAAACCTAACCTGCATTAGTGGCCATTGGGACCATAGAATGCCTACCTGTTCACCAAGTTAGTCTTTATTTATTCTTAATGTCATCATAAATACAGTAAGACTTATATTACGACTTTTGGTTTTTAGTTGAGATAACTATTTTATTTTAGCAAACATTGATTTCCAAGAAAAGTTCAGTCAGTGCACTTTTTATTAAAATAATCAATCCCAAAGTTTCATATTTAATGTCACTGATGACAATACATAGTGCCAGACCAAGTCACGTAAAAGCTCAGTACTGTTGAAGCTTTAAAATCTCGTTTGCCTTTCAGAATATGGCTATTAGTTTTCTTTACTATCGGAAGAAAAAAAAATGGGAATCGGTAAAGATTTCGAGGAAATATTCGCAAATGAAAGAAATTGTGAAGGTGCGTGAATTTCTTTTGTCGTGACTGTATGTATGTATGTATATATTATATATCCTCTCATTGAAACAATTTATATATTAAATCCAGATTTGTTTTCTTAGTGATTTCAGTGTCGGTAAATCAGGCTGCAGAACGGATACATTCTATGCAGATGCAACTAAATTCAAGAAGTTTTCAAGGTTACAACTTTCCCATAATAATTTTCTTAATTTGTAGAAAAAATTATATGTTAATCAAAATCAAATGTTTCCAGCAGTAATTAAAGGGTAAAATATGAATAATTAACTGCCAATGGCGATGCGTCATATTTTGTCATTTGAGATAAAAAGCATTATTGACCTTGAAAGTAAAAGATATTTTTTGGAACCAAACAAGTTGGTAAAATAAATTAGCTGAAACCAGGGTTGGCTAACAGATTTTGGTGCTTGTGTGCGAGGCGCCTCCCAAAATCGAAAACAATCATCAGAAAAATGTCAATAAGTATATTTAGCCAAAATATTGGCTGTGAATGTTGTAATGCTACCCGTCGATATATTCAACGCTATACCATCATAATCGTTGGTGATTTATTTATAGGAATGTGTGACGCCCTTGAATCATTGACTGTGGAATTCACGTGTTATGTTGTAAAAGATGGCGTCAGAAAGAAAGAGAACTGCAATCAAAGATTACCATCCGGAGCTGTAGCGTCTCCAAAGTGCCGGAGTCGACATACAAGTGTTTGGCCACTTAGAAAAATGACCTGCAATAGAGGCGATTGGAACCATTTTATGCCTACCTGTTCACCGAGTTAGTCTTTATTCATTATAAATGTCATAATAAATACAGTAAGACTTAAATTACGACCTTTGGTTTTTAGTTGAGATAACTATTTCATTTTAGCAAACATTGATTTCTAAGAAAAGTTAGTAGAACTCTGGAATTAATTTTTGATGAGAAAACAATGCACTTTGCCTCATCAAATCACTTTTTATTAAATGAATATATACCAAATTTTCATATTTAATGTCACTGATGACAATAAAAATATGACATTATCAAAAAAAGAATCACAAATAAAATTTAAAAGAAACTAAAGACAAATGTATTATATTTTGACGTTTCTTAGATGCGAATTTGTTTGTAAATCAATCTCAATTAATAAATTAAGGCGTGTATTTAATGGGTCTGTAACTAATTCAAGTTTTAGTCAGTGAAAAATCAAAATTGTCAGTTAATGTTATAAACGGTCAGTTGTCATTGTATCAGTGTCAATGTGGTCAGTTATTAAATAAAACGGACAGTAATGTATTTTAATGGTTAGTTATTTATTAAAAACGGTTAGTATTTAATTTAAATGGTCAGTTATTTTTAAAAACATGATAAGTTTTAGTTAGACAGCTTATGAATTTTATGAAATATGGTCGTAAGAGGCAAATTTATTATATAGTCTATGAAAAATAAGCGCATGAAATGAAATAATTTCTTAAGTTCAGGTATTTGAAAGCAGATAATATTATTTTAATAAGGTAATGCTTACGATATTATTTGAAATGTTTTGTTTTTAATTGTTAGAATGATTTTAATAGAGGATCCCAAAGAATACTTTGTGACATTTAGTATGAAATCGAGATTTTTTAATTTAGAGGAGCAAAATATCAACTAATAATATTTCCAGATGGAGGCAGTCACATAATTTAATTATTTGCTTAAAATAAAAAGAATAATTTTATTTTTTTTTAAATATATTTATCACTTTACTATGCGTTTAAAAATTCAGAAAAAAATTCAGTACTCATAAAATTATCAGTAATATTCTTTTCAGATTTAATCATATTGATTTCACATTTTATAATAATCCACAAGAGATCAAAGACAAAACAAAAAATTATAAGCCAGAATGTATAAATTTTTGTTTTTTCAACATATTGACAGCTTACATTCCCTCTGTCTTCATCTCTATCTCTATATATTTTTTTTGTCGTCGAACTCCTTGGAAACAGTAACACAGATGTTGCTTAAAATTTTTATTGAACAGTAAAGATCGCGTAGATTCATCATCACAGAGTGGTATCTATCGACTCTCTTGTGGAGACTATCCAGCTTCTTATGTTGGACAGACAGGTAGAACCTTTAATATTAGAATTAAAGAACATATAAGATGTCTAAAGAGTAATAATTTTTCTGAGTTTGCCAATCATTTAATAGAAAATGACCATAATTTTAATCAGACTAGTAATGTAGAAATACTCCACCGAGTAAATAAAAAGGTTTAAAGATGAATAGTCTAGAATTTTTTGAAATAAATAAAACTCTTAATAAAAAAGATATATTATTAAATAATATTCTTAACAGGACAGGATGCTCGCCTTTATTAACATTATTCCCAATTAATAGAGTAATCACCCAACCTAACTGATTGATTGCAGCTCATTAGTTTATAGTTTATTAGTTTGTAATGTTTAACGTCATTAGAAATATATTTGTTTCCTTTGTTTCGATTCTATAACCCTCTCTTGCGTCCCTTAAAAAGGAAAAATCCCAATCTAATTGATTGATTGATTGCACCTTATTAGTATCATTATGTTATTGCATTGTTTTGATTCTATCACCCCCTTCCTTGTTTCCTTTAGAAAGAAAAAAACCCGTAATCCATTTTGTAATTTCATAATTTAAAATGTTAAAATGTTAGAATTTATCTTGCTTCATTACTCAAGCAAACTTTGCGATAGTAAGTCTGAAGATGCCTCTGAAAGAGGCGAAACACGTGTCACAGTTAGTTACACAATACGTGGAATAATCAAAGTTATTTTAAATTTTATATTAAAATGAACTTCCACAAAGTTACCGCCGAAACCATCGAAAATATTAACACTATATATTTTTAATGTTATATGTTTTAATATAACTTATATCCCTCGTTTAAAGATATCTACTGAACCTTTTACAGAAAATTATTGACCATTTTACAATAAAAAACTGACCAAAATTAATTATTAACTGTCCATTTATAATTTTTAACTGACAATTTATTATTTTTAAATGACCATTTATTATTTTAACTGACCATTTATAATTTTCACTGACCATTTTAAGTATTTATTACTGACTGTTTTACGCATTTATTACTTACCATTTATCCAGAATATTTATAACTTACCATTTATACTAGAATGCGGTATAGCAACTCCGATTGGCGAAGTCAACATATTAAATGGAACAGATGCTAGAAAAGGGGAGTTCCCATGGCATGCCGCATTATATAGACATTGCGATCAGGATAATCCATGCACAACTCCTACATATCGGTGCGGAGGAAGCATTCTCAGTCGAAATATTATCATCACCGGTGAGTAGATCTTGAAACAATGAATTACAGAATGATTATACAATATAGTTTTTGAATCTCATTTATGAGGATAATTTTTAATTAATATTAACAACAATAAGGATGTTTTTATTATCACAAATACATACGAGCTTGTCATCAAAATAAATTTTAATTTTAATTTTTTTTTAAAATATTTGGCATTACAGCTTACGTCAATGCGACAAATATTCTGAGTTGTGAAAGTCATACGAGATTAACTCGATGGTAAATAATGTATCAGTTGTGCACAAAATCAACGATAAATAACATACACCCAGTCCAAGATCTCTTTTTTTTTAAATTGAAAAAATCTGACCTTGCCGGGGATTGAGCGTGGGCCCCCCGATCGCTAGGACAAAGCTCATGCCACTAGACCACAGGGACCGAAAAAAGCCACTTCAAGAAAAATGTAATACATTCAGTGATTTTACACTGCCATGAATTTGATATTAGTTGCCAGTAATTGGTTGGAAAAACCTGATACCGTACATTTGTTAATTATGCTGAAGGGCTGATTTCACTGTCGAGATTTTTTGCTTTTTTATGTTCATTAATTGTGCACTTGAAATGAACTCTAACATGTTACCAGCTTGAAGAATTTCTCATTTTTTACCCTGTACACTACGACTTTTTCAAAAATTAAAAAAGGACAACCTTAAAACTACTTACGTTATTTAAGGGCTTAGATCAGCCATACTCAAACTTTTTTTCCTCTGGGCCAGATTCCGATTTTTGCTTTTCTACGTGGGCCGCAACATTTTTTTTTTTTTTTATTATTATTTATGTATTATGTATGTCACTTTTAAGGTGTTCACTGTCAATACTTGGTGGAAAGGCATTATAATAAAAATAATAGCACATTTTTAGTACTTTTTCCACATGAGATTTATTTCATCAGGACCGGTTTCGCACATGGCGAGCATTATCAACTGATAAGGAATACAATAAAACAGTGGTATTTATGCAAAAGTTAAGTATGAAACAATTGCAAAAAACTAAGCAAATAAATTAAAAGAAAATAGACTAAAAATAAAATGTTCAAGACCTCTTAGCAATGCAAAACTAACACATCAAAAATCAATTAAGTATGAATTAACATTAATAAAGTAAAACCCCAAAATTAAGTGCATTTAATAAATATTAATAAATCTACATATCTGTCAACCATAATTAGATGGAAACTCGGTAATGAGTTCAAATGAGTCATTTCCTGTAACAGAATAAAAGCCATATCAATTTTACAAATTAAAATCAAACAAAGGAAAATAAAAAATTATCTATGATGTGGTCAGAAATATACTTTGTAATAACCCAATGCGTCGTACGCAGGTAAAATCATAAAGCTGCAGTTTTTTTATTTCCGATAATATTTGATTTTTATTGCTAAATTTATCAAATAATATCTTGGACGCGTTGATAAAACATTCCTTCACAACCTCAACGTCTGAAAATGGTCACCATCTTGTGATATCGCCACTGACATAAAACTTTGCTGTTGTTGTAAGGAATTCTTAAAGAAAGCTAACTTTTCGAATCTTAAAGGCCCACGAGGAAAAGCGTCATCAAATGATTTGTGTTTCGTGGCATAATGAAAAATATTATATTTTTTCTAATATAACTTTATCACGACAAATTAAACAAGTTACTGAGTTCTGTTTATTCGGCACAACAAAATATTCTTCTTCCCATTTGTGTTGAAAAATTGTCTTTTCTTCGATTAATTTTCGTTTGTATTTTGAAGAGTTTACTACTGCCATTGTGGGTAATTATATTATAGTTCTTTTTATTCGTTAAAAACAGTGACAAGTTCACTTGAAATTAATAGTTTGGAACAAAATAGCGTCACCGCTCATACCCACTTGCTAACCGACCGATTGCAACACAATATTGAAAGCATGTTGAAAACAACACCGAAAAAATATTTGGTGACTATAATTATTTTGGGCCGCACATTAGAGCTATCTGGGCCTTATGCGGCCTGCGGGCCGCGGTATGAGTATCGCTGGCTTAGATGTCTTTGATCCCTTATGAAAGCAATCCCATGTTTATTACCGTACCACATGGCTTCTAGAGTGTATTTACGAATCCTTGATAAAGGTTGTCACACACAATTCATAATAGTATGTCAATCTTGCACTCCGATTGCCAACATAAAACGAATGTTTGTTGAATTTTTCTAATGATTTTATGAATAATTTGTATTTTTTCAATTGGTTTGAAACATATATACATGCAAAATAATATTTGCGTTAATATTGAGAATATTTTATCAAAAGTTTGACAGCCCTGAAAACCTTTATACACTTTTTGTTGAATATCTTTTAAGGAAACCATTAAAACGAAAAGTTTATATTCATTTTGTGAGCCTTAAGAGATGTCAGATACATATGCGATGTGATAATTTGAGAAATATTATTTATTGACGCCTTAAACCAACCATACTCAACCTGCGGCCCGTCTAGCTTTTTTGTGCGGACCTAAACACATTTATTATCAGGGATATCAATAAAAATCAAATAATATCTCAGATCAAAAGTATGCAGCTCTCTGATTCTATCTTTGCTAGACGCATTGAAGATATTGTAAAAGACATATTTAATCAAATTTTAATTTTTTGAATTTTGTACTTTTCCATGAGTTTTGTCGCTAACGACCCGGGTTTCGCCTTTCGGCATCTGTAGGCATTCCAAGTGCACGGATGTACTTGAACTGACGCGTAGTAAACAGTTTGTATCGTTTATTTACAAAAATATAAGTACATCACTAAGTTAAAAGGCTATTAAAATGTAAATTAGCGAAATTTGAATGAATACAAGTTTTAATGATTTAAGTGGGTTTGTTATAATTACGGGGATTTTTGAAAATATTATGGACCAGATAATAACATAAGAATATTAAAAATAAATCTAGTGTTTTATCCGACCTATTATCAGTGTGTTGATTGATTTTAAGCCTTTGAATTAATATTTAATGATAGAAAGTGAATTGATATTTAATGATAGCAAGTGCTTGAATTATTAAGATGATAACATAAGAATATTTCAAATAAATCTAGGGTCCTATCCGAACTCTCGTTAGTGAGTTGATTGATTTCAAGCCTTTATTATTATATTACATTAATGATAGTAAGTGAATTGATATTTAATAATAGCAAGTGCTTGAATTGTAAATAAATGACAATAAATTAAAAATAACAATTATTTAAAAGGGTACAACAATGGTGAACTAGGCAAATAAAGTTGCTCGTTCAAAATTGGCAGACCGTTGAGCTGATCTCGATTAATCTCTAAGATTTATTGATAAAATAGTTTAAACTCACCCCTGTTCGTATGTAATAAACTATTTTATCAAGAATAGATATTTGCTTTTGAAGAGAAATTAAACATCTACCACGAAGAAATAGAGAACCAAGTATTGCATAACTTTCCAACTGTAATAAAAGCTAAACGAGACGGTATACATCATGGATGGCCAACCTTTTCAGCAGCCGGGCCAATTTTTAGAAATGAGATTTAATACCGGGCCACACAACAAAATATTTTTTTTTATTCATAGCAAACAGGAAATATATAGTTTTTTTAGAAGATATTACAAAAATTAGAATCAAACATTTTTATTATATAGAGTTACGCAATACAACAAATAATCAAAATATAATAAATTTTAGTGAGTCGTCTGATTTTGTTTGTCAGAACTAAGTTCATCAATGTTCATAACGATTGATGTTGGTGCTACACGCAAACAGTTTTCCAAATGCTCATCAGTGATTCGTGTTCTCATTTGAGATTTAATATGCTTCATTCGTCTAAAAGCTGTCCACACGTGTAAGTGTTTCCAAAAAGCGAAATTATCGATAGAGCATGTTTGTAAAAAGCAGGATATTTTTTCATGTCCAAATATGTTTTGTAAAACTCTTCCAAACCAACCTGATTGAATATCTCCTTTAACTATGCATCACAACACATTTCACCATGTTCCATTTGTAAAATTCCTGGCTATAAATTCACGTCTACGGAGAATGGCGTTGCAAATGCAGCAAAACTCACACGATGCTTCTTAAAATCTTAAAATCGGTTCCAAAATCTAGGTTTAAGTCGTATATCATCAAAGCGTATTTAGCTGCCGCTATTTGTATGACGTCTTGCTGCAATAACGATGTAGGAAAGTGAGTGAATATTTTTGTCCATAACTGTTGTTCCCAAAGCCCAAGTTTCATTTGGAATGCGGAAATAAGATCATACGTGCAATTGATTAGTTGATCTTTGCCTTGTAGACGAGTACTAACAACATTTAGGTGGCTAACTATATCGACCAGAAATTCAAAGACGCTAACCCACCACTTGTCTTCAAATTCTGGGATACTACTCGACTTGCTTGCGAAGAATGATTGCATTTCTTGCTTCAAATCAAACACTATTTTCAACATTTTGGCACCCCTCGGCCATCTTACTTCTGCATAAAATGTAACGTCATTATACTGTGAATCCAAAGATTTTAGAAACTCTTGGAACTGACGGTAATTCAACCCCTTAGAATTAATAAAGTTCACTGTTTTGATGATCACCTTCATGTCATGATCAATTTTAAGAGACTTGGAACATAATTCTCCGGATGAAAAATGCAATTAATATTTAGCATCGAAGTATTACCAACTTTGCAGACCTCATTTTCAATCAATATTATTAAACATTCGTATTTCTCAGCCATTGCCGGAGCACCATCTGTTGTTAAAACCGATAGGTCATTGAGTTATAACGAAAAGCGATGTAATGTCGATGTCAAAGCTCCTAACAAATCTCGTGAACAAGTTGTGTCCTTAAGTGGATACAGTGCCGCTAATTCTTCTATTTTGTTCAGATAACCATCAACACCCCTGATAAAAATCGCCACTTGTGTAGGTCTGTGCATTGTACGAAATCCAATGCTAGAGCATAAAATATAAACTTGGATATTCGATTTCTCCAATTATCTTTAATATCGTTTCTAATGTCGTCGACACGCCTAGTCATAGTTTGACCGTACAGGCTTATTTTTAGAAATTTACTTTTTTATAAAATTGGTTTTATGTACACTAAAAGAAAAATATGTGTGCATATGCTCCGCGGGCAACATTTACGGGTCGTCTTAGCTGGGCGAGGCGATCCGGCGCAGCTTTGAAAGCGGCAGAGTTTTAAAATATCAAACGGTCCTCGCCCATGAAAGTGTCATATGTGGGCGAAGCGATCCGGTCAGGACGGCATATGTCGCAAGTCGCCTCAAGTGCCTGACTCATTGCGCGCGCGAATCGCTTGAAAATATCAAACGGTCCAAGCTCACCAGAGCGTTAATTGCGTCCGGCCGAGCGATGGCACATAAGACCTTTGATCAACTACGTTTTAAATTGAATGGATTCGCCTAAATTCGCTTGCCTGTTCGCGTCGCTTACCTAAGACACGGGGTTAGACTCTCGCGGGCCCCGCGTTGGCCACCCTTGGTATACATGCTTCTGAAGAAAACTATACGATATTTTTAAATTATTTAGCTGCCTTAGCTAAGGAATTTAAGAGCAGATTTCAGGATTTACATTGTGTCAAGAATTTTTTGTTACTAATAGAAAATCCCTGACACCTAGAAACAGTCACTATTACAAATTTAGCTGCATTGGGATATGATTATGCAGAGTTGTTTTGACGACTTTATCAAATTTAAGAACAATACTAATCTGAGAGAGGAAAAGAAGTACATCCATTTTTGGAAATTAGTTCCTGAAAACTACAAGACTGTAAAAAATTGTGCTTTCCTGCTCCACAAATTACTTGCATCAACATATCTTTGACAATCATCATATTCCAAAATGAAATATGCAAAAAAAGTATATGTACAGGAATCGACTTACTGATTCTCACCTTGATGACCTAAACCCGTAAATTTATCTCAAATTGTTGAAATTTTATCTTAATATCAAAAATCACACTAATTTAGAAATAAACGCTTGGATACATGCTACTTTTGAGTTTAACTTTTTTCACTATTGTAATTTTTAAGTAACCGTATGCTGCTTATGATAAGTGATAAGTCCTATTATTATTATTCTGTTTTTTTTTATAATTTTTAAAATCTCAAATTGTTTTTCAAAAAAATGGGGGGTTGGGGGTTTAATTTTTTCCGTCATACCAGCATAGTATTGCGGCCCGCGTAGCTTTACAAATATATGAATGTGGGCCCGAAGACAAAAAGGTTGAGTATCGTAACTCTTAAACATATTTGCCCACCGGTGAGCCCCTAGCTGTCAGAGCTTTTTCTTATGCGACACACCGGTGTGTCGTTAGCTTTAGAACGGTTAATGTTATTTCATAGATGTTATACGAATATTGTGATGACTCAAATTTATAAAAATATCAAGATACACGGTTTTGCCATCTGAATACCCGATTAAAAATCTATTCTTTCAACGTCTATGGTGATTGTAAATATTTTTTGCCAGTTGCTTATTTCAAAATTAATATTTTTTTTTTTTGTTAATAAAGTAACTCATAAATGATAATTCTGTTTCAGCTGCACATTGTATTTATGATCCTCAGGAAAAGAGATCTTTCGATCCCGGCTTGTATTCTATTGCAGTTAAAAAATTGTTCTCTGTAGCTTGTTGCAAGTTAGCAACAAGCTACAGAGAAGTATATTCAAAAATCAGTGGTAAATCAATAAGCTATGTATATATTATTAAGTTAACGAATAGCAAAACTGTGATAGGTGTGGGAGCAGTGAATCTGGTGACGGGGTGCTGGGGGGTGCAAAAGGAAGATTCAACTATTTTTCCGTACTACGGAAGAGAAACAATTGGTATTGCGAACATCTGAATTGAAAGTCCATGCTATAAAAGTGTTTTAAAATCCAATGAATAGGAAATAACTCTTGCAAAAATGGTTGAATCTTCCTTTGCACCCCCAACACCTCGTCACCAGCCGTCACTGTGTGGGAGGGCAAGAAAAGCCTCTTTGCAATGTAAAGTTGTGAACTTTATTATTGCAAACAAATCTTTTCTTTAATAATAAAAATAATAATCAATGCTCGCCATGAGCGAAGCCGGTTCCAAGTGAAATGTGTAATTATGTAGATATAAAAATGTGATCATTTTTATTATAATGCCTTAGAGCAGTGGTCGGCAAACTTATTCGCCAAAGAGCCAAATGTGAAAATTGCAACGATTAAAAAAAAAATTGGGAGCCAAATATCTCTATTAATTTAATACACGTCTATTATAATTTTAGACCTTTATTAGTTATGGGTACACTGAAAAAAACTCGATTTTGACCTAATAAATATTTTATTTATTTATATAATATATTTATAAAGAAATAATATGAAAGAAAGGTATCCTTAAATTTAAATTATACATAATCATTTCTGATAATTATAATAACCAATTCCATAACTTTACAAATTTCTTCTGGAAATGTCTGCACACAAAGCACTTCTTGATTAATGATGCAATGAAAGTATCTTGTGATTATTTTTTTCTTTCAAAATAGCAATAAAATCTTTTCTTACGCCAGTCATACTTTTGTCCCAGTTTTTTGCACACTTTTATCGAGAGGAATATGATGTTTATTCATACACTCAATTACAGCATTTGCGATATCCTCTTCACGTGTCTGACCTTTAAGTGGCAATAATCCTAACAGATCTTCTGTTGGACCTGTATGAGAAATGAATCTTAAAAAATGGTTGTCTGTAAAGTCGGTTTACGGACGATAGTTTAACGTGACAACGTAATAAAAAAACATTGATGAAATGATGGCATACTTTTATGAATAAAATGGAATCATTTTTATTGAATTATCATTATTTTGTATGGATACGAAGAAGGAGTGAAATGAAATCTACATTTTTTTATTGTTGTAATATAAACAATGAAAACCACATTAACATTTCACTTCACTTTATAAACAGTTGTAAACAGATCACGTGTAGGTACTGTAGGTGTATAAGTTGTGTGCTGCCGCTGTCTCTTTTTTACTCAGACGCATCGACCAATCGAGTGGAAGAGAGATAGATGCGGCACAATCCGAACGGTAGGCCGATCGTGCTTCTCTATCGCTTATCTGCGCTCTCGCTCGCACGCTTGCCTTCGGCGTAACGCGACAAACGGGACAATGAGTCATGTTTTTTCGTGCGTGCAGCGGGCGTTCATCGATTTATAAGACGTTGTCACGTCAAAAAACGAAAACTTGCGCTGTACCCAACTGTCGATACCCTCCCCTCGGCAGGACTTGCGCGTCCTAAGTGGATATTCGTTTTTTTTATTATTTATGTCTGAGCCGCACTTAAGGGGCCAAAGAGCCGCACTTTGCCGACCACTGCCTTAGAGGTCTGCACGGGCCGAAATTTTTAAATTTCCTCAAAAACGACCGATTTTTTTTCAGCAATTCTAATAATAATGGCTTCGAAAAGATGACTGTAATACGAGCGCGTGTTAATTATAATATTAAATTTAGATTTACGATAATGGTCTGCTCATTCGGAAATAGCCCCATTTATGTTATATTTTTTGTGTGCCTGGGTCCGAGCCCGGCTCGGGCCCGAATCCAAACCCTCGTTACCCGGCCCGACCCAGCCCGCGGGCCAAACCCGTACCCGTGCAGACCTCTAGCGTACCTTAAAAGGAATCTTCTCTTTGATTTTCACAAAAGTTTTCATAGTAAAATAAATAAATATATAATAAGAGTGATATATTCAACGTCTCCCGTTATCAGATCTTGTGTCTTACAAATCATTACCTTTCTGTTCCAGGTGAAGGATATTAAAATCCATGCATCCTACTCAGGAGAGAAGACCAATTACGCTTATAATGTGGCATTATTGACACTGGAGACACCTCTTAATTTTTCCAAATTAGTTTTACCCATCTGCTATGACCACCTTTATGTGGATCTTCAATCAGACCCCTTAGGCGTTGCAAGGGTTTGTGTGCATCTTTGATTAGTTTTTTTTCTCACTTCTAATGTTACTCTTTGATTAGTTAGTTAATTTATTATACACATAACGGGAGTGAGCAAAATTTTAAGTATCTCTCAATTTT
This sequence comes from Himalopsyche kuldschensis, assembly GCA_028554975.1. NCBI lineage: Eukaryota > Metazoa > Arthropoda > Insecta > Trichoptera > Rhyacophilidae > Himalopsyche > Himalopsyche kuldschensis. The sequence goes on from JAHFWI010000025.1 coordinate 3,752,683, forward strand.
AATTCGATTTATTATCAATTACATTTTCAATAACTGACATATTCTAATCAATGATGTAGGGTTTTGTGACAGTTTCAGACACCACGCATACCTTCGAGTGTTTGTCTTGCTTTTCTTAGCCGTAGAAAAAAATCATGTTGAACCGGCAGCTGGGACACACTGGCTTATAAATATTATTTTATTAGTTACTAGGACTAGTTAAAATTGTAGCAATTTTAAAAAGGAATATATAAGATGCGGGACAATCTTTAGTAGTACATACTGAGACGACCAGGGTTTCTTTTCAATCTGATTGCGACAGGCGTTCGGTGAAGGAACTTAGGGACAGGATGGGAAGACAGGTATCTCTAAGCAAAGATCTCAATCGGTATTCTCTTGGCCGTACTCTATCTGAGAGGAGACTAAGTTAATTTTTTTCAAATAACATCGTCGATTTAAAAGAAACACAATTGTTTTCTTTTCTGACAAACTCATAAATAATAGTGTTACCCATAAACCATAATTTAATCAAAATTACAAACTGGGCATAGGATTTTTTTAATCAACCAGCTCGACTGCATATTTTCGGCGATACTCAATATTTAGGCTGAACATTTTTTAAATTTATCATGGTGCCGCCATTTTGTTGTAATATGCAATGTGCAAGTCCCGTAAAAAAAATTATAACCAAAACTTATTTGAGTGCTTTGGAAAAATGTTTTAGGAAATTTTGATAACCCCATTGTCGTTCTAAAACTACACTGATTATCATCCAAATTCGCCATTTTCTGACATTCATTCGTCGTTTTTCATCGGTGGTAGAAATAAATCTATCGAAAGTCGTGTTTGAAATATCCCCAACCGGTTTGAAAATACCAAACTAATCACAACTCTCCTGCACAATTGACAAAAACGGAGATGGCAAATTTACTATTCAAGCCATCGATATGTAATAACCGTCCGTCAATGATTGGAAAATGATGTGATTTTCCGCTCATTTTAAGTTTTATTATTCCAGGTCCCAGGATTTGGCTTAGCGCAAACTGATTCCGATGGTATTGCCACCGTATTAAAAACCACTCCTATGAAAATTTTCACAACAAATGAATGCAACCAGGGATACAAGTCTGAAACTAGAGAGGATATGGTTTCTGATACATTATGTGCAAGGGACCTCAATGGCAAGTATTATTTCATTGCTGTTTTACCACATCTGTCTGCTCCAATCAAAAACATACTTTATCAAAGTTTTCACTCACACATTCACAATTTGTGTTAAATATTATCGAGCGTGCCTTTGTTGCAGTGTTCACGAGTTCGAATTCCAAAAATGACAATCTCATAAATTGAGTTTTTATCCGTTTTGGATGTTTGTTCGAAAGTATGAATGTTTATGATATCTAAAACTCCTTCCAATCCAGATAACTCGGCATGGCTATAATGCTTAGCTGACTATTTGTCTAAGCCCTATTGTTCTGACTTTTAGTGAGATAAGCTGGATTAGGAATCCACATCCATAACATTCAATTTGGACATTCTGACTCCCGACATCAAATTTTGCATGACTTCTATTTGTTTATCGTTGAATTTTCTATTTTCCATTTTTGCAATTTTTTACTAGGGCTGGCTTTGTTAGCATTGTATTTGTTTTCTAGTCGACAGTTCCATAGCGATGTGCACCAGCTAAAAATCTATTGAGATTTTAATCCATTCCAAATCCTAGAAAACGTGTCTTAGCGAATGAATTTAAAAGAAGTGACGAATAATATATTATGAATCAACTAGACAGTGAAAAGAAGTCTGTCTTTTTACCATAAATTCATTTTTATTACTGGTTTATTTTGTATTCCTGTATATCTATTGTGGACATAGTGGAGTTGTTTTGCACCGTAAAGGGTGAAACATCCAAAGCCTTTAACACGTGCAGTGACGGCTGGTGACGGGGTGTTGGGGGGTGCAAAAGAAGATTCAACCATTTTTGCATGAGTTTTTTCCTATTCATTGGATTTTAAAAAACTTCTATAGCATGGACTTTCAATTCAGATGTTAGCAATACCAACTGTTTCTCTTTCGTAGTATGGAAAAATAGTTGATACTTCCTTTTGCACCCCCCAGCACCGCGTCACCAGCCGTCACTGAACACGTGTAACGCTTTGTTTCGCAAATTCTCTTAAAAATCTGTATCTATGGAGTTATTTCATTTGCGTCAACCGTGAATTAAAAATGCTAAATATGTTAAAAACTTGCATCACTTGCTACACATTCAGGTAATAGCGATAGGATTCTAAGTAATTTTTCGATCATACTGAAGTTTTAGTGAACCATGAGATTGTCATATACAATTTAAAAATAACTTTGATTATTCAACGTATTGTGCTACTAACTGTTACACGTGTTTCGCCTCTTTCAGAGGCATCTTCGGATTTACTATCGTAAAGTTTGCTTAAGTAATGAAGCAAGATTGATTCTAACATTTTAAATTATGAAATTACTAAATGGAGTTTGGGATTTTTTCCTTTAAAGGGAAGCAAGGAGGAGGTTATAGAATTGAAACAAAGCAAACAAATAATCTAACTACTAATGACGTTAAGCATTACAAACTATTAAACTAATGAGCTGCAATCAATCGGATTGGAAACACGTGTCACAGTTAGTAGCACAATACGTGGAATAATCAAAGTTATTTAAAATTTTATATTAAAATGAACTTCCACAAAGTTACCGCCGAAACCATTTAAAGCATGAAATTTTCGGTTGACAAGCGAAATGTATTTGTTTATAACAGTTGACATAATATCTGAAAATAGTCAAAGAGACGAACCAAGTGTCGCAACTAGTAACACAACCACTGGAATAACAAAGTAATCAATTTGAATTCGTTCTATACTTCTTTTTTCAGGCACCGGTGTTTGTAATGGTGACGGTGGAAGCGGTCTAGTACAAAGCACTTGCGTAAAAGGTGTTGAGACTTGGTATCTTCGGGGCATTGTGAGCACCACAACGAGTGACGTTGCCAGCCACTGCAGTAACGGCACCTATTTAACATTTACAAGTTCCACGAGCCATCGACATTTTATAAGAAAGATATATTGTTTCCATTTTAAGGTGTTACCTGTCAATACTTGGCGGAATGGATTTAAAATAAAAATTATTAAACATTTTTAGTACTCATTCTACATAAAATTTATTGGATCCGGACCTTTTTCGCTCATGGCAAGCATGGTCAACTGACAATCAGACCAGGCCCGAGCCCATCTCGGGCAAAACATAAAAAGGTTATGCAATCATTTATCAATACTGTATCACAAACTATGAATAAATAATTAAGTATTTCGACTGAGGGTGCTTGATGGAATTTCAATATCAAATTTGAATTGTTTGAATTTTGTACTTTTCCATGAGTTTTGTCGCTAACGACCCGGGTTTCGCCTTTCGGCATCTTCAGGCATTCCAAGTGCACGGATGTACTTGAACTGACGCGTATTAAACAGTTTGTATCGTTTATATACAAAAATATAAGTAGATCACTAAGTTAAAAGGCTATTAAAATGTAAATTAGGGAAAATTGAATGTATACAAGTTTCAATGAATTAAGTGGGTTTGTTATAATTACGGGGATTTTTGAAAATATTAATGACCAGATAATAACATAAGAATATTAAAAATAAATCTAGTGTTTTATCCGACCTATTATGAATGAGTTGATTGATTTTAAGCCTTTGAATTAATATTTAATGATAGAAAGTGAATTGATATTTAATGATAGCAAGTGCTTGAATTATTAATGAATGACAATTATTAAAAAATAACAATTATTTAAAAGGGTACAACAATGGTGAATTTGGTAAATAAAGTTGCTCGTTTAAAATTGGCAAACTGTTGAGCTCAGCTCGATTAATCTCTAAAATTTCTTGGTAAAATAATTTAAATTACAGTTTACTCCCGGGCTGCCTGACAGCTATACCGATGAAAGGGATTAGGCTACCGCCCAAGTCCCCAAAAAAAGTTTGCTATATCAGTCACTCTAAGTCTATTATGTATAATATTTTTATAAGAATATTAAGTGGAAGAGTTTCTCATAAGACTATTTCACATTTTTATCCAAACAAAATGAAATTATACTTTAAATGAGCAATTTACACTTTCATGTGTCATTGGAGAAGATAACTTTAAAATTATTCATTTGCCATTTTGATATTTTGTAATTACAAACGTATGTTTTATAGTTACAAAAGGAATCAATAAAAAGGAAGTAAGTACATATCTAAAATATCAACTATCATATATTTGCAGGTTAGGTTACACATCTTTTTAATTGTTCTAAATGATTATTTTGACAATTACTTTGATAAATATCTACAGTATCTTTATTGCAATAATACAAAACAAAATATTTCAATTTAGCACATCGACAATTTCAAAGTTAATATAGTCTTCAATTGATTCTTAAAAACTAAATATCCACTGGCACATATACACAAATTTTATTAGCAAAAAAGTAATAATTCATTGTGCTTATTTTTAACAACACATCCAGTTCTATAAAGCGGCTATAAATCAGAATGGTTACAAAATTAAACATTACAGCTATAATACGGTAAGAAAAATAACAATGTATTTTAGTTCTACATAAATTATTTTATATATTTGTTGATAGCTATTTCGGCTTACGCCTTCGTCAGAATATTCTGTACCGTATTATAATGGAGTTCTACCAAGTAAATGCCTACCCAATCAACAATTATAGCTATACTAATAATAATATTTTGTCACAGCAAATAATTGATAATATGTCTCACTATGAGCTCAGTAAAAGCAGGGCTATGGAGTCGTTAAAAACAAGTCCAATTCGAGCATTTACCGAAACCACGACCTCGACTCCGACTCCAACATTGACCAAAAACACGACTCCGACTCCGAGTAAAAAAAGTTTAATACCGTCACTATTTTTCCCTAATTTTCATATGTATGTGTATTCAATTAAATATCAACCCTACCAATCCGGCCAATACCCAAATTTGACATATTATTTGCAAAAATAAAATGTTCAAACTTTTCAAAAATTCTGACTCCGAGTACGACTCCGGCCAAAACGCCACAACGACTCCAACTCCGGCCAAAAAGTCACGGCTCCACGACTCCGTCTCCGACTCCACAGCCCTGATTATAATACAATACTGAACTCTGAGAAGAAAAAGAAAGTTATATTTGTAATATCTTCAGTATTTCGGAAAAAAGTTCATCAAAAAACTTTCATGATGATAAATATTGCTGAAATACTTCTGAATTAATTAATGTGGACAAAATTTGTATAATTCTGTTGGGGTATATTTAAGATTCATTTTATTCAAGATAGACAACTTTTCTACGTATTTTATAATACCATCATCGATTGATATTGCAAATATCTATTTTAACATGGGTGAGAAAATTATGTGTTGCGTATCTCTTTTTTGCAGTATAGATTTATGTTAGTTCATGTCAGTCGATTTAAATTCCATCCCACTAGAAGTATCCTAGTCCTTGCATCCTTTCAATCCATACTCTCTTCGAAGAAGAGAGGTTGACCAGCTGAGTAACAAGTAACTCTTGAAGAAAAACATATGTTAAGATGAACTCCGTAAGGAGTCTTTAAGCTCCACGATGGGAGCAGACATTGTTAAAAAATGCACAAAAAAAATTCAGAATTTGAGCTGTACTGCCATTATTGATATTATTGTATTTTTATATCAATAAATGGCAATGAACTTTTTTAATTAGTTTGCGGGACAGGAGTTTCTTAACCAACATCAAATATTTGACCCAAGGCATTTTTTTTAGGATTTGGATAATTAGGAAAAAGTAAATATCGGTAATAGATATTTAGAAAATGCACCGCTATGTAACTGTTGACTAGGAACAAATACAATGCGAACAAAGCCCTATTAAAAAAAATTGTAAAAAATGAAATAGAAGTCATGCAAAATTTGATGTTATGAGTCAGTATGTCCACATTGAAATTTGAGGATGTAAATTCTTAATCCAGCTTATCTCAACAAAAGTTATACATAAGTCGGAAGAATTAGGCTTAAACAAGTGGTTAGCTAATCTTTCTAGCCATGCCGAGTTATCTGGATTGGATGGAATTTTAGACATCATAAATATTCATACTTTCGAGCACACATCCAAAATGGATTAATATATTATACTGTCAAGTTTAGAATTCGGACCCGTGAACACTGCAACAAAGTCACAAAGTGACGTTGATCTGACATTGTACAGGTCCGATAATATTTGAAAAAAAATGTAGATCTTAAAGTGGAAACATTGATAAAGTATGTTTTTGATTGAAGCAGCGGTGGTATAAAATCAATGATATAATACTTGCCATTGAGGTACCCTGCACACAACTTATCAGTTATAATATACTTTGGAAATTCAGGTGGGCACTCCAGCCTGCAATCACATGTGCTGACAATTGGCATTGTAGTGGTTTTTAGTTCGGTGGTAATAGCATCGGAATCGGCTTGCACTAAGCCGAATCCCGAAACCTGAAATAATAAAATTGTAAATAACTGACATATTCTAATCAATGATGTACGGTTTTGTCACAGTTTCAGACACCTCAAATGACACAAATTTCAAACACAAATGGCGCATGGAAATCACCAGCGGTCTGGTGTGAACCATTGGACCAGCCAGTTTGTTTCTGGCCATGGTAGTTTTGCTGCCAAGCTCTTCAGGCTTGGCCGGATGGTAGATGGGCCGACATGTAGATGCGGCGATATAATGGATGCTGATCACATTCTATGGATTTGTCCTTTTATGTCCTCTGAGCGGGAAGATTTACTCAGGTTGGTCCGACCAGCTGTCGGGCCAGGAGGCCACGCCGACTTGGTAGCCAATAAAAATAATTATTTGGCCTTCAGCAAATTTGCGGCGTCATACGGTGCAAGGACGGACCTATTCGTATAGGTCCGTAACCGGCCTTTGTTGATTGCATTAATGACAGCATTAAATAGCATTTCTAGAATCAGTAACGTATAGGGTTTGCTAATTATTTAGAGTCAGTAATGCACACTTCAGTGCCTTGGCCTCCGAGTCCTGGGCAAATGCTCCCGAGACAACTCCATACTCGCAAACAGAACAGATACCCTTAACATTGTTTACGCCACGGGACACGATCGCTGATACCGAATGTAAGGCCCGTGGCCGTGGATACCTTCGAGTGTTTGTCTTGCTTTTCTTACCCGTAGAAAAAAAATCATGTTGAACCGGCAGCTGGGACACACTGGCTTATAAATATTATTTTATTAGTTACCAGGACTAGTTAAAATTATAGCAATTTTAAAAAGAAATATAAATGATGTGGGACAATCTTTAGTAGCACATACTGAGACGACCAGCGTTTCTTCTCAATCTGATTACGACAGACAGCATCCGTCCAAGGCGTTCGGTGAAAGAACTTAGGGACAGGATGGGAAGACAGGTATCTCTAAGCAAAGATTTCAATCGGGATTCTCTTGAAAAGAGACATAATTGCAGTTAAAAACATTTTAAAGCGTAGGACCAAAACGATTATATTACAGCTTCCTGCCTTCCGAGAGGCAGGAGCGACACGACTGACGACTTGCGATGACCGGTAACAACTAAACTTATTTGGCTTTTAACAGGCGTATTTATACACTTCCGACGTGAAACGGTCGCTCCTGAACTGAACGCGAGACGTCGTTTCTAGAAGTCGGTTACAAGATTTTATAACTTTTTCGTGATATTATTTGCGTTATATTAATCGTTTTGGTTTTATTTTGATTGATTGAGGTGATAATAAGATGGTCGAGAGAGTCCTGATGACCTTCAATATCAGGCGGTATCAATACTTATGTATATAATTTGATAAAGATTAAGACCGGTTTCACTCATTGTGAGCATTATCAACTGGTAATGCACGCGATGAGCAAACCCTGTCCTGATCTAGTAAATTTAATGTGTTAAGTACAGTTAATTCGGGAAACTTTGGACTTCAATATAACATTGGACAAAACCTGAGCTAGAATCATATTTTTTTTCTGGTTACTAGTAATCGGGATCATTCTTGCGATTGACGGATATAGCAAATCGATTTTTTTCTTATACGTTGTAAACAAAAAGAGCCACATTCATTTATCAAATTATTTTTAAAATTAAAATGAAAATGGCATGTGCGGCGCCTTGTTTTTCGAAAGTCATTTTCAATTCATCGTCAGAAATTATTAAAATGCTCTAAGAAGGTAAATTTTGTCCGAAACCATTATTTCAACCTTTATATTACGCAAAAAAATACAATTTAATGCTGATTTTCAGCAAAATCTTATAAAATTATGAAGAGGTTGCGAAAAGACCTTATTTCTGGTAACATATATTTAACTGTCATTTATTGATAAAAATGCATGATTTTAAACAATTCGATTTATTATCAATTACATGTTCAATTTCGTTTTCTTTTCTGACAAAATCATAAATAATAGTGTTACCCATAAAACATAATTTAATCAAAATTACAAACTGGGCATAGGATTTTTTTAATCAACCAGCTCGACTGCATATATTCGGCGATACTCAATATTTAGGCTGAACATTTTTTAAATTTATCATGGTGCCGCCATTTTGTTGTAATATGCAATGTGCAAGTCCCGTAAAAAAATTATAACCAAAACTTATTTGAGCGCATCGGAAAAATGTTTTAGGGAATTTTGATAACCCCATTGTCGTTCCAAAAACTACTCTGATTATCATCCAAATTCGCCATTTTCTGACATTCATTCGTCGTTTTTCATCGGTGATAGAAATAAATCGATCGAAAGTCGTGTTTGAAATTTCCCCGACCGGTTTGAAAATACCAAACTAATCAAGTTTTAACCCTCTCCTTCGCAAACTGCGAAGTAATACAAGAACAGAAAACACATTTCGGACGTAAACGTCATATAACATCAATTTTAAATAATTTCAATAAACACACAGAAGTAATGTTCATTACGGTGAGATAGTACAAGTATGGAAAATAATAGAATACAAATATAGCAAAAGAATGGCAATTTGACTTTCATCTTACTACATACAAAAGTTTTAAAAATAATCCAAAAACGTTGCTTCCTTCAGTAGCAGATAATATTTTCATACTTACTGTATATAAAATGCAGATATTACCACCAATAATAAATATTTGTACCGACAGTCAAACATCGGTCCAATGACATCTTGCAATATTGGAAAACTTTTACGTGGATGCTTCTAGAATCTAGATGAAACTGAAAGATGACAGGTGTGTGTGTATTCAATTATATTTCAATACTGAACTCTGAGAAGTAAAATAAAACTAAAGAGTCTTTTTATAAGGACGCTTAGTTTTGAAATGTAAATAAAACAAGTTGTTTGTGAGATTTCGACTAAATTTTAATTTCATTTGTAAGTATATTTTACGGCATTAAATATGGAATATAGCATCAAATGTCTGCCAATATCCATTCATTATAAAATGGGCCATGTCGCTAAAGTTGACTTTTTTGACAAATTTGGGTAAACTTCCAACTGCTCCAGAACCCAATCAGGCGTTGTCTGTGGTCGTTTACCTGAAGTTCCTTGGTTAGTTGGATTTTATACGGGTGCAGACATAAGGCCCGATTCAAAATTCGCCAAGTTGAAGTCGCAGAAAAGCCAAGTTCTTGTGAACAACGAGAAATAAGCTGCCTTAGGTTTTCCTGTACACTTTCACACACAGCAGCAATGTTTTCACCAGATATTGTATTTTGATGACGTACAGGTAGGTGTTGGCCGATTATTTACCAAACTGGTTAACTCAAATTTGGCCACTAAACAATGAATAATCTACTCAGCAGGACAAAGTAACATATTTTGAGCGTCCCTATTGAAATACCCTATATATTGTAATATTTTTTAAAAATTTATAGTAGTATTACTGAAAATGGTCTATCGAACTTTAATTGCTTAAATACTTCTGAAATAATTACGGTGGACAATATTTGTTTGATTGTACCCGACATTCAAGATTCCCTCATATCGATTGATATTGCAAATATCTATTTTCAAATGGGTGAGGAAAAGATTTGTTGTGTATCTCTTTTTTAAAGTATATATTTATGTTAGTTCATGTCAGTCGATTGAAATTCCATCCCACCTTCCGGATCCCTAATATCTTACCACTAGTTGTATCCTAGTCCTCGCATCCTTTCAATCCCTACTCTCTTCGAAAAAAAGGTAAGCAGCTGAGTAACAAGCACCTTTTGAAGAAAAACATATGTTAAGTTGAAGTCCGTAACCCCGTGTCTTAGGTAAGCGACGCGAACCGGCAAGCGAATTTAGGCGAATCCAGTCAATTTAAAACGTAGTTGATCAAAGGTCTTATGTGCCATCGCTCGGCCAGACGCAATTAACGCTCTGGTGAGCTTGGACCGTTTCATATTTTCAAGCGATTCGCGTGCGCCATGAGTCAGGCACTTGAGTCGACTTACGACATATGCCGTCCTGACCGGATCGCTTCGCCCACATATGACACTTGCATGGGCGAGGACCGTTTGATATTTTAAAACTCTGCCGCTTTCAAAGCTGCGCCGGATCGCCTCGCCCAGCTTCGCCCAGCTAAGACGACCCGTAAGGAGACTTTAGGCTCCACGATGGGAGCGTACACGGCTATAAAAAGGACAGACCAGTGTACTAGAGACTCCATTTATTCGACATCTCAACTACTCGAGTATCGAGTAGTAAAATCATAAAATACTCGAGTAGTTTCAGATGTACCATTTTTTTTTTATTAATTCATATTTGTGTATTTAAATGAATGATTAATAAATAAATAAGCGTATTTAATTGATTATGCCACAGTTGCATAATTGGAAAATCAAAAGACTATTATTCAATATTTTATTTTGTCTCTTGTCATCATAGTCGTTGATAGGTTAAGTCAGCAGGACCCAAGGCAAAAGTAACAAAATAAATTCTTCTTAGCATTTTCAACGAAAAAACCATTAAAGATAAATATTTCCTGACAGTAAAACCACGCGTAAGACTCAGTTAAACGCAATGATAAAAATTATATATATATTTAATAAGTAAATAAAATCGGGGCTGGGTACACAAAAATAAAAACATAAATTTTATTATTCCGGACGATAGGCCATTATCTTATATATCTAAATTACACACATTTTATAATTTCATGAGTGAATATAAAATTATTCAAAATGTTGGTTAAAATTTTACACACAGATTTTTAATAGGATTTTGAACTCGATACAGTTGCGATACTTTGGTACTGTTCTGACTAGAGACTCCAATTGGAGTATCGAGTACTCGATACTCATTTAATTTGAAAAAATACTCGAGTAATACTCGTATTCTATAAATGAAGATTTTTATCCAATTTGTTTTTAAACAGCAGACAGATATAATTCATTGCTTATTTTTAAACCAATGTCTACAGCAACAGAGAGAGTTTTATCTACTGCAGGATTGAAAAAAAAAACTTCGAACCAAATTAAGACTAAAATTTGAGTTGTTTCATTCTCTATTATCATGCAGTGACGGCTGGTGACGGGGTGCTTGGGGGTGCAAAAGGAAGATTCAACTATTTTTCCGTACTACGGAAGAGAAACAGTTGGTATTGCGAACATCTGAATTGAAAGTCCATGCTATAGAAGTGTTTTAAAATCCAATGAATACGAAAGAACTCTTGCGAAAACGGTTGAATCTTCCTTTGCACCGCCCAACATCCCGTCACCAGCCGTCAATGATCATGATTATTACATATTATATGTTTCATAAATTGAAAGAAATGTATTGATTGAATAAAATAAGCCTATTTTTTATACACAAATTTTAATTAATAATATATATTTTGGTATTCGAGTATTTTTTCATTTTACTACTCGATACTCGAGTTGTTGAGATGTCGAGTAATTGAGGGGTGTAAAAGCATAACCGCCTCTATCCATATATTATCATTTTTGAGATAATGATCCGGTTCTTACGTTATATGCCCTGCAATCTTCAAACCAACGAAAAATTACCTCTAAGCCATTTAAAATCGACATCGAAAATGACAATCAAATGCATAACCACCTCTCTCCACCATATGCGAAGTTCAAATCCGCCAAAATCTAAATGCACTAATCAAGAGCCAGGGAACACTGACCTACCGCCCTGTCACCATACAAACGTTGTGTTCCCTTTGCAAATTATTCTAATATTATACTTAAAGATTAAAATCGTTTTTTCGATTGCTGAACAATTCGACTTTGTGGAGAGATGTGGTTATGAATTTAAACCCCTCAATTGGAGTCTCTAGTTCCGACATTCAGATAGCATACTACATATCTATAAAAAATCTATGGCGGAACGGTATTGTAAATGTTGAAGGGGTGACTTTACTGCAGTGGCTGGTATCGTTACTCGCGGGCGCGGTGCTCACAATGCCCCGAAGAAACCAAGTCTCAACACCTGCGATGTCAATGCTTACTACTAGACCACCTCCACCGTCACCTTTACAAACACCAGCGCCTGAAAAAAGATGGGTATAAAAGGAAGTCAAATTGATTACTTTGTCATTCGACTGTTTGTGTTACTTAATGTGACACTTGGTTCGCTTCTTTGACTATTTCTATTGTAAGATTTATATTATTTGTTCTAACAAAATACATTTTTATATTTTTATAGCATTTTTAATGCTTATCAGCCGTCAATTTCATGTTTCACTAAAACTCCTTTAGATCCCATCGCTATAGCCTTTCTGTGTTGCAAGTGATGTGAATTTTAATATACATATTTAGCTTTGTTAAATCACAGATGACGCAAATGAAATGGTGACCAGACCAATCGGCACAAGTCAAGTCGGCACATGGCACGTCGACACATGTCAAGTCGGCACATGACAAGTTGGCACATAGACAATTCAGCACCTGGACAACTTGACAAACCACTCCTATTTTTATTCGATCTCCGTCAAAATACTGCACGAAGGGGGTGTTTAATGGAAGAAAACACCTTCTGGCACACTAGGGGAAGTGAATTCCTACATAATTACGTAAAATTTGCGTGCTAGATTATGAAGAGTCATGGCGTTATTACAGTCTAACATAGCCAGCCATAGCCATATTTAGCTTCCAGTACAGAATTACTATTAATTGATCTTAATTAATTGGCCTTTAGATAAATGCATTAGAACAATTGGAAATTAATAGATATCATCAATCCAATGACATTTTTAATGAGAAAACAAACATTAATCCAACATCAATACTCTGATCATCACAGATCGCCAATGCCATTTTACTAATATCATCTTGATGTAAAACCCAGATTTGCCTTCATTTAGAAAAACTTATATCAATTTGTCACAATTCAAGCATTATTATGAAATAGCCATCAACAATATATTATTTTTGTAGAACTCAAATACATTTTTTCACTGTATTACAAAAAGGTAATTTTGTCAAGATGTCTAGGTGCCGAATTGTCTATGTGTCAACCTGTCATGTGCCGACTTGACTTGTGCCGAGTTATCACGGATTCAATGAAATAACTCAACTAGAATCAGATTTGTATGTGAATCTGCGAAACATAACGGTTGGCACGTGCTAGAGGCTTTGAACGTTTCACCCTTTACAGTGCAATAAAACTCCACCAGGTGCACAATAGATATACCGGAAAACAAACAAACCAGAAATAAAAATCATTTTATGGTAAAAAGACAGACTTATTTGCTTTCTACACAAAATAATTCACTGTCTAGTTCATTCATAATATATTAATTATCGCTTCTTTTAAATTGGTTCGTTTATACACGTTTTCTAGAATTTGGAATAGATTGAAAGTTCAACTGATGAGATTGTCAGTTTTGTAATTTTGACCCTTGAACACTGAAACAATGTCAGTGACTAATACAAGAACTTAATACAACTTAATATAACTTAATACAACTAAATATTTACGATGGTTTCGGCGGTAACTTTGTGAAAGTTCATTTTAATATAAAATTTAAAATAACTTTGATTATTCCACGTATTGTGCTACTAACTAATACACGTGTTTCGCCTCTTTCAGAGGCATCTGCAGAATTACTATCGCAAAGTTTGCTTAACTAATGAAGCAAGATTTATTAATCCTATTATTGATTAAAGGTGAATATAAAAGATGAATAGTCTAGAATTTTTATAAATAAATAAAACTTTTAACAAAAAAGAAATATTATTAAATACTATTCTTAATAGGACAGGGTGCTCGCCATTACTTACATTTTTTACAATTTATATAATAACCACTAACCTATCTGATTGATTGCAGCTCATTAGTTTAATAGTTTGTAATGTTTAACGTCATTAGAAATAAAATTATTTGTTTGCTTTGTTTGGATTCTATAGCCACTTAAAAAGGAAAAATCCCAATCTGATTGATTACAGCTCATTAGAATCATTATTTATTTGCTTTGTTTCGATTCCATCACCCCCTCCTTGCTTCTTTTGAAAAGGAAAAAAACCCGAAATCCATTTTGTAATTTCATAATTTCAAATGTTAGAATCAATCTTGCTTCATTACTTAAGCAAACTTTGCGATAGTAAGTCTGAAGATGCCTCTGAAAGAGGCGGAACACGTGTAACAGTTAGTAGCACAATACGTGGAATAATCAAAGTTATTTTAAATTTTATATCAACTAAATATTACTTAATACAAGAAAACCGCTTCTTTAAATCAATTTACTACTTAGGGAGTATTAGTGAAAAAAATCACCATGAGATTAAAGATTCCGTAAACGTGGCATTTAAATTCAATAATAATTTAGGCACACACCTTAAATATAGTAAAGATAGGATTAATAAACTCGATAAAAGCGGTATCTATACGTCGGTCAGACAGGGCGCAATATATCGATTCGTGCCAAAGAACATGTTAGATCTTTTAATAACAAAAAAACAGATTCGCAACATGCAAACCACCTCATAGAGAAATCACAAGACCTAAATTCAGTCCCGATTTGTTTACTTTCTTGCAATAAAGGCCTTAAGCTAAATGCATTGGAACAGCAAGATAATTAGTCCAAGGACATTCTTTATAAACAAATGAGAATAAATGCATCACCACTTCTTAAGCCATTAATAAACATTGGTGCAATTTTAATAAATCAACTTGATACATTATTAATTTGACGTTTATTCTCATTTAGTAAAAACCCAGATTAGCTTTCACTTCATGAATACATCAAATCAATTTGTCACATTCAATAACTTATTAATTCCATGTTAAATTAAGATGGCGGAACAGAGAAGAAGATTTATTGTATACCCTGTCTATGCGAGGTATATATGCTTGTTCTAATGCACGTTTAAAACAAAGTTCTGTCGAGGGCGTAAGCAGAAATAGCTATCAACAAATATTAAAAATAGTTTCTGTAGAATTAAGATACATTGTTATTTTTATTACCGTACTAGTATTCGAACCCGGCTTCGCTCGGACCAGTTTGGGGTTATGTTCAGCTCGGCGCGTGAATTCAGACGGGCCAAGTTGAAACAACTTTTTTCAAAATTCAAAAGTCTAGGTCAATTAAAATGGAATTAAAATGAACATTTCAGACTGGCATTGACATTTCACAGCCCTTTTCATATATTGACAGCCCCATTCTCACCCATTAAAATGTCCAAATTCAAGGAAAAAATCTAATTTGCTGTCAAAGAAATGTCAAATAATACCTTCACGTAAATAAAAACATTATTATATTAATAAAAGCCGGGAAAAGTTCAGTAGAAGACTAATTTATTACATTTTGACTAAATGTCTTCGCCGATAAAAAAAATCAAACACATTTTCTTTCATATTCGTTTTTATGGCAACTTAATGACCAACAATGCAAAAGGGAATTACAGACCCACAGGCATACATACGCCGTTTCGGTTTTATATATGTACTACTCGATACTCGAGTTATTGGAGTCTCTACACACACATATTGATAACGAAACAAATTTACCGTCGAAACTTTCGCGAGCGAAATCAATTCGTTTGTTTGAACTTGCAACAACAATGCAAAAGGGAATTACAGACATACATCCCCCGTTTCGGTTTTATATATAAGATTATAATGTCAGTAACATTGATTTGTCAAAACAGGCCAGATAATATTTTAAAAAATTAAAATTTTAGAGTGGAAACTTTGATAAAGTATGTTTTTGGTTGGGGCATAGGTGGTAAAAAAGCAATATGATATAATACTTGCCATCGTGGTACACTGCACACAATTTGTCAGCATCAATATTATTTGAAAATTTAGGCGGAGGTCCTTGCCTGCAATATATTCTGCCGACAATAAACATTGTGGTGGATTTTAATACGGTGGCAAAAGTATCGGAATCGGTTTGCGATATGCCAAATCCTGGGACCTGGAATAATAAAACTTAAATGAGCTGAAATCACATTATTTTCTAATCATAGACGGACGTTTAATATAGATTAGTTAATAGGTATTACATATCGATGGCTTAATGAGTAAATTTTCTATGTCTGTTTTTGTCAATTGTGCAGGAGAGGACTTGATTATTTTGGTATTTTCAAACCGATCGGGGAAATTTCAAATACGACTTTCAAACGATTTATTTGTAACATTGCTGAAAAACGACGGGTGAATAGAAAATGGTGGATTTGGATAATAAGCAGTGTAGTTTTTAGAACAACAATGGAGTTCAAATGTTCCTAAAACATTTTCCGTTGCAATCATATATATACGGACGCACTCTCTTTTTGTTACAATAAAAGGTTGGTTCTTAAAAATGTCTTTTCAAATCTCCTAGACTTCTTCTAGATTTTTTTTCGCCCAAAAACTCGATTGACTTAAAACAAAATGAGGCAAAAAAAGGTAAAGCTTTGACAAAATGAATAATAACTCCCACAACTCGGATATGAAGTCTACACATGGAATTATGTGTGCCTTATATAAAGATATAACATTACATAATGTGGTATATCAAGTAATTGGTATTTTTATCTCACTGTTTACGGGTTATTTATGATACCAATCTATTGAGAGTATCTCTGAAGAGTTGATCGAAGAAGAAAAATAATAAATTCAAAGTGCAAGGGGTTAAAGGTGCAATATATTTGTAGTACTAAGTCAACATATAATTTGATAAGGATCAGGACTGGTTTCGCTCGTCGTGAGCATTATCAAGTACTCATCATCATGATTGTGATGAGCAAAACCGTTTCTTATCTTAGACAAGTTGCATTAGGAAAAAGACTAAAAATGAGTGTTATTAAATTAGAATTTTTTGAATTTTGTACTTTTCCATGAGTTTTGTCGCTAACGACCCGGGTTTCGCCTTTCGGCATCTTCAGGCATTCCAAGTGCACGGATGTACTTGAACTGACGCGTAGTAAACAGTTTGTATCGTTTATATACAAAAATATAAGTAGGTCACTAAGTTAAAAGGTTATTAAAATGTAAATTAGCGAAATTTGAATGAATACAAGTTTCAATGATTTAAGTGGGTTTGTTATAATTATGGGGATTTTTGAAAATATTAATGACCAGATGATAACATAAGAATATTTGAAATAAATCTAGGGTCCTATCCGACCTCTCGTTAATGAGTTGATTGATTTCAAGCCTTTATTATTATATTACATTAATGATAGTAAGTGAATTGATATTAAATAATAGCAATTGCTTGAATTGTAAATAAATGACAATATTCTTAATATTCATATGTTAATTTTTTCATCATATGTTAATTCAAATTCAATTTTTAATATTCTTGTGTTATTATCTGGTCATTAATATTTTCAAAAATCCCCGTAATTATAACAAACCCACTTAATTCATTGAAACTTGTATACATTCAATTTTCGCTAATTTACATTTTAATAGCCTTTTAACTTAGTGATCTACTTATATTTTTGTATATAAACGATACAAACTGTTTACTACGCGTCAGTACAAGTACATCCGTGCACTTGGAATGCCTGAAGATGCCGAAAGGCGAAACCCGGGTCGTTAGCGACAAAACTCATGGAAAAGTACAAAATTCAAAAAAAAATCTAATTTGATATTGAAATTCCATCAAGCACCCTCAGTCGAAATACTTAATTAATGAGTGTCATTATTGTATTCCTTTCCAACCAGAAGTGACAGTTAACCCTTCGATTAGATTGCCGCACGTGAGACAGAGCACGATAGATACATCTAAATACATGTAGATAGGCTTTCCATACGCCCCGGTTTTAGACTTTGGTCCCGGCCAGTTTTGTATAATTTCCTGGTTTTTGCTTCGTGTGACAATGAAATGCGTTTCAAAACTTCTGAATGTACTCCAAATTGATCTAAATATTTTTTGAACCAAGTGCCGCGACGAGTTTTCACTTTTCGCAACAGCGTTCTTTACGTGTAAAGTTCAACGAAATTGAGTGCTTTGACAAATGGATCCAATTATTGAAACATTTGCAAGAGAAATTTATCGATGCACCTTGTCTGGCTAAAATGATTCCATATATTTTAAAAATGGTAAGCCTACATATTTAGTATCGCTGAATTTGTGCACACGAGCTGGTTTATTAAAAATATCTATGAAAAGTTTGTAATTTTGATTAAATTATGGATTATGGATATCACTATTATATATAATTTTGTCAGAAAAGTATAAAATTAACTTGTATACTCAAAAAAAACATATAATTGATAATAAAGCGAATTAATATTGAGAGAAACTTAAAATTTTGCTTAATCCCGTGATGTGTATGGCAAATCAACTCACTCAGTGAAAATTACAAGTGAAAAAAAACGATAAAAGTAATCATAATAATCAAAGATGCACACAAACCCTTGCTTCCACTCCAGTGCTTGATTGAGAATAAACTAAATGCGGATCATTGAAGCCTAAGCAGATGGGTAAAACTAATTTTGAAAAATTAATAGGTGTCTCCAGTATCAATAATGCCAAATCATTAGCGTAACCGGTCTCCTCTACAGTGAAGGAATCAAGGATTTTAATATCCTTCACCTGAAACGGAAAGGTTATGATTTATAAGACACAAGATCTGATAATGGGAGACGTTAACAATATCACTGTTCATCTATGTATTTTACTTTGAAAACTTTGTGAAAACATTCATTTTAAGGTGTGCACTGTCTTTCATACTTGGCGGAATGACATTATATGAAAAATGACAAAAAAAACACATTTTAAGGCGTTTCGCTCATGGCGAGCATTGATTATTATTTTCATTATTAAAGAAAAGATTTGTTTGCAATAATAATGTTCATAACTTTACATTGGAAAGAGGCTCTTCGATATACTTGCCCTCCCGCACCCATCACTGTTTTCCTATTAGTTAACTTTATAATATACAGCTAGCCAACGACGTTGAGCACTGCACCACGGACCGGGCATTCCACACTGACCAGTTGATAATGCTCATGAGCGAAACCACTCCTGATGTAATAAATTTAATGTGGAATAAGTAGTAAAAATGTTTTTATTATTTCAGAGAAGATAAGTTTGCAATAATAATATTCACAACTTTACCTTGGGAAGAGGCTTTTTGATAAATTTACTTACCCTCCCACACCCATCACTGTTTTCCTATTCGTTAACTGTATAATATAAAGCTCATTGATTTACCACTGATTTTTGAATATGCCTCGCTTTATTTTGTTCTGCATGATCAAAGTTGCTGTATAATTTTCCAACTGCAACAGAAAACAAGCTGGGATCGAAATATCTCCTTTCCAAAGGATTGTAAACACAATGCGCGGCTGGAACAAAAAACATTATTTTTGATTTACTTCATTTGCAAAAGTAAAAAATATTCATCTTTAAATAAGCCAACTGGCAAAAAATATTTGTGCAACATTGAAAGAATAAATTATTAATCAGGAATTCAGATAGTAAAACCGTGTATCTTGATATTTTTATAAATCACAATATATGTACATAACAAAAGTGGAAAAATAAAACTTCATCTATTAAATAGCATTAAAATGCATTTCAAGTGCACAATTAAAGATCATTCAAAAGCAAAAAATCTCAACAATGAAATCAGCCCTTCAGCAAAATTAACAAATGTACGGTATCAGGCTTTTCCATCCAATTACTGGCCACTAATACGAAAATCATGGCAGTGTAAGATCACTGAATGCATTATATTTTTCTTAAAGTGTCTTACTATTTTGATGACAAGCTCTTTTGTTAGAATTTTTTGAATTTTGTACTTTTCCATGAGTTTTGTCGCTAACGACCCGGGTTTCGCCTTTCGGCATCTTCAGGCATTCCAAGTGCACGGATGTACTTGAACTGACAAGTACATCCGTCAGTTCAAGTACATCCGTGCACTTGGAATGCCTGAAGATGCCGAAAGGCGAAACCCGGGTCGTTAGCGACAAAACTCATGGAAAAGTACAAAATTCAAAAAATTCTAATTTGATATTGAAATTCCATCAAGCACCCTCAGTCGAAATACTTAATTAAAGCTCTTTTGTATTTGTGATAATACAAACATCTTTACACTATTGGTAATGTTGAATAAAAATTATCCTAATTAATGAGATTCAAAAACTGAGGTAACGATAATCATTCTGTTATTCATTGGTTTTAAGATCTACTCACCGGTGATGATAATATTTCGACTGAGAATGCTTCCTCCGCACTGATATGACGGAGTTGAGCATGGATTATCCTGATCGCAATGTCTATATAATGCGGCATGCCATGGGAACTCCCCTTTTCTAGCATCTGTTCCATTCAATATGTTGGCTACGCCTTTCGGAGATGCTGTACCGCAGTCTAAAATTTGGGTTAATTTAATATTTGAGATTGATTAACAAACATCCAACAATCGTGAAACATAATACATTTATCTTTGTTTCTATATCATCAGTGACATTTATTAATTTAATTAAAAGAGATTTGACGATGCAAAGTGCATTGTTTTCTCATCAAAAGTTACTTCTAAAGTTCTACTAACTTTTCTAAATAGTTATCTCAAGAAAATACCAAAAGTCGTAATAAAACATTTTTAGTACTTATTCCACATGAAATTTATTGGATCAGGACCGGTTTCGCTCATGGCGAGCATTGTCAACTGATAAGAAATACAACAAAACAGTGATATTTATACAAAGTTTAACTAATAATTACAGGGTATAACAAACAATTGGTATTATAACTAAGCAAAATGTAAGGAAAATAGATTATAATTAAAATGTTGAAGACCTCTTAGCAATGCAAGCTATAACATCAAAAATCGATTAGTATGAATAATCATTAGCATAGTAAAAACCAAAATAAGTGCATTTAAAAAATATTAATGTTTATAATCCACGTGAAGTGCTCAATCCTACGAAAAGAATTAAAAAGGGGGGTATATCAATTGAAAGTGAACACATTAATTAAAACCGTTCAGACGCCACAGCGTGCAGGCACGCAAACGCGATTACGAGCTTATTAATGAATAAATTAAATATTTTTAAATGCAATATTATGCAAAGACACCTTTTGGAGGCAATGTGATAGTTAGAATACCCATATGTTGAACTTTTTTTATTATTTGAAGTTGGGCTAACAGATGTCACTAGGGTTGGCACCTTATTATCGCAATGATCGCTCGATTGATAGAGCGCATCAGAGTGAGAAGAGAATAGCTAAATATCAGTAAGTGCGAGTAGACAACACATAGCAATTGGTGCTATTTATAAAATATAGTTTATCATAAAAAAAAAACTTTCCAGTCATAACAAAAAAATTCAAATTTATTCATAAATTACATTATTATTTTGTGACAGTCCTAGATGCAATTTGTGCTACCTATATGATTTGTTTTACCATAGAAATATATATTTCATATATTTATTTATAATATTTATTGTTTTTGGCAGCCCTAGACATGTTTTTTAAATCTTGTACTTTTGATATATTTTTTTCACTTTTCTATGAAAATCAATAATAACTTGAGTATAAAATTATTTTCCGGGTATGTTACGTGACATTTTCATGGAAAAATCGATGATTGAAAATGGTGGCGTTTAGAAAAAATCCATGGAATTGGCTTGGCGTTTAAAGGGTTAAAGTGATAATTGTATTTATTGTGACATTAATAATAAATAAAGACCAACTTGGTGAACAGCGAGGCATGGTGTCGTTCCATTCTCCACTAATGCAGGTTAGCTTTCTCAGTGGCCCATTACTTTTATGTCCACTCCGGCACTTTGGAGACGCTACAGTGCCGGATGGTAATCTTTTATTACAGTTCTCTATTTTGCTGACACCATCTTTCAAAACAAAACACGTGAAGTACACCGTCAACGATTCAGGGGTGTCACACGTTCCTATAAATAAATCACCAACAATTATGATGGTACAGTGAAACCCCGATTCTACGTTTTTCAAGGGACCGTACAAAACAAATGATTAACACGGGAAAGTTTTAAATATTGACACCGCCTTATGTGGTAGGTCATCAGAACTCTCTCGAACGATCTATTTTTCACCTCAGTCTATGAGTTTAAGTCGATATCAGGAAATAAATTCATTCTTATAATAATCTATATTGAAATCTATAGCGATTCAATATAGAGTTATTTCGTGTGTAAAGTCTGTTTAAACTATAAAAAATTAAATAATGGATGCATACCGCACCCAAATAACGCTTTGAGATCGTCTTTTCTTTATAAGAGTACCATGTTTCTCCTACTCCGTCCCCAAAATCCCTCTTCCTGAGTGTCGGATAGGAGGCTCCTTCTCGATTTACGAGGGAGCCGGAATAAAGGTCTTCTCAATATGAACTAAATGCTCGAACTATAGAAAATGAACGCACCACGCGGGAAGGCGTATAATGCGAGAACGTAAGATCGGGGTTCCAATGTAAAGCATTGAATATATCGACGGATAGCATTACAAAGTTCACAACCAACATTTTGGCTAATTGTACTTATTGACATTTTTCAGATGAGATTTAGATTTTGGGAGGCGCCTCGCACACAGGCACCAAAATCTGTCAGCTGGCCCTGGCCATAGCATATTTATTTTAACAACCTGGTTTGGTTCCACAAAATATCTTTTACTTTCAAAGTCAAAAATGATTTTTATGTCAAATGACAAAATATGACGCTTGGCGATTGGCAGTTGATTATTCATATTTTACTCTTCAATTACTGCTGGAAACATTTGATTTTGTTTAAAATATTATTTTTTCTACAAATTCAAAAGAAAATTCTTATCGGAAAGTCGTTACCTTGAAAATTTCTTGAAGTATGTTCAATGTGCGTAGAATGTGATTCTTCTGCACTCTGAGTTACCGACACTGAAATCCGACAAGAAAATAAAACTGGATTTAATATATAAATTAAATTAAGAGGTTATATAATATATATTTACAATACATACATATATCTCGGCTCCGTGGTCGAGTGTCAACTTTGTTGGCTTCGGTCGGAGTTTATCAACAGGACAACTTATAATAAAAATAATAAAACATTTTTAGTACTTTTTCCACATAAAATGTATTGGATCAGGACCGGTTTCGATTATGGCCAGCATTGTCAACCTGTAGATCGTCAGTTGATTAAGATTCCATCCCTGATCTCAAATATCTAAAAAATTGTCATATCCTAGTCTCCGAATCCTTTCAAACCCTACTATCTTCGAAAAGAGAGGCTTAGCATCTGAGTAACAAGCAGCTCTTGAAGAGAAACATATCTTACGATAAACTCCGTAAGGAGTCTTTCGGCTCCACGATGGGAACGGACATGGTTAAAAAAATCACAGACCTGTATACCAATAGATTAGTAACTCTCTATGCATAAATGTTGGAGCTGGAGCTGTTGGAGCTGAGCTGGAGCTGTGCTGTCATTATTATCATTGATTTTTTTTCAATAAATGGCAAAAAAAAATTATTTATGATTTTGAGGGCTGGAAGATTCTAAGAACGAAATATTTTATTTGTGAAAAAAATCACAATGTGCAATTATTTATTTAGAGTTTAGGATACAGTATTGATAGATGATTGAATAAACTTTTTATGTTGGGCTCGGGCCTGGTCTGATTGTCAGTTGACAATGCTCGCCATGAGCGAAACCGATCCTGATCCAATAAATTGTATGTGGAAAAAGTACAAAAAAATGTTTTATTATTTTTATTATAATGCCATTCCACCAAGTATTGAGAGTGAACCACCTCAGAAGTAACATGCATCCTTCTCTGAAAAGTACAAATTTACCCTGTCGTATGTACTTTTAATGGAAGTCAGTTTTTCTACGAGAGCTGCTTGTTAGTCAAATACTCAACCTGTTTTTTTTTTATCTTAAAAGAGTTACATCTTATGTTGAGATTATTATTAATGCCTTGTGAAATGTCCGAAAGCACTTACATTATGTACATATATCGTATAAGCACGTCTAGTCTTTTTGACGATTCGATCGTGAATACGACGTGCTCTAAGCTGCGTGGCCGTGCAGCAGTTTGAAACATGTTATATGTCAATGACGGTTATGTTACGAAAGCATTCAGTACAGAGCTTGCCATCCGATTAGGGATAGCTAGAGCAACCTTCAATTCAATGCGGAAAGTCTGGGACTCACGGTTGTACTCTGTCATAACCTAGTGCCACTTAATCGACGTATGCATTCTGACTGTGCTGCATTACGGTCGTAGCACATTATAAAAGCACAAGGTAACCGTATACTGTGCTTCGAAAACATATGCTTGCAGCGAATATTAAGAGTGCGGTGGTTCGACTTTGTCAGTAATAAAGCGGACAAACCAGCCCTTGCTTGGAAAAATAGAAAATGAACGCACCACGCGGGAAAGCGTATAATGCGAGAACGTAAGATCGGGGTTCCAATGTAAAGCATTGAATATATCGACGGATAGCATCACAAAATTCACAACCAACATTTTGACTAATTGTACTTATTGACATTTTTCAGATGAGATTTAGATTTTGGGAGGCGCCTCGCACACAGGCACCAAAATCTGTCAGCTGGCCCTGGCCACAGCATATTTATTTTAACAACCTGGTTTGGTTCCACAAAATCCAGCCCTTGCTTGAATTCAAAATTAAAAGGTGATAATGCACCTGGCTTACGGGTCGTCTTAGCTGGGCGAATCTCCGCGAGGCGATCCGGCGCAGCTTTGAAAGCGGCAGAGTTTTAAAATATCAAACGGTCCGGGCCCATGCAAGTGTCATATGTAGACGAAGCGATGCGGTCAGGACGGCATAGGTAATAACTTCAACAAATTGTCGTAAGTCGCATCGAAGTGCCTGACTCGTTGCGCGCGCAAATCGCTTGCAAATATCAAACGGTCCAAGTTCACCAGAGCGTCTTATGTTGACGATTTACCGCGCGTTGCCGCGCGTTACCGCATATGTTTACTTCGCGCGATCGGTTGATTTGATATTTTGAAACGATCTTGACGCGGCGGGCCTCGTCATATTATGACAGATGTAGAAATTTTACTCAGTTAACATACAAATGGACGCCAAATAATGTCGGACAATAAAAACAAAAGATATCATAATCGTTTATTTATTGAAAAATGTATATTTAATATATATGTGCATTACAAAAATAGCAAATTATAAGTTAATTTTAAGCAATGGCTTCAACCTGTATTACGATACGTGAAACAGTTCCAACTCTCAAGAGCATATTAATTAAATTGGCATTGACTTGGGTAGAACTCCATTAAAATACGATGAAAAAATATCAATGTGTTTTAGTTCTACAAAAAATATATAATAATTAGTTGATCGCTATTTCGACTCAAGCCCTTGTCAGACCGACCACTAAATTGATTAAATTTAGAACACGTTTGCAAAAAGTGTTGTATACGGGGATTTTAAAATTAAACACCCGCAAATATCAAAAACCAAAGTGGTGCTTGTTTTAGTTTGACTATGAAAAATAGTAATAACGAAAATATTCAAATTTGAATTGTTTCAATTGACCACGCAAAGAAGCACACAATTTATTGACACTGTGAGACAACTTGTCCTCGTCACATTTACATATTCCAACTTTTGTGTTTATCCACTGTGTGTTTGTGCCGTGTCAACCATATTTTTTATTTCACATCATCACAAAATCTAACATCCAACATAGAGTTAAAATAAAATCACAAACTTTATTTAATTTGATTGAAAAAAATCTAATTTGCTGTCAAAGAAATGTCAAATAATACCTTCGTAAATAATAAACATTATCATATTAATAAAAGCCGGAAAAAGTTCAGTAGATGACTAATTTATTACATTTTTGACTAAATATCTTCGCCGATAAAAATTCAAACATATTTTCTTTCATATTCGTTTTTATGGCAACTTTATAGCAATGCCCAACAATGCAAAGGGGGGAATTCCCGACCCACAAACATACATACATACATAGCCGTTTCGGTTTTATATACATATAAGATTAGTGTGATATATTATTCTAATGAACGATAGGTAGGTAGCTTGCCGTGAAATCGCGACACCTTCTTTCACGATATCAGTTTTCAAATAAAAAGCGTTCGCGTCCCGACATGATGAATGTTAACCCTTTGGTTACGGACCGAATTTTCGAAAAAAAGGGAATGGTTTATGGGTTGCCAAAACAATTATATTTTCTACATTATTCAAATTAAGTCATTGAAATAAAATAATACACATCAAAAACAGTTTATATTTAAAGGAATCAAAGAAAACAATATAAAAAAAATAAAAATTGTAAAGATAAAATAAATACATATTTTTTTTGCATAAATTTTAATTTTGACAAGAAAATGCAATCTTATCCAATATAAAATAACAATATGAATATTTTTTTAAATATAAACTATTAAGGTGTTCACTGTCAATACTTGGTGGAAAGGCATTATAATAAAAATAATAACACATTTTTTAGTCTTTTTCCACATCTGATTTTATTTCATCTGGACCGGTTTCGCTCATGGCGAGCATTATCAACTGATGTTCAGTTGATAATTCAGTTGATGATTCAGTTGATAATGCTCGCCATGAGCGAAACCGGTCCTGATGAAATAAATCAGATGTGGAAAAGTACTAAAAATGTTAAGATATTTTTTTTTTTTAAATATAAACTATGCAAATATAATCTAGATATATACATACGTGTGGAAATTTAAAATCACGTTTTTTTATTTGCAACAAAAAAACTTGAAAAATGCACAGCACGAAAGGCATTGGTATTAGATATGGTACTTTCAAACAAATATAACTATATAAATAAACAACTTATAAAAATATATATGTTATAATTTCATAGATAAACGTGTATTAATTAGTGCATATTAAAACAATAGTTTGATCGATATCTCCCCTTACGTAAAGGGTACGGTACATTGAATTGGAGCTAAAACAAGCAGCGATAAATCGCTGCGCCGTAACCTGAGCATGCTGCGAAGTGGCTAGCCATGCTAGCCAGAAGTGGCACATAAGACCTTTAATCAACTACGTTTTAAATTGACTGGATTCGCCTAAATTCGCTTGCCGGTTCGCGTCGCTCACATAAGACACGGGGTTAGACTGTTTTGCGGTTATCCCAATATTGTAATGTATTGCCAATATATACCGTAATTGGCAGCGAGAAATCAGTATTGTAAAATGTATTTTTGTAATTAAAAACATCATTCAAATTAACAAGGAATTTGAAATGACACTTCTCTTAAAAGAGTTACATCTTATGTTGAGATTATTATTAATGCCTTGTGAAATGTCCGAAAGCACTTACATTATGTACATATATCGTATAAGCACGTCTAGTCTTTTTGACGATTCGATCGTGAATACGACGTGCTCTAAGCTGCGTGGCCGTGCAGCAGTTTGAAACATGTTATATGTCAATGACGGTTATGTTACGAAAGCATTCAGTACAGAGCTTGCCATCCGATTAGGGATAGCTAGAGCAACCTTCAATTCTATGCGGAAAGTCTGGGACTCACGGTTGTACTCTGTCATAACCTAGTGCCACTTAATCGACGTATGCATTCTGACTGAGCTGCATTACGGTCGTAGCACATTATAAAAGCACAAGGTAACCGTATACTGTGCTTCGAAAACATATGCTTGCAGCGAATATTAAGAGTGCGGTGGTTCGACTTTGTCAGTAATAAAGCGGACAAACCAGCCCTTGCTTGAAAGGCGATGATGCACCTGGCTTAGACCTGTTCAGCGGTTATCCCAATATTTGAATGTATTGCCAATATATACCGTAATTGGCAGCGAGAAATCAGTCTTGTAAAATGTATTTTTGTAATTAAAAACATCATTCAAATTAACAAGGAATTTGAAATTTCCTATCAAATATGATTTGAAATGACACTTCTTTTCTTACGAGTGTTTTCCTAAACAAATAACAACAAATAGAAAAATATCCATTCGCGCAAACGAACATGTTAGATCCTTTAACAATGGAAAACTGATTCACAGTATGCAAATCACCTTATAGAATTAGCATAATCCGAATTCGGTCCCGATTCGTTTACATTCCTGCAATAAGGGCCTAAACTGAATGCATTTTAACATTTGAAATTAATAGAAATAATCAAAATGAAATTTTAACGATCAGGTTTATAGTTTTTCCTTCTTTAACAAACAAATAAACTTAAAATAGAATTAAACAATGCAATACCATTTTGTAATTTCACCCAAAAATGTTAAATTTAACTTTATCTTGCTTCACATGTGACGTGGGTATGGTTTCAACAGAAAGAGATTATGTAGGAGGCATACAAAGGTATATACATAAGCTATCTCTAATACACGTTCAAAACATAGTTCTGACGAAGGCGTAAGCCGAAATAGCTATCAACAAATATATAAAATAATTTATGTAGAATTAAAATACATTGTTATTTTTCTTTCCGTAAAATAAAAACATATTCAAAAAACGGTTTATTACACTTAATATAGTAGTAGAATTTCTAATGTTTTCATAGCATGTGTGTATGTGGGTTTACTCACTTTCGCATGTTGGTATAGGGTTGCTCCATTTATTTCCTATACAAATAATGTGATTTAAGGGTTTTGGCACAGTAGTGGTGGTCCCCTTCACACAAAAACACAATAGGACGGTGCTATCCGCGACCTCTTCCCCAGGCTTCGCCTCGGCGCCACCAAGTAATGCGTAAATTGTGTTGTGGTTATTTGGTGGCATCACACATCGACTTAAAAAACATTTAATACAACAAATTATTGAAGTTCTCAGCTCGAAAAGAAGAGGAAAGTAATCCAGTATAGTACGAACTCGGTTTTCCGGATCGATGTAAATCAGTGCTTCCCAAACTGAAAAATCCATGTAAGGGTTGTAAGCCCAAGTTACAAAAGTGTTTGTGTTCGACTGAGGGTGCTTGATGGAATTTCAATATCAAATTTGAATTGTTTGAATTTTGTACTTTTTCATGAGTTTTGTCGCTAACGACCTGGGTTTTGCTTTTCAGCATTTCAAGTGCAAGGATGTACTTGAAGTACATCCATGGACCTGAAATTCTTGGAGATGCCGAAAGGTGAAACTCGGGTCGTTAGCGACAAAACTCATGGAAAAGTACAAAATTCAAACAATTCAAATTCATATTGTTACTTAAAAGGTAATTAGATTGAGACAAATATTAATAATATATTTTGTCCTGCTAGAACCGTCGGCTTCTTTGGAGCGTGTTTTCTCTATAATAAAACACATTTGGTCGGAAGAACGAAGCCGCATAGTGGAGTCTACTGTGCGAGCGTTACCGCACTGTAATTGGCTTTGTCACATGGCATATAAAAAAATAAAAAAACACATACAAAACCACTTATATCTTATCGAATAGTGACTTAAGTCATCTTTCCATATTATGAAAATATCTTTTTAGCGTGTGTAAAATGAAGAGTATTGTTTAAATGAAAACATTTTTTACCCCAAGCTTGAAACATGTTCAATGTCCGTAGATTGTGACTCTACTGCACTCTGAGGTACCACCAGCACTGAAATCATTAAGAAAGCAAATCTCGATTTATTATAAATGTATTTTTGCGTTGGATTCGGCGGTAACTAGGCGGAAGTAAATATAAAATGACTTTGATTATTCCACGTATTGTGTTACTAATTCCCATTCATAGGCATCTTCAGACATACTATAGCATAAGTGTGCTTAACCCTCTTAACCTCAAAGCGCCGATCTATCGGCGCATACTTTGAAATATCATATACGATATATAGAGAAAGCAAACATAGTGAAACAGAATGAGGCCAATGGAGAAATGTTTTATCATTAAAATAAACTAATTTCCAAATTATTTTTTTTAATATTTAGGTTTTTTTAACAGTTATATATTTCGCTCCGATGATCAATATCCGTCGGCGTGACCTTTGATAAACCTAAGACCATTTACCAATAAAAAATATGTTTTTATATATGGGATTGCATGCAGGTACCCTAATTTTTTGTTTGCTAAAATTCCAATATTGATTAATAGCAAGTTGCCTTCGTTAACGAATACTATATACTATCTTTTTTTTATGTATGTTAATAAAAATAATTATTTATTTCTCTCACTAAAAATGTTCTCCTTCATCTATTAAAGTGTCTCTGAAATTTTTCGTTTTTTTTTCGTTTAAAAATAAAAATATTTATTAAAACCAAAGTATCTATTGACACCGCCCTATATGGTAGGTCATCAGAACTCTCTCGAACGATCTATTTTTCACCTTAGTCTAAGAATTTAAGTCGATATAAGGAAATAAATTCATTCTTATAATAATCTGTATTGAAATCTATAGCGATTCAATACAGAAGTATTTCAATTTCTCTTATCTCTTGACGCCCGAGAGTGCATGGTACACAACGAGAGCCCATGGTGCTTCGTAAAAAGTTCATCAGCCCATAAATAATGTGTTATCGGTGTTAGCGGCCTGTCAACTGCTTATAACCGTCATTCCGGCTCCTACCTAGGGAGCCGCTTTTTTTTACAGTCGGTTAGAGTTTTAAACTCCTCGAGTGCACTTGTTTACAAGATTGGTCGAGGTATCCTCCCTCGTTCGAGTATCTTAAAATCGCGTACAGTTCCTAGTATCGGCTTGTCGCAATCGGTAATCATTATTTGTAATTTTAATATAACTTCTGTGTTTTTGTGTGTAATTTATAATAATATAACTTGTGTACCGAACATTAATAAATTGTGTGTGCAATAGCACTATTTTACATTCTGAGATCGTTTTTATTAAAGAGCATCCTGATTCTCCATCTCCGATCCCTAAATTCCTCTCCTCGAGTGACGGACGGAGGTTTTCTCTTGTTTTACGAGAGAACCCGAATCAAGGTCGTCTCACTATGTTTTAATAAAAATATCTCTGAGCTTTTTCGCATGTACCCGCAAAACTGACTGAGGCTAAAAGGGTCAAGCAAAGAAGCAAGATTGGTTCTAATATTTTAAAATGATAAAATTACAAAATGGATTTTGGGATTTTGTCTTTTTACGGGAAGTAAGGAGGGGGTTGAAGAATCAAAACAAAGCAAACAAGTAATTATACTACTAATGACGTTAGCATTACAAAATATTAACTAATGGGATGCAATCAATCTGGTAGGGTCTGGTTAAGCCCTTCAAGTGGCGAGAAACATGTCTTAAAGGACATTATTTAATAATACTTCTATTTTGTTGATACATTTATTTATTTCGAACAATTCATTTTTACACCCTTTTTATTTACTCATTGGAGTATTTTTACACTACTACTCTGATTAAAAATATAATCGTTTTCTATTCAATGATTGGCAAGCTCGGAAAAATTGTTACTTTTTAGACATCCTTGTGTTCTTTAATTCTAATACAGTGGAACCCCGAACTAACATTCTCGCATAAACCGTTTTCTAGCGTGGTTCGTTTATTTTCTATAGTCCCGGCCAGCACCGATAAGAACATGTTTAAAATCTCGCTTTAATCGTTCCCCGATTTCCTCGATTTATCGTCTTAAAATTATGGTCCCGTCACAAATATTATCTCAATACACCGATTTTGTTGAATATTTCTCATAAGCACATTCGACCATATTCAATGGGCTCTTTGAAAAAAACTGAGACTGCAAGTGTGCAATTTTTAAGGATTCATGGTTATAATGTGTCCGGTGATTACTGAACATCTGAGTCTTCTATAGAAGAAGGTGGCGTAAAATGCAATAATCAACCTGGAATGACATATACAGAAGCGTTATTGGCCCTCGAAAAAATAAAAATGTTTTTACACTCCAAGGATATTCATGTTGAATTTGAAAGGTCTTTGTTAAAATTGAAGTGCCAAACTGCAAAGAAGCGACGTAGTACTAAGGACTTTTATAAAAAATGAATATTTTGGGTATAATAAGAAAATCTGATAAAAAGTTAGTTTTTAAGTTTTTTACATGTTTATTTTTTTACTTTAAACTTTCCTGCATTTATCATTTGTTTTTTATGGTCCCTTGAAAAACGTAGAACCGGGGTTTCACTGTATTGAAAGTTTCTACCTGTCTGCCCAACATAAGAAGCTTGGCAGTTTCCGCAAGAGCATCGATAGATACCACTCTGTGACGATAATTCTACGCGATCTTTAATGTTCAACAAAAATTTTCCTAAATTATTTACTGTACAAAACGCGGATTCTAAATTGTCTACTCATTATATTGTCAGTTAAATATTCTTTGTAAATGAGTATCATTTGAAGCCAATGACTTTGACCACAACACCACAGACGGGGCTATAAAATACTCAAAAATTCAATTTAAATTATTAAATTAAGTCTAATTTTCGTGTTTTTGACATTGCAAACCGGTTCAAAAAAATCAGGATCTTGATCCATTTCCCAGTGAATATGTTATCAATCCAGACCCAATAGTCCGAACTCAAACGATTCCTAAGCCAGGTTTTCATGCGTCGTAATGCGGAAACTCCATCCATACTTGTTATATATTATGTAGAGTTACAATAATCTATGAAGATTTGCTATGATAACACCGCTAACGACCGCTTTCATTTTGCATTAAGCTTACTAAACAATTGATAGAAGATAAAGAGAACTACAAAGGTAATCACAATATATTTATTTGATTAAAGAAAATTTTAAAATTAATGTTTTAATATATTAAATGGAAAATAAACTCCTCCTCCTTTTTATCGCATGTGATCAACAGTATGGCTTGAACAATGTATTACCCGCAGTTCACTAGAAAAAAACAGTACGAGTACCTAGCAAACCCACACACCGTACTTTATAATTAAATGAGATTATTGAAATTGGATTTTTTGGTGTGACAGCAAAATATATTCTAAATCAAATGTATGCGTCAAAAATATTTTTACGTTTTCAAAAAATTTCAAGTGGACTAATTTATTCTCAGTTATTTATGAGGCCCCCAAGTTTTGAAGGCCCCAAGTGCGCTTATGGGGTCATCCGCTACTGTCCATCGGCAGAAAATCTGCAGTTCTTTTAATTACGCTGTGTACTATTTCTAATACTACTGTGTACTATTGTCGCGCTTCACATCCGATCCGATCCCTGCAAAAATTTGTGAACACATTTTTGACGCCGCTTCTTTGTAAGTACAATTCGTGCTATCACCACAAAATCCCACAAATTTTTCACTCAAATCATTTGTCCCTTTTCGAAAACGGGACATTTTGACGTCCCTTAGCTGTGTTCAGAGACACCAGGACACGGCATGTAAAATATAACGCCTGGTAACATTGGGCATAAAATCCAAAAATAGAAATCAGGCGATATTGTTTTTAGGTTATATTTACACTTTTTACTATCCTCACATACATTTTAATTCATAGCTGTACATACTTGTTATGATTTCATGCGTTACGTTTTATTTTTAAACAAAAGAGTAAATATAATGTAGTAAAAACAGACTTTTAAAAGAGATTTAAACTTTTTGGCGACGATTGAAAAGCTCCCAGGAGGCAAGGTAACTAACTGCACATGACACTTAAAAGGCTAAGGATTCAGAAGGTTAAGATAATTGTAATAACTAATATAAATGATTTACCGCAATATAGAAGCAGAAGCCATATTTGCCTGTTAGCACGTTGGTATAAAACGTAATTTTGTGTGTCTAAAATCTCCATTCTTGCAATGATTGCCACTCAATACAACATTCGGACTCACTCATGCGAACGTTTCTTGAAAGATTATTTTTGACCTTATGACATGCTATTTTTGTATTAAAGTTTTTAATCGTATGATTAAAAATAATTTTTATGTAAAACAATAATAAAAATAATAAAACATTTTTATTTCTTATTCCACATTAAATTTATTAGATCAGGACAGGGTTTGCTTACCGCGTGCATTATCAGTTGCAGATGAGTAGTTGATAATGCTCACGATGAGTGAGACCAAGTTTATACTACAAAAAACTGTGCCGCATCTTTAATATTTCTTATTAAAATTGCTACAATATGAGTCGTCGGTGTTAGGAATAATATATTTGAGCTGTTGTGTCTCAGCTGCCGGTCCAACTTGAATATTTTTACGGCGAAGAATAGTAAGTTAAATATTCGAGAAATATGTGTGGTATATAAAATAATATTTATAAGCCGGTGTGTCCCAGCTGCCGACATTATCTTTTTCTAGGGCTAAGAATAGTAAGACAAATACTCGAAGGTATGTATGACGTCTGAAAGCAAAAAATGTGAAGAGAACTTTTTGTCGAAACCCTACAAAATTGATTAGAAAATGTCAGTTATTTAAATTTTTATTAATCCAGGTCTCGGGATTCGGTTTAATGCAAGCGGATTCCGATTGTCACTCACCTATATTGTAGGCACTCAGAACACTCTCGAACGATCTATTAATCGCCTCAATCTCTGAGTTTAAGTTGATGTCAATAATTAAATTCAGTCTAACTATACTCTATATTGAGTATATATTGAGACGACCTTGATTCGGGTTCTCTCGTAAATGAGAAAGAACCTTCGTCCGATACTCGGGAAGAGGGATATAGGGATCGGAGAAGGAGAATCAGGATGCTCGTATAAATTAAACACGATCTCAAAGTGTTAAACTAGTGCGAATATCACACAACACAATTTATTTACTTTTAACACAGAATTTAATTTAAAAATACAAAAACACACTATAATGATTACGACGACGATATCAGGACTTAGGGGCGCGAATTTATTCTAAGCGGGGTAGATTGAGAGCTCGAAGGCTACTTTTCAGTACTCCAAGTGGGAGGACACCTCAACCAAGCTTGCAAGATTTATCTGCGAACATGTGCACACTCTAGGAGCTTAAATCTCTAACTGCGGCTGTAAAAAAAGCGGTTCCTTTAGGTAGGAGACCGTTGCAACCAAAATTACCGTTAAACGTCACGCGCGATGAGCGATTATTTATATCCTATCGAACTGTGCATGAAATACCATGCACTCGGGCGTGAAAGAGCCAAGAGACATTTAGAGCGAGACAACCGCATAAATGTCTCTTTTTACAATTTGAATCACTCTATATTTAATCGCTATAGATTTCAATATAGAGTATTATTAAAAATTAATTTATTTCCTGATAACGACTTAAACTCATTGACTGAGGTGAATAATAGATCGTTCGAGAAAGTTCTGATGACCTACCATATAAGGCGGTGTCAATATGAACTCGTTTATGAGGACTTGGGCTTGTAAGCCTAATCCTTTTCATCTGTGGTATTTATCGAGTGATGAGATTTCGTCAAGTTCCCTCGACTGTGACGTGATGTTAACAACGCATCATAGGGGAGGAGTTCTTGACAGTTGTGATAAATCTTTTCAGCCGTTGCGGCGCATGCGTCCGCTGGCGTTTGCCAGCTTCTACGGCAACCGGAAGGCTTGGTGTCGCGGTGATGATATGAGGGTGGAGATGTTGCTATTGGTCGAGGTTGCTGGTGGTCGAGGTTGATAGAGAGATATCTTTTCAGCCATTGCGGCGCTTACGTCGGCTGGCGTCAGTCTGATGCTATCATGATGATGATGATAGTGGTCGTGATGATGATTATGATAGTATCTGGGTTCAGTCTGGTGAGCTGTTAAAACAGCTCATCTGGCCCAGAACACTGACAGTTAGCACACGTGATTGCAGGCTGGAATCCCCACCTAATATTTCAAAGTATATTATAGCTGATAAATTTGAGTGCAAGGTACCTCAATGGCATGTATTATATTATTGTTTTTATACCACCTCTGCTCCAATCAAAAACATACTTTATCAAAGTTTCCACTCCAAGCTTAACATTTTTTTTTTAAATATTATCGGGTCTGTAATGACAGATCAGTGTCACTGACATTGTTTCAGTGTTCAGAGGTAAGATTTCCAAAACTGACTGTATAATAAATTAAGTTCTTAATCCATTTTGGATGTGTGCTCGAAAGTATGAATGTTTAAGATGTCTTATATTCCTTCCAATCAAGATAATTCGGCATGGCAAGAATGATTAGCTAACTACTTGTTTAAGCCTTATTCTTCTGACTTATGAACTTTGTTGAGATAAGCTGATTAGGAAACTTTTGTTTTAATTTAATTAATAATTGTTATTGTTATTATTATGGCAGCCCTATTCATAATTGGTAAAATTGTTTATACGACATATGAGAAGCGTGTGAAAATATTATATAAATGTTAATTTTAATCTTACGATTTTTAGATATTTTTAGGCCAGAATAAGCCGGTGTTAAGACTGTTGTTCAGAAAAGTCATATAAAACTAAAACCTTCATGTTCTGATTTGACTCCGCCTGATTACCATTGGTATATATATTTTTAACAATTTCCGCCAGCCCAACGAATGAATTTAAAATGCACGCGAACTAACTACAATAGTTAGTGAACATTTATTTTTCTCTTTAGAGTTATTTTCTTGTTATTCAGCTGCTCAACCTCTTTTTCGAAATTGTTTATAGATAGGATATTAAAACCCAATATTTTTGGGATCGCGGAGGGTAGGATGGTTGTTCTGAAATGTCATGTTCTTGAAACATATTCTGAAAATCTTGTTCTTTTTTCTATTTAATGTTTTGAAATGTCATGTTCTGGCACCTTTTTTCACGGTATTTTTTTCGAAATTCCAAAATCAATTAGACTTTAAACAATATCTGTGCTCAACCTCATTTTCGAACAATCTATATTTGAACGGCGTTCGGCACCTTTTTTCACGAAATTCCAAAATCAATTAGACGAAATGATATCTGTGCTTACATTATTACAATCTATATTTGTATACTTCGTCAACATGATATCTATTTTCCTCACCAACGTCTCCAAATGAAAAGGTCCGAGATATTTGCAATAACAATATTGTTTTATTTTTCTCCTCAGAGATTAGTATTGTAATATACATAATTGAATACACTCCTGCCATCTTTCAATTTTATTTCGAAGCATACACATAAAAGTTTTTCAATAATGCAAGCAGATGTCACTCCACCGATGTTTTAATGACGTGACAAATATTTATTATAGGTGGCAATAACTACATTTTTTATACAAAAGCATGAAAATAATATCTGCTACTCAATAAGTTTCCAAATATCATAACAGATATCACTTAACAAATATAAATTTGACAAAACAAATATTTATTGAATGCTTTGTATATCGTCTCAGAGAGGTCAGCATTCCACTTTCACTTGCAGTAACAGTAATGTTATGCAATATTATGCATGTTCTGTCTGACCTGAATTTTATCGATGGCGCGAAAATCACTGAATCGTAATTTTCTATTCAGGCTGTTTTTTGTTATTTAAAGAACAAAGAAGCAAAACGTGAAGTAATGACTCACTTTCGTGAATTCAGTAGAGCAAATATATATTCAAATATTCAACAGCAATAATAAACCTTTTGTTTGACGTATTCATTTTTGTCATTACCGTTGATACTTTTTTCCTATCACTTCAATGTATATATTGATTAAAATCTTGCCCGGTCCGCGGTGCAGTGGTCAATGTCATTGCCTACCGTGTCAGACCACCCGGGTTCGATTCCCGGAACGGGCAGATTATTTCAGTCGATAACTCGATTCTGCTTGTTGTTAAAAATCCCTTCCCACCTTTCCGATCCCAAAAAGAGCGACGCATAGTTATAGCGATTAGCTAACCACTAGTCATCTTATCCCATCCATCCCTACTCTCTTCGAAAAAGAGAGGCTGAGCAACTGAGTAACAAGCAGTTCTCGTAGAAAAACATATGTTGAGATAAACTCCGTGAGGAGTCCATTAGCACCATGTTGGGAGAGGATATGGTTGAAAAAAAGTCTTAGCCTAAATCAGGCATGCGCAATCCTTGGCCCGCGGGCCACATGTGGCACTACTGTTGTTTTTAATGTGGAATAAGTACTAAAAATGTGTTAGTATTTTGATCATTATATAATGCCATTCCACCAAGTATTGACAATACACACCTTAAATGACATCATGATATGTTAATAACATTAAATAATGCACACGATCCTATAAATATGTTTTTCGATATAAGAATAATCAAAACTTATACATATATCTGTATTGGTATTGGATTCTACTTCGACTGTCAAACGCTATGGACCTACTATAAAAAATCATACTTCGCACCGTCTCTTTCGCGCAACCGACAAATCCCATACGTAAGACATAGATGGCGCTCTACAACTGCTCCACAACGTCACATAAGTTCTCTTAGTACTCTAAGATACCACGCACAACCCCCTCACGTTACCTCACTGTCGAAACATATTTGATAAGTTTTGTAAGTGTTTAAGGGGTTGCATTTTGGGAGATGTAACGGATTAATGGCATCTCAATTAATTTCAATGGGAAAAATTGCTTTGAGGTACGAGTGAATTGACATACGATGAATCTTAAGGAACGATTTAATAATAATTCTCTAATTTTTGTCCTTTACGCTACGACATTTTCAAAGATTATAAAAGTACAATACCTTAAAACTACTTACGTTATTTTTTGATCCCTTATGAAAGCAATCCCATGTTAATTACCATACCACATGGCTTTTAGAACGTATTTACGAATCCTCGATAAGGGTTGTCACACACAATTTTTCACCCCGATTGGCTATCATAAAATGAATTTTTGTTGAATTTTTCATATATACATACATGAAAAATAATATTTACGTTAACATTGTAAATATTTTATCGAAAGTTTTGACAGAGCTGATCACCTCTATACACTTTTTGTTGAATATCTTTTAGGAAAACTATTAAAACGAAACGGTTATAGTCATTTTGTGAGCTTTAAGAGATTTCTGACCCATATTCCATGTGATAATTTGAGAAATATTATTTTTTTACGCCTTAAACGTAGTTGCCCACCGGTGAGTTCTTAGCTGTCAGAGCCTTTTTCTTATGCGACACACCGGTGTGTCGTTAGCTTTAGAGTGGTTAAACTCGTATCTCGAGGAACCACTGTACTATATGTAATCTATATTCATGTAGGGCTTACATGTATAAAGATTAAGCATCACTTTGCCCTAACATGTCTTATCTATATGCATTTCTTTATCAGTGTTTTTGCTTTAGATACGTTGGTAGTGAAAATTTTTATGAAAAGTGCAAGTTCTCATCATATACGGCGGAATACTTACAATTTTAATTAAAAAAGTCATTCAAAGAAAATCCATTTATTTATTCAAAAATTTTAATTTAGACAAATGAAAAAAGGCCTAAAAAAATTAAGCATTTTTTATATATTTATTGTATTTTCTTCAATAAATAAATAAGTATCGTCAAACGGGGTGAATAGAGACAAAAACAAGGATTGGACTTTAACACAACTTAATTAAGTATCATTATGGTTAAGTAAGTTTCTTCACAATGACTATAATACTATCTCTCGAATCACAAAACTAAACCAACTAAATGATTGGCTAAAATTGTAAAAAAATATCTTTTAGTTCAATGCCTGTGCATCCTTACTTTTTCACCCCTTATAAACTTCTCTTTTTATTGCACGAAAATTAAATTATTTTTTTTAGTTATTAAGTACCGTAAAAGAGGGTGAATATAGACTCATAGAATAAAGGTTCATATATTCCAATCATTACGATCTGTTGTTTTGTCTCTATTCACCCTCTCTTGTCTCTATTCACTCCTATTCAATGTGAATAGAGACATCGAACAAAATTGAATGTGTCTTAATAACGATAGTGAATATTTGAAAAATATTGTCATGAATGTGTTGTAGGACCATAGAAAAACGTTTCAAGCCAATCATATTTGAAATAGGAAGCGCGCAGGTATGAAGATACATAGTCGTGAAGGGTAAAAAGCAGGGCTGTGGAGTTAGTAAAAAAATCGACACTGACTCCAACTCCAGCATTTACCAAAACCACGACTCCGACTCCAACATTGACCAAAAACACGACTCCGACTCCAACTAAAAAAAGCTTAACTTCATCATTTTTTTCCTTACCTTTCATATTTCTTTATGGTACTTCGTTGTTTTATGCCAGGCAGCTAAACACGAAAAAATATCACTGAACCTAAAGGTTGCCTAAAACTTCGCTATCCATATGAAACGACACATAAATCATCAAATTAATGGCCGAATACTTGTATGTGTGTATACGTGTATTTTTTAATGTATTCCAGATAATTTAATCTTACGCCTTGCCCCTAGCAGCCAGCGCTTCTCAATCATCGTGATGTTGAAGCTCTATAAACTGCCAAAATTCAGCAATACCTTCTGATAACAATAAATTACCACATAAATCTCTTCTGGCTGATCCCCACATTCTCTCTACTTGCTGGGTGTTTGCAAGTGTATCGGGGTTTATAAAATTATAGTAAGTGTAAAAAATGAGCACTGATCTCCGAGTATGCACTCCAGGAACCGCTACCTACTCAGCAACCATCAGCAAAGAACACTTGGCAAGCCCAGCGTGTCCTGACCTCAAATGAAGGCGTCATTAAATGTCCATTACTACACATAATCTCCCGCGGAATAATATTACGTCGCGCACTTTCCCGATTTTTTTTTATAGTTTTACATGCTTTGGGTGTTCTTATGCAACTGGCTGCAAGGATTGAATTCTTTGTTTTTATTTCAAAATTCGTCAAGTGACGCCTCCCGCCCCATGTTTATGAAGGTGCAGCGACAGGCAACCTTTAGGTTCAGTGATATTTTTTCGTGTTTAGCTGCATGGCATAAAACAACGAAGTACCGATTCTTTATATTCAATTAGATATCAACCAACAAATCCGTCCAATAGCTAAATTTGACATATAATATGCAAATATAAAAAGTTTGAACTTTTAAAAATTTCCGACTCCGACTCCACAGCCCTGGTAAAATGTGTCTCTATTCACCCCGTTTTACGGTATATCTATATAATAAAACGTGATACGCCGTTAACAGTGAATTTAAATATTATCGTTTTTGTTACAAGTACAAAAACATGGCCACCTTTTCAATCACCTCTTATCATATGTAAGATCATTGAACGATAACGAAAGGTGAGTAATTTACCTTCAGGACACCTTCAATGGCCGCCGATCCCAGAGATTAGAAAGTAAGCGATAATCTCTACAGAAAAATACCGTTATAACAGTAGGGAAAAATTTCATTTCTTTTAACAAGGGCTGTGTAGTCGGTGAAAAAAAGTCCGACTCCGACTTTAGCATCTACCAAAACCACGACTCCGACTTCGCCATTGACCAAAAACACGACTCCGACTAAAAAAAGGTTAATATCGTCACTTTTTCCCCCTAATTTTCCTATTTATGTGTATTCAATTAAATATCAACCCTATCAATGCGGCCAAAAGCCAAATTTGACATATTAAATGCAAAAATAAAAAGTTCAAACTTTTCAAAATTTCCGACTCCGAGTACGACTCCGGCCAAAACGCTCTGACTCCACAGCCCTGCTTTTAACCGTTTAGTGGTCGCCTTGATCACATCAACCCCGACTTATTGAAAAAAGGATTTTTGATTTGATTGACAGATGACAGAAAGACAATTTTGTTTCTTGAGACAGTTTCTAGATGTCACTAGTTTCGTTAAGTAAAATATCATTAGAATACTTAACGGAAATTTTGAATATATTTTGTGACTTTATATGGTATTTGAGACGCTCGTACGCGGTGGTCACCAGTGGCCTTACGGTACTGAATAACTACATATTTCAAAGCAAAAAAGATGTATGTTTCCCATCAATATGTCATATTTGATAGAAAAGTGCCTTTTTGTTTTGATTTACATAATAAACGTTTAATTTATTTTTACTAAACAAATGAAATTCATATTTTTACATATTTTCTAACTACGTTCAACTAACTTACTAATTCACTAATTAATTGATTCCTTAACTGAGGGGTTTAAATGCATAACCGCCTCTCTCCACAAAGTCTAATTGTTCAGCAATCGAAGAAAACGATTTTAATCTAAAAGTATAATATTAGAATAATTCGCAAAGGGAACACAAAACGTTTGTATGGTGACAGGGCGGTAGGTCAGTGTTTCTCTGGCTCGTGATTTGTGGATTTAGATTATGGCTGTTTTGAACTTCTCATATGGTGGAGAGACAGTATTTAACGTCATTTTCGATGTCGATTTTAAATGGCCTAGAGGTAATTTTTTTCGTTGGTTTGAAGATTGTATAACGTAAGAACCGGATCATTAATCAATCATTATCTCAAAAATGAATATATGGATAGAGGCGGTTATGCTTTTACACCCCTCAGTCCACTGTTGAATATCTCACATATCTATTTTTTCTTCTCCGTTTCGTACTAAATGTTTAACAGTTCGTTACCTTACTTTGAAAAGGTTCTTATTTACATTTTTGTCTAAAATGACCTTTTGGTCGGAAAAGGTTGTATTTACTGCATCATATTTTTTAATTTCAGAATTATCTATGGTTGAATAAGGGAGTTACCAGAATTTCAGAGTTTCACTGCATCTGCACACTTTTTTTTACTTTATTTATTTGATAGAGATCTAAGAATGTCATCATTATTTCAATCATTAGATCCTTCAGATCATTATTTCTCAGCAAGAGTTGTGAAAAAATATGCTTAAAATAAGTAATTTGAAACATTTTTACTTGCTAATTGTTACAAGTGAATTTTGATCAATCAAAACTTCAAACACTCTTT
Organism: Himalopsyche kuldschensis; assembly: GCA_028554975.1. Lineage (NCBI taxonomy): Eukaryota > Metazoa > Arthropoda > Insecta > Trichoptera > Rhyacophilidae > Himalopsyche > Himalopsyche kuldschensis. Next base: position 3,795,746 of record JAHFWI010000025.1, read on the forward strand.
ACTCAAAACAGTGTCACGAGCAGTTTGAAAATTTTCAAAGTAAGGTGTCGAGTTTCTATTATAAATCCATTTTCTTTGCAATATCTCTATATATATAAAAATATCGACACAAATCTTTGTCGCCAAACTCCTTCGAAACGGCTGGACCGATTATTATGAAATTTTGTGTGTATATTCGTTAGATATGAGAGAAGGTTGTAAAGTATATTTCATACCGCTAAGTGAAGGATGTCTCTATCAAGACTTATTTTAATATTTCTGACATCTGTCATTATTTATTATTTTTCTTGTTAAATCACAGAGGGCGCGCGTGAAGTTTGACATTTCATACAGCGAATTAAATTTAAGCTTTGCAAAGCAGTCGCAAGAAGCGCTTTTCATAATCGATTCATTGATACAACGTGCATAACAGCAAATTTGTAATATTTTTGTTTATTTTGACCAATCCGGATAATCGAAAATCGGGATAATCGAGGTTCTACTGTATTTCATTTTCCTACTTTAGGATAAAAAATATATTACTTTTTTTAATTTACATTTAACTTTTAAGAGATCAAAAAATGAATATGTCCGTTCCTTTAATGAAATAAATTGAATTGAGAAAATGAATGGTTGGTGCTTTTTTGTTTTTATCAGCGGTTATCGTCTACAGCGCTCCATTCCTCTTTCTTTCATAGATCCTATCCCCACACACTTACAATACATTCGTTATTTTTTACTTAACAAAATATAAAATATTCACTTGAAATAATTTATATGGCAGAACAACGTTTGCCTGGTCAGCTATCTATTTATATAAAACAAAGCCGTTTTACACCACTTATGAGTGGACGGCTTGACCGATTTTGTTGATCTTTCATTTTTTGGCTTTGTCACTGTCCCGAACAGCAGAATAAGTATTTCAACATCCCAAAATATCCCATTATATAAAGCTCATTGGATCATCCTGTCTTGGCATTGTACAATTTACAACTGAAGGTTGGCTCGATAGTCATCATGCTTCAAAATCTGTACCAACCAAAACTATGTAACGGAACACGTTTGGTGGTGAATGTGATTCACGAAAAATGTCCTATGTCATAAGGTGCTTCAATGAAGGGGATCAGCCCGAGTACAACCCATCGATCAAATAGTTTAACAGAAAGCAGTGCAAGAATGCTACGCGAATCATTTTGATTCTCTTCAATAAAGCAAATGCCTTGCTGCCACGTGAATTACATTCATTTCAATAAAATTAAAATACTTCATTTTGATTTTTGCACATTTATTTTCCATATTCATTTTGAGTATTGATTTTGACTTAATAAAAAACTTAATTTAATTCAGCTAATACGTAAACACATCTATTTATTCTGAGGCGGTACGAAGTTCGCCGGGTCAGCTAGTTGTATATAACTTTATCGCGACATCATTCTAAACAAAACAAATTCATAGAATAATTATTTTCTCTTTCTGTATTTTCTTTACGAAAAGTAAACATTGACTCACATGTTTTTCCTGTAGATGTTTACAATCGGATATCCTATTAAAATTACAGAAATATACGTTTGTTAGTGAGAAATAGTTGTTTGTCAAACACGTTGGTAAATCGTGAAAAGTTGTTCATTTGTTTATTAGTTTTATTTAGATTAAGATTTTTAATTAAACATTTGAATATAGAAGGAAAATATTTAATTACGACTCACTTAAACAAACAATGAATAAAACAGTGAATAATTTATTCCGTCACAAGTTTTCTTCCATATCCTGAGCATGGTACCTCTTAGACCAGGGGCTCCCAACCTAATTGGACCCTAGAGCGCATTTAAAGGAAAATGTGGGGCGGCAGGCGTCACCTATTTTTTCTAAGGATATTATAAAAAGATAATGATTTTTTTCAACCACGTCCGCTCCTAACGTGGAGCATTTAGACTCTTTGCTGCGATTATCTTAAAATATGTTCTTTTCTACGAGAACATGAAGCTATTTATATTGTATTTAATTTGCAAATAAGAGGTTTGACAATAAAGAAGACCATTGGCTCGATAGTCGTAAACTGCAGAAATCTCTCTTCAAACTGTTTCTGAAGCACTTGAATGTGTATGACGTTTAATTCACTGTTATCTACCATTTCCTTCATATTTGCGAAATGCACGAGAGACTTCACCTGTCGATGTGATATCCACAAAACTAATTTTGCAAAAATGTTAAGTTAAAAATGTTTGAGATAACGTTGGTGGGCGCAAATCGGTCGGCGGCGCCATGGCGCTCGCGGGCACGGGGTTGGGAACTCCTGTTCTAGTAAGTCTGAAGATGCCTCTGAAACAGGCGAAACACGTATCACAGTTGTTAATGGCACAATACGAAAAATTAAAGTTATTTTAAATTTTACATTAAAATGAACTACGAAAAATTAAATAATTATTTTTTAAATTTTATAAATTTTAAAATGAACTTTTTTCGACTACTAATTAAGTTCTAATTCGATAAATGGTCAGTTATAAAACTTAAAACATCGAAACTATTAAATTCTATTTTCATTTTGACAAATAATGTATGAAATGTTAGTGTAGGTCAAATAAAATTCATTTTTTATAAATTTAAATACTAACCATTTTGAAAAAGATACATTACAATATATCTTTTTAATCTTCTCATATTTTCTAATACAATTACCTCAGACCATTACAGAAAGCAAGATTAGTAGAATAGGGGAAGAATATGTATTTTGTATCACTTTTAAACCATATTTAATTACAAATTAGACATAGTTCTGACCATAGACAATACATCGGGTGGCTAGCCGAAATAGCTATCAATTATATATATTATATATCGTATATGTGACCATTTTTACGAAAATGAGATAAACATATGTACAGTTCGTTTTCTTTTTTTTCTACACCTTTTAAAATATAAAAAATGTGAGAAAAACCAATATTCAAAGAGATAGAAAATGGGCTATGTGCCAACTTTCAAAACTTTGATATTAAATATGGGCTATGTATAGTCAAATATCAAAGTATAGAAATCCACCGAATACGACTGTTTTCCTGCCTGTGAACATTTAAATTAAATATTGATTGATTTCTTATGTATAAGTTTGCATTGCTTAGAGGTCTTCAACCTTTTATTTATAGTCAATTTTTTCAACATGTCCGCTCTTGTTGTGAAGCATATGCACGCCGAATGGATTTAATCACACATGTAGTTTTTTTCTGCGAGTACTGATTGTTAGTTGCTCAGTTGCTCAATCTCTTTTTCGGACATGCTCGTCCTGCGTCCGCGAGCTTTGGAACTCGAGTCAACGACGTCGATACTCTATCGTGGAACATTTGTTACGTATTTTTAGCCACTTCTGCTCTCTATGTGAAGCATACGGCAACAGCATTTAATTTAAGACAACTCTCCTGGACATCTACTATTATTTAGTGACATTCATGTCTCTAAACTGGCAAAAATCGAGATATGCATACCTAAACATTTTTTTGTGCGGTAGATACATTCCGCGTAAAATCGCATAAAAAAGCAATGACATAATATGGGCTTTGTGTATGTACTTCGTGACTTACTTTCATTTTCATATATTATACTTACAAGCGATTCAAACGCGTCAGTTAAATTTTACTTGAATGAGAGTGAAAAGAGGCAAGAGAGGGTAAATCGAGACTTGGCAGGCGAATAGAGACAAGGATACAGATTATAATGATTGGAATATATGAACCTCTATTCTATATGAGTCTCTATTCATTCCGTTTAACGGTACTTATTAACCAAAAAAGACATGATTGATTTTAATTTTCGTGCAAAAAAATAGAAGTTTATAAGGGGTGAATAAGTAAGGATGCACAGGCTTCGAACTTAGACACGTTTATTTCAATTTTGGCCAACCATTTAGTTGGCTTGGTTTTGTCATTCGATAGATAGTATTAGAGTCATTGTAAAGAATTAAATATAAACAGTAAAAAATACATTGGATACTTAGTAAAGTTGTGCTAAAGTTCAATGCCTGTTTTTGTCTCTAGTCACCCCGCAGTCTCTATTCACCCCGTTTTACGGAACTGTATTTAATTGAATAGTATTTTTTGCAAATGTCAAATGTCGATTTATTTGAATAGTTCTTTTTACATGACGTCACGGAGTACGAAAATTATTTAACACTTAAAATAGCGGCGCTGTGGGAAATTTCTCACGAATTTTTTTATTACCTGGCAACTGTTGTGAACTGGACTACAACCCTAGGTCGTGAGAAAACGAAAGTGCATTACGAATTTGTTGAATGGGTAATCTTTATAATAAATGAATTTGGCCGAATAAGTTAATAACGTTACTATTAATTTGTTTATATAATAAATAGGCGACCAATTCGGCAACATTTAATTCAATGCGGAAAGTCTGGGACACACGGTTGTACTCGGTCAGAACCAAGTGCCACTTATTCAACGCATGCATACTGACTGTGCTGCTTTACGGTTGCGAGTCATGGCACATCACAAAAGCACAGGGTAGCCGTATACTGTGCTTCGAAAACAGATGCCTGCGGCGAATACTGGGAGTACGGTGGCTTGACTTTGTCAGGAACACGGAGGTAAGAGAGCGGACAAAAAGCGTCAAAATTACGTCCAAAATAAAAAGGCGACGATGGACCTGGCTTGGACATGTGCTGCAGATGCCCCAGGGGAGCCTGAATCCTGCCTGCCTCTTTTATCAACCTGGTGGATCCCGACAGCGCGGAAGGCCTCTGATGACCATCCATAAGATGTACTCAGGGGAGCTAAGGGACGCCGGGATGACCTGGGAAGATGCGAGGAAGTTGGCGGGAGACAGAGAATCTTGGAGGCACCGTGTGGCGGCCATATGCTCCGAAAAGGGAGCGGATATGGAGAGAAAACAAATTCGGCCCATTTGGACAAAAAAAACGTTCACTCAAAACTCTTTTTGTGCGACTTCAAAGATATTCATTCGGTTGTTTTAAATGCAAATTTTTTGTATTTTTTTTAATGTGTTTGTGTCTATATAAACGTATATATCGATGGCTTAGTGAGTAAACTTACCATCGCCGTTTTTGTCAATTGTGCAGGAGAGTTGTGAGTGTGCCGGTGGCGCAATTACGCGCATGTCGTTTGCGGGGACCGTCTCTTATACGTGAGTAAACTGGGGAAATGTCCGTGAATGTCCAGTAGCACACTTGACTCATTTAATATACATATACAGCCAGGGCTTGGCTACCATATGGTGTATTTTTATTTTATGAACACAATTAAATAATTGGAATTAAGTATCATATATCGATGGCTTAAACAGTCAATTTGTTATCTCCGTTTTTGTCAATTGTGCAGGAGAGGGTAAAGGCTGATTATTTTTGTATTTTCAAACCGATCGGAAAAATTTCAAATGGGACTTTCAAACGATTCTTTTTGTACCACCGCTGAAGAACAACGAATGAATGACAGATGACAATAGAAAATGGTGGAGTTGGATAATTAGCAGAGTAGGTTTTAGAACAACAATGGAGTTTACATTTTTACGATGCACTCAAATAAGTTTTGGCTGTAAAAAAAATTACGGGACAAGCACATTGCATGATACAACAAAATGACATCATTAAGTCATTTTCAGCCAAAAGTGGAGTTAAGGAACTTTACTATTTAAGCCATCGATATGTAATAACGTAATTAACAGCGCGTTGGTCACATATCCAGTGTTTCACCTGTTTATTACAACGTGACCTTGACACGTGCGTCTTTATACATGTTATGTTCCCATATTTAAGTCATATCTCTTTTATGCGATTTCCGTTGAACGCATCTACCGTACAAAAAAGGTTTATATGTATTATGTCATATTATATGGAAGATAAATGGTAAAAAGTTCGAGGATGCAATTCGAGGAATACCTGGTTATCTTCGGTTTCACTGCAAAATGGCTAATCAGAATATTTTCCATTGTTCAGGAGAAGCTAAAAACATTCTGAGGAAGTCGTAAGCCGAAATAGCTATCAACAAACATATAAAATAATTTATGTAGAATTAAAATACATTGTTATTTTTCTTACCGTATTATAATGGAGTGCTACCAAGTAAATGCCTACTCAATCAATAAAATGTTTTAACCTAAGTTGAGTCGTTCCTAATGGCCAGCGACGGCAGTCGGGGTGTTGGGGGGTGCAAAGGAAGATTCAACCATTTTTGCAAGAGCTCTTTCCTATTCATTGGATTTTAAAACACTTCTATAGCATGGACTTTCAATTCAGATGTTCGCAATACCAACTGTTTCTCTTCCGTAGTACGGAAAAATAGTTGAATCTTCCTTTTGCACCCCCCAGCACCCCGTCACCAGCCGTCACTGCTAGTGGCCCCTGGTCCCCAGGGTTTTCTCTTCCGGTGAAGAATATTAATTTTCATTGAGTGGCATTCAAAACTAAAAATCGCATTTTTTCCTTTTAAGTGGGGTGTTGCGTATAAATAAATTAACAATTTACTATATTTATTTATTTACTATTTTTTACCTTATTATAATAGAGATGTAGCAAATTATTGTCAATTATTGTAATTTGATGGAACTATACGGAAGCCAAGAACAATGCCATCTTTCTTTCGTATTTACTTATGGCTTATTCAAATCTCAATAAAGGAAATAGCGTTTTTATGCTTGTTATAACAAAATCCTAATTAAGCTATCGTAAAATAAATTGTAAATTTCGACACGTTTTGGCAAAAACTTGGTTGCGATTACATAAAAGAGTTAATTACCTTTTTTCTCTCGAGAAAATCGCTCTGCCTAGAGATTCTAAACATTTTTTTAACCATGTCCGCTCCCAACTTGGAGCATATGGACCAAGAGCTACTTGTTACTCAGTTGCTCAACCTCTCTTTTTCGAAGAGAGTAGGGATGGAAAGGATACGAGAGAAGTAGGACAGGACTAGTGATTAGCTAATCGCTGTCACTATGCGTCGCTTTTTAGGATCGGAAAGGTGGGATTTTTTAGTCCGATCCGTGGCGCAGTGTCAACGGCGTTGGCTTACGTGTCGGACCGCCCGGGCTCGATACACGGTACGAGCGGATTTTTTTCAGTCGATAAATCTGTTCAAAGGCATGGGTGTTTGTGTTGTTCTAAACATTTATGCTATAAAATTTAAAATGACTTTGATTATTCCACGTATTGTGCTACTAGCTGTGACACGTGTGTCGCCTCTTTCAGAGGCATCTTCGGACTTACTATCGCAAAGTTTGCCAAAGTAATGAAGCAAGATCGATTAGTTAGACAGTATTAAATCATTATGAAGTCCAGATACCAACGATTTTGGGCGCTTGTTTTATATGGTTTCGGTAAACTCACTTGGTCACTTTTATCCATGCGGCCCTCGAAAAATCGATTATCTTGACCTTCTGTCAAAAAAACTGTGCATCACTGACCGACACCAACTTAGTCGTTTTCGACATTCTAGCACAGTGATATAAAGACTGTGGCCCTCAATGACATGCCATGCGGCCTACAATGACAAACCGGGACCTTACATTGAAAAGGTTCTAATTGACATTTTTGCCAAAAATGACCATTTGGTCGGAAAATCTTGTATTTACCGCATCTATTATTCTATCATATATTATATGAATTATCTATGGTTGAATAACGGAGTTAGCAGCATTCCAGAGTCGCACTGCATCTTTCGATCTTTAAGATCATTATTTCTCAGCAAGACTTGTGAAAAAAATGCTTAAAATAAGTAATTTAAAACATTTTTACTTGCTTATCTTACATCGAACGCTCCAATCTCAAAACATTGTCAAGAGCAGCTTGGACCTTAGAGGTGTCGTTGTATTGTATAGTAATTAAGAGGCATCGGGTAAAAACCGTGGCAACCCGCGCCACACTTTAAGCGCCGCAATCTAAGCAGTGTGTCGACAAGGCGTGTGATCCACTTGTCCATTGGACCGACTCGCCACTTTTCACTTTCATTTGCTAGCTTCGACTCCCGGCAGCTGGCTTTTTGTTCACATTATTCTTTTATTGTGTATAACTGTATACTACACGACCAAAGATTTACTTTTTCACATACATTATTGTAATATAATTCCGGGCGTTATAAATGTATGCTATAATCAGATAAACAGCGCTTTTTTTAGATAAAATTTCAGTTACGTAGTTTACATAATAAATGCAAATATTACCATTTTATAAATTTATGTAATAACATTCATTTACTTAACCATGTGCGTATTATTTAGGTCTCTTTGGTAAATTACAGAAGGCTTCGGATTCTGCGACGGTGATTTTTTTTTTTATGAAAAATCAAACGTATTCTGGTACTTCGTTGAACGCCAGGATGCTACGCACGAAAAATATCACTGAACCTAAAGGTTGCCTGTCGCTGCACCCTCATAAACATGGGGCGGGAGGCGTCACTTGACGATTTTGAAATAAAACAAAGAATTCAATCCTTGCAGCCAGTTGCATAAGAGCACCCAAAGCATGTAAAACGCAAAAAAAATCGAGGCACGTGCGCGACGTAATATTATTCCGCGGGAGATTATGTGTAGTAATGGACATTTAATGACGCCTTCATTTGAGGTCAGGACACGCTGGGTTTGCCAAGTGTTCTTTGCTGATGGTTGCTGAGTAGGTAGCGGTTCCTGAGTGCATACTCGGAGATCAGTGCTCATTTTTACACTTACTATAATTTTATAAACCCTGATACACTTGCAAACACCCAGCAAGTAGAGAAATGTGGGGGTCAGCCAATGTGAGTTTTATGTGGTAATTTATTGTTATCAGAAGATATTGCTGAATTTTGGCAGTTTATAGAGCGTCAACATCACGATGATTGAGAAGCGCTGGCTGCTAAGTGTAAGATTAAATTATCTGGAGTACATTAAAAAAACACGTATACACACATACAAGTATTCGGCCATTAATTTATGATTTATGTGTAGTTTCATATGGATAGCGAAGGTTTAGGCAACCTTTAGGTTCAGTGATATTTTGTCGTGTTTATCCGCCTGGCATAAAACAACGAAGTACCCGTATTCTTACTATTCGGACACATCAGTGATAAACAAACTTTTATCTCACGCCAAACAAGAAAATATTCCATAGTGAACGCGTCAAATCTTAATTGAATTTTTGGCTAAGGGAAAATTCTACATCGGCAATATTTTTGGACGGTAAAAGTAAATTTTAACTTTATGTTTCAGGAAGCGTAGTTTTTACATTTTTGACGTCCACGTTCAAGTCAAAGCCCACCCGTGTAAAGAATATGGGATATTCAACAAAACTTGGCGGTTCGTTGTCATATGTCAGGCAGCAAAACACGAAAAATTATCACTTAACACAAGAGTTGCTTAATCCTTCGCCATCCATATGAAATGACACATATATCACCAACATCATCGTGCAACACGTGTATGTGTGTATACGTGTATTTATTTCATTCAACCTCGCTCCCTGCAGCCAGCGCTTCTTAATAATCGAGGTTTTGACGTTCGATAAACTGCCAAAATTCAGCAATGTCTTTTAACCAGGGCTGTGGAGTCGGAGTCGTACTCGGAGTCGGAAATTTTGAAAAGTTTGAACTTTTTATTTTTGCATTTAATATGTCAAATTTGGCTTTTGGTCGCATTAATAGGGTTGATATTCAATTGAATGCACATAAATAGGAAAATTAGGGGGGAAAAGTGACGATATTAACCTTTTTTAGTCGGAGTCGGAGTCGTTTTTCACCGAAATGCACAATACTTTCCAACTGTAATTTGGAGTCTTGGAGCCAGGTATTTTTTCTCAACATGATTTTCGAATTGCACATTCGCTTGTGACAAACCCAGCGTGTCCAAGACCCCAAATGAAAGCATCATAAAATTTCCATTACTACACATAATCTCTCACGAATTAAATTATGTGATTGTAAAAATCTCACAGTACTTTTCTCATTGCGCAGTTCTCCGAAAGTTTTACATGCTTTGGCTCCCCTTTCGCAACGGGGATGAATTTCAAAATTCGACAAGCGACGCCCCGCCCCATGTGTGCGTTGAGGTTCCAGCCACGTTCCTTTCGAGTTTTGCTGCCTGGCATAAAAGCAACGAAGTACCCAAAAATTATTTGATCTCATTTTGCCTCGGCACACCTGTGATTGTCTCGCAGCTAGAGACTCCAAACACTCATGTATAGAGTAGTTGGAGAGTAATTTTAAAATACTCGAGTAGTTACAGATGTACGAAAAAAAATATTATGATTTCAATATTTTTAAACAAATAGATGATAAATAAACAAATAAGCTTATTTTATTTCAATCATCCATTTATTTTAATTTATAAAACATATACATATGTATTTCAAAAATAATAGAGAATTAAACGACTCAAATTTTAAATTGGTTCAAAGTTTTGTTTTTATAATTCTCGCAGTACAAAATCTCTCGACGACTATTACTAAAACGAGTAATACTGGAGTATTGAGTATTCGATACTCGAAATGGAGTCTCGTACTCGCATACTAGAACGAGTAATACTCGAGTACTCGCAGCACCCTCGAATCGGTTGGGCATCACAGATACAGTATCGATAATGTAGCGACCATTGTCTATGCACCGATAAATAAATGACGGGGCTTCCCGTCGTATTTTCAAATTGCACGTAGTCACAATATCTTTGTCAAAATCTGTTTAGTGTAAATTAATCACTTGTTTATCTTTATCTTGATGACGCCGATACGAAAATTCATTGAAAAAATAATACGTTCAATGGTGTAACTCAGCGGCTCTCAACCGGTGCACCGCGAGCATATTGCAAGTGCATCTGCGAAATAGTGAAGAATATCCAGCTTTGTAAATGAGGGCACTGAAAATCTTGCTACAAATTTCAACATCAGATTTGTGTGAGCATTGGCAATATAATTTTGTTTTCATCCTGAGTCATTTCTCAAAATTGTAATTTTTATATTGTATGTGATCCAGACTATGGCTTGAACAATAACGGTATTCACGCAGTTTACTAGACACAACTCAGTACCTAGCACACCTGCACACCGTACTTAATGATTTATGACCCATTGATCATTTAATATTACTGTTTTCAATACGCTTTTTTCATAATAAAACATCCGAAATAAATATATGGCCAGGTACATTTCTCTTCGAGCGTTACAACTATTGAACGTGAACATCGTGTATTATAATTGCTTGAGTTCAAAAAAATATGTTTAATTTTTATAATAATTATTCAATTACATATCTTTTCCACCGTATTATAGTGGTATTATTTTGTCCGGTCCGTGGCGCAGTGGCAACGGCAACACACGCGGCGCCATTATAGGCTAATATGATAAACCAATGCAATAGGGTTTTATAATGAAGAATAAATACAACTAACGATATAGTTTATAGATTATCCGCCTGCATCAATTTTATATTCAACCATTACATATTATAAATTTAACGATACAACTTAATCATACAATATAAATAAATATTTATCTACAATATATAACATATACCGGTCCGTGGCGCAGGGTCAACGGTGGTGACTTGCGTGCCGGACCGCCCCGGTTCGATTCCCGGAACGAGCGTATTTCTTTCAGTCGATAAATCTGTTCAAAGGCATGGGTGTTTGTGTTGTTGAAAATCCTAATCCCTTCCCACCTTTCCGATCCAAAAAAGCGACGCATAGTGACAACGATTAGTCCTGTCTTATTCCTCGCATCCTTTCCACCCCTACTCTCTTCGAAAAAGAGAGGTTGAGCAACTGAGTAACAAACAGTTCTCGTAGAAAAACATGTGTTGAGATAAACTCCGTGAGGAGTCCATATACTCCAAGTTGGGAGCAGACATGGTTAAAAAAAAATATAGTGGATTTCTTGCAAGTCAATGCCAATTCCATTCATAACTGATTATCATAGTGAAAAAATATGAATCACGTGGCAAGCCCAGTGAAACAGCAAGTGGAAAAACAAGGTTATCAATTTAATATTCTAATAAAATAAAACACAACTGGTATTGCTATGTCAGCTTAAATGTTTTAGTTTAGATTCAAGTGCATGCATATTTATTATTGGTTATTTTAATACGTAATAACATAATGTTGTTTTTTTATTTAAGTTTTCGCATTCATCGAAGCCGTCGTTTGTTGATCGATCGTCTCCATGGGTCGCAGCCAAGGTCATCAGACATGAGTATTACACTTTCTTTTGCCATGGCCAAACCTACGCAGAAACATTTCCAAGGCCAGAGAAATTCAGCTGACATTGCAATATCAAGATAAACAGCATTAGCTCCATTCGCAATGTTGTTATTTTGATATAAATTACATGTTTTCAATGTGACCTTTCTCTGGATATAAAAATTGGTACTTAGTTCCGTGGTATTACAATCTTGATTTTGCTTTTAGTAATTTTACCCGTTATTTATTCATTTTGTGTGTGAATAAATAAACTCCCGTCCGTGGTGCAGTGGTCAGCAATCAGATTTTTTCAGTCGATTTATCGATTCTTTTTGAAAGCAATGGATGTGTGTACATTCTGACTTTTTTAACAGTACACTTGAGTGAGCGGCAGCCGTTAATACTAAAAAAATGTTCTCCCCTGACATAAAAATCCACCTGCCGCACTTAGCCCACCCGTTCAGTCTATATTAGAGACTCCAATTACTCGACATCTCAACTACTCGAGTATCGAGTAGTAAAATTTAAAAATACTCGAGTACTCGAGTATACTCGAGTAGTTTCAGATGTACCAAAATATATATTTTTAATTCAAATTTGTGTATAATAAATGAAAAAAAATTAAAGAAACTCATTGAATATTACTAAAACATTAATTTCCATTTATGCAACAGATACATAATCAACAATAATAAGGAATTAAACGACTCAAATTTTAAATTGGTTTGATGTTTTTTTTATAATTTTCGCAGTAGTAAAAACATCGACGATTATTACTAAAACGAGTATTACTCGAGTATTTTTCAAAATACTCGAGTATCAAGTACTTGAAATATGGACGAGTATACTCGAGTATCGAGTACTCTATACTCGAATTGGAGTCTCTAGTCTATATCAAATAAGGGAATTTAAAAAATTCGAAATCTGTCCATCTTTTTTTGTGGGCTACCTTCAGGACATTCTCACAGCGCCACTCTTTCGAGTGCATAAGTAGCGTGGTCAGTCTGTATTGTCAAAAGCTCGAAAACTATACTGAAAAAACATCAAATAAATTTAAATAAAACAGAATGCCAACCTTTGAATTATTTAAATAGTAGTCATGACGAGCATCAGTTGACAATGCTCGTCACGAGCGAAACCGGTCCCGATCTAATAAATTTGTATGTGGAAAAAGTACTAAAATTTTTTTTATTGTTTTATTTAATATGAAACATTTAAAACATTCTATGTATGTTAAAGATAACACAGTGATCGCAGATTTTAAGTGGTTTCACACGATCCAATAACCCAAAAATACCCAAATTATTGTTTCCCACCATTACTTTAGACCAATAAATCAAACTTATTTAAATTCTTTCATGTGACGTAGGTATGGTTTCAACAGAAAGAGATTATGTAGGAGGCAAATTGTCTAGCAAAGGTATATAAGCTATCTCTAATACACGTTTTAAACATAGTTCTGACGAAGGCGTAAGCCAAAATAGCCATCAACAAATATATAAAATAATTTATGTAGAATTAAAATACATTGTTATTTTTCTTTCCGTATTAATTTATGAACAAATACTCTGTAAATGAAATATGTCGTGTGTAATTAATACCAATAGTAAATTGACAAACATATTCAGGTCCATTTGACAAAGCACAAACACAACAGATTTAAAACAAAAATTTGCTGCGGCCACCAGACATTTCCGTAGGACCACGTATGTGTACGATGCGGCCACAAGACAATTTTACGTGAGAACCACTTTTCATCCTTTACTGTGTGGTAGCGTTCCGCGCGCAAATGCCGGATGATGGCGAAGATTGGTTTTCAGTTTTCGTAGGGTTAAAAGGTTTCAATTGTATTTTCGACCGCTAATTTACATCTGATAACATAAAAATACATCAGTTTAAATAGTCTTAAGTACATTTTTATCATTAATACTACAATGAACTTGATAAAACTCGCTTCCAATGGCGTATTATGTATAAAACAGGTATATTAGGTATGTACCTAAGTTGAGACTCTTATCAACTATTTATTAATTATTGTGTACCTACTGTAAAAAATGTCAGATGAACGCGGCAATTATTGATGCAGTAAGGTGACATGGAAAAATATGTTGCTGCTCAATGATCGCAATATTGCGTTGAGTGTTTGAATGATCGGATTCGTAGGAGCAAGGGTCGTTGTTGCTTTCGACCCGTGTTACTTTTGACCCCGCTCTCCCATATAACTAATGGATCTTACTCATTACAAAAAAAAATGCAGAGCCGTAGCGAGGTCCTTTGGCGCCTAGGACAAGGTGTAGATTTTGCAATTCTGTCATCATTTTGGCGCCCCCTATGCTCCGCCTCCGCCTCGGCGCCCGGGGACGAACGCCCAATTCACCAACCCCTAGCGACAGCCCTGAATGCAGTGAATTTTTCTTTACACAATGACATTCAAGGTAAATTTCTAAAAAGTTTGTGGAGCGAGCCGTGTTTGCAAATAATACCTTCAGTTATAAAAAATTCTCCATGTTTTTGATCTCATGTTCTTTTTTGATTGTGAAAAGAATTTTGATTTCTGTACAATATTGTATCCGTTTAAGGAAAAGCTATTTTCACGTTAGCGAAGAAGGTTGCTAAAGGCCACGGCCATTTAATGAGACGGCAAGAATGCTTAGTTGTTAATGTTTTTATTATCCTTCTTATTTTACACGTAATGGATTGGTTAATTATGACTCACGCATTTCATGGGGTTCAGCGGAAAAGGCGCAGAAGAAAATCTGCTACCTCACATGGCATGTGATTGGCTGGGAAAGCATCATTATTACACCTATAAATTAGGGAACAAATAAACCTTTAATTAAGCTTGACCATTACTGTAGCATTAAAATGTGAAATAAACGTGACCTAACTCTTACAACAAATGGTTAATTGTGACACAATAATAAAAATAAATTATGCATGATTTGACTAAACTTTTACTTTCTTACTGAAACTAGTTACTATATCCTAGATTCCTGGCTATGTTTCCTGCGAGGGTGTTAATTTCCCTCTCCTGCGTGTAAGCCAGCTTAGTATTGCCAATCTAAAAGATTCTGTCAGCTGAAAGCTTTGGGTGGAAAAAACACTCAAGAAAAACTCCTTACGAAAATGATTGTCTTGGAATCATTAAAAAGTTCATTTCTTACCAAGAATAGCTCACAATGTCGGTGTAAGCCTGAAGGGTTTATTATTTTTATAATAGATATGCCCAGTCCCTAACTGAATAGACGAGCCTGGGACGTATTTAAGAAATATCTCTTACGGCGCTTAAATGGAAGTTGGCAAGGCTGGTGGCCTCTTCCACGTTTGCCTCCGGTATTGCATAAATTGCTGTTAGAGAAAGGGGAGTGGAGCATAAGATGTGGGTCATCGTCTTGTCGAGGTTATTGGAGTCCTTACGTTTTTGAACTTGAAGATTTGCACAGCTCGAAGAGTTGGAGCGACGTGAGGACCCTGCTTCAAGATCGCCATGTGTCTGGCACGGTTAAGGCGTAGAATCTAATAACTATTTCATACTTTCGATGGTTTCGGCGGTAACATTGTGGAAGTTTATTTTAATATAAAATTTAAAACAACTTTGATTATTCCACACAACACGTGGAATAATCAAAGTTATTTTAAATTTTATATTAACTATTTCATATTTAACAAATATGTAAATCAGAAAGCCAAACCATTTTCTTTAAATTTAATGAAAAACAAAATTATCTGCTAAAAAAAGGTAAAATTAATTACTTTTGAAACGTGTTTGCTGTCCATGTTTATCTGCTTCTAATAAATAATTGCCGGTTTTCCAAAAAGGATTATATTGATTATTTAAAAGTAGGAAGGTCACATAAAAAAATTAAAATCGATTTGCAGTTATAAAAAATCACAGGTGTATCGGTAATAATTAGGAATACTCAATGTTAGTAAAATTTCTTATTTCTATACCCGCAGGGTACTATTAGTACCTTTTATATTCAGGTTGATTATGATTGACAGTAAGAGAAACTCTTGTTAGTAATGCACTGTTCAATATTTGTGTTATTCAGTTAATAACATATTATAATCATCATTAAGTATAGCTTTCTGTAAACAAACATATATGAGCTTTGTTTTGATCAACATATTGCTAAATTTACCAATGCAGTGACAAGGTGCTAATAATATAAATTCAAAAACTTTACAGGAAAAAAACTGTGAAAAAAGTGTATTCATGAAAATTATTGAGAAGAATACAATGAGCATTGGAAAGTATACAAAGAGCACTTCAGAAATCCAGAATATGGCGATGTTATTGATATTTTTAATGAGACTCTTTGCAAATATTGGGCTTTATCCTCCGCGCCACCGGGGTCTTTTCGGAAGATGAAATTTGGTTTGGGGCTTCTTTCTTCCGGCTTATATGAAGCCAAAATGAGAACTCCTCAACTCTTGTCAATGTGACACATCTGATCATTTTTGAGAAATCTAAATGTTTGCGATTTCTATAGTGCATGGTTAAAAGATCAGTCTCGTGCAATTATGTTGCTAGCCAAGTAAGTGAGGAGTAAATTCGTTTCTTTTCGTGGTCGTATAGCGTTATGGAGGGCGGATGTGAAAAACGGCTGCACACACATAACAGAAGGGTGGTGGGAGAACCAACTTGTTCACCCAAATATGTATGTATATATCTAGCCTACCAATCAGGATGCAACTGGGGAGATCTTTGACGAATGTTTAACGATACTACGTGGACGTGAGTGAGTTCAAAGAAATATTATACCTAACTTTACTTTTTAAGTTTTCTCATCATACTAAAAAAATATGCTAATTGGTTTTCCGATACATACCATCATATAATAAAATAGTATTACTCGCAATTGAGTATAAAATTACCGATGAATACCTGTTAGTCAACACCCTCCATTAACTGATGTCACTTATTATAAATCTTCACTGTCAAGTCGATTATTAACAACAATTAACTTGATTCATTAAATAGATTACCTTCTCTTTATAATGTCAACCGGTTAAAATGATAATAATGGTCAGCTGGCATGTAATTTTTTACTATTAACATTGCAATTGCCGCAGTTAATTCAATTAATAGATTCTATTATATCTTGTACTGAAAATAATATTTGTTGATTGATTTGAGGTATCAAACAATATTACTGATGCCGAAGCCGGATTGAATCTTTGATATTTTCTTCTTCTTCTTCTTGGTTCATTCATAAATCAATTTATAAACTTGGATCAAAGGCAGAGATAAAATTAAAAAATGTATATCGTTTACCCTCTACATAAGAGCTCTCCAAGCTCCCCTTGTTGACCCCGTGCCGATTTTTTCAGCTTTCGGTAGACCCCCTTATATATTTTATTACAAATTCATTAATTATGTGATTTTTAATCTGACACAGAGCTGTTCACTTTGATATGGTTTACTGTAGAAGTGTATAGTAAAAAAAAATAATATGTCAGCATTCATAGTTATACATTAATTCCGTAAAACAACAGATAGCGAAAATCAAGCACCATTTTTAAGCACCCTCCCACAAAAAACAGTGTTTTTAATGGGAGGGATGATCCTGATGCTTTGGTAGAAATTTTCAATATTTGGCGTAAATTGAGCCTGGCTAAGCTTTAAATCTATCTTGAACCCCCATTTACTTCTCATGTACCCTTTGAAACTTTTTCTGCACTCCCTAATATTTATATCATCAGCCGCCACTTGTTAGGTTTATCAGTCACGTTGCTGTAGAATTTCTTCTACAGTTTCACGACGTGGGTGAACTTTGTCATGGCACCCTCTTGTCTTTTTGTAGATCGCTGGCGAGGCGTCGGATTGCCTCGGATGTACGATAAATAATGCGAAAACAACACGACGAACTTTCAAAACTCTTTTGTTAACTGTAAGTCTGCACATTTTTGCAATGTTTAATGTCTTGATAAAACAAAGATAAGAAAGGTTTACCTTTTGTCATATGGAATTAACAATAATTATCATCATAATATAAATTATCGCATTAGTCCAGTGACGGCTGGTGACGGGGTGTTGGAGGGTGCAATGGAAGATTCAACCATTTTTGCAAGAGTTCTTTCCTATTCATTGGATTTTAAAACACTTCTATAGCATGGACTTTCAATTCAGATGTTCGCAATACCAACTGTTTCTCTTCCGTAGTACGGAAAAATGGTTGATACTTCCTTTTGCACCCCCCAGCACCGCGTCACCAGCCGTCACTGCGCATTACTAACCTAGTGGTGTGACCTTGATATACGCGCGCATAATAACGTCAAATAAGATTATTAGCGAGAATAGTGTGACGTGATACGAGACAATATACGACGCCATTATGTATTTTCTATTAATATTTTTCTTTTATTTGACTTTAAAGTAAGACTAAATACCAGGGTTGTGGATTCGGTAAAAAAAATACGACTCCGACTCCAACAATGGCCAAAATCACGACTCCGACTCGGACTAAAACTGGTTTAATTTAGTCACATTTTTTACTACCTATCATATTTATGTCTATTCAATTATATATTAACCAACTAATCCTGACAATAGCCAAATTTTACATATTATATGTGAAAATAAAAAGTTGAATCTTTTCAAAAATTTCCGACTCCGACTCCGACTCCACAGCTCTGCTGAATACTCAACCATTTTTCTTTTTTGTAATCCATATTATGTATATATTTTTTCGACCAGTGGTTGAAGGCCAGCGTCGTTGGTTTGTTCGGAAATATGCATTTAACTGTTGCTTAAAATTCTCTCCCACACGAGTGATTATCTTATCACAAGTCCTGTCTCCATATTTTTATCGCTTATCTTTTAAAAAAAAAGAAAATAAGCAACTAACTGAGTTACAAGCAGTTCTCGTAGAAAACACATGTTCAGATAAACCCTGTGCGTTATGCTCTACATTGAAAGCAGGGATGGTTTTTTTAAATGTGTATTGATAGACAATATACTTAATATCATTTCACCTACTCTTACACCCTTTCATTTTAAAATAAAATTTTCAATGAAAGAATTTAACTTCGTGTTGTTTCAAAGATTTATTTATTTATTTATTTAAGAAAAAGCAAATCATGGCATTACAGCTGATGCCAATGCGCCATGTATTTGACAAATATAAATACGTGTATGTATTTATATATATACATACATGTAAATACATAATATTAATCATTAATTAATTAAAAACAAGATGAAAACATTGTAGTCATAAAAACAGAGAGAAAAAAATTTATAAAATCACATTAGAAATTTTCAAAGATGTCAACCGAGTGAGTTCTGACAAAATCAACTTTTATTCATAAAATATAGTATTCGCCTGAACTCACTCACGTCAATATGAAATATGTCGACATCCGAAGCAATGCCGTTTAAAATTGTTAAAGCTCTTCCCAGAGGCATTCCCATTGGCAGACTGGTTCTACCCCTTGGAAGAACAAACAACTCATGCTCACGATTCCTCAAAAAATTATCAGGAACATTCAATTTAACATTTTCAAGAATGGTGGTATTCTCATTTTGGCCTCGGATAAGCCGAAAGAAATATAATGCCAAATACATTTCTCTTCGAGCATTCAAACTATTGAAAGTGAGCATCCCTAAGAGAAAGTCTGTTGGATAAAGCCATGGGTAGTACCCATATGTCCTCAAATAGAGAATTCTCAAAAATTTCTTCTGTACCCTCTCCACCATAAGAACACATTTCGCACTCCTCGGTGCCCAAACAATCGATCCACTCTCAAGATAGAACATAGACTGCGTTGTCAAATAATTGAAGATATTCCAAGCCAGAATGCATTTGTAATATAAAACCAAATTTAATTTAACAATAGTTCTGATGATGTCCAGTTGTCGAAATTGCAATGAAATAATCAATGTAAATCTTGATGAACTGGAGACTTTGTTTTAGGTTATGTTACAGAGACATCTATTTTTGATAAAAATATGACAGCTGTCAAATAAAAAAATCGGTACTTCGTTGTTTTATGCCATGCAGCTAAACACGAAAAAATATCACTGAACCTAAAGGTTGCCTGTCGCTGCACCCTCATAAACATGGGGCGGGAGGCGTCACTTGACGATTTTTGAAATAAAAACAAAGAATTCAATCCTTGCAGCCAGTTGCATAAGAACACCCAAAGCATGTAAAACTATAAAAAAAATTCGGGAAGTGCGCGACGTAATATTATTCCGCGGGAGATTATGTGTAGTAATGGACATTTAATGACGCCTTCATTTGAGGTCAGGACACGCTGGGTTTGCCAAGTGTTCTTTGCTGATGGTTGCTGAGTAGGTAGCGGTTCCTGGAGTGCATACTCGGAGATCAGTGCTCATTTTTTACACTTACTATAATTTTATAAACCCCGATACACTTGCAAACACCCAGCAAGTAGAGAGAATGTGGGGATCAGCCAGAAGAGATTTATGTGGTAATTTATTGTCATCAGAAGGTATTGCTGAATTTTGGCAGTTTATAGAGCGTCAACATCACGATTATTGAGAAGCGCTGGCTGCTAGGGGCAAGGCGTAAAATTAAATTATCTGTAATACATTAAAAAATACACGTATGCACACATACAAGTATTTGGCCATTAATTTGATGATTTATGTGTCGTTTCATATGGATAGCAAAGGTTTAGGCAACCTTTAGGTTCAGTGATATTTTTTCGTGTTTAGCTGCCTGGCATAATACATCGAAGTACCAAAAAATCACCATTAACTTCAAGTCAGTTCAAGGGTTCCAAATTAACGAAATAAAGTGAAGCATTATTGTTGAGTATTTTGTTAGAATTCTATGTACAAGTCTAGATGAACAAATAATGGAATAAAAAGTGACCAAAAAGTTCACAAAGTCAACAGAGAGGACTGTTAAGTTTGTATTGAGATCATAGTTATATTAAAAGACTCGACGTCAAACTAACACGGTTATCGAATGCATTTTCCCATCGGCGACGCGCACGCGCGGAACAACGACACAAATACAAACAAAACTGCACACATAATAATATTATTTAATTTATACATCTAAACACATGCACGGATACTCGATTAAAATTTAATTGGCACAACAGTGTAGTTGTTGATATAATTTTGTTTACATCGATAAAACAGATCTCTACTATTAGATCAACATTGTGACATTCAACACAGAAATACCACGTAAGTGTCGAATGTCAAATTCAGCACGCGCAATTAAAAAGTATGTTTTATCGACAACTATTTTTGACGTGACAACGTCTTATAAATCGATGAACGCCCGCTGCACGCCCGAAAAAACATGACTCATTGTCCCGTGTGTCGCGTTACGCCGAAGGCAAGCGTGCGAGCGAGAGCGCGGATAAGCGATAGAGAGGCACGATCGGCCTACCGTTCGGATTGTGCCGCATCTATCTCTCTTCCACTCGATTGGTCGATGCGTCTGATTAGAAAAGAGACAGCGGCAGCACACAACTTATACACCTACAGTACCTACACGTGATCTGTTTACAACTGTTTATAAAGTGAAGTGAAATGTTAATGTGGTTTTCATTGTTTATATTACAACAACAATTGCGGCAATAAAGGTAATTAATTCTTGCATATTAAAAATCTGATTAACGTATAACAAATATACAAAATATCGTATCCATACAAAATAATGATAATTCAATAAAAATGATTCCATTTTATTCATAATAGTATGCAATCATTTCATCAATGTTTTCTTATGACGTTGTCACGTTAAACTATCATCCGTAAACCGACTTTACAGGCACCAATTTTTTAAATTTTGCAATTGGCATACTAAATAATGGATTGGTTCAAAATAGGCTTTGTGACATTGTTAAAATTAAGATGATGTATGCTTGCAATATATTGCATTGCTATTTTTTGTTATTATGCAACGAACTGACAGTGAAAACGAAATCTTATCCTTGAAGATAATTATTAATCTGACAGGCTGACATGTGATCGTCCAACATCTTATCAAGTTATAATAATTCAATCGTCAACAAAAGTCTGTCTATGGTTTATTTTGATGATATAACAAAATTAATTTGTTTATACTAGGATATTTTAAATGAAACGAGAATGTTGTTATTTTTTAATTACTATCTGTCTTTATTTCGCCAATCTATGGAAGATTAAGAATTTCTAAGAAACGTTTATGATAAATATTAAAAAAACATTCACCAACCAATGTAAAAAGGTTTTCAATCAAAGTCACTAACTTATTATTTACCGACAAGATACGACATTCAATCTTAGACGACTTCGATCTCAGCTCTCGCGTAAAATGAGAGAGGGCCTCTGATCTGTCACTCGGGAAGAAGAAATTAGGATTCGGAGGCGGAGAAAATAGGAAGCTCTGATTTAAAACGATCTCAAAGGGTAAACAAGTGCGATAAGCACTCGCACAATTTAATTCGGTTATTTGGATGATTACCCAGGTTATACAATTACACAAGTTACACAAGGAATTTAGTTTTAAATTTATAAAGAACGATTCGATACCTTCTCACTTTGACAAAGGCGATATCAGGATTTTAATACTGTTAGAGAGAGTATTAGGAGCTTGAGGGTCACTTCCAGTGCGTACAGTTGGGAGAAGCCCTCAACCAAGACTGTACGGCTTATCTGACCAGTGCACCCTCACAGCTCCCTAGCCTCTCTCTTTGACTGTTACTCTGACTGATGATTGAAAATAAAACAGGCCCTTATCTGCGTCTTACCGTCCGTTCCCAGCGGACTGTCTTTTTCCGATCACGATCTGCATAGCGCAGAATCCCGTCTCGAGATGCGCTACCCGTACTGTTTGTATCCGGTCCAGCGGAGGCTGCGTGAAATACCACGTATCTCACGCAGTTAGGGCGTAAAAGAGTATATATTAAAAAAACATTACAAAAAAAATCGTAAGCTTTACATTAATAAAAATAATGTTATCTGCTTTCAAATAGCTTCCTACGTGGAATTATTTATTTATCTATCTATAAACACACAGTGACATTTGACTTCAAGCAACACCATAGACAATTTATCTTTCTGAAATGCAAAAGTGGTTCCCTGAGTTTAGAGGAGGAGCTAAGTAGGAGAGGATTGGGATTCTGTCCTGTGTACCTGTAACCATATTTTACCAAAAATAAATTAGTAAAAAAAATAATAGGTGAACAGCATGGATTCAGAGCCGGGAGATCAATGTTCACTATATTTATAAATGATATTCTAAAAGGCATTAAAAATTCTAAGTTCTTATCAGTCGCTGATGATTTGAAAGTTTTTCTGAGGGTTGTCACCTTGGATGATTGTCACCGTACCGTCTCCAGTCTGATATAGATAATATAATAGAATGGGAAAGAAGCAAAAAACTCGATTTAATATTAATAAATGTAGTCATTTATCGATTACAAGACGCTCACTGGTGTTTTTCTATCGCTATTCAATTAATGGCTGAATTCTCACACGGATTTAATCAGCTCAAAATCTTGGCACACAAATTGAGAACAAATTATCATTCAATAATTATCTACATTAATATTACTTGCAAAAAAACATTGCAAATGTTGGGCTTTATCCTTCGTACTACCAAGATAGTTTCTGAAGAAAAAGTTTTGATCTTAATGTTAAATATATTTTGTCACTCATATCCGTAAATTATTTTTTTTTCTTCCAATGTTTTAATCTTTTTCACTTTGTAAATTTTTAATAAATACAATAAAAAATCATGGCAAAGTGACCAGATATCTTAAGGTAAAATGCCAGACGCAAGAAAAAAAAGTTGCAAATAATATTTGATTAATAATAATTAATAACAAACATATTATATTTATTTGGTGCAAGCCGGGCGCGTTATATTTTGATGCAGGGACATTTTCGTACTGGCAGCACCGGCCCGCAATAGACGTCAATTCAAGGCTTGCATCAAAAATTGCTTGATCACCTGACAGCTGTCAAATTTAATTTCAATATGATTTAACTGGCAAGTGGCTCGGATGAGCCGGGTCATCAGCGGCGTCGCTAGACCTCCCGAGCTCGGGGGGTTTACGAATACAATGCTAGAAACTGCATCGGTCCTGTTGGACACCCTTGTACCTGCCGATGACCCCACCACTGACACGGACCTAGTGAAGCTGGCGCGAATATCTACCACACAATCACCCGAGACGCCAAAATCACCGCTGCCCACTGAAGATGAACTAGAAAAGATTATCGCTGGATTACCACTGGACAAGGCCCCTGGTCCTGACCGAATAGACAACATCCTCATCAAGCGAGTCTGGGCTCTGGCTAGGGCCGACATGACGAACGTCATCCGCAACTGCTTCACAGAACATCTCTTTCCCGACTGCTGGAAGACGGGTGCGCTAGTCGTTATCCCGAAATCCGGCAGTCGGCCCCCCACGGACCCCAAGGCTTATCGCCCTATCACCCTTCTGCCTACGTTAGGCAAACTCTTGGAAAAACTAATATGTAACAGGCTTGAAACCCACCTGAATAGAGTCTCCCCCTTATCTCAAGTCCAGTTTGGATTCCGACCGGGCAAATGTACGGAAGATGCAATACAACACGTTATGTCCACGGTTCGGCGCACAGCCCGCAAATACGTGCTGGGCGTCTTCCTGGACATCGCCGGTGCCTTCGACAACGCTTCTTGGCCTCTTATTTTATACAAATTAAAGCTCAGACAGGTCCCGGAAGACCTTTTTAAGCTCATTCGAAGCTATTTCACTAACCGGGTCGTCCTCTACGACACCGGAGAATCCGTAATCACGCGTAAAACCAGCATGGGGTGTCCTCAGGGCTCCGTCCTGGGCCCCTACTCTGGAACGTCTTATTTGATGACCTTCTGTCACTGTTGCTTCCGCAGGGTTGCGGCCTCATTGCCTATGCGGATGACGCCCTACTTATGGTAGAGGCGGACTCCCGCTTGGGCCTTGAAACAGCCGCCAACCAGGCCCTTAAAATCATTGCTGCCTGGGGTACCGAACACAAGCTTACATTTGCACCAAACAAAACCGAGGCTCTCCTCCTCAAGGGGAGCAATTCACTTAACATCCTTGCTAGGCCGCCGAATATCCGTATGGGCACCACCTCGGTTAGGACGGCCGAGATGGTCACCTATCTGGGGATTGTATTAGACAGTAAATTGAGTTTCTCACGGCACGCTCGAGTCTCGGTGTGCAAGGCCAGTCGGGCCTTCCTCCGGATCGGGCGCCTGTCCGGGAGCGACTGGGGTTTGAAAAAACGAGCCTTAAGGATAGCATACGACGCCATTTTTATGGGCATTGCAGGCTACGCGGCTAGTGCGTGGTCTGACAGATGTCGGCTCAACTTTATACGTAGAATCTTAATAACCGGACAACGCACGGCGCTTATCGCAATGACAAAAGCATATCGCACGACTAGCAACGAGGCCCTGCCGGTAATGGCAGGCGTCCTGCCGTTGGACTTGCACATACAGGTTCGGGGCGCTGTGACCCATTTTATGGCGGGAAGATCTGCCATGATCGGAGACCAGATGATGGCTCCCCCCGGGGCTTGCAAATATTGACAGGCACCTTCGCCTGGACGCCTTTCGCGCCCATGCAGTGGAGGAAGCGCTTCGGGTCTGGCAGACGCGGTGGGACGCCTCCCTAAAGGGGCGGCAAACTTATAAATTTTTTCCTGCCGTCAAGTGGCGAATGGAAGTCTCGAGAGGACTTTTGTTAATCATTGGACCAGCCAGTTCATATCTGGCCATGGTGGTTTCGCTGCCAAGCTCTTCCAGCTTGGCCGGAGGGTAGATGGGCCGACATGCAAATGCGGCGAAATACAGGATGTTGACCACATACTGTGGGATTCTCCATTAATGTCGGGAGAAAGAGAAGAGTTGCTCAAGGTGGTAAGACCTTCTGTCGGACCCACGGGACATGCGGACTTGGTGGCTAGTAAATTGAATTACGCGGCCTTCAGCAAATTTGCGGCGTCGTACGGCAACAGAGCGGACCTATTCGTATAGTCCCCCCCGCTTCGCGATCGGAAACTAGAGTCATTTCACTGTTTTGCATTTTTAATATTTTAAACTTAAATGATAGAGACAATCAGCACACTTAAGTGCAAGCCTCCAAGTACTTGAGCTTCTGCTCTCGGACAATTCCTGCGATCAAAACTGAACAGATACGCTTCACGTTGTTACGCCACGGGACACGTCTGCTGAAACCAGAACGTACGGCCGTGGCGGGTGGTGGTTAGGAACAACGCATGGCAAGTGGCAGTGATAATATATTATTGCGAGTGATAATATATTTTCGCTAGCGAAAATGTAGTAGAATATGCTTTCACTGAAATGCCAGTGATAATATATTATCACTGATAATACACTTTCGCTGTAACATATATAAGTAATTCATAGTTATTTCGGCTTTCGCCCTAATCAGAGCCATGTTTGAACAGTTTTGTTTCCTTCAACTGGCATAGAAAATATACCAGGGCTGTGGAGTCGGAGCCGTGGAGCCAGTGACGGCTGGTGACGGGGTGTTGGGGGGTGCAATTGAAGATTCAACCATTTTTGCAAGAGTTCTTTCCTATTCATTTGATTTTAAAACACTTCTATAGCATGGACTTTCAATTCAGATGTTCGCAATACCAACTGTTTCTCTTCCGTAGTACGAAAAAATAGTTGAATCTTCCGTTTGCACCCCCCAACACCCCGTCACCAGCCGTCACTGCGTGGAGCCAAAGCTTTTTGGCTGGAGTCGGAGTTGTCGCGGAGTTTTGGCCGGAGTCGTACTCGGAGTCGGAAATTTTTAAAAGTTACTAACTATTTATTTTTGCATTTAATATGTCAAATTTGGCTTTTGGCCGCATTGATAGGGTTGATATTCAATTGAATACACATAAATATGAAATTTATGGAAAAAAGTGACGATATTAATCTTTTTTAAGTTGGAGTCAGAGTTGGAGTCGTGTTTTTGGTTAATGTCGGAGTCGGACTTTTTTTACCGACTCCACAGCCCTGAAATATGCATAACATCTTCTCACCTCTTTTAACATAACGTGACTGAACGATAAGGCGAATATTTGTTTTTATATGGGGATGCATTATTGTTTTTATACAATACTAGTATTGCTACCCGGCGTCGCTCGGACTAAGCGACTAATAATTATTTAATGTTATATCATTCGACATAATTTTATCAAAAAATCTAACATCCAAAATAGAGTTAAAATAAAATCACAAACTTTATTTAATTTGATGACAGCCCCATTCTCGCCCATTAAGATGTCCAAATTCAAGGAAAAAATCTAATTTGCTGTCAAAGAAATGTCAAATAATACCTTCACGTAAATAATAAACATTATTATATTAATAAAAGCCGGGAAAAGTTCAGTAGAAGACTAATTTATTACATTTTGACTAAATGTCTTCGCCGATAAAAAAATCAAACATATTTTCTTTCATATTCGTTTTTATGGCAACTTGTAAAAACAATGCAAAAGGGAATTACAGACATACATAAATACATACGCCGTTTCGGTTTTACATATATGATCGTGTTTTGATGAGATAATAATATTATTTTTGTTTTGACGAGTTGAAACGAACGAATCATAACTGATTCCAATGTCAAGTACATATTATCACATTCCATAGATAGTGAAATTCATCTCAATAATCTTATTTGTAGGTACCGCATATTTCTCACGCCATATTAGTTCCAACTTTTACCGTCAGAGCTAATCTCATATTATATCATAATTAGTTGCATAATAATTTCATGGCCATCGAACTGTCAAATAAAATACATGAGTGTCGTGCTAAGTAAGTGCGAGAAAAGGGCTAAACAATTTTGCAGTCCCTTATATTTCTCAATTTTTTTACTAATTCCCGGATTTGAAAAATTTGACTTAGCATACCTTAAACCATTTCAAAACATTACAAATGTCCGGTTACCTTATAGCTAACCGACATCACATCTATAGAACTATTGAAAAATCATTTTATGTAAGTTCCCCAACTGGTATTTGAATCCATGAGCACGGCAAACGAAACTAACGACGTTGACCCCTCTACCGCGGATTAAACATGTCACCGAAGTACGCAGTAGGTACTAAAATATACCGTAATTATTTTTATAATCGATATTATTCATACATTAATTCGATTATCTTTAAATAACGAAAAAGGTGATGGAAATACTAAGTACATATATCACCTTTATTCATAATTACCACGACCAAAAGAATCTGTCAAAATTAAGTATGCCATGTTTCAGTAGAGTGCGTTGCGGTCACTTTCTCGCACACTATGCACAACTGCGCACCGAGTATTGCGCATACTCGAATAAAACAAACGTGTCAAAAACAAATAAGCCATATTGAATACAAACTGTCTGCACGATTTACAGTTTTGATTCTGGCGTTTCATTTTTAAATGTCCGCATTAGAATTTGACACAGTTTTTTTCTCTCTGTCGGTCGCTGACATAACAATAAATCGTCAACGGCGTTGAAATAACACGTATGTTTCATTGGATTTTTAAGTGGACTTTCAAGCAGTGGTTTAACCACGATTTTAAGCCGCCTTGGAGCTTTTTGGGGGCTAATTTACTTAGAAATGTGAACCTTATTATCACTTTTTTGTGGACATTCCAATTATAAAATGTTTTAAAATGGT
Organism: Himalopsyche kuldschensis; assembly: GCA_028554975.1. Lineage (NCBI taxonomy): Eukaryota > Metazoa > Arthropoda > Insecta > Trichoptera > Rhyacophilidae > Himalopsyche > Himalopsyche kuldschensis. The sequence goes on from JAHFWI010000025.1 coordinate 3,824,517, forward strand.
TGCAAGCAATCTTGAGAATCAACTTACAGCAAGGAGACAAATCTGTAAACGAGGAAAATATTTTGTTGTGCTTCCCGGGGTGTGAAAAGCTAAACTTTAGTACTGTCACTCTCATTTTGTGCTCTCCGCAAAAATAATGAGCCGTTTTCTACAAAACGCAAAATTTCAATATATAATATTACATAACTCGTAAATATGTAATATTATATATTTATAAAACAGAAAAATATAACACGTGTAGGGAAATCAAACAAATAAAGTGAGTCATTTAAAATGTATGTTTATTTAAAATTATATATCGTTTCCAATTTCCAAAATATATTCATTGAACTTATAAGAACTACATTGTAACACGGTAAAATAAAATAGGAAAGTATTAATCTATATGAACTTAAAATAAAAATAATAATACATTTTTAGTACTTTTTCCCCCACATGCAATTTATTTGATCAGGACCGGTTTCGCTCATGGCGAGCATTGTTAACTGATCGGTTGACAATGCTCGCCATGAGCGAAACCGGTCCTGATCAAATACATTTTATGTGGGAAAAGTACTAAAAATGTATTATTATTTTTTTTATAATGCCTTTCCACCAATTATTGACAGTGAACACCTTAAAAGTGATATATGAAATTAGCTAAATAAACTGGCTTAGAAGAGTCACAACACATCTTCGCATCTATTCTATTTTCATTTTGACAAATAATGTATGAAATGTTAGTGAAGGTATATTCTTTTATATATTTCATACTGGCTTAGAAAAGATACACAATATATCTTTTTAATCTTCTCATATTTTCGTATACAATTACCTCAGACCAGCGACGGCTGGTGACAGGGTATTGGGGGGTGCAAAGGAAGATTCAACCATTTTTGCAAGAGTTCTTTCCTATTCATTGGATTTTAAAACACTTCTATAGCATGGACTTTCAATTCAGATGTTCGCAATACCAACTGTTTCTCTTCCGTAGTACGGAAAAATAGTTGAATCTTCATTTTGCACCCCCCAGCACCCCGTCACCAGCCGTCACTGCCTCAGACCATTGCAGAAAGCAAAATGAGTAGAATAGATTAAAAGATGTATTGTGCATCACTTTTAACCCATATTTAATTTAAGATTAATCATAGTTCTGACCATAGATAATTTACATCAGGGCACAAGCCAAAATAGCTATCAACAATAGATTATATAAAATAATATTTGTAGAACTAAAATAAAGGGTAATTTCAATAGGGACGCTCAAAATATGTTACTTTGTCCTGCTGAGTAGATTATTCATTGTTTAGTGGCCAAATTTGAGTCAACCAGTTTGGTAAATAATCGGCCAACACCTACACACCTACCTGTACGTCATCAAAATACAATATCTGGTGAAAACATTGCTGCTGTGTGTGAAAGTGTACAGGAAAACCCAAGGCAGCTTATTTCTCGTTGTTCACAAGAACTTGGCTTTTCTGCGACTTCAACTTGGCGAACTTTGAATCGGGCCTTATGTCTGCACCCGTATAAAATCCAACTAACCGAGGAACTTCAGGTAAACGACCGCAGACAACGCCCGCTTGGGTTCTGGAGCAGTTGGAAGTTTACCCAAATTTGTCAAAAAAGTCAACTTTAGCGACATGGCCCATTTTATAATGAATGGATATTGGCAGACATTTGATGCTATATTCCATATTTAATGCCGTAAAATATACTTACAAATGAAATTAAAATTTAGTCGAAATCTCACAAACAACTTGTTTTATTTACATTTCAAAACTAAGCGTCCTTATAAAAAGACCCTTTACTTTACTCTATTTTCATTGTGCTTCTAAAATAGCTTTAAATAATCACAATGTAATGTGGTTATTCCACTGTTTGACACGCCATTTTTTTAAGGTTGGCGTGCCAATCGTTACTACCAACATTGAAAATCTTAACAACTGCTCTTGATAATTGTAATTAAAATGATCGATGATTATCTACGCTATTATCAAACGGGCCGCTTTGAATGGTGACACCAATACAATCTTTATCTTAAATACTAATTCAATACAATTTATTGCATTACAATATAAAAACGTGAGTACAAATTGGCTTGCCAGCGTGCTCATCTGCCTACAGCTGTCAGATCCCGCTCAACTGTAAATTCGCTCCATTTTCTATTTTTGTCAGCGAGCCCTTTGTGCGTGCGTTAAGTGCATTATCTTATATATAAAACCGAAACGCCGTATGTATGTATGTATGTCTGTAATTCCCTTTTGCATTGTTGGTCATTAAGTTGCCATAAAAACGAATATGAAAGAAAATATGTTTTAATTTTTATCGGCGAAGACATTTAGTCAAAATGTAATAAATTAGTCTTCTACAGAACTTTTCTCGGCTTTTATTATTAATAATAATGTTTATTATTTACGTGAAGGTATTATTTGACATTTCTTTGACAGCAAATTAGATTTTTTCCTTGAATTTGGACATTTTAATGGGCGAGAATGGGGGCTGTCATCAAATTAAATAAAGTTTGTGATTTTATTTTAACTCTATTTTGGATGTTAGATTTTGTGATAATTTTATGTCGAATGATATAACATTAAATAATTATTCGTCGCTTAGTCCGAGCAACGCCGGGTAGCAATACTAGTAAAATTATAAACCTACCAACTATCATTCGACATAATTATATCACAAAATCTAACATCCAAAATAGAGTTAAAATAAAATCACAAACTTTATTTAATTTGATGACAGCCCCATTCTCGCCCATAAAAATGTCCAAATTCAAGGAAAAAATTTAATTTGCTGTCAAAGAAATGTCAAATAATACCTTCACGTAAATAATAAACATTATTATTAATAATAAAAGCCGGGAAAAGTTCAGTAGAAGACTAATTTATTACATTTTGACTAAATGTCTTCGCCGATAAAAATTACAAACATATTTTCTTTCATATTCGTTTTTATGGCAACTTGCAACAACAATGCAAAAGGGAATTACAGACATACATACATACATACGCCGTTTCGGTTTTATATATAAGATTTGATTAAAAAGGAATAAACAATTGTGCTGTACATAAACTCTTTCTAATGAATCACCATTACGTAGTCTTCATGAATTAGCGAAAATTTGATGTAAATGTGTTTCAAAGAATTACATAAGTGGGTTTATTTATAATTATCAGGATTTTTGAATGTTGTTTCGCAAATACTATGCTCTCGTGTATGAGATTATTTATTCCTATGTTTTTGTCTGGTAATTATTATTTGCGATACTACATTCAAAAATCCCGATAATTATACACAAACCCACTTAATTCATTGAAACTCGTTTACATCAATTTTTCGTTAATTTACATTTTAATAGCAATCTAACATAGTGATCTACTTCTATTTTTGTATGTAAATGATACAAACTGTTAACTGCGCGTCAGTACGAGTACATTCGTGTACTTGAAATGCCTGAAGATGACGAAGGGCGAAACCCGGGTCGTTTTAGACAAAACTCATGGTAAAGTACAAAATTCAAATGATTCAAATTTGACAGTAAGTAAATTTGAATTTATTGATTGAGTATGATATTTATTGATTGAGTAATTTGAATTTATTGACGAAGGCGTAAGCCAGTGATGCACAAATGCGGCCCGAAATGGATTTTTTTGCGGCCCAAAATAACAAATACTTCATCAACAAATTTTTCATTAAATATGATAAAAAATAGTAAATATTTGATATGTGAACAAATTATGCAGTAGTAACGGTATATAAAAAAATCAACCCCTTCTCAGTATCCATCAATGAGGCCGATTCATCATTCCAACTAGAGTTGATCGATTTGCAGAACAACGATCAATTGAGATCGAAATATCAGGAAGGCGATCTGCAGAGTTTTTACAAATATCTCCCCGAAGAGCAGTTTCCTACCCTACGTAAAAAGGCTGCGCTTTGTGCTTTCGTCTTTTTGGAAGCACCTACATTTGCGAGCAAGCATATTCCATATTAAAACTAAATAAGTCACAACACAGAAACCGCTTGAACAATGATAATCTCAGTGCTGTACTGAGGATAGCAACCACAAACATTGAACCCGACATCAAAATGCTTGCTACCAGTTTACAGTGTCAGAAATCTCTCTAAGTTCAATCGTGCAAATCTGCACGTAATATGGAACGGAGAAGGATCGAAGTTGCTGATAAAATTATGTTATTATTAAATTAAAAATAAAATTTATATCTCATCTAGTATACAATACATCAATATTTTTCTTCACTTTTACCCTTTGCGGCCTGCGAAAATTTTTAAATGCATAAATTGGCCCTTCTCTCAAAAAGTTTGTGCACCACTGGCGTAAGCCGAAATAGCTATCAACAAATATATAAAATAATTTATGTAGAACTAAAATACATTGTTATTTTTCTTACCGTATTAAATTTGAATTGTTTGAATTTGTACTTATCCATGAGTCGTGTCGCTAACGACCCGGGTTTCGCCTTTCGGCATCTTCAGACATTTCAAGTTCACGAATGTACTTGAACTGACGCCTAGTAAACAGTTTGTATCGTTTATATACACAAATACAAGTAAATCACTAAGTTTATTTGTTATTAACGTAACCTAAATGAATTAGCAACAATTTTTGATGTAAATGAGTTTCAATAAATCTTGTGGGTAAATTATAAATATCGTGTATTTTGAATGTAGTATCGCAAATACTAATTACAAGATAGTAACATGGAAATGTCTATACATAATTCGTGGGTTTTATCCGACCTATTATTATTGAATTGATAGATTTCAATTTGATTTCATCAGTCGATAATATTCGCGATAAATAAACCAAATGTGGAATAGGAACAAAAAAGGTACATTTTTTTCAATAACAAAATAATCATAATAGGCACTAGTGTCGGCGCGCTAACGTCGGGGTGCCGTTTTATATTCGTCAGTCACGGCAATCTGGGTTGTACATTTCGATTATTTTGCCTATGTATGTAACTTCGTAAGACCTTGGTGCTCTAGTGCATCTGGCCCAGTGTATGAAGATGGATCAGGAATAGGGATTCCAATTAGGATATTCGAATACTCGATATCCGGATATATATTCAGCCGTTTTTAAATTATTCGATGATCGGATATTTGGGAAAAAAACCGGATAGTATTCGTATTCGAGGAAAGATCACATCACAATTTATCCACATTTAAAGAATAATTATGAATATCCCAGGAAGTGTTTTTTTTGCCTTCGCCCAACTCGGGTGCTATTAATATCTTATCATATAAGTGGGCAAAAATCAGTCTTAAATTATTATTTATTTATTTATTTATTTAAGAAAAAGCAAATCATGGCATTACAGCTGATGCCAATGCGCCATGTATTTGACAAATACAAATACATATTATTATATATACATACATGTAAATACATAATATTAATCACTAATTAATAAAAACAAAATGAAAACATTGTAGTCATAAAAACTGAGAGAAAAAATTTATAAAATCATATTAGAAATTTTCAAAGATGTCAACCGACCGAAATCAACTTTTATTCATAAAATATAGTATTCGTCTGAACTCACTCACGTCAATATGAAATATGTTGACATCCGAAGCAATGCCGTTTAAAATTGTTAAAGCTCTTCCCAAAGGCATTCCCATTGGCAGACTGGTTCTACCCCCTGGAAGAACAAACAACTCATGCTCACAATTCCTCAAAAAATTATCAGGAACATTCAATTTAACATTATAAAATATATATAAGTGAACAAGGAAACATTGATCGTGCAACATCTCTATTTGCGTGCGAGCTATACGATTATTTATTAAAAACTTTGAAATCGAGACTACTGTCGGCTTGTAAAGGCAACTGGCAATTTATTGTTAGTTAAAATATGTTTTTAAATCACAATTTTAATACATTTAAGTCGTGTCAAAACTATCCGAATATATCCGGATGGCTAAAGTTTTACTATTCGATATCCGAATAGTTGGAATTCCTAATCAGGAGTTGGTCTGCAACATTGCATGGCGTTAACGGCACCGAGAAAAAATGTTCCATTATAAAACTACAAACACTATCGTATTTTTCACTCAAACGTTACATATTTGTCATATGTAATATAAACATATTATAATAAATCACTGGGTTACGAACAACTGACATTATTCAAAATGGTTTGGCCTGTTTGGCCCTTTAAGCAAAATGCTCTCGTTTTCTTTCGTATCTGTTTAAATAGCTGTGGCAAAGAAAAACATTACTTGCAGAGATCGTCAACTTCTTCCGATAAAGTAACGAAAAGATTTTTAAATGTATGCTGCCGTTTGAAGGTTGTAGTAACTCGCTGGCAGTATCTCGCAATTATCTGAAATCGAATTATGTTTGAGTGCCATTTGCTAAATATTTTTGAAAGACTTTCCTAAATATATGGTGCTTACTTATATCAAAATAAAGTAACTAAAATACCCTTAAAAATACTTCAAACAACATATTATGTAATTTTTCTCAAAAGAGTCACTTAATGCCTTCTTGCTTGCAAAAGCGGCAATGTACAAATCACTTTTAAGGTGTTCACTGTCAGTACTTGATGGAAAGGCGTTATGTTAAATCCAGGGCTGTGGAGTCGGTAAAAAAAGTCCGACTCCGACTCCAACTCCAGCATTTACCAAAACCACGACTCTGAGTCTGACATTGACCAAAAACACGACTCCGAATCCGACTAAAAAAAAATTAATATCGTCACTTTTTTTCCCTAATTTTCCTATTTATGTGTATTCAATTATCAACCCTATCAATGCGGCCAAAAGCCAAATTTGACATATTAAATGTAAAAACAAAAAGTTAAAACTTTTCAAAATTTCTGACTCCGGGTACGACTCCGGCCAAAACGCCGCGCCGACTCCGATTCCGACTCCAACTCCGGCCAAAAAAACCCGACTCCACGACTCCGACTCCACGACTCCGACTCCACAGCCCTGGTTAAATCACAGTAAAAAATAAATACTTATACTATTAGCAGACGTACATTTTTCACAAGGACTTTTTTTTGTATGCTGCAAAAAAAGTGAGCACTATGTATGTATATGAAAGTAGCTTTCAAAAATATTTAGCAAATCCCTTACTTTGAAAAGGTTCTAAATGCTCTTGAAACTGTTTTGAGATATGAGCGTTTGAAGTTTTGATAGAATAAAATTCACTGGTAACAATGAGCAAGTACAATTGTTTCAAATTACTTTTTAAAGCATAATTCGTCACAACTCTTGCTGAGAAATAATGATCTCAAAGATCTAATGACAATCATAATACTTTTTCAAAAAAAAACAGTAAAAAAAGTGAGCAGATGCAGTGCAACTCCGTGAAACAACCATAGAAAATTTTGAAATAGGCATATTTATAATATATATGATTTAATGCGGTAAGTATAAGCTTTTCCGACCAAAAGGTCAGTTTAGGCAAAAATGACAACTGGAACCTTTTTAAAGTAAGTTAATGAAATGACATTCATAACTCAATTTCAGAAATCGTGCTAGTTACTGCCTTCTTCCTTAGAAAGAAAGAATGTTATACAATTCAGTTGTCGAATGATAAACATTGTTCAACAGTTCAGACAATTTTCATCGATGATATAAAAATAATGCAATTGATAATATTTAAATCCGTTGATAATTTATTTGAGACGTTTTTCATTTTGTCGGCGCTAGCGATTAATAATTGACGGCCCCTGTCGCCGCTGACCCAATTTTGGCTCACAAATAGCTCTCCTGTCCCTTCCCTTTTCCTCTTGACAGTCCCTTCGCAGGGCCTGTCGTCCGCGCACCAACACATGCGCAAGCCGCGCACACAACACAAACGCCCAGCCCGGAATTCAATCAGCTGATTCAAACAAAACTGTTAGATAATTTTTATTAAGTACTATTTTTATTTAGGGCGATCGTTTGTGCATCGTGAATACAATCGAGGCCTCAATTCTAGACATTTTTTTTCTGTAAATATTGTAGATATGTATTTTGAATATTACAGACGAAGTGCACAGTGAAATTTCATACGTGATTTTTCTAAGGTTTACAATAGAAATCTTCACGGGCTCGGGTAAGGTTTGAATTTGGGCCCGGGCCGGGCTCGGGCCTGGGTACACACAACATAATACATACATCCGATTATTACGGATGTACATAAATGCCATTATTATAAGATGATATGTAATCATTTCCGGCCAAAAAACCCCGACTCCACAGCCCTGGTATTTTCTTCAATAAAACATAAATAAAAAAATCAGTAGATTTACGTCCCGTTACCCGTTATCCGTTACCCGTTTTATTTACGTTTATTTCCCGTCCCGTTATGAAGCAGTCATAGTCGGTCCCTGTGGTCTAGTGGCAAGAGCTTTGTCTTAGCGATCGGGGGGCTCGGGTTCAATTCCCGGCAAATTCAGATTTTTTCAATTGAAAAAAAAGAGATCTTGGGCTGGGTGTATGTTATTTATCGTTGATTTTGTGTACAACTGATTCATTATTTATCATCGAGCTAATCTCGTATGACTTTCACAATTACGAATATTTGGCGCATTGGCATAAGCTGTAGTGCCAAATATTTTTTTAATATTAATTTTTAAAAAATTCAAAAAAAATAATATATATCTATATCTCGGTGCTGTAGGAGATTTGACTGTATAAGCCAGGGCTGTGGAGTCGGAGTCAGAGTCAGAGTCGTCATGTTTGCATATAATATGTCAAATTTGGCCATTGGCCGTATTGGTTGGTTGATATTCAATTGAATACACATAGTAAATAGGAAAATAAATTGTCGAAGTTATTTTTTTTTAGCCTGAATCGTGTTTTGGTAAATGCTGGAGTCGGAATCGTATTTTTTAACGATTCCACAACCCTGGTATTCAAATCAATATTTTGAAAATTTCAGACGACGTTCTAATTTTGAATTGTATTTTACGTTGGATTCGATATGTTGGAATTGTATTTGTTTGGCCGAACAGGGACGATATCGACTATAGTTTCCAGTGTTTACGCGAAAACATTCTCCCAAACTCTCCGCTGTGTATAAAATATGATCAGTGACGTAAGCACGATTGTGTTTTCTCTAGGTGTACATAGTTTCCGCGCCGTGGCATCTGCCTGACCCAAATTCGGGTCTCTACGATGCGATGCGATTGCAACACAGTTTCGTAGTCATCGAATCGCAGACACGCCGCAAGTCTTTTTTTATAAAACTCTTCCTCGCCGCCCCCCTTTCCCTCCGCCGAGTTTCTTTTCCCATGCCGGCACGTCACTGCACGCCACTCTCTCGCAAAACCGCAATAAAGTAAATATCGGGCGCATCGAAGCAATGGTGGCAGAACAATTACAACCTTAAGATGCAGAGACTTGGCACAGATCATTGTACACGTGGCGAAACGATATTTGGAAACCAAAAATCACATGCAAAAAATCACGTTACAAAATGGCCGCTCAGTACATTTGACAGCTAGCTTTCAATTGTTTTGGCGCTAAAATGGCAAACTTAAAAATTTGGGAGCAATTGCAACATTATCGATAATTATAATTAAATATCTTAAAAAAGGTAGCAAAATGGTTCGATGGTTTTCGATAGCTTGTGGAACAAACTGTTACAGGCGTTTCTAGTTCCTTGTTTAGACGCATATTTAGGATTTTTTTAAATTGACAATTTTAATTTAAAAAAAAATTTGCAATACAAATACGCTAAAAAGTCACATAATGAGAAAATAAATTACATTCGTTCATGTCCAAGATCTCAACTTTATAATGACACACTTTGATATACATACATATGTACATACACCTTGTACGGACTTGAAACCAACCCCATCTGACCGCTAAGCCTATTATTATTTACGTATACATAGAATGCTTTCCTAAGCCGCCTGTAAACATACACTCAATGCAATAGATGTGCACTATCCACAGATGTTGAAAAGCAATCTTTTCCTTCTAAGAGTCCAAGTAACCTTGATAAAAACTTCCACTTTCGTAAAAGAAATTGAAAATGTGGTGAAAGAATTAATGAGGAAAATGTTATATTTTTAATGGCAACATTATTAGATTAGATCAGTGTGGTGTGTGAAGAAATCTGTTACCATGGAAACATTAAAAAACAAAAATAAACTTATACCAATTTCCTAATTTGAATTTTATCAGCGTCCGAATGACACTTAAAACCGCGCGTAAAATTAAACATCACTTTCAATTTCGATTTCATGCTTGACTTACTTCTCGATTGTATGTCTGTCCTTTTTGTACTCATTTATAATCGAATTACTTGTCTCTTTTTATTTTGACATTTCGATGTGATTTCATTTGGCGCGGCGTCTCCTTTTTGCTCATTTATTAGATAATGCAATGTCTCTTTCATTCGGCACAAATTCAGCTATCTATAAAAGAATCTAATTATATCTGAAACGTTTGAAAGTTATCTTTTTAAATATAATTTATAGATCTAAAGAGTTTTAAAATGATAAAATAGTTTGCAGTAGTTTTAAAAGTTTTCAGTTGCTACAGTTAATTTATTATTCTACGAGGAGTTCAATACGTCCAAAATAAAAAGGCTTGGATATGTGCTGCGGATACAACAATAGAGCCTAAATCCTGCCTGTCTCTTCTATCAGCCCGATGGATCCCATCGCTTCATAAGACCGCTGGTGACCATCCATAGGATGTACTCAGCGGATCTACGGGACGCCGGGATAACATGGGAAGAAACGAGGAAGATGGTTGGCAGAGAATCTTGGAGGCACCGCGTGGCAGCCATATGCCACCTTGTTTTTACGAGATTGAAGAGTTCCACGATAAAATATAATTGAAAATGATTTCCATGAGCAGTAATTTAACTAATCAAGAGCCCGCCCGTCTATCTCTTTCAATCGAGACTTTCGCGTCAGTTTATCCGAGTGCTTCTGCATGAAAATGAGCTCAACATTAATTGACCCTTATTTCAATGAATACATCTTGACAATATTGTCATTTTTGTATAAATAGGGGATTGAACAAGTAAATTCTTTTAAGAAGGCAAAGACTCCAACAATAGAAACACTGATTTTGGTGAATACAAATTATTGGGTGCCTATGCTTTTGCAATATTTTAGATAGATGGCAGCTTCTAGAGAGACACTCCTTTTTTGTGGAAACTTTTTACAACATGGTGTGATTATGAATGGTCAGAAAATTGTTTGATTTAATCTAAATTCAATAAGCATTATATTACGATTTTAACTCCTTATTTGTGATCAAAAATGTGCAAGCGATTGCTTATCTGATATTAATTTCAATTCATACATTCCATAGATAAACAAACTCTTCTCGATACAAAATTGTATCTCAGCAATGTCGTTCGATCTTTCTCACGTCATATTAGTAAGTTCCAAATTTTACCGCCAGAGTTAATGTTGTTATTTATCTATGGCAAGATTATCATTCTGCCATCGCATAATAATCACATCGATCATAACACAAACTGAGAGCCATAGCCCCCTTGACAAAACAAAATATTTACTATATTGTATAATGCTATTCTGTTAGTGGTAGATTACCCTATAAGTGCATGAGGCGTGCGCTTGGGGCCTCCAGAACTTGGGGGCCTCAAAAATAACTTACATTAATAAAGCTATTTAGCTCAGAATATATTAATACTCAGAATATAAAATTCGTTTCAATATTTAGTGTCTGATGGGCCATAAATCATAAATACGGTGTGTTAGTTACTCATTCTGAATTGTTTCTAGTGAACTGCGAGGAATACTGTATATTTTTTAAATTGTCCTCTCGATCACATACGATAAGAAAAGGTGATTACAATTTGGAAAAACCACTCAAAATTAATATTATATATCTCGAATAAATTTTGCGACGATTTTTTTCATTAGAAAAAGAGGGTCTCCAAAATCATATTGTGCCTGGGGCCTTCCCAAGGGGATAATGCGCCACTGTGTCCTGTATAAAAATAAAATTGCACTATTTTTCTCTGATTTTAATGCAAAGCCATTATGCACTCACGGACAGAAATGAAAGCTGAGTATGGGATTGGGAAACGACTTGTAGCTAATTCATCTTTTTATCTATTAATACTGTGAGAGTGAGACAGAATACAAACATCAAAAACATACATGCTTTTAAATATAACTACAGATCGATTGATGAATGAATGAATCAACGCGAACGAAGATTCTTAGCAATTAACACTCAAACGCCCGGTCCCGTACCAATGCAGACATTGTCGCATTGCACAAACAGCCGGTCCCGCACGAATTCAATTTTCGACATCGCTTTTGTTGCTCTGTGTGGAAGATTTTTTGGTAAAATATAGTAATAGATACACGGGACAGAATCCCAATCCTCTCCTGCTTAGCCCCGTCTCTAACTCCTCTCCCAATATGGAATCACTTCTCTAGGCTCCTCCTCCAGACTCTTTTATATTTTGCTTTCTTGACTATGAATTTTGACAGTTGTCGATTTTTATCAAAATTGAGTTAATAATTAACGGATTCCGCGGCATCTGAAGCGGTGAAAACACGCGGCTGCCCCGGGTCGACCGGTTCCCTGAAAATTTCCCGCCCCTGTCACGCAATTCATGCATGTTGCATTTCATTTCAAGAATTGCAGGTTATCCGGCACGCTCGATAGTATTGCCGGTGTGTTTTTTTTTCTCTCTTTAATTTATTCCACTACTACCTCTGCGTAGGTCATTTACATATTATTTCATTTAATTCATGACTCTCTATATATATACTGACTATATCTACGATGACTCCCCTCGAAATGAAAAAAGAATTTTGAAAATATGCCTCACCATCGTGGACATACACTAAGTTAGGGTTCAGAAAACATGATAAAAAATATTTTTGGGCTGATTTTTATTTTATATCATTTGCAGAATTTTATAAAAAAAAACACTACATGTCGTTTAGTTTCTCTGATAAATTAATTGTTGTTCCACATACTAATAAGGCTTTTTTATGTTTGTGAACTTTTAGTTTTAATTTAACTATTTTTTACTTACCACTTAGTATTTCATAGTATAAGTCATTTATTTGCATATACAAAACTATTTGCTTCCTTGCACTTTTTATTTGAAAGAAATCCATGGATTAAATAAAATGATATGCTATTATTTATGGTCCGGTCCTTGACGCAGTGTCAACGTTGTTGGCTTGCGTGCCGGATCGCCCAGGTTCGATTCCCGGTACGAGCAGAAATTTTTAAGTCGATACATCTGTTGAGTGTAAAATGTATGAGTTTGTGTTGTTGAAAATCCTTTCTCAAAGAGCGAACATATTGACAACGATTAGCTAATCCTGTCCTATTATTCGTATCCTTTCCATCCCTACTCTCTTCGAAAAAGAGAGGTTGAGGAACGTAGAAATACATATGTTGAAATAAACTGCGTCAGGAGTCCATATGCTCCAAGTTGGGAGTGGACGGGAAGAAAATCCACACGCAAATCCAATTAATTAATATAGTGAAGTGTGCGGGTGTGTCCGTGCCTTTTCTGCAAAATTACCGGGTGTTTGAGTGTTAATATAAAAGGTATTACTAGCCTGGAGATCAAATAAACAACATGTAAAAAAGTAGGTTCATTTGTCCTGTCATTATTTCTGAATCGAGTCTCGTCTTTCGAGATGACACACTTTCGTTCGGCTTTGGCTTTCTTAACACGTATTCGCCTCTAATACCAGTAAGCGTTGCGAAATTCGGTGAATATTGATTTTACTCCAAACTGTGATTTTGTTGACTGGTGAAATAATCTGTGACTAAAATTCAATTGCAAAGTGCCAACTGTCACTTTTTAGTGGAATAGCACTATTTTAAAAAACAAAATACTTTTTTTAGTACAACTTCCACGTGTATTATGATAAAGCTTAGAAGGTTGTTAGTAGAACCAGCCTGCCAATCAAGATGCCATAGGAAGAGCTTTAAGCGATTTTAGACGGTATTGCTTCATATGTCGACATATTTCACATGGACGCGAGTGAGTTGACTGCTATGCCAATCTCCAATGTATTTTTTTCTCTCCCATATCTGTAAATCATATATTTTTTTGGCGTGTATTTAATAGGTCAGTAAATAATTCAAGTTTTAGTCAGTTAAATAAATAAATGGTCAGTAAAAAATCAAAACGGTCAGTTAATATTATAAACGGTCTGTTGTCATTGTATCAGTGTGAATGTGGTCAGTTATTAAATAAAACGGTCAGTTATATATTTGAATGGTTATTTATTTATTAAAAACGGCTATTTTGACCATTTTACAATAAGACACTGATCAAAATTTATTATTAACTGACCATTTATAATTTTTGACTCACCATTTATTATTTTTTAACTGACCATTTATCATTTTTAACTGACCGTTTTAAGTATTTATAACTGACCATTTATCGAATTAGAAACTGACCAAATAGTTATTTGTCTATTTTTTTCATCCAACGTTTTAATCTTTTTCACAATGCAAAAGCAACAAATTCATAATTAATGATTTCTTTAAATAAATTTGTTTAGATTTTTCATGCTATTTTGGAGTATGTAGAATTCCAGAGCTTATCTTCATACTTTTTTTACTAAATTTTTAAGCTAAAGTTTTTAGGTTGTCATCATTATGTCTAGCGTTAGATCAATAAGATCATTATTTCTCAGTAAAATGATTCTAGTTGTGAACAAATATGCTTAAAATAAGTAATTTGAAACATTTTTACTTGCTCATTGTTACAATTTAATTTTATCTTGTGAATTATATAGTAGGATCAATCCAAACTTCAAACGCTCATATCTCAAAACAGGGTCAAGATCAGTTATAGATGTACCATCATAACTTGACAGCCGCTCAAATTCAGAACTAACATTGTCCCCTTAAAGTAGATATATTTAAATGCATTCGAAGTTATATTGTTTAAGTAAAAATTTATATAAATGAAGATTTTTTTTCTTTTATAGCTTGCATATAAAAATGTGTTCGTAAATAAACAAATTTGATTAAGTATTGCACATCACTCACGCGATGGTGGAGCACTCACAAACTTTCATGTTATAATGGTACATCTATACATCCTTTTCAAAGTAAGGTGTCGAAGTGTTATTTACATGGCAACCAATTTTATATATAAAATGAGTCGCAAAGAAATTACCGAAATCAATCGAATGTGTACCTACGTGCCATTTTGAACGAAATCCTTAAGAATGTGCAACTTTCACAGTGGTAAATAAGTGTGACCCGCGGCTATTAATTTGAAAGTAGGCGACGATGGTGAGTGATGATGAAGCGAAGAGATGACTGGACTGAGCGTCGCGTCCTTGCCAGGGGAGATCGGGCACTTGACAGGTGTTGGCAACCATCTTAAAGCGAGGAAAAGGAATAAAACAATAAACAATTAGAAAGATTAATGTATTTGTATTTAGGGCCTTGTGCTAGATGTGCTTATGTCGAATATATTGTTCAGTTAAGGCAATATTTTGGTGATGTGTTTCTGAATGTTTATTGGTATTAAACGTATCTATGTAGTCTAGTACAGTGGTCATCTTTCGCACTATAACAGCCCAAGTAAACAAAGATAGTTCTAACCTGGGCTGTGGAGTTGGAGTCGGAGTCGTGGAGTCGCGGTTTTTTGGCCGGAGTCCGAGTAATCGCGGCGTTTTGGCTGGAGTCGTACTTGGAGTCGGAAATTTTGAAAAGTTTGAAAATAATATTTTAAATTTGGATTTTTGTCGATTTGGTGGTTGATATTTTATTTAATACACATAAATAGGAAAGGTAGGAAAACAAAAGTGACGAAATTAAACTTTTATTAGTCGGAGTTGTACTTTTTTCAACGACTCCATAACCCAGGTTAGAAGTGTTTTTGTTTACTTGGGCTGTTATAGTGCGAAAGATCACCATTGTATTAGACTACATGGATACCTTTAATTTCAATAAACTTTCAGAAACACATTGCCAAAATATTTTTAATAATTAAAATTTGATAACTCCATTGTCGTTCTAAAACCTACTCCGCTAATTA
Source organism: Himalopsyche kuldschensis (assembly GCA_028554975.1). Lineage (NCBI taxonomy): Eukaryota > Metazoa > Arthropoda > Insecta > Trichoptera > Rhyacophilidae > Himalopsyche > Himalopsyche kuldschensis. The sequence continues at coordinate 3,840,508 of JAHFWI010000025.1, forward strand.
TCCAACTCCACCATTTTGTATAGTCACCTGTCATTCATTTGTTGTTTTTCAGCGTTATTTGTACCACAATAAATCGTTTGAAAGTCATATTTGAAATTTTCCCGATCGGCTTGAAAATACCAAAATAATCAGCTTTTACCCTCTCCTGCAAAATTGACAAAAACGGAGATAAAAAATTGACTGTTTAAGCCATCGATATATGATACTTAATTCCAATTATTTAATTGTGTTCATAAAATAAAAATACACCATATGGTAGCCAAGCCCTGGCTTTATATGAGTCAAGTGTGCTACTGGACATTCACGGAAATTTCCCCAGTTTACTCACGTATAAGAGACGGTCCCCGCAAACGACATGCGCGTAATTGCGCCAACGGCCACCGATAATAATAAACTGTGCTAATCAAATCACGTAAAATTGAAATGATGTTATTTAGTGGCGGAACGGCGGGGCCTGGTAGCGAAAGTTGCGCCACACTTTAGGTGAAGTCTCATTTTTTTTCTTCTTCGATTGCGCAATCACCAACTTAACTGAAACGTCACGCACTCACTGTGCCGGCTTACTTTGCGGTGAATGGAGCTCGCAGGGTTGGCACCAAAGACTCCAATAACTCGACATCTCAACTACTCGAGTATCGAGTGGTAAAATTTGAAAATACTCGAGTATAATCTAGTAGTTTCATCATTATATATATTATTAATTTAAATTTGAAAGTGAAACTGTATTCTTAGTGAAAATGTACCAAGTAATAGATTTTTATGACAACATGATTTCACTGGTCACGATCATTGAAGTTATTGGCCCAAGTCGATGATTTGTCGGCCTAAAATTTTGGTTTTCTTCAATGAAACAAAATCAGCAAGTAGTCCCTTTCATAAAAAGAGAACCAAAGAAAAATTCAGACAAACATTAGGCTGAAGTTAGGGCGGTCAAATTTAATTTCAATTACAGTTTGCAGAAGAATACAGTTTCTCTGTAACATATGTTTATAGATAGATGATAAATAAATAAATAAGCTTATTTAATTTCAAAAAATAATAAAACATTTTTAGTACTTATTCTACATACAATTTTTGATCAGGACCAGTTTCGCTCATGGCGAGCATTGTCAACTGATTGAACATCAGTTGACAATGCTCGCCATGAGCGAAACCGGTCCTGATCCCATAAATTGTATGTGGAATAAGTACTAAAAATGTTTTATTATAATGCCATTCCACCAAGTATTAACAGTGAACACCTTTAAAGTGATTATTCAATTTCATTAATACATTTATTTATATTTATAAAACGTGTATTTATTTAAAAAATAATAGAGAATTAAACATTTCAAATTTTAAATTGGTTCGAAGTTTTGTTTTAGTAATTCCCTGAGTAGAAAAAACTCTTCATTTAAAAATTAAGAGTATTACTCGTGCATTTTCCAAAACACTCTAGTATCAAGTTCTTGACAAATGGATGAGTATTCTCGAGTACTCGAATTGGAGTCTCTAGTGGGCACCGAGGAAAGATTCCCAACATGATTTTTCGGAGAGAACTGATTATTACTCAGTTACTCAACCTCTACTTTTCGAAGATAGTAGTAAATGAAAGAATACGAGGACAGGACTATCTTGCCCATCCACCACTCGCCACGGCCATACGTCTGGACTAGTGGTTAGCTAATCGCTCTCGCTACCCACCGCTTTGTGGGATTGGAAGGGTGTGGAGGAATTTTAAAAACACAAATATCCATTGCATTTGAACAGAATCGATTTTATCCACTGAAAAATCTGCTCGTACCCGTATCCGGCTCGTCACGGAAGCCAACGGTGCTTGACCACTGCACCACGGACCGGGATAACTCACTTGTTTTCATATATACTATAGAAACTTTACAAACTATTAACTACGCATCAGTCTTAGTTCATTCACGCAATTGAAATTGCCGAAATGCGTAAACGTCGCAACTGGAGCGAGTTCATAAAAAATTCTGCGTTATTTATTTCAAAAAATTCAACTATTTTCCATATGACAATTCTTTATTGGAGTATTATCCAACCAAGTTTCTTTTAGAAATGCTTTCGTTTCACTCTCTTGAAGCTCGAAGATCGATTTAATATTGAAACATTTTACTCTTCTTCTTCGGGACCGAGTTGATAACCCTGACATCCGTGAGACTTTAAGCTTGCATGCTCCCAGTTTCTACCTACGTGGTCGTAGCCAATGCCAATCAATTTTCTTTCTCAGAACTTGTTTGTCACGTAGGTATTTTGAGTCGCCAGTCGCAAGGGCTGTACGGCTGATAAATGCACTGCCTCTTGATGTGGACATCTTCGGCAGTGAACTTGGTGCTTTGTTTGTATATTTATGTAACCAATTTGTTTCTGTTCTGTTTCATATATTTGTTTAACATGTTTTGTGATATTTGTTTTACTTTGTCAAATGTATGGCGCATTGACGTCAGCTGTAATGCCATGTATTTTATTTAATTTTGTACAGTAAATAAATAAATAAAACGGAAGAAAAATTCCCCTGAATATAAATAATTTTAATTGACGGTATTGGTTTTGTGACAGCCCTGCATTGTCATTTCCTCCGAAACCAGTCTCGGGGAAATGTTAACAGCAACAACGTGAGATAATAGTGCGAACGGCTGTAACAGTTACGAACCGGGCCTCGCCTCATACCGGTATGGCATGATACAATACCGGTACGCTATCAAATAAATTATTTAACAGTGTTATACTGGTATAAATAGAAAAAGCCGGTCGCCCGAGATCTACAATTGCAATAAATAATGCGGACTGACAAGTTTCGTTTATTTTCATTTATGAACGGTTAACGTTTTACGCTTTTATTGTTGTGTTGAATTAAGACTTACATGCTGGGAAATAAATTGATAAAATAATTATTGTTCCTTACTTTTCTAGCAGGTGTAAAATGCAATTAATTTTCATATACAATATTTAACAAGCTATATAATCAAAGATTAAAGGGATGAGTTTTGTTAAAGTAAAGTAAAAAGTGGAATAACTGATTATTTCAGGTAATGTGTTACTAATTGTAACACGTTTTTCACCTCTTTCAGAAGCATTTTCGGACTTACTTTCGCAAAGTTTTATTAAGTAATAACTAATAGTAATAAAGCGATAGTAAGTCCGTAGATGCATCTGAAAGATGCGAAACACGTGTCACAATTAGTAAAACAATACGTGTAATAATCAACACTTACTCTGGTGGAAAGGCATGATGTTGTTTGCAATTCATTTTCATTGTAACCTAACGTTCTCTTACCTACAGAATTATGACGAGAAAGGATTTGAGAATCGCTTAAGACCGACTACCATTCTTCTCGATGACCATTTACAGAGATAAAATGAGCTGACCTCTTGAACTGGCTTCACTAGGGACTATTCACCACTACAGCGATTGCATACTCCTGTCAGCGACAATGGAAATGGAATGCAACTTGAATATAAAAACTGAACTTAGAGACGAAGGAGATGGAAGAAAGTCCAACGCGCATCGGATCTTAAAGCTCCATCAAATAGATATGCAAAAAAATCAGCACCGGTTCCAGCACTTCTGATTTTAATAAATTGTAGTATGTATATGTAAGTACAATTTTTTTTTCACTATTTTCTAATAAAAATAAATATGTGTGTTTTTATATGCACTCGAAGCATTCCAGGAATTCCAATTACAAAAATCTGACAGTGCAAGATTTTTGCTATTTGCTGTGGCGTATTTTTCTCAAATTCGATTTTCAATTTACTTGGTACGAATCTTTTTGAATAACAACACCTACAATAAAATATGAACTAGACTTTTAGCTGAGTTGACACGAGCGGGAAACATTTAAAACGTACCAAAATGTTACCAGGGTCTTAAAGAGTTCATAGAGTGACAGAACATAATCATAGACAAAGAACACCGGCATATTGATGTAATTATTTGAGGTTATGATATTCTGTCAAAAATAAGGACGATTTAGAACTATTCTAGAATGACGTATCTATAGAAATTTTTATTTTTTATGTCGTCACTGTTGCCGAGACGTTGGCACTATTGCGTTGGTTTATGATACGCCAACAACTCGACACCATACTTTGAAAAGGTTCTAACTGCTCTTGAAATTGTTTTGAGATATGTGCGTGTGAAGTTTCGATTGATTGAAATTCACTTGTAACAATGAGCAAGTACAAATGTTTCAAATTACTTATTTTAAACATATTTTTTCGCAACTCTTGCTGAGAAATAATGATGTTAAAGATCTAATGATGGAAAGAATGATGACAATCTTAGAATTTTGTCAAATAAATTTAGTGAAAAAAGTGTGTCGATGCAGTGGAACTCTGGAATTCTTCTAACTCCGTTATTCAACCATAAATAAATCTGAAATTCATATCGATGGCTTAAAGAGTAAATTTGCTATGTCCGTTTTTGTGAATTGCGGGTAAAAAGGATTATTTTGCTATTATCAAACCGATCAGGTAAATTTCAAATAGAACTTTCAAACGATTTTTTTGTACCACCGCTGAAAAACAACGAACGAATGACAGGTGACAATACAAAATGGTGGAGTTGGATAATTAGCAGTAGGTTTTGCTCGACAATGGAGTTATCAAATTTCCCTAAAACTTTTTTACGATGCAACAAATAAATTTTGGTTATAAAAAATTTACGGGACACATTGCATGATACAACAATATGGCATTGTTAAGTAATTTTCAGCCAAAAGTGGAGTTAGCATAATAACTCTTTAAGCCATTGATATAGTTCTTTCAACTCATCAAAGCATAACCTCAAATAGTGCATAAATATGCCGATGTTCTTTGTCTATGATTATATTTTTCTGAAACTCTAAGGACACATTACGACACTGGTAACACTATGGTAGGTTTTAAATGTATCAATGATTGAATGCGGTAAATACAAGCTTTTGCGACCAAAAGGTCATTTAGGAAAAAAAAATTACCTTTTCAAAGTAAGGTAACAAACTGTCGCCTTATCATTGCACAACGCGATGCAACGACAGAGAGAGTGAAAAAAAAAGAAAAAAAAGGTAAAAAAGTGGGCTATTTTGTATTTTACAACTGCACGATCGGCATGCTTGTCCCACTTTTCTCTTCTTCTTCTTTCGCTAAGCTACAAACTCTCGACATGCCCAGCCTGTGCAATTGGATTTTACACTGTCACGTTTGAATGTGCAATAATCTGCTAAATTGCCGTTACTTATTTTTACTGAAAACCTAATAAATATAATAATATACCGTAAAACGGGGTCAATAGAGACACTTTTTACCCTTCACGACTGTGTATCTTCAAACCTGCGCCACATAATTCACATATGAATGGCTTGAAACTTGTTTCTATGGTCCTACTACACATTCATGACCATATTTTTCAAATATTGACTATCGTTATTAAGACACAGGCAATTTTTTTCGATGACTCTATTCACATTGAATTGGGATGAATAGAGACGAGAGAGGGTAAATCGAAACTTGGCTGGTGAAAAGAGACAACAATACAGATTGTAATGATTGGAATATATTATGAACCTCTATTCTATACAAGTCACTATTCATTCCGTTTTACGGTACTTACTAACCAAAAAAAACATGATTGATTTAAATTTTCGTGCAATTACAGAGTAGTTTTTAAGGGTTCAAAAAGTAAGGATGCACATTGCACAGGCATCGAACTTAAGCACGTTTGTTTCAATTTCGGCCAGTCATTTAGTTGGTCACTCAGTCATTGTAAAGAATTATATATAAATAGTAAAAAATACATTGGATACTTAGTAAAGTTGTGCTAAAGTTCAATCCTTGTTTTTGTCTCTATTCACCCTATTTTACCGGTATATTGCTTTAAAGCTATGTCTGCTCCTTTTATCCGTTTGCAAGAAGAAATACGTGTTTTGTATTTTGTAACCGATACAAAATTACTCATGCTTGAGTTCTTTGATTTGATTAGATCTTTGCCGATTGGCAATTGGTACAAACCTAACGTGACCATTGATTTTTCCCTCAAACGTAACCCTAAAAAGTATTCAGTACATTGGGACATTGCTCAGGATGTCTTTTTTTTCAATGGTTTGTATAATTTAGCTTATATATGCGTTTCACATCCGAACCCTATACAAGTGCTACCAACCAGGGCTGTGGAGTCGGAGTCGGAGTGATCGTGGCGTTTTGGGAGTCGGTAAATTTAAAATTTTGCTACTGGCCGGGTAACCAAGCAGGTTGATATACAATTTAATACACATAAAAAGGAAAGGTAGGAAAAAAACGTGACGAATTTAAACTTTTGTTAGTCGGAGTCGTGTTTTTGGTCAATGCTGGAGTCGGAGTCGTACTTTTTTTAACGACTGAGCAGCTCTGCTTCCAACAGCTAGTTCTCTGTATTTAAATTCTCGGGGTAGGGGGGGTGGTGTACGCCAGAAAGTTTCGCGGAAGTGTAGTAGAAATTTGTAAAAATTCAATTTTTGGCGGGGTGAGGTTTGGGGGGCGTATGGGGCGGGTATGCCAAAAACCTTCGAGGGTGTGAACTCGAAAAATTCATGAAGTTTAAAAAATAAAATTGGGGGGTGGAGGTTGGGGGGGGGGGTGGTTGGGGGGAGGGGTTGGTAAGCCAGAAACCATTGCGGGAGTGAGACATTCATTTTTATATATATTTATATTATATAATAAATAGATGTGATTGAAATATTGGAGCGATATATTTGGAAGAGTCCATAAAAATAAGACTACTAATTATTTGGTCAGTTTCTAATTCGATAAATGGTCAGTTATAAATACTTAAAACGGTCAGATATAAATACTTAAAACGGTCAGTTAAAAATAATAAATGGTCAGTTAAAAATAGTAAATGTCATTATGTGCGCTAATTTTTCATAGAACATCATAAATTTGTCTCATACGAACATACATATTTGATAAAATTCAAAAACTTATCATTTTTTAAATACAGCTGACCATTTAAATTAAATAATAACCGTTTTTAATAAATAACTTACCATTAAAATATATTACTGACCGTTTATAATATGAACTGACCATTTATTTATTTAACTGAATAAAATTTGAATTAGTTACTGACCCATTAAATACATGCCTAAAAATAAGACAGTTTAAAATTTCTTAGAATACAAATAGCATCGCAGGCCAGTTAATGTATCCGTGTAAGTGGTCTGTAATATCATTTTAAATACCCGTTTTGTTTGCTAACAACTTGCACTTTCGTATTCATGATTGAATCGTCAAACAGACTAAGTATGTTAATATGATAAATTAGTACAGGTATTTCATAATTTCACAAGGCATTAATAGTAATGTGGGAATTAGAAGTTTGTTTTTGTTTGTGCCAATGAATAAAAGCTTTACATTGTGTATGCTAATTACTTTAACAGTGATAAATATTTTCAATTGTTATGGAAAGATTTATAAAGTAAACATAATAATATATTTTTAGTACATTTTCCATATAAAATTTATTTGATCAGGACCGGTTTCGCTCATGGCGAGCATTGTCAACTGATAAGGAATACAATAAAACAGTGATATTTAAACAAATGTTAAGTAAGAAAAACAAGGTATGACAAACAATTGCTAAAACAACTAAGCAAATTACAAGAAAAATAGACTATAAATAAAATGTTGAAGACCTCTTAGCAATTATTTATTTATTTATTTATTTAAGAAAAAAGCAAATCATGGCATTACAGCTGATGCCAATGCACCATGTATTTGACAAATATAAATACGTGTATGTATTTATATATATACATACATGTAAATACATAATATTACCCCGTGTCTTAGGTAAGCGACGCGAACCGGCAAGAGAATTTAGGCGAATCCAGTCAATTTAAAACGTAGTTGATCAAAGGTCTTATGTGCCATCGCTCGGCCAGACGCAATTAACGCTCTGGTGAGCTTGGACCGTTTCATATTTTCAAGCGATTCGCGTGCGCCATGAGTGCGCACTTGAGGCGACCTGCGACATATGCCGTCCTGACCGGATCGCTTCGCCTACATATGACACTTGCATGGGCGAGGACCGTTTGATATTTTAAAACTCTGCCGCTTTCAAAGCTGCGCCGGATCGCCTCGCCCAGATTCGCCCAGCTAAGACGACCCGTTAATCATTAATTAATTAAAAACAAGATGAAAACATTGTAGTCATAAAAACAGAGAGAAAAAAATTTATAAAATCACATTAGAAATTTTCAAAGATGTCAACCGAGTGAGTTCTGACAAAATCAACTTTTATTCATAAAATATAGTATTCGCCTGAACTCACTCACGTCAATATGAAATATGTCGACATCCGAAGCAATGCCGTTTAAAATGGTTAAAGCTCTTCCGAGAGGCATTCCCATTGGCAGACTGGTTCTACCCCTTGGAAGAACAAACAACTCATGCTCACGATTCCTCAAAAAATTATCAGGAACATTCAATTTAACATTTTCAAGAATGGTGGAATTCTCATTTTGGCCTCGGATAAGCCGAAAGAAATATAATGCCAAATACATTTCTCTTCGATTTATTATTTTTTAGCAATGCAAACTAATGTGGAAAAAGTACTAAAAATTTATTATTATTTTTATTATAATGCCATAATAAGTATTGACAGTGAACACCTTAAAAGTGAATAAATAAAGTATTTTTATGTTGTTGTACAGACAACCCTTCTATAGAACTCTCTGCTGTAAAGCGGTTTTTTAAAGCGTGTGTTGCAGTCTTCAGGCAAATTATATGTTTCTTCGTTTGTTTAGTCTTTCTCATTTTGAAAAATATTACCTTGTTCCAATGTATGTATGTATTTATATGTCATCAGTTGAAAATGCCTGTCCCAATCTATATACAATTATTTGCGGAAAATCCGACCAAATCAAGTACATAAAAATAGTAATCGCCTAAACTCACTCACATCCGTTTGAAATATGCAGAGTTTTAGTGATTCTAATATTCTGAAATGACAAATAAAAATATGGAGGTTGCGATTTTTACTTTTTAAGGGGACGCAGGGAGGGTGATAGAAAGATACAAACAATAACTGTACTGCTAATGACGTTAACATCACAAACTATTAGCTAATTTATTTATATGTTCATAATAAAAAGCATAAATTATCAGTTTATTGCTTTTGCAGTGTGAAATAAGATGAAAACAATAGAAGAAGACAAAATATGGCTTACAGAATTAAGACAGAAAAAATTACATTGGAAATTGACGAAGAAGTCAACCGAGGGAGTTACCTACGACAAAATCAACTGTGATCCATAAAACTCGACTAAAATCACGACGTCCATGTGAAATATGTCGAAATACGAAGACATACCGCTTAAAGTCGTTAAAGCTGTTCCCAGTGGCATCCCCACTGGCAGGCTGGTTCAACTCCTTGGTAGAATGAACAACTCATGTTCTTGGTTCCTCAAAAACAATATCAGGAACATTTTTAAGATATTTTTTTTAACCATGTCCGCTCCCAACTTGGAGCATATGGACTCCTCACGGAGTTTATCTCAACATATGTTTTTCTACGACATCTGCTTATTACTCAGTTGCTCAACCACTCTTTTTCGAAGAGAGTAGGGTTGGAAAGGATTCGAGGACTCGGACAGGACTAGTGGTTAGGTAATCACTCTCTTTCGATGGTTTCGGCGGTAACTTTGTGGAAGCTCATTTTAATATAAAATTTAAAATAACTTTGATTATTCCACGTATTGTGCTACTAGCTGTGACACGTGTTTCGCCTCTTTCAGAGGCATCTTCAGACTTACTATCGCAAAGTTTGCTTAAGTAATGAAGCAAGATTGTTTCTAACATTTTAAATTATGAAATTACAAAATGGATATCGGGTTTTTTTCCTTCTCAAGGAACCAAGGAAGGGGTGATTAAAATTATGATCATTTTTTGATCTTAATGATTATTTCTAGAAATTACTATTAATCAGACTAGTAATATAGAAATACCCGGCGCCACGGGCCGGGAAAATGGCGGGATTTCAAAAATGGTGAGAATGGAATTATGCAATAACGTAGCCAACTATTCCTGCATCATGGCGTCCACATAAACATCAGAATTATATTGTGTCTGCTTTTTTATGTTGCTGTCGATTGATAGTAACGATTAGCATAATTCATTGTACAAAATTTCAGGTTTTATAGAATACAAAAAAAAATATGAAGATGAAAATTACAAATGCAAATATTGAAATATATTTGACAAGAAAATAATGCAAATTTCACCGAAATCCTCTAGCAATGATAATTAGGATAGTTAAAATATTTGGAAAGCTTCTATCAATATTTTGATTACAGGAACTCACTCAACTTTCATACCTGTACTGCAAAGACATACTGCGTATTTTGCGGAAGGGGGCAGCAAAAATACAACATGGTTTTAAATTATTTCATTACGGCAAATACTCCTTGAAATAAAAAAACATTAGGAGTATAGCAAAAATCGTTCGAGGCAACATCCAGGGCTGTGGAGTTGGTAAAAAAAAGTTCGACCACGACTCCTACTCCAACATTGACTAAAAACACTCCGACTCCGACTAAAAATACTTTAATATTGTCATTTTTTTTTCCCTAATTTTCCTACACTCCACAGCTCTGGAAAAATCAATTCACAGACCACAATATGTGACCTAATTGTTGTACCACACAGCACAATAAAAATAGTGAGACAGTGTGTGTGAGTTTTGAGTGAATGTTGATAGGTGGTACTGCCATGGGCGGGTGTGTTTTTTTATTCTAAGTATATATTATATTATTGTTAAGGTGGGATTCTGATGCATTTGATGAAAATACTAATATCCTGAAACGGAGTGGTAAGAATTGAGTCGATTGATAGGTAGTTAAGAGTATATGTGATGAAAGATGATTTTTAAAACGTAAAGTGGATTTAAATCCTTGAATGGAAACATTCTTTCATCATTTTTAAGGTTTCAACAAAGCACAATGTTGTCGGTAACTTTGTGGAAGTTCATGTTAATATTAAATTACATTATTATTTCATTACTTAAGCAAACTTTGCGATAGTCCGAAGATACTTCTGAAAGAGGCGAATACGTGGAATAATCAAAGTTATTTTAAATTTAATATCTCAATGTTATCGTTTGTTAATGTTCGTGATGAGAAAAACCAGTACTGGCCCTTACATAATATATATAAAAAAGTGATCATATAAAATTTTCTCATTCATGTTAATTCAATTTCTTAGATATTTAGTTGTTGCTTTTCTATTCCCGTGTGTTTGATTGTTGTTTTTTGTTTTCGTATTTGATTTAAAGCATTTGCACCGCGAATGGACAGTTAAAAACTAGACAGTAGGTGTCGGTATATATTTGTATACTACTATGATCTTAAATATAGAAACGCTTTTTATATGTGCCAATTCATACAATAAATATTAAAATCAATTTTGTATGTAAAGGGTATTTCAATAGGGACGCTCAAAATATGTTACTTTGCCCTGCTGAGTAGATTATTCATTGTTTAGTGGCCAAATTTGAGTCAACCAGTTTGGTAAATAATCGCCTACCTGTACGTCATCAAAATACAATATCTGGTGAAAACATTGCTGCTGTGTGTGAAAGTTTACAGGAAAACCCAAGGCAGCTTATTTCTCGTTGTTCACAAGAACTTGGCTTTTCTGCGACTTCAACTTGGCGAATTTTGAATCGGGCCTTATGTCTGCACCCGTATAAAATCCAACTAACCGAGGAACTTCAGGTAAACGACCGCAGACAACGCCCGATTGGGTTCTGGAACAGTTGGAAGTTTACCCAAATTTGTCAAAAAGTCAACTTTAAGCGACATGGCCCATTTTATAATGAATGGATATTGGCAGACATTTGATGCTATATTCCATATTTAATGCCGTAAAATATACTTACAAATGAAATTAAAATTTAGTCGAAATCTCACAAACAACTTGTTTTATTTACATTTCAAAACTAAGCGTCCTTATAAAAAGACCCTTTATATCCGAAGGTGTTCATTATGAAATTAACTGTATATGTTGTGCAATAATGATGATTTAATTACAGCCCAAGAATGAGAGCTTTAAACACTAATTTATAGACAGTTATTGCTGAACAATTACAACAACGCCGTCAACAATTAAAAATGAAATAATTATTTGACCCTCCTTTTCGCAAGTCACTGGGCGCAGGTGACACTGCTTCAAAGCAAAACAAACTGACTTATGGTAAAATTTTATATTAATACATTATGTAAATAAATGAGAGGTGCCTGTGGGCTTATATTAATTGTCTCATTCAACACATGAGGAGTATATTAATATATATATAAATGGCCGGTGTACACTATTGAATATCAAAAAATTTACTTTTGTCATTTATCGGTTTAGATTAGATTTCTTAATCCAAAGATAATCGTGGAGAACCTAAGGTTAAATTAATATACGGAACAAGTGAACCGTAATAAGGGATGAATAGAGACTGCGGGGTGAAAAGAGACAAAAACAAGGATTGAACCCTAGCACAATTTTACTAAGTATGCAATGTATTTTTTAATATTTATAAAGGGTCTTTTTATAAGGACGCTTAGTTTTGAAATGTAAATAAAACAAGTTGTTTGTGAGATTTCGACTAAATTTTAATTTCATTTGTAAGTATATTTTACGGCATTAAATATGTAATACAGCATCAAATGTCTGCCAATATCCATTCATTATAAAATGGGCCATGTCGCTAAAGTTGACTTTTTTGACAAATTTGGGTAAACTTCCAACTGCTCCAGAACCCAATCAGGCGTTGTCTGTGGTCGTTTACCTGAAGTTCCTTGGTTAGTTGGATTTTATACGGGTGCAGACATATAACCCGATTCAAAATTCGCCAAGTTGAAGTCGCAGAAAAGCCAAGTTCTTGTGAACAACGAGAAATAAGCTGCCTTGGGTTTTCCTGTACACTTTCACACACAGCAGCAATGTTTTCACCAGATATTGTATTTTGATGACGTGTTGGCCGATTATTTACCAAACTGGTTGACTCAAATTTGGCCACTAAACAATGAATAATCTACTCAGCAGGACAAAGTAACATATTTTGAGCGTCCCTATTGAAATACCCTTTATATATCTCTCGAATGGCAAAACAAAAACCAACTAAATGATTGGCCAAAATTAAAACAAACGTGTTTATGTTCGATGGTTGTGCATCCTTACTTTTTGACTCCTTATAAACAAACATCTCTTGCACGAAAATTAAATTAGATCATGTTTTTTTTTAGTTAATTAGTACCTTAAAACGGAGTAAATAGAGACTCACATAGAAAAGAGGTTCATATATTCCAATCATTACAATCTGTTGTTTTGTCTCTATTCACCTGTCAAGTCTCTATTCACCCTAGTTCAATGTGAATAGAGACATCGAACAAAATTGACTGTGCCTTAATGACGATAGTGAATATTTGAGAAATATTGTCATGAATCTGTAGTGGGACCATATAAACACCTGTCAAGCCATTCATATTTGAAATATGTGGCGCGCAGGTATGAAGATATTATAGTCGTGAAGGGTAAAAAGTGTCTCTATTCACACCGTTTTACGGTACTTCTCAAAATTCGAAAAAATTATATGAATAAGTACAAAAAAACTTGCGTATTCTTCCAATCTTAAATAAACCCAAAGTGCGTTTTCTTTTGTCAAATCCGGAGAGAAGTTTTTTCCGCGATAATCTTTCAAATATTTCCATAAAGTGAATCGTCACTTTTAAGGTGTTATTTTACAATATTTGGTGGAATGGAATTATATTCAAAAATAATTATTCCACATTTATTTGGATCAAAACCTGTTTCGCCACTCCCGAGTATTTTCAAACAGTCCAAGTTAAAAAACTTCGCTTTTTGTAAAACAAATTGTAAAAACTACTAGATATGTAAATGAATTGTGAAATTTCCAATTTGAAATATTTATTTATACTTCTTATTTATGTTTATTTTACTTAATTAATAAATAGATCCGTCAAACAATGTTTGATTAACCATAAAACTCTTTTCAATTTTGTCTTTATATGTTTTTTAAACGTCGTCCATATATTATGTTTAATTATATATTATCAAATTTCTTCGATTTTAATTAACTTTCGACGTTTCTATAAAAAAGACAAGAAGATCCTTTCTAACTGTTTTTTTATAATTTTAATAAAATCATGTTTTCATTTTTAATTCTTGAATTATTATTTTTTGCATATTTTGAGCGCTTACATTTCTTCGTAAATTTTTGTAAATACTTAATCTATTGTATGCCATGAATCTTGAAGTATATCGCAGTTTATTAAAAAATAATATAAATCTTTTTGTACCTATTCCGCAATTGATTTAATAAGACCGATTCTGATCTCAATAAATTAATTGAGGAAGGATACAAAGAATGTTTTATATTTTTTTAATATAGTGCCTTTCTATTAATAGTGAACACTTCAAAATTGTTTTTTTTGGTTTTTTCTTTTAATTTATAGATGACTGTCTTCTTTCTCAATTAATTGATAAAATTATTTTGATTCCCATAATATAAAAATATTCATTCGCCCGGTCCGTGGCGCAGTGGTCAACGACGTTGGCTTCCACTACGAGCTGATTTTTTCAGTCGATAGATCGATTCTGCTCGAAGGTAATGGGTGTTTGTTTGTGTCCCATCTTACCCTTCCGATCCCAAAAAGCGGCGCATAGCGAGAGCGAGATATTATATCTTTCCAATCCCTACTCTTTTCAAAAAAGAGATGTTGAGCAACTGATTAACAAACAATTCTCGTAGAAAAAAGCTCCCTTCCCACCTTTTAGATCCCAAAAAGCGGTGCGTAGCGAGAGCGATTAGCTAACCACCAGACCTTTCCAAGACCTCGTACCCTTTCAATCTCTAAAGAGAGGTTGTAGAAAAAACATGAACTCCGTGAGGAGTCCATATGCATAAAATAATATTCATTCCAATTGCAGAGATAATGGACAAGAATCATATTTCGAATATACAATTTATAGCTTGAAATTATATCTTATAATCAACCCTGAATCTGATAGCGCAAGCTAAAATAACAGGAATCGCATAATTATAATATTTGAACATGGAACATTTTATTTTATTTATAATAAAAGGCTGACGGTGAAATCTCAGATACGGTCGTGTTACACAACACTGAATTATAATATATAAGCATATTGTATTTTCAGTGTCTATTCAAATTTATTAAAAAATAATAAAAACTCAAAATATTACCTAATATCGTTGAAAAAATCACACCTTTCTATTTTCATTCGATATACTTTTTTAACGCGCGCTATGTGCCGTAGATAGGTAATCATTTTTTTATGCTCTGCAAGGAAGTACAATTTTGTATTTTAATATCAACCGTCTAATTCTATTCTCAGAGTTATATTGTACGCACTTAAACGTTTATTTAATAATAAAAAAATAATCACGAGAAAAAAAGATTTTTTCACTCCCACCTGGCAACACCAAAATTTGTGACCAAAAATCTCACTTTCTATTTTACAAACCAATATCCGCCTTGGCACGGCTTAAAAAAGAACAATACTTTGATACTGTTGTCTCCCTCGGCTTACGTTGCTCGAATAGTGTGTAGAATGAGATGTGAATATTCGTATACACCCAGTTTCAAGATAAAGTTAAAAAGGAAATCACATTCCAAATTTGAATGTTTCCGATTGTCGCGGGAAATGTATTCGTCTGATAATGAGGTGTTAAGTTCCAAACATATTCATATTTTAAAATATTTACATATTATGGTGTTCAGTAATAAATTTATACAACATTCGATTCTTTATTCGCATGGAGTTTTACTCACGCTTTCAAAATATAATAAAAAGCAGCAACTTTTTTTTTAAACTTAACCTCAAAAAATATTTTAAAACGGATTAAAAATAGCCACGAAAAAAACATTTGTTTGAAATCAGGCAAAAAAAATATTTATTAATAACAACAAAAATAATTTGAATCTGAAATTAAGATGTTGTTAAAGTCATAAATCTTACATTTTTCTGTCGCCAAGTTTTCTTAGTACTGTTTTAAAAATATGCCATCAATAATTTACAAAAAAATACAGATTAAATTACATTAATCGAAATTTAAATAAAACGGCATCTTAAATCCATCTTATCAAATAATTTAAAGGAAGAACACCACTTAGTTTTCCTGTCGAGACCACGAGCTTTGTCAATACCTCTCAAAAGCGTTGAAACTTCTAATTTCATCTTAGAGAGATATTGAAATTTTTTGTGAGCCAATCTCAATGCGTCTTTAACACAATTATGTGTAATTACACCCCAGTTCATTTATTGAACCTAAATCTATCTTTTTTCTACGATCACAAATTATGCATTTTTCTTTGTCTTTATTAAACAATATTAAGATTTTAATTTTCATCGTACTTTTTTCGCCAGTTCAAACTTTTATTATGTGCTTGTGCTAATAGTAAATAGAATAGTAAACATACCAATTAGATGTAATAACCAGGGCTGTGGAGTCTGGGCTTTTTGGCCGGAGTCGTAGTCGTCGCGGCGATTTGGCCGGAGTCGAAACTGAGTCGGAAATTTTGAAAAGTTTGAACTTTTTATTTTTCAAATAATGTGTCAAATTTGGCTATTGGTCGGATTGGTAGGGTTGATATTTAATTGAATACACATAAATAGGAAAATTAGACGAAGAAAAGTGACGATATTAAACTTTTTTAGTCGGAGTCAGAGTCGCAGTCTTGGCTTTGGTAAATGCTGGAGTCGGAGTCGAACTTTTTTTCACCGACTCCACAGCCCTGGTAATAACTATGCTTAAGATAAAAAGACATTAAACGTAAAGCACAAAAACCATTCGATATGGAAATTATATAAAATGTTTCATATTTATATCAAATATTTTGTATAAATGTGAACGATTTTTTTTTGTATTAGATCTGGCAAATAAATTTTGTTTACTGTGAAAAAATACAATACATAGCATAACAGCTGACGCCAATGCGCCATGCATTTGACAAATATACTATAGACAGCACATAACATGTAACATGTAGAAATCAAAAAATTAAAATCGTGGCACCAAGTTCACTGCTGAAAATTACCATCTCGATATGCAGTGCATTGAAAAGCCGAACAGCCCTTGTGACTGTTCACTAAAATGGCCTACGCGATGATGTAGCTGTACGACTATTTTTAATTTTTTTTCCAGGTCCGTGGTGCAGTGGTCAACGTCGTTGGATTCCGTGACGGACAGCCCAGGCTTGAGTACCGGTACGAGCATATTTTTTCCAGTCGAATAATCAATTCTATTTGAATTTAATGGGTGTTTGTGTTGCTAAGAATTCCTTCACACTTTTTTGATACCAATTGCAATCCTTTCAATTCACACACTCTTCGAAAAAGAGAGGGTTGAGCAACTGTTATCAGTTAAAACAAGCAGTTCTCGTTGAAATAAGCACGTTTGGATAAACTCCGTGAGGAGTCCACATGCTCCAAGTTGGGAGCAAAAATGGTATAGTAAAAAAATTCTCAAAACACATTTGTAAATTAAAATAATTAAATTATTTTATGCATGGCAATGTTTGAAACAGAAACTCGCATAATGTAGCCCGATTCCAAATCGATTAGCTGTGTGCCATTTATTTTCTTTTATGTAATATCGTTTTTTATACGGTGTAACTATGCAAGTTACTGTTTGTAACAATTAAATATTATACGGCAATATTTTATTATTGTTTTTGTGTGATCAAAACACATTATAGCATGAGGTTTTGTTTTGATTTGAATCCAGTTGCTTTGGACACACTGTAAAATGCATTATAGGTGTACACCAGAGGCCCATAACCCTGCGCCGTCTGAGCTATTTTCTAGCGCACGCTACAAAGTATTAAAGAACGAAAACTGAATTGTATTTTATTTATTGAAATCGCAAAATTACAACTATTCATTAATTAAGGATTTCGACTGAGGGTGCTTGATGGAATTTCAATATCAAATTTGAATTGTTTTAATTTTGTCCTTTTCCATGAGTTTTGTCGCTTACAACCCGGGTTTCGCCTTTCGGCATCTTCAGGCATTTCAAGTGCACGTATGTACTTGAACTGACAGTTCAACCTGACTGGCCGTCAGTTCAAGTACATCCGTGCACTTGGAATTCATGAAGATTCCAAAAGGTGAAACCCGGGTTGTAAGCGACAAAACACATGGAAAAGGACAAAATTCAATCAATTCAAGTTTAATACAACTATTCATGTTATTTTTCGACGATGTTTTGATTGCGAAGTTAGTATTTACATGTAACTGTATAGTATTATTTTATAATTTCTTTTTAAAGGTAAATTTATAAATAGTATATGAATGTTACAAATATGTCATGATATCCAGGAAACACTGATAAAATAAAAACAATTTATTACTTTAGATTTGTTTCTTAAAAAATCCTGCCTGCTATTCTCATCAATCTCAAATGCGCCTGGAGTCCCAATAAGGTTAAATATCCCTGCATTATAGTATTAGGTTTTCTTTAAATTTGAATCAAGTTGCTTTGGACACACTGTAAAATGCATCATAGGTGTACGCCGTTTGATTACTCGTTTTCTTCAATAATAAATTGACTCACTTGTGTTAAGGCAATTTACTGTAAAAATGTAACAGATTTAGTTATTGATAGTAATTATATTTGAAATGAAACCACATGTTATCAGTATTCATATTGTCCAGTTTACGCAACAAGACGTTGCGAAGCATCGATCCCTAGATCGCCGTTGACAATTATGGCAATGTCAGTTTTGTTTCGGAAGAAGTATAGACTGATAATTCCGCCAGACCAAAATCCGCACCAAGCAATGACTTTATTGAGATGCATTTTGTGCTAGTGTATCTCGCATGGATTGAAATCGACCCAAATCCGACATTTGCTTGTTCATATATCCATTGATCCAAAAATGGACCTCGTCGCTCGTCGCTGAAGATGACTTCAGCGGAGAACGTTTGTCGAACAGAGCAATGACTTTGATAATAAAAGTTGATGATTTGCACACGTTGTTCAAATATATAACCTTCCATGGTGATTTGCCGTACACTACTTAACAACTGACAACAAATTTGACAGGTGTCACTTTAACAACATGGCTGCTTTAAGCTGAAAAATATCGAACGTCCCTATTGAATGAGCCTGCATGTAAAATAACGTTTTAATTAAAACCATTCAATTTTACATATTTTCTTAGAGACAAAGAATGGTTTTTTTTTAAATTTTTCTCACAACCAATGTGCAATTAAAAGATACTTAAAAAAGCATTATAATATGAGGTGATCATTGATTTTTTTTAAAGTGTTACTGTACAACGGGGTGAATAGAGACAACAACAAGGATTGCACTTTAGCACAACTTTACTAAGTATCCAATGCATTTTTTACTATTTATATATAATTCTTTATAATGATTATAATACTATCTCTCGAATGACAAAACCAAACCAACTAAATGATTGGCCAAAATTGAAAAAAACGTGCTTAAGTTCGATGATTGTGCATCCTTACTTTGTGACACCTGATAAACTTCTCTTTTATTGGACGAAAATTCAATTAAATCATGTTTTTTTAGTTCAATTCAATGTGAATAGAGACATTGAACAAACTTGACTGTGTCTTAATAACGATAGTGAATATTTGAAAAATATTGTCACGAATGTGTAGTAGGACCATGTAAACATGTTTCAAGCCATTCATATTTGAATTATGTGGCGCAGGTATGAAGATATGTTTATAGTCGTGAAGGGTAAAAAAGTGTCTCTATTCACCCCGTTTTACGGTATATATCAATATTGTTTACGTTCTGTTTTTTATAATAAAATAGAATCATAACGGATCATAAAATTTAATTTCCCTTTTCATATTGTCTACCATAATACAACATAACCCGATATCGTTACCAATAGTGTTTATGCAGTTTCTTTTTTGTGACGTATATTGACAATCAAGAGAAATGTATAAACACCCAAACTTCTCGTATCGATATGACATATTATTTTTATTATAAAAGTTTGGTATTGTCTTCTCTTTCTAACGACAGCGAATCGAACAAGATAGAGTATGTGCGTACGTGACGTAATACTTTACTAGCTATTCTAAATTTAAATTCAATCGCGCCTACGTAGCAATTTGCGTCGTGAATGCGGGACTATCTAAACTAATTTAAATTGTGTGACGTTGTGTTTTAAATTATTTTGTATTATGAATCGAGCGTAGAAATAAATTGTATGGAAAAATTTATTCATTTCTTAATTTGATCAGAGTATTGAATAGATTTAGAAGAAAATTTTATCAAAGAAATAATTCATGAAGAATTTCGCATAACAAGAAGTTATAGTGAAACTGTATTCTCAGTTAAAATATATTCTTCTCCAAGTTGTCATAAAAATTAAATTTGACCGTCCTATCTTCAGCCCAATGTCTATGTTTTTCTTTGGTTCTCCATTTATGAAAGGGACTACTTGCTGATTTTGTTTCATTGAAGCAAACCAACATTTTAGGCTGGCAAATCATCGACTTGGGCCAATAATTTCAATGATCGTGATCAGTGAAATCTTGTTGACATACAAATCTATTACTTGATACATTTTCACGGAGAATATAGTTTCACTGTAACATATGTATATACATATTCAAAAAATGTCAGGACTGGTTTCGATCATCGTGGGCATTATTAACCGATGAATTAGAATTGATAATGCTCGCGATGGGCGAAACTGGTAGCGATCTTCAAAAAATATGTGGAATTAGTATAAAAAAAGTGGTGTTAAGACATGTAAATTGAGTCGCATTTATTGTGAAAAAAATGTTGAATTATCAAAAGTACTTCCGAGATTTTTTTAAAATATTAAATATACCATTAATAGTGTATATCGAATATACCATTCATAGTTGAATATATAAGTAGTTTTGTTATTAGATATGAGAGGAAACGCGAGAAATTTTTCTTTGAAATAAAATAAGTCTTGATATTTATTGTTTCGCTACCAATACACTGGATTATAATGTAATGTATATTATACTTATCTGTTAATATGGACGCAATATTAAACTGATTTCTCAACTGTAGCGATCGCGCCCTCCTGTCGGAAGCGATAGGAAGGGAATGTCAACAAATGAAATTCAAGAGTTAAAACATTTAGAAACGAGGAGACTGGAAGAACTTTGGCGCTGATACGCCTTAGAACTGGAGCATCAAGCAGATATCCAAAAAAAAAAAAAATCTGTTAATATAACATAAATATTTTTTATTCATCAACGTCAGGTAGAAGACAATTATACATTTAAAATCTATAAATTTTAAAGTAATCAAAAAGTAAAAACACATATTTTGTTAATTTTCCACATTAAATGTAAAAAGATCAGGACTGGTTACGCTCATAGCGAGAATTATCAGTCGATCAAGCTAGTGATGTGCGAAACCTGTCCTGATCTTAATAAATCTAATGTGGAATAGTTAAAAAAAATATTATTTTTTTTATACCAAGCCATTCCACAAAGTATTGAAATTGAAAGTGAATTAAAAGGTCTTATTTTTTAAATTAAAAATTATAGTTTCACATGCATTCATTGCTGGAAGCTATTATTTTGCGATGTATGTATCGTGTAGGGACATACAGGCGAAACTACAAAAATCCCTGTTTTTAGCTAAATATGGCACTGTCATGCTCAAATACAGTTCTATAAGATACCAAAATATGAAACTTGTACGAAGAACGGTGTACCAGATATTGCTCGGCTTTCCGGCAAATCCGTAAGAACAAAGTTAGTTCTGACGAAGGCGTAAGCCGAAATAGCTATCAAAAAATATATAAAATAATTTATGTAGAACTTAAATACATTTTTTTTTCCATATCCACTCCCTATTCGGAGCATATGGCCGCCACACGGTGCCTCCAAGATTCTCTGTCTCCCGCCAACCTCCTCGCATCTTCCCAGGTCATCCCGGCGTCACTTAGCTCCCCTGAGTACAACCTATGGATGGTCATCAGAGGCCTTCCGCGGCGTCGGGATCCATCAGGTTAATAGAAGAGGCAGGCAGGATTCAGGCTCCCCTGGGGCATCCGCAGCACATGTCCAAGCCAGGTCCATCGTCGCCTTTTAATTTTGGACGTAATAAGGGGCTGGTTTGTCCGCTCTCTTACCTCCGTATTCCTGACAAAGTCAAACCACTGTACTCCTAGTATTCGCCGCAGGCATCTGTTTTCAAAGCACAGTATACGGTTACCCTGTGCTTTTGTGATGTGCCATGACTCGCAACCGTAAAGCAGCACAGTCAGTATGCATGCGTTGAACAAGTGGCACTTGGTTCTGACCGAGTACAGCCGTGAGGCCCAGACTTTCCGCATTGAATTAAATGTTGCTCCAGCTCCCTACACCCACGGTATTGTCCAATTGTATTATTATTAATACTCAATATTTATTATATCTCCATTCAAGACTAGTATGTCCGACAAAAATTTGTTTGTCAGAATAACGACAATTATAATATAATTATTGGCAATAACAATTAATAACCGACTAGTAAATAAAAATATTATATATCGTTTATTTCACACATAGACAATCACCGAATGTCTCACGTAGATGCAGCGGCTGAAGTAGCGTAACAAAAAAACATAACAATGATGAACAAAATTTTACTACGGCATACGTCACAATTACGCGGTGTCCCCTTCCCCGCGACTTTCCGCGTACCTCTGTCTCTTTTCTTCACACTGCCGAATGCGCGGAAATATTTTGGGCAGGCATTCGCTGACCGAATAAAAGTACGCGTGAATGTGTGTGTATATTTTTTATATTATTTTAACGCGTGTGCGTAAAAAGTGTCACAGTGTGGGTGTAGTAAGATCCCTTCTACCTTTTTGAAAAACTATCGCGCGGAAAACACAGTGGCGGTGCATGCACGTTGTGTAGATTTCTTTATACAAATAATAATTTGAATAAAAAAGATATCGTTTGAAAAATATTCATAGAACACTACTTAATAAACTGAATAATGATAGCGACACTTTGATTTAAATGAGTTTCATTGAATTGAGTGGGTTTGTTTATAAATATCGCGATTTCTGAATGTAGTATCTCAAATACTATAGACTACATTAATAGCAATTAAACTTAATGATCTACTTTTATTTTTGTGTATAAACGATACAACTGTTTACTACGCGTCAATTACATCCGCGCATTTGAAATGCCTGAAGATGCCAAAAGGTGATACCCAGGTCGTTCGCGACAAAACTCATGAAAAAGTACAAAATTCATACGAATCAAATTTAATATTGGAATTCCATCAAGCACCCTCAGTCGAAATTCTTAATTATAAGAAACCATCTTCAAAAATATTGCAAAGAATTAAATGATTATAATGTAATTGACTAACTAAAGATTTTTTAGATAAAAAAAAATATGAATTCGATAATGAACAGTACGGATAAGGGACACATTTTGCTACGTTTATTTATTCAACAATATGTTAGTTTTTAAGGTGAAAAAGTTAAACAAATATTTCTAAGTGTGTTCTCGTTTTATATCAATATTTACAACTTGTAAAATATGCAGAATATTTTTATTAAGCAGGTGCTTAAGCAATTGTGCCCATGTTATCTATTATTATTTTTATATTTTATTTTGATAAGAAGTGATATCAAAAATTTGAAACTCTTTTTATGAATGATAAAAACTCATTCATTTTTCAAATGATAACCATCATTTAAATGAAATAAGAATAATACATTTTCCTTTCAGTGGGTCCGGCGGCAGCTTTGTGGAAATTAATTTTTATTATTTAAAAATAATAATTTGATAACTTTTTAAATCCACTTATGTATAAGTTTTAATACAAAATGTAATAAATGTTAATTTTAGTTTTTATAATAATTGTATGGGTATTTTGATTACTGTTACAAAATTGTTGCTTATTAAGAAAAAATACAATATATGGTATTTGACAAATACAAAACGATAGTACATAAAAAACATACAAAGTTCATTGCTGAAAATGTCCACTTACTTTGGCAGTGCATTGATCAACTGAACAGCCTTTAAGACTGGTGACTCAAATAACCTATGCGGCAAAAATTATAATATTTATGATAGATGGAAATCACAAATCAAGTGAATTTTCATCCTAATTATAGAAATGTGCAAATTATTTTTAACTTTTTCCAAAACATAATACAATTATTATAATTATATTAACTTCTTTGTTGCATTGAATTTTCATTTGATATTTAAGAAATTAAAACATTTTTGAATGATCAAGAATTACCGTTATTTGATATATTATTTTTTTTCATTTTTTAAGTTTACACATTAACTTCGAGGAAAATCTGTACAACTGGAGAATCGACGTGTATTCCACGTTTCCTGTAGTCAATGTGTGTAATTAATGAAAAGAAATATAAGTCTGAAAATTCTTTTAGTGTTTCCATGAATATTAAAACACATTTTTAAAAGAATATCAGCAGGTCTTTCAGAACACAGACCGCGGTGGAAATATAAACATTAAATGTAAAATTAATTTGAGAAAATCTTGTTTCAATTCCATTGGAATAATTGGGATAGAGTTTTCCTTGAAACTACGCCTCTGCTCACGAATGCATTCTGTCACTTTCATCTGCACTCACACCCTCTTACTCTCTCTCCCACTCACCAATACACGCTCGCAATCTTTGTTCGCACAGTATGACACAACACCAATACACGCAAACGTAGGGCGAAAACTCACAAATTCACTCACATTTTCACAACTTTTCTATTCCTCGGCCAGTTCAGTTGCATCACGCATTCTGCTAGTATCGCCTGGCACTCCGCCGCGGATGGACGTGCATCGGCTAGGTCGACACTTGTGTATAGAGACATAATAGTTCGTTCGAAATTTGAAAAATATATATTCAAGGGACGTACTGGATTTTTTGACAGTTGACGACGTGAAAACTCACACACGCACGCATTCGTGGAAAAATATTTTTCGTGAAAAACAGTAATAAATATTTTTTTCCAAACATCACAACTTTTATAAACATTTACGTCAAAAAGTTTCGTGGCCAACATTTAAATCCAAAAAAAATTAAATTGTTTTTTGTGAACTTTTGTACAAAACTCTTTGTAGTTTACCTGTGATTATAACTAATTTAATGGTGCTTAAAAATAATAATTATTAACTTAATATATATTATCCACTGACCATATAAAATCATTTTATCACTACAAATAAAACATTTCCACTAATGTTTACATTTTAAATCAAATTAAATTTCTCGCGTTAAAAATATATTTAAACGTAATCTATTGAACAATATGATCCGTATAACGAGACTTATTGAAACGTGTGGAGAAAAAAACAGTGGCGATTATTTGACATTCAATAAAAAAAATAATCAATAAATAGTGATAAATTTAATCAGACTTATTAAAATAATTGTAAACGTGGAAAACTATGACATTAAAAATCAAAGTAAAAAATTATATTTGTTATATTGCTCGATATAATAGTATTTAGTATTTCTTTCGATCGGTTTTTTGTTTTAAGTCGTTACTTCGGTAGTTACCGGTTGTTCTGTACTATAAACCGACCGTAAAATCAAAGTTTTTGGCAACCTGTCAAGTATAAAACAATCCGTGAACCTGTTAACACTTTCTCATTGGATGCACCACATCGGAACAATATGCGCTAACTGTATTTCGTGAAGTGTTACAGTGAAACAAACTTTTTTTATTGACTTATCCGGACTGTACTCGTGCTAAGCAAGATGGAATCTCCTCAGATGTACGATAGTGGCGGGCAGGTCGGAAGCGGAGGCCAAGGCGGCCCCAACGACATGAAAAAACCTTCAGGACCTCCCAATAACAATAATAACAACCAACCCAACGCCGTCAATCACAACGCACCCCTAGCCCACAGACCGAGACATTTACCACAATATCAGCATCCTGAGTTGGATGAATTGACTGGACAAGAAATCAGTCTTGATCTGCAACACTTAATAGAAGATCAGTTTAGAGACCAAGAAGGATTAGCTCTGCTTCAAGAGATTTTACCTGGAGGTAGAGCGAACTCGGCTGGTTCGTTTCCCAGAACAACATTGGCTTATATGCCGCAAGGTGTTCACCAAGGAGCGTATCCGCCAGATCCTCCGAATGATTCTGCACCTGTCAAAGAAGAACCACCGGAGCCTCACGATTATAGAAGACAGTGCCAACAGGGTGGTCCTTTGCCTTTACCTCCAGCTCCTTTTGCACCCGCAGCTTCTTTCCCTACGGGAGGTTCATATGCGACGAATGGTGCCGGTGGAAGTTTTCTACCACCAGGGGCGCCACCTCATCTAGCGTTGAAGCATAAAAGTTTACATTCACACTCGCACGGGCATAATTCTGCAGCTGCGAGACGCCACGCTGGAAAAGCTCTAGACAAAGGGACCGATGAGTATAGAAGAAGGCGGGAAAGAAACAATATCGCTGTTAGAAAGAGCCGCGAAAAGGCGAAGGTCCGCTCGCGGGAAGTGGAGGAGAAAGTGAAGTGTCTGATGAGGGAGAAGGACTCGCTGTTTAAGAGACTGGAAGCCGTGTCAGCGGAACTCAGCCTACACAAGCAGATGTACGTGCATTTAATGAATCTGAACCACCCGGAGATCACGGACCTGTGCCGCAGCATGCTGAACCTCGGCAACGGCCCCGATCACCCCATGTAGCGGACCGAGGCCCTCGGCTTCCGGAGGCCGTCAAACTTCAGGTCAGTCGCAAGGGGCGCGGGAGCCGGAAAATCCACAGATCTCCAACCAGCTAATTGTACTTTTTACCGCGTAACGAAACATCGAAGTTTTCAATGATAATTGTAAATTTATACGAAAACAACATTCATCTTAGGTTGTATATTTTTATTTTTTTTTTGTAATATTTTAGTTTTTAATGGACGTCAAATTTATGTTGTTGAGTGTATACCAAAACCAAAAACTGAAAACAAGTGACGGTTTATGATTCTTTAATGCGTAATTTGTATAAATATTAACTTTATGGACTTGATCGGATTGCTGACATTTTTGTGCTTTATTTTAAATTCACAAACAATCAACTCCATGAGATCACAATACCCCTAACATTTGTTGTTCTTCAAATTATCATTTTACCACATACATAAAAAAACTGATATAAATAGAACTACGACGAAATTTTTAAAAAAAATACACAATGTTCCAATCGAAAAAGTGTTTCTCGTAAAAATATCTCCATTTGACAAACCATTTAAAGCATCTTATAAAATTACATTCTGACCTAATTAATACATATTTCTTTAGCGTTATATGTACATTTTCTTTCTATTCACTTTCTATACACTCAAAGTAATGCAGGAGAAACTTTTTCTTATTTTCAATCTTGCTCAAAATCATTCCACCCTTAGCACAAAACTATTTTACCATGCCTTAATTTTCTTTTTATATGCACAATATCCTTCCCTAAACTTATCAATATTATATAGACATCCTTTCTATATTTTTTCACAACGTAAATAACGTAAACTAAGAAATAACTGAATATAAAATATGTGAATTAATCACACAACAATTTTCTGTTTAAATATCTTTAAGATAATAACCACTAAGAAATTAATACGTCCATTTGTATTTAATTGTAATATTACAATAATTAGCGTGTTTTATAGAGAATTTAAAATTCAATGACATGAAGTGTTTTTCCAGACTATACACAAAGAAAAGAGAACATTTATTTTAGCATCAATATCTCTTAACACGATATCTATTGTATAACTTTTAGTACCAAAACATAAAAGATTTATCTTTGCATACACTGCTTTCATTAATTTATAAAAAACCATAGATAATTTTTTTCTATTCGACCTTAGTTGGGTTACAGACAATAATTACTCGTGATTGACCCTTGTTTTTCTTCATTCTTCTTAATTGCACTATTCTATCCTTTACACTGAAATATTAACTGTCTCTTTTATCTCTGTATATATATAAAAATGTAAATGAATGTTAGTTCCTTTTTCCCTTATGAATTCCTATACCGTTCATCCGATTGCGATAAAACTTTGTTGATTTGTTCTGTGGATGCCCTCGAAGATTTTTGCTTACCTTAACGCTCATCCGATTGCGATAAAACTTAGGTTGTGTGGACGCTCACAAATGTTTTTTAACTATCTATAAAAATATTAAAATTAGTGTTAATTTGTTTGTACCGTATGCGTTTCTCTACCGTTCATCTGATTGCGATAAAACTTTATGATTTATTTATTGGTCGTCCATTGGACGAAGCACTTTAATAAACAGAATAAAATCACAAACACTTACTTTCTTTGACTGGTATTGCAACGCATGCCGGGTACTCGCTTGTTCCAAAATCTTTCAGTTTATCTCAATTAATTAGATATTGAATTATGTGAAAGTTTCGACTATCATTTTCGATACGCTTTTATCACCTTGACAACTATATTTTCTACCTGCTAGTTTAACCCATCTCCTGCTTTCTTAATATATAAAAATATCTTAACTGCACACATTCTACAATATATCACATATAATTTAGAACCCTTTGATAACATTGAATTTTTTTCTTGATTATGTCCATGTACTATCTATTCTAACACACTCATTTTTTATCTTCTTATCGAATTATTTTTCCTCAGCATTGAATTCTCATATACATATTCTTTTTGATATAAAGTAATTTTATATTGTTTACTTATTTTATATATGACCTTCATAAACCCTTCTACGTATCGAAATTTCAAAACCATTTTGTAAAAAGTTATTCGTCTTAAAAATTTAAAAAAAAAAGATTATTTGTACACCGGTTTCGATCTCATTTTGGTTATTATCAACTGCTTCGTAGTTTTTCCAAAAAAGAAAGCTCTCGTGTATTTGTTCGTTAAACAAGGATGTGCCTAAGCAATAGGAAAATTGGAAATTAATTAGGTTGTGCAGATTTTGGTGATATGATGTTTTCAGCTTGCTACGTGCTTTCCAATTTAAGACGAAAGATAAAATCATAATTTAATTTCCAACCAAATGCAGGTAAAAAAAATGCAAATGAGTAATTGTGACTACCTTTCACAACTGATCAATAATTAGCAAACTGAAATTCATATTTTTTTGATCGGTTATTCAATGGGCTAAAATTGAGTGCCAGTAATTTAAAAAAAGAACTGCCAAGATTTCAAGAAATCCGTTCCTAAATAACTACGAATTGATTTTGACAGAACAGCTTCATTTGTTATTCCATTTTCAAATATTTAATTTTGAAAGTAGTATCGATGAGTTTTGTTTCACTGCTGTTCTAATTTTGAATTATCATAATTATTATATTATAGTTGTGTTCGGTTATATTTGTTGATTTACGTGACTGTCAAAAAGTGCGTGCTCAAATAAATTTACGCTTCCTTTGTATTCCACAGCGACATGGTGGTGGCATACCTCTATATCGGTGTGTCGAAGCCTCATAAAACGGACATATATTATATTCAATGTTGACGCACGCTTTCTACTTTCATTTTCGTTACCTATGCTCGTTTGGAGGTCCGATATCAGATTTTTTCGGCGGTTCCGAAGCTATAGGCCCATGCGTTTCAGCGTGCGCGGGCGCTTCTCAAACTTTCAGGACGCGGAAAAAATATTAAAAAACTCGCAAATCGTCCAATCTTTTTTATAAACGTCAACAGTTGATTATGCAAGACGACGACATTTAGAGTCAAACGTAAAATGTATGTAACTTTTTTACTTAACTGGGAGTGTCTCAGGAGCAAAGTTTGTGAGCGTGTATGAAATTAAAAAAATATGCAAATCGCTCAGAGTTTTACACTTAAATAAAGTCAAATTCGTACTGTTTATTTTTCCTTATGAATTGAGCTTTTCACTCAATGTTTTTTTAAATAACTGAATGTTTTTTTTTTACAAACCATCTATAATTTTTTCTTCTATTTTCAAACTCATAAACATATCACGGGAATTTCAGCATTATCACCATTCTTATCTTCTCTTCTACTTGTCTAAAAGAAAATTTCCACTTATTCCATCGACTTTAAAATACTATTCCTCAATGGCAAGCTTTTAAAATACTTCTTGGTATAACTTATCGGCAGTTGACAATTTGTAAAAATAATCTCGGCGCCGTCAAATTAAAACTCAAAATTTCAATTTTTATATACAATCTTTATATAACACAATCCTTTAGTTTCACTTTTAAAGAGGAAGATTTAAAAAAAAAAAAAACTTGTTTTTACCATTGTAAGGTTCACGCGGAAAAATATTTGAGATGCTCCGTATAAATATTTAAATTTCACTTTTCTTTTTCCTTGTGGCCTCGACACACAGATCAAGCTAAAGTGCACAGTTCAACAGGCTTCCACGCTCGCTTTGTTCGTTGCCTTAAGCTCCATACTATAATATATTACCGCAAACCGACTGTCTTTACAACCTATACACTGTCTAATAAATAAATAAGTCTATTTTTTATAGAAGCTGTACAAATTAAGGCCCGAGCACTTTTTAACCTTCAAATGTCTTTAAGTCTATACTATTCCGACGATTACGGATTTTTTGTTACCTTATCAGAAGATGTAGTGAAAAAACAATGTTTTATATTCGGATTCAGAATAAATTAAGAAAATATTCAAAACATCAAAATCCAAGATATAAACCTAAGTTGTATTTTTTACTTCGTTATATCCTCTTTGATAGTAAGCAAATCAATATAATAAGTCATCAAAATGAAAGACTTTTTTGAGCAACCTATTGATCCAAAAAGATCTGAAAAAGACAAACCGATATAGATCTGGTTTTTCTTTGCAAGTAAGTAAAAACCTCTCATATTTCATAATAATATGGTAATTTTATTTCTGTATTTTAAATAGGAATAACCTTTTCTCATATGTCTTACAATTCGTATTGATATATAATATATACATATACTGATCCCTTAAACCAGTTCAGAATAGATTATTTGCTAGACAAAATAAATCGAAAGTGAGTGCCACGTGACAAAAAAACACACTGACCTATTTTTCATTAAATACTATTAAAAATTACTGCCAGCAAACTAAACCGACATAGAAAAACTGAACCAAATCAAAGTAATAAAAGTTATTCTCTTCCGAAAATTTGAATGCATCCATTAATTGAAACTAACTTAACTTAAGGATGTTTATTTCTTCATCATCAAAACCATACATTGATAATTATTATTCCTTATGTAGCTTATTTAAAAACACCTCTTTCAAGTTGATGATATATTTTTAAACTCTTCTCGTGTCACTGCTTTATTTTGCTTAAACTAAAACACACAAAGACCTTGTCGTTTTATGTGAGTCATAACGTTGTATCTCGCTTTCCCTTACTGCTTTCCCTAAACATGATTTTAAGCTATGTCCGGTCCATGATATTTTACTGCCACGTTCGTCCTCTGAGCTTGTTGTATGACGCCCTTTCCAAATTTAAAATAATTCAAACACGCTTAATTAGATAAAAACAAAATTCGCGAAATCTTGGAAACGATTTAAGTTAACACCATTTTCCACTTAAAAAAATACTTAGTATATACTAAAATCGATTCAAATAATAACTCTAGAATTGGAGCCACTGTTCGATATTTAAAATATTAAAAACCATGCATCAATAATTGATTACTAATAAGCTCTATATATTTCATTTTAAAACCTCTTTTACATCTTGTTTGATTTATTGATTGAGTAGGCATTTACTTGGTATATCTCCATTATAATACGGTAAGAAAAATAACAATGTATTTTAGTTCTACATACATAAATTTCAGTTTGATTCATTACCAATTTATCAATCAATAAAAACACACAATTAATACGCAGACAATTTATTTTTATGCGATATATATCGCATTAAAAAAGCTCGTCTTACATTAAAGACTTTTAAACTTGACAAGAATAAAAAAAAAAATCTTTCATAGTAGGTGGTCCAAAAAAGACCTAGCACTTTATTAATAATTAATTTAAAAACAAATCATTGGATTTTCTGACGTTATTAGTTATGCAAGCATTAATTTCTTTCTTTGTGTATATTTTTAATATTCTATATTATTTCTATTTTCATATATTTATCGCTTATCTTTAGGACAATCATTTTATATAATAAGGTAAATGTTATACTTTTTCTTGAATCACGTATGATATCATAGACTCTACCTCAATCTTCTGTTTATTTCTCTATCCATACACCTTTTTAAATTATTTACACAGCAAATTTTATTAAATCTACTTTCTATTCTTTTCTATGCCTTAAACATTCTCGACAACTTTTTTAAAACATTGTATAAACAACCTCAAATATCTTTTAATTCAAACCTTTTTTTTAAATGCATTTTACCAATAAAACTGCTTACGTGAATGTTGTGACTTTTATCGACTTTCGCAGAGATAGTGTAGTTTTTTATTTATTAATGTATTATCAATGAATCATTATAACGTAAGACTATCTCACAATCCAATTATTTTTTTGTCGTTATCTAGTACAAAATACTCAAAATACTCAAAGTCCACTTAATCTGATTAAAAATAATGATGTCAAATTTCCGGTCTTTGAATCAAATCATGCCTAAATTGTGCGTATTAATATAACAACCAACTGAGCGGTGAGGGTTGTAGAATCTCTACATTTCTCGTATGCAACCACCCAACCCAATCATCACCCTTCTGGTAAATATTTACAACGCATACTGAGGTCACTAATTAACTATAACAGCGATTAAAACGACTTTAAATGATGACGATTAGAAACACGATTTGGTTGCTATGCCTTACAATTTTCTGAGAAGATGATTACATGCAAAACAGTGGTCTTATGTTACAATCAAGTCGATGAGCTGTAATGAGTTCAGCATTATAATATATATTTTCCCTTCCTATCTTCTTTTATATAAAATATTACGTAATTTAAAAAAAAACCGTGCAGCGATGTATCGGACCAGATTGCGTTTTTTTTCGTTTTTTCGATCTCTCTTGCGTTTGGAATGGAAGACGCACACGACGAAAGCAAGGCATACTATATTTTTCTTTCGGCCTATCCGCATCCAAAATGAAAATTCCACCATTCTTGAGAATATTAAATTGCATGTTCCTGATGGTTTTTTAAGGTATCGTGAACTACAGGATGAGGATGCCACAAGGAACAGCATTAACTATTTTAAGCGGTATTATTTCGGATGTTGACATATTTCTCACGGACGTGAGTGAATTCAGACGAGTACTGTTTTTTTTATGTATTATAGTCGCTCACTTCCAGTACATTTTTTTTTATCTCTCTTCTTTCTGTACACTTTTTTTTCTTACAATATTTTAATCTTCTTTAACATTGCAAAACCAATAAATGTATAATTTGTAATTTCTGTATTCTATATATACATAAATAATAACACAAGGACGTGAGTGAGTTCAGACGAGTACTATTTTTCATGTATTTTGTCAAAACTCACTCTTTGCACAATTTCAGATGTATTTATTTTCTCTCTCTTCTTTCTGTAAACCATATTTTTTCATATTATCAAAGCAGTTCCTTCGTCAACATCGATTATAATTTTTGTGCCGAAAATGAGATTCAAACTAAATATAAGTGCTCGAAGCTTTTTTGGTCGTTTTTTTTTAAATATTGTGCAATCGTCTGCATCACTCTTTCCTGTTCACCGTGTACTTTCCCGCCCATTACGGCATGAATCACAAGGCGGCGAGTAGTCCTACGATCGCGAAGGCGGCGCTCGCTGGTACTCCGTGGTCCGCCTAAAATGGGTCAGCCGCCGAGAACCAAAACTTTCACTTTTCCGTCACTGTATTATAGTAACAAAACTCGAGCCCGAACTCGTCTTGCGTTTGTACAATGCAATGCTTTGCTGCTTCTTTGTTCTGCAATACTTTTTGTACGTTCATTCACAGTTTTTTTGTCATGCCCGCTCCCAACGCGGACCATATGAACCACAAACTGAGTATTTCATCACAATCTATTTTATTTTTCAATCGGTCAAGCTCTTTTTTTAACATATACTTATTTTTTGCGCTGATTCTACATATTTCATCAGTTGATTGCGATGAGCGAAACCGGTACTGGGAAATTGTATCACATTTTTTCCAAAATATATTTCTACGAAGAATTGACTCTTTGAGTTTTCGATTAAGTTGTTCAAAGTCATTTTTGGCTGTCAATATTTTTTTGTACTTATTTAAAAATTAATTTATCAAGTTCAGGACCAGTTTCGTTCGTCACGAGCATTTTCAGCTGTATCGTCAAATGGTCACTTGAAAATTATCGCGATGGGTGAAACCGGTCCTGGCCATAATAAATTAATCGTGAAATAAGTACATTGTTTTATTATTTTAAAATTAAATGGAAAATGAACTATATCTGATTATGTAATCACTTTATCTTTCGGTCGGAGAGAGAATCACGAATCTTGGTGAATTGAAGATGAAGCCTTCCTTAATCAATACAACTACACACTTAAAACAAAAACGCCTTCAATAACTCGTGTGCGCTGTGTAGAAGAAATAATAAAAAGAATAGGGGCGTGCCTAGATGTGTTTTGAACGAATTATCCCATTGGCCCAGATACTGCCCAATACGGCAACAATACAAAGCTTGATTTATTTTCATTAACCAGTTGACTGCCAACTGTTTTATTGCGGCTCTTTTATGGATCTATCCCATATTGCGGATATGCCACCGAAATATTATATTTAAAGCACGGAAAAATCAGTTAGCCATACCGGTCTGACGTTGATTATTCCACTCTTCTTTACTTCCTTCTATATTGAACCTTTCTTGATGTACGTAACTTAGTACTGTACCCACTTGAAATTAGTTTTATATTTTTATGAATTATTTTCTACTCGCACTTTTCATTCGATCTATCTTCTTAAAACTTCTCTTATCGTCATAATCTTCAATCATTTTATATATTATACCACTATCTATCTTTCCATTTTAATATACCGCTCAATTCCGAGAACAGCTTCTTATCCCTTATTCATTAAATTAAGTAAAATTGAAAAACATATTTCTTATCTTCTGGATTTTATTATCTTTTACGTATTTATGTATTTATCTAAAGTATTTTTTATTCAGCGATAAAATTGTATTATAAAACCAATTTCCTTCCTACACTTTTTTCAACTCTGCTATTTTATTCACTTTCACTATTTTTAATCGCAATATTACACCTCTTCTATATCTATATATCTATATATAAAAAAATGAAATGAAAAATGTCTACACTCCCGCAATGGTTTCTGGCCTACCAACCCCTCCCCCCAACCACCCCCAACCTCCACCCCCGATTTTTTTTTTTAATTTATGAATTTTTCGAGTTCACTCCTTCGAAGGTTTCTGGCATACCCCCCCTATACGCCCCCAAACCCCACCCCGCCAAACAACCCCCCTCTCCCCAAAAATTGATTTCGATTATTTACAAATTTCTCGAGTACACTTCCGCGAAACTTTCTGGCGTACACTCAAATTGACTCAAATTGAATTGAATATTTGTGTAATGTCTTTCCTTCAAATTTATTTTAGTTGCTGGCGTAGCAACGCGCGCAGGGTACAGCTAGTACCTTATAAATATAATAACCTCCTTTTCATTGATTGTTTGTTTTGGCATTTTCTTCGTAGAACTCCATTATACCATGGTATTTACTGTGGTAATGTATTTTTCTTATATCTTGAGCACCTTCATGAAGCACTTTCAGTTCCTACACCACTTATCACAAGTTCTTTGGTTAATCTATCTCAAATACTAAACTAAAAAAACTCAGAACTTTTTAATCAAAATTCCATTTTGGAGCGATCTTAACGAACCAATCTTACTTTTAAGGTGTTCACTGTCAATACTTGATGAAATGGCATTATAATAAAAATAATAAAACATTTTTAGTACTTATTCCACATAAAATTTATTGGATCAGGACCGGTTTCGCTCATTGCGAGCATTATCAACTGGTGAAGATGATGATCAGTTGATAATGCTTGTCAAGAGCGAAACCGGTCCTGATCCAATAAATTGTACGTGGAATAAGAACTTAAAATGTTTTATTACTTTTATGAGTTCGTTTTTCTTACAATCTTGATACTTTTAACAAGTCAATTTAGAAGGTTTTTACGCGTCAATTTATAGGACAGCGAATAGGGTAAACAATGATTACATACAAGGATTACAACAAAACGATAGGGTACAGCCGTTAAAAAAAAGACTTTATTTTAATGATATGACATACAAGATCAGGCACACCCTATCGCAATACTTGTGTGGCGTTAGACATTATGTATCCAACAAAAAAGTTTTACCCTCAACGATTTTTTGTGTAAATAATTTGAACTTCAAACTATTCTCAAAATAAGCATTTTTTTAAATTATAGTCTATGAAACCAGAGACAATTTCCCGCGCTTTTTCGTTACTAAAAACGTGTGGTTTTCACCTTAAGTTTTTAAATTCCTCGTCCTCACGCACGCACTCTCTGCCTTTCCGCTTGGGCTGTCGAAAAAAATTGCCAAAATTTGCGTCCATTACGCGGCTTGCTGTTTTAATTGTGCGATTTATTGCGAATTAAAACGGCCATCCTTCAGCCGTAGGAGCGGTATAACTTTCACTTGTCGCCTCACAGCGCCACTGATTACGATTTATAGAGCCTTATAACAAGATGGAGATTCGCAAATTTCAATGAAATATATACAGCAAATCACAACATGTTATTAATCTTCAATTCACTTATCCGAGTCTCCATTATAACATGGGCCGGATTATTCATTTAAAAATTGCTAACAACCCAACAAGATAAAAGCCCAACTGATACTAGTGTATTCTCTCACTATTTAAATGATTATTGGAATAAGCAATTTTCCCTCTTGTTGCTGGCGTGCGCGGCCACGCAGCAGTTTGTCACGCACTCTTATAAATCTAAATCACAACACTGCTTTGGTGGTCATTTGAGACATTCGACGATGTTTAGTTATGTGATTGTTCAATGTTCTATGTCCTTTCCTATATCCTTTGAAATTTTTTAACCGCTTCAGTACCGAGAAAAGTGGTGGCCCAAGTTACATATACTTCTAAAAAAACCTTTTTTCAATAAGATTGACTGGTGATAGAAGGATCATAGTTGTGTAGAGAAAGTCTATAGATGTCACTAGCTATAGATGTGACGGTAGTTAACAGGTTAAAATACTCGAGATATCAATGATTCAAGATTGTATTATTAATTGATAAAATAACGAATGGAAATTGATAATATTGGCAATTCAACAATAAATGTTATCTGCATTGTTAAGGTATTCGAAGGTTTTTAGTTATATGGATTTTTAGTAATCTTTATCCTTTCAAAACGTTAAAAAGTTCTCTAACTAAATCCGATGCTGTAGTGGGGCCAGGTCAGACTAGGTTTGCGACCTGGCACCTGAAAATGAGCCAGGGCACCGCCTTGCATTTTAAAGTAAATACACATTTTCAATGAGGACAGTTTTTTTAAAAATAACTGCGCGCTTTTTTTCATTGATTTAGTTGTTGAAACTTGTGGTTTTTTTTAACTTAAGAAGAATATAAAAAAAATGAGATGAAATCAATGACAGACCTGGTAGCTATTCATTTACCACTACACCACTGGAAAGATCTAAATATCAAAGATTCAATATAATATAATAAATGCAACAAAGAATAGAAAGTATGAACACTGGTAAAAATGATATTATAACAACTAACGTTATTTGGATTGTAGAATATATAATTGTTTTTGGTAATTTCACTAAACGTAATGCAATTACAGTAACCTATGTAAAGCACTAAAATTCAGCATATTCGATAATCTACTGATCGTTATAGATACTGTTATATATAATAAAAAATATATTATAAGTGTAAAATAATATATGATATGTTTTGTATAGAATTTCATTGTTTGTATTAAATGTTGATAGTGTATTTTTGCGAAAAAGTGTAAACGAATGTTCAATAGTTAATTTAAAATATGTCAAAATTAATTATATAAAATGCGACGTACAAATCACCAAGGGCTGATTATGAATATTATTTAAACGGATATCAACCGATAATCATTTGATTCAATGGAAATTTACCCAATATCACCCAAGTACTAAATATTATATGAATGAAATGTAGCACACGTTTTTGTGCACATATGTATGATTCAAATCGATAAAAAAATTGCTATCAGTGAATAAAATCATTTATTCATTGGCAACAAAACAGATGTGGCAATTTTTTCATTTTACGAACATACTTATATTCGGGTATTTAAAATTGGAACACTTTTTTATTTTGCTTTATTAAAATAGAAACAAATTTCCTATCTGATATTATTGCTTTTGCCAAGATGTGCGGTATTATTTTTATAATGACTTAAAATACAAAATTCTGACATCATTATTAACCTCTTCGCTGCTGAGCCGATTTATGAATATTCAAACAACTAAGATTTCAAACATTAATTCTAATCAGTAGCTGTGTTAAATTCACCCATTGAGATTATCAGATCAAATAATGCATACATATTTGAATAAAAAAATCTTGGTCCGTGATAATTATAACACTGTTATCAGTTGATAATGCTCGCGCCATGAGTGAAATCCTGATCCAAGAAATTTTATGTGGAATAAGTACTACAAATTTGTTCCTATTTTAATTATAATGCCATTCCACCAAGTATTGACAGTGAACACCTTAAAAGTGAATGTTTGAATACCAATTTGCAACACATCAAAATCAGGCGTCTCAGCGTATGATACACTAGCAGTCAAGGGTTAAGATATTCACTTTGAATACTTAGTGGAATGGCATTGTAATAAACATCATCAGTTGATAATGCTCGCTATAAGCGAAACCGGTCCTGATCTAATAGAGTACAAAATTATGTGTTTAGTTTATTTCAGTAGAATATAAACCTAATATACGAGGATTTAAAAATGCATATCATTGTCATGTCAAAAGATTTGTTTGTGAACTGTTTAACTTTTTTCATCTCACAAGCCTTGTTACAATTGTAATTTTTTTGGAAATTTATTTTATTTTCATATTGTCTGTCTAATTTATGAATATGTACACTTTTAGTGATAATTGTTATTTTCCTTGTTGCTGAGAATATGTTTGTAATAATTAGCCCTTGGTACGATTTAAAAATTTACCTCATTAAAACATAATTGCTGTGTTTAGAAATATATTATATGAAATGATCATATTATAAATAATTACTGTCACACTGATACAAAATATATTTTTTCTATTACGAATGTATAAGCACAGAGTCGGCACTAGACATTTTTGCCGCCCCATTCAAGATTATTTTATTCTCACGCCCCAGTTTGAAATTTCAAATTTGGAATCAACAAATAGAAACCGATTTTTAGAATACGGGCAGTTGCCTACTGCGCATATGCGTAACGCTGGCACTGTGTACAACTGTTTGTCATATTGTATAAATAGCAACAATTATACAATATTCAATTTAATTTTTTTAAAACTATCAAATAATTTGAATCGTTTGAATTTTGTACGTTTCCATGAGTTATGTCTCTAACGACCCAGGTTTCGCCTTTCGGCATCTTCGGGCATTACAAGTGCATGAATGTACTACTTACTGCTGCTAAATTCAAACGATTCAAATTCAAAAAACCTTCAGTTGAAATTTTAAATTATATCAAATAATAGTGTCTTCCATTTTTTATTGAAAAATCTTTTGTATAAAATTGTAATAATTCTTCGTGTATACCTTTTGAAAATGTACAAATACAATAATATTATACAAATGAATAAATATCTTATTATTGACACTACTTTTATTGTGATCTCTAGCCGTTTGCAGTAAAAATATTTTGATATTGGGCGTGAGTAGAAAGTGAAAATATTTTCTAATATACATACATATAATATTAATTTGTAAATTATTTATTAGATTTGTAATATTCTAAAACGATACTACTTCTGTGTTCCGCGCTTATAATAAAGTGTATTTATTAGTTCCAATAAAAAAAACAGAACTCTGTAACTGTTTATTTTTTTTATATTTTAATAATCTTATAAGTATTAACGTCGATGTGATTGTGCTGTATTTTTCTAAAACCTTTTCTGGGTTCGGTTAAACCGACATTTTTTTTTATTAAATATGGTGCTCCAAAAAGAAGGTAGTTTTAATGGTAATTGAAAGACTCTAGAACTATTTTTTTGTCGAAACAATATCAATTAGAATAAATAGTAATAAATAATTTTTTTAAAACAGATATTTTTTTAAAAATCATTATTATATAATATAATTGATGATCAAGTATCATTTAAATCAAAAAATACCTGATTTTTTATTAGACACAGGGTGTCAAGTATTTTTTCTTTTTAATTTTGTGGAAATTGTTTAAAAAAATTTACTTCATGTGATTTTCTCCACCTCACATTTTTTAAAGCAAACCTAAATTTAAACTGTAAAAAACCGTAAATCAACTCTTTCAGTATCATTTTTAAAATACAATACGATCGTCATTTGTTTGAAATTCTAAAACGCATAACCTTTCAAACGTTTTAAAAAAAAAAGAATATTTTCAAAAAAAATACCTCAGCGATTCATCTTTTGGAAAAACTTTCTCTTCTCAAAGTTCGACTTACGTAATATTATTTAAACAATCGAACTTTATACTCTGTTCGCTTCCAAATAACGCGCACAAAAAATTCGTGACGAAAACCTGTTTGCTTTTGATTTCTTATATTTTTTATCTCAAACTCTACCCATTCAAGCTGCATAAATGACAACGTAAAAATATTTTCAATAATTTTACCAATAATAATCAAATAATAAATATCATATATAATATGATCGATCATAGAATATCAAGAGCTATTTTATGATTGATAAAAATACAAGAAAAAACTATCATTTTTTTCTTTTGAATTGGCAGCTATTGTTTTTTTCACAAAATATCATTTGTAAGACCGCCTTGTACGATATTTGTTGTTTTTTCTACATATTCCAATATTTTTGC
Source organism: Himalopsyche kuldschensis (assembly GCA_028554975.1). Taxonomy (NCBI): domain Eukaryota; kingdom Metazoa; phylum Arthropoda; class Insecta; order Trichoptera; family Rhyacophilidae; genus Himalopsyche; species Himalopsyche kuldschensis. Next base: position 3,881,533 of record JAHFWI010000025.1, read on the forward strand.
GAAAATAATATCACCTTAGATATGACCAGGGCTGTGGAGTCGGTGAAAAAAAGTCAAACTCCGACTCCAGCATTTACCAAAAACACGACTCCGACTCCGACGAAAAAAGTTCAATATCGTCACTTTTTTCTACTAATTTTCCTGTTTCTGTGTATTCAATTGAATATCAACCCTATTAATGCGACCAAAGGCCAAATTTGACATATAAAATGCAAAAATAAAAAGTTTAAACTTTTCAAAATTTCCGACTCCGAGTACGACTCCGGCCAAAAAGCTCTGACTCCACGACTCCGACTCCACAGCCCTGGATATGAAATTATAAACAAACAACAATTGTATGTATGTATATTAAATTCAATTACTTCATTACTACCAGTTTGCGAAACCAACACATTTGGCAGAATCGATAATGATTAAAAAACAGGAATATTTTTCATACAAATTTTCTCGGACAAGCTTATAAATACATATATCTAACATGGTAAATATTATTATCGTTTGCATCTTTAAGAATATTTTCGTTTGAATACAGATCCAAATTGTGATGTGGAAGTCAAAGCATTCTTTTTATAAAAAAATAAATACATTTTTTTAACTAAAACTAAAATATTTATCAAATTTAATGATTACCGTTTTCGTTCATTGCAAGTAAATACTTAAAAATTGAACTGTTCTTCATGATTTTTCAATAAAAAAAATTGCAACGTTTGGAATATCTTTTCAAAAAAAAAACAAACCCGCTGTTCGGTTCTTGATTGACCGAACAGAGTATAAAAGTGTTTGGTTGCTAGGCGTAGAGATCACGTAGCAGAACCAGTCGTCTTGAAAACTAAATACGAAATTGAGACATTGCCGGTAACATCCAGTGGCTGTCTCCGTGCGCCAAAAGTCGACCAGACCGTTGCGAATTAGCAACAAATTGAATTGCATAATCGTTTAACAGCGGTAAGCCTGAATTTTCCGCTTTTCTTATAGTCGGCACGAAGCGAAAATTTGTTGCAATATAAATAATTAATCGCAAGTAAATCTGCATTAAAATATCAAATTGATCCAACAGTTATTCACCGAAAGAGAGATATAATATTACATCGAAACAAATCAATCTACCCACTCAAAAAAAGATACATTTACTTATATTCGCTATGTTTGTTGAATGTATTTCAGAAAATACGGACTAGAGACTCCAATTACTCGATATCTTAACTACTCGAATATCGAGTAGTAAATTTTTTAAATTCTCGAGTAGCTTCAGATGTACCAAAATATGTATTATTCATTCAAATTTGTGTATGTTAATTGATGATAAATATTCTTATTTCATTTCATTAATACATTTATTTCAATTTATAAAACATTATAAAAAGTAAAAGAGAATTAAACGTGTCAAATTAAATAAATTGGTTTGAAGTTTTGTTTTAAAATCCACGCGTAAGACTCAGTTAAACGCAACGGTTAAACAACATATACATATATTGTTAAAAAAGTGAATAAAATATGGAAATAAATCTTCATTTATTCGATACTCGAATTGGAGTCTCTAATACGGACGTGTTTCGCCTCTTTAAGAAGCATTTTCAGACTTACTGCCAATGTATTGATTAAAAATCTTTTCAATTTTGTACAAATTATTGAAACCTTAAATAATTATTTTTTTAAGCTGAATTAAATATAAATGAATTTAGGAGTCTTGTAAAATCTTTGTTATAATGATACGTGTTTGTATCAGAACAGTGGCTTAATTTAGATTTTGTCAGTCTTTAATTTATGTAACTATTTTTTTTAATCAATTTATGATCATGAATTATATATTATGTATCTGTTAACTTCCTTATATAGCTAATAGTAATGGATACTAAAAAATCAACGGATTAGAAAGTCAGAGCCCCGCCAAATGGATCTATTTTTTTAATAGTTATATAAAATATAATATTAAAGTAATCAGTCATCACAGTTTATTTAAATACATAGAAAAATCTTATATTATATGTTTGTAAGATTTTTTAGAATACAAAATGAAATACATATATTTTTTATTTATATTTGTACATTATTTAAACATTTAAAATATATTATAAAAGAACTGCTGAAAGAATACATGATGTAAATAATCAAGGTTGGCAGCAATTTTAAAAGGACATTCTAAAAATAAAATGTTAAATACTAGTTAAAAAAACAGTTTAAGATTAAAATTGTCATAATTCATTAAGTGAACATAATAGTTATTTCAGTAAAATAAAAAATAATTTCAACATTGTATAAATAATAAAGATTTATTTTGAATATAACTTCAACTTCTGCCAACCCTGTTTTAACATTTTTTGTTAGGTTAAATCCAATTAAAAAAAAAACCGTTGCTTGTTCACTGAAAACGTCTATGAAATATGTGATTTTTTCTTTAATATATAAGTATATTACTGTTATTTTTTTCGTTATTAATAATATTTCGTTTACTTTTTGTTTTCAATGTAAATAAAATCTTTCAAACAAAAATATAACAGGTGATATTTTTATTTAAGTTATTTTTCCTTCAGTTCTATATATTTTTTATTTTAATTTTATAACTGTTAACGATTTCCGAATTAATAATTATTAATTAGAACTATTTTAATTAACCTTAATAACAATACTGTAATGTGCAATTTTTATTATTATAAATAGTTAGTTCTTAAGTATTATGTACATCGAATGTTTATAATAAGAAAATAAATCATATATAAACCGGGATTTATATAAAAAATATATTTGTAATATGAATGTTGTTTAAACCATTTAATTTTATTGTAAATAGAACATAAATAAATAAGATATTTTTATTAATACTGTCTTTTATTTATAATATTTTTTGTATTCTTCCAACAATACAGGGCTTATAAAATACAAGGATTATCGAGTAATAGCTAATGTTAAAAAAGCGAAATCGTACTTGAATGATTAATGTAAGGAGCATACTTTCCCTAAAGAGTAAACTTCTCCTATGTTCAGACAGATTACTCGTCCAATTATGGTGTACGCTACATCAGTATGTACATATCTGAAGACTCCAGATTGTCCAGTTCATTTTGGAAAATATGTAATCCTCCATAATAAGTGTGTGGTTCGCAGTTACATATAGATTCAAGTACAATCACTATTCGCGAGTTCGTTCATGAAACCTCTAAAAAGTTTCACAAGACAGTAGGACATCACTGTAACCCAACGATCCTTTGCCTAGACAATTATGACGAGAAAATATCGGAGAATCTTTATAGACCGAGAGACATTATTCTCGATGACCCTCCACAGGATAATTAAAAGTAAGCTGACCTCTTGAACTGTAACAATCGCGCCCTACTGTCAGCAGCGATGGGAAGGGAATGCAACTTAAATTAAATCACTTTAACTTAGAGACGAAGGAGACGTGAAGAACTTTGACGTCAACGCGTCTAGATTGAAGCTCTATCAAAAACTTATCCAAATAAGTAATTAATTGATGCAGCATTTTAATTAAGGTAATGTATGTGTGATAATCACTACGTTTAATATTTTTAAGAGGACGACATGGAGATAAAAATGAATTTAAGTTCACTGATACATTCGTTACTATCATGCATCAACGTTATACAAATTAAGCTTCTTGTCGAACTTTATTCAAATTCGATTGGACTCTGTTCCACCATCTTAATTTTATATGGAAAAAATAAGTTATTGATTTGGTGTATTCATGAAGTGAAAGCTAATCTGGGTTTTTACTAAGTGGGAATAAACGTAAAATTAGTAATGCATCTAGTGAATTTATTTTAAATTGCATTAGTGTTTATTAATGGCTTAAGAAGTGGAGATATGTTAAATGTGATTTGTTCATTAAGAATGTCATCGGATTGATTAAACTTATTTCGGTCATATGATTCCTCTATGAGGTGATTTGCAAATTGCGAATCTGTTTTATTATTATTAAAAGATCTAACATGTTCTTTGGCCCGAATCGATATACTGCGCCCTGTCTGACCAACGTATATTAAATCACATGTACCGCAAGACTTCTTATATATACTTTATTTCGCTTATCACACCCCTCCCTAAGTCTGGTTCTTCTTCTGGACTACTTGTGTATATATTTATGTATTTATCGAAATCCTAATTGATAATAAAAGATTTCAAAGAGACAGTTTTCAGAACTCCTTCTTTAATCAACTGATAAGAAAAACATTGATAAGAAGCTGCCGTGGATTATTTCATACAATATTTCATAAATTTAGGCAAATTAATCGGAATTTCATATCATCAATTTTGATAAGATATACACTAAATCATGAATGAAATTATCAAATTCGCCAATTTAAAAATACATATTATACGAGTTAATAATTTACATAATTTAAAAAAATTTAATTTTTTTTTCCAACATATCAATCGATTTAATTTATTAGATCAGGACCGGTTTCGCTCATGGCGATCATTATCAACTGATGAGCTCTGTGTGAGATGAATTTTCTGATCCATGAGCGAAACCGGTCCCGATCTAATAAATTTAATGTCGCATAAGTACTAAAAATGTGTTATTATTTTAATTTTAATGCCATTCTACCAAGTATTGACAGTGAACACATTAAAAGTAAAATTATACATCATTTTATTTATTTATTTATTAATGTTCATCGCAAAAATTACAAATTATTAATTTATTGCTTTTGCAAAAAAAATACATTGGAATGAATTTATATGGAGTTATAGTCAAACAATATTCAAAAATTCTACTTTTGTATAATATAATGAAAACAGTTGAACAACGAGATGTTTTGGAATTTACTATTAATAAGCTTAGTTTGAGATGCAACAAGAATAGATGAACTTGTTGGGTGGTTTTATTTGTGATCAATCTTAGTTATTCCGTCCAACTATGCAGTTTATAACGTGCACGCAACCAGCGAAAGTATTACACCGTATGACCAATTGATAGATACATGAATAATTTTATCGAGAATATAAATGGCGGTTTTGTATTTTGAGTATAAACTCGCATGCTCATATTCTAGGTTGAATCGGCGATTAGTATTGGATGCATTATTTAGGTCGGCGTATGGGAATTGGGTGTTTTTAAAATGTGGCTCGGGATTTTTTTTTTGTGGTGCACACCGTATTGGCCAGACTATAGCACGACAAAAAAACTTTGAACAGAATCGAAAGAAATGATTATAAAACACAAATAGTTTATTTTCTATTTTTATAAATGCTGTGATACGTCACTTTACCCAAACAAGACAGACAGGTATTTTTTTGACGTGACAACGTCTTATAAATCGATGAACGCCCGCTGCACGCACGAAAAAACATAACTCATTGTCCCGTTTGTCGCGTTACGCCGAAGGCAAGCGTGCGAGCGAGAGCGCGGATAAGCGATAGAGAGGCACGATCGGCCTACCGTTCGGATTGTGCCGCATCTATCTCTCTTCCACTCGATTGGTCGATGAGTCTGAGTAGAAAAGAGACAGCGGCAGCACACAACTTATACACCTACAGTACCTACACGTGATCTGTTTACAACTGTTTATAAAGTGAAGTGAAATGTTAATGTGGTTTTCATTGTTTATTTTACAACAACAATTGCGGCAATAAAGGTAATTAATTCTTGCATATTAAAAATCTGATTAACGTATAACAAATATACAAAATATCGTATCCATACAAAATAATGATAATTCAATAAAAATGATTCCATTTTATTCATAAAAGTATGCAATCATTTCATCAATGTTTTCTTATGACGTTGTCACGTTAAACTATCGTCCGTAAACCGACTTTACAGACACCAATTTTTATATAAATATAACACATGATTTGAGGGGAAAACTCACTATGAACTTGCATATATTTAATATACTGTCTTACATGAATGCCGGTCGTATTATAATTTGTTCGGTTCGTGGTGCAGTGGTCAACGTCGTTGGATTCCGTGTCGGACGGTCGTGCACGAATCCTGGTACGAATCTTTTTCCAGTCGATAAATCAATTCTGTTCGAAAGCAATGGGTGTCTGTGTTGTCAAAAACTCCTTCCCACCTTTGCGATCTCTAAAAGTGAGACATAGCGAGGCAATAAGTTAACCACTACTCCTGTCCGAGTCTTCGTATCCTTTTAATCCCTACTCTCTTCAAAAGTGTGAGGTTGATCAACTGAGTAACAAGCAGTTGCGATGTTATGTCCAAAGATGCCTCTGAAAGAGTCGAAGGACATTATTTAAAATGAACTTCCATAAAGTTACCACCGAATCCATCGATAGTTGAAAATGCTTGCGATGATCAAAACCGGCCGTGTCCTAAATGAATGTTTTATTATTTGTACTGTCAATACATGGTAGAATGGCATTATAATAAAAATAATAACAAATTTTTAGTACTTATTCCACATAAAATTTATTGGATCAGTACCGGTTTCGCTCAAGGCGAACATTATCAACTGATAAGAAAAACAACGAAACAGTGATATTAATACAAAAGTTAAGCAAGATTTACGAGGTATGACAAACAATTGGATATGTTTCAAACCAATTGAATAAATATAAATTATTTATAAAATCATAAGAAAAATTCAAGAAAAACTCATTTTATGATAGCCAATCAGGTTACCAAATTGACATAATATTATAAACCACATGATGTGCCAACCCTTATCGACAATTCATATATACGCTCGAAAAGCCATGCGGCTTGGTAATTAACATTGGATTGCTTTCATAAAGGATCAAAGACATCTAAGCCCTTAATTAGCGTAAGTAGTTTTAAGGTATTGTCCTTTATTAATTTTTGATAAAGTCGTAGCTGGCAACTGGTTAAATAGTAAAAAGTTTGAGAAGCGTTTATCTGAATGCAACGCGGTAGGTAGGTGGGTGTGCAGAAGAAGTGCATGCAACGGTGACACATTTGGCTTGCATCTCTGGGACATCGCCAGCCAATCTCTTTCGCCCTGGTGGATTCTACTAGGTTACTAGAAATAGGTCACCCTACGAAAACAGAACAACACTATAAACAAATCGCCCAGTGTCTATCTTAACCATATCGATTCATAAGGAGGCCTCTCATCAAAAGCTATAAAATATGTCAAAACTTGGTGGAACGGCATCAGTTTGAAATGTTCATGATGAGTGAAACCGGTCCTGATCTTAATAAACTAACCGTGGAATAAGAACAAAAAATGATTTGTTATTGTTTAAGGTAAAGTATAATTGAGAATTTCGACGGAAAGTGTTTGATAGGCAATTTCAAGTGCACGTATGTATTTGAACTGACGCGTAGTAAACATTTTGTATTGTTTATATACAACAAGCTGACTTGGCGAACTTCGTACCGCCTCAGAATAAATAGATGTTGTGTTAAACTCATATGCTGAATTAAATTAAATTTTATAATACTTATTCTGCTATTCCGAACGGTGGCATAGCCACAAAAAAAAATATATTAAATCAAAGATCATCAAAATGGTGGTGCTACTAGCACGACTTTGTTTTATATATATAGATAATAAAAGTAGATATAGTCCGGTCCGAGTAATAAGTCCGCTCCGTGGCGCAGTGTCAACGGCGTTGGCTTGCATGCCGGATCGCCCGGGTTCGATTCCCGGTACGAGCGGATTTTTTCAGTCGATCTGTTCAAAGGCATGGATGTTTGTGTTGTTGAAAATCCATTCCCATCTTTCCGATCCCAAAGAGCGAGGCATTGTGACAGCGATTAACTAATCACTAGTCCTCGTATCATTTCCATCCCTACTCTCTTAGAAAAAGGAGGGGTTGAGCAACTGAGTAACAAGCATTTCTAAAAGAAAAAATATATGTTGAGATAATCTCCGTGAGGAGTCCATATGCTCCAAGTTGTTAGCGGACATGGAAGCAAAAAAAAACCAATTATATATACTATTAACGTAGTATATATACTTTGCATTAGCGAAAATTTGATGTGAATGAGTTACAATGAATTAATTGGCTTTGTTTATAATTATACTAGTATTGCTACCCGGCGTCGCTCGAACTAAGCGACCAATAATTATTTAATGTTATATCATTCGACATAATTATATCACAAATCTAACATCCAAAATAGAGTTAAAATAAAATCACAAACTTTATTTAATTTTATGACAGCCCCATTCTCGCCCATTAAAATGTCCAAATTTAAGGAAAAAATCTAATTTACTGTCAAAGAAATGTCAAATAATACCTTCACGTACATAATAAACATTATTATATTAATAAAAGCCGGGAAAAAGTTGGTAGAAGACTAATTTATTACATTTTGACTAAATGTCTTCGCCGATAAAAATTCAAACATATTTTCTTTCATATTCGTTTTTATGGCAACTTGCAACAACAATGCAAAAGGGAATTACAGACATACATACGCCGTTTCGGTTCTATATATAAGATTCCCGATAATTTTAAACAAACCCGCTTATTTCATAGAACGAAAACTCATGGAAACGATTCAAATTTGAAGCGGTCAATATTTTTCTAAAATTATATATCTAAGTTCTCAAAAAACTGTGATACTTCTGCTATAGAGTGACCCAACAAGTTTATTGGGTACGAAATAGGCAATACGCGAAAATAAATTGGAAAACGTGATGAATTTTTGCCAGTCATTATACGCAAGAAAGGTTCATATCATTTTTTCTATTTTCTGCCGTTTTTTATTTTCATAATTGGGCAGCGGCACTATTTTCGTAATATTTTGTGGACATTCAACCGAGAATTGCGTAAATATTTACGTTTTTTTCGGTTTTACGCAACTGCATTGTTACGCTCTGTTTTTCTGACGCCGTAGCGATTCCTGGTTTATGGAGTATTATTATGCCATATAAGAAATACCTTTTCTGTTACTTTTCTAGAGCAAATCCGTTCAACAATGCATTTCAATAGTTTATTATTGCTTTGCTTTTCATCTGCGCATTTTCAACAGTTTTCAGCAGGGCTGAGGAGTCGGACTCGGAGTCGGAAATATTGAAAAGTTTGAACTTTTTATTTTTGCAAAATTTCGAGTCGTGTTTTTGGTCAATGTAAGAGTCGGAGTCGTGGTTTTGGTAAATGCTGGAATCGGAGTCAGAGTCGAACTTTTTTTAACGACTCCACAGCCCTGGTTTTCAGGCAAAATATTTTCGTGCTGAACTTTGCTTTCTGATCAATATGGAGTTTCTCAATTGAAAAGGTATTTAAATCAATTTTAAGGTATTCACTGTCAATACTTGGTGGGATGGCATTATAATAAAAATAATAACACATTTTTAGTACTTATTCCACATACAATTTATTTAATCGTTACCGGTTTCGCTCATAGCAAGCATTAGATCAATTAGATAGACAATTAGATCATTTGGAATGGCATGAAATAAAAAAATAATAACACACATGTTTGTACTTTTTCCATATTAGGTTTATCAGGATCAGGACCAGTTTCGCTCATGGTGAGCATTGTCAAATGAGTATTTTAAATATAAAACAGCACAGCCACGTTATATACAATCATAGTTTTTATTTTATTTTTAATGTTTAACTTCTAATGTTGAACAAATAAATCTAAATTTCCGTCACTTTACCCTAACAAGACAGTCAAGTAGGTTTATAAATACAGCACTAGATTTGGCGGAGAAACTCATATAAACCAAAAGAGTTTCTCAATTGACAGGGTACTATGTATAGATATGGAAAAAATAGATAAAACAGTACAACCATATTCTATGTTATATTCCCTGAGAATGTCCATAAAACGATATAAAATAATTTATTAATCCCTGTCCACCACACGCCACCTGTACGTTCTGTATAGATATGGAAAGGTAATATGAATATAGATATAAATGCATGCATCTGAAATGACTCTAGTTTCCGATCGTACGACTCTAGTGAGATGAATCCGCATGTGGAAAAAGGTCTTACCACCTGAGAACTCTTACTTAATCCTCCATAAAATCGATATAAAAATAATAATATTCCTATCCTGACCTCATTACTCTCTCCACAAAAGTGTGGTTGAGGGACTTCATAACAAGCAGTTCTCGTAAAGCATATAATATAATCATTATAAGCGGTACTTACGTTACAAATTGGGAGCGGGAAAATTCATTTAATATATTCTACAAATGCATATGAATTTAATTTGTACGGGATGTTTCATAAAAAGATATTTTGATCGAATTATGTTGGAAGCCATAGATGTTTGTGATGTTATAAATGACCTCTTATTAATCAGTTCAACGATGAGTTTAAAATAGTGCTTACAGCCCCCATTATTATATCCCTACTCTCATTGAAACAGTCTTTGAACAACCGAGTAGTAAGTTTCAGTTCTCGTAGAAAAAAGAGTAGTACAAAATAGAAATGAAGCAAAAAAATGCGTATTTTATTTAGCACCTTACGATTCCATACAATAATATTAACTAAATGCATTTGTGATGGTGACAGCATGACAATGTTAATTTTATTTTTCGCTGACTTTTTTTAATATATAAATTTATCGATAATTAAAAGAAAATGCTTATTTTATACTATATTGTACCAGTTCATAACATTGTTTAAAATGGGTTATTATGTCAAATAAAAAAGTGCTGTAAAGTTTTATTTTGATAATTTTTTTATGCATTGGAATACCTACCATAATCATGGTAATATACCAAGAATCTATTATATTGACATTTATTTTCAGCATATATGCTTTTCTAGTCTTTTCTATTTTAGGTATTTGATCAGAAAAAGAAAATAACTACAATGCATACTATCGGCTTGCAATATAATGTGACCAAATGTTATGTTAGAATGTACAGTCAACCCTGCTACACCACCGAGATATGTATTTTTTTGACTTTTTTTAATTCCATATACGGTGAATTTAAATCAATCGAAACTTCAAACGCTCATATCTCAAAACAGTATCAATAGCAGTTAGAACCTTTTCAAAGTAAGGTTTCAATTTGTCATTGAGGGCCGCATGAAATGCCATTGAGGGCCACAGGTTGTGCATCACGGATCTTTTGCCATAATTTGGTTTTATGACGTGTGGAATACCTACTATCTGTTCAGTTTTGGTAATATACCAAGAATCTATTATATTGGATTTATTTGCATATATGCTTTTCTAGATTGTCTCTATCATTTAAGTTTATAATATTAAAAATGCAAAACAGTGAAATGACTCTGTTGCCGTACGACGCCGCAAATTTGCTGAAGGCCGCGTAATTCAACCACCAAGTCCGCAAATAACTTACCGAGCACTCTTCTCTTTCTCCCGACATTAATGGACAATCCCACCAAATGTATTTCGCCGCATTTGCATGTACCATCAACCGGCCAAGCTACTTCACCATGGCCAGATATGAACTGGCTGGTTGATTAACAAAAGTCTGTTTCCATTCGCCAAATGACGGCAGGAAAAAATTTATAAGTTTGCCGCCCCAGGCGTCCCGAAACGTCTGCCAAACGCTCATATCTCAAAACATGGGCGCGAAAGGCGTCCAGGCGAAGGTGCCTGTCAATATTTGCAAGCCCCGGGGAGCCATCATCTGGTCTCCGATCATGGCAGATCTTCCCGCCAAAGTAAGGTTCCAACGGCAGGACGCCTGCCATTACCGGCAGGGCCTCGTTGCTGAAATGCTTTTGTCATTGCGATAAGCGCCGTGCCACTGCATCTAATCGAATTCTCTGCTATTGTGCTCCGACAATTTCTTTCAATTCAAAGTGGAAAAAAAATGTGATTTCGTCATTGCGAAACTGTGCCGCGCTTGGCCAGCGGTATTCAAGTAAAAAGCGAATAAAAAGAAAAGTCGCAATAAAAACAATGCAACAAACTGGGCCACGAGAGTCACGATTCGGTTTGCTGAATAGATGAACCGGCGAATCAAAAGAAGTAACGCCCATTGCGTCACAAATCAAAAATCGCAAAATCGAGAGTGATCAAGTGTTAAGGAGCTGGGAACGAATGCACGAAGCTGTTTCGCAAAACAAGGGAGAAATGACAAGTCACCAGATCTCTCTTAGAAACTATTGCAATTGTTTTAGTGGCAACTCTGAGACACGTCTTTGGTTTGAGACATGGACGTTTACAGTTTTGCTAACTCCACGTATATTTTTTCAATAGCTCGAATTACACAATAAGACATTGAGAACACCGTGACTCAGTCTCGTTTGGACAGAGACAGACTAGAACTTAGGGATAGGATGGGAAGACAGTTAACTTTTAATGCAATGATTTCGCAGTAGATGGGCCGTTTCTCTATCATAGAGTCGGCTAGTTTATTTAAGGCAGTATTCTGGGCTAGAGGCTGACATTTTAGGTATTTTTTGCAAGTACTATAGAAAAAAAGTTCGCCAAATGTCGGAATTTAGAAAAAACAATCATGAACGATTGAAATTTTCTTATAATCCTAGTATATGCCATAAAGAATGTTCACATTAAATTTCTTTTAAATAGGTCATGTAGAACTTGAGATATCATGGCAACCATTTTTTAAAAAATCCGAAAAAAAATTCGAAAAAAACGTGTTTTTAAGTTTCGGGCAAAGTTAAAAACCACCCAGATTGGTTAGATTTTACGTCACTAAAGTAGCTCAAAACTCCATTTTGCGAAAAACAGTTTTTTTGACTTTGTTCCTTGTAAAGGGTATTTCAATAGGGACGCTCAAAATATGTTCCTTTGTCCTGCTGAGTAGATTATTCATTGTTTAGTGGCCAAATTTGAGTCAACCAGTTTGGTAAATAATCACTAACGTCAGCTCAAAACTCCATTACAGGAAAACCCAAGAAATTTCTCGTTGTTGGCGAATTTTGAATCGGGCCTTATGTCTGCACCCGTATAAAATCCAACTAACCAAGGAACTTCAGGTAAACGACCACAGACAACGCCTGATTGGGTTCTGGAGCAGTTGGAAGTTTACCCAAATTTGTCAAAAAAGTCAACTTTAGCGACATGGCCCATTTTATAATGAATGGATATTGGCAGACATTTGATGCTATATTCCATATTTAATGCCGTAAAATATACTTACAAATGAAATTAAAATTTTGTCGAAATCTCACAAACAATTTGTTTTATTTACATTTCAAAACTAAGCGTCCTTATAAAAAGACCCTTTATATACCAAAATGACATCTTTTTTTTCTATTTACTGTGACAATAAAAGTTGGGACCATGGCAACCATGGCGCTCCATTTTTTTGAAACCCCCACTTTACCAGCCTGTAACTTTGTAGGTTTTTAGTTTGATTGGTTTGAATTTTTTCTAAGTATATTTTTAAAACATTAATAATTATCTGGTAAAAATATGGACGTATAGTTGTTATTTCTTTTGTTTTCTTGCACTTGCAAAAACACCTAAAATTTGATCCTCTAGACCAGAATACTGCCTTAAAGGATACATTATTCACACGGGGATTTGAACCATAGAATTCCGACTGCGAGTCTAAACCAACACTCGGCCACAAAGATGTTATGACATATAAAATGAAAACTTTCTCTCGAACGAGGGTTCATGCATTAATTAAACACGAAATGTGTATATTTTGAAACTAGTTTCGCAAAGAAAATGGTTACTTAATAATATATTTAGCAACAAGTTTATTTAAATCATGTCTTATTTATTATTATTACGTTGAATCCGATTAATTTGCATTTTATGTAATTTTTAAATTATTTAGATGCACCATTTTTTTAACAGTTTTTATGTAATTTACCTCGTGTAAATGCAAATTTATTTGAATATTCATAATAGTTTCTTGTTGGTATCATATTCAAAATGAGGAACAATGATGGATTAGAACAAGGAAGTTTGTGTTATATTGGGTTAACTATTGAATTAAATTATATTGAATATTCCAGGAAATTTTTTAATACCATCCATAGACAATTTAATTTATGTATTACTTTCCGATTACTTATATTCGATCATGGTTTATATTATCTCTGTCAAAATTTGTTTATCGCGTCGGTCATTTGAGTCACAAGTCACAAGGGTTGTGCGGCTTATCAATGCACTGCATAAGAAAGTGGAAATTTTCAGCAATGAACTTGGTGTATTGTTTTCTTTCTTTTTCTCAAGAAAAATATTATCTGTTCTATATGCCATTCCCTATTGAATAATTATTATGTTTATTTATATATTTTGTACTATCTTTATTATATTTCTCAAAAGCTTGTCGCATTGGTGTCAGCTGTAATGCCATATATTAGTTTCATTCACAATAGACAGTATGTGTGAATGAATGAAACTGACTTCTGAAAATAACTTAAGAAGGAAATATTGATATGGGACATGGATAGGACTGGGATAGGACAGAGATAAGACAAGGAAAGGACGAGGATAGTACTAAGGTGGGACTAGGATAGGACTGATATAGGATATGGCTATTACTAGGACAGGAGAGAATATGACGAGGATAGGACTTAGAGAACTAGTCAATGAATATGACATAACAAGGTCAGGATTAAGACAGGAAAGGCAAGGGTGTTCGTGTTATCTAAAATCCTTTTCATCCATCCAATCCAATAGACGGGAAATCAAGATTGACAGAATTAATGTATCGTGACCGTAGTACAGTGGTCAACATCGTTGGCTTCAGTTACGGACTTCACGAGTTCGAGTACATATACGAGAAGCATTTTATAGTCGGTTTAACGATTTTGTTTGAAAGCATGGGTGTTTATGTTCCTTAAAAGTTCCCTCCAACCCATCCGATCCCTTAAAAAAGCGAGACCTAACCTAACCACATTTTTGCTATTGAAAATAAAGGTTTACGGACCTCACAAACATTCTATTGAAATGCTCCATAAGAAATCCATATATTTCACATCGGAAGCGTAAAATTACCATAAAAAAACCAAGAATTCGAATATTTTAACGTAGGACATAAGCCGTAACCATTCGAAAACGTTTCAATTTACAGAGATTAAATCAGTAAAACACTAATATAAATAATATTTATTCATTTAAATATTTGTATTACTGAAACAGTGCTTCTAAAACATTCGGTGCGTGGACAAGTATATATTTTTAGCTGCTACTGGCTGCATTTTTAAAATGAAAAAAATCACGATCCAAATAGTTTTTAAATATAGTTTTCATGAATTAAAATTATTCGGTATATCCATATTTAAATTTACAATGTGATTAGATTTTCCGCGAAAATGTGTCTTCAGATAATTGATCTTATCAAAGTTTCATTGAAAATAATAAATACCACACGTAATAGATAGTAAAGATTTGATGGTGTTCACGGATTACGTGGCGACGGCATTAGATAAAGGAATACAAGTTGACTGTTCTTACAATGACTTCGCGAAGGCGTTTGACAGGGTCGATCATGACATACTTTTAGAAAAACTCCAACTAATCGGTTTGTCTGACGGCTTTGTAAGGCTTTTTGCGAGTTATTTTCGGAACAGGAAACAATACGTAACGTATGGGCTCTTTGAATCGCGACCGTTCTCCACGTATTCTGGTGTTCCACAAGGCTCGAACTTGGGGCCAATGCTGTTTACTATATTTATAAATGATATCGTAAAAGTCATCAAAAATTCAAAGTTCTTATTATTCGCTGATGATTTGAAGCTTTTTTTAAGGGTTTGTCACCTTGGATGATTGTCACCTGATATAGACAGTATAATAGAATGGGGAAGATGTAACAAACTCGATTTTAATATTGATAAATGCAATCTTTTATCGTTTACAAGGGGATCACGAGTATTATTTTGTCGGTATTCAATGAATGGCCGAATTCTCTCGCGGATTTCATCAGTTAAAGATCTTGGCGTACAATTTGAGAGAAAACTTGCATTCAATAATCACATTAAGACTACTTGTAATAAAGCATTGAAAATGTTGGGCTTTATCCTCCGTACTACTAAGGACTTTCCAGGAGTAAAAATTTTGATACTAATGTATAATTCTTTAGTTCGAAGCCGGCTTGAGAGTGGATCGATTGTTTGGGCCCCAAGAGGTGCGAAATATGTTCTTATGGTGGAGAAGGTTTCAGAAGAAGTTTTTGAGAATTCTCTATTTGAGGACATACGGATACTACCCATGGCTTTATCCAACCGATTTTCTTTTAGGCATGCTCACGTTCAATAGTTTGAATACTCGAAGAGAAATGTACCTAGCCACATATTTCTTTCGACTTATCCGAGGCCAAAATGAGAATTCCACCATTCTTGAGAATGTTAAATTGAATGCCCCTGATAATTTTTTGAGGAATCGTGAACATGAGTTGTTTGTTCTTCCAAGGGGTAGAACCAGTCTGCCAATGGGAATGTCACTGGGAAGAGCTTTAACAATTTTAAACGGCATTGCTTCGGATGTCGACATATTTCATATTGACGTGAGTGAGTTCAGACGAATACTATATTTTATGAATAAAAGTTGATTTTGTCAGAAATCATTCGGTTGACTGCTTTGAAAATTTCTAATGTGATATTAATAATATTTTTCCTCTGTTTTTTTATGACTATTGTAATTTCATCTTATTTTTAATTTTGTATTGATTTGTGATTTTTATTATATATTTACATGTATGTATGTAAAATATATATATAAATGCATGTATTTATATTTTCAAATCCATGGCGCATTGGCGTCAGCTTTAATGCCATGATTTGCTTTTTTCTTAAATAAATAAATAAATAAATAAATAAGATTACAATTCGATTTTTTGTCATATTTATACTCATGGCTGAGAAATCAGATTCACATACATATGTACAATGTTGATGTAATTGGCATAGCAGTTTTCAGTTTCAGTTTTGTATATACAAAAAATAATTTTGATTTGATTACAAAGGAGGCAAGAAAGTTGGTTTTTTTACATAAATATTGTCGTTTCCATGGCAGCATAAAAACAGGTAAAAAATAGCTTTATTTCAATGAAACAAAAAAATGTCGGTTTACGGACGTAACGTCATAAGAAAACATTGATGAAATGATTGCATACTTTTATGAATAAAATGGAATCATTTTATTGAATTATCATTATTTTGTATGGATAAGGAGTGAAATGAAATCTACAATTTTTATTGATATATTTTATTCGCACTCATTAATTCAAGGATTAATTACCTTCATTGCCGCAATTGTTGTTGTAATATAAACAATGAAAACCACATTAACATTTCACTTCACTTTATAAACAGTTGTAAACAGATCACGTGTAGGTACTGTATAGGTTGTGCTGCCGCTGTCTCTTTTTCTACTCAGACGCATCGACCAATCGAGTGGAAGAGAGATAGATGCGGCACAATCCAAACGGTAGGCCGATCGTGCCTCTCTATCGCTTATCCGCGCTCCTCGGCGCAACGCGACAAACGGGATAGTCATGTTTTTTCGTGCAGCGAGATAAGACGTTATCACGTCAAAAATACACCTAATTGTTATTATTATATTAACTTTACCATAACTTTTTCTTATTGTGTGTGTGAATTAGACGTAAGGGCAAAGTTTCAGTGTTATTAATACAAATAAGTCGAATACACATATTTTGCAGATATACAATTTTGCGATGGAAGCTACTAGCGAGTACCCGGCATACGATGCAACGTCATTCAAAGTAAAGAAAGTGTTCGTGTTGTAATTCTGTGCTTTAAGTGCTTTTGAATGCACAATATTTTTTGTTTTTTCACAATATCTGCTGCCTATGCGAATAAATCAGAAGGTTTTCCAACGTGTGAGCAGGCCACATCCAGCTGTTCGCGTGTGAAGCATGGATTTTTCCAATTTTATCCACACACATTTAGCGATTGTCCCTGATTGCTTTGTTGATGATCATTGCAAATACGAATCGCACTGGGAACTGCAAACGCTTTAATTCAAATGGCATATCTTTTGGAATCATTGGGATGCGTTGTAACAGTACATCATCTTTTTTAAATTGATATTTTCCATTGAAAGCCTGGTACCGATGCAAATTCGAGTAAGATTTATATTTCGGAGAAGAATGATAGCTAATTTTCAATATTCAAACGCGCGGTGGCGTACCTGGAAAATCATATCACAACAACTCACCAAAGTTTCATCGCAATCTGACAAACGGTACAGGAAAGCATTCAGCGTAAAGAAGTTAGTATGGCATAGAATTTTTTAACACCGTATTTACTACCAGTTCACGAGCCAACATTTGAGCAGCGACGATTTAATATATTTATATGTTAATTAAATAAAGAAATTCGCTTTCGCAATGTTTGGTTCCACACATCTGGCTAGTGTGTGTGTATTTCGTAAAAATGGAAAAAAAATCACCGGCTAGTTATTGTGAAAATGGGAAGCGATTTAAATCTTCTAGCGTCCTTAATTCAAACGAAATAAATTTAAATTCTAATTCAACGCTTTCTTCTCGACGAAAATGTCGGCATATTACGTATTATGTTATGATAATATGAAAACATTTCATTAAATACAAGTTCCATGAATATAGAGTTTTGCTTTAAAATAATATTGCTGGCCACATGTACATAGTGCAGGGGGGGAGGGTTCTATTATTATTGTTATTATACTTCTTAACCCGTAACACGACATGCTAAACAATAACGTGACACACCGTGGAGTTAGTTTAGTCGACCACTTTTTTTTGTAAATTTGAATTTTTTGAATTTTGTACTTTTCCATGAGTTTTCCACTAGTCGCTAACGACCCGGGATTTCGTCTTTCGGCATCTTCAGGCATTTCAAGTGCACGGATGTACTTGAACTGACACGTATTAAACAGTTTGTATCGTTTATAGACAAAAATATAAGTAGATTACTAAGTTAAATTGCTATTAAAATGTAAATTAGCGGAAATTGAATGTACACAAGCTTCGATGAATTAAGTGGGTTTATTATAATTAAAGGGATTTTTGAAAATACTAGTCACCAGATAATAGGTTAGGTATATATAAAATAAATCTAGGGTTCTATATGACGTATTATTAATAATAGTTTCGATAAACTGTTTACTTCGGGTCAGTTCAAGTACATCCGTGCACTTGAAATGCCTGAAGATGCCGAAAGGCGAAACCCGCGTCATTAGCGACAAAACTCATGGAAATGTACAAAATTCAAACAATTCAAATTTTATATTCAAATTCCATCAAGCACTCTCAGTCGAAATCCTTAATTAACTAAATATTTAAGTTTATTTTAGTATGCTTTCACTTCCCTAAAATTTTGTTTTCCTAAAATCCCTTCCAACCTTTCCGATCCCAAAGAGCTACGCATAGCGACAGCGATTAGCCAACCACTAATCTTGTCCTAGTCCTCATCCTTTCTCTCTCCGAAAAAGTGAGGTTGAGCCACTGAGCAACAAGCAGTTCTCGTAGAAAAACATATGTTGAGATAAGCTCCGTGAGGAGTCCATATGTTCCAAGTTGGGAGCGAACATGGTTAAAAAAGTATGCTTTCTAACATATACATAAGTATATGGTATTGAAAAAATGAATAAAACACATTATACATATATTACTATTTCCACGTGTTTTCTGAAAGAGATCAGAATCGGTTTCACTCTGCGCAATATGGATTAACCCAGCGGTCGTCCAGGACAGCATATTTAAGGATGTCGACTATATGTGCTTGATGAAATTTCAATATCAAATTTCAATCGTTTGTATTTTGTAACTTCTAGTTCATTCGTGTACTTGAAATGCTTGAAAATGTCGAAAGGCGAAACCCAAATCGATATCGACAAAACTCACGGAAAATACAAAATTCAAAGACTTTTATTTCAAAGCACATTATACTGATACCATGTACTTTGTGAGGTGCCATGACTCACGAACGTAAAGCATCACTGTCAGAATGCACGCGCTGAGCAAGTGTCACGTGGTTAACGTATCGAACCCATAAAATATAATACATATTTTCGATTATAAATTCTAAAAGAAATTACATTTGTTAACATTATATAATTATATAAGAACATATAAATTCATTTTTTTACTGGATTCCAAAACGAATTTATTAGTCATCCGGCCCGCCAAGTCTGGTGACCCCTGGTCTAGATCCATCTGATCTATAAGATTAAACTTTCAACGGCTACTTAACTAGATCACAGAGGCCAAATCTAATAATATTCAATATAAAAATAAAAAATCTTTATGCTATTTCAGTCGAATATTTTTAACAACGATAACTTTATTTGAATCATTTACATAACCACACTTTTTTTTTTATGTGGTAACTGTTAGATATGAAAAATTACAGTTACGTGGTGCGTTAAAAAATGTGTATTTTATGGTATTAAATAAAAATGTTTTTATTTTATTTCAATTATTAATCGTGTGTTTTGTGAAATATATATATACGCTGTTTTGGAATTTGAAAACTGAAATATCTTTTATTCACAGTTATCGATTTACGAACGTCAAAAGAATTGCGTTATTTTTGAATGTCCGCTCTCAGTGTGGAGCATATGGCTACCTAATGGAATTATCTTGATATTTTTCATTCGTTCAACCTCTTTTCAGTTCCATGAGAGTAGGGATAGAAAGGATACAATCAGAATGGAGGTAAGTAATTTCAGACAACACAAACACCCAACGGAATCGATAAATCGATAAATCGACTGGAATCGCTGCTCGCCCTGTGACTCGAACCCGTGAAGTCAGTCAAGGAAGCCAATTTAAGTCAAGGAAGCCGTTTAATCATATAACAGAGTAGTAATGTAGAAATACTCCACCGAATTAAAAATAAATAGTTTAAATTTTTAGAAATAAATATAAGTATTATTAAATAATATCCTTAATAGGACAGGCTGCTCGCCACTGCTTACATTATTTCCAATTAAAGGGTTTAACCCAACCCTACCTGATTGATTGCATCTCATTAGTTAATATTTTGTCATGTTAACGTCATTAGTAGTATAATTATTTGTTTGCTTTGTTTTGATTCTATAATCTTTTCCCTCCTTGCTTCCCGTCAAAAGGAAAAATCCCAAACTCCATTTTGTATTTTTTTCATTTTAAACTATTAGAATCAATCTATTACCTAAGCAAACTTTGCGATAGTAAGTCCGAAGATGCTTCTGAACGGGGCGAAACACGTGTCACAATTAGTAACCTAATACGCGGAATAATCAAAGTTATTTTTAATTTTATATATAACAGTTTCTTTGTTACTGTGAATTAACAAATGGCCATTACGTGTAACGCATCGGAAGGTTGACACATCATTCGATTACGTGCATTCCTGCATCAGCTGGTACGCGCCCGACATGTCAGGCCAGGTTGCTGGAAGTCGGAATGTAAGTGGAAAGCGCTAACGGCCTTGGGGTGTCTGTCATCCGCAGCCATTTATCACCGACGGTCGAAGTGGAAATTCGCGGAACTATTCATTTGCAATAATAGAATTTCGACTAAGGGTTCATGAATTAATGGCACATGTACTATAATAGATAGGAATAGATCATAGTTTATTTCTTAACTTGTGGATGCACAACCTTTTTGGTAGAAGGGCGAGCTTTTCAATTTTTAGTTTTTTCGAGGGCCGCATGTGTGAAAATGATTAAATTACCGTTATTTTTAGTGTACACCAGATGGCACCCGACAAGCGTTGCAATGCCACTCAAAGAAAGAAATTGTTTGTGTTTATTGAAGTGCTTTCGTATGCACAATATTTTAGATAAATAATTTCGATTTAATTTCACTAACATTGATCGGTATCGATGACATTTGCCGTTAGAGGTTTGCTGTTTGTCTTTTGCCGATTGTCTATGGGTCGACACATGCGGCACCTACTGAAATTTGTTTGTACTATGCCTATAACCGTTGCGCAAGTGCAACATTAAGTTCAAAATCAAAATGAACGTTATGGCAGCGCATAAAATATGAAAAATTATTGGAATTTATATAAAAGGCTTACTATATGTTGATTTAACTATGCTTATAACCTCTGCACAAGTGCAAGCAATAAGTTGTCAAAGTTTTATCGCAATCGAATGAACGGTATGGCAACGCATAAAATGCCAACAAACAAACATTGATTTTTGTATATTAGATAATATTGAAACTTTCACTATTTCATATTGTCCTTCCAACGTCCGTGATAATTTCTGATGAAAAAAAGTGATTGATATTTATCATATTGGGCCGCATGGAATATAATTGCGGGCCACAGGTTATCCATCACTGATATAAAGTAAGGCTCATCAAATCCCTCTAAAACGGTTTGCTTATCGCAAAAAGTTTGAAATATAGAATGAATATAAAGATATATTTTTAAATTAAAACGTACCTGTGAATGTTTTAAATGTATTATCATATATTGTGGTCACGTGATAGCGAAAAGGAAAGTGTTTCTCGGTCGCACACTGTCCAAAATCAGCGTTCCTAATTGAATGAATAAATATGTATGAATGAATAAAATGTTATACGGACCAAAGGCGACCATCCAAACCGGCACGCACAATTCGCAGTTTTCACTTGTTGCTATATTATAATATTACGAACAGTTTAAACATCTTTGCTTTAAATTTGAGAAGGGCCTATGATATAATTATAATTATTACAATAATAATAATATAAATTTGTAATTTTTGCAATGTACATATCTTATATATAAAACCGAAACGGCGTATGTATGTATGTGGGTCTGTAATTCCCTTTTGCATTATTGTTGCAAGTTGCAATATAATAATGTTTATTATTTACGTGAAGGTATTATTTGACAGAAAATTAGATTTTTTCCTTGAATTTGGACATTTTAATGGGCGAGAATGGGGCTGTCATCAAATTAAATAAAGTTTGTGATTTTATTTCAACTCTATTTTGGATGTTAGATTTTGTGATATAATTATGTCGAATGATATAACATTAAATAATTATTGGTCGCTTAGTCCGAGCGACGCCGGGTAGCAATACTAGTATATATATAAATAAATAAAATTTATGGTATATTATGATCAACAACCGTGAGGAAAATGTATGTCATATATTATATCTATTGCTATAATTTAGGATTTAGGATTTCGACTGAAGGTGCTAGATCAGTGGCTCTCATGTGCGGCCACCAGAGAATTTAGCTGCGGCCACCAACAGTTTCATAGTTAATATAAATACTTTAAAAAATATGTTTTTACAAGTTAATTGGTCAACAAAGACACTGAAAATTTAATATTTTGTATGTATTGAATTGTGCACTATAATTTTTAGTCAGAAAAAAACTCAAAAACATACATGTTTAGGTGTTTTTGACAAAAAAGACTCGACACAAATTTGGTGCGGCCACCAGACATTTTCATAGGACTGCTGGTGTTCGTAATGCGGCCACAGCCAAATTTTACGTGAGAACCACTGTGCTCGATAGAATTTCAAGATCAAATTTTAATCGTTTGAATTGTGTCATTTTCCATGAGTCTGTCATTAACGACCCGGATTTCGCCTTTTGGCATCTGCAGGCATTTCAATTGCACAGACACACAAATTTTAATATGGGAATTATTTTCACCACTCTCGCTCATGCCCGGAATGCCGACGATGACCATCCACAGGATAAACTCAGCGGGGCTACAGGACGCCAAAATGACCTTGGAGAAAGCAAGGGGGCTTGCGGATGACAGAGTCTTGAAGGCACCGTGTGGCGGCCAAATCTTCCGGATAGGGAACGGAAAGGGAAAATAAGTGTGACTTTTTTGTGTAATTTTAAAGCCTAGCGGTTTTTTTTTTTTTTAAATATATATTTGAGACTTTATAAACGTGCATATGTAATAGAGTAATTAGAAGCACGTTGTTCGCATAGTTTGTGTGCACAATCCAGTCTTTCACCTGTTTATTACAATGTGACCTCGATATGTGTGTTTTTGTACATGTTTTGTTCCCACATTAAGTCATAGATTAAGGATTTCGACTGAGGGTGCCTGATGGAATTTCAATATCAAATTTGAATTGTTTGAATTTTCTACTTGTCCATATTTTTTGTCGCTAACGACCCGGGTTTCGCCTTACGGCAACTTCAGACATTTCAAGTGCACGGATGTACTTGAACTCACACATCAGTTCAAATACATCCGTGCACTTGAAATGCCTGAAGATTCCGAAAGGGAAAACCCGGGTCGTTAGCGACAATACTCATGGAAAAGTACAAAATTCAAATTAAGGCATCGTTTTTTTGCGCGATTTTGTTTAATGCTATTTTCATCCGTACCGCACAAGAAAAGATTAAGGTGTATAAGCCAGGGCTGTGGAGTCGGTGAAAAAAAGTCCGACTCCGACTAAAAAAAGGTTAATATCGTCACTTTTCTTCGTCTAATTTTCCTATTTATGTGTATTCAATTAAATATCAACCTTATCAATGCGGCCAAAAGCCAAATTTGGCATATTAAATGTAAAAATTTCCGACTCCGAGTACGACTCCGGCCAAAAAGCTCCGACTCCACGACTCCGACTCCGACTCCACAGCTCTGGTATAAACAGATGGTACTGTTCTAGAATCTGAAGCTATTCACTCACCCTTAACCGATATTAGCATAGCAGAGTTGGCATTTCAATTTAACTTTCGGACTATTATAATTCATCTAGAGAAACTCAAACAGTCAAGCAAGGAATGCTGTTTTAAAATTACACCTAACTCACTTGACAGATAGACAAGTTCGCCGCTGATGATGGAGCATCTACTCGTTGACAATAATTCACGTGCCGCGCCCACATCAACGCACATTTTGTGAGACCAGCGTAGGTTGAACCCGCTGTGTATAATTCTACCATTTTATTTCACTCACTCATACTCGAAACGAAATTATTATAAATATCTCCGGTGTGAGAGCGGCTTAACATATTTTTATTTAACAGCACGTAATTTAAAAAAAATGGTCTTAAGCCGCGCAGTAACCTAGTTGACCACTTTCAACTATCTTTTGATTAAGAAGCGAAAAAAATATAATTAAAAAAATTATATTAGTGCTACAAAAAAATATAAGATAGTAGCCGGTACGCGGCAAGCGTTGCAATGTCACTCAAAGAAAGAAAGTGTTTGTATTTAAAGAAGTGCTTTCGGCTGCACAATATTTTAGATAAATAATTTCGATTTAATTTCACTAACATTGATCGGCATCGTTGACATTTGCCGTTTGACGTTTGTTGATTGTCTATGGTACTACACACGCGCCACCTACTGAAAGCTAATTGTACTATGCCTATAAGTTGTCAAAAAGAAAGGTATGTCAGCGCAAAAAATATGAAAAAACTTTGATTTTTATGTAAAAGACCTACTGTACGTTTATTTTACTATGCCTATAACCTTCGCGCAAGTGCAAGCAATAAGTTGACAAAGTTTTATAGCAATCGGATGAACAGTATGGCAACGCATAAAATACGAACAAACATTGATTTATATATAGTTGACAGCTAAGTATTTCGGCTTCCGTCTTAGTCATAACTAAATTAATAATCTTAATATACTTGGAAACATATATTATACATGGTACCCTGGTTCAATTAACTATGATGACTATTGCATGGCTAACAAGTGCTTAATTCGGTCCTGTGGCGTAACTTTAGGGTGCGTGCGTAGTCTTTTGGGAAGTCTTACGGATATAGAGAGTTATGATTTTCTCAAATGCATGGCGCATTGGCGCTTGCTGTAATGCCATGTATTTTTAATAGTTTTTTGCCAATAAATAAATGATAGTTTATGTGAGCAATACGCGGAATTTTACATTACAATTTCAAGCTCTAGTCTTACCACTTGGTAACTAAAGATGCAAGTATTTTTAACAGGGCTGTTTATCAACATTTAAAGAATCATTTTTGTCCTTATTCCACATTCAATTTACTAGGATCAGGACGGGTTTCGTTTATCGCGAGCATTTTCAATTGAGTTGAATCTTTACAGTAGAGAATGTTCGTGATGAGCGAAACCGGTTGTGATCTTGATAAATTAATTATGCGGAATAAGTACAAAAAATGTTTTATTATTTTTTTATATAATGTCATTTTCATTATTAGTTAACACCTAATTATTATTCACGGCTGTGGAGTCGGTGAAGAAAAGTCCGACTCCGACTCAGATTCCGACTCCAGCATTTACCAAAACCACGACTCCGACTCCGTTTCCGACCAAAAATAGTTCAATATCGTCACTTTTTCCCCCTAATTTCCATATGTATGTGTATTCAATCAAATATCAACCGTATCAATGCGACCAAAAGCCAAATTAGACATATAAAATGCAAAAATAAAAAGTTCAATTTTTCAAAATTTCCGACTCCGAGTACGACTCCACAGCCCTGATTTTTAGCCTTTGCGATATATAATATTATCCACCAGAACGTAGTGCCACCTGTGGCTATCCTCTCAATATTCGCAAAACTATGATTGTGTGTGTTTTGGGTGTTCTACAGCCAGGCAATGTTACTAACTGCAATGATTTGTTGAAAACTATCGATTCTTTGTCAAAGTGCATTGTATTATAAATAAATAAATTAAATACAGTTTTTGTACTGCATACTTTCATTTATGTTTCGTAAAGATCAGGACCGTTTTCGCTTATCGCGAGCATTTTCATTCGATGACATAAAAATTGAATCACGGTTAATAAAGTATAATGAAAATAATAAAATATTTTTAGTACTTTTTCCATATAAAATTTATTGGATCAGGACCGGTTTCGCGCATGGCGAGCATTTTCATTCGATGACATAAAATGGAATCACGGTTAATAAAGTATAATGAAAATAATAAAATATTTTTAGTACTTTTTCCATATAAAATTTATTGGATCAGGACCGGTTTCGCGCATGGCGAGCATTTTCATTCGATGACATAAAATGGAATCACGGTTAATAAAGTATAATGAAAATAATAAAATATTTTTAGTACTTTTTCCATATAAAATTTATTGGATCAGGACCGGTTTCGCGCATGGCGAGCATTTTCAACTGAATTGACAATGCACATAAAAATGGAAACTTGTATAATGGCAATAGTAAAACATTTTTACTATAATGCCTTTCCACCAAGTATTGACAGTGAACACCTTGAAAGTATAATGATATAAAAATAAATGGAATCTAAATTATGTATGACTACATTTTACGCTTGATTTACCTACGTGTTTCGTAAATTCTCGTTTTCATACATGAAAGTTAGACCCGCGCAGACCTTTAGTTCACAACAATGATTGTGTGACACGGATTCATGTCGCCTGTGAGTCGTTCTTCCGTTGCTATCTTTAAAATAAGTTAGAACTGTGTTGAAGTATGTCATTGTTCAAATATCTAACGTTGAATCAGTTCATTAGAAAATTATGAATTAGTTAATTTTTATTTCCCTCATTGAAAGCAGACACGATTTGTGAAAAAGAAAAATAACGCAACGATTAAAAAATTGTTTTTTTGGGTTTGTCAGTGAATATCCGAGCAGAGGAAAGCATTCACATGTTAGGTTAGCGAGCATCGTCTAACTTCGAGACACAATATTAAATATACCAGAAGCTTTCAATGCGAAGGCCGCAAGAGAGCTAAGGGCCGAATAGTTTTGCTATTACACAATAATCATATCACTTTTATATTGTTCACTGTCAATATTTGGTGGAATGGCATTATAATAAAAATAATAACACAACTATGGTACTTATTCCACATAAAATTTATCGGATCAGTACCGGTTTTGCTCATGATCAATTACATTCTCATTATGGATTACAGACAAAAAGATTTATTTATTACAAGCACTTATTTTGGTTTTTACTTTGCTAATAATCATTCATACTTAATTGATTTTTGATGCAATAGCTTGCATTGCTAAGAGGTCTTCCACATTTTAATGAAAGTCTATTTTACTTGTATTTTGCTTCAATTTATTTGCTTAGTTTTAATACCAATTGTTTGTCATGCCTTGTAATTCTTGCTCAACTTTTGTATAAATTTCACTGTTTCGTTGTATTTCGTATCAGTTGATAATGCTCGCCATGAGCGAAACCGGTCCTGAACCTCATATACACAATTAACTTTTCAAGTTTTAACCATACTTAAAACAACTCGAGATAAAAATTGACCGTGCATATTAACTGAACACCTATAATCAGTATTCGTGGAGGGTTTTCCTTATCCGGTACCTGGGAAGATTATTTTTTTATTTAAGGTTAATACTATGATTATTTCTTCGAAATGAATATTTCGTGGAATATATAGAATAGCGATATTGTATAGGCTTTTGAAGAAGTAAATCACGGCTATATTTTTAAAACTACATATTTATACAAATGTATCAATTATATACATTTCATCATGGGAGAGGATAAAATGTTTGACCATTTGGACTCCTAGTGGAATAAGTCTCAACTCAACAGAACTCAACCTCTCCTTTACTAATACAGTATTGATAGAAAATTTAAGATTAGAACAGGACTAGTGGTTAGCTAATGGCGTTACGTCCTATTTTCAGGATCGAATGTGTATGGGAGGAAATTTTGGTAATCATTGATAAATTTATGATGGAGAATCTTTATTAACTGGTTTTTCTGATTTTTAACCATGTCCGATTCTAATGTAGATTTCTCATGGAGTTATTTCTCAACGGAAGCTTTTCTATTATAACTGCTTGATACTCAGTTGAACAATCTTTGTTTGTAAAAGAAAATATGAATAGTAATGTACGAGTAAAGTACCACTGGTTAGCTAATAGCTAAGAAAACGATATGTTTCTGTAATTTTGTGTTTGACTATTGAAAAAGTGATAGTGTATTTTTTTAAATTTAACTCTCCTGCTAAATGTGATAGCGTTTTGGCCGAGTGGAGTTGTGGTGAAGGAGGTGGAAGCGCGGGGCGGTCTGCTAGTGCAAGTAAAGTGGAAGTAGGTCATGCTGGGACAAGAACACGTGTCCGAGGGACCGACTGCATCGGGAGGAAGAGTGGGGTCAGTGCTGTGGGGTAACCACGCGGTTCAGATCGACTGCAACTAGGTGTGCATCAAAAAGAAACATATTTCTACAACATGGTACTATGTGCTATAGTTAATATCCTGGTAAAAAAAATGATAGTTCTAAGATAGGCTCCCAAACCTTTTCCGGGTAGTGACACTATTTTATAACAGCCATGTGACCCGCGACCCTCGGTGTAATTGAAAAAATATTCTTGAAAAGCTTATTAAGAAATACAACTAAATTGTAGTGAATATTTTTTTCAGTTGACTATAAGATGGCGACCCATGGGCTGGTAGCGCGTAAACGTAATAACAAAAGTTATAACGGGAAAATCACCGTCTGTGGTATCCCTTGCTGTTTCAGCCCAGCTGTCAAATACCTCGGGGTATTTCTGGATTGCCCCCTCACCTGGTCTACGCACATTGCAGAAGCCAGGCGGAAAGCTCACGTTGCAATTGGCGCGTTGTACCCAATATTCAATGCTAGAAGCTACCTCAGCATGGCTAATAAGAAGGCACTATACAACATGGTAATTAAGCCAACCATGCTGTACGCCTCTCCCATATGGTCTGTAGACATCCCCGACAGCAAACTTCTTCTCCTTCAGAGGGTCGAAAATAAATGCCTACGCATAATCACAGGCTTGAAGAAGAACGCCAGCACCCGATGCCTCCGGGCGTGGTATAAAGGCCCTGACATTAAAGAGACCCTACGCCTCCACCGTGCCAGTTTCGTGGAAAGTTTGAAGCAGGGTCCCCATCTCGCTCCAACTCTCCGAGCTGTGAAAATATCTAACTTTAAAAACCAACTAAAGGCCTCTAAGAACCTCGTCAGGACGATGTCTCAAACCTTATGCTCCACCCACCTTTCTCCTACAGCAATTTCTTATACAGTGGAGGTAGCGTGGAAGAAGCCAGCAGCACTGCCAGCTTCTAAACTAACGCCCTAAGAGATACATTTTAAGCTACGAGCTAGGCTCGTCGATTTAGTAACAGTTAGGGACTGGGCATGTCTACTATAAGAACAAGTAAACTCCTCAAGTTTACGTAAACATTACGAGCAATTCCTAGTAAGAATTGAAAATTTTAATGATTCCAAGACAATCATTCTCGTAAGGGGTTTTTCTTAAGTGTTTTCCCCACACAAAGCCCCTCAGCTGACAGAATCTTTTAGAAAGTCAATACTTAGCTAGCTTACATGCGGGAAAGGGAAACAAAGACTTAGTCTGTATCCACCCTAGCAACAAAATAGCTAGAAACTAGGAGCCCGCCTAGCGGACTCCACATATAGTTTCAGTAGGAAAGTAAAGGTAGGAAAAAAAAAAAAAAAAAGGCTGGTAGCCCGTGTAGTAGAGGTCTGCACGGGCCGATATTTTTAAATTTCACCCGGCCCGAACCCGAAGACCTCCAACCCGGCTCGGCCCGGGCCCAAGGCTCATTTCCAAAAATCTTACCCGAACCCGACCCGAGCCCGACATTTTTCAACCTTGCCCGAAAAAAATCCGAATTTTTTTCGGGCAAGGTTTCTTTCGAATGGTGTTCATGAGAGAATGTTTTTAAATAACGAACAAGGCGTCGAAAAAATGACTTATACGAGTACGTGAAGTTTATTATAGTATTAAATTTAGATTTACGATAGTAGTAAGCTCATTCGGAAATGGCCCGATTTTTGTTATATTTTGTTGAATGCTTGCGTCTAAAATAATTTCTGTAGAATTAAAAAACATTGTTATTTTTTTCACCTTATTATACATATTATATTTTGTTATATATTTTGGTCAACGCGAAGTAGATTAAACTCCACGGATTCTCAGTATACAGATACATAGGATACTTAATATCACTCTAACAAAGTGGCTGAGCAAGTCACATTTCCTTTGGTTATTCCTTTTCTATTTTTCTTCTCTTTAAGCACCTTAGTGCATGGTTAAAAGATCAATCCCGTGCAGCTCTGTTTTGGGCCAAGTAAGTGAGGAGTATTCGTTTCTTTTCTTGCTCGTATAGCGTTATGGAAGGCGGCTGTGAAAAACGGCTGCACACACATAACGGAAGGGTGGTGGGAGAACCAACTTGTTCACCCAAATATATATTATAGTTTGTTATGAAAGTGTGGTCACCCAACTCACAAGCGCAACACGTGGAGTAAAACCATAATGCAAACTGCGCAAGCGCTTTATTTGTATGTATTATCTTTTCAGTTACTTTTTATCTATGTGTTGTGTGATATAATATATATATATATCGTAGTTATATATATTATATTATAAACCGTATGCTAAGATAGGACAAAATATGTAGCATGATGAATTTGGGACATATTTCTGTTCCATTTTTACGCCAAGTTTGATCGCTGATTTATACATCCGGTGTTTTAAATATTTAAATGATTGATAGTATATTTACAAAAACAAATCAACGGCCAATTCGTCTCTTACAGATTTCAGTGCTACATAAGGATTGTTAGCAGTGACGGTAGTGACGGGGTGCTGGGGGATGCAAAAGGAAGATACAATTGACATTGTTTCTTGTTCAAGGGTCAGAATTCAAAAACTGACTGTATAATAAAATAAGTTTTTAATCCATTTTGAATGTGTGCTCGAAAGTATGAATGTTTATGATGTCTAAAATTCCTTCCAATCAAGATAACTCGGCATGGCTATAATGATTAGTTAACTACTTGCTTAAGCCCTATTATTCTGACTTATAGTGAGATAAGCTGGATTAGGAATCCACATCCTCAACATTCAAAGTGGACATTTTGACTCCCGACATCAAATTTTGCATGAATTTTATTTGTTTATCGTTGAATTTTCTATTTTTCTTTTTTACAATTTTTTTACTACTATTATTTAAGTACTAGCTTTGTATTTGTTTTTTTTGTCATCAGTTACATAGCGATATGCACCAGCTTAAAATCACTTACCGATATTTACTTTCTTCTAATTATTCATATCCAAAAAAAAGTGCGTTGGGCCCAGTATAAAAAGTTTTTTCAATCATTTATAAATACTGTATCCTAAACTCTAAATAAATAATTTCACATTGTGATTTTTCCCACAAATAACATATTTGGTGTTGAGAAACTCAAATGCCGCAAACTCATAAAAAAAAATCATTGCCATTCATTGAAATAAAAATATAATAATAATAAAGACAGCACAGCTCAAACTCTGATTTTTTTTTTGCATTGAGAGTTACTAATCTATAGGTAAACTGGTCGGCGCATTTTTTAACCATGTCCGATGCCATCGTGGAGCCTAAAGACTCCTTTCGGAGTTCATCTTAACATTCATGTTGCTATGTTCATGAAAAATAATGGGCAGTGAATGGGTTAACACATGTTATATTTAAGAGTTGCTTGCTGCTCAACCTCGCTTTTTCGAAGAGAGTAGGGATCAGTGACGGCTGGTGACGGGGTGTTGGGGGTGCAAAAGGAAGATTCAACTATTTTTTCCGTACTACGGAAGAGAAACAGTTGGTATTGCGAACATCTGAATTGAAAGTCCATGCTATAGAAGTGTTTTAAAATCCAATGAATAGGAAAGAACTCTTGCAAAAATGGTTCAATCTTCCTTTGCACCACCCAACACCCCGTCACCAGCCGTCACTGAATTTGTTAGTGCAATGTAAAGGAAAATAATAAAAGACAATATTTATATTTTTTAAATCAAACTTTGGGTACTTCTGTTTTATGCCAGGCAGCTAAACACGAAAAATTCTTTTCAAAATATTTATTTTGTTACTGAAATGACACATAAATCATCAAATTAATGGCCGAATACTTATTGTGTATACGTGTATTTGTTAAATTGCCAATTGAATCTTTTTCTAATAGTTCAATCATCGAATTTTGACAATGATAAACTGCCAAATTCATTTATCTTTGATAACACTAAATGCATCCCTGATGACTATGAGGCTTCCAACAAATTCGTATAAATACGTATGTAGCAAATGTCCGTGGAGACGTCGCGGCGATTTGGCTGGGTGTTTGCAAGTGTATTGGGGTTTATAAAATTTTAGTAAAAACATGAACATTTTATTTTTTCGAAATTTTTTGTTATCAGTCATCCGTTAAATTTGGCTTTTGGTCGCATTTATAGTGCACAAATTTCCACAATGATTTATAAATGAGATAATAAAATTGGAGTCGGGTCGGAAAGCTTTTTGTGACAATCGGAAATTTTGAAAAACTTGATCTTTTTATTTTTTTTTATATGTTAAATTTTTTTCATTGATAGGGCTCCATTTAAGCCGTGAAAATTAGGGGGGAAATGTGACATTATTGAACTTTTTTGTCGGACTTTTTCTCACCGACTCCACAGCCGTGAATAATAATTAGGTGTTCACTAATAATCAAAATGACATTATATTAAAAATTAATAAAACATTTTTTTGTACTTATTCCGCATAATTAATTTATCAAGATCACAGCCGGTTTCGCTCATCACGAACATTCTCTACTGTAAAGATTCAACTCAATTGAAAATGCTCGCGATAAACGAAACCGGTCCTGATCCTGGTAAATTGAATGTGAAATAAGGACAAAAATGATTCTTTAAATGTTGATAAAAAAAGGCTTACATCTTATTTTAGGAAAAACAATACAAGTTTTGATGTTCAATCAAAAACGTTTAGTTCAATTTGGGCGTGGGAATAGTTAAGATAAATCTTTTTGTTTTTGTAATATTTTACAAAATTCACGTGGCAAAATATTGTAGTGACTTTATTGAAAAGAAGGAAACCGGTTCTGTCCACACTTTAAAATTCGGATTTATTTATGAAAAAGGGCTAGAATTATTGTTAAGCTAATCGATCTCCTCATTTTACGCCCCATTCCTCAATGAAAGAGTGAGCAGAACTTTCATACAGAAATTCATAAATAGATATAAAAGTCCATATTGGAATAATTCGAGTTCTTTCGCGCAGGAACCGAACCCAGAGAAATTTACCGGTCGACCGCGGAATATATGCCTAAATAGATCTATGATACCAGATGTGAATTTATATAATAAGTGGGTTGCAAGTTTTAATGAAATATAATACTTCCATTGTCTATTAATCGAAGAGTAACAACGCAATGAATAACCGATACAGAAATGTATATTCTTTTATTAATAAAGTAGCAATCTTTATTACCATGTTTTAGTGAGGCATAGACACTAATTGTCGCGGGCATAAGACATATTTGGACGAAAAAAATATGCTATGAGAACAGCTATGTAATAATTTTATTTTAACCAAAAATTACTTCGTATGTACGGCGTTCAGCGATTATCATCTACCAAAGTTTGCCAAACTGTTTTTATTCAAACGAAAAACAAATGGAATTATAACCACGGCTGTGGAGTCGGAGTCGTGGAGTCCAGGCTTTTTGGTCGGAGTCGGAGTCGTCGCGGCGTTTTGGCCGGAGTCCTTAAATATGTAAAATTTGGCTTTTGGCCACATTGGTAGGGATGATATTTAATTGAATACACATAAATAGAAAATTAGGGAAAAAAAGTGACGATATTAAAAAATTTTTTTTAGTCGGAGTCGGAGTCGTGTTTTTGGTCAATCTTGGAGTCGGAATCGGAGTCTGTCTGTTTTGGCAAATGCTGGTGTCAGAGTCGAACTTTTTTTTACCGACTCCACAACTCATTAATTCAGATTGCCGATGATTTTTTACAAACAAATTTACCGGAATAAAAATCAATTAACATTATTAATTGAGTAGGCATTTACTTGGTAGAACTCCATTATAATACGGTAAGAAAAATAACAATGTATTTTAGTTCTACATAAATTATTTTATATATACAAATAGCTACCAACAAATATATAAAATAATATATGTAGAACTAAAATACATTGTTATTTTTCAATTAACATTAATTACGATCATAAATAATATTTTTATATTGTAATTATTCCACATTAGATTTATTAACATCAGGACCGGTTTCGCTAATCGTGAGCGTTATCAACTCATTTCTTTATTATAATGCCATTTCAACAAGTATTGACAGTGAACAAACACCTAAAAAGCGAACATTAATCACATTAAAACGCGTTTTTTTCCTATTGTAAAAAGCTCCATATTATAGATCTTAATATAAATATTTGTTTTAAGCCTTCAATTGTTCTTTGAGGGTTGATATAGATCAAAGGTGGCCAAAGCGCCGATCGCGTAGCTATTACAAATCGCCTGCCTGTCTGACGTACTGATGTACACATCTCTGAATCCTTTTTTGTTTCAATGTTAATAAATTCAATTTATTTTGTGAGTCGATCGCCGCCAAACATTTCAAAAAAAGTCACCCGTAGCGGTAAAAGTTGTGCCACCCCTGATATTGATCGATTAATATTAGCAGAGACAACCAAATTTATTACAAAAGGTGACATGGCTGGAATCGTCAATATAATTTGACTGTTCGGAGAGCAGTTACAAAATGTAAGCATGATTGAAACAAACTCATGGCATTTCAAAATAACAAAGGTAGTACTAATATATAACAAAACCCTAATAATTCAACAGAGAATGACATAAAAGGCACTGCATATTATTTGTATAGACATAAAAAGATTAAAAACAAAACACTAATATCATTTCCTGAAAATGTACACTTCTTAGGGCAGTGAATTAATCAGCTGAACAGCCTTTGTGACTGGTGACTCAATTGACCGGTGCGATAAACAATATTTGACAGAAAAATTACCAGCCTTACAGTGAAATAAAAATATTACTTTGAAGTTTTACAGTCGCTGCATCAATATGTGAAAGTTTTCCACCAACTCGGTTCATATTGCTAACTCTGGCCTATTCAGTTTTGTCGATTTGAGTTCTGTTCTCTCTAGTTCATTATTATTTTTACACCGTCTCATGTCTTATGTAATGATTCCAACATGCGGCATACTTAGATCGACGGAATTTGGGTTTTATAATACCACTGTGTCATTATTAGATAAATTATTTAATCGTAATTGTTTTATTAGACTCGTCAACACGATTTTTTTCATCAATCAGGCTTGCAATCTTCCATGAGAGCAAAATGAATAATAATATTCTTTTTTCAACCTTTACTTTACTACTGAAACTATGTACAGTCCGTGAAGCGGGCTTCGAGTTTCCTGTCTTTTTTTCTTGCTAGCTTGTACCCCACCAGGATTAAGTTTTGTTTCCCTTTCCCGCATTACATGCTAGCTTAGTAATGACATATTAAGGCTATGGCCACAGTGACAAGCGTCAATTTTGGCGTAGCGTGGCGGGACTTGCTTCATAATCAAAGGTTGCCGCAATGGCTTTAACGGTGGCGCCGACTCAGAAGTTGAAACACAGCATCATAACGAAGACAATTTGTACTGATTGACTTTCGGTATTTACGCTGCGTTTCGACTTCTTAGACGGCGCCATCGTTAAAGCCAATGCGGCAACCTTTGATTATGAAGCAAGTCTAGTTTGTTTTTAAAATTTACGCTAGTCACTGTGGCCATAGCCTAGGAGATTCTGTCAGCTGATGGCTTTGTGTAGGGAAAACACTTAAGAAAAACCCTTTACGAGAATGATAGTCATGGAATCATTAAAAACGGTTCAATTATAACCAAGAATCACTTTTTTTTAACATTTTTTGTCGAAATATCTTAGGCTTTAACATTACGTTGAGTCCCTAAATGAATCAGTTTTAAATTTATATCTTAGGAAATTATTAATAAAGATGGTGAGACTGGTTCGCCGCCAACATCTCCACAATTGAAGAAATTGCTATAAGAGAAAGTCAAGAGGAGCATAAGGTTTGGGTCATCATCCTGGTGAGGTTCTTGGAGTCCTTTAGTTTGTTTTTAAAATTTAATAAACCTGCTTCTAGCTCTCCAAGAAACTAGCACGGTGGAGGTGTAGGGTTTCTCTGATGTCTGGGCCTTTAGAAACTTCGAACAATTCTCGACTAAATATGAGCCTTTTGGAGGTCTTAAAATGGTAATTTTTTTATATTGGACAATCACATTTTTATATTGTTTTTTAGGAGAAATATCTTAACTTTAACATAACGTTGAAGCGTACTGTATCAATAAATAAGAAAAAATATTTAAGGAAAATAATGATTGAAATGATGTAATAAATATGGTGAGGCTAGTTCGCCGCCAAAATATCATTTGAGCCCTTGAGGAGTGAAGTGAGCCAAGGTAGCAAAATGATGAAACTTTTGTATTATCTCTGAACGTACATTTTTTCTTCTTCAAAAAACCACTATTTCAGTGTGTTTTTAACAATCACACTTCATTTGAAGGAATACTTTAAGACCTGAAGGATATGATCTAACTTAGTTTGCCAAAAATGAGTGTTGGCTCACTTCACTTCTCAGGAGTTTATATGAAACACGATCCTGTAAAAAAACGAAACACGTGACACAATTGAAAGGTATTCATATTAAATTGGAAAAGAAATTTTGACAATTTAACAAGTCTAAATTTCCGTATAGTAGCTGCCGGCCGGGTCCATTGAAAATTTTAAAATACAGTTAGATTAATTTGATTATACAAATTAATTTATTGAATTAACATTTACTTGAATTTCTATTCGTAATGGCTATTACCTTATTCATTA
Source organism: Himalopsyche kuldschensis (assembly GCA_028554975.1). NCBI lineage: Eukaryota > Metazoa > Arthropoda > Insecta > Trichoptera > Rhyacophilidae > Himalopsyche > Himalopsyche kuldschensis. Next base: position 3,918,937 of record JAHFWI010000025.1, read on the forward strand.
AAAATCAACTGTGACCACTCAAAAATACGAAAACCTACAATCAGTGCTTTCCAAACTTTTTATAAAAATAGATTATTAATTTTTATATTTTTTAAGTCCACTGGAGATAAAACAACAAATTATGTGAACGCCAATAACTTTTTTTGGTAAAACTTCCACTTATTTTGTATTGATCAGTACCGGCTTGATTTATTATCAATTTTGATGAGCAGCTCGTATAAGAAAATCGTGTTTTATTTTTATAATATAATGCCAATCATATAAAATTGAATGATTATTCCAGGAATGGACAAGGTTCGAAAAAAATCTCAATGGCATCATATAATCCAACTTCGGCTAAAATCAATTTTAGTTCTTTCGATAGATTCGGCCGTAACTTTCTAGTAGCTAATTTTGGCATAAATATAAATTGATAATCGTTCGAATTTTGAATTTTTCCATCACTTTTTCGCTAATGACCACGAGTTTTAACTTTCGGCATCTTCAGAAATTTCAGGTGCACGAATGACCTTGAACTTAAAAGTACAAAATTGAAACGATTCAAATTCGATATTTAAATCCATCAAGTCGCAATTATAAATTGATAAAAATAATAACACATTTTTAGTAATCATCAGTTGATAATGCTCGCCATGAGCGAAACCGTTCCTGATGAAATAAATCTCATGTGGAAAAGGTACTAAAAATGTGTTATTATTTTTATTATAATGCCTTTCCACCAAGTATTGACAGTGAACACCTTAAAAGTGATAAATTGATAACTTTGTTATTCTTTACTATTGCAAGAATAACTCATAGAAGTGGACTCGTGTTAGTAAGTAGCATTTAGATAGTAAGCCTGAAGATGTTTCTCGAAGAGGCGAAACAAGAGTCACTATTTGTAACTCACTACGAAAAATAAACAAAACTATCTTTTGTATCTCTATTTAAACGAAATTTCACTAATAACTGATAGTTAATAACGCAGAGATATCAAATGAAAATATAGCATAATATATGAAATTCTACAAAGAATAAAAATTAAGACGATTATATGAAGAAATAAATTCCCTTAAAAGTCCTTACTAGTTTTGATAAACTCTGAAAACTTATCCAAATTCAAGGTTCACGAGAGCAGGAGCTTTTGGTGCTACCATTACTGTATGCTGCACAAAATTATTTGTCTTAAATTCTTATTTGACGTGCGACCCACCATTTGGAAAACTCTATTTTACTGATTTCCAATTTTTCATGGCACCAGTACGATTGGTTTTGTTTATAATTGTAAATAGTAAAAACAATTTTCACTGCATATTACTGTCAGAGGTTCTATTGCTTTTGTATGGAAAACATACGAAAACCACACGGAAATATCATAAAGTTTGATTGAAATTTAATTTGATATTGAACATGGTCGTAACAAATTATTATGTACCTAACGAAGTTATGTGAGAAATCAATGAAACTTTTATTATTTTATGTTTACTGGTGGCACACATAAAAAACGAAAGTGATTATTTAAGAATGCAGTAATATAAATATACACTGACAAACAAGTCATTCGAATATTCGGATAATTTTTGATATTCGTATATTCGAACTTATTCAAATATTTTTCGTTCATATAATTAATTTATATTATAACACAGGGTAACTAAACATATCAGGCTGGTATAAGATTGTATTGCTTAGTGCATAGGCTCCCAACCTATATCGGATGACGAACTCTTTTTATGAAAACCATTTGACCCGCGACCCCCAAGGCCAAATTGAAAAAGGCATTTTTCATAAGATAGTTAAAAAATCAAGGAAAAAATAAATTGGATATTTTTTTAGTTGACTGTACTAGTTGGTGACCACTCCGAAAACCCGTCGCGACCCATGGGTTAAGAACCCGTGACTTACGCCTGTACGAGTAGATTTTTTCAGTCGATTAATCAATTCTGGCATAGGTGTTTGAGTTGCTAAAAATCCCTCGCCACCCTTTCGATCCTTAAAAGTGGCGAGTAGCAGGAGCCATTGGCTAACAACTAGTCCTCGTATCCTTTCAATCCCTACTTTTTTCGAAAAAGAGAGATCGAGAAACTTAATAACATGCAGTTCTCGGAGAAAAACATGCTGAGGTAAACTTCGTGAGGAGTCCACATGCTCCAAGGTGGGAGCGGATATGGTAAAAAAGTCCTTCAGTCTCTTGAACTTTAATTTTTAATTTGAAACCTTCTCTTATGCAAGACTAAAATAAATACTAAGCAATTTTGTGAATACAAACATAAATGGTATGGATTTTTTCAGTCATAGCAACACGTTATTAAAAATACGAATCAGTCACTAGTTTCCCGTCACAGTGACTTATATCCCATATCTATTATTATGGACTCCAATTTTCCTTTAATTTGAAAAATACGTAAATTATTCGAAATATCAAACCCGACCTTCTTATATATTATCCGTCGAACAATAAGTCACTGTGACGTATAATAAATATTATATATAATTTTACTGAAAAGGCAATATTTGCAATCGAGAGCATGAAAAAGTGAATCAAAGTGTAGGACGAAACTCAATAATGATTAAATAGATTATTAAAAATGGTATATATTTTTTTAGCTCATTTAACAGTTATAAAAACAATATTTAAATATTATGATCGTCATCAAACAATTTCTTTAATTTGAAGGTAATAAACTAAATAATTATTATGTGATCGAGCACACTACCAAAACCAGATATGTTTGCAAATATTTGAACCTACATTGTTTTGATGCATTTCCATGTCAGTGGAGGGCAGTGGCGGCCGATGACAAGAGTATTAGGGAGTGCATTAAAAAAACTTATGTATGCAAGAAATCTATCATCTGTATTCTTAAGTGCTGCATTGGGAAGGAATAAACTCTTAACGAAGGTAAATATTTAATGCTGTAAGTTGAAACTTGCATTCGGAAACTTTTTAATCAGATCTTCGCACCGAATAAAAAAAAATCAACCAAGTTGCATTATGTTGAAGGAATAAACCCTTCGAAGAAGGTATTATTTGACATTTCTTTAAATAAAGTTTGAAATTTTATTTAACTCTATTTTGGATGTTAGATTTTGTGATATAATTATGTCGAATGATATAACATTGAATTATTATTGGTCGCTTAGTCCGAGCGACGCCGGGTAGCAAAACTAGAAATACCGAAACGGCGTATGTATGTATGTCTGTCTGTGGGTCTGTAATTCTTTGGGAATGATATAACATTAAATAATTATTGTTCGCTTAGTCCGAGCGACGAATATAGTATATATTTGCGTGTGTCGTGGTAGATTTGTTTTATTGATATGGCGACGCCGTGAAATATGCAACACTGTGAAAGCAAATTTTGAGATAGTGTTTTGAAAAAGTTCAATTTGACAAAAACTATAAAATATTCTTCTCTGGTCACGTGTTTGGCTTGTCCATTCTGTAGGCGAGTGGATAACTCTCTTTTGTAGTCTTCCAACGAGGTCGCGTGCTCGTGGGCTCGAATCTTCGAACGATCAAACATATTTTGATATCAATACGTATCCAATCGTCTGTTCGTTTGTGTTGTGACTGACTGACTGAACGGTGACTGAACTGGAGCTTAAATTAATTCGAAAAGCTAGCAAAAATCTTTTTATAACATTAAAGATATTTCATAACTGTCTCATAGCACGGTATCCAAGAAACATGCCGTATTGCATCTGCAACATTTATTAACATCTCCGATACTAAATGTTGAGTAACCAGTTCTCGTAGAAAAATCATCAGGAATCCATATGTCCTATCCAGTCAGCCTCTGTGGTCAAATGGCAAGAGCTTTACCCTAGCGATCTGGCGGGTCTGAGTTCAAATCCCGACAAGGTCAGATTTTCTTCAATTTAGAAATTAATCATGGACATGAATGTATGTTTTATTTCATTGAGTTGCTGATTCCTAAAATTTCTCATCGAGCTTATCTCGTGTAAATTTCATATAAAAAAATATTTGGCTATCATTGAATATAACATTCTATACGAGAAGGCGCTTGATGGAGTTTCAATATCAAATTTGAATTGTTAAAATTTTTTACTTTTCCATGAGTTTTGTCGCTAACGACCCGGGTTTCGCCTTCTCGAAGTTTTGAATCTAAAAGATGCCGAAAGGCGAAACCCGGATCGTTAGTGACAAAACTCATGGAAAAGTACAAAATTCAAACGATTCAAATTAAGTCATAGCTTTTTTGTGCGAGTGTATAAACAAATGGTACTGTTCTAGAATCTGAAGCTTTTCATTCACCCTTAACCTATATTAGCACGTCAGAGTTGGAATTTAAATTTAGCTTTAAGTCCAAATTTCAAACAATTTAAATATGAAATGAGCAAATTAAAGTCGCATTATATGGACGCCAATGCATTTTTTGCATAAATGATGTATTCCTGTGAATTAGTGTGATGCAACAAAGCGCATCGAAAAGCCTTCTGAACCAGAAGTGATGCAAGTGCAACTTTGTTTCGACCTCCCCCATGTGCCAATAGGCGTTGTGCATATGGACCCGTTATTAATGCATCAGAGGGGTTCAAAATTACATTGATTATTTATCTTAGGTGCTTTTATAATATTAAATAAATACTTAATCAATTTATGCTATTAACCCGTGGAGTGCTACCATCTCATAAACGGTATTTCAATAGGGACGCTCAAAATATGTTACTTTGTCCTGCTGAGTAGATTATTCATTGTTTAGTGGCCAAATTTGAGTCAACCAGTTTGGTAAATAATCGGCCAACACCTACCTGTACGTCATCAAAATACAATATCCGGTGAAAACATTGCTGCTGTGTGAAAAGTAACCAAGGAACAGGAAACCCAAGGCAACGCCTTATTTCTCGTCGTTCACAAAAAGAACTTTGCGACTTATCTGCGACTTCAACTTGGCGAATTTTGAATCGGGCATATCTTAATGCCGTCTGCACCCGTATAAAATCCAAAAACACAAAACCAAGGAACTTCAGGTAAACGACCGCAGACAACGCCCGATTGGGTTCTGGAGCAGTTGGAAGTTTACCCAAATTTGTCAAAAAAGTCAACTTTAGCGACATGGCCCATTTTATAATGAATGGATATTGGCAGACATTTGATGCTATATTCCATATTTAATGCCGTAAAATATACTTACAAATGAAATTAAAATTTAGTCGAAATCTCACAAACAACTTGTTTTATTTACATTTCAAAACTAAGCGACCTTATAAAAGACCCTTTACTTAATCTCTTTATGCTATTAACCCGTGGAGTGCTACCGTCTCATATACTGAGACGCCTGATTTTGGTGTGTCGCAAATTGGTATTAACAAATAAATAGAGGTAACAGTGTTAAAACTATCATTGTATTTACTGATTGAGTAGGCATTTATTCAAATATATATGCAATATTTGATCTCATAGTCTCCATGGGTGAATTTAACACAGAAATTGATAAATTAATGTTTGAAATCTTAGTTAGTTAGTTAGTTTTAAGGTTAAACATATCGCCCTTATTCAAGCTAATGTAACCAAGTGTATAATCAACGATAGTGTTCTAAGTCCTACAATCATCACAGTCGTTGTCTGAAAAAATAGCCCTAAATTAGTTAGGTTACAATTTTATAGCATATGGGTTTGAATGTAATATGACGGATTTTCTAATTTATAATGAATATTCAAATAATTCACTAGAACATTTTACTACAGTTTTGCAAGCCTATTTCACCCTCTTGCAAATAAAATCGTCGATAAATCGATTCTGCTTAGAGGCAATGGGTGTTTGTGTTGTTAAAAATTCCTTCCCACCTTTCCCGATCCCAAAGAGCGACGCATAGTGACAGTGATTAGCTCACCACTAGTCCTGTCTTAGTCCTCGTATCCTTTCTATCCCTACTCTCTTCGTAAAAGAGTGGTTGAGCAACTGAGTAATAAGCAGTTGTCATATGTTGAGATAAACTCTGTGAGGGTTCCATATGCTCCAGGTTGGAAGCGGACATATTAGAGATACCTTTTAGTTAAATCTTTAAAGCGATCAATATAACACACCTCTCAAATATTTGACTGTCATATTTGAACGTCACTTTGAACGGGCTTGAATGTTCCTCGCGGATATTATCGAAAGTGGTTATAATTTATAACAATAAAGGTAATAATATTAATTATAAATGCAGCCAGTAGAGTTGTCAAAGTGTGGGCTGGGTTCGCCTTCTTCAGCTGGCACATCCACCCACGTCGGCCCTGTCTTCCTTCACCTGCGCAGCTGCACTTTGACGTCTCGCGATGTTGTGAATGAAATAACGGATAGATCACCAATTCTCCAAATACAGCCTCCGCCTATTCAACAATAATTATATTTATTATTATTAAATTTTAAATAACTTTGATTATTCCACGTATTGTACTACTAACAGTGACACGTATTTCGCCTCTTTCAAAGGCATCTTCGGACTTACTATCGCAAAGTTTGCTTCAGCAATGAAGCAAGATTGATTCTATCATTTTAAAATGACAAAATTTCAAAATGGAGTTTGGTATTTTTCCTTTTTACGGGAAGCAAGGGGTGGTTATAGAATTAAAACTAAGCAAACAAATAATTATACTACTAATGACGTTCGCATTACAAAATATTAACTAATGAGATGCAATCAATTAGAAAGGTTTGGGGTAAACCTTTTAATTGGAAATAATGTAAGCAGTGGCGAACAACCTGTCCTATTAAGAATATTATTTAATAATACTTCTTTTATTGTTAAGAGTTTTATTTATTTCTAAAAACTCTAAGCTATTCGTCTTCTAACACTTTTTATTTACTCGGTGGAGTATTTTTTATATGTATATGTATTTGTTCATTTAAAAAAATAAAGCTGCAAGCCCTAATTTTGCATGATCTTCAAACCTTGTATGCCACGGATTTGTATGACGCGACATTCTTGTGGAGCCATATAACCGTGTTATACGAAGCCCAGGTGTAATGCCTTACCAAGTATTGACAGTGAACACCTTAAAACTGAGTAAAATAACAGTCAATAAAAGTTTGGGAAATCGTTTCAATCGACACCTACCACAAAAGCTTCGAGCTTAAGTCACAATGAATCATTTTAATATTCTTTTCACATGAACCCCACAATTCGTGACAACCATCGCATCACTTTTATGATAATGATAAATTTATTTAGAATATGCTAATTTAAGTATCATTCACAGAATCAGCACTTGCTATTAATAATATGCACTTAATAATAATTATTAAATTCAAGCCGAGTGCATTGGTTTTGCGTTCAAGTAACTCGGTGACACATTTTGCCAAATTTGGCCAGACCGAGTGGAATCGAATAATTTATTTTCATGATTCCCACACGTGATTTATAGGGTTTCTGTGGTTTTGCGTTACACTCATACATAGGGTTACTATAATTTTGAAGATCTACATCGGGACAGGCAATCGATGGACTTAATCTGGAAAAAATGATCTCATACATATTGTATATCTGCCAGAAACGTTTGCATCTTTGGAGCGAGTTTTCTCGATAGTGAAACACATTTGGTCGGATGACCGAAGCCGCATGCAAGATATTTATGATTAACCTTAACTTTTTTTTTGCGGTAGATGCGATCCGCGGAAAATTGTACAAAAATAAGCTTTGATTTTATATGGGAACATAATATGTATAAGGACGCACGTATCAAGGTCACACTGTAGTAAACATGTGAAACACTGGATTTTGCAGTATTTAAAAAATACGCTTTTTATTACGGTATTACATATGTACGTAAATAGTCCCAAAATATATTTCAAAAAATTGCATTAAAAAAACCGCATCACTTAAAAAGTCGCACAAAAAGAGGTTTGGATGTATACCCAAACATATGTAATAACACGGAAAGATAAATAACAATGAATTTTAGTTCTACATAAATTATTTTATATATTTGTTGATAGCTATTTCGGCTTACGCCTTCGTCAGAAATACATTGTTATTTTTCTTTCCGTATTATAATGGAGTTCTACGACGTAAATGCCTACTCAATCAATATATGTAATAACGTAATTAACAGCGTGTTGTTCACATACTATACGTAAAAAATCCATTATTTCACCTGTTTATTTACCTTGACATGTTATGTTCCCATATTTAGTAACAGTTTTTTATGCGATTTTCCGAGGAACGCATCTATCGCACAAAAAGGTTGCGGTGTAGGTACTACCGAAAAACATTTATGAACCTTAAGTCGCTTAATTTACTGTTTAGAAACACTCGTGCGGTAGAATCTTGCATGCGACTTCGGTCACCCGACCAAATGTGTTTCGTTATCAAAAAAACTCGCTCCAAAGTTGCAGACTTTTCTGGTAGACATAAAATATGTATGAGATCATTCTTCCCAGATTAAGTGCATCGATACGTTTTTCTAGCAAATTTTTGAACAGTTGGATTCATTTGTCTGAACTTCACTCGTTTTCACAAGTTTTCGCGAGTGGAAAATCGTTGCGGCACCAAATTTTTAGATCAATTTGGAAGTTAGATACAGACAGGGCTGTGGAATCGGTAAAAAAAATACGACTCCGACTCCAGCATTTCCCAAAATCACGACTCCGGCTAAAAAAAAGTTTAAATTTCGTTAAGTTTTTTTTTCAACCTTTCATATTTATGTATGTTGACACCTCCTAGTATTTTAGTACATCAGCACTCTCTCGAACGGTCTATATTTCACCTCAGTCTATGAGTTTAAGTCAATATCAGGATATCAATTCAGTCTTGTAATACTCTATATTGAAATCTATAGCGATGTAATATAGAGTAATTTTTAAATTTGTAAAGCCGACATTTGAGGGCGACGTCTCCGGATCGGATCGGTTTGAGAGCGAAGAGTGAGCATTGATTGTACACATGTCGGGTAATGCTTATGAACGGATTGAGTATAGCTCTCCACAATAAGTTCCGCAGGTCGCCCTTTAAGCTACTAATCGTCTCTCTTACACGTTTAAATCCTGATATTGCCTTTGTAAAGGCGAGAAGGTGGTCGATCGTTATTTTGCAACCTATAATTAGATTCTATAACTTCTTAAATGTAATTGTTAAATTGTATAACGTGTGATTGTGTAAAGACAAATAAATTGTGCTAGTGTAAATTGCACTTGTGTTTAACCCTTTGAGATCAATTTTAATCAGAGCACCCTACTTTCTCACCTCCCCGTTCCATTTCCTCATCCCGAGAGTGACCGACAGAGAGGCTGTCCCTCTTTTCCGAGAGGGCCGAGATTGAGGTCGTCTCAATATGTATTCTCACATATATGTATATCAACCAACCAATCCTGCCAATATCCAAATTTGACATATTACATATATCTAAAAATAAAAAGTTCAATTTTTTCAAAATTTCCGACTCCGACTCCACAGCTCTGGTCAGAAGTTTTGAAACGCATCCCATCGTCATGCTAAATACAAACCGAGACAAAAAACTAAGCCGGCCGGGACCAAGGTCTAAAACTGGGACAATCCCAGTCAAGCCGAGAAATATGGTTAGCCTACTCATGCACCGTTTTGAACATCTCGTCTAGAATAATTCCCGGTTTGGAGACAATTCATTATGAGTGTCATCGAATGAAACTGTTTCTCGAATATGGATCTATGCAATGTAATGTTTTTGAAGAAACGGATCTTTTTACAAAAGAAACAGAACAAATGAAATCGACTAGCGTGGTCGTCTTCTGTGGCTTATGAGTTATACGCTAGCCATCAGATGGATCTGGGCTCAAAACCCGGTCAATATCAAATTTAGATTTTTGAAATATAATATTTGAGATCTTGGACACTTCAACTGTCACTCCTTGTTCTTGAAAGACATTGTTTTAATTAATTAGAAACCGATTTTTTTTGTACTGCTTATTCATATAAGCTATATGAAGATTATGACCGGTATCGTTACAATAACATTAGCTATATATATTGACACCGCCTTATGTGGTAGATCATCAGAACTCTCTCGAACGATCTATTATTCACGTCAGTCAATGAGTTTAAGTCGATATCAAGAAATAAATTCATTTTTATTAATACTCTATATTGATTCAATATAGAGTGATTCAAATTTGTAAAAGATACATTTATGCGGACGTCTCGCTCTTAATGTCTCTTGACTCTTTCACGCCCTGAGTGCATGGTATATCATGCAAAGTTCGATGGGCCATAAATAATGGCTTATCGGGCTGACGTTTAACGGTATTTTTGTAACGGTCTTTTGGTACCTAATGGAACCGATTTCTTTCATACAGTTGGCAGTGAGAGATTGGACAGCATTGAGAATGCACGCACCTAATCCTCTCCCTAAGGATAAAGTCTAGAAAATTCCTGATATCGCCTTTGCAATTGTAATAGTCGTGTGTTATGTATTGTCGAACGTAACGTGTATTGTTAATCTATCTGTGTTAAATCCGTGTGTAAAGTCTGTGAAAATTCGTAACAATTAAATAATGGGTGCTAACCGCACCCACATAACGCTTTGAGGTCGTCTTTTGTTTATAAGAGCACCATGTTTCTCCTACTCCGTTCCCAAAATTCTTCTTCCTGAGTGTCAGATAGGAGGCTCCTTCTCGATTTACGAGGGAGCCAAATCAAGGTCTTCTCAATATGTATGTATAAAACAAAGTCGTAAGTCGAGAACGGCTGGACCGATTTTGATGAACTTTGATTTTGTCCATTTATTGAACTAAATTCATATTGAGAGTTCATTTTAATTTAACAAAAACTGGATTTAATTCAGTTTATAAGTTAACACAACATGTATTGATTCTGAGGCGGTACGAAGTTCGCCGCGTCAGCTAGTCTTAAATGAATAAAACTGATGGATCGATTTCATTAGTTAATAACTTTAAAACAAAAATGAATCGCTAGAGTTTTGTACTTTTTAATTGCAATTGCTTTTTATCGATATCGAACCGGGCTTCGCCTTTCAGCATCTTCAGGCATTTCAAGTCCACGATTGAACTTGAACTGACAAATGACAGTTGATAATGCTTGCGATGAGAAAAACCAGTACCAATCTTTATCAGAATTTAATCGCTTTATCAAAAATGGATACTCAAATATGTACTGAATTGCAAATTTTAATTTGCTATTGCTAATTTTATTAGTTACTGGATTCTAATTAATAGCTGGGTTGTAAAAAAAGTTGAGTCAAGTCTGCTATACATGATAATTTCCAAGCAACAATGAGTATAACTTATTGAATGATAAAAATTTTGATGTTTGCAACGAGATTGAATTTTTGCCGCGCATTTGTTGGATTGGCCTGCTCGGTCTCTGAATTTTCCGCGCAGTTATCTTCTTGCCAAAGAGGGAGCATTGCTTTTCGTTATGTATTTGAATAACAATTGAAAAAAAAACAAAAACAAAGATTTCGTGATGTTTACCTACGCGATTAACGGAAGGTTAATAAATTGTCAAAACTTCAGACCCGTCGGCTTGAAATAGCATTGTAATAAATCGTTTTTTTAATGAACTGTCATAATAAAATGCTTTTTAATGTAAGTAAATGAATTGTAAGAATAACAATGATTACGTTTGAAGGATTTGCCGTCCCACTGATGCCGAGAGAACTGTTTTTAATTCCTACACTTTTAATCAAATAACTGTTGTTCGTCTTCGCGAATCATAATTATTATGAAAAATATTCGAGGAACCTCGCCCACGCCTGGCAAATTATCGAGCCTTAGGCGAATATTCAAGGAGTGGAGATTTAAGAAAAGCAAATGCCAATTCAAATCCATTATCCACAGAAGGAATGCTCAACTGAAGCAGGGTGGGCAAACCAAATAATGCAAGTCCCCAGTGGGCCAGTCGCGGATCCAGAAATTATCCCAGGGGGTGGCCAATCAATTTTAAAAGTAACATAATACACAAATATGTAATACATATGACTAAAAAAATATACACACCCAGTCCTCTTTTAAAGCGATTTTTTTGGACAGTACCTATACTTTTTTTTTACAGAAGAAATGATGACCCTGCGTTTAAAGTAGTGATAACCACGAACAAAATCATGTGATTTAATTGACGACACTGACCAATATCATCGATTCTCCAATTCAAAAATTCAAAAATTAAATATAACAAATACAGTGCAATACCAGAGAAAAATCGCAAATATAAAAGATTTTGCGAGTGAAAATTCGTCGCGATACCAAATTATAGTTAAAATAATTTTGAGATCAATTTGGAAGTACTTCAGTCAGAAGTTTGAAACGCGTAGCATCGTCACGCGAAACAAAAACCGGCACCAAATACCAAACCGGCTGGGACGCCATGACCATGGTCTAAACCGGGACGCATGATAAGCTTATATAGTACTAGTATTGCTACCCGGCGTCGCTCGGACTAAGCGACCAATAATTATTTAATTGTATATCATTCGACATAATTATATCACAAAATCTAACATCCAAAATAGAGTTCACAAACTTTATTTAATTTGATGACAGCCCCATTCTCGCCCATTAAAATGTCCAAATTCAAGGAAAAAATCTAATTTGCTGTCAAAGAAATGTCAAATAATACCTTCACGTAAATAATAAACATTATTATTAATAATAAAAGCCGGGAAAAGTTCAGTAGAAGACAAATTTATTACATTTTGACTAAATGTCTTCGCCGATAAAAATTCAAACATATTTTCTTTCATTCGTTTTTATGGCAACTTAATGACCAACAATGCAAAAACGAATTACAGACCCACAGACGGCACAGACATACATACATACGCCGTTTCGGTTTTATATATATAATATATATTTAGGAGAAAATTATATTACTTACTTCAAATTACAAAAAAAAACTATGCCTTTAAAGAAACGATAATAAATATAAACAAAAAATGTTAGTTTTATAATAATATTGAAACCAAAATCTCTCTCGCCTATCATAATAATTGATCTTAATAAAATTATGGTAATATGTGTCACTTTCCATTTTTAAGCGCTAACAAAACGTATCAACAAAATAAATAATAATGATCGCACATGTAATAGATTAATATACCATAAGTGAGTTATGGATTATGTATTTTATATTCTTCTTTGGAAAATATGATTTGCCACATACCGGGTCCTCGAAGTAAGGTAGTACAATATATATGTTTGATTGATTATCTGTAACGCCAAATGTATGAACAGCATAACATAACACAAATAAACACTTTTTTTTCTTCTGCTTGCATGTTGTGCGCGTTGAGTGTATGTTGACAGGTAGTAATGGCACGAGAAGATTTTTCACAAATTATTCATACAAATGTTTCAGTTGTTATCTGCTGTATAGAGTTGCAAAATGTTGTAAAAAAAGTCATTCTTATCAGGATTTTTAGATCTCCTGATGTCTCATATGATCTTCGCTCAGACAAGTCTTGTTTACAGTCCTGCAGTTTTTAAGTACAGTCAGCCTTCCTACGGCACCATCTGAAATAAAGCTGTTTTTTATAGCGTGTTCTGCAGGCTTCATGCAAATTACATGTTTCGTTAATATGTAATATTATACATCCATAAGTGCATTAGTAGAACATTAATCAGTAGCAGTACGTTCCTTTTCTTTTGATAAAGTAAGTTATACAAAAAAATCCCTATCTAGGTGTGATAGGAGGGTCGACGGTATATTTCTTTTTGTAATGATTTCCCACGTAACCAATATCAGATTAAAAAGTTGATTATAATTACAGTTTTTAAAAAGTAATATTGATGTATGATCGAATAATTGGTGGAAAATTAAGCTTTTCGACAGTATTGAAACGAATCTTGTCTTTTTATTAAATAAATAAACAATCTCCATCTAAATATCAACCTGCGGATATTTAGATTTAAATAAAACGGAAATGTTTTGCAGCGCGTTACATAAATGTGTACGCCATAACAAACATTACCCATGTATTCAGGGGCCACCTGAATGAAATTCATTTTTTAATATATAAAAATTGTTTTTATCGAACAGTTGTTTGACACGCGTTTCCATAGCTACAGGATGCTTCTCAAAAATACATGACCTACCATCCAATGCACGCATTTTTTTTATGTATTATAGTTGATTTTGTCGGAACTCACTCGGTTGATTGCTTTGAAAATTGTGATTTTATTCATTTTTCCTCTCTGTTCTTATGATCAGTGGCGGTGGTGACAAGACAGAGTATTAGAGAGTACAAAAAAAGATTCAAGTACTATTTTGCAAGAGTTCTTTCCTATTCATTGGATTTTAAAACACTTCTATAACATGGACTTTCAATTCAGATGTTCGCAATACCAACGGAGTGCCAGTCTTATGAATTTTTGGCTGTCCGTAGTAAGGAAAAATAGTTGAATCTTTTTTTGTACTCCCAAATACTCTGTCGCCAGCCGCCACTGCTTATGACCACAATGTTTTTATCTTGTTTTTAATTAATTTGTGATTTTTATTATGTATTTACAGGTATGAATGTATAATATATGAACATATTTTTTTAAATTTGTCAAATGCATGGTGCATTGGCATCAGCTGTAAAACCATGATTTTTATTTTCTTGAATAAATAAATAAATGCAACCAGTGGAATAATGAGGTTACCATTTTTTAAAATATTTTATGTCATTTCATATAATTTGTTTCATTTAATTAAACATATCGCTCATGTACATTAATAAACACTATAAACACACCGAAATGAGTTAACACACACACAATCATAATTTTTTAAACTAAGTATTTATTTTATCTGACAATAACTTTCTTTGCTGTGTGCTATATGTGAGGACAGATTTATGTTTTGTTTATTTTCCTGACGGATTTCTTTTCAACTTCTAGGTATCTTAACAAATCTCATAGTGACAGGTTTAAGTTTGACAACTATTTTTTTTTTTCAATCGGGTACATGCATTTTCAATCAGTACCGTTTCAAGTTATATATATGACACCTCTAATAACTGTCAGTTCGTTTCCTTATTTAGAAAAAGTTCTAATTGAAATTTTTGCCTTATATGAAATTTAAGTCGGAAATGCTTGTATTTACCGCATTCTATCATATAAAGTATTAGAACAATTTTCGGGGTATTTGTAGTAATTGTTCCGTGTGTCCTTTCTTTTGTCTTTCTAAGATTAAAAAAATAGCAAAAAACAGTACATGGGGACTGTCTTTGTCTAAATTTCACATTGCTCCGTCAAAGGGATGGTAAAGGTCTTCATTTGGCAGTTTATTGATTGGTTTATTATGTGACAATCGACGTAACTAGGGGTGCATTCTAATACAATATGGCAGATTATATCATTTATTGTTTTACGAATTGATTATAAATTCATGTTCCAATAGGAAGCTTATTGATTAAATATATTCCGAGTAATAATCCCCGAAAAATAGTTACACCACTGATTATAACGTAAATGAATTTTAATGTATTACTTTCGACGGCTATCAAAACTATGCTAGTGTCGATCCTGGTCTCCAAAAACTTAGATATGTACTTCTTTTATTCGAATTAACCGGCGCTATAGCATCGAGAAGTATCAAGGCGACAGAAAATAATAAGAGGTATACAGTTTGTTATAAAATAAACCGCGAAATTTCCGCTTTACGATCGCAAATGATTGTAAAGCATGCTTCTCACGATGTTTTTGCTGATTGCTTTGTTTTAAAAAAACAAAAACCATTTCCATTCGAGAACATTCTTAACTTTAATTTGTGCACATTTATGATTGACGAATCAGTTAATTGAATATATTTATTGTATGTACATGCGTAACACATTTCACTTTTTAGAAGTGTAAACAAAACCAAAACAAGTCTTAGATTTTATAACCACATTTTAGGTGTTTAATTTTCTTGGTGGAAAGGCATTATATTAAATAAATATTATCAGTTTTAAAATACTTACCTATGTTTTAAAACACTATCCTATATATGTATGTGAAATAGCGAAATAAAAGTGTTTCATTTATTTAATAATGATGTAGGTATTTAAAAAAAATTATAAATTATTCTACAGTTAATTTAAACCGGTTTTTCTGATTTGCGTGCATTTTAAACATACCAATTGAAAATCATTTTATAATGCTCGCGATGACTGGAACCGGTCCTGATCTTAACAAATTTACTGTGGTAAGTACAAGAAATATTTTACTATTTTATACATAATGCCATTCCATCAAGTAGTGACAGTGAACACCTTAAAAATATTGTATGATCTACATTACAAAAAAAACATTTGAAAAACTTTCATTTTGTTTCGTTATGCAAAATTATTTTTTCGTAATGTTTATAAGTGAGACGTACACTTTCGATTCTGTAAGAAATCAATCTGGAGACCATGTGATCACGTTCGATTTTCGAATCGAGCGTCTCGTACAACGACCGGAGAGAGAGAAAAAGTGAACGCGACGGCGATACTACTTGTATAGCGTCGTCCCGCTCCGACTCGCGCGCGGGCGCGAGAAGAAAGTGTGCCAAGGTAGTCCGGTGTAAAGTGAGTTGAGTTGTCCCCACCTTTCCTTCCGAGGTACATAGTTTGGTTCCGTGCCGTACGAAATGTTCCAGGAGTTCTGGATCGTCAACCATTTGAATCGAGCGACAGATAATTATTTGATTTGTTCACATTTATGAATCCACCTACCGCACTTAGCCCACGCGGTCAGTCTATATCAAATTAGGGAATTTAAAATTTTGAACTCTGGCAATCTTTTTTTTGTCGGCGTCATTCAGGACATTCTCACAGCGCCACTCTTTCGAGTGCACAGTCTGTAGTAACCTTATATGCCAGTGGTTCTCATGTGCGGCCACCAACAGCTTCATAAAAGAATTAATATTATGTTTTTTTTTATGGTTTTACAAGCTGATTTCTAAACAAATACTATGAAAATTAAATATTTCTGATGCAATTAATACCAATAGTTAATTGACAAACATATGTAGGTCCATTTGACATACTTGAAACTCAAAAGACTCCAAACAAAAATTTGGTGCGGCCACCAGACACTTCCGTAAGCCCACTTATGATTACGATGCGGCCACGGTGCAATTTTCTGTGAGAACCACTGTTATATGCTATCTGAAACATTGTAATCAGCTTTATATTTATTTATTGATTTGGATTTCCTTGGTAGAACTCCATTAAAACACGATTATGAAGTTCAAGTATTTCTGAAAAGGGCGTAAGCCGAAATAGCTAACAATTAAAGATTATATAATTGATGTAGAACTGAAATACATTTCCATTTTTAAACGTATTATATTTATCACTTTCGATGGATTCGGTGGTAAATTTTCGGAAGCTACAGGAGTGTACACATTTTCACTTTTGCCAATTGGCTATCAAATGCGAATTTAAAAGGGCCCATAAACAAAGCGTTAATATCAAATATTATCAATTTTCTTAATGTAGCAACATTTTTGCTAACTTCTTTATATTCTTCTTCTCTTGAAGCACCATAGCGCATGGTTGAAAGATCAATTCAGTGATTCACTTTGTCAGACTTTCAAGTAAGTCTCAAACAAATTCGTTTTTTTTTTTGATGAGCGAAATATATGTATTTAAAAAAATAGCACAAAAGCTGGTGTGAAAGACGAAGAACTGACAGTTAACACATAAAAAACAAATTCGTTTTTTTTTTTGAATAGTGTTTTTGGTTTTGTTATATTCCATTTTACGTTGAATGTTTCAGATTAATTCATTTGTTACCAGCATGAAAAATAAAAACTATACCAATGGAGCACATTAATTAAAAAAAGTTAATTGATTCGCTGTAGTTAACAGCTTATCGATGTTTATATCTTGATTTTGTATCAGATGGTGGATGGCTAAATGGAAATGAAAACATAAGGAATAAAGTTTATTACAAACCTTAAAACTCGATAAAGATGCCAATATGTTTTCTGTCACGTTATAGAAAAAAGTGCTTCAAAAACCGTATCCATTTTTGGACGATAATTACTTATAAAATGACATGATTTTCATCTTCTGATGAAAGATTTAGACCTTGGCCGCATCAACCAATCAAATCCATCCATTAAATCTTGCACCAATCGCTGGGCCTTTATAATTGTAGTTCCTGTGAAATCAAATCCATCTAGCGAAAGAGCAGTGTTTAAACACTCCGTAAAAGTAAACCTAAAGAGTTTTCGAGGTTTACGTGAAATAAATCTCTTCTTCTTCGGGGCCAAGTTGATAGCCCGACATCCTTGAGACTTTATGCTTGCATGCTCCCAGTTTCTACCTACGAAATCGTAGCCAAGGCCAATCAATTTTACTTTGTCACGACTTGTTTGTCACGTTGGTCTTTTGAGTCGCCAGTCGCAAGGGCTGTTCGGTTGATGAACGCACTGCTTGTTGATGTGGACATCTTCGGCAGTGAACTTGATGATTTGTTTGTTTTTTAATTTTGTGTAATATGTTTTGTGATTTGAAATTTGTCAAATGCATGGCGCATTACCGTCAGCTGTAATGCCATGTATTATATTTATTTTATATTGACAGAGTGTGCGTTCGTTTTGAAATATCAACAATAGTTATCTTTTAATTATACTAGACCGAATATGTTGTCGATCACTTATTATTGCTTTCAGATACCTACCACCATCTTTTGCTTTCCTGATCAAAGTCTGTTTCGTTTTATGCATTTATTTAATTTTTTGTGTTATTTCTCAATAAAATGAACGTTCATAACAAATATCACAGAATATGGATTTGTGGAAATAATACTCTAATTCATTATTTTCTAGAAAAGAATATATTATGATTCAAAAGCGAAATTTGTCGTATATATTGCAACACCGTTTAATATTAAAGCAACTTTTAATCATGATTATTCGAAGAACGTTTGAATTGTATGAATCTAAGACCTCAGGGGAATTAGCGCATTATGGTAGAAACCCATAGCTTTAGGGCAATTTACAATGTCATCTATAATCTTTATATAAATGAATAGTTGTTTGTTTGTCCCGTATGCGATCCTATACCGTTCATCCGATTGCGATACAACTTTGGTAATCTGTAATATGGACACCCACGAAAGTTGTTGTGTTTTTATACCGTTCATCCGATTGCGATAAAACTTTGGTGATTTGTGGTGTAGATGGCTAGGAAGGTTTTTTAAGTATGTATATTTATATACATGAATGTATATTTGTTTGCCACGTATGCGTTCCGAGACCGTTCATCCGATTGCGATAAAACGTCGGTGATTGAATGCGTCGATGCCCACGAAGGTTTTATTTACTTCAAGTGGAAGAATTCCATATTTGTGCTCTTTTTAGTTTTATAATTCCGAATCAGAACATCACCTTCTTCTTTTGTGTATTTTTGTCCTGTAACTATGTGGAACGGCTCTCGATTTTCTGGATGATAATATTGTTGTTACTGGAAGGTTTTTGGATGAGTAAAACACCTTGCGAATACTGAGTGTATTTTTTCAAAAAACAAAAGTGTTCAATAAAGTAATCAAGTGGTCAAATTATGATATAGCCCCAACGTTGGTGCAGCGATCAACATTGTTGGCTTCCGTAGATTGGAGAGAGGAGGGACAGAGTAGGGTATGAAAGTATACGAAGACTAGGACAGGGCTAGTGGTTAGCTAATCGCTCTTTGTATGCGTCGCTTTTTGGGATCGGAAAGGTGAGAAGGGGATTTTTAACAACACAAACACCCATTCGAACAGAATCGATTTATCGACTGAATAAATCTACTCGAACCGGTAATCGAACCCAGGCAGTCCGTCGCGGAACCTACTGACGTTGACCAATGCACCACGGACCATGCTTTACCATGCTTATAAATACGTGAAACCCTGTGATATCAATCAGTTTCTCAAATCTATTGAAGAGTTGATGTAAGGAATATATATACATATGTATATGTTACAGTGAAAATATATTCTTCTCCAATCTGTCATTGAAATTAAATTTGACCGCCCTTGATTTTGTTTCGTTGAAGCAAACCACAATTTTAGGCCGGCGAATTATCGACTTGGGCCTATAATCTCCATGATCGTGATCAGTGAAATCATGTTGTCATACAAATCTATTACTTGATACATTTTCACTGAGAATACAGTTTCACTGTACCATATATACTATATATATATAAAAATATTTATCGAGAAGACCTTGATTCGGCTTCCTCGTAAATCGAGAGGCAGCGTCCTATCCGACACTCAGGTAGAGGAATTTTGGGAACGGAGTAGGAGAAACATGGTGCTCTTATAAACAAAACAATCTCAAAGTGTTATGGGGTGTGATTAGCACACATTATTTAATCGTTAAGAATTTACACAGACGTTATAGTACACAAGTACGTTGAATTTAAATACAAGACAAAACACAAATATTACGATAGCGAAGAAGATATCAGGAATTTGACTCGAATATAATTGTTAGGGAGAGGATTAGGAGCTTGCAGGCCACTTCCAGGGTTTACAGTTGGGAGAAGCCTCTTAACCACGAATGTACGACTTATCTGGCAAGCGCGTGCTCACTCCCTGCTATCCAATCTCTCACTGCCAACTGTATGAAAAAAAAGCGGTTCTTTTAGGTACCAAAACCGTTACAAAAAGACCGTTAAACGTCCGCGCGATAAGCCATTATTTATGGCCCATCGAACTTTGCATTAAGTATCATGCACGCTCATGCACTCAGGGCGTGAAAGAGTCAAGAAGCATTTATGAGTGAGACGTCCGCATAATTGTCTCTTTTACAAGTTTGAAATTACTCTATATTGAATCGCTATAGATTTCAATATAGAGTATTATTAGAATGAATTTATTTCCTGATATCGACTTAAACTCATAGACTGAGGTGAAAAATAGATCGTTCGAGAGAGTTCTGATGACCTACCATATAAGGCGGTGTCAATATTAAGGAGTGCAAAGGGTTTATAATCACAATCGGTTGACTATCATTAATACCGCTACAGTGGAAAATAAATAATACTATAAGTATCGACTATAAAGCAAGCACTAGCTTACCCAAATTAATATTTGTAAGTGCAGGCAACATTCCGAAAAGATGTATAAGAAACGAATCAATCATGCTATCTTACCATTTCCCATTTCAACTAGCCAAATGTACCATCGATAATATCAGTTATTCAATAGATAGTAACGATAGATAATAAAAATAAATATGACAATGGCTTTATTATACTTGAACATGTTGAATGGACTGTATTGACTATGATTGGTATTTTATTTTATTATAAGCCAAAGCGGAAATATACGCAGTGGGTCTCACGTAAAATTGTACTGTGGCAGCATTGTAAACATCAACTGCCGAGCCAACTGTTTCCATCGTGATTAAAAATATTAAGAAGTTCATTATACTTATTATTTTATTCAATATAATACATTTCAACATGTTGGTAATCTGTTTATTTGAAAGCGATGCAAATGGAATTGCTCGATGCTTCGTTATTCCAAAGCAAGCCGCATGGACGCTTTTTAATTTTCATCTGTCAGTTGGGTTTTGTTGTCTATTTTTTATCAAGTGTTTAACACTGAATAATCTTTTACATGGCCAGGGCCCCGCCCGGCCCGTGGGCTGGGTTGGGCCGGGTAACGAAGGCTTAGATTCGGGCTCGAGCCTGGGTACACAAAAATAAAAACATGCATACAATTATTCTGGATGTATACGTAATGTAAACATTTATTTTTGACATCTACCAATTTTTACGTAATAGTATGTATATTCAAGAAAACCCGTATTTTTTTATAGTTTTTATGTATTAATAAAAAGAAAAGGTATGTTGATAAAGAAAATAACAGGAATAAATAATATAAATATGAAAAAAATTATGTTGTTTTATATTTTTCTGATGAACAAATTTTCTTCAGTATAACTGGGCTTGCTTTTAAATAAGAATGACTGCAATAACACACGCCAATAAAAAAAATCAATCTCCAAGAAAGACGCGCCAGCTGTCAACGTGTAGTCGTGTACCCACAAACGAGCAAACTCCCGAATTGTAACAAACAAATATGAATTTGTGGGTGTGACGATTGCGCATGCGCATACACATGACTCAGACATGACCAGCCACCCACTGTAGCCATATGCACCGAAATCAAGCTAGTATTTTTTCCGCAAAGTTATACGAAACGGCTATACTACGCACCACCGTCAATTTTTTGCACTTTTTTTTAAATTGTTACAGTGTGTTGCCTTCTTTTGAAAACGGGACATTTTGACGCTTTGAAGCTGTACTTGGGGACAACGGGACAGGCTACCTAAAAACAGGACGGTCCCGTTCAAAACGGGACGTATGGTCACTTTATGTACACGTCATTCTCGTATATCTTAATTAGATGCATCTTATAATTTGGTGAGTAAATATTAAACTTATTTCAATATACATGAAAAATGGTCGGGATCGGGTAAAATATCCGGGCAGGGCCGGGTCGGATATTTTCGGGCTCGGTCCGGGTTAATGTAGAAATATGGGCCCGTGCAGACCTATTTTACAGCATAAATTTGTTGGGAAAAACGACAAAATTCAATAAAGGAATTGCTGCCAATTCTTCAACGTTATTAAAACAGCCTTTCAGTATATGATCATGACAGACTGCATATAATATATATTTATTTATGTTTGCTTAAAAATCGTCGGTGGTCGCAGAAAAATCTTCTGGTGGCAGCATGAAACAGCCCCTGTACTCGAGTCTAGAGCAGCGATCCTGCTCAATTTTTCGTGCGGCTCAAAACAATCATATACACCAGATTCTTTTGCAGCAAATAATCACGGCTTGTTATGTGTATGGTGGCTGTAAATTTTCAGTTTATTTCATTAACCTTCGAAAGAATGTCGTTGATAAATAGCTCGTAGGCCGAAGGGGGGTCTAAAAAAGACCCCAGTGGTATGGCTTTATTGGCATAGACTGCAAAAAAAAATGATTGATTATGCTTTGACGTATTTTTATACATTCTATAAAAAAGAATATGAATATCGATATTTTTTTATAATTATCCATATTTTAAGTCACGCATGAATGAGACAACCTGATCGTGTTCTTGTTTATTCTAGATTGGCGATATCAAAACTGTGAATGCGACTTTTTATCTATACCTTTTAATGTAAAAAGCATCGGTTTGATTTGGAATGTTCGTTGAAAGAGGCGCGTTTGAGATAAAATTATGTTATCTTATCGCGTATGGGCGGCGAAGTTTTATCCTGGCAATTGGAAGCAACAATATAAATGGTTTTGGCCAATAATAATCCGACATATTTTCTTTTTTAACATATTTTTTTACTGTAAAAGATGTAAAAAACAATGATTTAACAATACCAAAAATGTATACATTGTTTCACTTATATTAAGATAGATATTTAAGATAAAGTAGCAGTGGTGGTTGTCTGTTTCACCCTCAGCCTGGCAAAATTTAAAAACATGTACCTACGAACAATGCAGTTTTTATGTCGGAAGCAAATTTATATTAACCTACATACAAACGTCTTTTTTGTTATATAAAATTGATATTCATGCACGAAAGGTTAGGAGAAATATATCGGTAACCTACATGCATAAGAATTATGTGAATTCGATCACAATAGGAATAGAAATGTGTAATAAAATAATGTACGTGAGTCACGTCGTGAAATGCCAAGGAACTGACAATAAGTAAAAGTACCTTCGTACTGTTATAAGACTCGACAAACTGCAAAGAATGGCGATTCGATTCATATTCCTCTAATGATATGCCAACAGCCATGGCTGTCTGCATATGCTTAATCAATGTCCGATTCTGATGTGGAGCATATTTATTTATATATAGTACTAGCCGGTACCTGGCAAGCATTGCAATGCCACTCAAAGAAAGAAAAGTGTTGCATTGGTATCGTTGACATTTGCTGTTTTTTGTGTGATTGTGCTTTGTGCGATACTGCACAAAAAAAGGTTTTGGTGTACCGTAAAACGGGGTGAATAGAGACACTTTTTACCGTTCACGTCTAATGTTTTCAGTACGTTGCGGTTCATTTGTTTACGATTCAGAACTGCCAGGTCTTTCCGACTGGCATCCGACGCAGATAGACCTGCGGTCCCTGAGTGCGTCCTTCATCAAATTGGCCCGGCAGGATTTACCCGTGGAGAGATTGCAAGCCTCGGAAAGATTTTCCGACTCCGTAAAACGGCGTGAATAGAGACACTTTTTACCCTTCACGACTATGTATCTTCATACCTGCGCCATATACTTCAAATATGAATGGTTTTAAACTGTTTTCTATGGTCCTACTACACATTCATGGCAATATTTTAAAAATATTCATTGTCGTTATTAAGACACAGTCAATTTTGTTCGATGTCTCTATTCACATTGAATCGGGGTGAAAAAAGCCGAGAGGAGAAATCGAGACAAAAATACAGATTGTAATCATTGTAATATATGAATCTCTATTCTATACGAGTCTCTATTCATTCCGTTTTACGGTATTTATCACTAAAAAAACATGATTGTTTTTAATTTTCGAGCAATAAAAGAATTTTTAAGGGGTCAAAAAGTAAAGATGCACAGGCATCAAACTTGAACAAGTTTGTTTCAATTTTGACCAGACATTTAGTTGGTTTGGTTTTGTCATTCGAGAGATAGTATTATAGTCATTGTAAAGCATTATATATAAATACTAAAAAATACAATGGATACTTAGTAAAGTTGTGCTAAAGTTCAATCCTTGTTTTTGTCTCTATTCAACCTGCCAGTCTCTATTCACCACGTTTTACGGTATATATACATAAATAGGAGAGGTAGAGGAAAAAAAGTGACGAATTAAGCTTTTTTTAGTCGGCGTCGGAGTCGGAGTCGTGCTTTAACGACTGCACAGCCCTGGTTAACCTGTTACCAGCTACGACTTTTTCAAAAATTAAAAAAGGACAATTGCTTAAAACTACTTACGTTATTTAAGGGCTTAGATGTCTTTGATCCCTTATGAAAACAATCCCATGCTATTTACCATACCACATGGCTTTAAGAGCGTATTTAAGAGTCCCCAATAAGGGTTGTGACACACAGTTTATCATATTATGTCAATTTTGCACCCCGATTGGATATCATAAAATGAATTTTTCTTATGATTGTATGAATAATTTATATATATTTAATTGGTTTGAAACATATATATTTACAAGCAAAATAATATTTACGTTAATATTGTATCAACAATTTTGATAGCCCTGATAACCTCTATACAGTTTTTGTTGAATATATTTTAAGAAAAGTATTAAAACGAAGAGATTTCGGATACATATTCGATGTGACAATTTGAGAAATATTATTTTTTGACGCCTTAAACATAGTTGCCCACCGGTGTGTCATTCGCTTTAAAACCGTTAAAAGTCATTTGACGCTATCAACAAACCATAGTTTGGTTATTTTTGAAGTGTATAGCATCTTCGATCCCGTACGTCACCGACACAAACCTCACGCCACATAATTAGGCGATTTGATTACATCTGACGTTTGAATCAACAACGAAAATAAAACTCTGGGCATTAAATAAATAATTTATTTGGTGGGTCCGTTTTCACTTTCGTTGGCCTCGTTTTCACTTTCGTCCGCCATTTATGACTCGATCTTTTTAGCGCCACGCTCACTTTGTCGTCATTTACAGAACGCAGCTTATTTATATTTTACAGAATTCATTAAAATTATTATATGAATATCGACTTTAACCGTTCTATAGCTAACGACGGTGGGCAACTACTTTTAATGCGTCAAAAGATAATATTTCTCAAATTATCACATCGAATATGTTTCCGAAATCTCTTGAGGCTCACAACAAGAATACAAACTTTTCATTTTAATAGTTTTCTTAAAAAATATTCAACAAAAACTATATAGAGGTTATCGAAGGCTCTCAAAAATATTATTTACGTAAATATTATTTTGCATGTATATATGTTTCAAACGAATTGAATAAATATAAATTATTTATACAACCATAAGAAAAATTCAACAAAAAATCATTTTATGGTAGCCAATCGGGGTGCAAAATTGACATAATATTATAAACTATGTGTGACAACCCTTATCGACAATTCATAAATACGCTCTAAAAGCCATGCGGTATGGTAATTAACATGGGATTGCTTTCATAATGGATCAAAGACATCTGAGACCTTAATGAAAGTAAGTATTTTTAAGGTATTCTCCTATTTTAATTTTTGAAAAAGTCGTAACTGGCAACACGTTAAATTATAATATGAATATCGACTTTAATACGAAATAACGTTTCGTAGTTTAGACAACTCCATTAGAAGGCCATAAGCTCCATATTGACTTAAAGTAGAGGTCTGCACGGGCCGAATTTTAAAAACTCTACCCAGCCCGTGCCCAAAAATCGTCGACCCAGCCCAAACCGAGCCCGAGGCTCATTACCGAACATCTCACCCGAACCCTACCCGAGCAGTTTTTTTTTAAACTTTTCAACAAAATTTTAATTAATATTTAAAATAATTTAATATCAACTCATCAAAATGTAATGTGTGTAATTTAAATATAAATTAATGGCGTATGCGTCCAGAATAATCCAGAAGGCTCGAGCCCAGCCCGGGCTCAAATTCAAATCTTTGTTACTTGGCCCGACCCGGTCCACAGGCCAGGCCAGGGGTTGGGTCCGCGGGCTTACCTGAGCCTGAGCAGACCTCTATCTTTAAGCTATAATTTCACATGCTTTTCTTAATGAAGATTTTCATGTAATTAAATGTATCGTGGTGGTAGTGTCGATGGTATATATGAAATTTAAATTTATATACCCACTGAAAATGGTTCACAGCAGGAAGCAGAATCATCCTGGGAGGGTTTTTATTTACAAAAAAGAAACACAGTTTGTGGTAACCCTGTTTCTTGAAAATGTGTTCATTTTTGTAAAAATATGTCAATCAAATCAAACCTCATAAGCGCAAGATCAAGTAAAATTCTTGTGAATAAAACGGGTATTACTACCCTTCACGACCTTAAGCAGCAGAATAACGGGTATTAATACCCTTCCCGCAGTTAATATAAGATACATAACATCTAGGCTACTAATAAAAATAATAGCACATTTTTAGTACTTATTCCACATTTAATTTATTGGACCAGGACCGGTTTCGCACATGGCGAGCATTATCAACTGATTATAAATACAACGATGCAGCGATGTTTATACAAAAGTTAAGTAAGATGAAAAAGGTGTGACAAACAATTGGTATTACAAATAAGCAATAAAATTGAAGCAAAATAAAGGGTCTTTTTATAAGGACGCTTAGTTTTGAAATGTAAATAAAACAAGTTGTTTGTGAGATTTCGACTAAATTTTAATTTCATTTGTAAGTATATTTTACGGCATTAAATATGGAATATAGCATCAAATGTCTGCCAGTATCCATTCATTATAAAATGGGCCATGTCGCTAAAGTTGACTTTTTTGACAAATTTGGGTAAACTTCCAACTGCTCCAGAACCCAATCAGGCGTTGTCTGCGGTCGTTTACCTGAAGTTCCTTGGTTAGTTGGATTTTATACGGGTGCAGACATAAGGCCCGATTTAAAATTCGCCAAGTTGAAGTCGCAGAAAAGCCAAGTTCTTGTGAACAACGAGAAATAAGCTGCCATGGGTTTTCCTGTACACTTTCACACACAGCAGCAATGTTTTCACCAGATATTGTATTTTGATGACGTACAGGTAGGTGTTGGCCGATTATTTACCAAACTGGTTGACTCAAATTTGGCCACTAAACAATTAAATAATCTACTCAGCAGGACAAAGTAAACATATTTTGAGCGTCCCTATTGAAATACCCTTTACAAACAATCCTGATCCAATAAATTTAATGTGGAGTAAGTACTAAAAATATGTTTTTTTTATTATTATAATGCCAGTCCACCAAGTATTGACAGTGAACACCTTAAAAGTGATCAATGTTTCTTTTATTATCCGAATTTATCACATATTACCTTATTCACCAGTTTTATGGAAATGTAATTGAATACACATTGTAATTGGCTGATTTCTAAATCACGGAAGGCTTCGATTTACATGTCTCAAAAATTCAACGCTACGTTTCTCGCGTAGTTTATTTCAACATGTTTTTTCTCTGAAAAATTCTTTGATTGAGTGAATTACATGTCTTAAAAATTTTACTATTTTCATTTAAGAAATGAATGTTTTTTAATAACATCTGCTCCCAACCTCGATCATATGGACTCCTGGCAGAGTTTATCTCAACATTTGTTTTGTCAACGAGAACAGTTTTTACTAAGTTGCTCAACCTCTCTTTCCATGAGAGTAGGGTTTGAAAGCAGTGGCGGCTGGTGACGGGGTGTTGGGGAGTGCAAAGGAAGATTCAACCATTTTTGCAAGAGTCCTTCCTATTCATTGGATTTTAAAACACATCTATAGCATGGAGCTTTCAATTCAGATGTTCGCAATACCAACTGTTTCTCTTCCGTAGTACGTAAAAATAGTTGAATCTTCATTTGCACCCCCCAACACCCCGTCACCAGCCGCCACTGTTTGAAAGGTTATGAAGACAAGGACAGGACTAGTGGCTAATCGCTCTTGCTAGGCGCTGCTTTTGGGATCGGACGGATGCGAAGGGATCTTTAACAACATAATCGATAAATCATCTGAAAAAATCTGCTCGTAGAGGAATTTGAGCCCGGGCGGTACGCCACGAAAATAAAGGCATGTATTTAATGGGTCAGTAACTAATTCAAGTTTTGGTCAGTTAAATAAATAAATGGTCAGTTAAAAATCAAAATGGCCAGTTAATATTATAAACGGTCAGTTGTAATTGTATCAGTGTGAATGTGGTCGGTTATTAAATAAAACGGTCAGTAATATATTTTAATGGTTAGTTATTTATTAAAAATTGTAAGTATTTAATTTAAATAAGCTATTTTAAAAAAATGATAAGTTTTACTTTGACAGCTTGTGAATTTTATCAAATATGGTCGTAATAGGCAAATTTATGAATTGTTCTTTTTATTTTAACTGACCATTTATTATTTTTAATTGACCGTTTTAAGTATTTATAACTGACTATTTATCGAATTAGAAACTGACCAAATAATTAGTAGTCGAAAATAAATCAACGACGTTAACCACTGCGCCATGGACCGGCCTGTAGTCTTAAATATAAAATTGTAAGAAGTGTTAGAACAAACCGCAAAATGTATCGATTTACATTACAAAATAATATTGAGTTTGTATAGATAATATTAGCTCCGAAGTCAAATTTTAATGTTATTTATTGGCTTGAGTCGCGGTTTTTACAGGCTCAGGTTTTTTTAAAATCAAATTATTGATTTCTGTTTGTAAGAATA
This sequence comes from Himalopsyche kuldschensis, assembly GCA_028554975.1. Classification (NCBI taxonomy): domain Eukaryota; kingdom Metazoa; phylum Arthropoda; class Insecta; order Trichoptera; family Rhyacophilidae; genus Himalopsyche; species Himalopsyche kuldschensis. The sequence continues at coordinate 3,948,207 of JAHFWI010000025.1, forward strand.
AAAACTATATTGTCTTTAAAACAGAGCGGAGTGTATCTAGAGCAGTGATTCTCATTCGCGGCCACCAACAGCTTCATAGAAAATGTGTTTTAAAAGAAAATGCGTTTTAAAAAAAATGTGATATTTAAAAAAAAGTCAATTTGTCAACAAAGACACTTGAAAATGAAATATTTTGTATGCAATTAATACCAATAGTAAATTGACAAACAAGTTTAGGTCCATTTGACACATCTCAAACACAACAGATTCGAAACAAAAATTTGGTGGGGCCACCAGACCTTATGACCGCTTATGTTGATGATGCGGCCACAGTGCAACTTTCCTTGAGAACCACTGATCTAGAGCGATAAGCAAACCGCTCGTGTTGTGCTAGTCGTCTCCGTATATTCCCACTTTCTTCTTCGTTGCATACTTCTGCTACCAGTTGTGTGTTGATAGTGATTGTCAAAGGGTCTGCCTTATTAGCCTTGCTATAGTAATTGTTTTGTATATATATCTCTACATTGATGCGTATTCTTACTAATTGAAAATGCTCTCGACGAGTGAAACCGGTCCTGACCTTAATATCTTCACTGTAGTATAAGTACAAAAAACTTTGATTATTTTTTAATACAATTTTTTTCCATTAAGTTGGACAGTGAGCACCTTAAAAGAGAACTATAAACTATTTATATTTTTGTAGAACTAAAATACATTGTTATTTTTTCATTGTGTCATCATGAAGCTCTACCAAGTAAATGCCATCTGCCTGATTTGTCGTCGACCCGTTCTTTGAATCAAATATATGACAGGCTTGAAGGGATGAAAATATCCTCCGACTCCGACTCCGGCCAAAAAATCTTGACTCCACAGCCCTTATAAAAATGTCAAAGTCGTCGATGTCTAGTAATTCTGAACTCAACTACATTGCTATTTTTTTACGGTGTCACAATTGAGCCAAGTAAATGCCAATTCAATCAATCGATACGGCGTCTATTTTCGGTATTTTTCTCTCTCGCGTGATTTTAGTAAGCCAAACAACACTTCGCTGCAAGTATTACAAAATGGCGTTGAAAAGCGAAAAGCGGGTCATCGAGAGTGAAAACAAATTAGCGGAAGGCGGCGGGTTAGTGGGGGAGGGGGCGGCGCGGCTCGTGAGGCTGCTTCGAAAGTGAAAATGGCGGAGGGAGGGAGGCGCCGCTCGGCTGTTTCTAGACCGCCGAGAAAATGCGGTCAAGATGCCGCGAATGTATTATGGAATTATCAATCTGGAAAAATGGCTGCGAGCGTACGTTAAATAATACCGGTAATATTCCAATGAGCATAAGAAACGAGATATTGAATAACATTCCAGCCTCCATATTGTTTTAGTCCATTATAATCCGTATAACTAAAATACAGGTAAAGAGGGGTGAGTAGAGACTGACAGGTTAATATAGACAAAAACAAGGATTCAGCTTTAGCACAACTTTACTAAGTACCCAATGTACTTTTTACTATTTATATATAATTCTTTATAATGACTATAATACTATCTCTCGAATGACAAAACCAAACCAAGTAAATGATTGGCCAAAATTGAAACAAACGTGTTTAAGATCGATGTCTGTGCATCCTTACTTTTTGACCCCTTAAAAACTTCTCTTTTATTGGACCAAAATTAAAATCAATCATGTTTTTTGGTTAATAAGTACCGTAAAAATAGAGACTCGTATAGAATAGAGGTTCATATATTCCAATCATTACAATCTGTATTTTTATCTTTATTCACCTGCCAAGTCTCGTTTAGTTACAAAAAATTTATCTATACCGAACAATAATTGGTATTGTGCAAATAAATATGCTGATAAATAAATATAAGGACAAATTTCTGACAGTTGAGAAACGAATTTTTTTATAAATTTGCAAAATTATTTTAGCTGTTCATTTTTATGATTTAAAAAATCGCTCTCTATTTCTCAGCGTCCAAATTTTCTGAGAAGATATGAATCAAAATATTGAGACATCGTGAACACTTCGACCAATCCAGTCTGTCTCCAATTCTCAGCTTTCTTTTTCTCAACATTCAATGAGATATTCGTATTTTTTCCTTTTGAATCTAGACTATCAAGCCAGTCATCCAGTGACGACAATTTGTCTACGCTTCTTACTCATTTTGATTTGTAATTTATTTTTAATGTTCACGTCATTATAGAATTATAGATGAACCATCATTACTTGACCGCCGCCGCATTCTGAACTAAAATTTTCCCTATAGAGTAGATATCTTCAAATGCCATTTAAGCTGTTTTGTTTTAATAAAAATACATGTACACAAAAACTTGTTTACATTTATATCTTGCATATAAAAATGTGTAAGTAAATAAACAATTTTGTTTTAGTATTGCACATTACTTATGCGATTGTGACGCCCTCACTATCGTCAAGTTTTAATATAATGGTAAATTTCACTGGCGGATCCAGATATTGTCCCAGGGGTGACTATTAAATTTGAAAATAAACATGATACATAAATAATACCCCAAAGTACTCATTTAAGGAAATAGAGTCCCCTTTTTACAGAAGAAATGACGACACTGCGTTTAAACAAGTGATGACCCCGAAATAAATCGTGTGATTTAGATCTATTCAAAAATGCAAACAATACCAGAGAAATATCGCAAATATTATAAAATTAAGTCAAATTTTCGTCTTTTTTTGATCTGCTCAAAAAATATTCAGGGTAAATATCATAAATTCTAAGTGGATATGTTACAAAGCCAGACCCTTTAGTTTTTCCAAACTCATGCGATTCTTTTGTCAACTTTTCGTGCGTCGTAGTGTGGAAAAACTTCTTTCAGCGGTGGGAACGCTGATTTTCAAACTTAATAAAATTCGTAACAAAACCTCACAATTAGGATATAATTATCAATTTATCACATGTCGCATATATAGCTGTTAAACTAAAGGATTGTGAAAAAAAGAGAACTAGGTACAACATATTTATCTTATTAAAAATCATTTGAAAATGAATGTTATAATATTTTGAATGGAAAAATTCTTCACCTGTAATGGTACATCTAGAGTAGATTTTTTTTTTGTTTATTTCTATCCTCCTCCCTGCGTCCCGTAAAAAGAAAAACTTCTGACCTCCGTTTTGTAATCTATCATGTTGGAATATTATAATTCCTCTTACTTTATTACATGAGTAACCTTTGCGATAGTAAGGCTGATGATGTCTCTGAAAGAGGCGAAACGCGTATCACTAGTAGTAGCATAATATGTGAAATAATAAGTGTTTTAAAGTCTGCTTAACTTGTTATAAAATATGCACCTACGTTCGAGAAAAACGATAAGAAAGACGATAAAATTGAACGATGTTTCATTTGAAAAACTATTAAGGTATTTAAAAATCAATAACACATGTAAAAAATACAAAATTTATTATATGGAGATGTGTCGATAATTTTTATTCAATTAAATAACGTTTTTTGTATAAATTATTCGTCGGTAACTTTTAAACTAATTTGTCATTCGCCAGCTGCAGCTATTGCTTAGCCTAATCAACTGCAATGTAATAAACAAATGTAAAAACCGGTAGCGATCAATTAGTTCGTCGCTATTTTAAATGTTCATTTGATAATATATTATTGAGTCCCAAAATAGAGGGCATTAATCTTTATCAAAAAGCATAACTGGTTGGGCCCTTTGACCCACTTCTGTTATCATTCCTACTCGCTGTCAGATAGTAAACATTTTTTTACTGGTCCCTTCATACGACTTCTAGGTAACAAAACATTACTTCATTACTCCACTTTGCCACATTAAATTAGCTAAATTTGACTATCACTCTGTGTTGAAATTTCGACGCCTTACTTTGCAAAGGTTCTAACTATTCTTGACACTGTTTTGAGATATGAGCGTTTGATGTTTCGATTGATTAAAAGTCACTTGTAAAATGAGCAAGTAAAAATGTTTCAAATTAATTATTTTAACCGTTCTAAAGCTAAAGATCCACCGGTGTATCGCGTAATAAAAAGTTCTGACAGCTAAGAACTCACCGGTGGGCAACTACGTTTAAGGCATCAAAAAAAAAAATTCTCAAATTATCACATCGAACATGTATCCAAGATCTCTTAAAACTCACAAAATGAATATAATCTTTTCGTTTTGATTGTTGTCTTATAAGATATTCAACAAAAAGTCTTTAGAGGTTATCAGGGCTGTCAAAAATTAGCGTAAATATTATTTGCATTTATGTTCCAAGCCAAATGAATAAATACAAATTATTCATAAAATCATAAGAAAAATTAAACAAAAAATCAATTTATGATAGCCAATCAGGGTGCAAAATTGACATAATATTAAAAACTGTGTGTGACAACCCTAATCGAGCATTCGTAAATACGCTTTTAAAGCCATGTCGTACGGTAATTAACTTGGAACTGCTTTCATAAGGGATCAAAGACATCTAAGCCCTTAAATAACGTAAGTAGTTTTAAGGTTGTCCTTTTTTAATTTTTGAAAAAGTCGTAGCGTACAGTGGGGAAAAAAGTGGGGAATTCGTCTAGCTGGTAACATGTTAAGCATATTTTTTTTCACAACTCTTGCTGAGAAATAATGATCTTAAAGATCTTATGATGGAAATAATGATACAAAAAAAGTGTCCAGATGCAGTGCAACTCTGGAATTCTGCTAACTCCGTTATTCAAACCACAGATAATTCTAAAATTCATATATGTACATATATACTCATTACCGGGATTTCCATCTAATTATGGTTGACAGACATGTAGATTTATTTATTTTTATTAAATGCACTTAATTTTGGGCTTTTACTTTGTTAATGTTAATTTATACTTAATTGATTTTTAATGAATTAGTTTACATTGCTAAGAGGTCTTCAACATTTTATTTTTAGTCTATTTTTCTTGTAAATTGCTTTAATTTATTTGATTAGTTGTTTTACCAATTGTTTACATACTTAACTTTTTCATAAATACCACTGTTTTATTGTATTCCTTATCAGTTGATAATGCTCGCCATGAGCAAAACCGGTCCTGATGAAATAAATCTCATGTGGAAAAAGTACCAAAAAAGTGTTATTATTTTTATTATAATGCCTTTCCACCAAGTATTGACAGTGAACACCTTAAAAGTGATATACATATATGATAGAATGCGGTAAATACAAGCTTTTCCGACCAAAAGGTCATTTTAGGCAAAATGTATAATACAATCCAAAAGTCATTTATAATTAGAGAGGTAATTAAAAAACCACCGAAAATATTTTTTTAGCCTTAATTTTATTTAAAATTATTATGTTGAAAATTAGAACCTATTCAAAGTGGAGTAAAGATTTGCTATCATTATTATGTGTTGCTTTGGATGGATTTTATTATTTATAATAACCGTTCTTCGTTGTCGATATCGTTGGCTTCGTATGTAACCAGTTTCAAAAATAGATTTTCAATCGATTTCTGTTCCAAGGCATGAATGTCTGTGATGTCTAGAATCTCTCTTCCACTATGTCTCTGCAAAGGATTCATATGCTCAACATTGAGAGTGGCATGGTTAAGTCAAAAATAATAAATTTGCTTAGCAAGCAGTTCCTTTTAAAAAAAAACATATGTTGAAATAAACTCCGAGAGTCGTCCATAACTCGCCATTGCTTACATTATTTCCAATTGAGGGTTTAACCCTACCTGATTGATTGCATCTCATTGGTCATTAGTTAATATTTTTTAATGCATATGACATTAGTTGTATAATTATTTGTTTTGATTCTATAACCCCCTCCTTGCTTCCCGTAAAAAGGCAAAATCCCAAACTCCATTTTATAATTTTATCTTTTTAAAATGTTAGAATCAATCTTGCTTCATTACTTAATTAAGTAAACTTTGCTGTAGTAAGTTTGTATTGAAATACAGTTGATTGAATTCCATTGTAAGTTGATAGCTATTTCGGCTTACGCCCTCATCAGAACTATGTTTTAAACTTGCATTAGAACAAGCATATATACCTCGCATAGCTTGTTCAAATGCACGTTTGAAACATAGTTCTGACGAGGGCGTAAGCCGAAATAGCGTTCAGCAAAAAATATATTTAAAAATCTGTAGAATTAAAATACATTGTTATTTTTCTTACCGTATTATAATGGAGTTCTACCAAGTAAATGTCTACTCAATCAATAAGTTAATATTTTTATTGTATTCAATATACATACATACGTTCTTCGGTAAACCAATACGAAAATCATTGACAGTTGAAAATTAATATTCGAAACATAAAGACATCACGAAAAACTGATTTCCCGCTCAGAATAATATTCAAACAGCCAACCTGACAAACTGAAAAGAATTTTTCATCTTTGGAATGTTTTGACATTAATTACGAACGAACACAAAAATTGCGGGAGTAGATTTGTTCGTTTATCATTTTACTAATTGTGCACGTACGCTCCAATGCGAAGTTCCAAGTATTTTGAGAATTTTTTGTCCTAGATTTGTGGAAAAACAGTTTTTTTGTTTTGTTTTTCGATAAGGAGTGAAGAGGGCCGAGATAAGGAAGGGACAACGTCAAATAAAGCGATTACTAATTTTCACTATCTGTTATTTTGTTTAATGACATTAAGCCCACTATTTAATAATTATTAGTGTCAAGTTACATTTTTTTATACCATGTCACTTGTCCGCTTGCAATGTTGAGCATATGGACGCTTTACGTAGGCATTTGTATAAAAATAATTGCTATAAGATAACTTCTTGTTATAAAATCTGTCAGTCCCTCTTTTTCCTCGGACAATACTTATACTCACGGTCAGAACCAAGTGCCACTTGTTAAACTCATCCATACTGGTTTAAGGTTGTAAGCAGGGCTGTGGAGTCGGTGTAAAAAAGTCCGACTCCGACTCCAGCATTTACCAAAACCACGACTCCGACTCCGACATTGACAAAAATACGACCCTGACTCCGACTAAAAAAATGTGAATATCGTCACTTTTTTCGCCTAATTTTCCTATTTATGTGTATTCAATTAAATATCAACCCTATCAATGCGGCCAAAACTCAAATTTGACATATTAAATGAAAAAATAAAAAGTTCCAACTTTTCAAAATTTCTGACTTTCGAATACGACTCTGGCCAAAACGCCGCCACGACTCCGACTCCGACTCCACAGCCCTGGTTGTAAGTCATGGCACATTACAAAAGCACAGGGTAACCGATTACTGTGCTTTGTAAACATATGTATGCTTACGACGACTATTATTAGTGTGGTAGTTTGACTATGTCAGGAACACGGTAAGAGAGCGGTTCAGTTCACTAGCGACCCGGGTTTCTCCTTACCGCATCTTCAGGCATTCGGGTCGTCGGCCACTAGTTGAACACGGAAAATTTTTATATAAAAATTACGTCCTACAGCTTCATCCGAAATCTTCAATTGAAATATTGGCTAAAAAATAAAATATATTGCATTAAACAAATATCAATTTAAAAAAAAACGCAAGATAACCTAGATGAGATATCTTATAATCTAGTTTGAGATCAACTCAAGGAGAGAAAACATAGATTTTGACCTTTTTTGCCAGTACGTAAACCCATGCCTATCTGATCGCTTCAGATTTCCAATAATTGCCGTGGGTCTTTGCTTCAAATAAATGTATGAAGCCAGTTATTTCCAGACAGATTATTAATTTAATTTAATATTCGCCGATATTTTAAATTAATAAATTTATTTCGACGATAATAATTTCTCGTCTATATCCTTAAAATTCGTCATAATTATTACATTTAAATGAACATCAATAGCTTATAATTATCTCATGAAAGCATCAGTTTGTAGGTGTTCTACCTCCACGTTATAAAAATAAACACATTAGAAATTAAAAATATGTCTTACATTATAATCTATCCCACCTTAATCGGAATCAATCATGTATTCATCAACAATAAATCTCTAAAATGATGGTTTAATTCATTTTCTATTTTAGATTATTTTGTATCATATGGCTCGGGGCGTTATGGCATATACGTCAAACATTTTTAATGCAATTTATTAACGTCATAATTTATTTATTTTTAGATAAAAGAAACTACTTTATTGTGGTAATATATTCGTGCGATATTTTCAATAGATTTTGGCAGCAGATTAATTATTTATTTATTTAAAATGTACATTGCAAAAATTACAAATTATAAGTTTATGGCTTTTGCAATGTGAAAAAAGATGAAAACATTGAAAGGAAAAATACTTAGTTTACAGATTAATATGTATAATAAGCAGGGCTGTGGAGTCGGAGTCAGAGTCGTGGAGTCGGAGCTTTTTGGCCGGAGTCGTACTCGGAGTCGGAAATTTTGAAAAGTTAAAACTTTTTATTTTTGCATTTAATATGTCAAATTTGACTTTTGGTCGCATTGATAGAGTTGATATTTAATTGAATACACATTAATAGGAATATTAGGGGAAACAAGTGACGATATTAACCTTTTTTTAGTCGGAGTCGGAGTCGGACTTTTTTAGACCGACTCCACAGCCCTGATTATTAGTGAAAGAAAAAAAATACATTGGGAATTGACAAAGAGTGAGTTCCGAAAAAATCAACATACATAAAAAATAGTACTCGTCTGAACTCACTCACGTCCATGTGAAATATGTCGACACCCGAATCAATTTCGCTAAAATCACTACAGCTCTTCCTAGTGCCATCCCCATTGGCTGACTGGTTCTACTCCTTTGAAGAACAAACAACTCATGTTCACGATTCCTCAAAAAATATTAGGGACATTCAATTTAACATACTCAAGAATAGTGGAATTCTCATTTTTGCCTCGGATAAGTCGAAAGAAATATGTAGCCAGGTACATTTCTCTTCGAGCATTCAAACTATTGAACGTGAGCATGCCTAAGAGAAAACTGGTTGGATAAAGCCATGGGTAGTATCCGTATGTCCTGAAATAGAGAATTCTCAAAAATTTCTTCTCAAGCCACTCCACCATAAGAACATACATATAATAGAAATATTGCATTGAAATGTAATACAGATTTGATTTTTTCTTAATAAAGCTTTTCTTAACAGAATATACAACTTGTTTTCTTTATTATTTACCTCCCTTTATTCGTAGAGCTGTGGAGACGGAGTCGGAGCGGTATTTTTGCCGGTGTCGGAGTCGAGAAAAACATTTGAAAAGCTTAAAGTTTTTCTTTATGCATATAACATGTAAAATTTGGCTAATGGCCGGACTGGTTGGTTGATATATAACTGAATACATATAAATATGATAGGCAGAAAAAAAACGTGACGAAATTCAACATTTTTTGAGTCGGAGTCGTGTTTTTGGTCAATGTTGGAGTTGAAGTCGTGTTTTTTAAAGACTCCACAGCACTTGTTAATACATTAAAAACTTCAAAGCAAAAATGGTCGTTTTAATGGAGCATTTATAAGTAAAAGCCTTTATACAAAAACTGTATTCTAAATAATTGTACCTACCTTTATTGCGAAGGGAATGAGGTTGAAGAATAAGGTTAGGACTGAACTGGTGGTTAGCTTATCCTTCTCGCTAGTAGACTTAAGTTTACCAAACACACGCGTTTAAAAAGCGCCAAGCTAATTATACAAAAGCGTAATTTTACTTCATATTTACTGCTAGGGGAAAACTTACCCTTAAAACTAAGCTTCTCTGGTATATAGTAATAACTCGTCCAATTATGGTGTCCACAGCAGTATGGATGTTTTCTCACGAAAACATCTCAAGACTTCAAATTATTCAAAATAAGTCATTACGGAAAATATGATGCTCGATGGTACTTGCGTAGGTCGCTGTTACACAGAGATTAAAGCAAACCAACCATACGAGAGTAAAATGTTTGGATACCTCCATTAGAATGCCATATGCACCACATTGGAAGCGGACATACATGTAAATAATGACATTAAAATTTGATAGTAGACGCAATTCTAAGTATTTTTCAAATTTTTGTTAATGTAGAGCAGTGTTTTCCAAAGTGTGGTACGCGTACCACGATGGGGCCCGGGAAGAGTTCAATGGGGGTGTGCGCACCAGCGCTATTTTGTGTTTACACTAAAAATGGTAAACATAAATATACATATTCTGATTGCTATTAACCCTTAGCACTCAATATATTATTTCTTTACTTCCAGTAATTCCTCAATAGATTTGATAAATTGATATCACAGGGTTTGCGTATTTATTAGCATGGTAAAACGAAATACTGAAAAATATACCACATTATGACATGTTTCAAACTTCAACTAAGGCACACAATCCAATAAATACGGTTTTTCAAATAGGGATAATTAAAAAAGTTTTACAATGTCGAGCAGAACTTGACATAGTAGTCGCGCTTTACCTTTACGATGCCGAGCTAGACTTCACATAGAAGTTGTAGGAGTTAAGTATTGATTTATGGTTGATGATTTCGACTGATGATGTGCTTGATGGAATTTCAAAATCAAATTTGAAACGTTTTCATTTTGTACTTTTCCATCTATTCATAAATTATTTTGCCAGGAAGTATGAGAAATAAATATGGCACAGTTGAATAATAAATACGGTTTTTGAAATAATAACAATTGAAAATTAATAAAAATAATTTTAATTTAATATTTTCCAACCAAATTTTGTAGTGCAGGACTCGACATAAGAATTCTAGGAGTTAAAGCGTTAACATTTTTTTTTTTTTTGACGGGGGGTGCTTTATTTTGAAAGTTTGGGAAGCACCGGCTTTGAAAATAATAAAAATTTAAAATTAATAAAAAATAGTTTATAACCAAATTTTGTAGTGCAGGACTCGACATGAGTTTAAAAAAAAAATTGGCGAGGGGTGCTTCGATTTTTAAAATTTGGGAAACACTGGAAAAATCTGGATAATTGAGGTCCTGCCATATTCCTTGATACGACTAAATATCTTCGTATCGCTCTTTACCTTTCCTCTCGTTCTGACAAGATCGGCGCCTGCGGATAGGTAGGTGAGCGAGAAGCCCAGACCTCTTGGAGGGAGGCAGGTAGGTAAAAAGCGAGAGAGTCTTCCGGCTTGGCATAAGTCGGTCACAGTTTGCGCAACAGCCTGACTTAACTGCTCGCCAACATCACCGCTAAGTAGGCCAGCGAACGTGCATGCAGTGCTGTTCAAACTCCCCCACGAAACGCCACTGAAATTTAAATCGAGAAGTATAATATAAAATTTAAAATAACTTTGATTATTCCACGTATTGTGCTACTAACTGTGACACGTGTTTCGCCACTTTTAGAGCAATCTTCAGACTTACTATCACAAAGTTTACGTTAAGTAATTAAGCAAGATTGATTATTACATTTTAAATTATGAAATTACAAAATGGAGTTTGGGTTTTTTTCCCTTTTAAGGGAAGCAAGGAGGGGATTTTAGAATCGAAACAAAGCAAATAAATAATCATACATACTAATAAACTGCAATCAATCAAATTGAGATTTTTCCCTTTTAAGGGAAGGAAGGAGGGTAGGACGTAGAATCGAAGCAAAGCAAACAAATAATCATGCTACTAATGACAGTTTGTAATTCCACAAGCTATCTCATATTAACTAAGGATTTCGACTGAGGGTGCTTGATGGAATTTCAATATCAAATTAGACTCAATAGAAATTAGACAACTAGTTTGAGATCGGACCGCGTGCGGGCCGTAGTTGGTGAGCGCTGGCTCGGGGAAAGGAAGGCGGTAGGCCGCGACCGCCGCAACTCTGATGCAATACCCTGCAAGCGGTGCCGCTGTCGGGGATGACACCGTAAGCCGGCTCTGTTCTTTCCTCAACCAAGACACGGTAAAAGACATTCATTCTTTTTACTCAAAACATTCGAATACGTAAGAAAAGCTAAGAACACCCTTTACTTGCTTTTAAGGCGTTCACTGTGAATACTTGGTGGAATGGCATCATAATAAAACATTTTTAATACTTATTCCACATACAATGTATTGGATCAGGACCGGTTTCGCTCATGGCTAACATTGTCAACTGATTAGAAATACAACAAAACAGTGATATTTATACAAAGTTTAAGTAAGAATTACAAGGTATGACAAACAATTGATATTGCGGGCCGGGCTCGGACGCAAGTATACAACAAAATATAATTAAAATCGGGCTATTTTCGTCGGGCTCACCATTATCGTAAATCTAAATTTAATACTATAATAAACTTCACGTACTCGTATTAGTCATCTTTTCGACCCATTCGAAAGAGCAAGATGCATTGTTGTGAATTTAATGACTTATTTTAGTATTTTTTAATGATGTCTGCTTCATAGGAGTTTGTACAATACGCATAATGAATTTCATAATATGATCCTGACTTCGGTATTTCGATAGGTCGCAATTCGATTTGTTAGGTTGATATTTTTTAAAGTTACCGGCAAGAAATGGGCTTCGAAAATATTAAGACAAAACTGAAGAATGGAGAATATATTTCTTCAGTAAAAACCCACGGGAAAAGTGAAGTGTGGAAATCATAGAGGTGGCTACAAGCAAAAAAGATGGATACGTTGAGTGTATAAAATGTAAATGCATTTTCAGCTTTTCTAGTTCAAAAACAGGAACTTCTCATTTGTATCGTCATTCCTGTAAAACAAACAAAAACTAATTCTAATTAGGAAGAAATGTATTTCGCACAACTGCACACACACGATAATTGGTGAGTCAATTTTTATTAGAAAAAAAAAATCGGATTTTTTTCGGGCAAAGTTACAAAGTGTCGGGTTCGGGTAAGATTTTTGGAAATGGCCTTGGGCCCGGGCCGGGCCGAGTTGAAGGTCTACGGGTTCGGGCCGGGTGAAATTTCAAAATTTCGGCCCGTGCAGACCTCTACTGAGTACTATGCTGCTAAATCATAAACGGAAACAAGTAATTTTGGACAATGTCATAGTTGTTTGTGTGTGTCTAAACAATGGAACAATTTTCAAACAGTGGAATTTCAAAAACATCAAATTTTTGAGCACTCGACTTTTCATTATTTGAGTAGTATGTTACTAAAAAATACTACTAAGAGCCATGTATATATAAAATTTTCTTTAATAATTCGCTGGATACTGATTTTTCGAAGCTCATCGCAAGAATTTTCAACTGGTGTATTGCTAAACTCCTGCGGTACCACCACCACCCGCTACGGCTTATAACTCTTCTCATAAGGTGTATTCCGCAGCGCAACAACGCAATACGTGATTCAAATTTTGCCAGAAATGTCTGAGACTAAATTATCAAAGACTTGATTACATTCACTTCAGTGTGCCGGAAGATAAATAAATACATCATTATCGAAACCAGTCCTCATCATTCTATAAAGCTGTACAATCAGAAGTTAAAAGTGTGCTTTATTTTTATTATTAAATTGCCTTTGAAACAGTAATGCACACCCTGCGACCGGCAATGATATTTCATGCGGCCCAATACATATTGTATTTATAGTGGCGGCTGCACTTCACAACACACTTCTATAGCATGGACTTTCAATTCACAAACATTTGCTACAAACGTATTTATACGAATTTATGTGGAAGTCTAGGTTATTCATCCGGGATGCATTTAGTGTTATCAAAGATATTGCTGAATTTTGGCAGTTTATCGAGCGTCAAAATCTCGATGATTGAAAAGCGCTGGTTGCCGGGGGCGAAGCATAAGATTCAATAATCTGGAATACATTAAAAAATACACGTATACACACATAATAGTATTCGGCCATTAATTTGATGATTTATGTGTCATTTCATATGGATGGCGAAGGTTAAGGCAACCCTTAGGTTTAGTGATATTTTTTCGTGTTTAGCTGCCTGGCATAAAACAACAAAGTACCGACTCTTTTAATCTATAAATATTTTCTTGGATTCCTATTTATACACCGCAGTTCAACACAAAATCGAATATCATTATTCTAAGCAACATAAATAAATCAGTCAATACCGATCGCTTTGTATTCTACTCCATGCCAGCCATTTCTCTGATATCTAGTCCATACTAAATATTATTAAATTCCTCCAACCGGTCGGTATCTGATGTCGATTAAAATAATCGATTCCCAATTATGCCACCTCTCACTTGGCCGAGTGCACACTGGCTCGGTTGCGCAACGCGTCTTTCCACCGAGAGAGTAGTGTAAGTAATATTACGCAATTTTCACGATCAATATGTCAAGTTAGTGTATCGGAAACAATTTCTCTTTTAGTACAACCGATGTATGGTGATTATACATCGTTAGATGCGGAAAACGGGGTCAGGTACACAAGCTGTTATATATTAAATTGTTATATATATATATCCATTATCGGATATAAAGATTGTAATAACTTGCGTGTATATCTTTGGATTTAAATAATTCACACCCCTAAAAGTCCATTGCAGTATGCCATTATAACTTGACCGTTTGTGAAGGCGCCACCATCGCGTATAAACTGTGCAATACTCAATCAAAATCGTCATGAAAATATATTTTTACTAAATCAATATATGTAACTTCGAATTTTTCAACTATATGGGGTCAATTTTAGTTCCGAATTTTAACGGCGGTTAAATTATGATGGTACATCTATAGTAGAGACTCCGACTAAACTACTCCCAACCACCACCCACCACGGCCTTACATTCGGTATCAGCGATCGTGTCCCGTGGCGTAACAACGTTAAGCGTATCTGTTCTGTTTGCGAGTATGGAGTTGTCTCGGGAGCATTTACCCAGGACTTGGAGGCCAAGGCACTCAAGTGTGCATTACTGACTCTAAATAATTAGCAAACCCTATACGTTACTGATTCTAGAAATGCTATTTAATGCTGTCATTAATGCAATCAACAAAGGCCGGTTACGGACCTATACGAATAGGTCCGTCCTTGCACCGTATGACGCCGCAAATTTGCTGAAGGCTAAATAATTATTTTTATTGGCTACCAAGTCGGCGTGGCCTACTGGCCCGACAGCTGGTCGGACCAACCTGAGTAAATCTTCCCGCCCAGAGGACATAAAAGGACAAATCCATAGAATGTGATCAGCATCCATTATATCGCCGCATCTACATGTCGGCCCATCTACCATCCGGCCAAGCCTAGAGACTCCGACTACTCGAATATCGAATAGTCAAATTTTAGAACAATCAAGTACTCGAGTATACTCGAGTAGTTTCAAATGTACCAAAATATATACTATTCATTCAAAATTGTTTATATAAATTAATGATAAATAAATAAATAAGCTTATTTAATTTCATTCACCCAATTATTTCAATTTATAAAACATGTATTTCAAAAATAATAGAAAATTATACGTCTCAAATTTTAAACTGGTTCAAAGTATTGTTTTTATAATTCCCGCAGAAGAAAAGAACTATTCATATTTAAATAACGAGTAAAAAAATCAAATTCAAAATGTTATCAAGTACTTAGAAAATAGACGAGTATTCGATACTCGAATTGGAGTCACTAGTGTCAAGGCTTACCATATATCCGGGTTTAAGACCGTGGTCCCGGTGTCTCGGCTGGATTGGGATCTTTTCGCAGTTGTTGTTTTGCGCGAGTTGTGGAGTCGGAGTCACGTTATGACAAAATTTTGAGTCACTCACTGCCTTCTTGTTTGGAACGCAAGGCTACCAAATCGCCCTCGCTATGCCCCGCTTATATGATCAGATGGACGGGAAGGAATTCTTAGACAACACAAACACCCATACCTTCGAACAGAATCGTCAAATCGATTGACAAAAATTCTGATCGTACTGGGACCATAAACGATAGACAATTTAAGTCCCACGCAGAATCCAACGACGTTGACTACTGCACCACGAACCTGGTCAAGGCATATTACTCCTACTACTTCCTCGTATATTGAGTAGAGATCAGGACTGGATTCGGTCATCGCGAGCATTTTCAACTGATAAAACGTAATGCTGGGACTCGAACCCGTCATGGAAGCCAACGACGTTGACCACTCAGCAACGGAACCGGCGTAAAAACATGATGCATATCTTACCACCCAATCAACCGCTAATATATATTATAAACAAAATAAACTTGGACAACATGGCATTTGCTTGTAACTATTGAATTTACCGAATTCTTTTCATGTCATCGATATTTCAATCATTTTTTCGAAGGTATGCGTTTGTCGGCTTTTGCATGTTATTTATTTTACATAGTTATAATAAATTTTTCAATCTTGATTTGGAATATTCTAGTCAAATGTGTTTGTATTTATGTGTAATAAATAAACATTGTCCTATTTTATTTGTGTAAATAAAATTATCATCTTTCTACTGACTTATTTCTGTATAAAAAAATCCCGTTTAATTCCAGGGACAATTTTAATGCAACCATATTAGTTGGATAATCAAAAATGATTATATGTCATACGACTCAAAATAATCGTAATTCAACTTTTTTATGGTTCAAATAAGTATTTATTTTTAATGGATTTGGCTGTAACTTTGTGGAAGTTCATTTTAGTATAAAATTTTAAATAACTTTTCTTATACATATGTAGGTTACTCGCTACTGGTAAATTTGTTTCCAATGGGTTAAACCCTTCACAATTGATTTCGTCTCATTAATCTCTTTTAAGGTGTCCACTGTCAATACTAGGTGCAATGGCATTATAATAAAAATAATAAAACATTTTTAGTACTTTCTCCACATAAAATATATTGGATCAGGACCGGTTTCGCTCTTGGCGAAGATTCTCAACTGATCATTGTCACTGAACACTAAAAATCAGTTGCTCAATCACAATGCTCGCCATGCGCGAAACCAGTCCTGATCCAATAAATTTTATATGGAATAAGTACTAAAAATGTTTTATTATTTTTATTCGTCTCATTAGTTTAAAACATTTGTAATTTTAACATCATTAGTACTATTAGTAGCATTATTATTGTTTGTTTTGCTTCTATCCTCCCCTCTTTGATTCCCGTGAAAAGGAAAATCCCAAGCTCCATTTTAAAGTATTAGAATCAATCTTGCTTTATAGCTTGAAGATGCCTCTGAAAGGCGAAACACGTGTCACAATTAGTAACACAATACGTGGAATAATCAATATAAGCTATTTTCAATTTTTTATGAAGTATTTTTGACCGTCTCCTCAATTAAGAATTCAAAGACACTCTTTCTAAACGACCTGCGGACATCTTGTATTTTACATAAGTATATAAACTTTGACTTAAACTTAAATAAATAACAAATTTAAAGCCATATGCAAAGTCCTGTCTGTGTATTAAATTACGTTCGAAAAAACTTTCTTATGTCATATATTTATATGAAAGTATGCCAAATTAACATCTGACATTTGCCTTCATATATTTTTTAAAATGCTTTACAATTTACGTTTTATATAACATCTATTAATTTATTTACATATTTAAAGACGAGTGTTGGTTTAAGTTATAATATTAATAGTGCCATTTTAAATCTTTTTTTGAGCTGCGATCATCCTATGAGAATGGTTTTCCATTTTGAATTGCCGCCCACAGAAAATTCCCGTGCCTAACCAAGTAACTTTCTCTTTCGATATCCAAAAAGCGTTCGCACATTCGAGGCAGTCGGGTGCGCGCTGTTATTTTTTCGTGTCAAAAATCATTTGTCATTTTATTTCTTGTATGAGAAAGCAAATTGACTGTAAATAGTCGACCCCCCAATAGAAGCGGTTCTCACATAGCATTGTGCTGTGGCTGCATTGTAAATATTAACAGCCCTACAGGAATGTCTGGTGGCCGCACCAAATATTGTTTGACAATTTACTCCTGGTATTTTTTTTTTTTTTTATATTAATTTATATAAAAAAATATTTGGCATTACAGCTTACGCCAATGCGCCAAGTATTCTTAATTGTGAAAGACATACGAGATTAACTCGATGATAAATAATGAATCAGTTGTGCACAGAATCAACAATAAATATCATACACCCAGCCCAAGATCTCTTTTTTCAATTGAAAAAATCTGACCTTGCCGGGAATTGAACCCGGGCCTCCTTATCGCTAGGACAAAGCTCTTGCCACTACATCACAGGGACCGATACAGGGCACAGTGGAACCCCGATATTACGTTCTCGCATTATAAGTTTTCCCGCGTGGTGCGTTCATTTTCTATAGTCCCGGCATGTAGTTCATGTATAAAACTTTGCCGCATTCATCGTTTCCCTCATTTAACGTTTGTTTTATACGGTCCCTTGAAAAACGTATAATCGGGGTTTCACTGTATTAATTTCATTGCATACTTTTCTCACTGCTAATTCCACATTTTCTATGCATTTAATAACAGATTGATGGACACTTCTTGATACCCAATACAATGCATACAAAATGTTTCATATTTGGAGACTTTTTTTAACCAATTAACATTAAAAACACATTCGTTTTAAATATTAATATATTCTCTAAAGTTTTTGGTGTCCACAGCCAAAGCTTCTGGTGGCCGCACATGAGAACCAATACTCCAAAGCGTATAAATTGAAACTGCGCTTTCGAAATACTACTTTATATTATAGATGAATAGGCACTAGGTAGGTAGGCAATAATGTTAGGTGTTTTCAATTGTGTTTTTGAATTGCGCGAAATCAAAAATTCAAACATTCTTACCAATTTTTTATTTTAAATATGTATGATAAAACACATATCCAATTAGCTAACAAGCATGCGTATATATTTTTTTTTGTTGCACGTTTATAAAAATAAATATTTATTTGAGGATTTCAACAAAAGGTGCTCGGTGAAATTTCAGTATGAAATTTTAATTTATAAGTTTTGTCGCTAACGACCCGGGCTTCGCATGGTTTTTTTTATGTAACTTAGTTCAATTGACACCATAGCAATCTGGATGAAATAGCGAATGCCTTGATATAAATGATCAGATAAAATATATTTTTTATATTTCTATTTTTGATTTATTATTATATTTAATTAAAATTCTAATTTGACATTGAAATTATGACGTTTTGTAAATAAGGGAACCGATATACGGGGGACTGCCGCGTACGCTATAAGAAACTTCTCTATCGGAAGAAACGCTCTTGGGAAGTTTACTGTATTTAATTGGACATGAAAGTCCTATATCTAATATATAAACATCAATGTTTGTTTGTTCGTATTTAATACCTTTGCCATACCTTTCATCCGATTGCGATTAAACTTTGTCAACGTATTGCTTGCAGTTGTGCGAAGGCATAGTAAAATCAACTTATAGTAGGTCTTTTATGTAAACATCAATGTTCAATCATATATTATGCGCTGCCATACCGTTGATTTTGACAACTTATTGTTGCACTTGCACAAAGGTTATAGACATACAATTAACGTTCAGTAGACGGCGGCTGTGTCGACACATTTACTTTCGTCAAAAGACAAACAGCACATGTCAAACGGCAAATGTCATCGATACCGATCAATGTTAGTGAAATTAAATCGAAATTATTTATTCTAAAATATTGCGAATCCGAAAGCACTTCAATAAAAACAAACGCGTTATTTCTTTGAGTGGCATGCAACGCTTGCCCGGTACCGGCTAATCTATCTATATATATAAAAATGAATGTCTGTGTGTATGTCCGCTATGGACTACTAAACCGCTCGACCGATCGATGTGAAACTTTACAAATTTATTGAGTATCACTCCCGCAATGGTTTCTGGCTAATCAACCCCTCCCCCCAACCACCCCCAACCTCCACCACAAATTTATTTTTTAAACTTCATGAATTTTTCGAGTTCACACCTTTGATGGTTTTTGGCATACCCGCTCCATACGCCCCCAAACCTCACCCCGCCAAACAACCCCCCTCCCCCCCAAAAATTGATATCGAATTTTTACAAATTTCTACTACACTTCCGCGAAACTTTCTGGCGTACACCCCCTCCCCTACCCCACCCCCCCAATCCCCCCTACAATTGCTGGCGTAGCAACGCGCGCAGGGTACAGCTAGTTTTTTTATAAATTATTCGTACATTTTTTGAAATGCCACCCGATTGTGGTCTTATTATACCAACTGTTCGGCGTCAAAACCTTCTTTTATGTCCGTATTCGTTTGTGTTTTGGGCATGTCCTATCAAAAAAAATATCTGAATAAAAATTACAAAGGCAATCAAAGTGCTTGTTTTGTTATACAACAAAACAGCTCGTGCATATTTTATTTCCTTTTATCCAAGTCTGTTATTTATGGCATGGCAACACTTTTCCGCCATTTCTCGTCATTATTGTAGTATAATACAACACGTATGCCCCCGTTAAAGTAGGACAGCTAAAAATATGTATTCTACATAAGAACCTATTCTATTGTAGTCATTTGTTTTGAAATAAGCGATTAGGATTCGCCGTATATCATCGGTATATATTTGGGTGAACAATTTGGTTGTCCCACCACCTCCTGCCATGTGTGTGCAGCTGCTTTTTACAGCCGCCTTCCATGACGCTATACGATCAAGGAATAAAACGAATTGACTCCCCACTTACTTGGCCTGGGACAGAGCTGTACTTGAATGAACTTTCAAACATGCACAAAAGTGCTTAAAGAAAAGAAACATAATAATGAAACAATAAAAAAATGCTGTAGATCAGTTGAAAGTACACTGATCTAATAAATTTAATTAGGTATAATTTATTGATTGAGTAGGCATTTACTTGGTAGAACTCCATTATAATACGGAAAGAAAAATAACAATGTATTTTAATTCTACATAAATTATTTTTAAATATTTGTTGATAGCTATTTCGGCTTACGCCTTCGTCAGAACTACTGACGAAGGCGTAAGCCGAAATAGCTATCAACAAATATTTAAAAATAATTTATGTAGAATTAAAATACATTGTTATTTTTCTTTCCGTATTAGGTATAATTACTAAAAAAATAAATATTATGCATTTTATTAATAAAAATAAACCCAAATTTGTTTACTGATTTCACGCTGTTTTATAACAATGCGCGAAAGAGGTACTAACTATGATTTTTTTTAATTTGGAATGTATACAAATATAATACAATTGTATTAATCGATTTTACCTGGCTCCTAAACGAACAAACTCAACAGCCGCAATGTTCCATTTTTAAAATATAAAAATAAATCATTGCTGTCAATTAACTGAAAATATTTTCAATCGAAGTAAGCAATTGTTTATTTTTAAGCCTCCTTGACTAGGAAATGTTTCACTACTTTAAGTTTAACATCGTGCCCGACTTAGGGATGTATTAATTGATTGCATTTACATTTTACGCAAGGAGATGGAAAAGGGTAGAATTCCCCATGTGCGATAACTAATTTTATTGAGTGACAAACTCTGTTCTTCACGAGACATTCAGTAGTCGAACAGAATATGGTAATTAAATAATTAAATTAAATACACAACCTTCTAGCCTGTCCAAACCAGAGGCGGGGTAAGTTGCGTCCTTTAATCTAAATCATTTTTTTTTATTTTATTACTTTTCTAATATTCCATAAGGGACACACTACTTAGGTTGAGTATATAAATGGCGAACGACTGTGGACTCCTCATTTACTGACACATTGTATGAATCGATATAACTCTTTTGACGAATTATTTGCAATATTTAATCTACACCAGTAAGTATTTATTTATTTATATATATGTGCGCATTACATTTTTTGTTTATTGCTTTTTCAATGAGCAAAAGATTCAAACATTGTAGTAATCAGAAGATAGAGAACAACAAAAAATCATTGGAAATTGGTAATGAAGTCAACCACAACTCAATAGTACTCGTCTGAACTCACTCACTTCCACGTGAAATATGTCGATATCCGAAGCAATACCGTTAAAGCACCCCTTCGAAGAACAAACTATGTACTCCTGTTCAGACTTAATTAAAAAAATATCAGCATAATTCAATTTGACACTCTTAAAAATGGTAGATTTCTCATTTTTGCCTCGGATAAGCCGAAATTAATATGCTGTCAAGTACAATTTCTCTTCGAGCATTCAAATTAGTGAACGAGAGATAACAGATCACAATCGATCCACTATCGAGTCGGCTTTGAAAATTAATTACCTATAATTATTAACGTATTTTTTAATTGATATGCTTTGTTCCTAATCAAAGCTTTCTGAATACTTTCGATGGATTCGGCGGTAACTTTGTGGTAGGTTCATTTAAAACAACTTATTGTGACACATGTTCATTAACATTCATTTTCTTATGCAAACTTTGCGATTGTAAGTCAGAAAATGCATCTGAAAGAGGCTAAACACGTTTCACAATAAGTAACATAATACGCGAAATAATCAAAGTTATTTTTAATTTTATATTAGTGCATTGAACATCATGGAAGATGCCGTTTTTTTAATAATATAAGATAGAAGTTCAGTGATGTATTTATACATGCAATTGAAACCCTGACCGCTTTGAAATTTCATCTAATACACCAGTCGATATCATTAATTATTATAACCGATTAGATCAAATAACTTTAATATCTAGAACACAAAAAACGCTAATAGATACATGCCGTAAAAATGACTTTTAACACGCATGCGTGTTATGTCATCATAATATTCAGCGCATTTTCATGAATATTACAAATAAATCGTTTTCTATTTCAATTGCACCAATGGTGGGAAAACTCCTACCCTTTTGTGAAGAGCCCGGAAAAGGGCGTCGATTTGGATGCGCGCATGCTCGACCCTCGATAGCCTATTGGATGGACGTTTTCCTGGAAAATCAAATTTCCACCAATACGTTTTCACGATTCAGATACATAGGTATCAAATTTAATATGTTCGAAATTTGTACTTTTCCACGATTTTTGTCCCAAACCGCTTGGGACTATTTTTACGAATGGTGTATATATTTGAACTATTCGTTATTTTTCTCACTTTTAAGTTGTTCACTGTTAATACTTAGAGGAATGGCATTATAATAAAAATAATAAAACATTTACTCTACACATTTTATTAGATCAGGAGAAATTGCACTCATAGCGAAGAGTATCAACATGATAATGATCGTAATTTTGATAGTGCTCGCTATAAGCGAAACCGGTCATGATGTTATAAATTTTATGTCGAATAAGTACTAAAAATTTGTTTTTTTAAAATTTTATTGGAGTATATGATATTGGCTAAAGATACTTGATGTAATTTCACGAAGTGCACATAGATGCCGAATGGTGAAACCAGGGTCATTAGTGACACAGCTCATAGAAAAGTATACAATTCAAATGATTCATATAACCAGTGTTGTGTAAAAATCATCTGTCAAAAGCAGGGCTGTGGATTCGTTAAAAAAATACGACTCCGAATCCAGCATTTACCAAAAACACGACTCCGAATAAAAAAGGCTTAATTTCGCCACGTTTTTTTCCTACCTTTCCTATTTATGTGTATTCAATTATATACCAACCAACCAATACGGCCAATAGAAAAATTTTACATATTATATGCAAAAATAAAATGTTTGAACTTTTCAAAATTTCCGACTCCGAGTACGACTCCGGCCAAAACGTCGCGATGACTCCAGCCAAAAATCTCCGACTCCACACCCTGGTCAAAAGTTTTTATATCAACATCTTCAACATTGTCAACATCTGATTACAATATTTCTCAATCCCATCGCGGCAGAAGACTCTTTAATCATTGTCTTTTGATGTTGCATCATCAGCATGCCATGATCACCTCAACTTCCTTATTACTCCCAAAGCCTATCGTGCTACATTTTGAATATTTAATATGTATCTTATTTAATAGATATGCAAATGTGTATTGTGAAAGACAAACTCAATCGCTGTAGGAAAAATGTGGCACTGAAACATAAATAATGTATTGTCTATCCGTGGCCTTTTAACGAAAATATTACGAAAACTTTATAGATGAACATGCAATAGAAAATTTTCCGTGTATTTATTATATTTTAACATTGAGGCTATGGAAAATATCTGCAATCAAAAATACTGTTAGAAAGTCCGACAGTCGATATTATACTTTTCTATTTGGAGACGCTAAGGGTAGAAGGATAGGTAAATTACTCCCTCTATGACCCGTTTAAAATAATTCAGACATGACATGCAATCATGCCATGGAATCAGTTGACTAAGTGATTGAATAATCAATTTATGATTCTTTTCCTACTGGGGTTCGGACCTGGAACATCGCAACCGAAACCCTCAGCTATGGCGGTGCGAGAAAACACGGAAAGTTTTAAGATTGAAAAATTGATAGAATCATTTTTCTCGTGCTATTTTTTCTGAATCCATGTTCGCTCCCAATATTGAGCAAATGGCCTCCTTATGGAGATATCTCTAGCGTATTTTATCAACGAGGACTACTTGTTCGTCAATCGTTCAAACTCTCTTTAGTTAAATGAGAGTAAGGATAGAAAATACAAGGTTAGTACTAGCTTTTACTATCGGATGGGTGAGAAGGAGTGTTTAAACAACACAAGAACCTTTTTTTTAGATTAACACAAAGTTGCTCGTCCTGGACATAGAACCCAGAAGCCAACGACGTTCGTCTATGTCCGCTCCCTGTTAGGAGCATATAGCAGCCATGCAGTGTCTCCCTCCAACCTCCTTGCTTCAAGTCATGTCTTGTCACAAGTCTGATGTATTTGGTGATGACTTTGTTCAACATTTAAATTAATTACTTTGTTTATCCATCGGTTGTGTTACTAAGTGTGACTGTGTTTCATCACTTTGGAAATAATCTTCAGATAAACTATCATGAGATTTTCAATTATAGCGAATACACTAATTATTATTCTTTAGTTATATTTTAAGCAAGAAAGAGGGGTAATGAAATAATTAAACCGATGGTGAAGTTATAATATGTAAAATAATATTACTCAATAGGAAATGTCACTAAAGCAGTCGAGACTCACCTTGCTTAAAAAAATAATACTCCTTGAGCCTAAGGATATTTATCAATCCTTCATATTTTGCTATTTTATTTTATTGAGTAAAAATGGATAACGTAGAATTATTTTTTCGCGCATTGCTTGAATCTTAAATGAAGAAAAATAATGAATCTTATATATAAAACCGAAACGGCGTATGTATGTCTGTGGGTTATTCATTAAGTTGCCATAAAAACGAATATGAAAGAAAATATGTTTGAATTTTTATCGGCTAAGACATTTAGTCAAAATGTAATAAATTAGTCTTCTACTGAACTTTTCCCGGCTTTTATTATTAATAATAATATTTATTATTTACGTGAAGGTATTATTTGACATTTCTTTGACAGCAAATTAGATTTTTTCCTTGAATTTGGACATTTTAATGGGCGAGAATGGGGCCGTCATCAAATTAAATAAAGTTTGTGATTTTATTTTAACTCTATTTTGGATGTTAGATTTTGTGATATAATTATGTCGAATGATATAACATTAAATAATTATTGGTCGCTTAGTCCGAGCGACGCCGGATAGCAATACTAGTAATAAATAGTATAAAAATAATTGATACAGTTATATACATTACATATATTAACATTGAATAAGATTTCTTGTCGTAAAATAAATAATATCAAATAAAGAAATTTTAACCTTGATCTGTTTGACGTTTTACAAAGACAAAAACTTACGGTGTGGTAGGTAATAACAAAATATTAGAAAAGTACAAAGAATAAATAGAGTGGGGGTAAGGTTGTTGCACGTGCTGAGTTCAGTCTACGTGCACACGTGTCACCATCCGGGCAAGGTCGACCTGATGCAGCGAAGTACTTAAACTGCAGTTCAAAGAAACGGTTCTCAAACTTTCCGTTGAAGACTTATTATGATATTTGAAGTGTACCTCAAAAGCTAAGGAATTTAATTTAACGACTATATTCACTGTGATATGGCCTAAGTTTAAGTGAGCGTATTTTTTTTTAAGAAAATAATCCCGTAAAGTCCCTTGGGTTATTTAGTCAACCATTTATATATTATTTGAGCTTTTTAACACTTTGTTTGCCATGCAGTCACTATGCTCAGTTTAGTCATCTTAATACATACATACAATAAAGATGAAAATGATTACATGTTTAGTTTTCCAAATATTGAACATTACTTTATGCTATTTTCAGCTAACATAATATATTTTCTCAACGACTTATCAATGTTATTCTACGGCAGTGGCGGCCGGTGACAAGAATATTACGAAGTGCAAAATACCTACATAAATAAGCATAAAATCAATCCTCCGGCTGTTTTAGAGCTGCGTTGGGAAGGACTAATCCTGCTATAAAAGTAACAATATTGTGAGCAATATTCATAAATGTGAGCGGCAAACTAATACAGACATTTGCAATCTTTTCCAGGGAGATCTCATCGCCGATAAACAAATGTTGCGTGTGGCGTGGTAAATACGGGCGTGACGTCACAAAATCTTTTTTTCCATCTCACACAATATAAAATGCACCCCCTATGCGTCACCGGCAAACTTACGTTGATAATGCTCGCTATAAGCGAATCCGGGGTCCTGAACCAAATAAATTTAATGTGGAATAAGGACAAAAAAAACCTTATTATTTTTCGATATCATTAAGTCCGGTTGGCTACCGTGACCGCCTGGGTTCGAATGTCAGTTTTTTTCAGTCGATAAATCGATTCTCTTCGAGGCAATGGTTGCTTGTGTTGTTAAAAATTCTTTCTCAACATTCCGATCCCAAAAAGCGGTGCGCAGCGAGAGTGATTAGCTAACCACTCTTTAAAGTCCTCGTATCCTTTCAATCCTTGAGCAACTAATTAACAAGCAGTTCTCGTAGAAAAAACATGTTGAGATACACTTCATAAGGAGTACATAAGGTTGGGAGTGGACATAGTAAAAAAAATGTTGACTGAGTGAGCGACAAAAAAGTTTGACAATCGTTGCCGAAATAAGGCTGCAGTCTTTGAAAATCCGGCGAATCACAGCATCCGGAATGAGCGCCTCGCCAGGTCTAGGCTAGAAGAAGAGGAATCTGGAAGTGGCGAGAGCAAAGCAGTTCGTTGATCCCCGTAACTTCAATCTTGTCTGCATCATCATCGGCATCCATCAGCGGAGCGGAGTCATAAGACGAGTATTATTCACCGCGAGGTTGATGCACTCGCCTTTGGCCCGGTTGCCCTGCACTCACCTTTGCGGCGATGTTTTCAATATTTGGAGCTTTGTCGATAAATAGGGCTTTAAGAGTTGTCATGCGGAAAAATAGTATACCTATACTTAACTGGTCATTACTAGGGATTTTACTGGTCATATGTTCTTTTCTGTTAAGATTGTAATTCATTGTTCGATGGCGTGATAAGGTTTTTGTAAGCCTATTTCACCCTTTTGCAAATGTAATTCACCCTTTTTAATTTAAAATTGTACTAAACGATAAAAGAACCGAATTAAATTATATGTGTTTTTGTGTATTTTAGTATTTTTATCTGTACATATGGTTCATATATATTTATTTAGAGGCTGCAATAATTTTTTATTTTAAATTTCAAAAGTATGTTGGCTGCTCCAAGCCCGATGGCTTTTATGAACCTTATTTTAACAAATAAAAAATATTTAAAATAGAAAAAAAATATATATTGCTTAAGAGCTTTTGTAACATATATAAAGTGACGTTTAAGTAAAGAACATACAGTAAAGTTAAAAGAAACAGAAATATTTGCTTAAACTAAAATGCATAAAAAGCACATTAATTCGGTTTCTTTTTTTAATACGATTTTCAAGGAGGGTGAATTACATTTGCAAAAGAGTGAAATAGGCTTGCAAAAACTGTATCGATGCTGCCGATACTGTATCCATTTTTTTTTTACAATATTTTACGTGACGAAATCAAAATTATAGTATGAGCCCCTGAGAAGTGAAATGAGCCTAGTGGCATTTTTTTAAAAATGAGTTAAATACAGTATCATATTCTTCAGGTCTTAAGTAGTTCTACAAGTTTAGTTTAGTTTAGTCTTTTTCATAAAATAAAAATATGTTATGAACTAGTAAGAAAGTCTATCGTTTTACTACTTGGCCCACTTCACTTCTCAGAGGTACAAATGATATGTTTGCGGTGAATTGATCCCACCTTTTTCTCACATTATTTCCCTGAAATATTTTTTAGTAAGATAGTTCCACAAAAAAAAGAAGTAAAAATATGAACGTAAACCGCCAAAAAAAAAGTTTCACTTCACCTCACAATGGCTTATATGTAAAGGGTATTTCAATAGGGACGCTCAAAATATGTTACTTTGTCCTGCTGAGTAGATTATTCATTGTTTAGTGGCCAAATTTGTTTCAACCAGTTTAGTAAATAATCGGCCAACTCCTACCTGTACGTCATCAAAATACAATATCTGGTGAAAACATTGCTGCTGTGTGTGAAAGTGTACAGGAAAAACCCAAGGCAGATTATTTCTCGTTGTTCACAAGAACTTATTTTTCTGCGACTTCAACCTCATGAATTTTGAATCGGGCCTTATGTCTGCACCCGTATAAAATCCAACTAACCAAGAAACTTCAGGTAAACGACCACAGACAACGCCTGATTTCTGGAGCAGTTGGAAGTTTACCCAAATTTGTCAAAAAAGTCAACTTTAGCGACATGGCCCATTTTATAATGAATGGATATTGGCAGACATTTGATGCTATATTCCATATTTAATGCCGTAAAATATACTTACAAATGAAATTAAAATTTAGTCGAAATCTCACAAACAACTTGTTTTATTTACATTTCAAAACTAAGCGTCCTTATAAAAAGACCCTTAGTTTGATTGAAAGATGTATTTGATTTAATGTGTTAACTTCAGGTCACGTTTGTTATGAATAAAACTAATAGATGGTATTACAGCTGATGCCAATGCGTCATGCATTTGACAAATATAATAAAGATAATTAATAGTAGATGGTCTGATGATGTTTCTCAAAGAGGCAAAACACGAGACACTATTCGTGACAAAGCACGTGAAATAACCTAAGCCATTGGCTTCCTAGCCACCTCACTATTTAGCCTCTAATCCTTTCTAACCCTACCATCATCTAACCGTTTGAATTTTGTACTTTCCCACGAGCTACTTATGTCACTTATGCTAATTACAACAATGAACTAGCAATCAGGGCTGTGGAGTCGGAGTCGGCGCGGCGTTTTGGCCGGAGTCGGAAATTTTGAAAAGTTTGAACTTTTTATTTTTGCATGTAATATGTCAAATTTGGCCTTTGGCCGCATTATTAGGGTTGATATTTAATTGAATACACATAAATAGAAAATTTAGGGGGAAAAGTGACGATATTAACCTTTTTTAGTGGTGGTTTTGGTAAATGCTGGAGTCGGAAACGGACTTTTTTTCACCGACTCCACAGCCCTGCTTGCAATTCCTAAGATACCGAAAGGTGAAACCCAGGTCGATATCGTCAATACTCAAGGAAAAGTACAGAATTTAAACGATTCAAATTTTACAATGAAATTTCATCATGCAACTTCGGTCAAAATCTTCAATAATAATAATGAACTAAAGAGAGGTTAAGCGACTGACTTAACATACAGCAGCAACCATATGCTCTTAATTGTGGGCGGACACAGATATTTTTTTAAATTCAATCTCTTAGCTAAAAATCATAAATTTATTTAATTGACAGTAAACATCTAAAAATAGATTAACGAAGCTGTTGAGATAAATATTCAAACATAAATTGGTACGATTCCGTGTATGTTGTCACTAATGAACCAGGTTTTGTATTTTGGCACTGACAAACTCGTACTTTCGAAGTTCCATCAAGCATCTTTAGTCAATATCGCATACTTTGTTTATTTTAAAAAAGACATGTTTAGTCATTACATTAATTAGGATCAGGACCGGTCTCACTCATTGCGAGCATTTTCAAAGTTTGCCATTGACGGATATGGGGTACATTTTCTGTAGTGTGAGATGGAAAAAAGATTTTGTCACACCGCGCCATTATTCACACGTAAAATTGGTACAGAAAGGTTTTGTTCACCGCTGCTGAGATCTCCCTGAAAAAGATTTATGCCGAATTTTTTTTTTTTTTTGAAATGAAAGAAAAATATTTGGCATTACAGCTTACGCCAATGCGCCAAATATTCTTAATTGTGAAATTCATACGAGATTAACTCGATGATAAATAATAAATCAGTTGTGCACAAAATCAACGATAAATAACATACACCCAGCCCAAGAACTCTTTTATCAAATTGAAAAAATCCAACCTTGCCGAGAATTGTACTCGGGTCCCCTGATCGCTAGGATAAAGCTCTCGCCACTAGACCACAGGGACCGACATATATTATGAATTATTCACTAAGAAATTCAAAAATAAAGCGTTGTTTATATAAAAAAAACAGTTGAAAATGCTTGCGATGAGCGAAACCGGTCCTGATCACAATAAATCTATGTTAATGCTAAGTATAAAAAGTGTCTTACTAGTTTTTTTAAATAATACCATTCCACCAAGGGCTGGCAGTGAGCATCTTAAAAGGTACTTCATTATATAACTGAATCCTGAGAACCGAAACCGGTCCTGATCCAATAAAATTTATGTGGAATAAGTACTAAAAATGTTTTATTATTTTTATTACAATATAATGCCATTCCACCAAGTATTGACAGCAGGGATGTGGAGTCGGTAAAAAAATTACGACTCCGACGCCGGCATTCTACCAAAAACACGACTCCGACTCCTATGTGGAATAATTACTATAAATGTTTTATTATTTTTATTATAATGCCGTTCCACCAAGTATTGACAGTGAAGAACTTAAAGGTGATATATGTACATTAGAGGTCTGCACGGGCTCAGGTAAGCCCGGCCCGGCCCATGAACCGGGTCGGGACGAGTAACAAAGGTTTGTATTTAGGCTTGGGCCTGGGTACACAATAAATAGTATATAAACCCGATTATTCCGGATGTAAACGCCATTATTGTGAGATGATATATTGAGTTGATATTAAATTATTTTAAGTGTAATCAACACTTTGTTGAAATGTTGAAAAACTGTCGGGCTCGGGTCGGGTTCAGGTAAGATAATCGGGAATTAGCCTCGGGCTCGGGTCAGGCTGAAGTCGGAGATTTTCGGACTCGGGCCTGGTAGAATTTTGAAAATTTCGGCCCGTGCGGACCTCTAATGAACATCGATGATCTATTACGAGAACGCATGCTCTGCATTTTACCTTCTTTCTCCGCGAACTTGTCGTGAATGTAAAATGATTTTACTTTTAAGGTGTTCACTGTCAATACTTGGTGGAAAGGCATTATAGTAAAAATAATAACACATTTTTAGTACTTTTTTCACATGAGATTTATTTCATCAGGACCGGTTTCGCTCATGGCGAGCATTATCTACTGATAAATACAATAAAACAGTGGTATTTATGCAAAAGTTAAGTATGAAAACAAGCTATGACAAACAATTGGTAAAACAACTAAGCAAATAAATTAAAGCAAATTACAAGAAAAATAGACTAAAAATAAAATGTTCAGGACCTCTTAGCAATGCAAAACTAACAAATCAAAAATCAATTAAGTATGAAATAACATTAACAAAGTAAAAGCCCAAAATTAAGTGCATTTAATAAAAATAAATAAATCTACATGTCTGTCAACCATAATTAGATGGAAATTCCGGTAATGAGTTCAAATGAGTCAGTTCCTGTAACAGAATAAAAGCCATAATAATTCTTGCACATTAAAATCAAACAAAGGAAAATAAAAATTATAAGAGATAAAAGTTGGAAGAAATACAATAAGCTTAGGTTTAATGAATTGGGTATAGCAATGGCGAAGAAACGAAGACTTATTGATCATTTAATAGATTAGAATTGGGAATAAATTTATAACGGTTTATTTCAAGGATTTCTAATTTATCTAGTTTTAAAGACTTATCAATAACATGCAGGATTTTAAAGTTTTTAGTGATATCAAAAGTATGCTTATTTAGGAACAGATGCACATTAAAATTAACGTTTTACAATCCTTTCAATCTCAGAAATGTTATAGTAAATTCTAAAGATAAAATCAATATTCTCAACCAAAGTGGGATCTACCTACTTGATTGCGAATCTTGTGGAGCCAGGAATGTTGGTCAAGCGGGAAGAACTTTTAATACCAGATTTAAAGAACATCTAGCTTGTTCACGTAAAGGGAATGAAGTATCTTCATTTGGAAACCATCTGTTCCTAAATAAGCACTGTTTTATTGTATTCCTTATCAGTTGATAATGCTCGCCATGAGCGAAAACGGTCCTGATGAAATAAATCTCATGTGGAAAAAATACTAAAAATGTGTTATTATTTTTATTAAAATGATTTTGTTCTCATAAACAAAAAATACTCTTGATTGTAATTTTCATGATTGCGGTTATAAAAATTGTTGATTTATTTATAAAAAAACTGGTTGTTGATTAGAAAAAATTAGTCTTGCTCCCTGTATAGGTAATAAATTTTAATTTCACTTGAACCAGTTACCGTGTGAGTGATTCTGAACGTTTCCACGTTCCCTCCACAACTTGACATTTGCTAAAGTATTTTCCTCAACACGCACGGATGTGGTGTTATAACGCAGTATTGTCTATTTTATTTTTACTGTACCGTAAAACGGGGTGAATAGAGACACTTTTTACCATTCACGACTATGAATCTTCATACCAGCGCCACATAATTCAAATATGAGTGGCATTAAACTTGTTTCTATGGTCCTACTACACATTCATGACAATATTTTTCAAATATTCACTATCGCTATTAAGACACAGTCAATTTTGTTTGATGTCTCTATTCACCCCGTTTTACTGTACCTATTTAAATAATAAATTATTTTATTACCCAGTGTTACCTTAACACTTGCTAAGCCATTCAGTTGATATTGAACAGCCATTGAAATTAATTAAATTAAGTGAAAACGAAACATGATTACTATGTGTATGTTGTTTCTGAGGATTTCGACTGGAGCTTGATGTGATTTCAATATTTATAAACCCGAAACGGCGTATGTATGTCTGTAATTCCCTTTTGCATTGTTGTTGCAAGTTGCAATATAATAATGTTTATTATTTTTGTGAAGGTATTATTTGACATTTCTTTGACAACAAATTAGATTTTTTCCTTGAATTTGGACATTTTAATGGGCGAGAATGGGGCGGGGCTGTCATCAAATTAAATAAAGTTTGTGATTTTATTTTAACTCTATTTTGGATGTTAGATTTTGTGATATAATTATGTCGAATGATATAACATTAAATAATTATTGGTCGCTTAGTCCGAGCGACGCCGGGTAGCAATACTAGTTTCAATATAAAGTTTGCTTAAGTTAAAGCTCATTCAATCATTCATTCGTGTACTACAAATGCCTGCACATGCCAAAAGTAGAAACCCGTGACGTTATTACAATGTTACCTCTAAGCCGAGATGTTATCTGCGCTGAGAATTCAAAGGCTGCAGACCAAACCAAAAAATGCGCGGCATAATTTCAATAGTCGAACGACTTCTGTTGAAGAGATTATATGCTTCACATTGGGAATGGACATGGATATTCATATATTATTAACATGTTTTATCAATTTATGCTTGACTACCGTAACTGCATGGTGAAGCAAGTGTAACACTGATTGGTGATTAATATTTTACATTTTACTAATTAAATACATGACAGTATACCTTGCGGGTATAGATTCATATTGTTTCTTGGAGAATTTAGTATGATGTAATAACGGCAAACAACAATGTGTTGTGGGAATGTGGATCAACACGATATAATCAATTAAATTCTTTCAATATCTCTACAACTATTAAATATATACACTTTGAATAGTGTACGTGATATTACATACGTGACGTCACACAGAACGATGAATTCGCTAAACATTATTATCGTGGCAATGATTATTTTTTTTCCTGCTGAAACTGCATGTGTTGACAGTGAAGCGGTCTCTCAGTACTGTGGCTATTTTTTTCTACGGTTTTTCTGCTGGATTGTCGGATCTGTGGTCGAATGTCAACGTTATTTGGTTGCGGACGTCGTGGGTCTGGGTTGTTTCATTTTTCAATCGAATTATTGATAACATGGAACAAATCACCTATATAGTTGAACCAAGCTAATAAGCTACAATTGTTTGTCATACCTTGTTTTTCTTACTTAACTTGTGTATAAATATGACTGTTTCATTGTATTTCTTTTATTTCAATAAATTTTATGTGGAAAAAGTACTAAAAATGTTTTATATTTTTTGTTATAATGCCATTCCACCAAGTATTGACAATAAACACCTTACAAGTATTTGATTGTATCAATTCAATGTGTTAAATTTAAAACTTATTATTACCTATAAAACTAGGATGGTGGAACAGAGAAGAAGATGTTTTGTGTACCATGACTACAACTGTATATAAGGATGAGTAAATGCAGACACAATACATAGTTCTGACGATGGCGTAAGCCGAAATAGCTATCAACAAATATGTATATAAAATGATTTCTGAATAATTAAAATGCATTGGTATTTTTTTCACCCTATTATAATGAAGTTAAAAAATACAATTAAAAAAACACTTTCTTTCTTTGAGTGGCATTGCACCCATGGCTGTGGAGTCGTTAAAAAAACGACTCTGATTCCAACTCCAGCATTTCCCAGAAGGACGACTCCGACTCCGACTCCAATATTGACCAAAAACACGACTCCAACTCCGACTAAAAAGAGTTTAATTTCGTCACGTTTTTTTCCTACCTTTCCTATTTACATATGTGTATTTAATTATATTTCAACGAACTATTCCAGTCATCTGATGTAACTCCGGAATGGTTTGGCATCACTACCGGGGTCAGACAGGGCTGTGTTCTAGCTCTGTTCCTCTTTATAATAATCTTCGACTTCATCCTGAGGAAGTCAATTCCACCTGACCGAGGATTAACCGTTGCTCCCAACCTGAAACTATGTGACCTCGAGTATGCCGACGAGGCTGTCATCTTTGACAAATCAGTTGAGGGTATTCAGGAAACAATGGATAGACTGCAGAGCAACTCGTATCGCGTTGGCCTCAAAGTCAACGCGAGTAAAACCAATGTGCTCTGCAACAGCGCCTGTCCAGATCCAGACTACTCTCTGATGAGTGCGGGGCAAGAAATCGAGAAGTCGATGGTTTTAGGTACTTGGGAGTACACATCACGGGAGATGGCGAATGCCTGAATCCTGCCTGTCTCTTCTATCAACCTGTTGGATCCTGACGCTGCGGAAGGCCTCTGATGACCATCCATAGGATGTACTCAGGGGAACTACGGGACGCCGTGGTGACCTGGGAAGATGCGATGAAGTTGGCGGGAGATAGAGAATCTTAGAGGCACCGTGTGGCTGCCATATGCTCCGAGTAGGGAGCAGATATGGAGAAAAAAAATCCAGTCAATAGCCAAATTTGACATAGTAAAAGCAAAAATAGAACGTTCAAACTTTTTAAAATTTCCGACTCCGAGTGCGAGTCCGGCCAAAGCGCTGCGACGACTCCGACTCCGACCCCGGCCAAAAAACCCCGACTCCACAGCCCTGATTGCAACGCTTGCCGGATGCCGGCTAGTGTATTATAAAAAAAAAATGTTTCGTTAAATTCTTTCGTAGTGAAAATACAGCCTTGTAATGTGGCACGTGTTTGATATCGAATAGCGGACAATGCCCGGGTGGTCTGCGATAAAAAAAAACACCGAATCTTGCACACTGCAGTAAAATGCGTCTGAAACAAAACAGTCGGGATTTTCCCGAACGACGGTTTCCGCTTATTACAAAAAGTGCAGCAGAAGCTATTTTCGCGTTTAGTTTTGACTATGTTCTTCCAGCTGCCGTTTGAGTGAATCTAATTCACTTTTAGGGTGTTGAATGTCGACACTTGTCGGAATGGTATTGTAATAAAAATATTAAATTATATTTGGCACGTATTCCACATAAAATTTATTGGATCAGGACCGGTTTCGCTCATCGAGAGCATTATCAACTGATCAGTTTAATTTTTTTATTTTATGATACGATCTTCGATCGATATAAGAAATACAAGTTGGTTCTCCCACCACCCTTCCGTTAAGTGTGTGCAGCCGTTTTTCACAGCCGCCTTCCATAACGCTATACGAGCAAGAAAAGAAACGAATTTACTCCTCGCTTACTTGGCCCGAGACAGAGCTGCACGGGACTGATCTTTTAACCATGCACTAAGGTGCTTAAAGAGAAAAAAATAATAAGAAAAAAAAAAGATAATGTGACTTGCTCAGCCACTTTGTTAGAGTGATATTAAGTATCCTGTGTGTCTGTACACTGAGAATCCGTGGAGTTTAATCTGAAGCGTAATCAAGATTATCCCGTTCCCCATATGATGTTGAAAATTTATCGAATGCCTCAAAATTGGCCTTGGTTGAGATCAAGTCAGCGTCGATATAAGAAATAGTTAAAATGTTGTAAGTCAATTTTGCTTGTATTTTGTTTCAATTTATTTGCTAAGTATATTATATATTTGCTAAGTTATAAGTCTAGCCGGAAAAGTCACAAAAATCGTCAGACCTGGCTTGATATTTAATAGGAATAAATTTATAAGAAAAATAATAACACATCTTTAGTTATTCCACATTAAATTTATTGGATCAGGACCTATTTCTAACATAATATATTTCTTTATTCACATGCTTTTATTTCCTTTGTTTTTAAGAATTGATATGGTCTCGTTAATCTATTCACAGATTATTTTTCGTTGGACTGGAGTATTCTTCCATTGTTAATGATCATTATTACTCAATTGATTTTTGATGTTATAGCTTGTATTGCTAAGAGGTTTTCATTATTTTAATTATGTCTTTTTTGCTTGTATTTTGTTTCAATTTATTTATTGATTGAGTAGGCATTTACTTAGTAGAACTCCATTATAATACGGAAAGAAAAATAACAATGTATTTTAGTTCTACATAAATTATTTTATATATTTGTTGATAGCTATTTCGGCTTACGCCTTCGTCAGAACTATTTGGTTGTAATACCAACTGTTTGTCATACCTTACAATTATTGCTTAACTTTTGTATAAATATCACTGTTTCGCTGTTATTTCTTATCAGTTGATAATGCTCGCCATGAGCGAAACCGGTCCTGATCCAATAAATTTTATATGGAATAAGTACCTACTAAAAACGGGGTTATAATTTGTATTTAAATATAATATTATTACATTAAATTTTCGCTAATTAAATTTTAATAGCAATTTAACTTAGTGATCTACTTATATTTTTGTATATAAACGATACAAACTGTTTAATACGCGTCAGTTCAAGTACATCCGTGCACGTGCACGAAACCCGGGTCGTTAGCTACAAAACTCATGGAAAAGTACAAAATTCAAACAATTCAAATTCAAATATAATATGTTAAATCCTTACACTGCGATAGTGCCTGGCAAGTGCATTTCAGACGAATGTGAGGAATTTTCAGTTTCACGCTTTTCGCAAATCTAGAAAGATAAGATCTGAAATTAAATTTCGTGGAAAATGGATTAAAACCTGATATACATATACTAAAATAACAAAATGTTATCATTATTTTATCAGTAGAAAATATCAACAAAAAAATGAATACGTCCTCAATTGACATATTACGTATTGGCTATTATGTTTTTGATTGATGAAACATTGTAATCTTTTTGACAGTTCAAAAACATTACACATTCATTTCTTTATTATAATAATATAACTATCATTTAGCGCGTGTTTTTTTGTTTAGCATAATTTTTCAGCAGTGCAGCGCAACCATTTATTATTTTCATTCGTAATAAATAACTAAATTCACTTTGCAGATTGTAGATTGATTTAAACATATATGTATGTTGAACCAGTGAATTGAAGATTACGGTAGACTGCCATTATAAACTTCTGTTTTGTTATTTCTTCTACTTTTTATTACGAAAGAAACCGAGTGATGGTTAATCTGAAGATGTTTCTTATAGAGGCGAAACATGTGTTACACAATTTCACCTTTCTCTACAATTAATACAAACTTGAAGGTGTTGTGAGGTGAGAGAGTTTTTAATTTTGATAGTCTGGTACAATAAGTAGATAAAAATAAGACAATAAATCAACCTAAAAATTAGCATAAATTTCACTTTTTACATATCTTATGATTACGTAATTACGGAATGGCTTGGCATCACTACCGGCGTCAGACAGGGCTGTGTTCTAGCTCCGTTCCTCTACACAATACTCTTCGACTTCATCCTGAGGAAGTCAATTCCACCTGATCCAGGAGTAACCGTTGCTCCCAACCTGAAACTATGTGACCTCGAGTATGCCGACGGCGCTGTCATCTTTGACAAATCAGTTGAGGGTATTCAGGAAACAATGGCCTTTGATGACCATCCATAGGATGCACTCAGGGGAGTTACGGGACGCCGCGATCACCTGGGAAGCGAGGAAGTTGGCGGGAGATAGAGAATCTTGGAGGCACTGCGTGGCGGATATGGACAAAAAAAAACATATCTTTACATATCATCAAAGCTGTGGATCATTTTGAAGCTCATAAGTGGCATAACTATTTAAGATATTTTATCCTCACCATTACTTGTTTTTAAGTATTCACGTGTCTAAAAAATATTTACACATTACTTTGATGAAAAAAAACAATATTTGGCTAGCTTTAACTTTACCATTTTTTCCACCGTGCTATAAAAGGGTTCTACCAAGTAAATGACAATTCAATCTTACAATCTTAATCTACAACACCGAGATATGCATTTTTTATATGACTTACTTTATCAAAAGTTAAGGGGATGTAATAAATATTCTTCGAATGCAAATATTAATTAATAATATTACATATGTAGCTACGAAACATAATTTTCCCGAAGGCTGCAGCACTAACAATACAAAAACCTCTAGTACTATAGCACAGGGTGCAGTAAGAGGGAAATTTATGTGGAACATTACATATATTCAATTTTAACAATAAAAACAAAATGATAGTATGATACAGGAATCATTGAAATAAATTAAAACTTTAAAGGTGGTTACATGTCTTGGTAAAAGCGTATTATTTGAATAAAAAGAAATACAACAATTTTTACCATATGTTTAAAAACCATATGTGAAAGTCAGAGCTGTGGAGCCGGAGTCGGAGTCGGAGTCGGGACGCTTTAGCCGGAGTCGAAAATTTTGAAAAGTTTGAACTTTTTATTTTTGCATATAATATGTAAAATTTGGCTATTGGCTGGATTGGTAGGGTTGATATTTGATTGAATACACATACATAGGAAAATTAGGAAAAAAAAGTGACGATATTAAACGGTTTTTAGTCGGAGTCGGAGTCGTATTTTTGGT
Source organism: Himalopsyche kuldschensis (assembly GCA_028554975.1). Lineage (NCBI taxonomy): Eukaryota > Metazoa > Arthropoda > Insecta > Trichoptera > Rhyacophilidae > Himalopsyche > Himalopsyche kuldschensis. The sequence goes on from JAHFWI010000025.1 coordinate 3,987,398, forward strand.
CAATGCTGGAGTCGGAGTTGTGGTTTTGGTAAATGCTAGAGTCTGAGTCGAACTTTTTTTACCGACTCCACATCTCAGCTGTCAATATTTGGTGGAATGGCATTATATTGTAATAAAAATAATAAAACATTTTTATTACTTATTCCACATAAATTTTATTGGATCAGGACCGGTTTCGCTCATGGCAACATTGTCAACTGATTCAGTTATATAATGATGTACCTTTTAAGATGCTCACTGCCAGCCCTTGGTGGAATGGTATTATTTAAAAAAAACTAGTAAGACACTTTTTATACCTAGTATTAAAATAGATTTATTGTGATCAGGGCAGGTTTCGCTCATCGCAAGCATTTTCAACTGTTTTTTTTATATAATACTAGTATTCGAACCCGGCTTCGCTCGGACCAGTTTGGGGTTATGTTCACCTCGGCGCATAAATTCAGACGGGCCAAGTTGAAACAACTGGCAACTTAATGACCAACAATGCAAAAGGGAATTACAGACCCACAGACATACATACGCCGTTTCGGTTTTATATATAAGATATTTTGGTTCATATGAAACTACTCGAGTACTCGATTATTTTGTCAAATGTACTACTCGATACTCGAGTAATTGGAGTCTCTACACACACATTGATAACGAAACAAATTTACCGTCGAAACTTTCGCGAGCGAAATCAATTCGTTTGTTTGAACTTGCAACAACAATGCAAAAGGGAATTACAGACCCACATACATACATACGCCGTTTCGGTTTTATATATAAGATATTTTGGTTCATATGAAACTACTCGAGTACTCGATTATTTTGTCAAATGTACTACTCGATACTCGAGTAATTGGTCTCTACAAACACATTGATAACGAAACAAATTTACCGTCGAAACTTTCGCGAGCGAAATCAATTCGTTTGTTTGAACTTGCAACAACAATGCAAAAGGGAATTACAGACCCACAGACATACATACGCCGTTTCGGTTTTATATATAAGATATTTTGGTTCATACGAAACTACTCGAGTACTCGAGTATTTTGTCAAATGTACTACTCGATACTCGAGTAATTGGAGTCTCTACAAACACATTGATAACGAAACAAATTTACCGTCGAAACTTTCGCGAGCGAAATCAATTCGTTTGTTTGAACTTGCAACAACAATGCAAAAGGGAATTACAGACCCACATACATACATACGCCGTTTCGGTTTTATATATAAGATATGTACATTGCAAAAATTACAAATTTATATTATTATTATTGTAATAATTATAATTATTGATTGAGTAGGCATTTACTTGGTAGAACTCCATTATAATACGGAAAGAAAAATAGCAATGTATTTTAATTCTACATAAATTATTTTATATATTTGTTGATAGCTATTTCGGCTTACGCCTTCGTCAGAACTATTTGGTTGTAATACCAACTGTTTGTCATACCTTGCAATTATTGCTTAACTTTTGTATAAATATCACTGTTTCGCTGTTATTTCTTATCAGTTGATAATGCTCGCTACGAGCGAAACCGGTCCTGATCCAATAAATTTTATATGGAATAAGTACCTACTAAAAAAGGGGTTATAATTTGTATTTAAATATCTATATATTTCCTATACCTTCGTCTGTTGTACAAAAATCTGTTCAAGGTATTTAAAAAGAAAGGTTTTAAATATGCCAAATCATGCTCGGGGGTCACATGTTTCCTGCCACAGATAAAAGCGGTCCAGACAAAGCTTTAACTGCATTTTTGCATAGATAATCAATGAATGCACTTTGTTTGAAAGGTCGTTGACACACTGCTGCTGATTCTATTAAATGTCGTCTACTGAAAAAGCGTGTAGGTATACTCGTTTATTCTGCCAGACATTGTTTTAATTAATAATAATTATTGATTACTAATTATATATGGTTTGGTATAACTGACCTACATGCATTAAATGAACTTAATAAATTTAAATAAATTAAGCCAGTAATGTTTTATTAAGATTATATTTAAGGAGACAGATTTGAAAGTAAATAGATTCCTTATTTGAAAAGTCAAATTATAATAATTCCTAATTGATTGCATCTCATTAGATAATATTTTGTTATTGCTAACATTATTAGTAGTATAATTATTTGTTTGCTTTGCTTTGATCCTATGACCCCCTCCTTGCTTCCCGTAAAAAGGAAAAATACCAAACTCCATTTTGTAATTTTATAATTTAAAAATATTAGAGTCAACTTGCTTTATTACTCAAGCAAACTTTGCGATAGTAAGTCCGAAGATGCCTCTGAAAAAGGGCGAAATGCGTGTCACAGTAAGTAGCACGATATGTGAAATAATCAAAGTTATTTTTAATTTTATATTAGTCAATTTATACTTTTGAAGTTTTTACTGTCAATACAAGGCGGAATGGTATTATAATATAAATAATAGCACATTTGTTATTACTTATTCTATGTTGAATTTATTAAGATCAGAACCGGCTTCGTTCATCGTGAGCATTATCACGTGATAATAAATACAAATGTTATATATACAAAAGTAAAGCTTGTATATTATTTAAAAAAAACTCGTATGTCAACGAATTTGTATTTAAATTAGGTTTTGTAATGAAATTATTGTTTACATTGTATTTTTGCTTCCCAGTATTAGTTTTCTTTTGCATGGAATATTTCGGAGGTATTGCATCTAGATAAGTTATATTTTTTAGTATTTATTCCACATGAAATGTATTATGTCACGACCGGTTTCGCTCAAAGCAAGCATTATGAACATTACGAGGCTTATCATTTTATTGACAGTGAACAAATTAAAGGTGACATTGGACATACTTGAAGCACCTTAATTTATTCTCTGAGCTTCAACAAAATTCATTCGATGTGCAAATCGTAGTGAAAAGGTTTCCGACCACTGGTCTCTTCCTTAATTGAAAACATTAGAAGATAAAAGTAATTCCTAAAAAAATATAAAATTTAGACTTAGATATTACCTGATTAGAATAATTAAATAATAACAAATAAGCAAAAAATATTTGATTCTTCGGTTCCTACTATAATAAGGTGCTTCGAGTCATTGCTCTTTAAAAAATAAAATTACAGGTGCCGTCAAATGGTAATCCACAGTACTGCTAAGTCGGAGTTGGAGTCGTGGACTCGGGTTTTTTTGGCCGGAGTCGGAGTCGTCGCGGCGTTTTGGCCGGAGTCGGAATTTTTGAAAAGTTTGAACTTTTTATTTTTGCATATAATATGTCAAATTTGGCCATTGGCCGAATTGGTTGGTTGATATTTAATTGAATACACGTAAATAGGCAAATTAGTAAAAAAAATGAAATGTTGAATTCGGAGTCGGAGTCGGAGTCGTGTTTTTAGTAAATGCGGGAGTCGGAGACGGAGTCAGAGGCGTATTTTTTTTGGCAACTCTACAGCCCTGATTTATACATACATACCATTTATATTGAAAACATCTGAATTTTTTTGCAAAAATGCAAAATTAATTATAAATAATTGAATAATTGAATTTTATTATTATTATTTGACAAAAAAAACTTTATTTTGCTTCATAACCAGTTTTTTCGATTGTTTTATTTTTAAGCAGTTCACCGTACAAAAAATGCGAATTAACATTTTTTTTCATTATGTTTATATGAGTCAGATATCAATAAACCATAGTTTATATTTATAATATTCAATTGAAATATGCTTTCATGGTATTTGCAAGTAAAAATATTTTTTTTGGATATATGAGCTATGAATTGAAATGGTGTAACGATCAGTTCAAGTTAATTCGTGCACTTGAAATGCCTGAAGATGCCGAAAGGCGACACCCAGGTCGTTAGCGACAAAAATATGGAAAAGTTCACGATTTAAAACGGAAAAGATAGATTGAACGAATGAATTACAATCAGTTAACAGAAAAAACAACATATTATATTGAGATGCTCCATTATGATATTCCATATAAAACGCATTGATGTGAAGGTTGTTTAAATATTCTTTTTTTCATTCGTAATTTGTAAAAACAATGTAGTTCAATCTAATATATAAAAATCAATATTTGTTTGTTTGAATTTTGTACTTTTCCATGAGTTTTGTGGCTAAGGACCCGAGTTTCGCCTTTCGGCATCTTCATGCATTTCAAGTGCACGGATGTACTTGATCTGATAGTTCAAGTGTCAATTACATCTGTGTTAAGTACATCCAAGGAGACTATCATATCAAATAATGCATACATATTTGAATAAAAAAAATCATGTCTCATTATTGTCTTGTTATTTTTGAATACCAATTTGCAACACACCAAAATCAGGCGTCTCAGCATATGGGACAGTAGCAGTCAACGGGTTCTATCTATACATATAAAAATGAAAAATTGTTTGTATGTCCCGTATGCTTTCCTATACGGCGCATACAATTAAAACACGCACGCGTTGGAAACCCTTCTGATGTATTCGCATACGCACCAGACAGAAAAAGAAGAAAATATTATATAAAAATATAAAACACTTTCTTTCTTTGAATGGCATAGCAACGCTTGCCGGGTACCGGCTAGTAATACATATAATTTACTATAGCCTTCAGTTAAGTTGACAAGGCCACATCTCATTGTTTAACAATTATTTTTTTCTAAGCCGATAATATATATTTATTCATTAATAATCGAGTAATTAAATCATATTCTTGACATTTAAACTTGATTATATTCTATGCAAATTGTTGTTTTAACACACTTTTCCTAGGCCGCAAAAAGCTCTATAGGAAGATAAATAATAATCAATTTAAAATCTTGATATATCACGCGATTCTATGTAAGGTAGAGGTCTGCACGGGCTCGGGTTTGGCCCGTGGGCCGGGTCGGGCCGGGTAACGAAGGCTTGGATTCGGGCCCCGGCTGGGCTCGGACGCAAGTATACAACAAAATATAACAAAAATCGGGCTATTTTCGAATGAGCTCACCATTATCGTATATCTAAATTTAATACTATAATAAACTTCACGTACTCGTATTAGTCATCTTTTCGACCCATTCGATAGAACAAGATGCATTGTTTTGAATATAATGACTTATTTTAGTATTTCTTAATGATGTCTGCTTCATAGGAGTTTGTACAATACGCATAATGAATTTCATAATATGATCCTGACTTCAGTATTTCTTATATGGTTCTTTCGATCGGTCGCAATTCGATCTGTTGTGTTATTTTTTTTTAATTTACTGGCAAGAAATGGGCTTCGAAAATGTCAAAACTGAAGAGTGGAGAGTATATTTCTTCAGTCAGTAAATATCCACGGAAAAAGTGAAGTGTGGAAATCATTTAGTGAAATCATAGAGGTGGCTGCAAACAAAAAAGTTGGATACGTTGAGTGAATAAAATGTAAATGCATTTTCAGCTTTTCTAGTTCAAAAACAGGAACTTCTCATTTGTATCGTCATTCCTGTAAAACAAACAAAAACTAATTCTAATTAGGAAGAAATGTATTTCGCACAACTGCACACACACGATAATTGGTGAGTCAATTTTTATTAGGAAAAAAATCGGAAATGGCCTCGGTCCTTCGGGCGCTTCGGGTTCGGGCCGGGTGAAAATTCCAAATTTCGGCCCGTGCAGACCTCTAATGTAAGGTAATATAATCATTAGTATTAATTAATTTACTATCATTAACACCATAGTACCAATTAACTTTTTTTACATTAAAAGAAATATCACAGACTATCTAAGGCAGCTATTAAAAATTTCAAGCAAATGTACTGTAGCGAAAATGTAACGTAGAAACACTTGACATCATATCATCACCCTATGTGTTCGGTCCGTGGTGGAGGTGGTGAACGTCGTTGGCTTCCATGAAAGACCTGACGGGTTCTAATCCCAGTACTAACATTTTTGTTCAGTCGATTTATTGATCCGATTCGAAGGCTTGGGTGTTTGAGTTGTCTAAAAAATCCTATCAGATCCCAAAAGCGGGGCGTAGCGAGGGCGCTTATCTACATAGTCAATAAAATTTTCAATTTTATACACACTAAAAATATCGATAATTTAATCAGTTTTAACCATGCTATCCATGATAGTTCAATTATCTGAGAATTAATTATCTAGCCCTTCTCCCAAAAAGGTTGGGTAAATTATGGATATATGGTCACGGGACAGAAACCCAATCCTCTCGAGTTAAACTCAAAATATTTATAATACTGGCTTATAATTTTATGTTTTGACTTTACTCTTTGAGTTCTTGTGGATTATTATAAAATGTGGAATGAACGAAATAGCTACCAACAAATATACAAAATAATTTATGTAGAACTAAAATACATTGTTATTTTTCTTTCCGTATTAAAATGGAGTTCTACCAAGTAAATGACTACTCAATCAATAGCGTTATAAATGTTGTATTTTAAAAAAAAATGACAGCACAGCTACAAATGTATATTATTATTTTTTTTAATTCAAGGACTTACTGTGTTTGATTGATCACATTGGTATTATTTTACCACGAGGAAAGAAATATCGATAATATATGGATATATGGTCACGGGACAGAATCACAATCCTCTCGAGTTAAACTCAAAATATTTATAATACTGGCTTATAATTTTATGTTTTGACTTTACTCTTTGAGTTCTTGTGAATTATTATAAAATTTGGAATCAAAATAATTAAATCTGAAGAATATTACTGATTATTGTATGAGTTCTGAAAGAAGAATTTGTTTTTTAATATTTGTCTATAATAAAATTATTCTTTTTATTTTAAACAAATAATAAACTTATGTGACTGTCTATATCTGTATAATATTATTATTTGTGTAGTTTGTGGTTGCATTTTTGCTCCTGTAAATTAAAACAACTCGATTTCATACTTATTGCGAAGTCTTCTTTATGATCTTCTATTATAATAAATTTAGACATTCATTTCATTGAATGTGCTTATTTTTCATAAATCTTTACAAAAATTCTGTCTCGTGACCATATTATCCATAATTTACCATAAAGTTGTTAATCACTGACCTAACCTAAACACTAGCCTGTTATTGTCTTCCTACTCTGTCAATTCCGACTTTCATCAACCATTAAAGGGTTGAGTAACAGGAAGATCTCGTAGAAAATCATTCGTTGAGATAAACTCCGTCAGGATTATATATGTTTTTATATTGACATGAACATGATTAAAAAAATAAAATTTTTGTCAAAATTTATTAAAATATAAAATTATGAATAGGTTACAACGCCCAACATTAACAAACGGAAAAGAATTAAAGGTTTCGGTTGTCATGGAAACTTCACGCATAAACCTATAAATTTAATGCCTATATTACCAATTAAGTATCGCTCATATTAATTGCAATTAGTGATTGAATTTTCAATAAAATATGTTCAAGTATTCTTAATTTGAAATACAATACGATGGAGTAAAACAAACTTGTAATAAAATCTATCGCAATGTTGAAATATTACTTTGCTTTTAGACAACTCATATATTATGGGAGTAGCTATATTTTTTCGGTTACACAATATTACATGTATCGCAGTTTCAGTCCAACCAACCAACAAAGAATTTCCTTTTCATTTGAGGAAATAAAATCCCACACTTCATTTGACGTTCCACGGTTTCAATTAATATTTATTTTTTGTCTCGGGCGCTTCTGTTATGTATTCGGCGAGCCACTTTTTACAGGACTGAATCAAGAATTAAAAAATGTTTTTAAGAGCCCGAATAAATCATAGTAACAATTCGGCCCCGAGAAACCAAACTCATTTCTCTACTTTTCAGGATAGCCGAAAAACAGTTTTCACCAGTAATTAAAGATACATTTTTTTGTCACTATCTTTAAATACGATACGTCAGCTTTCTGTTTTATTTGTTAAATTTAAAATCGTTATTTATTCTAATCTGTCGTTTTAAAATTTAGTGCAACTATGAACAAGAAAGTAATTTGAATAGATACGTATGGAACTATCTTCGTATCCACTTATCCAATGGATGTATCTTTTTGACACATAATGTAACATATTACTTTGTTTCTGGTGGCATTCATTACTCAAAACTGGAAAACTGGATGCCGTGATACAGCGGGCAACGTCGTTGGATTCTGTGATGGTCCTCACGGGCTTGCGTCCGAGTACGAGAAGCACATTTCAGTCGTTTTATCGATTCTTTTCGAAGGCACGCTAAAAATTCTTTCCCGTTTATCCATTCCTGTAAGCGGCGCGCAGCGAGAGCAACTACACTCTGACTTCTTTAACAATTCACTCGAGTTTTCGGCAGCCGTTGATACTTAATAAATTTTCTCCCCTCTGACATAAGAATCGCATTTACCGCACTTAGCCCACGCGTTCAGTCTATATCAAATTAGGGAATTAAAAATTTTCGAACTCTGGCAATCTTTTTTTTGTGGGCGTCATTCAGGACATTCTCACAGCGACACTCTTTCGAGTGCATAAGTAGCGTGGTCAGTCTGTAGGTAACCTCTGGTCCTGTTATAGCCCTTATTCTTTCTATTTATACTCTCGTCAAACTGAAGACAGAATGAGTTCAAGATATGTTGAGAGTGCTCCAATACGAGGACGTTTGTTCCACATTAACAGCGAACATGGGTTAAATAAGGAAGAAGCTCATGGAACAATTGACAAATTTCTGATTGTAATTAAAGCTCTCTCATGTTCTATTCAGCTTTTATAAAAGCTCGTTGAACCGTATATATACACTTGGGCCACGTATAACACGGTTTTACACAACATGGATGACATATGTTTATACAACACGCTTTATATAACACGGTTTAAGTGGGAAAAAAATACTTATTGGTGAAGAAAGTTTTTATGACATGGATATTTATGACATCTAAGAAATATTGGAGGATTATTGGAGGACGAATTACGAATGATATAATGATGAAAAATGATATAATGATGAAAAAAATACTTATTGGTGGAGAAAGTTTTTATGACATGGATATTCATGACATCTAAGAAATATTGGAGGATTATTGGAGGACGAAATACGAATGACGAAGAATTAGTCGAAATTTTGGTTGAACCTACAACAAATAAAGACTTAGAAAGCAGTTGCAGCGAAGTAGCTACATGTTTCACATTAAAAACAATGAATGACTACTTGGAATTGGCTATTAAATTCGTTTTTTTTTTATTGAAAATGATCCTATAATGGAAAAAAGTTTTAAATTCAAGAGGGAATTACAAAATATTTTGGAACCATATAACGAAATACGTAAAGATGTAAAAGCTAAAAGCAAACAATCGCTTATTACTGAATTTTTGATGAAAAAACTCACAACCTATCTCAAAAAAGAGTAAAAAATATATAATTCTAAGTGATAACGATGATGAATGGTTGGTATATTATGTAATTAAAGTTTCTTTCATTAAATATGTAAATTTATATTTGTTTATTTAAAAAAATCAAGTAAAATATGGCTTTTTGGAACGCAAACCCTAATTTTGTATGAACTTCAAACCTTGTATAACACGATGTTTTTGTGGAACCGTGTTATATGAGGCCCAAGTGTATAAGTATCAGATAATAGAAGGTTTCTTCACAAAGTAATTATTTGACTTCTCTCTAGCATAACAAATTGGACGGCCAGCATTGAATCGCTTTTTAACTCTTAGTCCACTACTGTACAAAAAAAAGGTTTTGCAAAATAATAAATAACTTATAAAACATTTTATTTTCTTATGAGAACCAAAGGGACCCAGTTTTTTTTTATTTCGCGATGCGAAAGTATTCTGAATTTTCATAATGATTATTCAGCTTTAATTTGCTCCAGTGGCGTCTGTGTAATCTTAAATGTTAGGGTCACTTTTTTGTAATAATAGTCAACATTATAGGAGGCATAATATAATTTCAAGATTTGTGTATCTATTCGGAATATTTATTTAATTGTTATAATTTCGTGGCTCAGTGGAGCATTGCAAGACAATTTGTACGAGGCCTGTACACTGGTAGTTTTGATAGTGATGATGAAATAGTTTGATGATGATAAACACAAGCTTTTCATGTCTCTTTTGAGATTTTTTCATTTTTTTACACTCGAGAAAAGGGAATCATGATTGACCTGTCTTAGACAAATGCTGCGAAAACAGAGTTGCCAGATTTCCAAAATCACAGATCGGGACATTCATTATTTCGAACGATCAACAAAAAAACGTGATTATTTCAAGTATAATGTATGTATATATATAAATATGTTAATATATATGTACATAAATTTGTATTCAGAATAGAACATAGTCACACTACTTAATAATACACTAGAATCACAGTTTTTAAAATATATTAATTAGATACAATAACAGAAATTGAAATCAAAATTTTGGTTAATTTAAGTGCTACAATTGACATTAGCATCAAGAGTTTTAAAAAAAATATTTTTCCTAGCTTTTAGCTTGTTTCAAAATATGTTCGCCATTTTTACTTGATAAAAATTTTCTAATGTCATTACAATTGAAATCAAAATTTTGTTTGATCATTAATCCTTAACAAGACATTATCATAGGCAGTGCGGGACTCGGGATTTGTCTGTTGAACTCAGGACAGTCCGCTCAAAGATGGATGCCACATGGCGGCCTTAATCATACCCGTCTCTTCTATAAAACGGATGGATTATGTCAACCTGGAAGGCCACTGATGACCATGCATAGGTTATACTCAGCGAAACAACGCGACGCCCAATGACCTGTGAAGAAGCATCGAGGTTGGTGGAGGCATCGTGTGGCGGCGATATGCTCGGAATAGGTAAATAGAAAAAAAAACTTTTTGGACGCACGGCACTGCTCGGGACAGTGGTCCGATACGATCAGTGATTATCCGTGTGACTTGGAAGTAAGCTAAAACAATGATCCGTAAACAAAATTAATATAGCATTTTTAATTCCATAAAACAGATCACACGAGAAGCAAACTTTATATTACGCCATCTTTTGCTTTAGTTACGTACATGTACAGACTATCGGCGAGTGTGTGATTTTTTTACTGATCACCATCTCGGTTCCCAAAGTTGGACGAGAGAACTAGATTACTAAGTCTAGCCGGCATAGTCGCAAAAATCGTCAGAACTAGCTTGATATTCATTAGGAAAACCTTATAAGGGTCAGAATGGTAATTGCAAATAAGGTAAATGTACCAGTAGCTGACCGTTTAAGAGAAAATTTCAACAAAAATAACGATTAAGGTTTAGCATTGTACCGAATGATGGCAAAGCAAGTACATATACTCATATTGGATCATATGTCTTAATATTATGTCACAAAAATTACGAAAGGGCCTATTTAAAAAAAGTAAATTATTTAAAGCCATGTTCCTGTTTCAGTAGTTGACCATCTCACATATTGAAAAATCTAGTGTTTGACCATGTCTAATCAGGGTGCATTATAGTGAACTTTCTGTCAGATTTGCCTCAGGGCTTTCTATCACACCACTCTTGGTTGAATCAAGTTGCAATGGGTGGTTCAGGAACAAGGTACACACCGTTTCTAGATTGATCACGTAAGAAATTTGAAATAATAGACTTTTCACACTAGGTGTTGTTTTCAAATGGCCACCCTGGCACTCCATTGACTCTATGGCTATGTGTTAGTGGCTCAATCCGACCACAAATGCCTTAACTTGTCTGAAGTTTACAATTTAAAGCAATCCCGCATCTGCATTTCTTATTTTGGGCAATTTCACTGTCAAAAGGTCACAGGTTTACAAAAACGCTTCAAAACTGCTACAGTTTTCCATAATGAGCTTTAGTCGACCGGTGATTTAGCATATTCGATGCGAATTGTTCGCAATAGAATCATGGCACATGGATTTCCACCCGGCGACTAAAAAAATATCCAGTTCTCACAGTAAAAATGCAAAAATGGAGGTTGGATTGGACGTAGGTGCACAAAAATTGGACTTTGGACGATTGGAGACGAGTCATATACTCTGATGATTCCAAGTTTAATTCATGGGAACATCGCGCTATTCACACAGAGCATTTTAAAGTCGATGAAAGGTTTCAGCCAAACTGCATTTGTCCTAAGGAGTCCAATTCACCCTATATTAGGATATGGGAATGAACGACCGGCCATGGCTTGGGGGCCTTTTACGTTTCTCCAGTGAATAATGAATGGCGAAACGTATAAATAATTCTGGAAAATGATGTTGTACCAATTTTGAAGACCTACCGAGTATTTACCAAATCAAAACAATTATACACTAAACCTTAAAACAACAAATTAGAAAAGATCACTATTTTATATTTAACAAATAAATCAGAAAGCCAAGGCATTGCCTAAAAGAAAAATGAAAAGACGATTGGAAGGTTATAATCGTCACGAAATAAATATAGTCTATCCCGAAATATACCCTTAAATTGCGTATATTACATTCCTTTTTGTGTATTCATAAATCTCTTCGGTGACAGGATTTACTCAATTTAGTTTAAGTATAGTTGTTTTTTTATCAGCGTGTCAATTTTACGTTTCCAAAATCTATCGCACGCTTAGTTTTTAAATGAAACTCTTTCAAATAAAAATTCTGTATCATCCATCTTAAATTTTGGCTATTTTAATCACCGCATAGGTAGGTATCTAGCTGCCATTCATACATTTTTTGAAATAAGAACTGTATTGCAATAAACAATTATGTAAAAAAAACATAGATCGGCACACAAAACATTATCTATTATTTCCCGCCTGCTGTCAAATACTCTAGAAAGTCTTTATTTTTATTCCAAATCTAGTTCTGTTGGTTGATTTATAAAAAAATATTCATTGCATTACACGAGGAATTTTTATTTCGCAAAAACTATATTGTTAGTGTAATGTTCAGAAGAATCAGGTGCATTGATCTATGCAGATAATGATTTACTGTCCCTTATCTGTCAAATACTCCTGACAAACAAACATGGCGTTGGCACAATAAATAAATTATCGTTTTTTTCTTTGTAATGAATATTTATAGGAAATCTAATTAGGGACTTTGAATAAACACATCCAGGTTACTGACTGATTAACTCTGGTGAGTTATTATTATAATATATTTTACTTATATATGAAAATGACACAGGTATGGAACAAAAAAGTCATTGCACGTTTGTTTACGTCCATTTACCTTTCAATAGTAATTTTCAAAGAAACATGCTCTCATCGCACTTTTTGTAGAAGATTCTAGACCAGTAGTTCGCATGTGCGGCCACCAGAGAATTTTGCTGCGGCCACCAGAAACTTCATATTTAATAAAAATGGGTTTTTACAAGTTAATTTGTCAACAAAGACACTGAAAATTAAATATTTTGTATGCATTGCATTGTGCATCAAGAATTGCTAGCTAGAAATAACTCAACACATACATTTTTAGTCCTTTTTGGCAAAAAAGACTCAAAATCACAAAATTTGGTGCGGCCACCAGACATTTCCGTAGTACCGCTGATGTTCCTAATGCGGCCACAGCCAAATTTTACGTGAGAACCACTGTTCTAGACTCTTTCTTTCGTTATTGTTTCTTATATTTTCATTATCTTTTTTAGCAGCCAAAGAAATAAACAAATTGAGTCGATCATTTTTCACAATCGTGCTCAAACATTTTATGATAATTAATGTAATACAATAAAGCACTTGTAAAATCCTTTCAGGCTATGTTAATACACCAGTAGAATGATATCTATCTATTGTGTCTAAAGTCATTATATATCTTCACTACCATGATAAATATGAGATTAGATTCTCGCAACGAATGGCACAGACTGCCAAAAGGTTGTTCTTCAAAAACCACTTCAATACATTGGAAGGAAGTGGTAAAGAAACGATTTTTTTTAAGTGTCACTTAATTTATTGATCGAATTGGCAATTACTTGGTTGACTCCATTATAACACTAAGCCAGTAGTTCTTAACCTTATTGCGTCTTCGGGCCAATTTGAGATTTTGGAGAATAGTGACGGGTGCAGGTCGATTTTTTTTCAAAAACAAGTCTTCTTCAAATAATAGTTTCAATAAATAAAATAAAATTTGGGTTTTTTCGTCGTTTGATACTTTGTAGCGGGCGCACGATAATAGCTACGCGAGCACATGGTTAAGAACCCTTGCACTACAACTATCAACCATATATCATATAATTTCCGAGGAACTAAAATACTTTACCAATTTTTTCACAGTGACACAATATTTGTTCATTGTTTTGCTCTCCTGAAAAGCAGCGATTTATCAAAACGCCCTTTTGGCTTGGAAAGGTCGTTATATTAACATTAAATTAAGCACAATAATTATGTATGGCAGTTATTCCACAAGTTTATCTTGTGACTAGCAACAATTTGTCTCAGCTGATAAATTAGTAAAAAAGCTTTTTCATTTGAATTCAGTTCAGTTTGAAAATTCAAAAATAATTTTAATGTTTTTAAAAGTGCTCTATCTGATTAGTATTTATTCGATTGAGTCATTTAATATCATGATTTTATCAGCATTTGATCTTTTATACAAATATTATTACAGTAAAAATAAATAAATAACGCATAAATAGAAAAAAACTTATCGGACATCGCTTCATAGACAACTAACTGATTAACTGCTTAGCGTTTAAATCAGGCACGGGCAAACTGCGGCCCGCCAACATAAATCCTAATTCTAAGTAAGAATAAATTCTTAATATTTTTTAAAAAAAATATTGAAAATAAAATAAAAATTCTTCTAGATATTGAGTGAGTATACAGATATTCCTTTCACAGTTAAATTCAAAACCTTTGCTTGGAAAAAAAGTGCTTCGAAGAGTTCGGGAAATAAAAAATATTATAATTTTATTCTTGGAAATGAAGAATGTAACGACTTTCTCGATACTGATGATTAGGGATTTGTGATTTTTCTACTCTGGACATCGTGCTACACTTAAGTACTATTAACTCCGTGTTATGAAGGCTCTGAATGACGATTTTCACAAAAATTTGGTGACTTCCGAAAAAATTGAGACAAGTTTGGCGCTAGTAAGCGATCCATTTTAAATAGATATTAAAACTGTATTGAAAGAGCTACAACTTGAGATTATTTATCTGCAATGTAACACTGATTTAAGAGATTTACAACATCGTGACGAAATCTGCAAATTTTACAATGATCTCAGTTCAGACAAATTCGACCAATTTAAAGATTTTGCACGAAAAATGTGAACTGACATTTTCGATCTTGAACTTCAGCTTAATAAGCAGTTTTAAAAATGAGCTTGTTGAAAAATTTTAATTTTCGAAACAGCTTCATTCTTCTGATATTTATAGTGATAATAAATAGAGTACACCCGGTCCTCTTTTTAAACGATTTTTTTTAGTGATTTCGATTTTACGTTATTCACAACGGTATTCGAGTTATTCGAAGGTATGTGATTTTTCTTTTTACAGACAAGATGGTTCGCAAACTCATGCGATATTATTGGTAACTCTGCTTTGAAACTTATTTACACAATGCATTTATAAAATTTGTTGAAAAATTTTTTTTAGGTCGAATTTGAAAATAGTTTTGTTTTTTCTTGTATTTTGGATACCATTTCCGCGATTTTTTTTATGTGCGCCACTTTTTGAAATCAATGTAAAAAGATCGGGTGTATATCTAAAATGGTGTTTTACTTGCGGCCCGCGGCTCATTTTGAATTCTTGAATTGGCCCGCCATCCTCTGGTTTAAATGATAGCAAAAAAAAACTTATTTGATCAGATAAGACTTGCATGTTAGTTATAATATCAGCTAGGTACGTCAAATACATATAATCTGATCGTGTTTTTACTGGCATGTTTCTCATTAAAATCTGCGTGTTTTCAATGTAACTAAATTTAAATAGGTAATATGCATGGTTAGGTTAGGTTCATAGATGTTGTCAGTCGTGGATTAGCCCTCTAAGTCTTGGTTTTAGGTCTCCCAGTCTTGAAGGACTCAAAAATATCTTATGTATAACCAGGAATTTTTTACCATTTGGCGCGGTGGGATGGCGTTCTGGCACCTTTTTTCACGATATTTTTTTTTCAAAATTTCAAAATCAATCAACGAAACGTTTGCGCTTACTCTCTGACTTTTTTAACAGTTCACGAGAGTGTGCGGCAGCCGTTGATACTAAATAAATGTTTTTCCCTCTGACATAAGAATACACCTACCGAACTTTGCCCACGCGTTCAGTCTATATCAAATTAGGGAATTTAAAACTCTGGCAATCTTTTTTTTGTGGGCGTCATTCAAGACATTATCACAGCGCCACTCTTTCGTGTGCATAAGTAGCGTGATCAGTCTGTATGTAATAATTCGTCAAAATGATAAAATACGGTATTGTATTGAACCGTGTGAGATGTGGATGGATTCGAAATTGGCGCTCTCCTGTAGCGACAAGGGAGAAGGGGACTTGTCCACGTTACCATTGGTCACTCGTGCTCAAATACTGATAACGGGCGGTAACATCTGACGTTTGTGATTGAGTGCACGTGTCTAGCGATTGACAACGCGTGGAACATTTTATTTACTTACTTTTACACAAATTTTACGTCATTTTTTTCTGTATGTTTGCAAAAGTTAGCCCCATGTATAAAAAATAAGAAAATTCTACTACTTTTCAACTGCCGATACCGCTAATATAAAAAATAAACAATTGAATAACAGAAACGACGACAGAAAATAGGGAAATATCAGTACAAATTGATGTTTCTTTTTATAGTTCACATGATATGTTTCGAAAAAGATAAAATTTTGATTTTCTTTTCATTTTCATGGCATATTTATATATCTCCCTGTGGACGTGAAGATAATACTATATTGCACTTAATAAATAGAATAAGCAAATGCAAAGTTGTATTGCTATAATTCTCATAGATGTCTATGTTAATGAATTAAAGAAATGAACATAATTATATTGTGTAGGCATATATTTGTTTTGATTTTAAAAATATAATTCGAATAAAAGCCCAGAAAATTAAATTTATTAAAAATAAATGAAAAATATTTTTTGCAAAAAGTAATTAATCTATGGTAAAATAAAAACAGAAAATGCCTTGGTAAATCGTTCATTTTTTTTTGTCTCAATAAAATTAACTTTAATCAAAACAATATTTTTTCGCTGTCTGTTTAAAATATACGGTAAATTTAATCCTTTGATATTGACAAAATTGTCATTATAATTATTATTGGGTATTTATTTTTTTCAACTTCAATACATATATATTGCCGAGAGGGAACACTTCTCCATGTTGACATTCATGAATTTGTTTATGTATGCAATTTTATAAGTTTTATTGAATAAATGGTTGTCCTTCATGTTCGTTTCATAGCCCGATTTAATAAATAACCATTCACAATGTGGTTATATCGCTATTTGTATTCGCAAGCAAAAATAAATTCGTATTTCCTCATAGGGTTATGTTTCGGGTTAGTTTTTACAATGAATTTTATCTCTTTCGATGAAGATTTACCATGCGAAAGAAGCAACGTCCGCGTCCTTCCTACTGCTGATATGCAAGATAAACCACCTGTGACAACAGACGAATACGAGCCGAAAATAAATCTTCGAAACAAACCACTGCAAGCTAAAAAAGCCGTAAAAACCATCCAAAGACCGAGATATTACAGTACGGAATTAGGGATGCGACAGAAGCTGTTCGTGGCGGTTTTTACGTCCGAACAGAACGTCAATTATCAAGCTATAGCCATCAATAAAACTTTGGCCCACTTGGCCAACAAAATCAAGTTCTTTATTACCGCCAATATTGTAAAAAATAACCTAAACCTGACAAACATAGTTGGCTTTACAGACACGAGAGAAATCTTAAAGCCGTTCCATGTTATCAAATATATTTCTGATAATTATTTGGAAGATTTTGATTATTTCTATTTCATTTCTGACTCCGGGTACGTCAACGGGAGAAAGCTCTTGGAGATTGTGAATGGAATTAGTGTGAGTGAAGACGTTTACTTAGGGACAACAGCTGAAAAAGACAGCCATTATTGCAGCCTAGGTAAGTCATTTGATCAACTTCTCGTCTCAACAATTATCAACATAGAAACCATTTTGGACTTTTTGAATCTTTTTACTATAAAACCAGTCTGCAAGGAATTGCTTGCACAAATTTAGTTTGCATTAATAAGCTATTTTTATTGAATTGTCATTTTTGTTACTATGAATGCTCCTGAGACTACCACGGTTGTCGCGTCATTTTGTTAACGACATACAGCATCCGTCAAAGGCGTTCAGTAAAGGAACTTAGGGTCAGGATGGGAGGACAGGTATCTCCTGAAGAAAAGATTTTGCTCGGTATTCTATGGGCCATTACTCTATCATAGAATCGGCTAGTTTATTTAATTCAAAATTGTCAAGAATAAAAACAGAAACACAAATACGAATTTAAGAATTATGTACATTAGCGCAGGACCAAAACGATTGTATTGTCATTCTCCTGCTCTCCGAAGTACAAGAGCGACTAGACTGTCGAATTTGAGGATTGAATATGACTTGACTAATTTAGTTTAAAAAACCGGCAAAAGATTTGAAAGGGCGACAATGAGTCACCGCGCATGGCGTTGAACACCAGCCAACTGCCATGACTTATGAGGCGCTGTCCATTCGTCATTATTATGACTGCAGACAGCGGACGCCATGACGTGTCTAGACTAACTTTAACGTGAATTTATTTGCGTGAATGTAATCGTTTTGGTCTTAACTCATTGATTGAGGTGACATTAAGATCGCCCGAGTTCGTTCTGAGGGCTCGACAACTTTGGGCGATAACACTCCCAATGCGGAGCATATAAATTCCTGTGAGTACTGGCAATAAATACAGAATAACTATGGGAATATATTCTATCTAAATGTGTACCATGCTTTCATGTACAGATGCTGGAATGTTGCTGAGTAACTCAGTCATCAAGAAAGTGAAGGAAAACCTCGATTGGTGCGTTAGAAATTCGTATTCGAAAGAGTATTTCGAAAATATTGGACGCTGCGTCACACACAGCTCAGAACTCCGCTGTACACAATCTCTGCAGGTAATATATTGTTTCCATTTCAAATTTGACTAAACCGATTAATGAAATTCAGTTCAAAGATTACACTGACGTAGATGTGCTAATTTCACAAAACTGACTATAAGCTCCATCATCTATAGTTATGCTTCACATGCTCTCCAATTAATTTCAGAAAATATCATTGTAATTAAATATAAGGAATGACACCATGATTTTAAATTTACGTCGCTTGAATTTTGTACTTTTCCATGATTTTTGTCGCCATCAAGTCGGATTTCGCCATTCGGCATCTTCAAGCATTTCAAGTGCAAAATTCAAACGATTCAAAAAATAATTTATATTCGCCTGTGTTTTTATGTAACAATTTAACCCCTTCAACCGCATCGAACAAGTGATTCTCAAATATTATATGATTGGAGAATATGTGTCATGCTTATGATACCTTTGAAAGATGAAACTTGATATTGAAAATACTTTCAATGGTTTTGGCGGTAACTTTGTGGATGTTCATTTTAATAGAAAATTTAAAATAACTTTGATTATTCCACGTATTGTGCTACTAACTGTGACACGTGTTGTGTAATGTTTAACGTCATTAGTAGTATGATTATTTTTTTGCTTTGTTTCAATTTCAATTCAACCTTGCTTGCCTTAAAAGGGAAAAAAACCCAAACTCCATTTAGTAAATTTCATAATTTAAAATGTTAGAATCAATCTTACTTCATTACTTAAGCAAACTTTGCGATAGTAAGTTTGAAGATGCCTCTGAAATAGGCGAAAAACGTGTCACAGTTAGTAGCACAATACGTGGAATAATCAAAGTTATTTTATATTGATATTGAAATTCTATCAAGCACTTTCAGCCGAAATGCTAAATTATACAGAGATTTTAATTTTAAAATGAGTAAAATATTGCTGTTCTCCTTATCCATATTATCAAATGCTTGAAATGGGCAGGTTTATGCGTAATTGTTCCGCCAAACTGCTGATTGGCTGAGTGTTAATTTCTCCTGGTGTTACAGCTCTCATCTATTTTTCAGGGTCAACTAATGACTAGCTACAAACTACCATCCGGCTGGAATCTGAACGCAGACTTGAAGGAGACGGTTGATAAGGACAGTTCATTCAACGGTGCGGTGTCCGTATATCCCGTCAAAAACTATGCCGATTTCTACAGTCTACAGATGTACTATTCCAGGGTATTTAGCAATTTCTTACTTCAACAGTATGTAGATATTGAACACACTCAGTGGAGGCTGGTGACGAGAATATTAGGGTGTGCATAATCTTTTTATGCAATCAGTCCATCTGACGTCTGTTTAAGAGCTGCTTTGTAAAGGACTTGACCCTTACATAATGACACCTATGTTAAATAAATAAAATACATTCATAGTACTAATCGCACACATAATCTGATAAAGATCAGGATCGGTTTTGCTCATCGCGAGCATTATCAACTGATGTATATTATTTAAACTAATGCCTTTCCACCAAGACGTGACAACTTTAAAGTGAGTTATAGTTTAGAGGCGACTGGCTAGTGCATGTTCATACATGCGTTCAGCAATGCTTGTCAAAATTCGACAATCTATTCCATGAAAATCTCAGCACCGAATAAGCAAAAGTTCTGCGTTACCAAGTTGATGCGTGTGGCTTGGTAAATACTGATATCACGTTACCATATTTATGGTTTTGCATATTGTTCCAACTCACACTACAAAAAATGCACCTTTTTGAGTGTCGTCGGCTGACTTTGACAAACGTATTATTTTAGGGCCATCCGCTTAACATGTTAGTATCGTTTGCCGGCAATACTTGTATGGGAACACGCAAGGAATTATTAATGAGTAAATTGGTAAATTTATTTTTCTCTTGTTTATTGCTTGAATATAAATGGGGGAGCAGTGCACCATTGCACCACGTATCAAGTACATTATCTCTCATTGATTTCCAGCTCCATCTTCAAGCGGCTCACAGAGAAATAACATCACTACGACCGACAGCTGCGAAACGATCAGGATACAGCTTGTGGCCGGCCGGCACTCGCGAAGACCAGACTCTTCCCGCTCCTCCGCCGCCCGATCGCTTCCATCAGCCGCGTTTCGAATCCCTGCTCGGCGACTCTACGCTCATGCCGGACGACTGGACCAATGTGCTCAACCATAGGGATGCCGACAAGAAAGATATCGATGTGAGTTAATCTTTGATAAATTTGCCTATTTTGAATAAAAAATATTTCATAATTATGAAACACTCAACGATACACACATCCTCAAGGGTCTCAAAGAGCAGACAACATTCATAGTAATAAATAAACAAGTTTACACTCAAACATTTTTTTAGCAGTCACAAATAAAACTGACACCCTTTTGGCTTGGCAGGGTCGATATCATTCTTAGCACTTTTTGCTTAAAATAAATAATGAGTTTGTCTGTAACTTTTTCGCGAAAATAGAACTTGAGTTTTAACCACTTGCCGGTCCAATTGATTTAACATATGCACACATTTTAAAATGCAAAAAACACATAATTTTTATCTGTTAGTCTGTGTCCAGCCCTTGCTTGGACTAGATCAAATTCGTAATTTTCGTATGAAGTTTGCCTGAGTTATCTCGTGATGTCCGTTTTTGACGACTTTCAATACCCGAGTATACTCGGGTGTGCCTGGGAAGGGGTTAATACACAGAAATATTTATATAAAATTACAATAGTATTGTATAATACAGGGGTGGCCAGACTTTTTTGCCCGCGAGCGACTTCCGTTTGAAATTATTGGCGGCGATCGACCAACATTAAAAATAGTAATTTAAAGCAGGGCTGTGGAGTCGGAGCTTTTTGGCCGGAGTCGGAGTCGGCGCGGCATTTTTGCCGGAGTCGTACTCGGAGTCGGAAATTTTGAAAAGTTAGAACTTCTTATTTTTGCATTTAATTATGTAAAATTTGGCTTTTGGCCGCATTGATAGGGTTGATATTTAATTGAATACACATAAATAGGAAAATAATGGGAAAATAGTGACAATATTAACCTTTTTTTAGTCGGAGTCGTGTTTTTGGTCAATGTCGGAGTCGTGGTTTTGGTAAATGCTGGAGTCGGGCTTTTTTTCACCGACTCCACAGCCCTGATTTAAAGCCTATATTAATCTTATTGCCAGCCCTTGTTTGACCCGGGATTTAGAAAGAGATTTTCATTGATAATCGGCTAACTTCGAGATGACTTGTCTCGCACGCTTCTTGGGACGGGCACCAGAGATTTGTACAGATCAGATAGGTGATCAACTAGGAATCGCTACGAATCGACGCTTTGGCCACCCCTGGTATTATATATGATATTTGTAAAACACTATTGACAGATACATTTATTAGGTATATTGACTAAAATAACTGGATTATGTTGTTGTTTTTTTATTCTGCAGTATGTCATCCATGCCACCGCCCAGAAAGTTCAAAACGATGATCCTAACCTAAAATACCACTCGATGTTAAATGGATATCGGAAGTTTGACCCGTCGCGAGGCATGGCATACGTCTTTGACCTCTACTTCACCAGCGCTCTGTCGGCCGAAGGCAAACCTTTGATCTTGAAGAGGATGGAAGTGTTCAAACCACTCGGTAGGGCGGCTGTTTTGGCCGTCCCCCACGCTACGGAGAACACGAGGGTTGTGATGTTGGTTAACGTGTGGCAGCACGAGGCGGCTGCGGCGGAAGATTTCATTCGAAGATATGAGACTGTCTGCATGGAGAGGAAGGATAAGACGTACTTATTATTGGTAAGTCAAATTAAAAATTTGTATGAATCAAAACTGACTCAAATTTAAAATTTGTATGATTCAAATTTAAATTGAAATTAAACCAAGCACCTCAAGTCAAGAGTACAATTAACCAGGGCTGTGAGTCGGAGCTGGAGTCGTGGAGTCGCAGTATTTTGGCCAGAGTCGGAGTCTTGAAAAACTTTTGAAAAATTGCCAACTTTTTATTTATTATATGATTCAAAATTTGTGTTTTTAGTCAATGTCAGAGTCAGAGTTGTGTTTTTTTTATAATGACTCCACTTGCACATGAGGGATAAAAAAAGAGTAGCAAACTCCATTCTACTCAGAGAGTTAAGCAGGAATCTGATGCGCCAATATAATTGAAACTTTTTCATTTAGAATGTATCCTAATGCTTTCAGGTATTAATATATTCTGCAGAAGCTTCGAGTAAAGGAGAAAGAGACGCATTCAACACGATAAAGACCATGAGTTTAGATCTGTCGGAAAAATACAAGGCTGACGGCTTGAAGATTGGATGGGTGTCCATTCGACTGCCTTTGTCCTCGCTGTTACCCGGCTTGTTGAAGATAGCAATCACCGATCTCGCTCTGAGGAAAGTTCCTGTCGACAGTCTCATCCTGCAGGGCAGGCCTCATATGGAATTCAAACCAGATTTCTTAAATAGGGTAATTATTATATTTAACTTCCCGGTACCCGTCAAGTGTTCAAATGCCACTCAAAGTAAGAAAGTGTCGAAATATCGTCACCGTTTTAGCAAAAAACAAACCGTTATGTAGTCAAAAAGGTATTGTTAATTATTTACTAACCGGTACCCAGCAAGCTTTGCAATGCCACTCAAAGAGAGAAAGTGTTTGTGTTTATTGAAGTGCTTTCAGATGCACAATATTTTAGATAAATAATTTTGATTTAATTTCACTAACATTGATCGGTATCGATGACATTTGCCATTTGTCTACACGCGCCACCTACTGAAAGTTTATTGTTCTATGCCTATAACCTTTGCGCAAGTGCAACAATAAGTTGTCAAAGTTTCATTGCGATCGGATGAATGGTATGGCAGCGCATAAGGTGCGAACAAAAAACATTGATTTATTTATATATTGGATTAATGTGTAATAAATCTTAGTTTACCTAGCATTGTATTTTGTTGTACATATCGGCTTGTTTCTTTTCTTTCAACAGGTGAGAATGAATACGATCCAAGGGTATCAGGTATTCAGTGCGATGGGATTCCAACGCTACAGGCCAGGGCTAGGTGTCGGACTCACTCCAAGTAAAGGCGCTGGTCGCTTTGCCCCGTGGGACTTCTCCGTCACATCTTTCTACAGCCGAGACTATGTTACTGGTAAGCATTAATTGATAATTGAATCTAGAGCTTTAAAAAGGTTAACTTGAAACATACATGCTATGCTTAAAACTAGTCAACCCAACAAGAATGCTTTGATTTTTATTCTTATCATGACTTGTGAAGATTTTTATTTGCAAGAATTTTTTATATGAAATGAAGAATGCAAAATATTATTGACGTTTCAATTACCCTGTTATGGCCTTTGTATGAAACCTGCATAGCATTTCTTCCAGGGCTGTGGAGTCGTTGAAAAAAATTACGACTCCGACTCCAGCATTTCCCAAAAACACGATTCGGACTCCCAACATTGACCAAAAAAACGTCACGTTTTTTTCCTAACTTTTCTATTTATGTTCTAAATATACATCAGTCAAATCGTAATTATACATCAGTCAAAAAATCCGGCATATAGCCAAATTTGACATACATACATATTATATGCAAAAATCAAAAGTGCAAAATTTCCGACTCCAGCCAAAACGCCGCGACAACTCTGACTATGGCCAAAAAGCCCTGACTCCACGACTCCGACTCCGACTCCACAGCCCTGGTTACTATCAATATTTTTTTTTGTTTTCAGTCCGCAAATTGATCCAAGAAGCATATCCGATCGTGAGAAGCGACCGCGATATCGAAACCCTCCTCGCCAAGTCCGACGACAGCCTCTCGTCGATCTTCGAAATGTTCGTCGTCCACTCTCCGGATCTGCACGCCTTCCGCGGCGTCGAGCCTGGCCTGGTTTACGACTACGACGAAGGTCTCTTCTGCCCACCCGACTACAACTATCGAAACACGACCGACAGCACGCTCGAAAATAACGATAGCGTTGTAACATTCGGCAAGGCAGTCTTAACCGAAAGTGCCTCGACGCCTTGGCTAAGGACGACTTCGCCTCCGTAACTATCGGAAGCCGGAGCCAACTGGCTAAGCTCATTTTCGAAGCCGGTCTGTGATTAACCGTAATTTTAAATAATTCAGGCTACAACCGAAAGTTTCCGACTGCATATTTAGTGTTATGGATGTGAGGGCGTCAGCATCGCATGATTGGTGTGCAATACAGTTTTTGCAAGCCTATTTCATCTTTTTGCAAATGAAATTCATCCTTTTTAAAAATCTTTATATATTATGTTACTTAACTCTTTTACATCGCGCTGATTGGTACTTCCGTTAAATTATCCCAGCAGCGGAATCGCGCTTCGAAAACCATGTTCCAGTCAAGTGTCCTTCAAGTTTTTTTTAATAACACATGTTTTATTCAAATTTATGCATGGTGTGGATTGTGCAAGTTCTTAGGATTGACAAAATCAATTCTATTGATTTATTACTGTTATATTTTTTTTAAAAAAGCTGGATGTAAAAGGGTTAAACCTTAAAGTATATGGTTTTTTTGTATTTCCTTTAAGATATATTTTTTTTTCTTCTTTTTTTCTCTATTTCTATTTTATGTAACTCACACAATCATTTAAGTCAGCCTTATATTTAGACGAATCCTTCAGTATTCCATATTTTATTATTATGTGCCTTATTAGATTTTTAATGTAAAATGTAACAAGTTTTGAATTTGGGAACAAATTAAATATATATTTTTTAAATATGTTATGACAAATAATAGGATATTGTTTTAAATCCGTTACATAAATATATTGTATACATCAGGATGCTCATTAAGCAGTGGTGGATTATCCCCTTGGGAGGCCCCTGTTGCAATATAACTTTGGAGGTGTCTTAAAATCACTATTACTTTGCTATCAATGTTGATTTTATCATAGAGTCATATCTCAAAATTGTAATTTTATTTTTTCTTATTGTATGTGATCGAGAGTATGGCTTGAACAATTAAAGGTATTCCCCGCAGTTCACTAGAAACAATTTAGTACCTAGCACACCTGCACACTGTACTTTGTGATTAATGACACTCGGTCATTCAATATAACTGTTTTGAATATGCATTTTTTCGATGTGACAGCATAATAAAATATTCCATGTGTCAAAACTATTTTTCGAAACATGTAATTTGAGAAATATATCAATGTGTGTTATTTTTGAGGCCCCAAGTGCCCGCCTCTTTCGCTTATAGGGTAATCCACCATTGTCACTAAGATGTGTATAAAAATCATATACAGACATATATTAATCAAAAATGATTTGAATGTTTTCTGGTGAACCACCAAATCCATTGAAAAAATATTATGTTGGCTATTTTTCCAGCCAACTTTGACCGGTAAGACATCAATTTATTCATGAGGTTTTTAAATGTAGTATGTAGTAGCATGATTAGGCTACATGTTGAGAAATCACCCCACATGTTGTTCAGCTGCCAAATCATGAAAGTTAATAAATAAGTACCGTAAACCGGGGTCAATAGAGACTGCAAGGTGGATAGAGACAAAAACAAGGATTGCACTTTAGCACAACTTTACTCAGTATCCAATGTATTTTTTTACTATTTCAATATAATTCTTTACAATGACTATAATAATACTCTCGAATGACAAAACCAAACCATCTAAATGATTGGCCAAAATTGAAACAAACGTGTTTAAGTTCGATGCCTGTGCATCCTTACTTTTTGTCCCCTTATAAACTTCTCTTTTATTGCACGAAAATTAAATTAAATCATGTTTTTATTAATTAATATGTACTGTAAGACTGAATGAATAAAGGTTCATATATTCCAATCATTACAATCTGTATTTTTGTCTCTATTCACCTGCCAAGTCTCGATTTACCCCGATTCAATGTGAATAGAGACATCGTATAAAATTTACTGTGTCTTAATAACGAGAATGTGTAGTAGGACCATAGAAACAAGTTTCAAGCCATTCATATTTTTGAATTTTGTGGTGGCAGGTATGAAGATACATAGTCGTGAAAGGTCAAAAGTGTCTCTATTCACCCCGTTTTACGGTATATCTTGGTTTGTAAGTAGGGATGTGGAGTACTTATTAATTAAAGTCAACTGATATCTGATAACAATGATTCCACCTCAAATATCATTAATCATGATACTGACAACACAATGTTAACTCAACATTAGAGTATTTTTACCAATATGCAATAATTTTTGTACTAAAAATGTATTTTCTTATTAAGTATTGCTATGTTTCAATGCCAAATTAGAGATAATCTTTGTACTTGTTCCTTTATAATAACAATTAATTATTTTAGTTTTATGAAATTTTAATTGTACGTTGTTGTTTAATTTAAATGTAATAATTTTTTCGTGATAAATCTCTTCAGTGAATAAATAAAAAAAATGTATTTTAGCAATGTGAAATTATTATTTTATTCTTCATAGCTATTTCATCAACATCAAACGGATTTCTACATATGACAAAGTGCACATCTTCAACCCATGGATATATTGTAGAAAGGTAAATTCAAGGAAACTGGGATTTTTATATTATGAAAGATAAACATTTAAAAATGTATATCATTAAGTCGAAAATGTTTTCTGCATCTGTATTACCCATAAAACAATTTAATTGGCATCCCAAGATATTGGTAAAGCAAAAAAGATATTATCAATAATGAAGTTGGCAAACCAAATAACTTCAAAGTGACAAACAAAAGGTGCAGATCAGCCGAAGAGTCGTAATGTAAAAGAATTAAAAAGACAATTGGAAATAATTAACAGCCATAAAGAAACCGTCATCCAGGTAATGTTTGTTTAGTGATGCATTAACCTTTTGCACTCCTAAATATATTATTTTTTTCCTTCCTTCCTTGTACAATTTTGTACTTTTCCATGTTAGCTGGTAAAACTTTTTATATATAATATAAACAAGTTTTAATAACACCCCATTTAATATAAACGTTTTATGCGCTAAAAACACAAACAATAAATCTATTAAATACTAGTATTGTTACCCGGCTTCGCTCGGACTAAGCGACCAATAATTATTTAATGTTATATCATTCCCAAAGAATTACAGACCCACATACATACATACGCCGTTTCGGTATTTCTATTATTGTTACCTGGCTTCGCTCGGACTAAGCGACCAATAATTATTTAATGTTATATCATTCGACATAATTATATCACAAAATCTAACATCCAAAATAGAGTTAAAATAAAATCACAAACTTTATTTAATTTGATGACAGCCCCCTTCTCGCCCATTAAAATGTCCAAATTCAAGGAAAAAATCTAATTTACTGTCAAATAATACCTTCACGTAAATAATAAACATTATTATATTAATAAAAGCCGGGAAAAGTTCAGTAGAAGACTAATTTATTACATTTTGACTAAATGTCTTCGCCGATAAAAATTCAAACATATTTTCTTTCATATTCGTTTTTATGGCAACTTAATGACCAACAATGAAAAAGGGAATTACAGACATACGCCGTTTCGGTTTTATATATAAGAAGATTGTACTTAGAAGACGTTGTTTGAATATAATTTAATTGGTACTCTAAGTCTACTATGTATGATATTTTCAGTGTTTAGTTGAAGAGTATTAAGCGAAAGAGTTTCTCATTAGAATATTATACATTTTTGCCCAAAAAAAATGAAAATAATACATTAATTGAGCAATTTACACTTTCATGTCATTGCAGAAGCTAAATTCAAAATTGTTCATGTGCCATTTGATATAGCCATGTGAATAAGAGGCAAATTTATGAATAGGTATATGAAAAGTAAGCTCATGAATTGAAAACAAATTTACGTCTAGAAGTTGAAAGCAGATAATAAATACTATTTGAATAAATGGAAGGTTTGCATTTTGTTTTTTAAATTTCTTTAAAATTACGAGTCAGTGATTTTCGCGACATCGATAAAATTCAAGTCAGACAGAACATACAAAACATTAATGTTACTGCAAGTGAAAGTAGAATGCTGACCTCTCTGAGACGATATATTTACAAAGCATTCAATAAATATTTGTCCTGTCAAAGTTACATCTGTTTATGATATTTGGAAAAATTAGTATTTCCTATATTAATTATTTGTACCTACAATCAAACATCGGTGCAGTGACATCTCATTGCAATATTGGAAAACTTTTACGTGGATGCTTCTAGATGAAATTGAAAGATGACAGGTGTGTATTCAATTACACTTATCCCTCGATTTACGCTGTACCCATTTTACGCGGTTTCACTTTTACGCGGTAAGGAAAAAATCACATTTAAAAAAAAAATCACATTTTTTTAGTATTTTTACCCCAGATTGTCTACTCGTATTTTAAAGAAGAAAAGAAACACAATCTCTTTGGATATGAAGATTCAAATTCTGGATTCCCTCCAGAAAGGTGATAGTTTTGCATCTCTTGCAAAAACTTATGGAATTAATGAATCTACTGTCCGTACAATTAGAAAAAAACGAAATAGCTGTCAGAAGAAGTGTCGCCTCTGGATCCCCGATTAGTTCTTAAATGTACCTCATGACAACAAACATGTTATAAATTTATGTCGAGCCAATAAATCTCTTTCTTAATATATTTTTTTTGATGCAGATATAAATATTTGTATATACAATGTACTCGTTTTACGCGGTTTTCTGGAACCTATCACCCTACTTTATATGAGCTTCAAGTCTCGATTTACGCGGATTTTTTTTTTCTCGAACCTATCTTCCGTTTTTGTATGAGCTTGAAGTCTCGATTTAAGCGGTTAAGATTTACGCGTTTTCTCTAGGAACGTATCTACCGCGTAAATCGAGGGATGAGTGTATATTACAATACAGAACTACTGAGAAGAAAAATAAAACTATATTGTAATATTTTTCTTAAAAAAGTAATATTTCTGAAAATGGTCCATCGAACTTTCATGAGTGATAAATATTGCTCAAATACTTCTGACTTATTGTGGACAATATTTGTATAATTCTGTTGGGGTACATTCAAGATTCCCTCATATAGACAACTTTTGTCCGTATTTTATAATATCACTAGTATTGCTACCCGGCGTCGCTCGGACTAAGCGACCAATAATTATTTAATGTTATATCATTCGACATAATTATATCACAAAATCTAACATCCAAAATAGAGTTAAAATAAAATCACAAACTTTATTTAATTTGATGACAGCCCCCTTCTCGCCCATTAAAATGTCCAAATTCAAGGAAAAAATCTAATTTCCTGTCAAAGTTATGTCAAATAATACTTTCACGTAAATAATAAACATTATTATTAATAATAAAAGCCGGGAAAAGTTCAGTAGAAGACTAATTTATTACATTTTGACTAAATGTCTTCGCCGATAAAAAAAATCAAACATATTTTCTTTCATATTCGTTTTTATGGCAACTTAATGACCAACAATGCAAAAGGGAATTACAGACCCACATACATACATACGCCGTTTCGGTTTTATATATAATATTATCGATTGATATTGCAAATATCTATTCTCAACGGGTGAGGAAAATAGATGAGATGATGTGTTGCGTATCTCTTTTTTGCAGTATAGATTTGATGTTAGTTCATGTCAGTCGATTTAAAATTCCATCCCACCCTCCGGATCCCTAATATTTTACCACTAGTAGTATCCTAGTCCTCGCATCCTTTCAATCCCTACTCTCTTCGAAAAAGAGTGGTTGAGCAGCTGAGTTACAAGCAACTTTTGAAGAAAAACATATTTTCACCCATTCACTGCCCATTATTTTTCATGAACATATCAACAAATGTCAAGATGAACTCCGTAAGGAGTCTTTACGGGTCGTCTTAGCTGGGCGAAGCTGGGCGAGCTGGGCGAGGCGATCCGGCGCAGCTTTGAAAGCGGCAGAGTTTTAAAATATCAAACGGTCCTCGCCCATGCAAGTGTCATATGTGGTCGAAGCGATCCGGTCAGGACGGCATATGTCGCAAGTCGCCTCAAGTGCCTGACTCATGGCGCGCGCGAATCGCTTGACAATATCAAACGGTCCAAGCTCACCAGAGCGCTAATTGCGTCCGGCCGAGCGATGGCACATAAGACCTTTGATCAACTACGTTTTAAATTGACTGGATTCGCCTAAATTCGCATGCCGGTTCGCGTCGCTTACCTAAGACACGGGGTTAGGCTCCGACGATGGCGCGGACATGGTTAAAAAATGCACCGCCCAGTATACCTATGGATTAGTAACTCTCAATGCAAAAGCAATTCAGAGTTTGAGCTGTGCTGTCATTATTATTATTGTATTATTATTTCAATAAATGGCAATGAAAGGGTTTGCGGGACGAGAGTTTCTGAACACCAAATATTTTATTCGTCGGGAAAAATAACAATGCGCAATTATTTATTTAGACTTTAGGATACAGTTTTGATAAATTATTGAAAAAACCTTTATATGCTGGGCCCGGGTCGGGCTCGGGCATGGGTACACAAAAATATAAACATAAATCCAATTATTCCGGTCGATAAGCCATTATCGTATACATATATCTAAATTACACACATATTATAATTTGATTAGTGAATATTAAATTATTCTAACCGTTGATTAAAATTTCACACACAGATCATAGATCAGTCAATGAATTTTCTTTTTAACAAAATTTTGAATAACTCAATACGGTTGCGATACTTTGACACTTTTCCGACATTCAAATATCATACAATATATTCTCTATAAACAATCTATGGTAGAAGGGTCTTGTAAATGTTGAATATGTGTGGGTACTGCAGTGGCTGACATCGTCACTCGAGAGTGCGGTGCTGACAATGCCCCGAAGATACCAAGTCTCAACACCTTTTATGCGAGTGCTTACTACTAGACCGCCTCCACCGTCACCTTTACAAACACCGGTGCCTGAAAAAAAAAGTACACAATGAATTCAAATTGATTACTTTGTCATTCCACTGGTTGTGTTACTTGTTGTGACACTTGGTTCGCCTCTTTGACTGTCTCTTTTTGTAAGATTTGTATTATCCGTTCTACTAAAATACATTTTTATATCCAACAACAGTTCAATGCTCGTCAGCCGACATTTTCATGTTTCACTAAAACTTCTTTTTTAGCGAAAAATAACTTAAGATCCATTGGTAGGCTATGGCTATAATCTATCTGTGTTGCAAGTGATGTAAATTTTAATATATTTAGCATTGTTAAATCACAAATGACGCAAATTAAATTTAACTCCACAAAATCATATGTGAATTTTCGAAACATAGTTAGAGGCTTTGAATGTTTCACCCTTTAGGGTGCAATAATATTCCACCAGGTCCACAATAGATATACGGGAATACAAAGTGAAACAGTTTTTTTTTTTTAGTAAAACTCGAGACTCAAAGGCAGATTTCTTTGACTTTTACGCAAAACAGGGCAACGGCAAGTAATCATTCTAGTCATGCCGAGTTATCTGTATTTGGAAGGAATTTTAGACATCATAAACATTCATATTTTCGAACACATGAATTTTCGAATCCAAAATGGATTAAAAACTCAATTTATGAAACTGTCAGTTTTGAATTTCGGACCCGTGAACACTGCAACAAAGTAAATGACATTGAGCTCTCATTAACAGGCCCTTTAATAATTTTAAAAAATGTAAATCTTCGAGTGGAAACTTTATATTTTGATAAGTATGTTTTTGATTGGAGCAGAGGTGGTAAAAAAGCAATGATATAATACTTGCCATTGAGGTACCCTGCACACAATTTATCAGAGACAATATACTTTGAAAATTCAGGCGGGGATTCCTTTTTGCATTCACGTGTGCTGACAATTGGCATTGTAGTGGTTTTTATTTCGGTGGCAATAGCATCGGAATCAGCTTGCACTAAACCGAATCCGGAGACCTGGAATAATAAAAGGTACTTCGTTGTTTTATGCCAGGCAGCTAAACACGAAAAAATATCACTAAACCTAAGGGTTGCCTTAACCTTCGCTATCCATATGAAATGACACATAAATCATCAAATTAATGGCCGAATACTTGTATGTGTGTATTTTTTAATGTATTCCAGATTATTGAATCTTATGCCTCGTCCCCGGCAACCAGCGCTTCTCAATCATCGAGATTTTGACGCTCGATAAACTGCCAAAATTCAGCAATATCTTTGATAACACTAAATGCATCCCGAATGACCAACCTAGGCTTCCACATAAATTCGTATAAATACGTTTGTAGCAAATGTCTGTGTCCCTCTACGCTTCTTATTGCCACACTTTCTCTCTACTTGCTGGGTGTTTGCAAGTGTATTGGGGTTTATAAAATTATAGTAAGTTTAAAAAAATGAGCACTGATCTCCGAGTATGCACTCCAGGAACCGCTACCTACTCAGCAACCATGCCAAAAAACACTCTTGGCAAACCCAGCGTGTCCTGGCCCCAAATGAAAGCGTCATTAAATGTCCATTACTGCACATAATCTCCCGCGGAATAATATTACTCGATTGTAGAAATGTCACTGCACTTTCCTCGTCGCGCACTTCCAAAGTTATACATGCTTTGGCTCTTCTTTCGCAACTGATGGCGAGGGATGAATTCTTTGTTTTTATTTCAAAAATCGTCAAGTGACGCCCCCCGCCCCATGTGTGCATTGAGGTTGCAGCGACATTCATTTCAAGTTTTGCTGCCTGGCATAAAACAACGAAGTACCTAATAAAATTTTAAATAAAATGACATCGCATCATATTGCAATCATTCCACGGACGGCTATAATAGATTGGTAAACGGTAATACATACAGTCATTGTCTGTGTTACGTTATAGCTTTGACAAAATGTGGTCTCAACAGTTTTTGCTTTTGGACACCGCAGATATCCTCAAATGTTTATCTTACCATTCTTTGCTGTAGAAGAAATTCAAGTCGGACCGGCAGCTGGGACACACCGGAATAAATATATTATTTTCATGGCTACCAGGGCTAATATTATAGCAGTTTTTCTTTGGAATAACTCCCAAAACTCCTACGCCTTAGCACAACATCGTAAGAGACACTTAAAATTTAGCTCACTGCCGTGATATGTATGATATAAAATTATCTCACCAATCAAAAGGTAAGTAAAACTTATAAGTGAAAAAAACCAAACGAGCAGACAAACCTTTGCTACCACTCCGGAGGACGATTGATCATCATCAAAATTCTGATCGTTTAGGTCTAAGCAGATAGGTAAAACTAAATTTGAAAAACTCAGAGGTGTCTCCAGTATCAATAATGCCACATCATTAGCGTAACCGGTCTCCTCTCCAGTGTAGAATTCAGGGATTTCAATTTGCTTCACCTGGAACAAAAAGAACAGATATTGGGAGAGACATAGGCGGATCCAAGGGGGAGAATTCATTCCATTCAAAATGTTATAACATTAATTTTCAAATGATTTTTATTTAAATAAATATGTTGTAGTTCTCTTTTTTTTACGAGCCTTTAGTTTAACAACTACAGTTGCGGTAAAAGATATCCGCGCACCCTTCACAATTCCATTCATTTGCAAATATTTCCTCGAAATTTTTACCGATTTCTATTTTTGTTTCTACCGATTGTAAAGAAAACTAATAGCCATATTTTCAAGAACAATCGGTTGACACCTTTCACCAACCTTAAGATGGCCTAGCTGCTTACCGCATCTTGTCCTCATGAGCTAAACTTGAAATCATCAGAGTATATGACTCGTCTCCAATTGTCCAATTTTTGTGCACCTTCGTCCATTTTTACTTCCATTTTTTCATTTTTACCGTGGGAACTGTTTTTTTGGCGCCGAGCGGGAAATCCATGTGCCACGATTCTATTACGGAAATTTCCCATCGATCATGTGAAATCACTAGTCGAAGCTTGAAGCGTTTTTAAAAAATCATACTCCATATATGAAGGTCGTCCCGGTCGGTTGTTAAGCTCTCTCTGCCGGTTCAAACATACCCCTCCAGAGCACCAGGTTCACGATTTTTTTTTTAAAAAATCCACACTATACTTTCTACACAGTCTACTCTAAGCGAAATTTTTCTATTTGGTAAGTTTTCCCCCGAAAACTGATTCAATTTGTTGCGTTTTCTTTTGGCTATCCATAATTTCGCCAGATGCTTTCGTGACTATGTCTGGCTCAGTACTGGTTCAAAATATGGTTATTGGTTTTTTTTACAATAGATTTCGAGGATATATTTGCAAAAGAATGGAATTATGAAGGGTGCGCGGATTTATTTTTCCGCAACTGTATATATACGACATGTGATAGGTTATTAATTATGTCGCAATTGTGAGGTTTTGTTACGAGTTTTACTAAGTTTGACAATCAGCGTTGCCTCCGCTGAAAAGTGGTTTTCCACATTACGACGCATGAAAACCTGGCTAAGGAATCGTATGAGTAAATGGATATTTAGCCGGAATTTTTTGAGCCTAAATAGTCAGAGTCATCAATTATATCACATGATTTTGCTTGGGGTCATCACTTATTTGAACGCAGGGTCATCATTTATTCCGTAAAAAAAAATCGTATACAAAAAAATAGCGGTGCCCCGTTCAAAAATCGCCTAAAAAGGAATGAGTGTATATATGTTTTTTAATGTATCATGTTTATTTTCAAAATGGCCACCCCCTGGGACAATTCCTGGATCCGCCAGTGGGAAGACATCAGCAATATCACTGTTCATTTATTTATAATACTAGGAAAGATCTAGTGGTTAGTTAATCGCTGTCGCCACATGCCCCGCATTTTTTGTGATTGGAAAGGTGTCAAGGGATTTTTAACAACACAAACACCCATTGCCTTCGATTAGAATCGATTTATCGACTAACAAAATCTGCTCGCACCGGGAATCGAACGCGGGCCGTTTTACACGGAAGCCAACGACGTTGACCACTGCACCACAGACCAGGCATTCCACATTGATCAACTGATAATGCTCGTCATGAGCGCGGTTTCGCTGATCTAATAAATTTAATGTGGAATAAGATTTAAAAATGTTTTATTATTTAAGAGAAGATTAGTTTGCAATTATAATATTCACAACATTACATTGGAAAGAGGCTCTTCGATATACTTGCCCTCCCGCACCCATCACTGTTTTCTTATTCGTTAACTTTATAATATACAGCTCATTGATTTACCACTGATTTTTGAATATACTTCTCTGTATTTTGTTCTGCATGATCAAAATCGCTGTATACTTTTCCAACTGCAACAGAATACAAGCTGGGATCGAAAGATTTCCTTTCCAAATGATTGTAAACACAATGCGCGGCTGGAAAAAAACATTATTTATGACTTACTTCATTTGAAAAGAAAACAACAATCATTTTTAAATAAGCCAACTGGCAAAGATCACAATATTCGTATCAAACGTGGAAAAATAAAACTTCATCTATAAAATAGCATTAAAATCCATTTCAAGTGCACAATTAAAGAACATACAAAAGCAAAAAATCAAATCAACCCTCCAGTATAATTAACAAATGTTAGGTATCAGGTTTTTCCATCCAATTACTGGCAACTAATATGAAAATCATGGCAGTGTAAGAATACGGATTACATTTTTCTTGAAGTGTCTTTTTATTTTGATGACAACCTGTGATGCCTTTGTAAAAATACAAACATCTGTATCATTAGTTAAATAAAAATTATCCTTAATTATTCATTAATGAGATTCAAAAACTGAGGTAACGATAATCATTCTGTTATTCATTGTTTCAAGATCTACTCACCGGTGATGATAATATTTCGAGAGAGAATGCTTCCTCCGCACTGATATGACGGAGTTGAGCATGGAGTATCCTGATCGCAATGTCTATATAATGCGGCATGCCATGGTACCTCCACTTTTATAGCATCTGTTCCATTCAATATGTTGGGTTCACCCTTCGGAGTTGTTGTACCGCAGACTGTTATATGGGTTAATATAATATTTGAGATTGATTTACAAACGACTCTCATTTTATAAATAATACTGTTTTTAGAAATCAATGTAGACAAAACACAATTGTAAGCGTTCTGCAGGTTTGAGACTCTTTTTTGTAGAAGAACAGATATGAAACCAAATGTCAAAGGATGTAAACCGAATAAATCAAACACCTCACAAGCCGTAAGAAGTGTATAAAATGGAACCTAAGTAGGATGGAATCATCGGTAAAGCATGTTAGGTACTACATTAATAACAAATAAAGACTTACTTGGATTACAGTGAGGTATACCGTAGTCCCAAGAGCCACTCATGCAGGTTAGTTTTCTGAGTGGCTCAGTACTTGAATGTCCACTCTGGCACATTGAAATAGCTTCAGTTCCGGATGGTAATCTTTTATCGCATTTATTTATTTTCCTGACACCATCTTTCAAGACGTAGCAAGTGAAGTCCACGGTCAATGATTTAGGAGGGTCACACATACCTATTATAAATCACCAACAATTATGATAGTACATATGATAGCAGTTGGCCAAAAATACTAAAAATGTTTTATTATTTGTATTGTACTACCTGGGATATTTATAAGTATTCTTTAAATGTGGAGTAATTGTGATTAGATCTTTCGTCGATTTTGTAATATATTTCATTACAAATTATATCGAATACTATTCGGATATTTTCCCAACAGACAGAACAGTTCTGTATTCGAACATCTGAATTGAAATTCCATGCTATAGAAGTGTTTTAAAATCCAATGAATAGGAAAGAACTCTTGCAAAAATAGTTGAATCTTCCATTGCACCCCCTAACACCCCGTCACCAGCCGTCACTGGTCAGAAGCTTGCAGAAAATATTAGGAGTTTGGTGGCTGATTTTGTCAGGAACTCGATGGTAAGAAAGCGGACAAATCATCCCCATTTTACGTTCAAAATAAAAAGGCGACGATTCACCTGGCTTAGACCTGTTCTGCGGTTACCCCAATATATGCCAAAAATGGCAGCGAGAAATAAGTCTCGTAAAATGGATTTGATTAATTAATAACACCATTCAAATTAACTACTTATTTAGTGTAATATTTGAAATTTCTCATCCGAAATCATTTTACTTTTGTTTTGGCATTTAATTTGACACCATTTGCTTACAAGTTTTCCACAACAATTTTAAACGACTGCAAGTAAGGTTTCGGCAACAAAATAAATGGTCAGAATTAAAATGATGTTTCGGTCAGAATAAAAATGTTTTCCTTGGTCAGAATACAATTCAATATAAGGTCAGAAAAGAAATAGTAACGGTCTGAATAAAATTAATGATTGTCAGAATAAAATTATTAAACGGTCGGAATAAATTTATTTAGCGGTCTGAATAAAATTATAAAATGATCAGAATTTGTAACAATTTTGGTTTGAAATGGTAAATAAAAACAAAAATTCAGAATAAAATTCGGTAAAGGTTTGGGTTCATATATTTATAATCTCATAATTGCGTGTGTTCTCACCAGAGCACACAGCCATTCCCCTTGGATAGAACTGTATCCATATCCGTGGTTCCAAGAACAATAACGGGCATCCCTTCCCATACTAATTTATATATTGCGCAATATGAACATTATTTCTGATTTTTGCATTTTTGAGAAGCCGATTTGTTGAAATTAAAATTCTGAATTTTCGGTGACTTTCATCATCAAAATTCTCCTCATTTTGATATTTGATGACCATTTGTCGTATGACATCACTTTGCACCAATAGAAACGCTATTCGATCTCCAAAAAAAAATCTGACAAATGTCAAAATAAATATGTCCAAATAATATTAAATATTACCAATTTCGATTAAATTCTGCCCAATGATATTTAAATTCTGATCAATTTGTTTAATTACTGACCATTCATAATTTATTCTGCCCTCTGTATTCTAACCAATACATTATGACCATTTAATATAAATTCAGACCACTGTAATAAAGATTCTGACCATGTTATTATAAATTCAGACCACAACTGTATTACTATTATGACCGTTAAAATACGAGCCTAAGGTTTATTACACCTGACATAGAATAAGTAGTAGAATTTTGAATGTTTTCTTAGCATGTATTGTATTGGGTTTACTCACTTTCACATTTTGGTATAGGGTAGTTCCAATTTCTTTTTGTACAAGTAATGGTACGTGAGAGTCCTGACTCATTGTCCATGGTGGTCCCCTTCACACAAACACATAATATAGCGGAGTTATCCTCGACCTCTTCCCCAGGGTTCACCTCGGTGCCACGCAAAAGTGAGCATTTTGTGTAGGTGTCATTTGATGGCATCACACATCCACTTGTAAAAAAACATTTATTCCATTAATTTTTTGAGGTTCCTCAACTCGATGAGAAGAGGAAAGTTATCCAGTAAAATATCCAGATTCTTGTAAATCGGCACTTCTCAAACTGTAAAACCTTTGTAAGGGATTGTAAAACTAAGTGTTTGTAACATTCATAATGTTTCTAAAAAAGTTATTTCAATTATTAGATTGAGACAAATATCAATTGTACATGTTGTGCCTGTCAGGATCGCCGGCATCTTAGGAGCGCGTTTTCTCGACAATGAAACACATTTGGACGGAAGACCGAAGCCGCATAGTGGAGTACACTGCGCGAGCGTAACCACACTGTTTTTGTTGGTTAAACGTCGGCATAACATGCAAATATATATTATAAGCAATGAAAATTTCTTTTTAGCATGTGTAAAATGAAGGATTTCATTTTAATTAAAATATGTCTTACATGTCCGTAGAATGTGACTCAACTGCACCCTGAGTAAACAATACTGAAATCATTAAAAAAAAATCTAGATTTATTATATATATTATTTCGATGAGAGGTTATTTAAACATATTTGTCGGGTCCGTGGTCGATGGTCAACGTTGTTGGCTTCGGTCGGAGTTCTCAACATAACCTTGTGAAATTATGAAATACCTATAATTCAATAGGAGCATAAAAAAAATCTGATAATCAAACGATGATCAAACGATGATCAAATGACGATCAAATGAAGATCATATGCTGATCAAATGACGATCAAATTATGATAAATTTTCACTGCGAAGCATTCAAGACAAATCTGCAGCAGTTTTGATTGCTTTGTGGACTATTGTATGTGCACTCAAAATCCGATTCCTAGAAGTTCTACCAACAGCGGAATGATGTTTGGTGAACATATTTTTGACGCCTCAACATTGTTGTCCGCCAAAATTACAATTTGTGCTATCACCACAAAATCCCACATTTTTTTCAGTCAAATCGTTTGTCTCTTTTTGAAAACAGGACATTTTAACGTCCGGAGTTTGAGACTGAAGTTGAGTTCAGAGACACCAGGACACGGCGCTTGAAAATGGAACAAATTAGGCATACCATCCAAATATACAATTCTGGTGATAATTTTTTA
The DNA here is from genome assembly GCA_028554975.1 of Himalopsyche kuldschensis. Lineage (NCBI taxonomy): Eukaryota > Metazoa > Arthropoda > Insecta > Trichoptera > Rhyacophilidae > Himalopsyche > Himalopsyche kuldschensis. Next base: position 4,027,656 of record JAHFWI010000025.1, read on the forward strand.
GGTTATATTTACTTTTCTGATGTTTACACTTTTTACTATCCAGACTAACTTATTGAATACATCTTAATTTGTAGATAATTGTAAATTGTGTAGATTTCATGCGTGCTATATTATTTTTAAACAGAATACTAAATACAATATATGTATTAAAAACAGACATTAAGAAAAAAAAAGATTTTTGGGACGATTGAAAAATTCCCAGGAGCCAAAGGTCACTTCGCATGACACTTAGAGACTATGGATTCAAAGGGTTAAAATAATGATAATAATAACAATAAATGATTTACCGCAATGTATTCAGAAGCAGAAGAAATATTTGCCTGTAGGCGAGCTGGTATAAAACAATCCATTCTTGCAATGATTGTCAATTCACTCAACATGGAGATCTCTCAAACGTTACTTGAAAAAATAATTTTTGACCTGATGACATGCTTTCCACATTGCTCCAGCCCAAGTATTGCTGATGACGACGTACACCTTATATTTCGTTTCTCGAATCAAATTGGTAGTCATATTCCATTTTCGGTTGATTTTTCATTATTTTTACAGTGCAGTGCAGAGAGTGGAAATTTGTTAAGCGCGCCCTGCTGGTTCAAGCATACCCATCCAGAGCGCCAGGTTCACGAAATATTTTTTATAAAAATCCACACTTTACTTTCTACACAGTCTGCTCTAAGCGAAATTTTTCTACTTGGTAAGTTTTCCCAGAAAACTGATTCAATTTGGGCTTTAATCGCGATTACGTTGTCTTGCGGCTATCCATAATTTCGTCAGATGCTTCCGCAACTAGGTATGTCTCAGTACTGTTGAAGCTTTCAAATCTTGGTTGATTTTCAAAATATGGTTATGGGTTTTTTACTATCAAATAAAAAAGAATGGTAATCGGTAAAGATTTCGAGGAAATATTCGCAAAGGAATGGAATTATGAAGGGTGCACGGATTTCTTTTGCCGCTTTTCCTTGCGAGTTAGCATTTCTGCAATTGAACCAGAAATTGATTTGTTGTGTAAAACACGCAACCACAACCATCTCATCCTATGTATAGTTGTTCTTATTTAATTTTAAAAACTGTTTGTGAATCATATGAAATAAAAAAATTACGACTAAAATATGTTTTTTGCCGAAAAAAGTAATCTAGGGGTCCGTGGTATGAAAATGGTTGAGATGCACTGATATATTTAATTACTAATATTATTTAATTTATTGCTTTTATAAGAATTACTTTAACATATTTTTTATAATACTGCATTAAAAAATAAAGTCGTAAAGGGTCTTTTTATAAGGACGCTTAGTTTTGAAATGTAAATAAAACAAGTTGTTTGTGAGATTTCGACTAAATTTTAATTTCATTTGTAAGTATATTTTACGGCATTAAATATGGAATATAGCATCAAATGTCTGCCAATATCCATTCATTATAAAATGGGCCATGTCGCTAAAGTTGACTTTTTTGACAAATTTGGGTAAACTTCCAACTGCTCCAGAACCCAATCAGGCGTTGTCTGCGTTCGTTTACCTGAAGTTTTTTGGTTAGTTGGATTTTATACGGGTGCAGACTAGAGACTCCAATTCGAGTATCGAGTACTCGATACTCGAGTATACTCGTCTATTATTATGGTACTCGATACTCGAGTAATTTGAAGTAATACTCGTTATTTATAAATAATGATTTTTCCAAGCAGAGACAACGCATCTTGTTAGAACTATTGAATCCATTGTTAACTTTCAAGTCGACGTCCACAGTATAGATAGAGTTTTTCTACTGCACGAATAAAAAACAAAGCTTCGAAACAAAATAAAATTTGAGACGTTTAATTCTCTACTATTTTCGAAATATGTATATGTCTCATAAATTGAAATAAATGTAATGATGCAATTAAATTATCTTATTTATTTATCATCTATTTATATGCACAAATTTGAATTAATAATGTATATTTTGGTACATCTGAAACTACTCGAGTTTACTCGAGTACTCAATATTTTACAAATTTTACTTCGATACCAGAGTTAAGATTGTAATTGAGTCCCTAGTGCAGACATAAGGCCCGATTCAAAATTCGCCAAGTTGAAGTCGCAGAAAAGCCAAGTTCTTGTGAACAACGAGAAATAAGCTGCCTTGGGTTTTCCTGTACACTTTCAAACACAGCAGCAAATTTTCACCAGATATTGTATTTTGTTGACGTATTATTTACCAAACTGGTTGAAATTTGGCCTCTAAACAATGAATAATCTACTCAGCAGGATAAAGTAACATATTTTGAGCGTCCCTATTGAAATACCCTTTATAATATTTTCAAAATAATCAAATACCACAAATAAGCTGCAAATATTAAAAAAAACTATCAAATACAATTCGGGTTCGAGGACGTTATCAATTCGAATCACATGAATAAAGATAATTATTATTATAGTACGCTTAATAACCAGTTAATATTTTTAATTTTATTTATTGTGACATAAGAAAAAAATATGTAAAACATAGAAAATAAAGGAGTGTACACGATTGTGTACAATGGGCGGTAAAGAGTGGTATTTTTCAAAGCCAGTTCGCAACGCTGATGACCTCGGTTGTGGCAAATAGCACAACTAGCTGGTTTTTGCATGAGCTCGGGGTTTTTACCACTATTTTTGCGCTGGATTCCATTGCTGATAAGGACGGACAGTTTATAATACGTTTTTCGTATCAAATTCTCTCTCGATTGGTTTTTCCTTATTTGTACAGTGTTGAGTGGACTTTCTATCGCACTGTCCGGTGACCCTGTAGCACAAGAGTCGAAAATCACGCGACAGCTGATAGTGCGGCTCAGACATAAATAATAAAATAATAATGAATAATATTCTCTGAATGCTATACTATAGCAAATTTGAAATTTTCTCCTTTTGGCATCGACATTGGTAAATTTGAAATACAATTGCTGGATTTAAAAAAACAAGGAAATATGGCGCTCAAAATTTGAACGTCTCTGTATTGATCACTTTTAAGGTGTTCACTGTCAATACTTGGTGGAAAGGCATTATGATAAAAATAATAATATATTTTTAATAATTTTTCCACTGAAAATTTATTTGATCAGGACCGGTTTCGCTCATGGCGAGCATTGTCAACTGATCATCAACTGCATTGTCATTATATCTGTTAATGATATTTGAAAACTTTTCGGAGCAGCAAATATCCGTCCGTGGACCAAAGATTAAGAAACACTGATTTACATCATTGGATTCGGACTTGTTTTCTTTGCGACCCAATCGTTTTAAGAGAATATTCAATTCCGTGTCCTTAAATAAACTGATTTTCAATAAATCCTTTGCGCCCACATTCATAATTGTACATCACAAAATATCCTATGTCACAACAAACGAACTCGGATATTTTTTCCAAACACGAGCAATATATATTTATCCATCTTACTACCGGTTCAGAAAATTTTGTTCTTTGGAGATAGTACTTGGAACACAAATACAAAATCATGCTTTTTACAATGAATAAAAACCAGCAAGAACATTGCGAAATACATGTGGATATTAAGTTCCCAACGACATTGAGTTCTCCTAGCCAGAAGTCTTGGGTCACGGTGCCTAAAACTTAAGAGGCTTAGGGTTTTTATGTACAGTGAAACCCCTAGACAACGTTTTTCAAGGGACCATATAAAACAAAAGATAAATGTGGGAGAGCTTAAAATATGAGATGAAAGAAGTAGAACCTTAAAAAAACTTTTTTTACTGTTTTATTATAAAGGGTTTTTCAATAGGGACGCTCAAACTTTTGAGGTTAACACTCGTACTTTTTGACGTTTTGACGCTCAATTTTTTTTGAGGTTAACACTCGTACTTAGTTGGCAAATCATCATGGAGCAGTACACACCGGAGCATGTTTTGCAAATTATTCAAATCTACTACCAAAATTCGCGTTAGCTCACCACAACTTTTAAGAGCATTACGACCATTTTATCGTCGTCATCACTTGCCTGCCACATCAACAACAATTCAACGTTTGGTGCAAAAATAAAAAAGCACATTTTCAGCTACACAATGTTCCAGTGCCAGTGAGACAAAGAAATGCACGAAGTGTGGAAAATATTGCCGCCGCTAGAGCATCTGTTCTTGATGACCCAAAGGAGTCACTGACACGAAGTTCTCAACAATTGGGCATTTCTGTGACGTCATTTTGGCGAATTTTTACCCATAACATTCATTTAAAAAAAAATGAATAACAAGATGCTTCTTTGCAGTTTGTGATCTCAATTTTAACAGAGACCAGAAATTATTCATCCAGAAAAAGAAAAAATATTTTTAATTTTTCGACGGTCAATAACGCTCTTGTTCAACAAGTTCATTATTGCGTTCTTTGTCATCTTTTTCTTTACTGCTGTCGTTAATTACAGGTAGGTTTCTTTCTACGAACCGATTGGATGGGGTCGAATATTCTCATGAGAAATATTCAACAAGAACGGTAAATCGAAATAATATTTGTGACGAGACGATAAATCGAGGAACAAGCTCCACTGTATAAAGAAATGATAGTAAGAAATATAAATGTCATACCTACTATAATATAGAAGCAGAAGCGATGTCTTCCTTTTTGTGTATAAAATCTCCATTCTTGCAATAATTGTCAACTTAACTCAACTAAACTCAACTGAACACTGAAATTACTTACTTGAAAGATTACTTTTGACCCATGCTATTATTGTTTTAACCCCTTCAACTGCGATTAAATTTTTCATAGAAAATATTTATTTAGTAGAACCTCGATTATCCAGATTTTCGATTATCCGGATTGGTTGAAATAAACAAAAATATTACAAATTTGCTGATATGCACGTGGCGAATTGCGTCCACTGTTTACGTACGTGATGGAATGCAGTCTTAATATTTTGATCGTTGCATTTGCTCTAACAATAAGTCCTGTGTAAAATATGGGTCAGTCATCGTCCAAATTCGATACGCATTGAACGTTTGTTTCTTGAACAAAACGATCACGATTTAAATAAAGGGTTTTTCACTAAGGGCGCTCAATTTATTTTTTTAAATTAAACAAAAACGAATGAAGAAATCTAAAAATAAATTATTATGTTTTGAAGTACATTTAGTGGCAATTATGTATGAAATTCAATTTCTGCAAATTCTGCAAATTGTTGTGCAGCCCAATTGAGGAATTGGCGACGCTTCAAATGGTCAAGCGGCTTTAGTTCTTGTGTCAACTGGATCTTGTATGGATGTAGGCCAAGATCTTTTCGCAAAATTCGCCACAATGACGTCACAGAAATGCCCAATTGTTGAGAACGTCGTGTCAGTGACTCATTTGGGTCATCAAGAACAGATGCTCTAGCGGCGGCAATATTTTCCACACTTCGTGCATTTCTTTGTCTCACTGGCACTGGAACATTGTGTAGCGACAATGTGCTTTCAAATTTTTGCACCAAACGTTGAATTGTTGATGTGGCAGGCAAGTGATGACGATGATAAAATGGTCGTAATGCTCGTAAAGTTGCGGTGAGCGAACGCGAATTTTGGTAGTAGATTTGAATAATTTGCAAGCGTTGCTCCGGTGTGTACTGCTCCATGATGATTTGCCAACTAAGTACGAGTGTTAACCTCAAAAAAAATTGAGCGTCAAAACGTCAAAAAGTACGAGTGTTAACCTCAAAATTTTGAGCGTCCCTATTGAAAAACCCTTTATTTATTTTAATTTTTTTTTAGAAGACCATTAGTAAGTTCCAGTAACGAAGTAAAAAATGATAGAGGAGACATTGTGGAAGCAATAACACAATTTTCAATATGTGCTGAATGCGACGAAGAAGATATAACCGAGTGGTTAAATAGCGATGCAAACGATCCTGGATTCCAAATTTTGAATGATGACAACATAATTAAAGACATATCAACCTCAGAGGAACAAGATCAAAGAGACGTAGAAGAGATTTGTGAGGGGGGAGATATTGGTCATACACATTCTGAAGCTTTTTCGGTGTCTAGGTGTCGCCATGAAGTGGCTTAAGAGAGTCAAGAAGAGTGCTATTCAAGACAACGTAGGTATGTGTCTTAAAAGTATTCGTTATTTGGCAACATCGAAAAGAAAAGCTAGCTTTAACCGTTTATAGGGCAAATGCCGAAATTTGTTAATATATTAACCACTCGCGCTGAGGTCAAAATATCCAATACCACCCATAATAAAGTCAATATTAGTATCTCAATGCATCGTCATTAAATTTTGTCAAATGGCGGAAAGTTTGCGTTGTTTCACCAAAATCAATGTATATAATATAAAGACATCCGCGAGTCTTTAAATTAACAATTGGCCGTTTTTGCGCGCGACTAACAGCTTTGGAGCACCGTATTGCATTTGGACCTGAATTATGAAGCCTGTTTTGCAATTTTTAGAGAAAACTATTTTTATAATCATTTCATATACAAAAACACACACATTTTATCATCACCTTTTAATGGAAAAATCTTCAACTTCAATATCACACAGTTGACTTAAAAAAAATTCTAAATTGGTCAATGTAATTAACCAGTGAAAATATTGATGATTTGACACAAAAATACATATTCTTTTTTATATGGTTAATAATTATTTTAAAATATTGTCTTAATTCGATTTTCACAATATTTAATTTGCCCTATAAAGGGTTAAGCTGAAATCGATAGTTGATTTTGTCAATAAAAAATAATTTCTTATTCAAGCTATGTATTAATCTAAAGAAATAAAAATGATTTATACTGAATATACTTGCCTTTTCTTGACAATTGTGATTTTTTATCTATCTATTTTACCTATCTATTTTTATCTTCATCCCAAATTAGTCCGGATAATCGAGGTTCTACTGTATTTAATTTTTGTCAATAAAAATAATTTCGTTTATGCTTTTTTTTCGTATTGGTTTTTATAAAAATTTGGAACACTTAACTGAATAGCTTGACGTTTTAAAACAAAATTGTGAAATAAAGTTGATTTGACACAAGTACTTTTAAATAGTGTACATAGATAAGATAAGTCAAATTATTTACATATAATATTTAATTTTGAACGAAAATGGAAGGTTTCAATAAAAAATTTTTGCTTTTTTCGTATTCATTTTATTTACAAAGTGCATCCAAATTTGGAACACTGACACCCAATGGCTTGACGTTATAAAACAAAATTTAGAAATAAAGTTGATTTGATACAAGTAACCTTATAAAATAGTGTACATAGATAAGATAAGTCAAATTATTTGCATATAATATATAAACATGAATTAGTGAAAATGGAAGGTTTTAAAACATTTTTCATGCAAATTTACATACTTTTGTGTCATTTTATTTGTAAAGTGTACATCGATTAGCTGGAATCATCCAGCCGATCATATCGAATATTGACTGACACCCTGCTGGCAGTGGCGGCTGGTGACGGGGTGTTGGGGGGTGCAAATGAAGATTCAACTATTTTTCCGTTCTACGGAAGAGACACAGTTGGTATTGCGAACATCTGAATTGAAAGTCCATGCTATAGAAGTGTTTTAAAATCCAATGAATAGGAAAGAACTCTTGCAAAAATGGTTGAATCTTCCTTTGCACCCCCAACACCTCGTCACCAGCTCCACCACCCCGTTTTGAAGATTTTGGCATTCCTCCCCCCTTCATGGAATTTCATTATTTTTTAAGTACAGTTTTACTATATTTCTTCTAAATTGCAAGTAATTTAATTTTTTATTTTCTGTATTTTTCGGGAGGTGCAACATCTACGCATTTTAAATCCTTCACAAAAAATCAATGTTGGTATAATCCCAGTGTTCCAAAATAGGAACATGGATAATGTTGTGAGTAAAAAAGTTACATATGGAAAAATTAAAAAATTAATTGACTACACATATCGAATCTAAAACAATAAAAGATTATAATATATTTGGTCAATATGCTATAAATATATAATCAAGATGTGTAAACTTGACTAGATGACATTTGCTGTTGAACATAATTGATGCAAATAAAAGAAGACTGCTAATTCCGACATGTTCAAACCTGATATACTGCACGAAACAATCCCCACACTTGCTAGCTACATACTGATGCAATCAAAACATTTATTCCGTCATGTTTAATGAAATGGGGGTAAAAATACTAAACGTTCCAATATTGGAACATTTAGTATTAACAAAAACAAAAAATGTAAATAAAACAAGATGTTCTTTTTTTTACCATACACAAGCAATATGTTTTACAAATCGTAAATATTAAATTCAGCACAAAAATATCATGTTATTTTAATATGAGGAAATAATGATTTCTTCACGCAAACTACATAATCAGTTCACTTTACAATGTAAATACATATTGACACCGCCCTATATGTAAGGTCATCAGAACTCTCTCGAACGGTCTATTTGTCACCTCAGTCTATGAGTTTAATCGATATCAGGAAGTTAAATTCAGTCTAATAAATACCCTATATTGAAATCTATAGCGATCCAATATAGGGTAAATTCTCTTAATCTTTGTAAAAGCGACATCCAGGCGCAACGACACCTGAGATAGGTATGGAGCAGCGTTCTCGCTCTAACTATCGCTCTATCTCTTTCGCCCGGGCTGCGTAAGATACGTGGTATTTCACGCAGCCTCCTCTAAAATGGTACAGTGGACGCAACTTCTGCTCCATTCGGACCACGTTTTACGGAGGCGTCGCTCGCTACAACCGAACGATATGGGGCACATAAGAGCGGGTTTTTTATTCAATCGTCCCACCTGCTACCACAGGCGAAATAGAGACTCGTATTAAATTCTTAGCCAATCGCAAAGCCTCGGGCTTTGACGAAATAAATCACAAAGCGCTCAAATACCTCCCTGAAAACGGAGTATTAGCGCTAACAAACATTTTCAACGCTTGCCTGGAAATGCAATACTTCCCAAGCAGCTGGAAAATGGCGGACGTGATTCTGATCCCGAAACCGGGTAAAGATCACAAACTACCTGAGAACCACAGGCCATCAGTTTGCTCCCGTCTATGAGCAAACTACTAGAAAGGGTTATTAAATCTCGGCTGGATGAATTCGTCCGCGATAAAAACCTCATACCGGATGAGCAATGCGGATTCCACGAAAAGCACTCCACCAACCACCAACTTCTACAAGTGGCAGATTTTATCACGCACGGTTTCAACCGACATCAATTTACCACGGGCCTGTTCCTAGACATATCCAAAGCTTTCGACAAAGTTTGGATAGAAGGATTAATAGTTAAACTCAACGAGGCCGGCCTCCCTCCCCCGATGTTGAAACTACTAAACTCGTTTCTAACTGACCGGAAATTCCGCGTAAAATTACACGGAACAAAATCGACTAGTCGCACCCCAACAGCAGGAGTCCCGCAGGGGGCAGTCCTATCTCCGCTGTTATACAACCTATACACGAACGACATACCGATTCCGCCGACCGACCCGACCTCTCCGGTCATGATAGCTCTGTATGCCGACGACACTGCCGTCCTTGCGCAATCAATGAACAGGAACAGAGCCACCTACCTTACGCAACAAGCGGGATTAAACATTGCTACCTGGTGTAAGAACTGGCGTATCAAATTAAATGCGGAAAAAAGCACGGCGATCACTTTTTACCGCCGCAGAATCAGGCACAATAGAGAAAGCGTAATACCTATCACTATGGATAACACTCCGATCCCCTGATCTGACTCGGTCAAATATCTAGGCCTAACCCTCGATAAAAAGTTTAACTTCAACGAGCATATTGAGCTTAAACTTCGTCAAGCCACCCAAGTCACAGGCAGGCTCGGGCCTATGATTGGGAGGAGGAGCAAGTTGCCTGCAAAAAGCAAACTGCTTCTATTCACTGCGATCACCCGTCCGATAATGACGTACGGGTGCCAAATCTGGGGGCACGCAAACAAAAAGCACGTAAAAAGGCTTGAAGTAGTACAAACCAAAACATTACGCAGTATCGTCAACGCGCCGTGGTACGTGCGCAACACCACGATCGAACGCGGTCTTAAGATAGACCCGTTGCGCAAACACGTCCGTAAACTCATTGTATCTTTCTTTGACGATATTGAAAATCACCCGAACCTATCTATCAAAGCCCTCCAAGGCGTATACGTTAAATACGCACACGCCGACTTCCCGCGACCTAGAGACGTACTACTACATGACCCACCCTAGCTCCCCAAATCCTCCCCTCCTTCACACCTGCTTTGTAAAGGACCCCGAAGGATGCGGAATGATGCAGTAGAAGAAGTTGACATCTCGACTCCAAGCTGTGAGGAACATGAAGAAGACGACTTCACGACTCCAAGCTGAAGAAGAAGACGAGAGACACGACATGACAGAGTGGCGCACGGAACGCTGATCAGCTCCGTGCACCATGATCCAAGTCTAAATTAACATCCAGATGAAGAGGATTAGGCTGACGCCCAAGTCCTCACTATAATAGACAAATACCTAATGAAATGATGAATGAATCATTCGTCCTGTCAGGTTTCTACGGTAACTTGGAGCGTGCACTATTAAAGCCATATAAAGCCTTTAACTTGGGACGGCCCTAGCCTCCCATAATTAAGGATTTGGAATAGTAGACCTCTGTTCCGGGAAACCTTCCCCAGTCAGAGACTAGAGCTCTGGGAAGCACTTTGCGAGTTGTAAATCTTGGTGAAAACCAAGTCTTGAGCGGTGTTACCAGACTCGAAATCTTCTTCTCCCCCTGGAATCCGCTATTCCTATTTGGCCAGAGTCGTACTCGGAGTAGGAAATTTTGAAAAGTTTGAACTTTTTATATTTGCATTTTATATGTCAAATTTGGCTTTTGGTCGCATTGATAGGGTTGATATTTAATTGAATACACATAAATAGGAAAATTAGGGAAAAAGTAACGATATTGAACTTTTTTTGGTCCGAGTCGGAGTCGGAGTCATGGTTTTGGTAAATGCTGGAGTCGGAGTCGGACTTTTTTTCACCGACTCCACAGCCCTGGTTGCGACAGTATAAATAATTTTCAGAATATGAAACAAATAATGCATGTTTTGTATGACTATGGCTCATTCTGGTAGGTTTTGAGAAACATGCAATTGCGCAATACATCTAGGTACCATGTCGAATAAGCTTTTCTTATTCTTAAGCCTATTTGTAAACAATAAAAATACAATAATATTTACGATACATTTTTTTTTTGCCTTTATTTTGCTTTGTTAAAGTTATTTTATACTTCTCTTAGGGATCACATATGCTTTATTTACAATTTATTTATATATATCAGGAGGTAATTTTCCAAACTGCTCAATTCCTAAATTAAACTGCCAATTTTAGATTGAACTTTGCTGACCTTTTTTTTGACATGGAAAAGATTGAATTTTTGCACATTATCTGTAATTATTTAATTTAAAACATACTTTAATAATATTGAATTTTAATATTGCTTGTAAATACAAACTTATGAGGAAAAAGTAATGAAAATATCTCAATTTCTCAGTTTGTCAACAAATGGATTTGACGAAATTTGAAAACTACCTCCTGTTATGTATTTTTTTGGAAACTAAATATTTTTTTTTTCTTTTTATCCAATTCTATATAATTTTGATAACTGTACCTGCCGCTTGTAGTTTCACAAAACATAGTTGGGATTTTAAAAATTCACAAAGTACCAAAATTCGATGATGTCTAACAAAATGAAAATGAATGTATGCCAGCTGCCCAATCTCGCCCTCTCAAATCACATTTTTCAATAATTTTATGTAAATAAACTTTTCAGCCAACTAAATGTGAAGTTATACGATTGCTTTTTAATCCAATCCCATATACTTTTCAATATATTCATTTAACTATTAAAAATAATATTGAGTACTGTTACGTAATATTTAATGATTAACTACGATTTGCTAAAATATTTTCGTATTTAATTTGACTTTGATTAAGTCATGCTTTTTTTCTGATGTACATATAATATTGATCAGGCAATTAAATCCAATTTAATGCAATATAACAATTTTATTTAATAAAGGAAACCATATATTCTGTTCCCAAAACTGAATATTTTTTAACACGGTGAAATAATAGCATTTTTTTTTTGTCAAATTATAAGGCATAGTTTACAGTTATTTCGGAACTTTGCTTAAACACACATTTTCTCTTCTGTTCTAACATCCTAACTTTATAATGTAATAATTAAGAAGTAAATGCCAGCACTGTGATTTAATGGAGTTCTACTAAATAAATGCCAATTAAATCAATTATTGAATATTTTTTATTTGCTTGCATAAAAGACTAAAATTTTTTTATCATATTTAGTTCCTTTATTGCGTGTATCAAATAAAAATGCGAAGTCGTGTAATTTCTGTATTTGCGCATTTTTATAAATAAACTAGCTGTACCCTGCGCGCGTTGCTACGTCAGCAATTGTAGGGGGGATTGGGGGGGGGGGTGTACGCCAGAAAGTTTCGCGGAAGTGTACTCGAGAAATTTGTAAAAATTCGGTATCAATTTTTGGGGGAGGGGGTTGTTTGGCGGGGTGGGGTTTGGGGGCGTATGGGGCGGGTATGCCAGAAACCTTCGAAGGTGTGAACTCGAAAAATTCATGAAGTTTAAAAAAAAATTGGGTGGTGGAGGTTGGGGGGTGGTTGGGGGGAGGGGTTGGTAGGCCAGAAACCATTGCGGGTGTGTACTCAATAAATTTGTAAAGTTTCACATCGATCGGTCGAGCGGTTTAGTTGTCCATAGCGGACATACACACAGACATTCATTTTTATATATATAGATATATTCTGGTGTGCCGCGAAAATTTGAAAAACACGTTGGTGTGACGCGGACGAAAAAAGGTTGCGGAGCACTGCTATAAAGGGTTAAACTTGTAAAATATTAAAACCTATTTTTTAACCTTAGAGAAAAACGATGGTGTGGCTTTTTTAGGTGTCAGTGCCACATGATAACATTCACTCAACACGCACAGAGAGAATTTTCAGTTAATGATATTCAAGTTCTTAATTATGAAGATAAAATTTTCTAGTCCCATAGAATAAGATATCGATTTCGTCTCTACATTTTTTTTTTTTGAATGGTTTGGCAGGGTCTTAAAATTGTTGAGAATCAGTGCAATATTTAAATGATAATACTCAAGCATGCCGGTACTCAATATCATTAGAGACTATCAATAACCTTCGAAATTTCACTGAATAATTGATCAAACAATATCTAGGTACTACCCGTATAAAAAAATATGTAATTTTATTAGGTCACCATGGCAACCACCCATACAATTTGTACACAAATATCCTAGTCATTCTGCAGTACTTGGAGGTCATTCCTAGACTCAAAATGAATTCGACAAGATGTATTTTAAAATGGTGACCATCATAAGTAATAATGGTGGAAAATGTACTACTGTGAAAGATTTATACTGAATGATGCCATGGATTGATATCGATTTGCAAGGTAAAATATTTTATTGTCAATTAGATAAGACTATATTTTCGTAACTAACATGCTACAAATGTTTCAAAAGTTTATAAAATAAATATTCCATGGGAAAAAATATAGTCCAAACAGAAATTCACAGCTCAAATGCATATGTATGAATGAATCGATGGGAAATTATGTTAAGACTTTTATGGTGTTCACTGTCAATACATGGTGGAATGGCATTATAATAAAAATAATAAAACATTTTTAGTACTTGCTCCACTTCAGTACTTGTTTCGCTCATGATAATGCTTAGTAAATTTAATGTGGAATAAGTACCGTAAAACGGGGTGAATAGAGACAAAAACAAGGATTGAACTTTAACACAACTTTACAAAGTATCCAATGTATTTTTTACTATTTATATATAATTCTTTACAATGACTATAATATTATCTCTCGAATGACAAAACCAAACCAACTAAATGATTGACCAAATTTGAAACAAACGTGCTTAAGTTCGATGCCTGTGCATCGTTACTTTTTGACTCCTTATAAACTTCTCTTTTATTGCACGAAAATTAAAATCAAACATGTTTTCTTTGGTTAATAAATACCGTACAACGGATTAAATAGAGACTCATATAGAATAGAGGTTCATCTATTCCAATCATTATAATCTGTTGTTTTGTCTCTATTCACCTGCCAAGTCTCTATTTACCCTCTCTCGTCTCTATTCACCCCGATTCAATGTGAATAGAGACATCGAACAAAATTGACTGTCTTAATAATATAGTGAATATTTGAAAAATATTGTCATGAATGTGTAGTGCGACTATAGAAACAAGTTTCAACACATTCATATTTCAATTATGTGCCGCAGCTATGAAGATACATAGTCGTGAAGTGTAAAAAGTGTCTCTATTCACCCCGTTTTACGGTATTATATAATTTGCTCCATCTATTTAAGCGATTCCTCTCCACCAAGTAGTGACAATTAACACCATAATACATTTATGCTATTTCTTTGTCTTTCTCTAGTAATATCTCACCTACAAGTTTATTATCAGCCACACAATGGGACTGTTTGATCGACTAACAGGTTGGCTTGGCTTAAAGAGGAGGTCAGCCAAAGTGCTGGTCATCGGTTTAAATAATAGTGGAAAATCCACTCTTGTTGAGAGGTTCAAACCGGAGGATCGAAGACAAATGAATACTACACCCACGGTTGGATTTAATGTAGACAATTTCCAACGTAAGTTTGTTAATCCAGATATATTATATATTCTTATTAAGGTAAATGTACCAGTCGTTGACCATGTACCAGTAATTGACCTTTTGAGAATAAAATGGCCCAAAATAATAAATGCAGATGCGGGATTGCTCTAAATTGTAAAGTTAAGACAATTTAAGGCATCAGTGATCGGAATGAGCCACTAACACATCACCATATAGCCAATGGAGTGCCAGGGTAGCCATTTGAAAACAACACATAGTGAGGAAAGTGTATTATTTCAAATTTCTTAAGCGATCAATCTAGAAACGGTGTGTACCGTGTTCCTGAACCACCCATTGCTACTTGATTCAACCAAGAGTGGTGTGACAGAAAGCTCACTATAAAGCCCCCTGTTTAGACATGGTCAACTACTAGATTTTTCAATTTGTGAGATGGTCAACTACTGAAACAAAAACATGACTTCAAATAACACAACTTTTTTTTTCGTAATTTTTGTTACATAATATTAATTAAAACATACGATCCAATATGAGTATACTTGCTTTGCCTTCATTCGGTACAATGCTAAACCTTAATCGTTATTTTTGTTGAAATTTTCTCTTAAACGGTCAGCTACTGGTACATTTACCAATATACATATGTATAATAAGAACAATGTGTGTTATTGAAGTGATCTTTATTATTCCACAGGAATGATTCAACGCGCCTTTGTTTCTCCAGATAACATAAGAAGCAAAAGATTGTTTGGCTTAGCTGAAGCTTCTTCAAATTAACCTAACCTAAGGACATTTTGGCATAAAATGTCCTTTTGGTCAGAAATGATTGTATTAACTGCATGTTAGCATACATGTTAACTTCAGAGTCATCTTTTGTTGACTAATGAAGTTCTACACTCTAACACTTATTTTTGATAAATTTATATGATGAAGTACTAAGATTATCATCATTGTTTCCATCATTCCATCATTATTTCAAAATAGAACGGTTTGAGTTGTGAAAACTTAATAAGTATGTAAACAAATTTACTTACTCATTTTTAGAAGTGAATTTTATCTTTTCAATTACATAATATCTTAAAACAGGGTCAAGAGCAGCTAGAACCTTTTCGAAGTCGGATATTGATTTCTTTTTATTTTGTTAGATGGCGGTGTGGAGTTCACAGCATGGGACATGTCCGGACATGGTAGACACCGTTCACTTTGGGAGCATCATTATCGGGAAGCACATGCCATCATATTTGTCATTGACTCAAGTGATCGACTCAGATTAGGTTTGAAATTATTCTATGTTGGACCATCCTTGAATGGTATGCCCTTATTACCAAGATCAAATGGGAAGATCAAGATCATGGTTGTAGGGACATACGGGCGAAACTACAAAAATGGCTCTTTTGAGTTAAATATGGCATTGTCATGCTCAAATGCAGTTCTATAAGATATAAAAATATTAAACTTGTACGAAGAGTGGTTTACCAGACATAGCTCGGCTTTCCTGCAAATCCGTAAGAACAAAGTTTAACATTGAAAACTGTTGCCATTTATCTCAGTTCAATGTTTTTGTAGTTTCGCCCATATGTCCCTACACCCACGAAATGTTTCATTTAAAATAATACTGGTTTCTGAAGATCTAAAATATTCTCCGATATGACTTTAAGTTTTAAGGTAGTCACTGTCAATTGCTGCTGGAAAAGCATTAACCTTTCAGACACAATTTTTTTTTACTACTTCCACATGCATTAATACTAAAACATTTATGTTGTAAGTAAATACATACCTTTTTAAAATAAATGATACTTTGACACTCTCTGGTCTAAGTTTTGCACTCTAGGATGATAATGAAAGAGTACATTTATGTTAATGAAATTATGATTATTATTGTTTTATATTTAGTGCTTCTTTTACAGTGGTGGTAAAAGATGAACTAGATTTATTGATACAGCATCCCGACATAGTTGGCCGACGGATTCCTATTCTTTTCTTCGCCAACAAAATGGATTGTCCTGATTCACTTTCAAGTGTGAAAATTGCAGCAGGTAAATCAAATATTCAATAATTTTAACTCTTACATAATTAATATCTGCCTATGGAAAGTATGTTTATATGATTTAATTCTGAGTACCTTCCTAATTGATTGCATATGACTGGTTAATATTTTTTAATTGCAAACCTCATTAGTAGTATAATTATTTGTTTATTTTGCTTTGATCCTATAACCTCCTCTTTGCTTCTCTTAAAAATGAAAAACCACAAACATCATTTTGTAATTTAATCATTTTAAAATATTAGAATCAACTTGCTTTATTACTTAAGCCAACATTGAGATTGTAAGTCCGAAGATGCCTCTGAATGATGCGAAACAAGTGTCACAATTAGTAACACAATACTAAATTTACTAAACTAAAGAATTGACTCAAAACTTCAATACGACACCATTTAATTATTTCTTGACACGCTATGCAATTTTCCCTCACGACTCTTAAATTTGGGGCATATTAATGACAAGCCAGATTACCATGAAATACACAATTCCTGAATGTTGACCAGATCTTTTAAGAATTTTCTGACATGAATAGCAGATATACAATGATTCTGTAATATAGTATGGTGCAATTCAACATTGAAATCTATCTGTACTAGCCTGCAACTAATATAATTTGTTACAGGACTGGGATTAGAGCGAATAATCGACAAGCCCTGGCATATCTGTGCCTCAAACGCCCTAACCGGAGAAGGTCTTCAACAGGGTGTCGAATGGCTTACTCTGCAGGTCAGAGATCTTTTGACTCATCATTGAACATCAATGACATAGATATGTAAATATCATTGTCTCCAAAATTATTATTGATAATCAATAAACATGCAGACATCTAGAAACTGCCTATATTCAACATTGAATAGTAAATAAGATTTTGAATCTCACAGCTTATTATATAGTATATTATGATTTAGATACTTAATGTTAAATTAATATTTATCATATGTAAATAAATAATGCTTGTTTATAACAGTTGTTTTTATTTCACTTTGAGTCAATAAAACACAATAAGAACAAATTAAATGGTCTGAATTGAAATCAATTTTCGGTCAGAATTTAAATTATAACGTTTGTAATAAAATTATTAATTTTTAGGTTAGGTTAGGCAAAAAAGATATTGTGTCAAAACAAATCTGACCAAATAACATAAAATATGACCAGTTTTTTTTTTTAATTATGACCATTTTATATAAATTGTGACCAAAAATTATTAAGTCTGCCCTGTGTATTCTGACTGATACCTTATGACCATTTAATATAAATTCAGACCAAGGTATTATAAATTCATTTCAATGTATAGAATATATTCATATCAATGTTATGAAAATTATGACCGAAAATGTATTAAAATTCAAACTCGGAAAATTACGAGTCAAATATAATACAACATAATACAGTGCTGGGCCTGTATTCAAAAAGTCAACGTCAACTACAATGGTTCAGAAAATCCCATTGCACACATTTGCACACATTGCACACGTATCATAAATTGATTCATTGATTTGTGCTTCAAGGCATGGATGTCTGTGAAAACAATAACAATAAATAAACCTAATATTACAGTTATAAAGATACTTATATTTTAAGAAAATAGGTCAGAATTCAATCTTTGTTCCCAATCTTCTTAAACTGTGCAATCTGCAAACCGATCGCATTCAAAATCTGCTTTGTGTTATGCTGCGGCATTTGTCCGTCGGCTTGGAACATCCTCAACGCCCTCCCGCACTCGGTGACAAAGTACTCGAGGTCGGTTGACGAGGCGTTTGTGCCTACGCGTGTCGGCCCACCGCATTCCCCTGCCAGTTGAGCGAGACGGGCACTTTCCGAGCACAGGGCCTCGTCCAAGTCGAATAATTCGAGGGGCGGTGGAAGCGGGGCACGAAACGAAGGAGGAAACACCTGAAAAACAGTGTATTTCAATATAAGTTGTCATCATTGTGAGAATAGTAATCAAATATGTTACTAACATCGCAGATTGTCACATTGTTTCATAAAGTACTGTCGGCTCGGTTTTTGTAATATGTATGCAATGCACAGTGCTTAGGGAGTGCACAAAATTGCTTTTGCTCAGAAGTAATTAAATGCAAAATAACATGCCAATAATAATTAAGATGGCCCTTAACACTTTGTTTACGGGCCTTTTCAATTCCCATAGTAATTACGCCAAATTTGTGCACACCATAAACAATGGGTTAAGCAATGTGTTAATATTTATAATTATATTTCTACAAAAACAAATTCAAAAATAATTAAAAAACCAGTTCCAAATCATTCATTTGTAATTTAGATAAAGTACATTTGTTGTTTTTGTTTTTATTTAGTTTATTGGAATCATAAAAAAAAAAATACTAAGCCGCAGCCAATCTGAGACGAATTTGGCGACAGCCAATCAGAAACATATTAAACAATCATTGTTTTACAAATAATATATTCAGTACAGTAAAACTTTCATATAACAGAATAAAGCGTGCAAAAGGCTGTCTAGTGGTGTCCAGAATGGCAGACTGGAAATGAAAAACAATCGTTATCAAAATTATATAATCCAGCCCAGTCATGGAATCTGTGAAGTAGGGGCCACTCATTTCAATGACAATATGAAGCATAGTTGTTATTTATAATTAACCAATATATATATGTAATACTTACTGCGACTTGTAGAGCAGGTAGCGGCGTCTCGAATTGAGGAGTGATCAACTTCAAGGGGTTCGTGTTTGATCCCCAGCATTTTGTACAGCTCTATGGCTTCAGGCACATTGTTGTAATTGAAGGTGAAAAGATGCATGTCAAACATGCTGGTGAAGTCCAAGTGTTTGGCGTTTGGACGCACCTCGCTTAGATCGCCCGCCGAATCTCCCACAATCAGGCTGGGCCTTAGAACTTCCGACATGAACATTGTATCTGGCAGCGTTCGATAAGGGTTTATCTGGAACAATAACAACTTTTAATAATAATCATTGCTTTTATTTTTATGATTTTTCATCTCTACAATAAAACAATTGACAATTCGCTGTGCTGCATTGATCTGTAGTTTTGCAGCATCTTGAAAAAGACAAAAACTATTGATGTGACCAAAATAATTCAATGAATTCAATAATTTTTAACTTCTCCAAAGTGACATCTTAAAGTTTATCATTGTATATTTTCAACCATAAAATAACGTAGAAATATGAGGCACTCTCAAAATGTCTTTAAACGTGTTGTCCAGTCATATTTACTGATATTCAGCTGTTCTTTTCTCACTCTGACTCATTATGTCGAATGAAGAACAAACTTCACGATAATACAGTGGCAGCCAGCCCTAAATATGTCTATGGCGTATTGTCTTTTAAATTAAATTAATAATATTTTGAATAGCTGTTTTTGGTGAATGGTAATCAAACCAAAATTATCCCATAAGTATCTTATCTATATATATAAAAATGAATGTCTGTAAGTATGTCCGCTAACTCCCAACCTCCCCCAATTTTTTCTTTTAAACTTTAAGAATTTTTCGAGTTCACTTCTTCGAAGGTTTCTGGCCTACCCTCCCATACGCCCTCAAACAACCCCCTCCCCCAAAAATTGATATCGATTTTTTACAAATTTCTCGAGTATTGAATACATGCAAATTGAATTGAATATTTGTGTAATGTCTTTCCTTTAAATTTATTTTAGTTGATGGCGTAGCAACGCGCGCAGGGTACAGCTAGTCTTTTATAAATTAAAATCAGTTAAAACATAGCTCTGAAGAAAACGTGAATCTGAGATAGCTATCAACCAATTCCTATCACTAAATAGTTTGATATTTTTACATTATTTATTTATTTATTTATTTATTTATTTAAAAAAGCAAATCATGTGCGCCATAGACTTGACAAATATAAATACATGCATATATATACATACATACATGTAAATATATAATAAAAATCACAAATTAATTAAAAATTAAAAATTAAAAATAAGTTGAAAATTACAATAGTCATAAAAAAACAGAGGAAAAAATATTATTAATATCACATTAGAAATTTTCAAGGCAGTCGACCGAATGAGTTCTGACAAAATCAACTTTTATTCATAAAATATAGTAATTCGTCTGAACTCACTCACGTCAATATGAAATATGTCGACATCCGAAGCAATGCCGTTTAAAATTGACCCTTGGAAGAACAAACAACTCATGTTCACGATTCCTCAAAAATTATCAGGGACATTCAATTTAACATTCTCAAGAATGGTGGAATTCTCATTTTGGCCTCGGATGAGTCGAAAGAAATATGTGGCCAGGTACATTTCTCTTCGAGTATTCAAACTTATTAATTATGAAACATTTGCACTTTTAGCAACGTTATAATTTTATTAACAATTAAATTCATGCACAATGTACATCGGGATCATCTGCATCAACGGGATGAAGTTGAAGTTCAGAAGATGGACGTCAGGAAACCGAAAACCACTTCTCTGATGAAATCATTATGCTCCTGCTCAATGTACTGGTCATCGAAGAAGTGACCTGAACCAAACACCACCAGTTTACCTAAAATAGAAAACATTTTTACAAATCATAGCTTTTACAACATAGAACATATTCATTACTTAAGTACTCTACATGGCAGCCTCAAATTGTCACTAAGAATCCTTGTCCATCACTGGTCTTCACTGTTTTCTTAGTAATGAAACTTGTCAGCCTCCTAGCACACAGGAAGGTGCTTAAACCACAAGCAAGAATATTTTTTTTGTTGAATCACTTTTAAGGTGTTAACTGTCAATTCTTGGTCAAAAGTTCCTATTACATAGTCTCTTAAAGACCTTGATAAATTCACAACTATTCTATCGCTTTATATATCTACAAACTAAAAATTCACACGCACCATTATTTTCTCCTTTGAAAAATGAAACCAAAGGTCTTTTGACTGGATACGCAGTCTCTCCGCTAGCCAAAATAACAACTGAGGGCTTCTTCACATTCAATGTTGCTCCATAGGGGTAAACAAAACTTGGAGTGGATGCCTCACCACTGGAAATTTTGCAGTTAAAAAAAGAGTTAATATATTATACAATTGACAAAGCGAATTGATTGAAGCATTAATTTAAAGGAATTTTGACAGATACTTTTCAATTTGTGTCACATTTATTAGACTTAACTGCCCACCAAACATTAACATAATACATTTTTATAGTGTATGCTTTGATTGAAATAATAATCATCATATTTTCAAAAGTATTGCTAATACATTGACATTAAAACTAAACAGAATAGAAGAAGAGCTACTAACCCATTGTTTACGGTGTGCACAAATTTGTGCGTAATTACAATGGTAATTGAAAAGGCCCGTAAACAAAGTGTTAATAAGATAAATAATATCTGGGCGGCCAAATAAAACAATGTTTTTAAATATAGCAATCGTGGAGCACTTTCATAATATATGTAAGTACATATGTCAATTATGGGGATTAGTTGTATCAAAAATAATATTCTTTTAAAGAGTTAGGGATATGATATGCAATATTATCTTGCCTGTAGTCGTTTGGATCTGGTTTGAAATTGGGTAGCTTTCCAATAGCTCTCACGATCGCTCGATTTACAATACCATTTGACACGAGACATTGCTTCGGGTGGAAATATTTGTTATATTTCACTCGTACAACGCAGTCTGAAAATAATGATAGCATTAAGTCACAAAATATTAATGGCGAAGTTACAAACTAATATTGACTTCAACTTACAATCAAATACGTCATTTACAAAATTATTCAGACAAAATATTAGTGCCTGCATATAAACCAAACATAACTATTATAACTTATTAACATTAAAACTTTTTGAAGATTAATATCACAAATCCAAACTAAGCATCAAGCGAGCTGATAATTTCATATAACATTCATCATTCAAAGAAATAATTATGGCAAATCTAATCAACATCTAACCGTGTGAATTTTAAATATTTCCATGCGTTTTATCACTTATGAATATTAGTTGTTTTGTGAAGAATTATCACTAAGCTTTTTTGCTTGATCATTGATGGAAATCTGCATTACTAATGGTTTGATATTAATGACATTCAATTAATTTAATTGCAAGCAATTAAAATCTTTGTAGGTCTTTGAAATTCAATATGACATTGTTAAAAAGTAATCAAAGCTCATGGGCCAATTGGTGGGTATTAATCTGATGTCTTATTATTTTAAGAATAAGATATTGAAATTCCATCAAGCACATTTGGTTAAAAACATAAAAGGGACTGGGGGCTTACAGCAAATGGGGTTCAAAAATATCTTAATTGGTATTAAAGCATTTTTGGACGACTCTTATAATAAAAATACACTTTTTGATAGATGGTAATAACATTTCATTGGAGCAGTGAATTCATATATACCGTTATTGATAACGACACCATGCTCTTCAAGAAAGAAGTTGATATTGGTGTTATTGTTTTCTTCACCACCATCTGTGAGCGTAACCAACACTGCACCGCCATCAGCCACAAATTTCTTGAGGCATGCCAACTCAGGGTCCGTAAAGACATCCTGCGGTGTCGGTATGACAAAAACTTTGGCTTCCTCCAACACCGACTGTGTTATTTCTTCACGGTTTCTACAGCAAAAACTCCACGATTATTTTAAAAAATAATGCTTTATTACAAACAATATTTTAAAAATTATACTGATACTTTGCATCACTTTTCTGATGCCTACAACCTATTATACTGTCAGCTATTAATTCAAAATATCTTTACTGTAGAGAAAAAAATTCCAAAAAAAATATATCAGAAAGTTAATAGAGCAAATCGTTTCTATTGTTTGATAACAAAATAATTAATGATAGTTCAATGAATTTTTGAAATCGACCATTATCTCGTTTTCCTTAAAGTGATAAATATCATTCGTACATACATGGCTATTTTCCATGATCCTTTCAGCTTTCTGTGGATAATTTTATAATTTTCATTCAATCTAAATAATTCATTTTTGAAGCGTTAAATATAATTGTATTTTTAACAGTCGGATCTTTCATGATTCTTTCAAGTTATTGCAGGTAGCCAGAAAAAGATTATGGAGAACTCATTTTTGTTTTCGATTCCAAATTTGTCAGACAAATATTTGAAATAATGACAGTACAATCAATTTGTTTGCCGCGGGTATCGTTGCTTAGCAACACCTGACATTTGAAAGTTAAAGTATATGGCTAATAAGTGATCAAATTGCTGCGGAGCAAAAGCTTCGTATGGAAATTAGTAATTATTTTTCTCTTAATTGATTTGATTATTGATAGGAAACTTTTTTCTACTTCTCGTATAAGATTATTTTAAAATATAATTTTTATTAAATTGACTTTTTATACAATTATTTTCATATACGTTGACAACTGTTTTTTTTATTTTTAATTTAATGTTATGACAGGAAAAAAACACTGAGAGCTGAAAGTGAACCATTTTATTTGACAAAGTGCTTTTGATAATTTAATTGCAAAGCTACTATTTTTGCATTGTATAATTATTATAATCACTTACTGGCGACACTGTTCAAATATTCCTAATTAAATTATTTTTACGTATGTCGGTGATTGTCTAAATACCTGCATTTTAATAAAGAGAAACCAACGTACGTGCTCAAATTATTTGAAATCGCCTGTACGAGAGAGAAAGAGATAAAAAGACAATGTGATTCATTTTTTGGACGATTCCTCCGGTGTTGAGGCAGGTGCACGTGTGACGTCACGCGTACACACTCATTTCTGACTGTTTGTAGAATGAAGTTCTTCCGCAGGGATTAGTGTTTTTTTATCCGTTTTTGTTATCTTATAAGTTCTGTTGGTTATTTTAAATATGTTTTGGTGATTCAAATTATACAGTGCAGTGACAGTGGTAGCTTTTGGTTATAATTAAATGTGTTCGAAATGTCGAAGACCAAAATTGCTGCGAGGATTGACAGCCAATGCGTCGAGGTGAAAAGCAAGGTACACAATACCCGCTAGCGGATATAATTTTTGTGAACGTTCTCATCGTAAATTTTATCTTCTCTTCTGACCATCTCAGTTCAGTCAAATGCTTTCTAAATTATACGCACAGCCTATTACTTGGTTGGACCGTTTGAAATTTTGATATCATTTCCTCTTCCTTGTTTTGTCATAACGAAATCCATTCGTAAAAATGTAAATTAGCACCGTTTTTCATTGCCAACTTTGACATGTTGACAAAATTCATAATTGGAATATGTTCTTAAATTCCTCTCTTTTGTTTCATGTGTTTTATAATCTCTTCGATTTTTAGACTAGAAGTCGGCGACTTTAAATTAAAACATAGATCGTCAATTAATTTGACAGTTTGCATTTCTGTATTCACATTTTTCGTAACAAAATGAGCAAATGTTTCACTTTTAATAATGGTTATCTCCACTGAGGCATTCTTTACCGGAGAAATTTAATCAGACCTGTTTGTGGAGCATCATCTATTTGAATTGTGTACGAAAAAAATTTTGATTTCTCTTTTTACGATTCGTTATCTGCGAAGCCGCGTTTGTTAATTGTGTTAAATCAGACACAGCACAGATACACATCACTCGTAATTAATATATTTGCATCGCAATTGATTTTTTTCCATTAACAGTACAATACGAATTTTTAAGTGGGCATTGTTTCTTTTTGACAGATTAGAAAGTGTATAAAATAAAATGACATACATAATTTCTTATCATAACAAATAATTTAAAATAAAAAGTTGACGTACGCAAATTTGAATCCTCTATCACAACTACTATTATTGGATCGTTTGTTTTATAATTTTCTCAATACCTGGAAATACCACATCTAGGAAAACGTAACATGTAACCTAACCTAACTTTTCAAATTGGTATGCTTACACCTTTCTTTCAATATCAGTAACATACTGCCCTGCTAAGTGCAATATTAATATGAATTTATTTTACTTAAATGGCAGTTTTTTATTACTTTGCAGGGTAGCATAGTTACCAACTTGCCTAAGTGTTTATAACTGTCAAAACTTTCATGATCCATTTTCATTTCACTAATAATTATTATGCTTTACACTTTTTTCCGATTTAATAAAATATCTAAAACTTGACCCTCGAATAATTTAATTGCATAAATATTATTTTACAAAACCATCTTTTAATTTAAATCTGAGTTATTCGAGGTTCAAAATTCCTATGCAATTATGATTTACCTTGTCAAAAACAATAATACAAATCAGAAAATAATATTTATTGAAAACTGTTTCAAAGCCCCATAATATATTTCGCCTTGTATGTGATATTAATTATTAAATCAATTCACTTCTAAATTTAACACTTTTTCCCCCAAGTTGGTTAAATTGTAATTTGAAAAGTTCCCCCTAAAAATGTTAATTGATTTTTTCTGTAGAGTAGATGAAATAAAATAAATCATAGAGTAAATTAAAATTTATACGGAAATAAAGCATAGACAAATGATTTTTTTTTGTTTTTAGTCTGAACGGTAGAGTATTATTTCAATGAATGCAATTTTATCTAGATGCTTCTGATAATCTATTTGTCAATAAGATCCTTGGTACGTTGCAATGTTTGGCTATCAAATAATACTGCTTTATATATACAGTATGCGCCATTTGATTCTACGCACCTCGAAAATCATAGAATTTTGCGATTTAAATTTAATTCACACACATATTCACAAAAGTAATTAATACATCTATTAGAATACTACATAATACATCATTTTAAATAATATCTTGCAATAGAAGTCCTGTTTTTATCAACAAGTTCTCAGAAAATAGATTTCTAGGGGATTACGGCCAACACGACCGTTGTGTTTGGGGTTGATTTATGGCGGGTAAACAATTCACCGAACCTTTTTTTTGTGTTGGAAGGAAAGATTAGATGTCAAGTAACATTTTAAATGAAATAAAACAATTTTATGGCTGCGCATTTTTTTTTAATATTTTGTTACATCTCCTTTGGCCTCAATTACCGCCAACATCCTTCTGGGAAGAGACGCATACAAATTTTTTAAAATTTCTTCGGTGATTTCATTCTCCCATACTTCCGCTATATTTTTTTTAAGTTCTAGTAAATTCGTTGCCTTTTTATTTCGCAATTTTTGTTTAATTATGGCCCACAGGTGCTCTATCGGATTCAGATCGGGACTGTTGCCTGGCCAATCCAAGGACGTTATTCCCCAACGCTCCTTAGCTTCGTTAACCTGTAATAGAGGACAATATTTCACGTCGAATGGTGAAAATTAGAACGAAAAAAACCTTAAAAAACCAAAGGGTTACTCACATAGCGGGATCGATGGCAGGGGCTGAATCGTCCTGGTAAATCGGATCCGGGTGATATTGTGTTAGGTCCTCGATAGTTGGCAAGACAAACTTTTTAACAACTTTTTTGTATTTTTCCCGTTCATTATGCCATTAATGAAGTTTAGCGGCCCTAGTCCATAAAATGTCATGCATCCCCATATCATAACATACGGGGAATGCTTCACCGTGCGACGTATGCATTTCGGATGAAATCGTTCCCCAATTCGCCGTCGCACAATCTGCCGACCGTCCGATCCAAACAAATTAAATTTACTTTCATCGGAGAAAATAACTCTTTTCCATTCATTTTCGGTCCAATTTCGATGACATTGGGCCCACTCGAGACGTTTTTTTTCATTTTCTCCGTAGTAACGGTTTTCCCGCACTAATTCGGGCCTTAAAACCCAGCTCCGTGATCCTCCTCTGCGTGGTCCGCAACGAAATATCGGTTGACAACGAAGATTCGATCTCTGACTTTATTTCTGGAGCCGATTTAAAACGATTTTCTAGCACAATATTTTTTATTGTGCGGTCGACTCGCTGAGTCGTTACTCGCGCCCCTACCACCCCCTTGAAGTCTCTATCACCATTGTTTCTCGATATTTTTCATAAAACAACGACGCACCCTCACTGAACCCCACTCGACGAGATATTTCACGCATGGAAATATTCTCCTCCACCAAAGTCAATACTTTTGACTTGATCGCAATCGACATACGCTTTTCACTCGACATGTTTATTTGACAAACTTCACACGATCACGGCTAGCGAACAACTGACCTGCTTTCTGGTCGTAAAATTGTGTCGAACTATAACCAATAGTATCCCGAATATCCCTTAAAAAACTTACCCGAAAAAAATAACGGATTCTAAGAAAAAAACGCAAAACATTACAAAACATCGGGGTGCGTAGAATCAAATGGCGCATACTGTATATGAAGTTCATCGGATCAAAAGATTATTGGAATGGATAATATTTGTATTAATAAAAGTTATCATAACGTAATTTCTGTATTATATCTGTACCTTAGCATAGATAGATAAAAAAAAATAGTTTGTTTCCTTCCAATTATAATTATTGACAGGCAATGAATGTTGGATCATGTGTCCAAGTTATCATCGCTCTTATCGGTTCACCCTTTTTATTCAAATCCCCCAACCATCTAATTTCCATCAGTTATCTTATTAATTTGACTAGATTTGATTATTTTCTCTTTCAAAACTCATTTGGGGATCAACGATTTTTGTATTTCTATTTGGGTTGAAAAAACCTCACAAAACATATCAGTTCTTTTGACATTACATTTTTTTCATATCCCTTGTAAAATTTGACTCCAGATTAAGTAACGTGATAGAATAACATGAGGTTGTTTTTACCAAGAATACTAGTCTTTATTTCTAGGAAGGTTTAAAGTGAATCACAAAATTTTGATTGTATGACAGCATTCCTTTCAAACTTGATTGATTATCTTTAATGAAATCTTTTCCTAAATGGCTAACAAGGCTTTTTTTTAACTTTTGATATCAAAATAAAACTTCCTCTGAAGATGTTCCAGAATATTCCAAGAGTTTCTTTTGAGTAATGGATTCAAGCCAAACTTGCTTCTTGAGTTTTCAAAATGTGAAATATTTTTGTCATTCAAGAATAAAACATGTTTTATTGCTTTTTTGAAATATCAGGACCAGTTTCGCCCATCACAAGCGAAACCGGTCCCGATCCATATATAATGTGGAATCATTACAAAATAAATTCTCAAAGAGACTTTTAAAGTCTTAAAAGTAACATAAACATAATTAATTTATTATTAGTGTATGTATATGTTTTCAAATATAATTTCTAATAATACATTTCATTTTAATATCCATGTTACATATTATGCTTAATGACATACCAATGTGTTCCACATTGAAGTATAATTATTAGCATTATCTGCATATTGCATATTCATGATGGTTTCACAACAAAAAATGTGAAATCATTTATTAATAATTGGGAATTTTATTTGCAAATTATGTATTTTCGAATTCTAATTGATGTAATTTTTATATTGAAACACACTCCACCTAACTGAAATTAAAATCAGTCATTTTTTTTTTTTATATAATTAACATTTCATAAAATGTAGTATTATGATGTCCATGAACAACGTGTGTCCTTAAATTTATTAAATCATTTCATAGAAGTTGAATATATATAAGTATGCAACGGAACCGTGTAAGTAATTGTTGTTACTTTTTTTCCAGTTCGACGCTGAATTTCGTCGTTTCTCAATAAACCGCTCCCACTCTTCGAAATATGACGAGTTCAAATCCCTCGTGGAGCGCCTTCACAGGCTCTCCGACACCGCATTCCTGGTCTCTTACACGGACCCCCGAGACGGAGACCTGCTGCCTATCAACAATGATGACAACCTCGGCAGGGCTTTGCAAACCGCAAGGCCCCTGCTTAGGGTCATTATACAAAGAAAGGGTAAGTGGACTTCTCTTAGATGAGTTTGCGATGAGCATATATTCTTTACTATTATGAAATCTAATTGTATAACTCTTGTGTTTGTTCTGAAATTTAGTTTTTACACTCTGTTTACGGACCTTTTTGATTACTATGATAATTACGCACAAATTTGTGCAACCTTAAACAATGGGTTAACAGGCTGATTAACTAATTCAACTCCAGTCCAGGCTTTCTAATTCCATATTTCTCCTTTTTATCACATCAAAACAACTCGACTCCCCTCCCCTTAACTACTTAATAAAACAATTTCACTATTGATTTTCATTTATTTCCTGGTAGAGATAAAAAACACAAATTGAACATATGATTTCTTTTACTGTTTGAAATTTAAATAATAATTTAAAAAATATATTTGGCATTACAGCTAATGGCCAAGGCGCCTGATATTTTGGAAATTTATTTGACATGAGATAAAATCGTTGAAAAATTTTAACAACACGATTAGCTCCATTTGAAAAGACCACCCATATCCAAGATCACAAATATTAAATTGAAGAAATCTATTTGATGTTTATCTTACCAAGACTTGAACTGGAAACAATCCAATTGCTAAGACCATAGAGGACAACTTGCTTATTATTTATTACTATTCACACACACACACACTAATGCAATAGTGAAAAAAACCATTACTTTATGAGTGAGTTTATTTATTTCCAAGCATTTTGATTGATGAATGTCGATTAAATTGACTCAAAAAATAATTGATGATAATCTTCTTTCCTTGATACGTTCCGGCTAAACAAGAGTACTGACCTCATGACAGAAAATTGAAGAAAAATTAAATGTCTAACCTGTGATTGCCCCATATATTTTGACAGACAGTTTGTGCAGCCCTGTTCAAGCGAATGAACAATTATTGTTATCCGTTAAGTACTTTTCCATGTAATTACTTTGGCTAATGGACGTGTTGTATATTGTGGTAATGATTTATGTACCGTAGCAAGACAATTGATTTGATATGCTGACATGAAGCGTCGAGAGATACGTACATACATGATTTGCCAATTTTATAATGCATACTAATTTACATTGCGTAAATAACTTGCCGTAAGTGCCTTGTTATATCTTGACTATTTTAATACGTTTTTCATTATTCTGATGGTGTAGTAAATTGTTTAATTCTAGAATAATATATTCAATAGGTGTGTTAGTTTTGCTTCAAATCTGCTGTTACACATTGCATAATCTATCATAAAAATTACAATGCATTCCTAATAGAGCATCTCAACTTTTCCGAAAACTCTTTTGTTTTTCAGTCACTTAACCCCCCTGTATCTTGAAGAAGGTGAGAATAAAATAATGCCGGTATAAAAGAACTATTTTCCAATCAGTCTCTCTGAGTCCCGTGTTTATAACTGTATGGGTGGGACTTAATTATCAACATCACAGACTTCCATGCCTTTGAACACATATCCATATATGAAAAGATGTTTTACTATTTTTTCATATAATGCCTTTACACCAAGTGTTGACAATCAATCTATAAAAGTGTATGTCAAATAAATGTCTATACACTAAATAGACAGTCATACAAAAGTGTTAACTGCTTACTTTTCGTTCAAGGTTTCAATTAATTTAGGAGGATGTACTAAATATGAACGGAGAATTTTTAAATAAATAAAATTATTCCATCAGTGTAACTCTTTAAGACGAGACACGTGAAAACCTTCTGAAGTTATTTTCTTGTTTTAAATCCATGTCCAATCCCAATGTGGAGCAAATGGCCTCTTCATGGAGGTATCGCAACCTATTTTTTCTACGAGAACTGCTTGTTATTTAGTCGCTCAACCTCCTGTTTCGATGAGAGTATGAGAAGAAAGGCTAGGACAAGACTGGTCGTTAGCTAGGATTGATTGGGAAGGAGTTTTTATACTATAGCTTTGAACACAATCAATAAACCAACTGATAAAACTGCTGCTCCCACTGAGACTCGAACTCATGAAGTCCATCACAGAAACCAACAACGTTAAACACTGCACCACAAGGGACTTTATTTTTACTGAGCTCTACTTGGTGGTCCCTGATATGGATCATTTGAGAATATAATAGCATCTCATAGACCTATATAAAAAAATTGTTTTCTTATGTCGTATTCAATATTGTTAAATAGTATGGAAAAAATCTAGACATATTTCGAACGCTGAATATATTTTACAACTGTGTTGTCGGACATGAAGACACTCACAATACCATCTAAACAAAAAATCTATACAATATGTATATCTTATTGCTCAATAAAATTAATCATTGATATAATTTGAGTGGACATGTATTGCTTGAGCTTGGCTGGGAATTGATCCCGGAACCGCTGACGTTTACTTTGTGACTGACGGTCATATCACATATTTATTGAGCTATAAATATAATAAAATTTTTGATAGTTGAGCTACTTTGTGGTAATTCAAAACGTTTTCGTATTTTATATATATCGAATCATGTTGTAGTAATAAAATATTTGCAATTTTAAAAATTTATGGTGTGTTGATGAAAATTGTCTTCGGTTACTAGCAGAGCAGATGTTGTCAATCGGGTAAATTTTACCTTTAGTTAGTAAACATTTTCAAGCAATTCAAGAAATAAATTAAAAAGGTGATTTTTATGAAACTTTAAAACTACAAAATTTTGGAGAAAATCGACAGTGCTTTCATTTACGATATCAATTTAACTTTTTTAACCTTTTAACCTATTCTTTGGAGAGGAAACAAAATACATGGCTTGAATGGTGAGAGTGGGCAAAGCATTGATAATGATTGTTTGATGAAATATAAGTAAATAAAAACCATTGATTTTGCAAAACTCGTTTAAAATTATACTGATGGCGAAGCAATATACCAAGAATAAAAATAATTATTATTTTTGAACTCACGACTTTGTTCCAATTTCAAAACAATTCTGAAATAACGTCTTATCAAGGCAAGAAAAACATTACTTTTTTTTTAACTACCATAAATCCAGAAGCAATTCAAATTAGGTAAGCTCATCACATGTGCCCTGAGTATGTTTCATATTATGTTAAACAGTCCAGTGCCGCACGGGCGCGGGAGCAGCTTTGAGGTCTCAAATGACCCGACACGTAATGAAAGCTTACAAACGTTTGGTCCCACTATGCTTCACCGGAATAAATTAAAATAATCCTGAATTATGGTACGGCGACTTCTTTTGGAGGCTTTCAAAAATACAGTCGGGATATGATTTTACAAAACAAAAAAAAAAATAGTAATTAGCGCATCAATAATTTACAAATGGAAGCAAAAGGGGGTTTGTAAAAACATGTGTTAATTACACACTTAATATAATTCTTAACATTTGTTGATGACCCTGGCGATTGAAATAAAAATGGTCGATTTTTCGATTGAAACCAATCGTTAAATTAACTCGAGGTGAGATATGGGTAAGTAGACACAATAAATATGTGTGTGAAGATTTATGATTTTTGTCCTTGAAAAACAAGCGACCTATCGTCATAGAAAAATATTTTCGAACTAGCCACTGAAGCGGTTAATAAAGTTGTCTACGGGATATTTTTCTCTGAAATCATGAAAGTAGTAAAAATATATCGTGATTAAAAAAGTCACGGTTTCTGAACAAAGGGTACGACTCTGAGGACTTCTGGTTGCAGGTAAAATAATATACGCCATCCTAATAATAATGAAGGAAGTCCCCTTAATGTGTTTTCCTGCCCACTGCCGGTGCCTGCTTCCCAGACCTCATCAAGGATACCACAGAGCTGTCAGGTTCACTCAGTCAACTATATTATTATTACCCAATCGTAATATTAACTAAATGAGAATGGGACGCGACCCTCTGGTGCGTGACTAGATTATGCAGGGGATGTGAAACTCAACGCCGCTGTACAATTACGGTCCGAAATTTAGGTGGATTTTTATTTCGAAACTTTTTGTGCATCACAATAGGTTAACAAATAAACATTGAGGTGGTTGATATACCATAGTAAAGTTATGAATTGTGCACGTCTAAAACGTTATTTGTAGACGGAAACATATAAATCTGTGATTTACAGTTATTACTGAAGAGGACCAACTCAAAAATTCTCGGTAGTTATACGTATGAATACGGCCCCTAAAAAACAGAGAAACTTAACATATTTTGTCTCTTCGATTGAGAAAAGTCAAAAAAATCGGCTTCACCAGTGTTCAATTTTACCATTTTTTTGCATTATATTTTAAGGCGATGCTTTAGCTTTCTGATTTATTTGTTTTATATAAAATATAAATGTATCCTTTTGTATTGTATTAAGGTTTCGTGGAGATAAAAAATATGAAAAATAAAGTGATTTTCATTCGCATGACTCTTTGACACATAACGTAACATACAAGTTTGTATCGAGTGGCATTCATAACTCAAAACCGGAAAAAACGACATACGTTTCTTTTTTCCGAAGGGACCAAATACTCAATGACAATTCATAAATTAAGCTGATATTTTCCTTATGGAGCATCCTAAGAAAACTTGTTTTTCCGAAATTGGTCTTTAGTTACTTTATCATGAAGTTCAAAAGAAAACAGTTAGATATTCATACATTCTAAATTTCTACACACATTGAAGAGGTGTGAAAATTTCGCAGGCATACGATTCTATTGAAAAATGAATGAATACAAATTTATATTCCGGTGCACGAACCCGTGACGCCGGAACCGAATGGCGTTCAATATTCAGCTACTGAATAATCTTACGCCTGGATAAAATTCGGTGATCCGTGAAAAAAAATACTGTCAATTCTTTCACATTTGTAAGTAATGATAATATTAAACCAAGGCTGTGGAGTTGCGGTGTTATTGCCGGGGTCGGAATCGTGATAAATGTTGAAAAGTTTTAACATTTTATTTATGCATATTTTTTTTTAACCATGTCCGCTCCCAATTTGGAGCCTATGGATTCCTCACGGAGTTTATCTCAACATATGTTTTTTCTACGAGAACTGCTTGTTACTCAGTTGCTCAACCTCTCTTTTTCGAAAAGAGTAGGTATGGAAAGGATACGAGGACTAGGACAGAACTAGTGATTGGCTAATCGCTGTCACTATGCGTCGCTCTTTGGGATCGGAAAGGTGGGAAGGGATTTTCAACAACACAAAACACCCATGCCTTTGAGCAGATTTGTCGACTGAAAAATTCCGGGTGGTCCCGCACGCAAGCCAACAACGTTGACACTGCGCCACGGTCCGGACTATGCATATAACATGTATAATATGAAAACATTTGCTTTTGTCAGGATTAGGATTGCTTCGTGGATCTTTGATTTAATTAACATAAATAGGAGACGTTGGAAAAAAAACCTGACAAAATTAAACTTTTTTTAGTATCCCTGTATCAAACAAATACAAAATTTGGCATTTTGTTATATTCATAAAATATTGCTTGGTCGTGGTTAAGTAATTTAGAAACTATCGAGGTGCGTGATTCGCTCATGCGGTAACGCCTCTGATTTATTTGATAATGCCTCTTAGGGGCGATAAACAAAATTACTTAATCTAGAAAAAATAACTATCGTTCATATTTATAGTCGGCAACATAATTACTGATACAGTGCACGCGGCCCTTCGATTATTTACTACTGTCCCCGTAATGAAAATATTTTGTACTATAAAAACTTCACCCATATTTTGTCTCGGCTTCTTTTCATAGCGATATCTTCCGTCTCTTTTGGCGACATCCTTTTCTATGAGAACTCGGCTTTTTCATGCTTTGTGGAGGTGATTACTATTTCTTCTTTATTTACTCCTTTACCTTTACTTTGAATTATTTTTTGTCATCGCGCTGATGAGCTTTTAGTGTGAAATGCCGGTGTGCCCTCTCAATAAAAGTTGCCAGATAGTCTTTATTATGCATTTCAGCTCAATTTTTATATCTGGCAATTCTAGATACATATTTATATTTTATTTATTTATAAATGTAGGTACATTGCAAAAATTACAAATTATAAGTTTACTGCTTTGCAATGTGAAAAAAGATGAAAATATTGAATGAAAAAATACTTTACAGATTTAAGAGTGAAAGAAAAAAAAAATACATTGGAAATTGGCGAAGAAGTTACAATAAACATTCAAACTAAAGAAAAAGTACACTTCCGTACGTTTTGTCTCTAATGAACCAGGTTTTGTCTTTCGGTATCTTCAAGCAGTGATATTCACTGATAAACTTGAACTGACTTTTGAAGTTCCACCAAGCATATTTTGAAAATATCGTATACTTCATTATAATAAAAAATAATACGACATGTGTTGTTCTTATTCCAAATTGCATTAATTGGGATCAGGACGGTCTCGCTCATTGTGAGAATTTTCAACGTACGTTTGTCAAAGCCAGCCGTTGACGTGTAGGGCGAGCATTTACTGTAATGTGAGATGGAAAAAAGATTTCGTGACATTGTGCCATTATTTACCACGCCACACGCAAAATTGGTACAGAAAGGTTTTGTTCGTTGGTGCTGAGATCTCCCTGAAAAATATTGCTAAATTGTGACCGCTGATGTTTTTAATACGGCCACAACCAAATTTCACGTGACATCCACTGGTCTAGAGTAAAATGTTCGTAAGTCGAATGCCGCTTGTATATAAAATTCCTTTACATTTGTAGTATTCGATTGTACAAGCTTTAGATCGTACGTTTTCCAGACAGACTAGGGTGTTATTTCAACTATCTCGTCATGTTTCATTTGACAAATTGGCCCGATCTTATCTTCGACATTAGTTAGTCAGAGATACTTATCAAATGACTTCAGCATGCATGGCAAATATGCCGCGGTAATGCAATACTTGTGTCGGATACTTATTGCATTACACTAAAAATACATTCCCTTCACGTGCCAAGCGCATACAGCCAGGGTCGCCGCGAGGAGTTCGGCCACGGAATGTACACATTTTAGGCTATGTATGAATGTCGTGATATCTTATTTCAAAAATATTAAGCAGATTTTATTCGTAACTACAGACTGACCACGATTTGTATGCACTCGAAAGAGTGGCGCTGTGAGAATGTGCTGACACCCACAAAAAAAAAGGATTGCGAAAGTTCGAAAAAATTTACCTCTCTAATTTGATATAGACTGAACGCGTGGGGAAAGTGTGGTAGGTGGATTCTTATGTCAGAGGGGAGAAAATTTATTTAGTATCAACGGCTGTCGCACACTCGAGTGAACTATTAAAGAAGCCAGAGTGTTGTTACTGTCTTCTTCCTTGGAAAGGCAGTATAGTCGTCTTAAATCATTTATGTAATTTAAATATTCATCTCGTTCATTTTTCTTATTGTCCAAAGTTTTAATGCAATTTATGTTTTCCCGCGTGGTTCGTTCATTTTATATAGTCCCGGCTAAACACCTATAAGAACAATGTTTAAAAAATCCCGCATTAATCATTCCCCGATTTACCGTCTAAAAATTATGGCCCCGTCACAAATATCTCGATTGACCGTTTTTGTTGAATATTTCTCATAAGCACATTCGACCCCATCCAATCGGTTCGTAGAAAAAAACTGAGACTGTAAGTGTGCAATTGCTAACGATTTATGGTCATAATGTTTCCGGTGATTACTGAACATCAGTGTCTTCTGTAGAAGAAGATGGCAGAAAACGCAACAATCAACCTGGAATTATAATTACAGAAGCGAATTGGCCTTCGAAAAAATAAAAATATTTTTCTACTCCAAGGGTACAGATGAATCTGTTAGAACAATATGCGAATTTGAAGGGTCTTTGTTAAAAAAAGTCCCAAACTGCAAAGAAGCAACGTAGTATTAAGAGCTTATAAAAAAATGAATCTTATAGGTATAATAAGAAAGTCTAATATAACGGGTCTTTTTATAAGGTCGCTTAGTTTTGAAATGTAAATAAAACAAGTTGTTTGTGAGATTTCGACTAAATTTTAATTTCATTTGTAAGTATATTTTACGGCATTAAATATGGAATATAGCATCAAATGTCTGCCAATATCCATTCATTATAAAATGGGTCATGTCGCTAAAGTTGACTTTTTTGACAAATTTGGGTAAACTTCCAACTGCTCCAGAACCCAATCAGGCGTTGTCTGTGGTCGTTTACCTAAAGTTCCTTGGTTAGTTGGATTGTATACGGGTGCAGACATAAGGCCCGATTCAAAATTCGCCAAGTTGAAGTAGCAGAAAAGCCAAGTTCTTGTGAACAACGAGAAATAAGCTGCCTTGGGTTTTCCTGTACACTTTCACACACAGCAGCAATGTTTTCACCAGATATTGTATTTTGATGACATACAGGTAGGTGTTGGCCGATTATTTACCAAACTGGTTGACTCAAATTTGGCCACTAAACAATGAATAATCTACTCAGCAGGACAAAGTAACATATTTTGAGCGTCCCTATTCAAATACCCTTTATAAATAAGTTTTTTTATTTCATATTTTAAACTTTTCCTCATTCATCATTTTTTTGAAAAGCGTAGAATTGATGTTTCACTGTACCTAACTTGCATCTCCTGCCCCACACCACTCTAGCAGTTTTATTTCCAAACAAAAAATCGTAATCTGAGTGGATCGCCCCATACTTTATCTAATACTATGTTATCTGAATCTTATACTATTAGTCATAATGAATGAGATTTCTGACAAATGACTTCGGATGGGAACCAGATATCATTAATTTGTGACACTTTTTTCCTTTTCTCTGCCACGGTCGCCATTAGCCACCCATACCGAGTATCGCATTAACAATCTTATACCTGCATTATCATTGGTGTCACAAACAGTGTTCTTTCTTCTCTTATATTCACTGACAAAGATGATGTTATTTATTTAGTCTTTTCCGTTTTCAGATTTTTACTTTGCTCTACGTTGCGGATAGTATTCGTATTCGAGGAAAGTTCACATCACAATTTCTCAACATTTAGAGAATAATTATGAATATCCCAGGTAGAAGTTTTTTTTTACCTTAGTCCTACTCGGGTGCTATCAATATCTTATCATAATACTTTATTTTAACGAACCGGCTAGGGCTCTGGTCTTAAAAAAAACCTTTATTGCCGTAATTTCATTTATTGTAATACAATGGAACGGTATTGAAATGTGTATTTATATGTTTTATCTCTATCTAAGATTTTTCTAAAGTGGGAAAAGATTTAGTCTTAAATGTATATAAGCGAACAAGAAAACGTTGATCGTGCAATATCTCTATTTGCGTGCGTGTTATACGATTATTTATTAAAAACTTAGAAATCGAGACCACTTCCGGCTTGCAAAAGCAACTGGCAAATGATTGTTTATTAAAATATGTTTTTTAAATCATAATTTTGGTTCATAATTCTAATACTATTGTATAACATTTTAGCCATGTCAAAACTATCCGATTATATCCGGATAGCTTAAGTTTTACTATTCGATATCCGAATAGTTGATTGACGGATAGTTGGAATCCCTAGTTGCAGGTCATCGTTTTTTTTATATCGTCTTTTTTTTTTACCTTTTCACGAGTTTTGTCGCTGACGATTCGGGTTTCGCCTTTCGGCATCTTCAGGTATTTCAAGTGTAGAAATGGACTTGAACTGACCATAATTAAGAAATTTCAAGTATTTTTATGTACTTACGTCCATGGTCAACTGAAATTATTTGGAAAGGGCGAGTGTGTAAATCATTCGCTCAGTCGTTTGAACTGAAGATACCGAAAGGCGAAATCCGGTCGTAAGCGACAAAGCGACAAATGGAAAAGTACAAAGCGAAGCACCTTCAGTCAAATTCCTCAACTCGGTCATTGTTATGTTTGGTTATGTCGTTTGGTTTTCGAGATCGATTCCCAGTGCGGCTAGTTTCTACATCAATTGATTTCTTTTAAAAAAAATTAAATCTATAGCTTTTTTATTCCAATGTTAATGTGTAATAGCAAAAATATTAAATGATTCTCCGCAAAGCTACCGCTGAATTTATATAAAAAAAAAAATATATGAAAAATAATGCCTCTGAGAATAAAAGTTTGATACACTACCTAAAGCATTTGATTAAATTTGCGTGATAAAATTTTGAATTGATTTAGTACCTACTTCAACCACGTGCCAAGAACAATTTTCCCTTCCATAAAAAACTCAAATGCTGACACGTATTTTGTAAGTTTAGCCGACGAAAAGTTCTCTCAAATTTTTCCAACCCTCCCTCCCTCCCTCCTTAACTTACCCGCACCTGAAAATGGAGCATGCAGCGAATTCGTAACAACCACCGTCTCCTAATTTTTACGGGTTTATTTTTACCATCTAAAAATGGATAGGCTGAACCAGTGATTTATTTCTTTAAAGTTATCATGGGGTGATAGCTTTGAAATGTCGATGTGGAATATTTTAGTATCTATCACATATAATGAAACGATAACCGAATTTATTTATCTAAAATATTTTTGCACCCGAAACACTTTCTTTCTTTGAGTGGCATTGCAAACGCTTGCTGGGTACCGGTTAGTAAATAATAATGAATACCTTTTTGACTTCATAACGGTTTGTTTTTTGCTAAAACGGTGACGATATTTCGACCGTCCATAAATAATATACATGCGTCGTTTGCGAACAAACGAATCCACACGGCCTTATTTTTTTATTACAGACCTACAGACATACATACATACGCCGTTTCGGTTTTATATATAAGATTCTTTACAATGACTATAATGCTATTTCTCGAATAACAAAACCAAACCAACTAAATGATTGCACGAAAATTAAAATCAATCATTTTTTTTTTTGTTAATAAGTACCGTAAAACGGAATAAATAGAGACTCGTATCGACTAGAGGATCATATACTCTAATCATCGCAATCTGTATTTTTGTCTCGATTTACCCTCTTTCGTCTCTATTCACCCCGACTTAATGTGAATAGAGACATCGAACAAAATTGACTGTGTCTTAATAACGATAGCGAATAATTGAAAAGTATTGTCATGAATCTGTAGTAGGCCAACAAGTTTCAAGCCATTAATATTTGAATTATGTGGCGCAGCT
This sequence comes from Himalopsyche kuldschensis, assembly GCA_028554975.1. Classification (NCBI taxonomy): domain Eukaryota; kingdom Metazoa; phylum Arthropoda; class Insecta; order Trichoptera; family Rhyacophilidae; genus Himalopsyche; species Himalopsyche kuldschensis. The sequence goes on from JAHFWI010000025.1 coordinate 4,068,061, forward strand.
ATGAAGATACATAGTCGTGAAGGGTAAAAAGTGTATATTCACCCCGTTTTACGGTACAGTAAAAAACTACCGAAATATATTTCGCTGGCAGCTAGCTACGTGCCGAATGATTAATACAATAATTAGCATGCACAACGTATTGTCAATGAACGTAATATAAAATTGGAATTGGTTAATCGTTCAGTTACGTAGGAAGGTAGGTATTCCTCAGCCATATCGGATTGAGCCTTTACCCACGTTTTCCTATTGAAGACTGTCTATGCCAGGTCTTGCATGAACTTACTGAAGGCCAGACGCAGTCGACGGCAGTACCTACTGAACCGAATTTCTTAATAACATATGAATCTGTTCGTTGTATTTTTTTAAATACAACGTTTTGGTCGATTGATCTCATTTATTGCGAAATGAATTCAATTTTATGTATAATAATAATAAATATCAGGACCGATCATCGCGAACATTTTCAACGCGGCATCTTGAAAACCAAAAAACAGCAAACTTTGCGATAGTAGGTCCGAAGATGCCTCTGAAAGCGGCGAAACACGTGTCACAATTAGTAGCACAATACGTGCAAGAATCAAAGTTATTTTTAATTTTATACAAAAATGAATTTCAACAAAGTTACCGCCGAATCCATCGAAAGTATCAAAATACCGAATTCATCAGTAATCAATGTTACCTATATTTTAACAAATACAAATTGTCTTTTCATTATTACCAATGGCGATTCATTGGCTTTCTGATTTATTTGATAAATATTAAGTGGTAATGTATTCTAATGTGCTGTTTTAAGGTTAAATAGAGTTATGGACATGAAGTGGTATTAGACGTATCGGACTATATTCGTATCCACTTCTTGTGATATATATATATATATTACGTATCATATCGTCTATACACAGCCAAAAGGGCGTTAGTAACATTTTGGTGATTCAGAGTTAAATATTAGGTTTTAGGTTCACAAACACAGGACTACACAGGACTGTTATTAAAAAAATCCAACACATGGAAAGACATGTCTTACTACGGTAAAGAAACGAAGTTGCTCTTATTGACACAATATTTTTCACTCTTTCTTCTCTCCTGAAAAGTAGCTGTTTGTCACTAACGCCTTTTTGGTTTGGAAGAAGCGATATTATTTTGTGACATAATGGGCCGAACTGATATTGATGAACATTGCCATCAGTTGACAATGCCCGCGATTAACGAAAGCTGACCTGATCTTTATCAGAATATATTTGGAAATTGTACCACATGATGTGTTTTATTTGTTTAAATAATGCATTTCCATCAAGAAGTGACAGTTGACATCTCACAGGTGATTGGTATAGCAACGGCGTTGTGTGGTCGTAAAACCGATATTTTTGAAATCTGTATCAAAAGCAATAAGCATAAAATTCTACCCAGCACAAAATTTCATGTGGCAAAAACATGTCAACTAAGGTTGGTTTACAAATTGGACTTAAATATACATATGCATCTCTCCAACTAGGCGCGTCGTTACAACCTCCCTCTTAGAAATCAACAAGACGTATACTAGTCCTAAATATGAAAAGTTGTACTAGCCTTTTTCTTGTCACCATAATAAAGTTTCATACAATTTAATTAGTTGTATAATTTAACATAATGTCACACGTGCCAGGCTGTTATTTTCTACTTCCTGGAAACTGATATGTTAATTTTCTTAAACGTAAACATAACATGTGTTTCTCTATGCTGATCTCTTTATTGTGAATTTATGAGTAACTGAATTGAAACGTTTTAATAATGCTGCTTTATATCATTACTAATGACGTCTAACTTGATTTTAGAGTGATCGCGATTTCAATTCGACAATATGTGTTATTAATTACAACATAAAGACTGGGATTTTTCCTTTTTACATGACGCAAAGAAGGGTTGGGGGGGGGTGGATAGAAACCACCATTAGTACATATGACACTGACACTACAAATTGAAACAATCAGTTTTCTTGCAAAGGTCAATCCCACATCAGCGACTTGTCCTGTTATGACTAATAATTCCTTTCTGTTAATACTATTATAAAAATCTAAACCGTTCATTTTTATCATTTCTTATATACTCGTTGTATTTTTACATCATTATTTTGATTATAACTGTGACAATTCGTACATTAAAGTTTTAACCTGTTTGCCCTATATAATAAGCTCGGCCGTCTCCACATGAGAGACAATAGATATCACAACACGAACCTAACTGCAGAGTTTCCCAAATTATGAACACCAGTGTTCCGACTTGAATATGAGTTCCGCAACAATTATAAAAGGTGCAACACATTTAAAGATATCCTATTTAAAACGAAAAATTAGTGATGATCAATATCTACTAATGTTCAAGTATCTAGATACAGCCGGAAGACCATCTTCTCTCACACCGTGCGCATGAAAGAGATGAGGTATATTGTTTTTAACTGACCGGCTGACAAATCTTTCCAGTAAAACGACAGTTGCCAACAATAACAAAATCAGATTAAAATATGATATAATGTATAGGAATCACCCAAACTAAAAAATAAGTGTTCCGTCAAAATTTCCAATTTTGCGAAGCGTTCCATCGCATAAAAGGTTAGGAAACGCTGGTTTAGAGGAATTAATATCGTGAATTCTTTGTGCGATTATAATGGAGCGTTCGCTGACTTTGCACTATTGCGTGCAATATTATTTATTATCGATCGAACAAACAAACGCGATTCGCTTTTGGTCAGATTCCGCAAATGACGGCGCGAAGTCCTTAAACGGCCGATGGTAATCTATCCTCATCAGTATTCGATTGGACGTTAATTCGCTGCAAATTGACCGTGAAGGTGAGCCAAGGCTTCGGACTGGTCGCCACCGATTTGCTACGGTGTCATGCTACGGCTCGCGTGACTATTTTAATTGCTCATCTGACAAAATTTAAACGAATAATCGTTAACAGTTTCGTTATAATTTTTTCGAAACCTTTTGCACACTTTTATGCCAATCTGCTTTCCAACGTCTCACGATTGCATATTATGCTTTCTGCTCCCACAACTAACTTATACTTGAATCGCTGGAATTTGTTTTTTTACGACACGGGTTTCGGCTTTCGGCATCTTCAATCATGTCAGGTCCACGAATGAACTTGAACTGAAAAACTGTAAATATAATAGTCAGAAAAACAATATATAAAAATAAAAGTTATTGATGCTGGACTAATTTTCAAATGATTTGAACTTAATGACGCTCAATTTCTATTGGTCTTTTGATCGTAAAAAAGAACTTTTTTTTTTTTTTTTAAACCATGTCCGCTCCCAACTTGGAGCATATGGACTCCTCACGGAGTTAATCTCAACGTATATTTTTCTACGCGAACTGCTTGTTACACAGTTGCTCAAACTCTCTTTTTTCGAAGAGAGTTGGGGATGGAAAGGATACGAGGACTCGGACAGGACTAGTGGTTAGCTAATCGCTCTCGCTATGCGTCGGTCTTTGAAATAGGAAAGGTGGGAAGAGATTTTCAACAACACAAACACCCACGCCTTTGAACAGATTTATCGACTGAAAAAAATCCGTTCGTACCGGGAATCGAACCCGGGCGGTCCGGCACGCATACCAACAACGTTGACACTGCGCCACGGACCGAACTTTAATATAATTATAGTTAATTTGAACTTATTATTTTTGCATAAAGCATTTGAGTGGTGTTTTTGGTCAACGCTGGAGTCGTGTTTTTTTAACGGCTCCAGCCCTGGTTTCAACACACCCTACCGGCAAACTCATTCTAGCAACGTACGCAAAGTGTACCGACTGTAACGAATTTTGTAATTCATTGTTTATTCCGCTAAGTGCATGCAGAGTTACCTCATTTGTTACTTTCGTCGGTTTGTCGCAAACAATAATTATTTACGTGTTGCCAGGAAATGAATTCGTCGCACATCTTTTTTAATTAGGCAACAAATTTCACACGACTCAAATGAGAATGTAATTTTTAGTTTAAATGCGGTGTTACATCACTGGTTTTCCACCAATGGTACAATAAATCGCTATAAATCTTCTTAGCCAAAATACGCTGGAAGTTAAGATGCATTGGCTAAAAATATTTCACATAATACTTGAATTTGTGTTCTTTCGAAGTCGTGACATCTCTATATATAAAATGACCCGTTTGCGTTCCTATACTGTTCATCTGATTGCGATAAAACTTTAGTGAGTTGTTGTGCGGACGCCCGCGTAGGTTTCTTCTCAAATCTTAAATTCAATTGATTTGCCAGACACCACCTCACGTTTAAACATTGACAATTGACACACCTATCATTCTTCTCCGGAATATAAATCCTCCACGACTTTGCAACGATACCAGGCTTTCAGTGAAAAAAATAATGAACAATATCATCGAAGCTACAATTTTAAACGGACAATTTAAATGAGAAGATGTACTGTTGCAACGCATCCCAATGATTCTAACAGACATGCCATTTTAATTTAAAAAGTTTGCAGTTACCGGTGCAGCTCACATTTGCAATTACCATCAACAAAGCACAGGGACAATCGCTACAAGTGTGGGGACAAAATTTGGAAAATCCTTGGTTCTCACAGGCCTGCTCACGCATTGGAAAACCCTCTGATTTATTCGTATACGCACCAAACAGAAAAACAAAATATATTAGGGATCAAAAAACTCTTCAACGAACAAAATTGAAACACGTACACCGGGGGAACGCATGCCGGGGGCACTAGTCAGTATATTATAATTGTATCTATCTACTAGTCTCTATTGTTTCAATGCGATCTTCCTAAATGAAATAGTTACCTCATTTTGATCTACCCAAATGATGGTTCACTTTTTTGCGTGCTTAGGCTACGATTAAGACTGAGACAAAAATAATCTTGATATCACTTGAAAAACATTGAAGATGTATATGCATTAAATATGAGTAGATACGCGCCGCAGGCAAATAATTTTAACTTACATTAAGGAAGGATTTCTAACCTCGTAACTCCTTCTTTTTTCATACTACTCAAAAGATAAAATCAAAAAAGACTATTGTACAAATTTCTCAATTTTTTTGTCGTATGTTCTCTTATAATTGTTGATACTTTGGTGAACATCCTGGCAAACGTTGTGTGGCGTGACGTAAGTTTTTAGATATTTCTACGCAGTCTGTGAATTTTAGGCACGACCGATTGTGATTATACAATCGCCATTTTGATAACACATTTTTAAAGACTTTCTGAAACCTTTCATTTAATTTATTATTTCTTCAGATGTCAAAATCGTGAGAACTTACGTGGGCATAAAGAATTTGTGATAAATAAATCTTTTAGCTATCAATATACATACATATAAACATGGTAACTATTCCCTTTAAGGTAAGCATTATATTTAAAAAATGTACTCATTCCACAGTCATTTTTTTATTATTATTACTATCGCAAAGTTTTCGATAGTAAGTCCGAAGATGCCTCTGAAAAAGGCGAAACACGTGTCACAGTTAGTAACACAATACGTGAATAAGTTTTTTTAAATATTATATTAAAATGAACTTCCACAAAACTACCCATGAATCCGTTGAAAGTATCTTTTTTTTTAACCATAACCTCATCACGGAGTATATCTCAACATATGTTTTTCTACGAAAATTGCGTGTTACTCAGTTGATCAACCTTTCTTTTTCGAAGTGAGTAGGGATGGAAAGGATACGAGGACTAGGACAGGACTAGTGGTTAGCTAATCGCTGTCACTATGCGTCAACACAAACACCCACGCCTTTGAACAGATTTATCGACTGAAAAAATCGAACCCGGACGGTCCGGCACGCAAGCCAACAACGTTGACACTGCGCCACGGACCGGACTAGGAAAGTGTCCTAATAAGCCACGAATTTTCAAATCAGTATCTGAAATGATTCATTCATTAGTGGATATAACATAAAAAAATAAACTATTTATTTTGATAAGCTAATATGCATAATACATAAATTAAAAATGGTCGCCTTTTAATTAGTATTGCTTTCCTGTAGGATTCCCGTCCCTGTTGACGTTTCGTTGAATAATATTATTTATTTTGAAACCGTTGTCACTTACCGAAATTCTAATTCTATTCAAAATGTTATTGTAATGTGAATCCATTTGTGAGACAATATCATCCATCTACTTCGAAACAGGAAGCACAGTCTCCTGCTCGCTTTGTGTGGTGTGATGATGAAAACGTTAGGAGGAAAATTAATCTAGTCGCGTAATCCTGCGGTACACATAGAAGACTTAACTCAACCCGCAGGGGAACAATCTTCGGTGTTCATTATTCGTTATCTCTATACGCTGAGGCCGAACTGTGTCTAGTGGTGAACCTCAGACTCGCGCGAACCGCTTGTTATTTTAATATTCAAAACTAGCGAGTAACCGGCATGCGTTGCAATGCCACTCTAAAACAGAAAGTGTTTAATTCTGTTTATTGAAGTGCTTTTGAATACACAATATTTTACATTATTATCACAAATAAATCAGAAGGTTTTCCAACGCGTGAGCTGGCCACATACAGCTGTCCATATGAGAAGCATGGATTTTCCAATGTTAATACACATACTTGTAGCGATTTCCCTTGTGCTTTGTTGATGGTCATTGCAAATACGAGTCGCACCGGAAACTGCAAAACTTTCAATTCGAATGCCATATCGGTCGGAATCATTTTGATGCGTGGCAACAGTACTTCTTCTATTAATTTTCCATTAAAAAATGTGATTATGTATGAATATAATGATATCTTTTGCACTGGAAGTCTGCTACCTGTTGCAAAGTCATCTCCTACAGTTTAAAGGCCGGGTGGTCTAAAAATTCTTTCGCACCCATCCTATCTTATAAGTGAGAACGATTTACTTACCACTCGTACTGTCCTAGCTTTATCCTTTCTATCCCTACTCTCATCGTACAAAAAAATAAGCCACTGATTAACAAGCTGTTCTCGTAGAAAAGTGTGTGTTTATATACCTCTTATTTTGACTATTTATCGCTTAATTTAATGAATATAGCGTGTTATACGTTCATGTTTTCGTCTTTCAATTTACCTCAATATTTTCGAATATGCTTTTGCCATTAGTGTCGCCTTCGCCTTCCATTAATTTAGGCCACACAGTGTTTGAAAATGAAAACAATCTATCCGTCCAATCCAAAAACTGGTCTCCAGTTCATTTTACTTTCACGGCGCATCGTCGAGGATTCACAACTTCAAACAATAAATAATTTAAAACGAAAGACAACAAATGAAGTCTGAAATTGATATTTTAAGTGACTTTGTATTTCATGTTTTTTCTTCAATAATAGCAAAAAGCTTCGACGACTATGTAAATTTCTAAACCCTTTTGGACAAAACATGTAAATTCAATTCATGAAAACGAAGTTATCTTTATTTTACAATGTTTTTTTTTTGCCATAGCGTACGGTTCAAAGGCGTAAATTCGATCCCACGAAAATATTTTTCGAGGCGAAGAAATGATATTGGTCCTTTTTAAATATCTACATTCATAATATTTTATTTGATACTAGAAACAACAAAAAAATCTAATAACATGAAACGAATTCAGGATGAAGAAAAAACAATGTTCTGTTTCGATATTCAATTTTGCATTTAATTAGCTAAAACAAAAGCTACTTACACTATTTCAAATGATGGGATTAACTTCCTCATTGATTGCATCTCATTAGTTAATAATAGTAATATAATTATTTGTTTGCTTTACGCCTCTACGCATTGGCGAACTGTTTACCATAATAACTTGGAGAAGGGCCCAGCACTAGGCATATCGCTATACTTTTTAATCCCTTACAAGTCTATTGACGGCAGATACGGTATTCAATTGTGGTGTGGAATAATGTATGAAGTTAGTTTTGTTTGAAATTACTAAAATGGATCCAACGCATTGCTATGACAAATCTGAGACGTCCATAGATGGGCAACCGTTTAAATTACTTAGTCCCGTAAGCATTACGTCGACCTCCATTGTGCACACCACTAAGCAAACGGAAACAATTTTAAATGCCGGTGTTTTTTAATCCACATTAGTTTGAATTTGACTCCAGTGATTTGAAATAAACAAATGTCTTAATTAAATTCTTGATTGCTCGTTGTAAAAAAAATGTTTTGTTGCTTACAAATGCTTGTAAGATCACAGGGACCCAACTACAAAAAAAAAATGTTTTGAGTTAAATACAGTCTCGGCAGTGCAGTAATCATACTTATTTGACAAAAGCGACAATCTCCAACATATAACCGTTTACAAGCTACGGTTCAACATAGTATCTACAAATAACAATATATAACTCCGTAATACTTTGACACGAAAGTCTTTGTTTGGGTTTATCTCAAAGCCAGTAGAGAAGTGAAGCCATAAAATGAATATTTTATCGAATTCTAAGCACATCAGATTAGGGAATCAAAGTTGCCCGAAATGGATGGATGTTCATATTGCATCACATTCCCGTGTGGCCTTTTTGTCTTATAAATTGATCCTATTCCCAAATATCGTAACTATTGTGGCATTTAAATTTCCTCACAATTAACGCACCACCACTTCTTATGCCATTGATAAACACTAATGCAATTTAAAATAAATTCACTAGATGCATTACTAATTTTACGTTTAGTCCCACTCAGTAAAAACCCAGATTAGCTTTCACTTCATGAATACACCAAATCAATAACTTATTATTTCCATATAAAATTGAGATGGTGGAACAGAGAAGAAGATGTATAGTGTACCCTGTCTAGCCGAGGTATATAAGCTTGTTCTAATGCACGTTTAAAACATAGTTCTGACGAGGGCGTAAGCCGAAATAGCTATCAACAAATATATAAAATAATTTCTGTAGAATTAAAATACATTTTTATTTTACTTACTGTATTATAATGGAGCTCTACCAAGTAAATGCCTACTCAATCAATAAATTTAAATTTCCTTTCAATATTTCACGATCAATTTGTCACCAAGAGCCGATTGGTGAGCCATTTAAACCCAATGCTTTAAAAAAATCGCATATTTGTGGGATGATTATAGTCCATCAAATGCAAAACAACATGCTTATTACCAAAATAATTAAAAGGGCCTGCAAATAAAATGTTAATATTCCTTGCTCGGGCGCTGACTTGATTGCAATATCAGGTTCATCAGGAGGGTTATGCTCGTTCCATGTAACTTAAAAAATATACCAACATATGCACGCAGATTTTTTTCATTACATTTAGATTTCATCCTCAACTGAGCGAAACGTTATACAGTTTACAGTGGAACCCCGATCTTAGGTTCTCGCATTATACATTTTCTATAGTCCCGGCATTTAGTTCATATCTAAAACTTTCCCTTATCCATCGTTTCCCGCATTAATCGTTTGTTTTATACGGTCCCTTGAAAAACGCAGAATCGGAGTTTCGCTGTATATAAATGCAATTATGCATTCTATCAAGCAAGAATTGTAGATGAGACGAGGTCCGTTAATTGAATTCAAAACATATTTCGTTCAAATAAAATTTATTAAAACATCGTGGGTTCGTGACCCCTGAAATATACTGTCATTGTTGGAATTAACTCAATATTATAATAAGCGTAGAAAATATCCAGGTGTTCGGGCTGCCTGCATTTTATTATGGGCATTGTCTAACAATATAGCGATCGCAGTGTTCCGAGTATCTTTTATCTTTGCTGACGACGAACTGCATGCCATTCTATTGCAATACCCTGTGAAAATATGCGGCTAGTCATAATGCAACTATGTATTGCATTTTTATCTGCACTCGGGCCTCGTATAACAAGGCTGTATGTTTTCGCGAATCGTCTGCGCTATACGAGGCTCGAATTGAACTGGCGAAGCGGAGTTTTGATAATGCCTTGCGTTCAGTCAAGCGTTGGTCCTTGCAAACATTTGCCCCCTTATTATCGTATTCTAAACAACAGCTGTTTTAATTAATTAGTTAAATTATTTATTAATTTTAGTTTATGCCGTTCTAATATCGTATATTGTTTTTTTTTTGATGTTCATCAATACCGTTGACTTATTTCACGAATAGTTATTTTTTAAATTTGTACGGCGATGGGATATCATCGCAGAATTAACCCTCTCGGTGTCCGTGACGTGACTTTATTTGTTTCAGTTTAAATACTAGCAATGTCATGTCTTCGCAGGTTTCAATTATACAATACGTCGATTATCGAATATCTCGCTGGAATACAGGGATTTCCCTTGAGGCAAAATCAGGATTACCGCATTTCATTATAATATCCGCGCTCGTTAGTTCGCGACGCGTGGCATATTTTTTGACAATGTTTGGGGCTGTGATAACCCGAACTTTTGCATCGATGTGCACACATTTTCGCGTATTTTGTAACTTTTTAAGTATTTTGCAGGGCTGTAGAGTTGGAGTCGCGTCTTTTGGCCGGAGTCGGAAATTTTGAAAAGTTTGAACTTTTTATTTTTGCACTTAATATGTCAAATTTGGCTTTTGGCCGAATCTATCGATGATACCCTATCAGGTTGATATTTAATTGAATACAAATAAATTGGAAAATTAGGGGGAAAAACTGACGATATTAAACTTTTTTTAGTCGGAGTCGTGTTTTTAGTCAATGTTGGAGTCGGAGTCGTGGTTTTGGTAAATGCTGGAGTCGGAGTCGAAGTTTTTTCGACTCCACAGCTCTGGTATTTTTACCTGGTTTGATTGATGCCTATTATATGAATGTGATTGTTTAAAATATTTGTATCAATTAATTCTATTGTACAATGAAACGTTTTTGAAATTTTGGGCGTTTGTAAGGTTAAATCCTTCTGCCAGTATGTATACCGAAGATATACGCGATCATTCCTTTTGACGAATTTTTATGACGTACAACTATTAATAGATACTTAAATTTGATTTCGAAATACATCGATTCATGCGGAGTATTTCCCCGATAGTGCCTCGCGTCACGATCGTTTCCCACATGCGCCAGTTCATTGAGATCGGATCGCCGTACATAATCAATCGTGATTCCCATGCGGTGGGAGATTCGAGACAAAAAAAACAACCAGGGCTTCGTGTGAGCTGACTCACGATCAACATCACCACATTATTGTTGTCATTGTGTCACAAATCTAGTTCCAAAAGCCAGCCATCTACCTACATAACATATGATATGGCGCAGATACATGCGCAGTGGCTCGCCTGCTTTGGGGGTAGAGACTCCGATTACTCGACATCTCAACTACTCTAGTATCGAGTAGTAAAACTGTAATATGTTAAGACGACCAGGGTTTCTTCCCAATCTGACTGCGTCAGACAGCGTCATTCTAAGGCGTTCGTCGACGGAACTTAGGGACAGGATGGGGAGAAAGGTGTCTCTCGCAAAGATTTCAAACGGTTTCTCTTTGCCGTAACTCTATCCCAGAGTAGGCTAGTTTATTGTTCTCAATTTAGATTGTCAGTTACACAGATATAATTGTAGTTGCGACTACATTTCAAAGCGTAAGACCAAATGAATAATGTGACTTCCTCCTGTCCGAGAAAGGAGGGCGATAAAAAAAACTGATGACTTTTGAAAGAAGGATAACGACTGACTCGCTTGGCGGTTATTTTATTTGACAGCCACATTTATACTCCGTGATTCTAGTATGAAAAACAGCTCGACCAATCAACGCAAAGCATTCTGGCCTGAGCTGAATTCAACCAATCACTGCGAAGCCGTCGCAATGAGTCGGTTACATGAATTTATAACAATTTGAATGCATTTATTCGCGTTATATTACTCGTTTGGTCTTATTATTATTGATTGAGGTGATAAATAAGATCGTCCGAGAGAGTTCTGATACCCTACAACATCATGCGGTATCAATGTATACTCGAATAGTTTCAGTTACCAAAATATATATTCTTAATTCAAAATTGTGTATACAAGTAGTATGCAATATTGTATTTTGTCTCTCGTCGTCATACATTTGTCATTGATAAGAAAAGTCAGCAGGACCCAAAGCAAAAGTAACACAAGAAATTCTCGCATAGCCATTGTCAACGGAAACCCCATTTACAAAAACAAATATTACCTGACAGTAAAAACCACGCGTACGACAATATTTCAAAAAAAAAATAAAGAATGAATCGTCTCAAATTTTTAATTGGTTCGTAGTTTCGTTTCAATAATATTTGCAGTAGAAAAAACTCTGCACGTCGACGCCGGTTTTATAGTTAACAATGAATTAAATAGTGCATCTAGTTTTTTTTCTGTCCGCTGTTTAAATGATTCCAACTTTTCAAAATGTTCAAAAAAAGTAAAAATAAAATTTTGAAATAAATCTTCATTTGTAAATTACGAGTATTACTCGAGTATTTTCCAAAATACTCGAGTAATAATTGGCGTCTCTAGTTTGAGGGATGTCGCGTATTTTACAATATGCGGCAAAATTAGGCTTACATTCTGAGATTCCGCTGATACTTGTAAATATGTATGCGCGATACGTCATCAGATAGCAGGAATGATACGAGATAATGTAAACACATACCGGATTTGAATTTTATAACCTTGACGCAATATAAAGAAATTCGTTCACTTATTTTCATGATACCGAAAGTGAGGTTTAAATTTGACGTTGAAGCATATTTTTATGCACGGTTATATTTTACAAACGATTGATTATCCGAAAGAAACTGTAGTTTTTTTTCAGGGTTTCTTTTACGACCAATCTTTCTAAATCTTTTCCCTTATCAAAATACGTTCGTCGAAAAGGGAAATCGATAGAAGTAAATTGAAGTATCTTGATTATTATTGGTGGAGAGTAGAGGTCTGCACGGGCCTTAATTTCAAAATTCTACCCAGCTCGAACCCGAAAATTTCCGATCCGGTCCGACCTTAGCCCGAGGTTCATTTCCAATCATCTTACCCGAATCCGACCAAAGTCTGAAATTTGAATGAATATTTTAAAATATTGTGGAATTTAGTTTCACGTTAACCTGACATATTTTTGAATTGTTCTGTACCAGGCCCGTAACCCAAACCCAAACCTTCGTTACATGGTATATTTATAAAAATAAAAATAAATATCTAGAAAGTATATAATGGATACGTGATAGGGGGGGGGGGTCGTTAGAATTATGCAAACACGATTCTCTGACATTGTAATAATTTATCACTTTTCATGTATTCGCTAGTATTCCTTTGTTGCTTTTATTTGTAAAAATTGATATGGCCTCTTATATCTTTTCGCAGAATTTTTTCGTTGGACTGAGCATTCCCTGGACTTTCCACGTGTCATTATGGATTACAGATTTTATTATTAAATGCACTTATTTTGGTTTTTACTTTGCTAATGATTATTCATACTTAATTGATTTTTGATGTAATAGCTTGCATTGCTAAGAGGTCTTCAACATTTTAATTATAGTCTATATTTCTTGTATTTTGCTTCAATTTATTTGCTTAGTTGTAATACCAATTGTTTATCATACCTTGTAATTCTTACTTAACCTTTGTATAAATATCACTGTTTTGTTTTATTTCTTATCAGTTGATAATGCTCGCCATGAGCGAAACCAGTCCTGATCCAATAAATTTCATGTGAAATAAGTACATACTAAAAATATATTATTGTTTTTATTATAATGCCATTCCACCAAATATTGACAGTGAACACCTTAAAAGTGTTCGCTATTATTCAGGTCAGTCAATCAAATTATTTATATCAGGCCGGTTTCGCTTATCGCGACCATTTTCAACTGAGAAGACTATACATCAATACAGAGTTATTCATACAAAACTAATCGAGGCAAACAATTGGTTACATAAATATGTAAATAATTTATTAAAAATGTAACACACTATTCCCGGATTTGCACGCCACTGAAAATGCGTGACAAAACGAAATCATACCCGTGTGTGAACCGCGAACAACGACCCTGTTTCTGTCGAAGTTGCCTCGCGTGCGGTGTCCGATCGGAAAACATCGCCGTGATTGAAAACTCGCGTCGCAATGCGCCAACTCCGCGTCGGCTTTCTTTGGCAGTTTTCTATTTCCGCCAGGAAGCGTGGCGGAATGTTTCGAGTACGGCAAGCTGTGAATGCCTTTATAGAATTCAAAAATTGTCAGCGTGTCGTGGATTCGTCACTAATTGAACAGCATTCCCGATCCGGTTGTACAAAACTACTGCAGGCAAATGAATATGCTTAATGTCATAAAAGATTTTTGATTTAAATATTCCACATCAATGGAAATAGTAAATTACACTAACCACGTTTAATGTGTTCACTGTCAATACTTGGTGGAATCGCATTATAATAAAACATTTTCAGTACTTATCCACATAATATTTATTGGATCAGGACCGGTTTCGCTCATGGCGAGCATTTTCAACTGATAAGAAATACAACAAAACAGTGATATTTATGCAAAGCAACAAATAATTACAAGGCATACAAACAATTGGTATTATAACCAAGCAAATAAATTTAAGAAATAGATTATAGTTAAAATGTTGATCAAAAATCGGTTAAGTATGCATAATCATTAGCAAAGTAAAGACCAAAATAAGTACATTTAATAAATCTTAATGTCTGTAATCGACGTGGATATTCCAGGGAATGCTTAACCCAACGAAAGTTCTGCGAAAAGAATTAAAAGGGGGAATATCAATTCTTACAAATAAAAGCAAACCATATAAAACAGAATTCAAACGAAATAAAAGTAGGTATACATATAAAGAATTATAATAACCTAGAACTAGGTTAATGAAACGGATATAACAAAGGTGAAGAAGCGAAGACTAATTGATAGTTTAATAAATTAGAGTTGTGTAAGAATTTATGTCGATTAATTTATAAAATCTCTTGTTTATAGAGCCTTTGCACTCTTAATATATTATTTTTTCCTTCCAGCAACTCCTCAATAGATTTGAGAAATTGATTGATATCACAGGGTTTGCGTATTTATTATTATTAGCATGGTAAAACGAAATACGATAAAATATACCGCATGTCACAAAGATTAACAAAGGCACACAATCCAATAAATACGGTTTTTGAAATAAGGATAATTTAAAATAATTTTCTACCCAAGTTGTACAATGTCGAGCAGGACTCGATATAGAAGTAGCGTGTTGTAGGAGTTGAAGAGATTCAATGCGGCATACCAAATACATGCCACCTATTATCAATACGCTTCTCAACACAGAGAGAGTGTGTGTCCTTTCATCCGCTTAAAATTCACTAAACACTTACTGCACATGCGCCAACAGAAGTATGAGTGTATGTATGAAAGAGAACAGTAAGTGTAGTGCAAGAAAAATTAAGAATAATTAAGACGATTATTTCATGTGTTGTGATTATAAAAAATACTTAGGCTTTCATATATTTTTATCATTTCCCCTACCTATGTGGAGTACATGTGCTTTATGATGGAGCTTATCTTAACATTAGTTTTTCTTCGAGAATTTTGTGTATCTGAGTAAATCTTTTTTGTAAGATAGAAGTTAGGACTAATGGTTAACAAACCGCTTCCCTACGGTCCGTTTTTATATGAGATTTTAGACAAACAGAAATTTGCGAAATAACATGCTAATTACCAATATAATAAAAAAGGTCCGTACAGGTACAGTGTTAGCACATTCATTTTGCAAAATAAGTACGCATGTCTCTACAATTTAAATGAAGCAAAAAAAAAATAATGCAACGGCTTTGGATCTAGTCTTAGTAATATTTTTTTTTGTTTTTATCAAAATATAGAGCACAATTTCCTCTACGGCAAGAGTGGTCAAAGCGTCGATCGCGTAGCTATTCCAAATCGCCCGCCTGCCTGGCGTACTGATGTACACATCTCTGACTACTGTCTTATTTCAATGATAATAAATTGAATTTATTTTGCGAGTCGATCGCCGCCAAAGATTTCAAAAAAAGTCGCCCTTAGCGGTTAAAGTTTGGCCACCCCTGCTCTACGGGTTGGTATCATAGATAATTCAATTTGGTTATTTTGTGGGTTGGTTCTCTTTCACAGAAATACTTCAAAATTAAACAATAGTTATTATTCTACTATATGATTTTCATAATGGTGTGCGACATTATTTAGTGTCACGTCTGCTGATGATTATGCGATAAGGCAGACGTGCAGCAATAATAATTTCGTATGCGAACTCAGCTCCGATGCGAGGCTCGTCTCTTCCAAGGCTGGATGCCGAATGCCTGTGCGTTTCGTATCCACGCGACTTACCTTCGCACTTGCCTTGCCTGTTTGAATCAGTGCTTCTCAAACTGGGGCCGCACAAAAAACGTTTTTTATTTAGGGAAGCCAAGGACTTTTTTTTCAGATTTAGGGGGGGCGTTGCATGAAAAGGTTTGGGAAGAACTGGTTTAAATGACGCCCTATTTTCTAAAAAACACTTGCCTGTATGCAATGCTATTTTGACGGTTTAATTCAGTACTTCCGAAACTGTGTGTCGTACTTAAATTTTTTTATTCAGGGTAACCAAAGACTTTTTAGATTTAGGGTGTGCCGTTGCTTGAAAAAGTTTGGGAAGTACTGGTTTAAATGACACCCTATTTTCTAAAAAAAAACACTTGCCTATTTTGGCGGTTTAATTCAGGGTAGCCAAGGCCTTTTTTCAGATTTAAGGGGGTGCCGTTGCATGAAAAGTTTGGGAAGAACTGGTTTAAATGACGCCCGATTTACTAAAAAAAGTTTTACTAATGAAAAGTGAAAACAAACTTGAATTTTCCTTTATTATCTACATCTACACCGTTGATCAGCTCTATGGGCACGATTTATTAATTACTAGTATTGCTACCCGGCGTCGCTCGGACTAAGCGACCAAGAATTATTTAATGTTTTATCATTCGATATAATTATATCACAAAATCTAACATCCAAAATAGAGTTAAAATAAAATCACAAACTTTATTTAATTTGATGACAGCCCCATTCTCGCCCATTAAAATGTCCAAATTCAAGGAAAAAATTTAATTTGCTGTCAAAGAAATGTCAAAATTTACCTTCACGTAAATAATAAACATTATTATATTAATAAAAGCCGGGAAAAGTTCAGTAGAAGACTAATTTATTTCATTTTGAATGTCTTCGCCGATAAAAATTCAAACATATTTTCTTTCATATTCGTTTTTATGGCAACTTAATGACCAACAATGCAAAAGGGAATTACAGACCCACAGACATACATACGCCGTTTCGGTTTTATATATAAGATTCACCTTGGAAATGAAATTCTTACAGTATGTCTCGAAAAAATGTTCGAAGATGCAATTGAAATTTTTTAAATTCTGTCATATTTCGAACCGTCGTAAGTCAAGGACAGCCTGCTTACATTTTGAAAATACTCAAAGAAAGACTTATGAGACAACCTATTATTTCAAAGATCTTAGAAAATTCTTTCTCTTTTGTAAAAATAACTTTAAATTGCTTTTCGAAGCGACATTCCAGTTTCTAGTGCCAGCAATAAATTTTCTGTACAGCTTTACGCTTTTTCTCCCTTACGCTGAAAACTAATAAAACATTTTTTTCGTCGTATATCGCTCAATACTTCACATCTGTATCGACACCAATAAATCATTCTTGTAACGGAAAGAAAAATATTGACAAATTGCTGTCAAAAAAATATGATATATTTGTCCCTCCACATACATACATAATGGGAGCCTCCCGTTCGGGCGTTGTTTTTTTTGTTTTTATTGTTGACATTTTCCTCGTGTTTCCTTTAAGCTTAGCTCATCGTCATTTGTAGCACATCCCCTGACGTGTTGCCGTAAGTGCTCAATTTACAGGCCTCCTATCACATTAGATTGATGCTTTCCCGTATTTTTTATTTATGACACACGAGTAAATAGGTGAAAATTTTATTTTTTCTCAGCTGCAATTTCGGTGTTGACCGAAATTTTAACCCATCGCACACCTCAATAATTATTTTTTTCCTACTAGTAACTCATCAATAGATTTGAGAAATTGATTGATATAAAATTGTTTGCGGATTTATTTGCATGGTAAATACAACGAAATACCGAAAAATATACCACATTATGACATGTTACACTAACTCTAGCCAAAGTGTGCAATCGAATAAATACGGCATTTGAAGAAGAATTATTTAAAAATTAATAAAAAACAAATTTACAACCAAGTTTTACAATGTCGAGCAGGACTTGTTATAGGACTTGCGTGTTATATACAGTGGTGGCCATTTGATTGTTGACTGCAAGTAACCGCCCGCAATTGCGACTTTGATTTTCTCTATTTCTCGGAATTCAATGATTACAACCCCTACTATTTTTTCTATTGTACAGTGATATTTGGCTTTCGACTGTTACAAGTTTTTTTTCTTTATCTTTCGCCGGTTTTGTGTGAATCACAGTTGAGTGAATACAGTTTTAAAAAATGAATAATCCAGCGCGTATGACTTTCGGGACTAAATTGAATATTTAGGCTTTCGCTGACCTAAACATTTCAATTAATGAAATTCCAAAATGTGTGGGATACAGTGCTTCGGCTATATCAGTTTTTTTGAAGAAATTGGTAAAATTGAAGGCAATCAAGGAGCAGGAAGATGAAGATGCACAACTGTGCGAGATTACCGATAAATAAACTCAATTATCACGAATAATGGCTTTTTAATGTTATCGAAAATTCTGGGGAAGTTGAGTCATTCATCTGCAGCAAATATTTCGAAACGAACCATTCGCAGTAGGCTTGTGGAGACGGAGTTCAGGGGCCGAAGAGCTCTCCGCAAGCCACTTCTGACGGCGGCCCTGAAGAAAAAAGGCATGGATTGTGTATTAGCCCACAGATCGTGGACTGTGGATCATTGGAAACAAGTCACCTTCTCAGATGAGTCAAAATTTGAGACTTCGCTATCGAATAGGGCCGCCACTGGGAGCCCAAAAATTGGTGAACAAAATAGCCCTAAATGCATTCGGCGGACTGTCCATCATCTACCCACTGTAATGTTATGGATGTGCTTAATTCGCTGGATAAAAACTAGCCTACTTTGAAAAGAAAATCCGACTTATAGAGTGGCACTTTGAGAGGGGTCGAAGGAAAATCAAACGGTGTCATCTGGTACGAGGGCGCTTTGCCGTCGGTGACTGAACATCGTTCGAGCGATCGAGCGCCGTCTGCTATTAACCCTTTAAACGCCAAGCCAATTCCATGGATGTTTGCCACGCGTCACCATTTTCAACCATCGATTTTTCCATGAAAATGCCACGTAACATACCCAGAAAATCCTTTTTATACCTGACTTATTTTTGATTTTCAAAGAAAAGAGAGAAATAAATCTAAAATTTAAGATTTCAAAAAAAACCAGGAATATTTAATATAATAAGCTGCAAGCCCTAGTGACATCTGTTTGCTTAACCTCAAATTAAATAAAAACGGCTAAACATATCGATATTTTAACAATCAGGTTCCATTTAAATACACGACATTTATTCATAAAAAAGGATCACGGAGGTAAGAGAGCGGACAAACCAGCCCCTCATTACGTCTAAAATAAAAATCGGATGCCCCAGGGGAGCCTGAATCCTGCCTGCCTCTTAAACCAACCTGATGGATCCCGACGCCCTGGAAGGCCTTTGATGACCATCCATAGGATGTACTCAGGGGAGTACGGGACGCCGGGATGACCTGGGAAGAAGCGAGGAAGTTGGCGGGAGATAGATAATCTTGGAGGCACCGTTTGGCGGCTATATGCTTCAAATAGGGAGCGGATATGGACAAATAAAACTCGTTGCGTTTGCGTGCGCCGTGCCCCTGGTGGTTAGACTTGCCTGCACGCCGTGGCGTATGAACAGTTAATTCTGCAATTTTTTCCCATCGTCGTACTAATTTTAGATGTTGCTATTCGCGAAATAGGTCAGCTGTATCGATTTTTTGTTTTAAAGTGGGCACATTTATT
This sequence comes from Himalopsyche kuldschensis, assembly GCA_028554975.1. NCBI lineage: Eukaryota > Metazoa > Arthropoda > Insecta > Trichoptera > Rhyacophilidae > Himalopsyche > Himalopsyche kuldschensis. The sequence goes on from JAHFWI010000025.1 coordinate 4,087,942, forward strand.
TTATTAGTTTGCCGGTTGCCGGGATACGGCATTTTGTTTGGCAACAGTCCCGCTTTAAATAGCTTCGTACATATAGTCGATTTTTAATATCGCACTGAATTTTCCATTGGTTTGTGCCATGCCAACTATAGAGCCGTCGTAATGCAGTGGGTCACTTACTTGCCAACTTTAGAGCCTCGAAGTTCTAGTTATGGTATCTGAGATTCTCATTTTATATCGTCAAAGTTGTCTGCCAATAAATTTATTTAATCTGATATATTCTCCATGGTCCGTTGCAATGTTTCTTCCAGGGCTTGTGGATTCGTTAAAAACACAACCCCGACTCTAGCACTGACCAAAAACACGACGTGTTTTTTCCCACCTTTCCTATTTATGTGTATTTAATTAACCCGTTGACTGCTAGCGTCTCATATGCTGCGACGCCTGATTTTGGTGTGTTGCAAATTGGTATTCAAAAATAAATAGAGTTAAAAGTGTCAAATCCACCACTTTATCTGATAATTTCCTGTGGTGTATTTAACACAGATATTCATGAATTAATGTTTGAAATCTTAGTTGTTGTAATATTCGTAAATCGGCTCAGCAGGGAAGAGGCTAAATATCATCCAACCAATCCGGCCAATACCCAAATTGTACATGTTATATGCACAAATAAAAAGTTCAAACTATTTTTAAGTTTTTCACGACTCCCGTCTACGACTCCGGCAATGACTATACAGTCCTGATATAAACATCAGACGAAGATAATAAAAAAATATAAATTTAAATTCAGTGCCGATTTGTTTACATTTTTGTAATAAGGGCCCTAAGCTAAATGCATTGGAAAAATTAGAAATTAATGGGTATCATCAATCCAATGATATTCTTAATGAACATACCAATATTAATGCATCGCCACTTCTTAAACCGTTAATAAGCGTTAATGCAATTTTAAATAAATAAACTTGATACAATGCTTATTTTCCGTTTATCCCCATTTAGTAAAAACCCAGGATAGCTTTCACTTCTAGAAATACATAAAATCAATAAGTCACATTTAATAACTTATTATTACCATATAAAACTAGGATGGTGGAACAGAGAAGAAGATGTATTTTGTACCGTATGTACAACAGTATGTATAGAAAAGTAAATGCAGGTCTTAACAAAGTTCTGACAATGGCGAATCAACAAATATACAAAATAATTTCTGTAGAATTAAAATATATTGCTAACTTTTTTTTCACAGAATCAGACGAAACTATGACAAAATGTGTCGGCGTCGGGTTTACGACGCCATAATCATTATCATCCCCATTGGATCAAAAACTTGAATATTATTACTGCGTGATTTTTTTTTGTCTATCGATTTGATTGTTTAACATTGAAAGCTTTCCAAGTAAACCCAACTGTATGAAGCTTTGCTCATTCCACTTCGCCTTTGGCAAAAAATCCCTCTTTATTCTTGAATATCTCAAATATGATATTTACTCGGCACGTCTGAGATGTGTGTGTATTAAAATGAAATCCATCTCTTTGCCACTGAACTAATATTGTAATATCGATTTGCTCGTGAAGAAATAACAAACCAAGTCCAAATTTGCATCTCTCCTAGTCGGCCTAGACATTTATAAACCAATGATTCGGGTATATTTAATTTCAAACGTTTATCAGGTTGTTTTTTGTTCGGAATTTACACGCTGTTATAGTCATAATAATTAGCAGGACTGTGGTGTGGGGTCGTTTAAAAAAAATAACCCTGTGCCCGCGGAGCTATTATCGTGCGCCATCTCCATTAAATCACGAAAATACAAATTTTATCAGAATTGTATTGTATCTATTGAAGGTACTTTTTAAAAGATTTGTTTTTTAGAAAACCTGGCTTGCGCCCGTCTCTATTCTCCTCAATCTCAAATGCGCCTGAAGTCGCAATAAGGTTAAGAACCCCTGTATTATCTTATATATAAATCGAAATGGCGTATGTATGTCTGACGGTCTGTAATTCCCTTTTGCATTGTTGGTCATTAAGTTGCCAAAAAAACGAATATGAAAGAAAATATGTTTGAATTTTTATCGGCGAAGACATTTAGTCAAAATGTAATAAATTAGTCTTCTACTGAACTTTTCCCGGCTTTTATTATTAATTTACGTGAAGGTATTATTTGACATATCTTTGACAGCAAATTAGATTTTTTCCTTGAATTTGGACATTTTAATGGGCGAGAATGCGGCTGTCATCAAATTAAATAATGTTTGTGATTTTTTTTTAACTCTATTTTGGATGCTAGATTTTGTGATATAATTATGTCGAATGATATAACATTAAATAATTATTGGTCGCTTAGTCCGAGCGACGCCGGGTAGCAATACTAGTATTATATATAACTGATTACGTGAAACTTTCATGCCGGAACATTCAAATCGATAAACTCAGAATCAAAATTTTATCACGTAATGACATCTGGTTGTAAATCGACGAAATTTGAAACAGTAGCAAAACTTTGACGTCGATTATCTCAGAATGAAAATTTAGTCACCTAATGTCTTTGTGGCGTTAAAACGACGAAATATGAAACACTAAACTGACTTAGTGCGCTGTTCCGTTGAGGGGTCCCTCCCTTGTGACGGCCGGTTTTTTAGCTTTTTTGAGATTTTATTTTAACGAACATTAATAACGTAGAAGTTTGAAATTTTTACTAAATGATTATTGACATTTTAACTGTAAGTCGAAATATGATGTCAATACATGTTTTTAACCAACCATTAAAATTTCAAAGCAATCGGTCAACCCGTTCTGGAGACCAGTTAGGAAAACAGAGCTTTGAGAAAAACGCGTTTGAAAGGTCAAATACGATTTAAACTATGAAATCTTTACTTCCCGTTAATCTGCTTTGTCTGGTCCATAGATAATTCTTTCTTCTTCCTATTTTAAATCATTTGAAACTGCTTGCTTCGCTCTTGCTTTAATTTTGGTTTGTTTCGTGAATTGAAAGTTCTCATGTAACAAACCGAAGCGTCAAAATGGGTCCGGTTTCCCGCCCCCAACAAGTGTCGTCTAACTGCAGTAACTTTCCAACGACTTCTAAGATTGAAAAATTACTTTACCAACATATTCTACACGTGTTTAAAAATCATTTTATGCACAAAAAAAAAATGTTTCAAAATATCACACGGGGGACCCCCTTAAGATGTTCGGTGTGCGTGTTATATCTAGGTGTACGATTTTAGTTCGGCCATTATGCCGAAGAATAAATTTGAAACTGTTTGACGTTATCGCCTCTCGCCGAGAGGACTTTTGTTTGTTCAGCGCTTCGGCTCGCACTGCCTGAGTCTACAGATTCCCGAACAATACCTCCCTCGAGTGCTACGACTCTCAAAATTGAGGGCTTATATTCCCGACTTTAGGGCTCCTAGGCGACGTTTACTGTATTGGCTTTTTTCCTAAGTTCAAGATTTCTTTTCTCAGTATATTTTTTTGTGTTCTTAGACTAAAGTTAGATTTTTATGTCTGCTGGAAGTTTATTTCATTCTATCAAATAAATATATGGCCAGGGGATTAGAAATACTTGGATATTTATTTCATGTAACCATGCGTCACGAGATAATTTGTTCGTGGATTGAAGAGTAGGTTTGACAGCGCAAGCAGATTGCTGTGGGCTCGGCTCAAATCCCGACGATGTAAATATTGAATTTATATTTTATCATAGTTGTTGATGCCTTCGCTGCAACGACAAATACAGCTTAAAGTTTTATCATGATTAAATACAACGTGTGTTCTTAAAATATTCTCTTTTGACATGGTTTATCAGGAGCAAATCCACATTAGGGATCGCATTGATAACTCGAATACAGCATAGAAGGGTAAACTCTCGTTTAATCAGCTGTGTTTGAAATGAAATAAGTAGATTTAAATCGAGTGATACAAAAACACGAATGGATATCAAATTTATCATGATAAATGAAGTCAGTACATTTTTATCAATCCATGGACACAATCTCATTGTTGAGGAGGTCATATCCTCGTTGTGGAGGTATTTATACATACTTTTTAATCGAGAACTGATTGTTACTCAGGCGCTCAACCTATAATTAGTTCAATGAGAGTAGGTATCGAAAGGACGATGCCGTTCCAAGGAAAAAGGCAGTACCTAGAAATTTTTTGAAATTGAGATATGAATGCCATTTGCCAAGTATTTTTGAAAGCTATACATGGTGTTCACTTTTATAGCAGCCAAAAATCCTTTGGAAAAATGGACATTGCTTAAAGGAATAAGAGTTTCATAGCAAAAAGGCAGCAACTCTAGTGTTTTCTAGGCAAAGAGACGGTCACTGCTACTTTTTTACAAAGAAATTAGTTAATTTTCGCATCAACCGCTCATTATAAATTCTAAATACTAAAAGATAAAGATAACACATTATGACATTTTTCTCAAGACTGTCAGATTCACTGACTGCCTTCTTGCTTGGAACGGAATACAAGTAAGTAGTCAGCTACAGACTGGCGCGAAAAGTGGCGCTGTCAAATTGTCCTGAATGACGCCCACAAAAAAAAAAGATTGCCAGAGTTCGAAAATTTTAAATTCCCTAATTTCATATAGACTGAACGCGTGGGCTAAGTGCAGTAGGTAAATTCTTATTTCAGAGGGGAGAACGTGTATTTAGTTTCAACGGCTGCCGCACACTCGAGTGAGCTGTTAAAGAAGTCAGAGTAGTCTAAATTATTTGGATCCTTAACGTATTTATCTTATTTACTGGGATTGCCTAAAACTGTTAATTGGAGTTATAGTCAGTTTATGAATGGTATTGTATATATTCGAAAACCCAAAAAATCGAAAATATTTACACATTCGATACTTCAAGTAACGCGATTTCGACTCGAACTCATACAATCAAATAACATGATGAAATCTCTCTCGTACACATAGCCCAAAATAATAAATTTCACAGCAAAACAACCAAATGGCGCGGCGACAAAACCTCTACCCTGCAAAACATTTCTCAAATTATTACGGCTGTTTGTTTACGGTTCCGTAATGTAGTCATCTCCGGAGCTCTCTCAGCCCCAGACTCCCACGCAAAACGGCCCTCCCCGGCAGGCGGGAGTGACCCCCGGAGGTCGCGCCTAATTCGACCCGAGGGGGGCTACTTCGCGAAATTGGATTTCGGCGGAGATGCCGGCCGCTTGAGGATCGCCGCCTGGCTGTGAGAACGCGCGCTTTATTTGCCGAGTATTTTTGTTATTATCCTTCGAAAGACGGTCCCTGAAAAATAACGTGCGATCCGAAGGGGGGACTAAAAATACCCCAGTGTTATGGCTTTATTGCTGTGGAGTCGGTAAAGAAAAGTTCGACTCCGACTCCAGCATTCACCAAAACCATGACTCCCGACTCCAACATTGTCCAAAAACACGACTCTGACTAAAATAAGTTTAATATCGTCACTTTTTTCCCCTAATTTTCCTATTTATGTGAATTCAATTAAATATCAACCCTACAAATCCGGCCTATAGCCAAATTATGCAAAAACAAAAAGTTCAAAATTTCCGACTCCGGCGAAAACGCCGAGACGACTCCGACTCACACTCCGACGCCCTGCTTTATTGCCACAGATTGCATTTAAAAAATGTTATATTATGCTTTAACGTATCTTTATACATTGTTTTAAATATATATATATATAAATCGATAGTTTTCATATAATTATTCATATTTTAAGTCGTGCATGGACGGACAAGCAGATCGTATTGATGTTCAAGACAGACTGGCGTGAGCGCTTATCTTCTTTCAATGTAAAAAAACATCCATTTAATGTAAAAAACATCCATTTAATTTGAAACCTACGTTCGATCGAGGAGCGTTCGAGATAAGATAACGTTATCTTATCGCCTATGGGCAGCAAAGTTTGAATCCTGGCAATTGGTAGCGACAATATAAATGATTTTCGACCAATAATAATCCGACTTATTTTTTAGTTAATTGCGACGCGACTGCGAAAGGTGTAAAAATACATGGATTTAGAATACCATAAGTATACACATTGTATCACTAATATTAAGATAGATATGTAAGGTAACGTGGCAGTGGTGGTAAACTGTTTTACCCACCGGAACGGAAGTTTTATTTGCGCTTCGGTTTGCTCGCTAACCTTACCCGCGCAAAGGCGATAATGCTATTAGGAACGGCCGTTCGAAAAACAATACGTATAATTTATTTGTTTCTCTTACGCTTTTGTGGAAATATTTTTATGTGCGTGCATTGTTTGCTCTCTGATCGGTGTGTGTGTGTTTATTGCTTCACTTGCTTTAAATTCCCTAATTTCATATAGACTGAACGCGTGGGCTAAGTGCAGTAGGTAAATTCTTATTTCAGAGGGGAGAACGTGTATTTAGTTTCAACGGCTGCCGCACACTCGAGTGAGCTGTTAAAGAAGTCAGAGTAGTCTAAATTATTTGGATCCTTAACGTATTTATCTTATTTACTGGGATTGCCTAAAACTGTTAATTGGAGTTATAGTCAGTTTATGAATGGTATTGTATATATTCGAAAACCCAAAAAATCGAAAATATTTACACATTCGATACTTCAAGTAACGCGATTTCGACTCGAACTCATACAATCAAATAACATGATGAAATCTCTCTCGTACACATAGCCCAAAATAATAAATTTCACAGCAAAACAACCAAATGGCGCGGCGACAAAACCTCTACCCTGCAAAACATTTCTCAAATTATTACGGCTGTTTGTTTACGGTTCCGTAATGTAGTCATCTCCGGAGCTCTCTCAGCCCCAGACTCCCACGCAAAACGGCCCTCCCCGGCAGGCGGGAGTGACCCCCGGAGGTCGCGCCTAATTCGACCCGAGGGGGGCTACTTCGCGAAATTGGATTTCGGCGGAGATGCCGGCCGCTTGAGGATCGCCGCCTGGCTGTGAGAACGCGCGCTTTATTTGCCGAGTATTTTTGTTATTATCCTTCGAAAGACGGTCCCTGAAAAATAACGTGCGATCCGAAGGGGGGGACTAAAAATACCCCAGTGTTATGGCTTTATTGCTGTGGAGTCGGTAAAGAAAAGTTCGACTCCGACTCCAGCATTCACCAAAACCATGACTCCCGACTCCAACATTGTCCAAAAACACGACTCTGACTAAAATAAGTTTAATATCGTCACTTTTTTTCCCCTAATTTTCCTATTTATGTGAATTCAATTAAATATCAACCCTACAAATCCGGCCTATAGCCAAATTATGCAAAAACAAAAAGTTCAAAATTTCCGACTCCGAGTACGACTCCGGCGAAAACGCCGAGACGACTCCGACTCACAGCCCTGCTTTTTTGCCACAGATTGCATTTAAAAAATGTTATATTATGCTTTAACGTATCTTTATACATTGTTTTAAATATATATATATAAATCGATAGTTTTCATATAATTATTCATATTTTAAGTCGTGCATGGACGGACAAGCAGATCGTATTGATGTTCAAGACAGACTGGCGTGAGCGCTTATCTTCTTTCAATGTAAAAAAACATCCATTTAATGTAAAAAACATCCATTTAATTTGAAACCTACGTTCGATCGAGGAGCGTTCGAGATAAGATAACGTTATCTTATCGCCTATGGGCAGCAAAGTTTGAATCCTGGCAATTGGTAGCGACAATATAAATGATTTTCGACCAATAATAATCCGACTTATTTTCTTTTTTAGTTAATTGCGACGCGACTGCGAAAGGTGTAAAAATACATGGATTTAGAATACCATAAGTATACACATTGTATCACTAATATTAAGATAGATATGTAAGGTAACGTGGCAGTGGTGGTAAACTGTTTTACCCACCGGAACGGAAGTTTTATTTGCGCTTCGGTTTGCTCGCTAACCTTACCCGCGCAAAGGCGATAATGCTATTAGGAACGGCCGTTCGAAAAACAATACGTATAATTTATTTGTTTCTCTTACGCTTTTGTGGAAATATTTTTATGTGCGTGCATTGTTTGCTCTCTGATCGGTGTGTGTGTGTTTATTGCTTCACTTGACGCACTGATATTTCGACACGATCGTGAAAATGCGCACATCGCCTTTTCCATTGCAAAATTATTGTATACAGCAGGTAGAGGTCTGTACGGGCTCTGGTAGGTCCGCGGATAACAAAAATAAAACATAAATCCGATTATTCCGGATGTATAAGCCATTATTGTATATCCAAATTACATACATATTTTAATTTGATGAGATTAAATTATTTTAAATGTCGATTAAAATATTGTTTAATGTTGAAAAAACTGTCGGGTTCGGGTAAGAAGTTCGGGAATGAGCCTCGACTTGTTTCACTGCTATTTCGTCACGTTTTTTCCTACCTTTCCTATTTATGTGTACTCAATCAACCAACCAATCCGGTCAATAGCCAACTTTTACATGCACAAAGAAAAGGATCAATTTTTTTCAAAATTTCCGGTTCTGTGTACGACTCCGGCCTAAACGCCGCGACGTCTCAGGCCAAAAAACCCCAACTCCACAGCCCTGGTATACAGTCAACCTAACTACACTCAAACCAGTTTTTTTAATGCAATTTTTGTTTTTTAAATATAATTTTGGGATATATGTAATACGTAATTAACAGCGCCTTTTCCACATTCTGTACATTTAAAATCCAGTGTTTCGCCTGCTTATTAGTACCTGAGTATTTTAAATGTGACTTCGTAAAAACCAGCTAATACCATGGAAATGCAGAGTCGCAAATTCGGGCCGTCGGCGAGAAAATTCAAACGATTCAAATTTTACTAAAAACAAAAATTAAATTCCATCAAGCAACTTCAGTAGAAATTCTCAATTAACTATTTTTGGTGAGCTTTATAATAAAATAATGCTTAGTATTTTTCAATGATGGTAACACAGTATTGCTCCGACAATTTGACGCCGCCTTTTTGGTAAAAAATACTTCAGAGCTCTGATTAAACTCGATGTGTAATAGAATTCCCTGTGCAGTCGTGAATGAGAGACTCATCCTCTGACCTTTTAGTCGAAAATGCTGCTTCTCTGGAAACGGCGCCCCCGCAAACTACACGCAGCATTAACTATAGTTTCGCCAAAATTACTCCGGGGACGTCTTTTACAGCCACGGGGTTTGCCCATTTTTCGTTACCTCACTTTGAAAATGTTCTAACTGATATTTTGGTAAAAATGACCTTGTGATCGGGAATGTTTGTATTAACATTCGTTACGGGGATTTTTGCGAAATTGTGCAAAAATTTAGGCACTTGCGAAAAAAAAATATAACTTTAAGACTGTGAGACATTTAAAAAAATAATTTGGACACCAACTGTACAACACATTCTTGCATAATACTGTATTTAGTTTAACTTGCTTATATTAGTGATACTCAACCTTTTGTATTTTTATTATAGAAAATCGGGTATTTGATATAGAATTATACATTTCATCGAAAACGTAATAAATAACAACCCAAGTACTCCTTATATATTATTACATAAACAACATATCCTAAATATATTATTCAATGAAAATCATTCAATGATTCAGATTCAGAATGGTTTATGTTATAAAAAAAGTAATTTGAAAAAAATTTACTTCCTCATTTTTACAAGTGAATTTTTTATCTTTTGAATTAAATAGTATTATCAATCGCAACTTCAAAAGTTCATGTCATAAAACTGGTTCAAGGACAGTTAGAACTTTTTCAAAGTAAGGTGTCGTAATGTCAAATTGAATCTGCAATAATAATATAATATGAATAGTTTTTAGCAGGGCTGTGGAATCGGAGTCGTGGAGTAGGGGCTTTTTGGCCGGAGTCGGAGTGGCGTTTTGGCCCGAGTATACTTCCGAAATTTTGAAAATTTGGAACTTTATATTTTTGCATATAATATGTCAAATTTGGCTATTGGCCAGATTAGTAGGGTTGATGTTTAATTAATTGAATAAGGAAAATTAGGATAAAAAGGTGACGATATTAAACTTTTTTAAGTCGGAGTCAGAGTCGTTTTTTTGGTCAATGTCGGAGTCGGAGTCGAACTTTTTTACCGACTCCACAGCCCTGGTTTTTAGGTTAATTGCAGATGTTTAAATACTTCTCTCGAACAGTTTACAATTTTACCGTTGGTCACCTTCTCCCGTATGACAGCAAAGAACCTTTTCAAAGTAAGGTGTCGATTTGTCAAAATTAAAAGTTTTTGTAACATATTCCCAAGCAGTTAGCATTTGAATAGTAACTCCCATCCTGTCGTGATTTGTTGGCTACCCACTTTGCAATCCTTTTTGCACATAACGCCCACGCAAATATTAAATGGTTATGTTCTTGTGCCCCTCTATGGTACTACTGAGCATTCTAAAGGTGTTAACTGTCAATTCTCGGTGGGAAGGCATTATGTTTCAATAATCAAAACGCATTTTGTTCCATATGATATAGTTTTTAATGACCATGGCCGGTTTCGCTTATCGCAAACAATATCAACTGATAAAGCATAATTTAGCATTTCGACTGAAGACGCTTGATGGAATTTTAATATCAAATTTGAATTGTTTGAATTTTGTACTTTTCCATAAGTTTTGCCGCCATCGACCCGGGTTTCGGCTTTCGGCATCTTTGGGCATTTCAAGTTCATTCGTGGGTATTGTACTCTCCATAATAGAATGACGATTTTCCTTTATATCTTAAATCGAGTTCATTCTTGCACATGAAGTGTCCGAAAATGCCGAAAAAGAAAACCCGGGTCGTTAGCGACAAAACTCGTGGAAATGTACAAAATTCAAACGATTCAAATTTGATAAAATATAAATAAAAAATATTATCTTGAGTATGTCGGGTCCGTGGTGCAGTGATAAGCGTTGTTGACTTCCGTGACTTCACAGGTTCGAGTCCCAGAACAAGCAGCATTTTTTTTAGTCAATTTATCAATTCTGTTCAAAGGCATGGGCATGGTGTCGTCTAAAAATTCCTCTTCACCCGTCCGAATCTATAGGTGAGGCATAGCGAGATTAGCTAACCACTAGTCCTGTCATAGCCTTATCCTTTCTATCCCTACTATCATCAAACAAAAGAGAGGTTGAGCGACTGAGTAACAGGTGGCTCTCCTAGAAAAAATGTACGTTTAGATACCTCTATTCAAAGACATGAAATATGCTCCACATTAGGAGTGGACATGGATTAAAAAAAACTTCCGCATCCTAATTGTTTCTTTTATCTTTTGTTACAGGGGACAGTCTTGAGGAGCTTAATGGATACGGCACGATGAGGCCCAAGAACATCATCTCCTCAATTCTCGGTGGCACGCCAGGAAAAGCGAAATCATTAGCAATATCAAATCCGCACGACTTCAGACAGGTACTTCTTCATACAGTGCTTTTTGTTTTATACAATAAGTCACCCATGTACTTGTCGGTGGCGTTTTTTTTGAAATAGCTATCTAATAATTCATGAGGAATCAAATACTTAATTATTTTTTTTACATAGTTTCAAATAGGTACTTACTTTATATAAAAACCAAGCTGTATGATAATTAAGTTGTTACTTGAAATATATTTTATAAAGACCAGGACCGGTTTTGATCATCCCATTTTGATTGTAGACAATTTATTAACAATCATCTTTTCATATTTTGTGTACCTGTCTATTGTTTTATATACTTTGTCATAAGTCACACTGTATTTTATATAATTAAACCCTGCATTCATTCATTTTTTATCAGATGATGAAATTTTTTTTTTATATTTTATAGGTGTCGGCGATTATAGATGTTGATATTGTTCCGGAAACATGTCGAAGGGTACGACTATTAAAACATGGATCAGACAAACCACTTGGATTCTATATCAGGTTAGTTTTTATTTATGCAATACTGGTTCATCCTACAGCACAGTTTTCAAGCATCACTCGAGCGATGGTGGCGCCATCGCTAGCAGTCAAGTTATAATGGTACAACTATAGCTGTTCTCTGATTCGCTGTCAAGAAACAAAGTTTGCATTGGTCACTCATGGCTAATAGCAGTGTATGGTTAAACTCTCACTTCATTCGAGAATATATTTCAGCTGCATTGGTGTGTTTTGATTTTATATAATACTAGCCGGTACCCGGCAAGCGTTGCAATGCCACTCAAAGAAAGTGTTTGTGTTTATTGAAGTCCTTTCGAATGCACAATATTTTAGATAAATAATTTCGATTTAATTTCACTAACATTTGCAAGCAATAAGTTTTATCGCAATCGGATGGACAGTAAAGCAACGCATAAAATACGAACAAACAAACAAACATTGATTTTTATATATTAGATTATGTTTCAAACTCCTCCATCCAGCTACCTAATATAGTCATAATTAAATCATTCAGGGTGCTAAACGTTTTAAAAAGGTTGTTAGCCACTGGTCAAGTACCATATCTATGTTGTTATTGTGTTCTAGACATCCAGTCTCCAAGAAACAATAAATTAATTTGAAAATTATTTACATTCGTATTATTTTAATTTTACAGAGATGGGACGAGTGTTCGAGTATCTGCATCTGGAGTAGAACGCCAGCCAGGAGTGTTTGTATCTCGATTAGTACCCGGAGGACTCGCAGAAGGCACTGGTCTTTTGGCCGTTGGAGATGAAGTCCTCGAAGTCAATGGTATCGAAGTTGCGGGCAAAACCCTCGACCAGGTGAAATTCAACTTTTATTCTTTCAAATTTATCACACAAGATTTCCGATGACATTTTCAAGAGTATAGTCAAACAGCTACAGACTGATTGAGACTTCACACCAAACTGAATGTCTGAAATTGTAAAGAAGTTTGATTGTAAAAGTGTAGTTGTAAAGTATCGTAAGAGTGCCGTAAAATTTACGGATTAAAGAGTCGCAATGTTGTAATTCTCTGCAAATTTTATCTTAACACACTGACTTTTCGGACTATATAAACCTACGTATGTTTTCACGTAATTATGCGTTCTTGTACATGCTATGTTCCCATAATTAGTCGAAGCTTTTTTTTGTGCGACTTTCTGCAGAATGCATCTACGCACAAAAGTGTACATGCTAACCGGTATACTAATGTATCTAATTCGTTATTTTGCAGGTAACCGATATGATGGTAGCTAACAGCTCTAATCTGATAATCACCGTGAAACCCGCCAACCAACGCGCCGTGCTCAGTCATGCAGGCGCCACCAGCACCATCGGAAGCAACGCCGGTAGTCAGAGCACCGGCATGGCCACCAGCCAGTCCATGCTGCTTCAGCCCAGAAGGGCATCCCTTTCGCAGGCTTCTTCCCACAGTCACCACTCACACCCTAGCAGCGGGGATGACCCTGACGACAGGTACGAAAAAAACACAACCTGGCCATTGTGCATATAACCCAACAATCTCTTGCTTGCAGAATTATGACAAGAAGGCATCAGAGAATCGATATAGACCGAGAGCTATTCTTCTCGATGACCCTCCCTAGGTACAAACCTAGATAATCCAAGATGGCCGCCGACAAAGTGTTCCCTATAAATAAATTGCTAATGTATATTTCTATTTATACCTAACAAATAATGACAAATTATTATGGTATCAGCAATTAATTAATGGGGAACACTTTTTCGGCAGCCATCTTGGATCATGTGCCAAAAATGTGAAAATTTTGATTGAACCGCTCATTTGTGATATTACCCAAATATGAACACATTATCTGGTTTGATTACCTCCATGAGTGTAGTTAACACAAACACTGATGTATTAATTTTTGGAAACGTAGTTGTTGTAATATCCGTTTATTGAGAGGTATTAATTAAAAAGGTAAACATTGATTCTAATCCTTGCATTATCATTTACAAAATGACTGTTGGGATTATTTGAAAAGATTTCTAAGCTTTTAATTTTATAAAACTTCATTTTGAAATGTTATTCTTTCAGATTTGACCAAGATGAAATCGTAGACCTGACCGGTATGGTTCTGGAGGACTCCGGCGGGGCCGACCAGAACGGCGAAGTAGGCTCACTCTATCAACATTCCTCGATTGGCAGACGCAGCTTGCACTCGGCGACCGACGATGGCCAAGTGCTGCATCTCTGAGACACGCTACCATCGTCGCACCCGTTCAATAACAAATTTACTCTTGTTCTATACAGGTGAAGCGATTGCAACGACGGTCTTAGGGGGGCCCACCTTTGGAGTCGCAGAGAAATAGTGATCCCATACCTTTGTGCATACAGACAATTTCAAATATTAATAACTGGACAACGGTATTAAAAAAAAATGCATTCCAATTCCACTTATTCGATTCAAACGTGTCCATTTATAAATATAAATATTTAAATTATGTGAATATGATATTATGTGTCAAAAGATGTATTTTGAGAAGGCGAGTGTGCGCGGTTTTTATGCAACCCTGCATTACTTAAAAAATGACTATGTCTTTATTATCAATGAATGGAGTATAAACATATATAAACCTCTACAGGGAAATAATCATTAATTATATTATCATATCTATTCTGACTGTCATATCTTTTTATGTGTTTTATTTGATAATCAATTTAGTGTGTTCCGAGTTAAACCCGATACGTAAATGAAAGATCAAATTTGTTTTTGATGTCATGAGTTAGTGATGTATTGACTGTGGCAATTTATGCAGAGAGCATCACGGCCTAGGTTTCTGTTAGTTCCGGCTTGTCTGACAGCTATTTATAGATCACATACAACTATATGCAACCCGGGTTGTTAACGTCAAAATTCATGAAAATGAATTAAGTATTCCATGTAAAATTTCAGTTAATACACCGATTATTTAAGACTAATTTACCGTAGAGTTCAGTCAATCTATCTGTACTAGCAATGTTGATATAGTTAAGAATTTCATCTGAAGGTGCTTGACAAAATTTCTGTACAAAATTCAAACGATTCAATTTTGATATTGAAATTCCATCAAGAATCTTCTGTCGAAATCCTCAATTATAAAAAATATGTTTCTATGTTTCTGTCTATGAAACTTAATTCATTATGGTGGTACGTCTAAAAAGCCTGATACTAACCCGAGACCTAACCGTGACGCTCTCTGCATAATTTACCTTGATTGTTTCTAAATTTGGGATGAAACAAGATTCTTTATACTATTTATTGTAGAAAAAGTCAATAATTTCTATAACTCGGAGTGGTTTTCTTACCTTTTTGATGTTGTTAAACTGTTTTACGATGTCTGCGTGAATAAAATAAAGTTCATCAAATCCTTATAATTATAAAACAATTCAATATTGGTAGCTTTCTTGTTCTGAGATTCATTTATGTACAATATTTAGAAATGTTCAAATAACATTTCGATGTAAAGATCGTCTAGCAATAAACACATGTACGAATATTCCAATATCTGTAGTCATTGAAATGTTTTTATTATTAAAAAATAATATTTTTAGATGAATTTAATGTCTCATTGTCTCTGAAAGTTTGGCCATCTTTATTTTGATGGAATAATAAATATATTAAGCTAAACAAATTATTTTGCATTAAATCAAAAAACGAATTGTATAAAAATTAAATAAACTTTGAAAGTGGAATGAATTTAAAATCAGATGCTGCCAAATTGTTCATTAAAATCTTTCAATGACTTGAAACATTTTATAAAGAAGAAAACGCCTTATTTCAGCATTTATTAAAAATTTCTTAAGCTTAAAACAACATATCCCGGATGCTAATGGATAATAAGAAGTCAATATAATATTATAATTATCAAATAAGTCAATGTTAATGCATTCGTCTTAGGAGTAATAAATGTAGTATCCATTTTTTAATGACATTCGATTCGAATTTTAAAATTGGAACAATGCGAATAATTTCTAAAGATGATGCTTATCACCGTGTTGCCTGCAACAAAAGAATAGTATCCCCTCTCCTTGAATATTTTTTCTAAGGATTTTTCAAAAGTGTTATGTCGTGTTAAATTTAGATTAGTAATTTTTTCTATCGCTGTGTACTTACTAATCATTTTATCTATAAATTCTAAAATAGTATTATAAAATGTAAGTTGAATTTGAAGATTATTAAAATAAAACAGCTGATAATTGTAGCTTATCTGACTCATTCAACAATGGCAATATTAGAAATTTTTAAATGAGATTTAATGCATGCTTCATTCCAAACGTTTTGTATTGTAGTGATTATATCAGCCGATAGAGCTACTATATTCCATTTAATCTCAAAACCAAGATTAGAAAAGTAATTAAATCTAAAGTTAAATAAAAAAGTTAATATCAATTTTTGTAGCGTATAAATAAGTGTTTGATGTTGTAATGAATATTAAGAGCGAGGGAATTTTTCAATACGTCTTGTCTCCTCTGACAAATTATTTTGTATTACAAACAAAGACTGCAATAATTTTGAGCTTTTCAGCTATAGGCTATATTCATATTTCAATTTGATAAGATTTCTCCGGCCAAATCATCATCGCTTCCATTCAAGAATTCTGGCTAAAGTGTTGCCAATTTGACAAACTTAGTACGCTAAAATTAATCACACTTAACTTACAATGAACTGTTTTAGCATAGTTAAACACCATTCCTGGATATTTCTAAATAAAAGCAATTATAATGGCCTTTCAACTGAGAACAAGAGGATAATACAGTATCCGTCCATGTTTGTTGTAAAATAACACCCGTTTTGGTATTGTTGGAACGGCATTCTGTTGTTGACCTTGCACTTTGTTTTCGCTATACACCAAATCATCTCTCACGCCCATCATTGTAGTTCCAATAAGATTTGTATGCTCAATAATATATGGCCACAGATTTGTTTCCAAATTGAACCATTTTATAAAACTCTTTTCTTTATTTGAAACGTGTAATAAAAATAATGTGACTACCAAAAATCATTGATTGATATGTTTAGTTTCAATTAAAAATATGACAATGGTCATATATACTGCTCAAATGGTTAATACTTTGAAATCGCATTGGGAACAATTCACATGTCGCTACTTTTCAGGATAGCTAATATTATGTCAATTAGAACATCTTTCTTTATTTACCACCTATAGAAGTGTGGATAGCCATGCACTGGAGTTTTATCCTTTTAGCAGTCCGTGCATATTTTTTTGTGAACCTAACCTCATATTTATCACACAATAACCAAAATATTACTTTCGCCCTTTTGGCTTTGTAAGGACGATATATTTTGTAATGATCACACTTATCCCAAGCTTTTTCAAATGTCATTGTTACAAAAAATATGTGGAAAATTGTGTTTTACTTACTACATATTGATCATAATATTGTTCATCTGTTCTATTGTACTGTGTTATAAGATTTTGAGAAAGACATTTGAATTATATCACAGAATAGTGTTTAATAGTTAATTTTGGATTTGAAAAGCGTCGTGTAAAAGCCACTGTGCCAAAAAAGAAAACACCAACCAGAAATGATAGGATGTGAATTTGTTTTGCTTGTATTTCACTTAGTTTTAATTGGCTCCAAGTTAACCTATCAGTGTACGTGGATAAAATTTATTAGCTCGTTGTATATGGTTTAAGATTCTGAATGCAAAACCTGCTACATTTAAAATCATTACAAAGTATTATTAGCATCCAATTATTATATAAATATTTCTTTGCATTGAAATGAGTCCTTTTTTACAACAAAACACAGTAAAATATTCTTATATCCATGAATGCAGGGCTGTGGAGTCATTTAAAAAAACTCCAGCATTTACCAAAAACACGATTCCAACTACAACTAAAAAAAAATTGTCACGTTTTTTTCCTACCTTTCCTATTTATGTTTATATATCAACCAAACAATCCGGCCAATAGCCCAATTCTGGCATATGTATATGTATGTATAGACTCCGGCCAAAACGCCGCGACAACTACGACTCCACAGCCCTGATTGTAACAAACAATGTTTACCGCGCTGAAAGGTTTAAAATATTATATTGTTGTAATTAATATGGCAGGATTAAAATATTCAGAAATCTTCTCTTTTGCCATCTACTATCTTCTTTCTTAGCAAACTATGTTTGCACCAAAGTCATATGAACATAGATAATGTTGTATTTCGGTTATCTGAAATGAATGAAATTACAAAAATACCTCTGCCAGAATTTTCCGCATTAATTTGCTTACACTTCTGTGGAAATGCCAAATGACTTTCCATCCATTCAGATTGTATAAAAATGATGGCATCATTTTTAAAATAGAACGGTAATGCTTGAAAACATTCCAGCTGATTCTCCATTATGATGAAGTATAAACAAACGCATCTGCAAGCCGACTCCGACACGAAATCAAAAATATGACTGATGATTTGTTTATCCGATAGTAATGTGTTTGTCGTTCTCTTGCCGCATATTGTTGTACCATATGACATCAATTCAATCTGTTTACATTATTATGTTATTCTTCAGACACAGAAAATTGCTATACAGTCTTTCGAATATCAAGCAGCTACAACTATCCATTAAATGGAACCAGCATATTTACAGCTTACTTTGAAATGGTTCTAACTGCTCTTGTGTGAAAAGGATTGCAAAGTGGGTAGCCAACAAATCACGACAGGATGCGATTTACTATTCAAATTTTAACTCTGCTTAGGAATATGTTACAAAAACTTTTAATTTTGACAAATCGACACCTTACATTGAAAAGGTTCCGATCAAAACGTAATTTTTTGCCAAAATGTAAGTTGGAACCTTTTCAAAGTAAGGTAACGGATATGTTGAGATTCATTGGATATCTTTTATTTACTCCACACAAATATATTAAAATTATGAAGTTCAAGTTCAATTTTGATACTTACTCTTTTTTGTTTTTGTATATCATTTTTTTTTGCATTCAACTTATTATTGAGTTAGTATTTTCCATTATATCCATTATAAAATTGAAATCTATCATTCCAATATACGCTGGTATTTTTTTAGACTAAATAATAAAAAAAAAATGTACATACATAATTATATTTTGATCTAGTGGTTTTTTTTTTGTTGTTTTTTGACTTACTTAATCTTGTACTTAATATTTATCCTTTGTTAGTTAATCAATTGTATAATTTTGACTGAATGTAAATCAGTTCATTTTTATTCATCAGTTTGTGAAAAGGTATGTGAACCAAGTCTTCAAGTTGAGGTCAAAGAAAGCTTGTATTTTTTTTTAATATTCTACTTAATTGTTCATTGTTTCATCAACGACCAATTTTTATTTAAGTTAAAGCTAAAAATATATACAAAGATGTACTTAAAAATGTTTCCTTTTTCGATAATAATGTATTTATTTTTTTTATCACCTACATAATCTTGATATACTAAAATTCCTATTGGTGTTGCCAAGTTTCAGTGAGGCAAAACATTATTACGACATTTATTCTGCCATCATAAAAAAACAGCTAATGACAAAAGCAAACTCTGAGCAATGAAGCAAATAATTTACAGTGACTTTAGCCTAGCTTAAACTTTTTTAATTACATTGAATCCTCAATTGTAAAACTTACACGGTACAATTCATTGTTCAGATTATGATATAAGCCAATAACTCTCTTTTTGCTTTTGATGGCAATAATTGCCTCAAAATACATAGAACATTAAACAATAACTATCTTCCCGGGCAGTATATTTACTTAGTCTTGAAATATCATTGTGATATGTTATGTTTTCTTTATTTGCATTGTAGACCACTCTCGGTATAACTGGTTGCTGATAACAAAGAGCTATACATCACTGCTGAAAACAGCTCCGTCTAATGTGTTCCTCAATTGTCAAAGGACGAGTAGAAAAGACATATTAGTTTAACAGTGAAATATTTCATAGTTAAATCATTTTATATTTCTTGGCGAATATCGACCCATTACAGCTGATATATATTGCAAACAAATAGAATTTTCAGTAAAGAGGGAGACAACCTAATCAAAGGAAAAGGTTGTCTTTTCCACAGTTCCATGAAACAAATTATTTATGATTCCATACTCGAATATATAAAAGCTTTTTGATATCAAAAGATATAGCTAATACTTGCTATGGAGAAGTAAAATTATCCAATCAACTAACATTGAAAGTATTTATTGATTGAGTTTGCATTTACTTGGTAGAACTCCATTATAATACAGTGAAAAAAATAACAATGTATTTTAATTCTACAGAATTTATTTTATATATGTGTTGATAGCTATTTCGGCTTACGCCATCGCCAGAACTTTGTTCTAGACTATAAATACATTGTTATTTTTTTCACCGTATAACATTGAAAGTGATACAAATATATACTATTCAATTATTATGAGTTAATTGTATATTAACAATTTAATTACATTTATTTGTTTATGTAACCAATTTTATTTATATTTAAAATAGTACCGTCTTGTTCTGGCAAAAACAATCGTTTTTTCATATGCATCAAAATGTTTTAGTTTCATCATCTAGCAAACACACAAACTCGCAAATCTCAACAGATATTTTTTCTACTGTATTCAAACAATAGATTACATATTATCGACAAACAAAATTTTCACATCGATCTATTTAAATTAATATTTCCGACGTGAACATTTTTTGGCAGAACATCGTCAAAATATAACAAATGGTTACAAAGTAAAAATATGTAGCCGTCTCCAGTCGTTCTGACACTTAACACTTATAAATAAACCCATTTAAAAAAAAAATTGAGATTAAGAAGCAGCTGGTAACAAACTTCTCAACTCGAGAGTAAAAATTCACTAGAATTAACTTATCGTAATATATTTTATTCAATTTACTTTCACACGGCAACTTTATTAATTATTCAATAATTTAGGACTATCTATAATACCTGGACTTGTCACAAAATGTTATATAATAGTTTTAGTACCGACGCTTGAAGATTGTTTCTTTTATTCGGGATGAGAAAAATATTTTTTTTTTAGTGTTTAATTTAAAGTATTATAAACATATTTTTTCTTTAAATTAAAACGTAGCTATAGTTGTAAGACTTGTGATGTTTGATATTTAAGTCAGTCCAATCTCAACTGTTTTTTTCCCTCACAATTTGTAATCTAATCAACTTTCTCTGTGCTTTGATTTATGTCAAACTAGTATTGCTACCCGGCGTCGCTCGGACTAAGCGACCAATAATTATTTAATGTTATATCATTCGACATAATTATATCACAAAATCTAACATCCAAAATAGAGTTAAAATAAAATCACAAACTTTATTTAATTTGATGACAGCCCCATTCTCGCCCATTAAAATGTCCAAATTCAAGGAAAAAATCTAATTTGCTGTCAAAGAAATGTCAAATAATACCTTCACGTAAATAATAAACATTATTATATTAATAAAAGCCGGGAATAAGTTGGTAGAAGACTAATTTATTACATGTTGACTAAATGTCTTCGCTGATAAAAATTCAAACATATTTTCTTTCATATTCGTTTTTATGGCAACTTGCAACAACAATGCAAAAGGGAATTACAGACATACATACATACGCCGTTTCGGTTTTTATATATAAGATTGTTTATAATACAGAAATAAACTCAACAGAAGAAGAAAAATTAATCAGCTTTCATTATTATCAAAGTTACCATTTGTAACATAAAAGACACTTTCTGAAAAAATAAAGTTATAGGCACATATCAACTCATATAAATCAATTTCTAACTTTTGAATCAAATATAAAATACAAGACAGTGAAATATAATATTATTCACTATAGATGTACCATCATTACATGACCGCCGGCGAATTTGGAACTATATTGTCCCCATAGAGAAGATATCTTCAAAAGCCATTTAAGTTGTATTGTTTTAACAAATATATGTCGCCCCTTCCAAACCAAATGGGTGTTAGTGACAAATCGTTTCTTTTCACTTCATTTATTTACCACTCCTTTCCATGTATTGGAAGTTTTTTTTTAAAAACATCCTTTTGCCAGTATGTGCATATTGTTTTGTGAACCTAACCTAATTAAACTCACAATCACCAAAATTTTACTAACACCCTTTTGGCTTGGTAGGGACAATATGTGCATCGAGATTTTTTCATTTATACCAGGCATGCCCAAACCTTGGCCCACGAGTCACGTTGGACCTTTTGAAGGATTTTGAGTGGCTCTTTCGAGGTTTTCAACTTTCTGTACATTTTGTTATTGGTAAAATACATAATAAAAATGTATTGCTAAATTCGTGAAATTTTTTTGTCTGGGTCTCGTATTCTACCGCCATTCATTTTTATTCACATTTATTTTAAGTAATGCCAATTTCTTAAGACGTCCAACGTACGGTGACTACAATAAACAGTGCTTGATAGCCGCTATTGGAATAAATTTGTCCAGAAAAAGTCCCTCTGTGCAATACGATCTGTCTCTAGCGCGAAAATGTGATATGAATAATCAACGACATTTCGACTGAGATTTGTGCATCAATGGACAAACTTTCAAGAAACTTATTTCTTACTGACACTTTAGATTAGACAACAGATATCAAAAGATACTGCTCACCTTGCTTATTAGCGATGTCAAAATTAGCGATCGAAATTAAAACAAAATATGGTCCAATGGTCAAGTTATAATGGTACATTTACAGTAATTGATTCCTGATATTTGCAATTGAGAATTTTCCAAACGTTCATTTTTTCTCTATAGAGTGTGCTACCGGCAATTGTAGAGTTCGAAAAACATTACCCAAATTTATAACCTTATTCAATTTTCATAACCAATAGGCAGATTTATATTTTCCTATCAAAACTATGATGGGATAGTTAGGCAAAAGAATTTAATATTTTTATATCATTCCATTTATTGGCATAGCATTTTTCAAATTTTTAAAAGAATAAGTTTATTATATTTAAAAGTATTAACATTGTATTTATATATTATTTTTCATCACTTTATCTTGGCAGTTTGCAAAGGAAATATTTTTCAAAAAAATTTATTGCTTATGTTTGATATTAACTTTTTGCACTTGGTAAACGCAGTGGGGGCACCATACGCTAACAGTTAGTTTTCACAAAAGTTCAAATTATAAAAATGGCTTAGAACTTTTTATGGAAATGTAAAAATTCATAATTAACCATTGTTATAATAAAAATAATAACACATTTTTATTAAAAATAATAAAACATTTTTAGAACTTTTTCCACATAAAATTTATTTGATCAGGACCGGTTTCGCTCATGGCGAGCACATCATTCCACAGTAAATTTAGAACAAAAGTTCAAATTATAAAAATGGCTTAGAACTTTTGATAATGTATTGTAATATGTTATTATTTTTATTATTATGCGATTCCACCAAGTATTGACAGTGAACACCTTAAAAGTAACCATTGTTGTGGTAAATGACTCGAATGAGATTTAAATGATAAATCGTGTATTAATCGGAAATAATCAAAATTTTAAAGGACGACCAGGGTAAAAAATAACCAAGTGCAAAAAGTTCAAAACTGTAGTATATCAAAAAAGATCATCTTGATATCCAAAACCTATGACTGACCTAACATACCTAATTGTATTAAACACCAATATGTAATGATATACAATTTCAGTCAAAATTAATAGTTTTTGGATATTTTGTAACATTGTCTATTCAAATTCGAATGACTGATATACTACTGCATTTTATTTAAAACATCTGCAGAAATATTTGTGCTTATTTTTTGTTTTATTATTATATATTTTTTGTTTTGATGTTTACTTAATTTTTATTACAGTAATGCAAATATTTGGTGTAAATAATTTTTGTAATTCTTTTGTTTTTTGAAAACAATATTTCACGAAATAATTTTGTCGCTTTCGACAGATATGTTCCGATTGATGAATTTTTGGCATGCATACGGGAAAGTAAGAAAAGTAATTTGTTATATTTTTTTTTTTATTGTGTAAGCAATTTTGATTTTATAATTTTTTAACGTCCTTAGACATGTAAGATGTTATATACTTAAATAGTGAATATACAAAATATGATAAAAGAGAATATTTTAACATTTGAGCTATATGAAATAAATGAAATTACAAATATTTTCCGGTGCTTTATTTTGCTGATTTATTATTACCGAAATTTTCCGCAGCTCTCCCACTGATGGAAACCGGTACAGTTTGACATTCAGCTATGAAAACTCACCATTTCCACTCGTCTATAAATAAATATTGGCCGATCAGTGTGGAAATGTCAACCGACATTTAGCTACTCACGTGTATTAAAATAAACATTCACAACAGATGATAGCCAAAGCGATACATTTCGAACTGAGCTTCGAAACGTGTTCACAGATCAAAAATTCAATCACATAAGTGTCGATTGAAATTTCTTAATCGAAATTACCAAGTGCCAATCGTGTAATACTGTTGTGAAATCTTTCACCGATTTTCTACCACCTGTGAATTTAATCCGGCAGATAGCTCCTCGATCTCAGTCGGCGTGTTTCAAAACAAGTAAATAATAGTGTAATAAAAATATACATACCAACACATATTTAAGTGACCGTAAAGCTATAAATACACATCATCTAATTTGATAAAAAAAAAAATTTGGCAAAGATCAAAATAAAATAACTATCCCATAAGCCACGTTATATTTTACTGGAAGCTTTATTTTCGAAGCAGGAAGGTGAAGTTTCTTTGTTAAATACTAGTTTTTACCATTAATTGACAATGTCTGATGAAGAAATTGACGCGTACCCGCCTTACAACTTCTCTTGGTTTATCCCCGATAAAATTGCGGCGATGGGCTTTCCGAGGTGTAAGGAAAACGTGCAGTTTCTCGTGAACGAAGGAATTCAACATCTGATTACTCTATCGCCGGAGAAGCTGCCTCCGGTTACAGATTTTCGGAGCTGGCTTGGTCTCAAGTGGAAGTCGATGAATTCAATGCACCGACAATGAAAAACATCAAAGATTTTATCGATATATGCAAGAAAAGTCTTCGAAAAGGAGAGGTAAGGAAATTCAAATTCTATAAAATGAGAACCCTTGTTGATTAATGAAATAACCTTACTGTATTCATTTCAAAACTAATTGTATTTTAAGGCAGATATTGTTTATAATATAAATAAAATAATATTTACATTATCTCCAGTTATAATTATTACTATAGTTAATTCAGTAATTGACTTTTAATAGGCATCTATTAAAAGAATTTATGATTAGTAGACAAGAATTTTTGAGAAATATTGCTTTTGCTAATTGGCCATCAAATACAAAATAACATGTTTATTACCCAATTAATTATATGGGCCTGTAAACAAAAAGCAAACAAATAAAACACAATTTTTCCACATATTTTCTGATAAATATCAGGACCGGTGTTGCTAAATAATTTTCAATTGAAAGTGCTAATGATAAACTAAACCAGTCCTGATCTTTATAAAATTATATATGGAAATATGTGTAGTAAAATTTTGCTTTATTTATTTTAAATAATGTCTTTCCACAAACCAATTTCCAACAGTAAATACTTTATTTTACTTAACACATTGGCTATGGGGAATGTTGTTTCTCAGTGTTTTGATTTACCTCTTAGCCCATAGGCTCCCAACCTTTTTCGGGTGACGACCCCTTTTATAAAAAGCCATTTGATCGGCGAACCCCAAGGCAATTGAAAAAGGCATTATTAAAAAAACAGGAAGATGCATTATAATGAATATATTTTTTAGTTGACTATAAGTTGGCGACCCCACAAAAAACCCGCCGCGACCCATGGGTTGGGGTCAGGTGTTAATAGCCATCATATTTACATATTTTTTTTGTGTTAGACTATCGGAATTCACTGCAGGCAGGGCCGTGGCCGCACAGGCGTCATGTTAGCCTGCTACCTGATGGTCTTCGAAGACTTGGCTCCCGAACGCGCCATGATCAACGTCCGCATAAAGAGGCCGGGTTCATGTGAAACAGAGGAACAAGAAGAGGCTGTTGTCCAGTACCACGAATGTCTACACGGACCCACAATATTGGACCCCAATAGAGCGGCATTTGACGAGAGGTGCGACAAAATTACAGATATTGAAATGGAGACTGTCACATAATTATTCTAATCAAAACAATATATTTATAAATTTATGTTTACATTATAAATATTTAAAATTTTGTAACTTTGTCTATGGCAACATCACACATAAATAGACATGCTGAAGTATGTTATTATGATATGGGTGCCACTCCAATATTCAAAACATATATGGCATGACAGTAAGTTGCCAGTGTGTTTTTATTTTTTGTATTTTATCATTTCAAATCAAAGAAAATCACAGACAATCCTGCTCTTTTTTTTTAAATTTAAATTCTACCTTCATGGCACTTAATTGGGACACATGATGAAAAGAACAATTGGCCTTATTATGTGAATTAATTCCACATAAAATTTAATGGTTAACATTCCCTCATTTTTTTCATTGTGTCGCATATAAATATGAGAAGTTTTAAAGCAAAAACCTATTTGTATACATTGTGTTTCACTCGTAGCACATCCATTGCAATTTCTGCTTCATTTAATATTTGAGCATTGATTCCTCGTGTCTTCAGCCCTATTCACTATTTGGTCAGTATCTACATATGTGCAGTTTGGAAGCAACATAAATTTACATCTAGATTATTCTGCAGTGAACGTATTAAATTATGAATTTTAACGATAATTTATTTTTTTCAACATTTATTCAAGCATATTTTATTCGACAGCAACTGGAGTTGCAATAAAACTAAATTAAATTAGAAATTACAGCATTTGTTAATAAAGATTGAAATTATCAAAATCTACATGTCATTATAAGCTGAAACATTTTTTTGCTTTTAAAAGATATAGATTTTATCATAATATTATATTGTTTGGAATGACTTAAAATGAGTAAAAGTACGTATTTTTGTAGGATTTTGAGAAAAATGTGGAATTATCTGTTTTTGCTTTAAAGCACCTCCCATATATGTTGTGATCCTAGTTTAATAACTATGTAAATTACCAATAATTCCTTGGTTTGGTTTCTGTTCCTTTAGATTAGCCCCAATTACCTGGATTTTTTTTGTTTCTCTATATTATTGAATTTACATGTCTGAATGAAGCCCAATAAACAATCATTTTGTGTTTCATTATTATAGACGCAGTTGACCAGAGCGGAGAGTGCATGAACCAAACCCCATTCGAGTTGTTCCGCAGTAATAAGATATCCAATGTTAATAAAGTGATTCAGTGTAAAATACTAATTTTAAATGTTATTATAATAATAACCACACAAATTATTTTAGAATACACTGCCAAAAATAAACACGAAGAGGTAATAAATTAATATTAAGCAATGGCTAGTTTATTTGTGGGTTTGCAGCATTTTGAAATCGTCAACGTTTGCAGTGCAGTTGAAGATTAAATCACAAGTTTGCACTCAGTCAAATTTCAAAATGTTTTGGGCCACACATAAAGTATTTAATGCAGAGATTGAACATAAATAGTATATTGTCGTTCTAAGGAAGAAGGACTCATAAAATTTCTGAAATTGAATTATTAATGCCATTTGCCTAAATCTTTTTTTTTTTTCAATTGAAAAAATCTAACCTTGCCGGGATTGGGTCAAAGTTTATAGCAGTATAATAACTAAAATACTGTATATAATAGAAAAAATGGACATCTGCCAAAATTTTGAAAAAGCTATTTCTTTTAGTATAAAAAATACTGTATATAAGAACTTTAGTTTTAGCAAAAGCAACTTTAGTTTTTCAATGCAACTACTTATTGCATGTTTACAAAAAATTAGTTCAGTTTCACATCAAACACTTTTCATAAATTCAAAATACTAAAACATATTATGTCATTTTTCTCAAAAGTTTGTCAGTCACCTATTGCCATCTTGCTTGGAACAGCAGTAAAGTTGTGTATTGCATACATTTTTTATCATCAATTTGGAAGTGGGAACCACAAAACTACAGAATTCTGACAGTCTGTTCTGATAGAAATGGTTGCAATAATTAATAAACATTCATTAAAAACAAAAGAATTTAAGAAAGTAAAATTGCAATATCTTTGCTTAAATAGGTTTTACAACATTACGTTCAATGAGTGATTGATTTCAAATCTGTAAATGACATTTGTAAACTTTTAAGTGGCGTAGTTATATTGTCTTTGGTTGCAAATTGCCTGCATGCCTGATTGAAAGTATGTCTGTATTTCTGTACTCTAACAACTAAACTACTAAAAAACTTCCATGGATACAAATCTAATAATTCAAATATAAAGGGGCATCCAACACGTAGGTAATCAAATAGTATTATTTGTTTTAATGGTGAGAATCATACAGCTTTGACTATTGTGATTATAAATACATCTAGTGTAAATCTTTAGAGCAAGGTTAGAACTCTTTCATCAGTGTAGCCCACAAACTATCTTTAATGCATTTTACGTAAATGTGCTTCCTCACCTGACGCCATCGTACATTGATTACAAATCTGGTAAAAAATATTAATATTTATCTACTAATTGAATAACCGTTGTCATTAACCAAATGTGAAAGCAATTTATGTGAATAAAAACAGTAATATAATGTAATTGATAATTTACTATAATAAAGAATAAAAAAACAAGAAATTTATTTGTTGTTTCTCTTATTTTATTAATTACTAGTATTCGAAATTCGGACCAGTTTGGGGTTATGTTAGTAACTGGCAACTTAATGACCAACAATGCAAAAGGGAATTACAGACCCACAGACATACATACGCCGTTTCGGTTT
The DNA here is from genome assembly GCA_028554975.1 of Himalopsyche kuldschensis. Taxonomy (NCBI): domain Eukaryota; kingdom Metazoa; phylum Arthropoda; class Insecta; order Trichoptera; family Rhyacophilidae; genus Himalopsyche; species Himalopsyche kuldschensis. The sequence goes on from JAHFWI010000025.1 coordinate 4,116,550, forward strand.
TATAAATATATAAGATATTTTGGTTCATATGAAACTACTCAGTATTTTGTAAATGTACTACTCGTTGTAATTGGAGTCTCTCCATCTGAAATCAATTCGTTTGTTTGAACTTGCAACAACTTTGTAAAAGGGAATTACAGACCCACATACATACATATGCCGTTTCGGTTTTATATATAAGATAATATTCTCTCCTTTGGTCGATATGTTTTAAGTCTTATATCAATGTACGGTTGATCCATCTGCCGTATGCTATAAATAGCCATACAAAATGCCAAGAATAAGATAGACATCAAAAGTTTTCACTAATTCATATTGATTATTATAACAATTAAACTTAGTAATCTACTTTTATTTTTGTAGATAAATGATACAAACTGTTTACTACGTGTCAGTCAAAAATTCATTTGTGCACTTGAAATGCCCGAAGATGCCGAAAGGCGAAACTCGGGTTATTAGCGACAAAACTCGTGTAAAAGTACGAAATTCAAAGGATTCAAAAATGATCATTTAAAATATATGCCCCATTTAACCATCAACTTTAGGAGTCAGGACACGTCAAAATTTTTCACCTTCATAAATAAAGTAAGGTAATAGGGACAGAATCCCAATCCTCTCCTGCTTAGCTCCTCCTCTAACTCAGGGAACCACTTTTGCATTTCAGAAAGATAAATTGTCTATGCTGTTGCTTGAAGTCAAATGTCACAGTGAGTTTATAGATATATAAAAAAATAATCCCATGTAGGAACATAGGAAGGTATTTGAAAGCAGATAACATTATTTTAATTAATGTAAAGCTTACGATTTTTATTGAAATGTTTCGTCTTTAATTTTTAAATTTATTATAATAGAAGATCCTAAAGAATACTTCGCAATAAGTATGAAATCGAGTTGTTTTAATTTTTGGGAGCAAAAATGCAACCACAAGCAATACAAATAATAATATTATATGGATAGAGACAGTCACATAAGTATATTATTTGTTTAAAATAAAAAGAATAATTTTATTATAGGCTAATATTGAAAAATAAATTCTTCTTTCAGAAGACCACACATCCATATGTGAATGCATTAAAGATTTAGGCTTCTCTTAATTGATAATAAAATAGATAGCAATATTTTTACATAAGTGTTTCTAAAAAGGGAGAAATAAGTAAAACAAAAACGTGTGCAAAACATTACCGACTGGTTCAGGATAGAGGTTCCCCAAGATACCTCGGACTAGGATAGGATTATTTAATCATTATTATATGATGTTAAATAAAACATTGTGTGTTTAAAAATATGTTCACTTTATTAACCAATCTGTATTTTAAGTATAATAAAAAATATTCTTGACTAGAAATACATAAGTTACGTAATACCTAATTTTAGGTATCAGCTATACTCCATTAAACTCTTTATAATACTTAAAAACAATAAAAAGAAATGGTAATAAATCTATATCTTATAGCTAGAAATTATAAAAGTTGGCTGTTGGCTGGATTGGTTGGTTGATATTTAATTGAATACACATAAATAGGAAAGGCAGGAAATAAAACATGACAGGAATTAAACTTTTTTTAGTCGGAGTCGTGTTTTTGGTCAATTTGGAGTCAGATTCGTATTTTTCGGTAAATACTGGAGTCGGAGTCGTTATTTTTTTAACAACTCTACAGCCATGGAATATATAGTAGGTACAATTTTCTCTACAGGTTGGTGTAGATAATTCAATTTTAGTATTTTTGTGGGTTGGACCTCTTTTGCAGAAACACGTCCAATTTAAATAACATTGAACATAAAATATTCACATAACAGCATAATTATTTATACTATCTACAATATTTAACAATTGATTGATAAATTTATAACCAGCATCATAATATAAAATCTGTTTTTTTCTTCATACAAAGAACAGTCCGTCAGCATCGTAACAATAAAGATATCAGAAACCTCCTCATCACTGACTTCTTGCCCAGTACTCGCACGCCTTGGTGGCACAATCGTATGCCCCGAAAAAGATTGCCCCGCCTAACGTGAACCCCATCACACGAGGAGAAATGCCCGCGAACAATCCTGAAATACCGGCCTCTCTATAGATCGATACCAAAACCTTTCTGACGGTGAGTCTCTTTTCGGAGACGGTTTGCCTCTCATAAGCATTATCCGTGTTTTGGTAACATCTAAAGGAGTGGTAATAGCACCTGCCACTGCACCAGCCACGGAGCCACATAGCGCCACCTGCGGAAATGGAATATCACTTTGAATAGTAAATAGATACTAAATGATTATTTTGTTTTTCATATTCGGGGAATATAACATTAACTGTTGAAAATGAAAACTCTTGTTTGCTTAATAGTTTGCCAATTTTAAACGAACAACTTAATCTTCCAAACTCACCATTATTATACCCCTTACTTATTATCATAAATTAATAATTCAAACACTTGAAATCAAAAAATTCAATAATAGTAGGTCGGATAAAACCATAGATTTATTTATCGATATTCCTATGTTATTGCCGGGTAATTAGTATTTGCAAAACTACATTCAAAAATCCCCAAAATTATAAACAAACCCACTTAATTCGTTGAAACTCATTTACATGAAATATTCGCTAATTCACACTTTAATAGCAATTTAACTTTGTGATCTACTTTATTTTTTGTATATAAACGATACAAACTGTTTACTATGCGTCAGTTACATACATACATAAGTGTATACGTGCACTTGAAATGCTTGAAGATGCTGAAAAACGAAATCCGGGTTGTGAATGACAAAACTCATGGAAAAGTACAAAATTCAAAAGAATCAAATATGAAAACTCTTGTAAAATTTATCAAAACTTTGTAAAAAATGATCACTCAAAATATATGCTCCATTTTACCATCAACTTTAGATGTCATGACATGTCTAAAATTTACAACACGGGATTAATTCAATAAACTATAATTTTATAAGTATAAATATTACGGTTATATGGGGCTTAACACAATCAAAAGTTTTACCAATAGCAGAATGTGATCAAAGAAAAAAAAATATTCCATTAATTTTACAAAATTTTAATAATCTAATAGATATTATAATCAATGTTTGTTTGTTAGTATTTTATGTTGCCATACTGTTCATCCGATTGCGATAAAACTTTGTCAACTTATTGCTTGCACTTGCGCGAAGGTTATAGGTATAGTAAAATCAACTTATAGTAGGTCTTTATATAAAAATCAATTTTTTTATGCGCTGACATACTTTTCATTTTGACAACTTATTTTTGCACTTGCATAAAGGTTATAGGCATAGTACAATTATTTTTCAGAAAGTGGCGCATGTAGACAATCGTCAAAAGATAAACAGCAAATGTCATCGATACCGATCAATGTTAGTGAAATTAAATTGAAATTATTTATCTAAAATATTGTGCATCCGAAAGCATTTCAATAAACACAAACATTCTCTTTCTTTGAGTAGCATTGCAACGCTTGCCGGGTACCAGCTTGTATTATATAAAATCAAAACACACCAATACGGCTGAAACATATTCCGATGAAGTGAGAGTTTAATCATACACTACTATCGGTCATGAGTGACCAATGCAAACTTTGTTTGTTGACAGTGAAACAATTTTAGCATTGGAACGCTTGCCGGGTACCGGCTAGTGATTAATAAATAAACCCTCTCACCTGCAAGCTTGTGATTTGTCCCGTGTCGGAGCTTTCTGAGATGACTTTTTTCATGTACTCCCAAAGGGGAAACTGTATAAAGCTAAAAGGCAGATCTCTAAGAACGGTGGAGAAAAATCCTCGATAAAGGCCTCGCCTTATTCCTTCTGTTCGGTAAGCTTCTAGTAATATTTGGAATCCATTACGTCTATTTTTCTGCACTCCTATTACTGCTTGCTGCCTTTGTTTTGCTATATCAGTCGGTACTCTTACAAGACATGCAACCTAAAAAGTACAATAATTTAGTATTAGTTTTAGCTACAATCATACTAGGTAGTTTGAGTCACAGCAGTACCCTAAAACAGGGAGAATACTTTTTACCCTTCACGAGTACCCTTCACGAAAATTACAAATGAAAGAGTGAAATGGAAATAAAACTTTTTACAGGTTCTATAATGGTAATATACTGTAAACGGGTGAATAGACACTTTTTACCCTTCACGGCTATGTATCTTCAGACCTGCGCCACATAATTCAAATATGAATGGCTTGAAACTTGTTTCTATGGTCCTACTACACATTCATGACAATATTTTTCAAATATTCACTATCGTTATTAAGACACAGTCATTTTGTTTTGATGTCTCTATTCACATTGAATCAGGGTGAATAGAGACTTGGCAAGTGAATAGAGACAGAAATACAGATTGTAATGATTGGAATATATACGAGTCTCTATTCATTCCGTTTTATATTACTTATTAACTAAAAATAACATGATTGATTTTAATTTTCGTCCAAGGGAAGTTTATAAATGGTCAAAAAGTAAGGATGCACAGGCATCGAACTTAAACACGTTTGTTTCAATTTTGGCCAATCATTTAGTTGGTTTGGTTTTGTCATTCGAGAGATAGTATTATAGTCATTGTAAAGAATTATGTATAAACAGTAAAAAATAGATTGGGTACTTACTAAAATTGTGCTAAAGTTCAATCCTTGTTCTTGTCTCTAGTCACCCCGTTTTACGGTACTGTATTTTTCATTATGACTTTGAAAGTTAGAAGTCTATGATAAGTAAAAATTGGTTTTCTATTATTTCAAAGAAAAATATGTAACTGTCTAACATTTTTTGTGTTTTATATACGAAGATGAATAGTTTTTAATCAAGAGGGCAGCAATTGGTACTCCCTGTCAATTTAAAATTGACATTGTTATAGCTCAGTTCACAGGTCATTTTGTGGAAATGAAATAAAAATTGATGGCATTGTTTAATTTATGATTAGGTGCTTGGTCAATATCAAATTTGAATCAAACTTCAAGTATTAAGGTGCACGGGTGAATTCAAGATGTCACATTGATGATGAGATACATACCACTTCTCCGAAAGATGCAGCAGCCACATGAAGTAGAGGTCGATATGATGGGTCAATGTAAGGATCAGCTATTCCTTTAATGGCCTCATAAGAAAAGAAAAATAATGCTGCTGATGGCACACTTCCAGTAACAACAGCTCCTAATCCTCTATAGACACCACTGAATCCTCCAGATTTGATAAGTCCTTGACTGCTCTGCAAGCGAGTCTTAATAGTGTCTAATGGATACAGAATGACGTCCACCGTGAGCCCAGCTGCTCCTCCTGCCTTAAATAGAATGATTAACTCTTATACGGCTGAGTGCCTTGCGATTATTTTTCGCTTCGTCTCATAACGCTTCGTGAAATCGTCATCAGGTTTTCAGGTTGTTTTCGTAATTAAAAAATAATAAGTGACTTATGTCTAAGGCATTATGTAACAAATGTTAGGCAAAAAATTACAAATAAATTCTGTATTCGTTTTCTCAAAACATAAAAAAAAATAGGAATAACTGCTTGTTATATTGGCTAATCCCTTCAAAAAAGTCCGGTCTTAAAAGGGTTAGATAAAGAAAGAAATTCAAATCTCTCAAACTGATTATTACTATTTATTCGAGCAGTATTATCTTCTTATAAATTAATTGTCGTTATTTATGGAATTCCAACAATCAAGTAATTCTGATGAATGACAGTGAGGTCAACTGAAACTGTTGTGTTTCTAATACTTCAATAACATTTAGTTACGAGTTCTTCCATCATTCATATATTTAGAGGTTATAATAAATAAATATGACAAATATGGTTTCCCGTGACTTACGATTATAGGTGTGAGATAAGATTTGGGTACGGTTTCCATGATATAAAAGTAAAAATAAATATGCTAGTTAATAATATTTCCGACTAATGGTCAATAATCCTTGTACATATTATGTGACAGCTTCAACCGGTATAATTCAATTTTAGATTATTTATGATTATTTAGCGCCGACAGTATTGAGATTACAGCTAACATTATCGACGTTGCCACACTTGAAAATCCAAAAATAAACATTCTTTTTTATGAAAAGAAACTCAGAGGTGAAAAAAAGTAGAAAAAAATCAGGGATATTTAACTCGATTTCAACTTCCATGTTCGCGTTTATCACTAATATCACGGAAAATCATGTTCTCATACATTTTGTATGGAGTATTTTCGTTATCGAAAACGGCTGGACCGATTTTCATGATCTTTTATTTCCTGGCTTTGTCACCGTCCCGAATAGTAGAATAAGTATTCAAACATCCCAATCCGTCACAGCAAAAAGAAATATGAAGGAAAATCATGTTCTCATACATTTAGTATGGAACGATTTTTTTGATGATTTACGGCTCGACCGATTTTGATGATTTTGATGACCGAATAGCAGAATATGTACTAAAACAATTTCTGGCTTAGTAAAAACACACGAAATAATACATTCAAGAAAAAAACCATTCGCATGCGATCAAACTATTTAAAAATCTATCCAAAAGGTCGTTTGACTTGACATCCACGATGTGACTTTTGATTTATTGTGCATTCAATGCACATTCAGTGCACATGTGCGAAAAACACAATGAATGATACATTCAGGAAATATACCATTCGAATGCGATCATACTGATTAGAAATCTATCCAAAGGGTCGTTTGACTTGACATGCACGATGCGACATTTGTAACATTGTACATTCAATGTATATTCAGTGCACATGTGTTGCGGAATGATAAATTCAGAAAATAAACCATTCGCATGCGATCATATTGATTAGAAATCTATCCCTAACTGAATAGACGAGCGTGACTCTCTTAGATGTCTCATAGGTTGTTTAGATGAAGGCTGGCAAGGCTGGTGGACTTTTTAATGTTTGCCTCTGCAATTGGAGAAATTCCAGTAAGAGAAGCGGAAGTGGAGCATAAGGTGTGTGTCATTGCTTTCATGAGGCTCTTTAACCTGTTAGCCGCCAAAGTCGAAGTATTCGATTTATGGCTGTACGCCAGCGCTTTCAGAGAAGATAGAAATTACATCAAATTTTACTTACATAATTTATAGTTTGAAGATGTTTTCGTGTATCCTGGCACATGTGTGTACAATTCGATTTCGTGTTCATGTATTAAAACATATAATAAGTTTATGTATTAAAAAATAGAAATAGTTAGAGTCCGGTCCATGGCGTAGTGTCAACGTTGTTGGCTTGCGTGCCGGACCGCCCGGGTTCGATTCCCGGTACGAGCGGATTTTTCAGTCGATAAATCTGTTCTCGTAGACAAACATATGTATGTTGAGATAAACTCCGTGAGGACACCATATGTTCCAAGATGGGAGCGGATATGGTTAGAAAAAAAATTAAAAAAAACTTTATTTTCAACAAAAAAACATCGCGACTCACCGGTGAGACGTTGGTGTATGAAGGCAATACGCATGGGACTCACGGGTGAGACGTTGGCATACAAAAGGTTAAGTTGGTTTTTAAGCTTAATAATTTTTGCACCTTGAATAGTTGAAGGTACTGCTTCAAGCCCTCCATGAATCTGGCTTGGTGTGGGCCTTTATACCACGCCAGGAGGGTATCACATACTTGTGTTCTTCCTCAAGCCTGAGATTATGCACAGGCATGAATATTTGACCCTCTGTATGAGAAGTCTGTACATCATTGTTAGGAAATGAGATAAGACTGGTATCACTTGACTTTATCCATATCAACCAAGTTGATGAATGACATAGTTTAGAATAGCCGTTAGGTTATCAGCTGTTACACTTCCTTGGATAGATGCCTCAACCCTGCCTGTCTCTTCTTCCGACCGGTGAAATTCTGGTGTTCTTGACAACAGTAGGTAGCTCAAGGTAGAATCTATTGGATGTACTCAACAGAACTGAGGGATGGCAGCATGTCATGGAAGAAAGTAAAGTAATTGGCAGGGAATTATGGAGGCACCATGTGGTGGCCATATGCTCTACATAGTGAGCACATATTGTCAAAGAAAGTTTTGGTATAATTTAAATAGCATTTTTGTTGTTTCAAAATTTATTTACAGATAAAAAATTATAATGAAAAGTTCTTATAAAAATGATTATAAAATATACAAAAAAAAAAAAAAAACATTTGTGCATTCTGAGGTAATTCAGTACAATTCGAAACAAAATAAAATAAAAAAAAATCAAATTGACATATATAAAATAGAAGGTGTAAGAAATATACACGACAGCAGTGTTAAAAGCATTAAAAAAATAAACAAATATTGAGTTGAAATTTACTTTTGAACAAAAAAATTATGTTGGCTAATTTTTTGTTTTAGCACAATGCTTAGAGGGCGCTAAATTGTGCATTTGCTAATTGGTCATCAAATGTGAAATAACATGTTAATTACCAAAGTAATTGAAAAAGCCCATAAATAAATTGTTAATATCTGTGTCTCTTCAAACAGAATGTTTATAAACAATTGGCAAAATAAATAATATGCATTTCTAAAGTATACATAAAAGATACAAAAATACAAATCTACTTGTCGCGGCACCATAATATTAATGATAACAATACGCAATCGATATTAAATTTGGCTAAGTGTGTAGTCCAAAACATGACTAGAGGATTATTTCATGTTTGAAACTTCTCGATAAAAGCTTGTGCGGAAGAACGATCGAATTTAAGACAATCATTTCAGCAGGAACAGTAACGCTTCGTCCTGAAACAAAAGAATACATCGGAGTTGATTAATATAGCAGATATTTCAAAATACAGTTGACCCATTTCAACAATCAATAATTACTAACCCAATATTGTGATGGAGGGATTCAGCCTACCGTCTGTATTGAACAGAGAAGGATTGTCCATCTTGGCGAAGGGCTTATTTGGATCAGGATCAGACGGAGTACCTTCGACACGTGCCCAAGCGCCTACTTCCGAGAACCTACCAACTGTAATAAAACATATACATTGCAATCTTACAGGTTATTTTGTTTGAATATACATACACAAATGTTGCGTGTAGTGTGGTAAATACTGGCGTGACATCACAAAATCTTTTTTTCTATCTACTGTTTCAAAGCTGTTTGGGACATTACAGAATATGCATCTCTTGCATCATTGGCTGACTTTGAAAAACGTATTATTATAAATATGGCGCCGTCTGCTTGACATGTATGTCTCATCGATTTCTTCAATATTTGTATGGGAACACACGCAACGAATTTTAAATGAGTAAATTGGTATATTTATAGATGGGTGTTCAGTGCACCTTTGCACCATTACGAGAGCCGTCCCTGGTTAGGTCTTAACCTAACAGAAGGCGTGAGGGGACTGCTTAAATAAACAAAGGAGGGAATGTCCGGTCCGTGGTGCAGAGTCAACTCTGATGGCTTGCGTGCCGATTTTTTCACTCGATAAATCTGTTCAAAGGCAGGGTGTTTGTGTTGTTGAAAATCCCTTCCCACCTTTGCTATCATAAAGAGCGACGCATAGCGAGAGCGACTAGCAAACCACTAGTCCTGTCCAAGTCCTCGTATCCTTTCCATCCCCTACTCTCTTCAAAAAAGAGAGGTTGAGCAACTGAGTAACAAGCAGTTCTCTTAGAAAAATATATGTTGAGATAAACTCCATGAGGAGTCCATATGCTCCAATTTGGAAAGGACATGGTAAAAAAAAAATGCGCCTAAGATGAGTAAAGGAATACGAATTGATAAAGAGATGCCATATCACTTTAGTGGTGAAGAAGCAGTTGCATTCAATGAAGGTTCGGTCACAAATATTAGAAACAGGGCATGACAAAATAAAATAAATTAAAGAAGCAATAAATTACCTATTGAATGCATAACCAGAGCATGCTCGTGTATTGTGGCATTAGCCAAGACTATAGATTCCTTCAGTCGAACTCCGGCTTCTATCACCACCGGCGGTCCTATCGATACGTTTGGACCAATCTGAAATATAAAAATACAATAATGATAGTACTATTTTTTAAGATATCGAATGAAAACTCTCATGATGACGATGATATATAATAATTACTTCACAATTTAGACAAACCAATTATCTTATCTGATCAAAGTGACGAAGATTGATATCACACTTACAACGGCAGTGGGGTCTACTTTGGCAGTGGGATGTATAAACACATCGGCAAGAATGGTCTGCGAGGCGGCGTCACCGCTGTCCGAGGGGCACACCAGTCTCTCGGGGGCCCTTTTTCTGTACAGTTCCAAATAGTGCCGGTTTGCATATATAGCGGAGCCAGCCGTTTTCACTTGTGACCACCATGAGGTTACCTGAAAATTCACAAAGTCTTCACTGTCGAGACATACTAAGATATTGATACCGCAGGATAGGTTAGGTAAGCTTGAAAATTAATAGATCTCGGTGACAATTGGCATATCGGACTGTTATTGACTAAACACTTGCTGTTATTGATTCAACAACAGTTAAATAGTAGTATTATAGAAGTACCAAATCCACCTTTCAACGTCTGCATTGTGTATATATGTATGTTACAGCGAAATTATATTACCAGCGAAAATATATTCTCAGAAGTTGAAATATATTTTCAATGATCTTGCCAGTGAAAATATATCAAGAAATAAATTTGTAGGACAGTGTGATTTCACTAGTCACAATCAGGGAAAGTATAATATATAATATATTGGTCAAAGACAAATAGCAAATTTTCTTTCGCTGTAACATATATTTTAAAACAAGAATAGATAACCGCAATCTCTGCTACATTTAATGCTGTAGGCTTGCATACCATTATTTACAATGAATTGCATATTTTACTTTTACTTTTACAAGAAACTTAATTTGAATTTTGTACATTTCCTTGAGTTTTGTTGCTAGCGATCGTTAAATGTGATATCTTTATAAATAATTACCAACTAATAGTATGGAAATGCCCACAAATTTAGAAGGTGGATTTTATCCAACGTTTTAGCATCTGACGGCAAGTAATTTAGATTCTAGAATAGATTTCTTTACCTGCATTGCGAAAAGTTTTCTAGTTCCGGCGAGAGGTGCTAATATTTCTTGTTCCCAAGCAATGTAACCTGCATCACGTCCGGATCCATTGCATCCGCTAGAAGAGAAAGGCATAATATTATGGCTTCATCCGCACAATGCTACATCTTTGATATATCTCACTACTACTTTTTACCCTTCAAGACTATGTATCTTCATACCCTGCGCCACATATTTCAAATATGAATGACTCGAAACGTGTTTCTATGGTCCTACTACAGATTCATGATAATATTTTTCAAATATTCACTATTGTTATTAAGACACGGTCAATTTTGTTTGATGTCTCTATTCACATTGAATTTGGGTGAATAGAGACTTGGCAGGTGACTAGAGACAAAACAACAGATTGTACTGTTTGGAATATATGAACCTCTTCTATATGAGTTTCTATTCACCCCGTTTTACAGTACTTTTTAACGAAAATTAAAGAGAAGTTTTTAAGGGGTCAAAAAGTAAGGATGCTCAGGCATCGAACTTAAACACGTTTGTTTCAATTTTGGCCAATCATTTAGTTGGTTTGGTTTTGTCATTCGAGAGATAGTCATCGTAAAGAATTATAAATCAATATTAAAAAATACATTGGATACTTAGTAAAGTTGTGCTATAGTTCAATCCTTGTTTTTGTCTCTATTCACCCTGTTTAACGGTATATGTTTCATTTTAAGCCGGGTCATGATTACAAATGAAATTCTTTAAAAACGTGTGACATTGTCCAGTATTAATGTCATGAAAAAACAAAAGGAGCAAGTAGACACTCACTTGTAATAGTCGTTCTGTTTCTTGTTGAATACCGTGGCCATATTTTGAAACACGTCCATGGAACAAACATAAACGCCGCAGTTGATAATGGTGGACACATAGCTGTTCGGTTTCTCTACATAGTGGTCGACAGCACACAGAGGTTTCGTGAGAACCATGCAGCCGTAGTTCAAAGACTGCTGATGAGTGGCTTCCGTGCCTAATATTGTAACCTGAAACAAACACAAAACTATTAGATTTTTTTTTACTTAGCTCCCGCACCTAACCCGTTTCATTTAAGCTCAGTTGTAGCAGACTAATTGTCAACATATTGATTTTATTTATATAGTCTTTTTTCAATAATCACAATGTAAACAATATAATAAATATGGTAAGAAAAATAACAATGTACAGTGAAACCCCGATTCTACGTTTTTCAAGGGACCGTATAAAACAAACGATTTATGCGGGAAACGGTGAATGCGGGAAAGTTTTAACATGAACTAAATTTTGGGACTATAGAAAATGACCGCACAACGCGGGAAAACGTATAATGAGAGAACGTAAGATCGGGGTTCCACTGTATATTGTTATTTTTCTTACCGTATTATAATAGAGTTCTACCAAGTAAATGCCTACTCAATCAATAAGATTATAGCGTCTGGCCAAAAAAAGTTGTTCAAGTACCAATGTTGTCATAAGTTTTGGTGTTGCTTTCATTTTAATAGTAAGCATTGCAAAAGAAGCTCCATTTGTTAAAGAATCAGTAAACGAAAATTACAAATGAAAGAGTGAAATGGAATTTGCGCATAAAACTGCTTCACAAATTACAGGTTCTATAATGGTAATATACTGTAAAACGGGGTGAATAGACACTTTTTACCCTTCACGGCTATGTATCTTCAGACCTGCGCCACATAATTCAAATATGAATGGCTTGAAACGTGTTTCTATGGTCCTACTACACATTCATGACAATATTTTTCAAATATTCAATATCGTTATTAAGACACAGTCAATTTTGTTCAATGCTCTATTCACATTGAATCGCGGTGAGACTTTTCAGGTGAATAGAGACAAAACAACAGATTGTAATGATTAGAATATATGAACCTATATTCTATATGAGTCTCTATTCACCCTGTTTCACGGTGCTTATTAACCTGGCTTAATTTAATTTTCGTGCAATAAAGGAGAAGTTATAAGGGCTCAAAGGCACAGGCATCGAATTTAAACATGTTTGTTTCAATTTTGGCCATTATTTAGTTGGTTTGGTTTTGTCATTTGAGAGATAGTATTATAGTCATTATAAAGAAGTATTTATAAATAATATACAATACATTGGACAATTAGTAAAGTTCAATCCTCTTTTTTGTCTTTATTCACCCGGAGTTTCTATTCACCCCGTTTTACAGTATACCTCAAAGAATAAATGACATTATACCTGAGCCTCTGGTCCTCTTTCTACATGAAAGTCATAAAGCTGCTGCAGGGGGAAGTCGGCACAGACATCTCCGTTGAGTACAAAAAACGCAGCCGGTCCACCAGCTCTAATTTGATCTCGGAAATGATACATTCCTCCTGCCGTTCCAAGGGCTGTAAACTCTTGAAGATATCTATGTAAAACATAATAATTCACTGAGCAATAACGAAACTGTAAATTTCATGAATTTTTACGTCATTATATTTACTTGATAGTTATCTGGTATTCTTTCTGCATATCCGAAAGAAATTCTTCCATAAGAGCCGACGGATACGACCCTATGATTAATATTTCCTTGCATTGTTTCAATTTCACACATGCTTCGATGTGATGTTGAATCAACGGTACGCCAGCGACCGGAAAAAGTGGCTTCGGAACGTCCAGCGATAACGGGCGAAATCGGGTCCCTAGAAGCCGAAAAAAACGTTTAAAATAGGAACTATCGATTAATGCCGCGGCCTTTGATTGATGGTGGTGAATTTTACCTTTCTCGGGTCCGCCGATTAATATTACAGCTTTCAGCATTTTAGCGTACTTCCTTGACACGTATTAGTAACTATGATCGTACCTTTATTTGTTTACATTTTTATCAACGCATGACGTTTCAATGACAAAGTGACAAGATTACCATCAAGATTACCGATGGTAAAGAGTAACGATAGCGCTATTTTGTACTCGCTATTAATATGGTATAAGTCGGTATACCGATGAGATAAAAAGTATCTTCAAAATTTGAATAAGTAACCCAGATAATTATTTACGATATTCTTTATTCGAATGATGAGAAAATATCAAAACAAATTAGCATACTAAAACAGACTTCAATTTCGCCACAGTATACAATTTAATTGCATTAAACTGAGAATAATTATTATTATGGAGACATTCATAGGTAACAATTGCATAGATATTATGTGCATGAGACCGCAATAGAAGTATTAACATTTTTCTCATTTACAATATAAATATTATAAATAATAGAATGCTCAAAATTTATTTGACTTTGGATCGAATATGAAGTTTTTTTCCCAAATAATTTGAAATTGAATAAGTATGTAACGACTTATATAAATAGTTTTACTTTTTAACGAGTGTATGTATATTAATTCGGCTTGTCAAGTGTCAGGGACAAAAGAAACAGAACATAAAAAAGTAAAAACCGGACAATCGCAGGTGTCGAATTAAAAAATTCATGAATTCTCTTCTCTCTTCATAATGACAAATATTAAATATGAAATTAAAATATTTTAGTGCAACATGAAGTAATACTGTAGCCAACGTTGTATGTATGTGTACCTATGTGTATGTGTATTTTTGTTTTTTTTGTTTTTAAATAAACTCACATTCGAATGAATGATGGCATCTGTGAACAACTTTTGATTCTAATGAAAATATATTTGAATTGAAATTACCATAATTTATTACATGAAAATTAAATTTTGTGGAATTGTGTTTTTCAGAAAGTAACATCTTCAAATAAACAAATAGTTTCATTTATTAAGATGAGATTGTTCACCGTATCATCGGATATATTACAATAAAATAAAAAAAGGATATCAAAGATTTAAAACGATATTTACGTTATTATAAAAAGCGTAGCTAGTTTTTATAGTGTCATGTAGTAGCTGATACTAAATATTTTATTTTAGAAGTAGATACTATTTTCCATATCTCTCGAAAGACGATCCCTAAAAAATAACGTGTGATCCCAAGGGGGGACTAAAAATACTCCAGTGTTTTGGATATATTGGCATAGATTGCATTCAAAAATGTTATTTTATGCTCTAACGTATCTTTATACATCGTTCTAAATATATATATATCGATAATTTCCCTATAATTATTCATATTTTTAGTCGCGCATGAATGAGACAACCTGAATGCGCTCATGTTTATTCCAGACTGGCGATATCAAAACTGTGAACGCGGCCGCTTATCTACACCTTTTAATGTAAAAAGCATCCATTTGATTTGAAACGTACGTTGAAAGAGGCGCATTTGAGATAAGATAACGTTATCTTATCGCGTATGGGCAGTGAAGTTTGAATCTTGGCAATTGGTAGCTACAGTATAAATAAGCTTCTCAAAGATGCAAGAAACATGTGGCACAACCAGTTATAATTTTTATTACAATAAAAAAAAGCCTTTTGTTATGGAACTTATTCAAAAGACGTTAACCGAATTATCTTTTTTTCCTTAAAAAAAATCACAATGATGCATTGTTGTTTTCGTGATGATGATATTTATTCTAAAGCAACATTACAGATAATAAGCATGTACTCTATGAAATCTGCCAACACTGATGAGACGACTGATCTGTCATATTTTTCAGTAAATCAGTTTTATTAACCTGTTGTAAATTCTGATTTTGCAAGTGCTTCAAAATGAGTTCGGGGTTTATTTCCGAAACAGAGATAGCTGAAGCAAAAAGACGGCGCCAGGAAGAATGGGATAAAGTGAGGACTGCCGACCAACCGGAAGGTGACATAAATTCACTGCATAAAAAATATTTTCAACATCTTCACTTTTCCACATCGTTCTCTGATTGTTTTTGCTTGTTTTCTATTACGTAGTAATTTAAAATCAACCTGTGAATTATGTCACAGAACATGTGCATTCTTGATGACAATAATTCGTCAAAAAAAAATGTTCTAATTTTGAATATGTTGACCAAACACTTTTTGTACCACAATGTTTACTTGATTGTCATTTATTTTTTTTTACTTTAATTTAATCCTCTGCGTTTATTATGACTATACAAAACACAATATTGATATTTGTACAAACCTCTTAACTCTTTATATAATTATTTTTGCAGAAGTGAATTTTACTTATTACAACAAGTAATGTCATGTTTGATTTCTGTTTTTTGCGTAAAAGAAGTTAGTTTCGCAACATTTCGCTGTCAAGGTTACAGTTAAGGGGTTAGCACATTGTTTTTGGCTTACCGAAGAATTCTTTGTATTGCAGAGGCTCCTGAAGAAGTGTTTGATCCACGGCCTCTCTATACGCGGCTAGAAGAGCAGAAAAACAAGCGAGATGCTGATTATGAAGAAGCTCACAAACTAAGTAAGAGGATTTATATTTTTGCATTTTCAGTAATGTATATTCTTGTTTTTCATGGAGAACATTGAAATTGCACTAAAATGCACCAGGTAAACCAATCAAGATTACCAATAGCTTAAGGGAAACGGAAACATGATGTCCATCTGTTTTGTGAACTTATAATTGTAACTGGTGAAGCAATGCTCCTAACACGATAAGCACACCCGTTGTATGTGATATGATAATGGGCTAGAATAGTTTATAGCACTTAATGTGTTGTGCACTTACAGAATCCACTGCTTTTTATCTATTGTATTAATTGGAGCAGTAAGCAAGTTCTGATGGTCCTAGTATCTAGATAAAAATAGCACACATTGCTATGGTCTCTTGAAAAACAGTTTTTAATACTTATACTCAGTGGTGGCTCGTGGATAAGATCTGGGGGTGCTGCGATTGATAAAAAATAAAAAAAATGTTTATTTAGATTATATTGTACTATTTACGTTAAAATAAATTAAATTAAATATAGCATGTATGTACTTCATAAGCCATTCGCTATGCATTTCTTTCCTTGAGAAAAACACTTTCTAATGAGAAAAAAATCAGAAGAAATAAAGCTCGCACACGTACGGATGAAACACTGCTAGAAAGACAATACCCAAGCAAGCTTGTATCTACAAATTTGCCTCCCCGCGCCCCTCCTTCGCCAACTCGAATATATTCCATTTCAAACGGTACTGCTTATATATTAGTACCGTGGTGTGTGATAATTTTTGGAAGCACCGGTGCATGGGCGAGCTACACGCTTAAATAATGTTGATATTTTCAAATAATATGCATAAATTTATGTAGATATATTATAATTTTACACTTTTATCAATTTGCTTGGGAGTGCTGCAGTTCTCAATGTGTATGGACGAGCTGCCACTGCTTTTACTGCTATCAATGTAAGTAACTCATATCAATGCTTTGCATTTTCAGAGAATATGATTAGAGGACTCGACGATGATGAAGTCGGATTCTTAGAACTGGTCGAGCAAAGCAAGGCATCTGTAGCAAGGCAAATATCTTTGGAGGAACAGAGAGAAATGAGAGAATTCAGGTAGAAAATTCTTTAATTTATTCCAAGGGCCGGTTCGTTCTTTTACAATTTAATTAATTTTTATATCAAGATCACTTTGAATGGTGTTGGTTCTTTGTCTCTTTTATCCTTCTATCATGAACTTGATTACTGGAATGAAAACTACCATAAATTGATGTCTGTCTGTATTGTTTTAAACTCTTACGACCCACTCCCTTCATTACTAAAACGTGTGGTATATAGAAGACAATAAGTAAACAAGTAGTAAATCTTAAACCTTCCTTATATCATTACCATGGAAAGAGAGGTTATGCAACTAACACACAACATGTTATCGTTAAAAGAACTTCTGGAGAAGTCCTGTACAGTTAAAACAAGTTAAAATTTAAATTTTATCTCAATACAAGTTGTATTTAAATGTACGTTGCAAATTTTAACTTGTAGGTTGTATCTTTTGTAGAGAAAGGGTGAGCACAGTTCAAGACACGGCTGAAAGAGAACGTCTCCAACAAATCGGCGGAGTGAGACAGCCAACGTCAGCGAAGAAACCTTCGACAAATAGCACTAGAAATAAACTCCAAGGCGTAAGTGGACTTAATAAAATAACAGGATCAAAGATGATTGAGAGACATATTCACTGTGCAGTGTATTAGTAAAATTGAAGACAGTTTCAAAACAATATAACACTTGAGATAACTTTGAAACCTTTGTGATATTTGAAATGTTTCAGGTAATTGTGAGGAAGCGAAAGATCAGCGACACAGATTCATCTTCGTCAGAACAACCGCCCGCTAAGAACGGAGGGGCTTCTAGCAATGGACTCACCAAAGACCTTACAGATTCAAATGGACACTGTGCAGATGACAAGTAAGGCCTTTAGTGAATCTTTACCTGATTATAGCGCCATATGATTATTGAAAATATATTTATGTAAATCACAACTGATTTCTAGATACAGAAGAACTTGGATAAATTGACAGAGGTGAATAACTGTATCTTTACATTGTAAAAACCAAAAAGAATATTTTGTTTTTTACGAGAAGACTCTCAAGGCGAAATCAAGGTATGCAGTTCATAGTATAGTCTTCTTCTTTTAGCCACCATGCGGCACCTCCATGATTCTCTGTCACCAGCCAGTTGCTTTGCCTCCTCCCATGACATGGCAGCATCCCTCCACTCTGACGATAACTTTCTATCAGCCAGTACGCTAAGAATCCGGCTCTGCCCAGTACGTTCCTCACGAAATCAAACCATCTCACCCCCAATATAAGGCGCTGACATCTATTCTCGAATATTATTGATGTAATGTATATCCTATGATAGTAATTTTATAATTTTTCCTCTATTGCAGTGCAAGACCGTCGAGTGATTCATCAGCTCCGGTCACTCCAGTAGCAGCCAACGCACCTGTCCTAGTCCAAGCTGGAATGCGCTGCATCGGAATCCTACCGGGAATCGGACCGTACAGAGACTCGAGTGATTCGGAGTGCTCCTCAGACAGTGATGATGTAAATTGACTTGTTTGTTAGTCACATGATATTACCGTTCGTTTAAGAACCCTAGATATTAACTATCTTTAATTTACTTATTTATTTGATTGACGCCACGGCTTGCACTGCATCCTTTTGCATTTATTCTTACTCTTGAATGACTGTGGTGAGGGTTCATGCTGTGTTTCATTCTTCTACTTTATGACATCACTATCTCATATTATTAATCCTGGTTTAGTGGTATTGTCTATTATCTTTTGTTAGATATCAGTGATTTTCACAGTCAGTTGTAATATTTTTATTCTTGCCAAAAATTTTAGCCACGTAATATTCAGGGGAGAAGTTGTTTTCTTTTCAAATTAAATGTCGATAGAGAAGGCCATGCCCACAAATGAAGTCATTAGAGAACTGGCCTGAATCAGGAATTATTCAAGTATTTGAAAATAGTTAATATATTACTTCGTTTAGATTTTTAAATATCATGGCTATATCCTATCCCAATGTCTCAACAGAAGTTTTTGCAAAAACTGCCTGTTGCTATTTATAGAAAGGACAGGACTAGTGGTTAGCTAATTGCTCTTGTTACGTCCCGTTTGTAGGATCGGATTGGTGTAGGAGGGTATTGTAGACAACTCGTGTTTCCAGCTTAAGTTATACCAGCCCAATAAAAAAATGTTTTATTATACCAGATTGACTGAAGAATGTGTTTCTATATATTTTTTCACTCAAATAGTTAATGCATGTTGTCGCATGCAAGAATTGAGTCAATCCGAGCCTATAAAATAATCTCTTGTGCCATTGCAACTCTTTTTCTGCATCACATCTAATGCTTTGAGATATTTTTTTTGACTGCCTTACCTGTATAGGTTGGTATTCATTATTTAAATATTAAGAAAATTGTAGATATTGTGTGAATATTCAAAAAATTGTTGAATGCGATTTTTTTTAAACATAACCCCTCAAGTCCCAGAGCTGATATGCCTCATCAACTGTCACAAAATTGGATGTCATGAAACATCGGTTGCTTGCCACCAACCAAAATGGTTCTATATGTCGGCCTGTATATGGTATTATGCAGTAATCAACTCTGTGTCATATTTGTGTTTTCATTTAAGCCAACAGTGAACACAATTCATCATGATCAAAGATTGTATTCTTTAATTCTTGTGAAAATGTAAATGATAAATTTTGGAAATGATCATCAAATAAAATTTCTTGCATATAATATCTTATACATACATCAATACTAGTGCTAGAGTCATCTGACAACAAATAAATTTGTGCACATACATAATTGCTAATCATAATCATTCATAATTTTGGCGGTAATTTTGTGTAAATTCTTATTTTATATAATCCATGTTTTATTTTAAATATGGGGCATGGATTTCGTTGTATGAGAAACTATATTGGGAGATTTAAAAAAATGAAGCTCTTATTTTAGCAATTTTTCAAGTTACTTTGCACTCCTAGATGATTCTCTTATTAACCTTCAAAGTTTCTAAACTTCAGTAGTTACTGGACGTCACAAATGTAAACATTTCAATATATTTCTCAGTCGACAAAACGGTTTAATATTATATAGAATATAATGAAGCTTAGATCAACCATTACATGTTGTCCATTTATAGAGGGCGCCAGAGTCACAGAAGTAATGCTGTCATACCACCTTACATGTCATAGCTGTCTAGCGATCCGGGATGTTATTCATTGTAATATCTCTCTTTTTTGATATGTTCTGTCTCCACAGAATAGTTGTACTTTTAAATTAACCTCTCCCACGTTCTCACAAATAATTTTCAGAACACTTGACATCTACACTAGTTTAAACTATTTTAGTTCCAATTTCTGCCACCGGCCAAGTTATAATGGTAGATCAATTGAATATTTATTTGGTGTATCGACACTCTCAATGAACAAAGCGAAAAGATGTTATCTACTAATAACTATTAAGGCTTTTAATTAATTAATTTTTAATTGATAATTTGTGTTAGACAAGTGTGTGCTTTTGCTTCGTTCGTTGGGTTTGTCGATATGATAAGATATTTATATATATATTAGTGCACTATGTATTATCTAATAAAAATATACAAAGTTTTTAATCAATTGTAATATTTCTTTTAATTTTTTTATGACTGTATAATTGCACATTTGAGTGATTGAGGGGAATCTTTAAAAATACAACTTGTTTGTACATATAACTTCAGTTTCTTATTCTTAATTCATTAAAAAACCACAAAGATCTCAAGATGTATGTGTTGTGTTTTTAAAAGATCCTCCACGACTGATTAATTGTTGTAATTTACATTATTGATTACTTTTTGGAACAAACCTTTACAATGTTGTATGCTTTGGTGTTGGATGTATGCCATTATATTAATATTTTCGAATACTTCGAAAAAAAAATATTTAGAATCTGGAAACATATTATAATCAATCGAATACTAAAATTTCAGATACCATATTTGTACAACGAGGCAGAATAAAGTATTTTTACCAATCTTTGCTGAGATGAACTTTTTATTGATTGAATTAGCATTTAATTCACAAGAATTATAAATTACAGGTGTAAGCTTTTTCGGTTCCATACCATTGTCATAATAATACTTAAATGCTTAAGTTAAGTTTGATGAATGATCAGGACCGGTTTTTTTCACTGCGAGCATTATCAACTGAAATCTGTGTCGTGTTATTTTCACAAATATAAAAGATGCCTTTCCACTACGAATTGACAGCTAAAACCTTAACCTTTTAAGGAGTGAGTAAATCTATACAAAATGTTATTCAACATAATCTTGCTTTATTACCTATTAAACTTTACGATAGTAAGTCCCAAGATGTTTCTGAAAGAGTCTGTTTCGCCATGTCACAATTAGTTAACACAATACGTGGAATAATCAAAGTTATTTTATATTGAATATAATTCATTCTATTGTTGAACCAAAAGTACATCCATACTCCTTCAAAGGTTAAGAGTGATCTATTCATACATAGACACTTACACACAAACCAAATACAGAACAAAATAAATAGATATCCACATGGCTCTATTTTTGTATTTTACCCTTAACCATTTTTCTGCCACTATCGGTTACTGCGATCCTCCCCACTGTAAATGTATTCCCCTCACGCATTTGGGGGCAAATATACCACCCAATTTTTCAATTTTGTTTTAACTGTGATAAAATAGCAATGTTCTACAAAAATTATACAATCTATAGTTGATAGCTATTTTGGCTTAACTTAAATACATTGCTATTTTTCACTGTGTTATAATGGAGCTCTACCAAGTAGATTCCAATTTGGTCAGTGTAACTATTGAATTTATTGTTTTCTTCATGTAATTTCCATCGGAATAACACCATTCATCATTTTTATGGGCTCCCTTATTGGTGTGATTCAATCCGCATGAAATTTACTCAAGACTTTTAATAATGGATGCACATTCATCGGATCCTGCATGTCATGAAGAGTTGTATTATTTTTTTTGTATGTATTTGTCAGGTTTTGCATGTTATACATATATCGCTACATAAATGCAATCTTAGCTTCAAGATCATAGCTATTTTAGAAGAGTACTTATTACTGACTTCTGACTGATATTCGCATAATTTTTTGTAGGAGATAAAGATACTATATTAATCACAATACAATATTTGAGCATACTATTCTGGTTGTACGTTTGCATTAAGCAGTCTAGAGCAGTGGTTCTCACGTAAAATTTGGCTGTGGCCGCACGAGGAACATCAGCGGTCCTACTAAAATGTCTGGTGGCCGCACCAAATTTTTGTGTTGAGTCTTTTCTGTCAAAAATACCTAAACATGTATGTGTTTGACTTTTTGCGAACTATAAATTCTTGAAGCACAATACAAAGCTTACAAAATATTAAATTTTCAGTGTCTTTATTGGAAAATTAACTTGTAAAAACACAATTTTATTAAATATCAATATTAACTATCAAGCTGTTGGTGGCCGCATCAAAACCCTCTGGTGGCCGCACATGAGAACCACTGGTCTAGAGCCTCACAAGCATTATTTTAAGTTAACATTGGTTTACGAACGTTTGTCCTAGAATTATGTTATGATGAATTATAAAAATAGATTTCTGTGGGAGGTGTCCAATAGGTGTGTTAAAGGCTGTCAAAAATAATATCAGGATATCATTTTACAATAAAAAAAAATCCACTTAACTTATTTATAAAAACATATTCATGAGAATCATATGTTTAGTATTAGTATCAATTCTTGTTGCATGTGATTAAAATAAAAAGGTTTAATTTAGGATTTCGACTGAAGATGCTTGATGAAATTTGAATCTTTTGAATTTTAATACACGTCACTTCAGGTTCATTCGCACACTTGAAATACCTAAAGATGCTGAAAGGCGAAACCGGGGTGTAAGCGATAAAACTCATAAGAACAAAATTCAAACGATTCAAATTTTATAAAACGGTTGTTGTTACGACTGAAACAATCGTTAAATTAACTCGAATTAAGATATGGGTGAGTAGTAGAGACTCCAATTAATACACATCTCAACTACTCTAGTAACGAGTAGTAAAATTTTAAAATACTCGAGTAGTTTCAGATGTACCAAAATATATATCATTAATTCTCTAATTTGTGTATATTGATAGATGATAAATAAATAATGACGCTTATTTATTTCAAGTTTTACAACATATATTTCATCAATAATAAAGAAATAAACGTCTCAAATTTTAAATTGGTTTGAAGTTTTGTTTTTATAACTCCCGCAGTAGAGTTTAGTTTAGTAATAATTCTCTAGAGAATTAGAGTAGAAACAATAAATGTGTGTTTGTGATGAGATTTATGACATTTTTTGAGATCTATGACTATAAAACAGGCGGCAACACTGTTGGACAATGTCCACATAGGAAGTATTTGATAGTTACAGTATAAGTAACTGTTACATTGCATTCATCATTCCATTGTCCTTAATATGGCATTTATAGTTCGAAAAACGTCTTTTGTCAATTGTCCCCCTGTTGCATTGATGTAGAAATTTTATATATTTTATTTTTCTGCTTGTGAGTATATTTTGAAATAACTGAATAAATTGTCTTAAAAATAACAGTGTCATTCCATAATGTGTGTTTTTATGATTCCAGGATCACGACGCACATCCGCACTTCGATCTGTTAGGAAGGAAGCAAGAATGCAAAGAAAAGGCCAACGGGCAATGCTAAATCCGTCAACCAAACTGATGCTGCGATTTCGTTGTTAGTGTTATCCTATAGTTTGTATTTTCAGTTCTGTATAAATACGATGAATGGGAGGTGTCCTGAGGTTATTTTTAATATATAGTGAGGTAATAAGAAGCTAAAATTTCATAATGAAAGTATAAACAATGTGCATTTCAATCCAATTCTACCACAGTGATAGATTAATACAGTGATCGCCAAACGGTCGCTCGCAGTGGCATTTTCAGTAGCTTTATTTAACATTTTATGTCTTATTGGAAGTCCGGAATTTATTTTAAGTACTATAATATTATGTATGGTACAATAAAGGACGCTAATAATACAATATTTTGTCAGTCTCTGTGGTCTAGTGGCAAGAGCTTTGCCTTAGCGATCAGGTAAGCCCGGGCTCAAGTCCCGACAAAGGCAATTTTTTTCAATTGAAAATGAGATCTTGGATATGGATTTATGTAATTTTTCTTTGAGTTGTCCTGGTATGACTTTCAGATTAAAAAATACTTTTATTTAATTTTAAATTTCAGCAAAATTAAATATAAAACCAGACAATTTCATTTTCTGAAAGTAGCTCACATCCTTATTGAGTTTGGAGACCACTGGATTAATAAAACATCAATTCTTAGTATTGAATCAATCTGGGAATAATATTACTGATTATTTCAAGTTGTAAATTAATTTTCTTTATTTTAAAACACAGTTGAAAATTTATATTACATTTGATTCGTTAGGATTTGCATTGAACCTTCATGCATTGAAATGCACTCAAAGTACGATTCAAATTTGATTATAGAAATCCTTAAATGAACCCATTGTTTTTTTTTTACAAATGATTTCATGGTATCTTGCAATCTCATATTGTTTTTTTACTTTAATAGATCTATGATAAACTTCCTGAAATTAGAAATTGAAGATTTTTTAAATTCAATTTGACATTCTCATAGTGCACTTAAATACTAATTAGTGTCGTAATACAAATGGCTGTCGGCCTTAAGATTGCCTGTTTTTTACTAATTTAGTTTTAACAATTCAGTAGTCAGACTATTTAGGATATCGGTGATTAGCCATTAGGATATCACTCACCTTTCAGGTAGTGAGATCAGAGTAATACGAGTAACACCAAAACCATAATGTGTTTATAAACTTAACTATAAAAATAGTATTTATGCACCGATTAGCATAAATGGCCATTGTTCTCATTGACATATCGACACCTTATTTTGAAACTGCTCTTGACCCTGTTTTGAGATATGAGCATTAGAAGCTTGGATTGATATTATGTTATTCAAAAGATAAAATTCACTTCTAACAATGAGCCAGTAAATAATGTTTAAATATTTAAGCATGGTTTTTCATACACAAACCATTCTATTTGGAAAAAATGATTTTAATGATGGAAATAGAGTTGATAGTGTGAGAGTTTTATCAAATAAATTTATGAAAGAAATTGTGCAGATAAAACTCGGGTATTCTGCCAGCTTCATTATTCAACAACAGATGACTCTGATGCTAACACACATGGATAGAATGCGATTAATACAACCCTATTCGACCAAAAGGTTCATTTTAGACCAAAATGTCAGTTAGAACCTTTAAAAGTAAGGTACCAATATGAAGATGAGAAATACAATCATAAAAGTATTATACCTTCTGAAATGTTCTTTTTTTTTGTTATATCATCCACCAAAACACACTGATTCTCTTTGTGATGAAATAACATGTTTCGATTGAGTTTAAAAATATACTAATCTCATTACAAGATTCACAAGGTCCACCAAGAAGTAACACCTTAAAAGTGAGTTACTATTTTTATGATATTTAAACTATACTTAATCTAGTCGTATGTGGTTGAGCACACAAAAATTTGACATTCATTTTTTTATCAAAACGCATTATATAAAATAGTACTATTTGTAGAAATGTATTATATATGTTGAAGTAGTACTACTTAATGTGTTTGATTTATTGAAATAATGCCTTCCCACCAAGAAGTAACAGTTAAACACCTTAAAACTGAAAACTAATTATACTGATTAATGTTTTTTGGCAGAAGAACTGTAAAAGAATATAACTTTGATTATTTCACGTAATTGTGACACGTGTTTCGCCTCTTTCAGAGACATCTTCAGGCTCACTTTCGCAAAGTTTGCTTAAGTAATAAAGCAAGTTGATCCTAATATTTTAAAATGATAAAATTACATAATAAATTTGGGATTTTTCCTATTTACGGTAAGCAAGGAGGGGGCTATAGAATCCAAGCAAAGCAAACAAATAAGTAATGATGTTAGCAATAACAAAATATTAACTAATGAAATGTGATCAATCAGGAAGGGTTAAACCTATCATTGGAAATAATGCAAGCAGTGCTCTGAAAGAAGCGAAACATGTATCACAATACGTGGAAGTTATTTTAAATTTTATACTAATTATACTGATTTAAGGTTTTTTGGCAGAAGAACTGTAATATAATTTAAAATCTCACGAGTCAATACAAAAAAATCTATTATTTTGTAAAAATAAAAACTACTCGGAAAGGTTTTAATAGATTTGATTTTTTGGAATACACTCCTACATTCATAAAACTGATCCTTAATATTTTGTATATTTAATAAATAAGCAATTACAAATACATAACCGTCTGTTTATTACACGTATACTAGTTTATTTAGCCCACAACTGTTTATGTAGTATTTTAAATTACGCAAATATTAGTGACAGTGATATTATAAGATAATTTTGTAATTGATACTACTCCTGCCAAAAATATCTCTACTTACGATCGGCAAAAGAAAATACTTAGTACTTGAAATAAATATTTTCGTCCTTATTTCTATCTTTTATTACACAGCTGAGAATTGTGACTCATTTGAAAAACAGATACATACCAGTCCTGCCGTGCCCCCTCTAGAAGTTATCTGAGTATTAATTGACTGCGGGTTCATTTCTAGGGTAAATAATCATTAAAAGAAATAGTCATAACAATACTCGAAGTAATAAAATAATCTATATATACATATTAAGTGAACATATACACTGAAACTGTATTCTCAGTGAAAATATATTCTTCTCCAAGCTGTCATTGAAATCAAATTTGACCGCCATATCTTCAGGCTTATGGTTTGTCTGTGTTTTGTCTTTGGTTCTCTTTTTATGAAAGGGACTACTTGCTGATTTTGTTTCATTGAAGCAAAGCAAAATTTTAGGCCAGCAAATCATCGACTTGGGCCAATAATTTCAATTATCGTGCCCAGTGAAATCATATTGTCATACAAATCTATTACTTTTCATACATTTTCACTGTAACATATAAAACAAACCACTTAATGCGAGAACGGCTGGACCGATTTTCATGATCTTTGATTTTCTGGCTTTGTCACCATACCGAATATTAGAATAAGTATTAAAACATCTCATTTTGATTTTTGCACATTTATTGAACTAAATTCATTTTAACTTAATATAAAACTGAATTTAATTCAGCATATAAGTTAACACAACATCTATTGATTCTGAGGCGGTACGAAGTTCGCCGGGTCAGTTTGTTCAATATAGAAAGAACCACCTATGTCTTCTATGTTTTATTTTAGTTTTAATAAAATGTTTCATTGATTTGAATAATTGTGAACAAGTGGTTTCTCAATTCTATTTGAAGGCATGTGTTGTCATTCGATCCCTTAAGCTGGGTGTAGCTCAGCTAACCACTAGTCATTTTTCCTTGCATAACCATTTTTATCCCTATTCTCATAGAACAAAAAATGGGCATATACTGCACATTGAATTGCGAACATTGATTAAAAAAAATATATACATTGCTTAATTTTAATTATGTGCATTTCCATTAGTTTTGTTGCTAACGATCCAGGTTTCGCCTTTCGGCATCTTCAGGCATTTCAAGTGCATGGAAAATAAAAGTTCAAAATTGATATTGAAATTATATCAAGCATCTCCAGTCGATATCCTAAACTACGCAACGGGTTCTCAGGGACATTGGGTGGTAAATTAAAAAACTATCCTGTATGGATAAAATTCTTTAATCAAAATTAAGATATAAATAACACAACTAATTAATTAATTATACAATGTTTCTTAAAATAGACTCATTATTATTTTGACTATTGAAAACAATTTGGCCATTTTTAATCATATCCTATAACTTACTTACACAAAGAAACTTTAATTAAAAAAACCATAGTTTAAAAAAAAGTACGCTGACAGGAAATGGATGATGTGTAAATTATGCAGCATTAATAAAACAACAAAAAAATGTACATAGCTGTATTAAATACATAACAAACTGAAAACTTATACATTAATTACTAGCATTATGATAACATTACAGGCAAGAGATGTTCCAATTACATGTAACTCAAATAGAAGGGTCGATAAAAGAGAAAAAACAATCTTTTTTATTTTCATAATCATACAATTAATTTGATAATAAAACAGTTTTACTACTTAATCTACATTACATTTATGAGATCAGGAGTGGTTTCACTCATGGCGAGCATTGTCAACTGATAAGGAATACAATGAAACAGTGATATTTATACGCATTAGTTTGCATTGCTAAGAGGTCTAAAACATTTTATTTATAGTCTATTTTTCTTGTATTTTGCTTCAATTTATTTGCTTAGTTGTAATACCAATTGTATGTCATACCTTGTATTTCTTACTTAACTTTTGTATAAATATCACTGTTTCATTGTATTCCGTATCAGTTGACAATGCTCGCCATGAGCGAAACCGGTCCTGATCTAATAAATGTTATGTGGAAAAAGTACTAAAAATTATAATGCCATTCCACCAAGTATTGACAGTGAACACCTTAAAAGTAATTAATTTGATATATTTTTCAGTTTAGCGAGGACTTGCTTTTTTCACATCAATATTGTTGAATAAGAGCTATTACTACATCAAAATAATGATATATTTGAATACTTAACATGTTAGAACCGAATAGTCGATAATATTAATGAATATGGCACTAGATTCTGTTAATGATTTTGTATGGTTTAAATCAGTGAAGCACGTCTTTTATTGATGCCGGCTCATCAAAATAATATTATGTTAGAATTTTTTATTGACAAAGCGTAAGAGAGCTGTGCCTGTGAAATCTGAAACTATAGATGTACCATCATAAGATGACCGCTGTTCAAATTAGGATCTAAAATTGTCCCTATATAGTAGATATGTTGAATGTTGATGTTATGTGAGTGAAAATGTATCAAATAATAGATTTTTTATGAAAACATGATTTTACTGGTAACGATCATTGAAATTATTGGCCCAAGTCGATGATTTGCCGGCCTAAAATGTTGGTTTGCTTCAATGAAACAAAATCAGCAAGTTGTCCCTTTCATAAAAAGAGAACCAAAAGAAAAACACAGACAAACATAGGGCTGAAGTTAGGCCGGTCAAATTTAATTTCAATGACAGCTTGGAGAAGAATACATTTTCACTGAGAATACAGTTTCACTGTAACAGATACATTTAAAAGCCTTTGAAGTTATATTGTTTTAGTAAAAATATATTTAGATGAAGATTTTGTTTCGTTAATAGATTGCATACAAAAATGTGTTAGTAAATAAACAAATTTGATTGAGTATTGCATACATTTTACGCAATGGTGGCGCCATCACAAGCGGTCAAGTTATAATGGTATCTATAACAGAAATCATGAAGTCAAAAGGCTTGTTGACTGCATGCAGTATTAATAATGATGTCACCAAGTTACATCATGACATATGAATAAAATACAGAGAAAAGTGACTGAAGTGTCTGTTAATATATTAATCCATATAACTTATAACTTCTTCCGTGAACGATTCGGCCTCTTGGGTAAAAGAAACGTAACTCGATTTTTTACAAAATAATATTGTCCCTACCAAGTCAAATGGTAGTTAGTTACATTTTAGTGATTCCGAGTTAAATATGAGGTCAGGTTAAAAAGAATATCCAATGCATGGAAAGAAGTGGTAACGAAATGAACATATTTTTTCAATCTTTTAGCTCTACTGAAAAGTAGCGATTTGTCACTAATGCCCTTTTTGACTTGGGAGGAGCGATATGTTACATTATTTGTCAAAGAGACATAGGAGAATTGGATAAGTATCAATGCGTATTAAAATCACTTTCTTGCTGATAGCTCTTTATCAAACATTAAAACAACACATAAGAATGAATTACTATTTTAGATTTATCAAATAAATCAGAAAACCAAAGCAAATGAAAAAAAAATCTGTATCTGTTAAAAAATAGGTAACATTGATTCTGTTTTTTGACTTTCCTGAAATGTAGAGAAAAATGAGGTTTCTCTGTATCTAAGGGGCCGAACTGTTGAATGTGCTGTGAATCACTGATTTAAATGGATAACGTGAAGAATGCATTACAAAAACCCATAATTAATTTCCAATAGTATGAATCGTTACAATTATGTTACGATGATACTCTACTGATAGATTTTGTTGGTAACGGTTTGGCATATTTTGGAGTAATATATTTATTCTGTTGAAATTTTGTACAATTGATTACCTCTATATACTGCATTTATAATTAAAAATATCAAATCAAAGTACTACGCACGTGATAAATTTTATGCCCAACACCGTGAGAGTATTTGCAGTAACAGAGGAAACCTCTGCGCAACTCAAAACATCCATCCGTATTTAGTTTGAAAAGTATGGAATATTTAATTCTACATTATCCTGTTGAACCTTGATACATAATTGTTTTTACTACCGTAAAACGGGGTGAATACACTTTTTACCCTTCACGACTATGTATCTTCATACCTGCACAAAATAATTCAAATATAAATGGCTTGGAACTTGTTTCTATGGTCCTACTACACATTTATGACAAAAATTCACTATCGTTATTAAGACAGTCAATTTTGTTCGATGCCTCTATTCACATTGAATCGGGGTGAATAGAGAAAAGGGAGGGTAAATAGAGACAATATTGTAATGAACCTCTATTCTATGAGTCTCTATTCATTCCGTTTTACGGTACTTAGTAACCAAAAAAAACATGATTGATTTTAATTGTCGTGTCATAAAAGAGAAGTTTATAAGCGGTCAAAAAGTAAGGATGCACAGGCATCGAACTTAACCACGTTTGTTTCAATTTTGGCAAATCATTTAGTTGGTTTGGTTTTTTTATTCGAGATAGTATTATAGTCATTGTAAAGAATTATATATAAGCAGTAAAAAATACATTTGATACTTAGTAAAGTTGTGCTAAAGTTCAATCCTTATTTTTGTCTCTATTCACCCTGTTTTACGGTAGTTTTTTTATAAGTAATGTAACCAACTAATTCATTAAATAAATCTACCATTTTGAGCAATTTCAGAATAGCATATAAGATAGTTTTACGCAATCAATTGAAGAGTCTCTTGAATCTCATAAAGAGAATCTTGCCAGATGTGCGTTTTAGAATTAACTAGTTTTAGTAGATCCTCCCCGTGTGTGGACGACACACACTGAAAAATAAATATCAAATATGTAATGAAAATAAAAATGGTTGTTTCTCGACAAATTGTGCTATGAATATTACTTAAAACCATTTCTTCAGATAGAATACCTGGCGTCTTGTCAGGTAGTGTGAGGAGTTTAAAAATAAGTGATATCAATAACCACGGATTATCAATCAGTGTAGTCTGCCCATAAAAAAGCAAGGATATATGATTACATAATATTGAATTATGTATTTATTGTGATGCAGATTTCGAAAACTGACATGTTTTAAGCAAATTTCATAAAATAGACATTGATAACTTTGCTATTTAACCTTTTGATTAGTATCGCCGTACCGGTACAACGGTAGTATGTTGTCATCTATTATCTATTGCCATTCTCTTATTGTTTATTGAAATGTCATTATTTTTTCATATATTGAAACTAGAGGTGATTTTTGGTAGTCAACTTATTTTTATTATGTTTGAAATAAGCAGAAGAGTTTAATAAAAAGATTAAAATTTGGTAAGAAATCTGTGGCCATATATTATTGAGGGTAAAAATTCATTTTAGTTCGACACGCTTCCTGGAACCACCGTCAATAGATAACCACATGTTGACAGATGAATGCAATAAAGATCCAGACCCAAATTGAATGTAAAAGCTTCTAGATAATTATTTGAAAGTAATATTTAATTATTTGAATATTTTTTTAAAATTGCGGAAGAAATATGAATTCCTTCAATAAATAATAATATTCTTCTTAGATTTACGGATAACAAAATAAAATATGTTTTTTATTTTTTTTGTTTGCTATTAATATTTTATTAAATTTATAGAAAAAAACCTAATTTTATCCAAATTCAGCTCACCACTCAAAGGGTTAAATTTACGCGTTGTTTCTTAGATACACGAGTTAAATAAATAACAAAGTTATCAATAGTAATTTTATATAAAATGATTTTCTGCACAATAACTACCGAATTTATCTAATATGTATATTTAGCCGCTTCAGTAACTACTACTATAAATATTGAAAAACATATAAAACAATCTTCCATTAAGAATTATAATGATATTTTTCTTTGCATAGCTAGTGACATCTAGTCTTTAAAAAAAAAAATGGTCCTTCTGTCATCACTTAATCTTATAGAAAAAGGATTTTTTTTTAGAAGTCGAGCGGTAGATGTAACCAGAGCCACACTTTGCTTGGTACTGAAGCGGTTAAATAAAAAAAATATTACACAGTGCTTTGCGTTGATTAACATTATTTTAAACAAATGAGATAAATTCTTGTACCACTTCCACGTTTTATTAAGAACAGGAGCAGTTTTACGCACCGCAAGTGTTAATCCACGTCCAGGTAAGATTCAGTTAATAACGTGCGAAACCGGTCCTGATCATAATAAAATTATGCATCTAAGTTGTACATTTGTTAAGTGATTTATGTTATGCTGTTTTTGTTATAAAAAATATAAGTAGCTCGCTTGCAACGGGTTTGCAGACATTGAATGCAAATTTTTTCAGAATATACAAACATATATACGTTCCACCCAAACCCCGAAACGCACACCGTTCACACGATTTGTACAGTTTCATGTAAGTACATTGTAAATGTGCAGTTTATTAGATTTATTTTCTTGTCCACGTGGAAACCGGACAACCCCACTGCTTGGCTCGAATGCAACATTGTTTTTTTGAAATAAATGTTTCACGCACCTAATTTAGGGCACATTACCTACTGAAGTTTTGCTTCGGGGTTTTGTGGCACTAACCCTAAACTCAACTAAACAAAAAAAAATGAGAAACACCTCTTAGTGGATAATTTTATATACAAATAATAGTTAAAATTAACTAGATAATAAGCGATGGGTTTTCATTTAGAAATAAAAAATCTATGCTTAATTTTGGCAGATTATGACTGCAGTACAGAAGAAAATTAATGTAGGTACATACCAAAATTACTAGTAAATTCATTAGGGTATAAAAAAATATTGATAATGACGTTTTTTGTGCTTTTCTGTAGAAATTCTTCACTGCAGGGTCTCGTATAACGATGAACCGACGTATTTTTAATAACGGTGCGCAAATGAATATAGATAATGACAATCTTAAATACTATTTTATATGTTATTTAAGGCTGTCTATAAATTGTCTCAATTTATCGAACAAATGTACACACTTTATTTTGTAAGTTGACTAACGTGGTACTGTAATCATATAATTTACTGATAAAGATATATTCGCTTTAATAATAATGATTCCACGGTATGTTTCCGATTTCGTGTCTCCGCAGTTTGTGCTTCTTCAAGTACTTCGAATCGATGAACGCTTGGTTGCATATCGTGCAAGCGTACGGCCGTTCTCCCGTGTGCGTTCTTAGATGCACCACCAAGTTTCCTTTCAGAGCGAAAAACTTCATGCACACGGAGCAACCGAAGCGTTTCTCCTGCGTGTGTGTCAGCTGATGAGTCGTCAGATGAGTCTTAGTCTTGAAGGCCAAAGAGCAGTTGTTGCATTTGTACGGCCGTTCGTTCGTGTGCACTCTCTCGTGCATGAGGAGCATCGCGTGACTGGCGCAACCTTTGCCGCACGTGTTGCAGGAGAATCTTTTCAAATGCTTAGTTTTAGTCTGACGGTGGGTATAAGAGTGAGCGTACATCGCTTTCCTCGTCGGTAAAACTTCGCCGCATTCAGAACAGAGCAGCTCCGTTTGCTGCGTGTTATGAATGTAATCTATATGGCTGCGCAGTGATCCGCTCGTGACATATTCTTTACCACAAGTGCTACAGATGTGCCGTTTGTTGTCCGAATCGTCTTTCTCGTTCGGACCTTCGCACCAGTCTTTTTTATGAGCGACGAGAAGCTCCTCGGAATCGAACTCTTTCAGACAGTCCGAGCATTTAAGAGTGGAATAGTCTCCGTGGGTCGCTCTGTGATTCTGCATAGCGATCTTCTGATTGAAACGCTTCGGACA
This sequence comes from Himalopsyche kuldschensis, assembly GCA_028554975.1. Classification (NCBI taxonomy): domain Eukaryota; kingdom Metazoa; phylum Arthropoda; class Insecta; order Trichoptera; family Rhyacophilidae; genus Himalopsyche; species Himalopsyche kuldschensis. Next base: position 4,151,056 of record JAHFWI010000025.1, read on the forward strand.
AATGTCGCATTCGTAATGTTTCACCCCGGCGTGGATCAGCATGTGGCGTTTCAGATTGTTTTCGCTGGCGAACGACTTGTTGCAGATGTCGCAAGTCGGCCTGAATTGATTGTGGTTGATTTTGATATGCGAGGTGAGGGCGTTGCGGCGAACTATCTGATTGCAGAAAGGACAGGCCAATTGCGGATCCGGGTTCTCGTGCAGAAGAGTGTGACCGGTGAGAATTTCCTTCGATTCGAATCCTTTGTTGCACACGAAACAGGTGAACGAATTATGCGTAGCTGTGTGTTTTTCATAGTCGGAAAATTCCATGAAAGAATTTCCGCAGAAGCATAGAAAGCTTCCGTCTTCTTGCTGATACACAGTGATGGCTTCCTCCTCCTCGCCCTCGTAGTCTATGACGAATTCTGTGTCGTCGCAGTTGAGCTGTTCGAGATTCTCGTCTCCGTTGCTGACGACCACTTCCTCTTGGGTGTAGGCCACTCCATCTTCCATCACCGCGAGCTCTCCCGTGAGGCCCGGATCGCTTATGAGAGTGCCATTTTCGTCTTCGTACTCGATGATATCTCCGTCGACTATTTCGGCATCGGTCAGCACCTGAATGAAGTTTAGTTTATCGGTAGCGGTCGGACTGCCGTTATCTTCCATCTGATCATCGTTCACGATATTGTCTCCGTTTTCGACAAACACTTGCTCCGGGGTAACTTCGATGGCTCTCAACTTGGAGGGATTTTTTTTCGGCATCGGCTCTTTGGTGGGAGTGACTTCTGCGGTTTGCAGAAAGGCTTCGGTGCCGGAGAACGGCTGATCTACGTCATAACTATCGTAGATTTCTTCGTCTTCTTTCAATTGCTCAGTTTTGACTACAACCGGATCGTACGTATCAGTTATTTCAGCGTCGTCTTCCATTTTGATAGCTTTAACAGTTTTTGAACCGTCATTCTCTTCATCGATTACTACGACATAATAATCGTCTTCATCAGACATATCTTCCAGCTTAATCGAAGCCTGCATCGGGAAAGGTACATCAGGGGGAGAACTTGGGGCTCTTTTCTTAGACTTGAATTTTAAGCTGGTATCGCCGACATCCAGCGATCTCTTCTTTTTCTTCGCTCTGAAAGCTGAAAGCCGAATTTTGAGTTCCGCTTCGACCTGCAAGCACTTCTTTTTGAATTGATGAGCATAATTTAGAGTGTCCAGACAGTCTAAGCAGAGGTATTCGGGAAGCCCGTCTCCTTCTGTAACCTGAAAACATAATAAGAAGCATTTTAAAGTAACACATAAGGAGATAAAGGCTGACCGAAATCAGGCATCTCAGCATATGAGACGCTAGCACTTCATGGGCTAATTTTGGAGAATTCCAAGCTATTCATTTTAAGCCGAATTTTTTTATATTCAATTTGCTAACCTGAAAAATTGTAGGACTTATCTAATGAACAAAACTTACGAAACCGGCACAATTATTTTTTTTAATACGTACTTAACATAACGTTGCACTCACAAAGAAAATATATAAAATGTATATCGGTTTAAATAAATAAAACATAATTTTTAACACATAATTTATAATGATCAAGACCAGTTTCAATAAAATATATGAAGATATTTTAACGAGAATATAGATAAATTCAGTTCAGGCAATATTCATACTAATGGGGAATTGCTATGCCACGAAGGATTGATGGTTATTACCCTAAGAGTTAGATAGACGTAATCCCGGGGGATACGTTCTGAGCATGGCGCGATACACCAAAACAGTTGTTACTCCACCAAGGGTTCCAACTACTATAAAGACGTTAAAAAAATACTGGAAAAAATGGTCTTGTGCAATTCGGGTTATAATTCATGTAATAAATTACCAAGATTTTATTATACTTTATCTGTAGGTTATTAGATATTTAAACACTTTTATTTGCAACTGAAGTTTTTTATGGATATGGGAATATTTATTTAAAAAATGAATCATTACAATGGACTTGGTTGACATTTATAGAATTTAGTTCACGTTTGATTAATGGTGAACTGTCTTGAAGCCGTTATCAAAAAGATCGTTGACCCTTTAGTTAGTGAGTTATAAAAAACAAACAAATTTCAAAAATATTAACCAAAAATAATGTTGATACTAACCATTATCGTGGTCATCTCGTGATATTTGGCGCGGATACTGGAGTTGTCGTCGAATATCCGGACGAGAGGCGTTTTACCCATGCATCCTCGACACAATTTCGACCAGTCAGCCATTTCAATATTAATCGACATGATTTAATCGAATTGATCAAAACAACTTGAAATACCGCTAAAACATAATTTGACAGATAAGTGGCAAAGAGTAATTTGAGATCCTCAACGCCAAAGAGAAGATTATCTACGGCAACTATTCCATAAAGCAAAACGCGCCACACCACAATGCATAAAATGTTAGTTCAAAGACAAAAGAATGCTGGCTTGGCTACTTGGCTATGACGCGTCTAGTATCATCGGTGTGGCATACTAAAAATAGACAAAGAGTGTGCCCACTCAATGAAAAATAATACAAATATTTTTACCTTGAGAAAATCAATTAAACAAAAAGCTTTCTTCTTGATCGTGTTGAGATAATAAATTTTAAAAATCAGACTCTTACTTTAAAAGATATCTATTTGGATAATTAACCTTTTACCAAATATGAAAATTCCCTGTACGCTACGACTTTTTCAAAATTTAAAAAAGGACAATACATTTAAAACTACTTACGTTATTTAAGGACTTAGATGTCTTTGATCCCTTATGAAAGCAATTCCATGTTAATTACCATACCACATGACTTTTAGAGCATATTTGCGAATCATTGATAAGGGTTTTCACACACAGCTTACAATATTATGTCAGTCGAAATACTTAATATTATGTCAATTTGACATCCCGATTGGCTATCATAAAATGATTTTTTCTTATGGTTTTATGAAAAATTTGTATTTATTCAATTGGTTTGAAACATATATACGTGCAAAATAATATTTACGTTAATATTGTGAATATTTTATCAAAAGTTTTGACAGCCCTGATAACTTCTATAAACTTTTTGTTGAATTTCTTTTAAAAAAACAATTAAAACAAAAAGTTTATATACATTTTGTGAGCCTTAAAAGATGTCGAATACATATTCGTTGTGATAATTTGAGAAATATAATTTTTTGATGCCTTAAACATAATTGCCCACCGGTGAGTTCTTAGCTGTCGGAGCTTTTTATTATGCGACACACCGGTATGTCGTTAGCTTTAGAACGGCTAAAAACAAGCATTTTTTTTTGCGGCGTATTTCACAAATTTATTTGTTTTTAAAATAAAATTCTATTCGAAGTTTAGGTTTATTAAATAAATGGAGAATTATTCGTTTCTCGCTATCTGTAAAAAATAATGAAGATTTTTTATTTAACCGTGAGGCAGCCCCAAAAATTTTGACGTTTCTCAATTGTGTAAATTTCATGCCCAGAAACTTCGCGGCTTAGCTGTGACATAATCAGGTATTTTGATGAAGTTTTGTGATTAAATTGTTATAATTATAATGCGATCGCTACGAATAACATCCCGTCCCCCAATTCTGTTTTATTATTGCATTATTACTTGATACTGGATGACTGCGTAAAAAGGATTTATTATACATGTTGAATTAGTAAATATAACTGTCATATTCTTCAATATAGTTCAGTGTATGAGTGATAGATTATGAAGATATAAATATTTAAGCAAACTACCTAATGATTGACTGTACTTAATAGCGTTTAAAAATTGTGATAGCTTTAAAAGTACATCTAAGAATTTATAACCTTCAAATTTATATTTCATCCTGATTTCATAGTCTTAATTTTCTTTTTAATAACATATGTATGTTTCAGATCGATATGAATCTTCTGTCCTTGTAAATCTAACGTGAAAGTCTTGATTCTATTTTTTCAACAGTTCAATTTATATGACTCAATAATTTTATATTTACTGACATTTCATTGGGAACTTATTTGACATTTCGAAATTTGAAAAAGGAAACCTGTGACCGTTTCAAAATTTGGAGTTTATACTCCAAATTGGTGTTATCACCAAACAAAAAAAAAGTGAAAAACTTATGTGTTTCTATCTCTATCTTTGTTTATTTCAGCTATATGGGGGTTGGAAATATTATCAAAAGATACGCTGCCGTAGTATTGTTCCCCACTATCACGACTGCTTCGATTGCCGCCGATCTCAGGCACACCTACCTGTGGAAGAAACAGAAAATTCAAACGAAAACATAAAATGGGTCTATTTGGATTTACAAAAAATCACTTGTGGTTTGCATTCCCAATGCTTGGGTTCTGCATTGGTCACTTTTTGGATGTCAAGGAATCCGAAAGGATGACACTGTTCCGAGACGCGAGTGCTCTTTATGGTAGGACATTGAAAGACGGAGAAGAACCAAGTTGGCCATGATTTATTTGAATTTATATTTATGCAGGTGTTATAGAAAATAGAATGATTGTACTTGTTGGTTTCTGAATTTATTTTCATCAATAATAAAGTTTCCATTACGTGAATCACAGATATTTGTTTACTTCTTCATTGTAAATCACACTGTTGTCATGACATTGTAAGGCTCCTGAAATCACCAAGAAAAAACGGTAGATACTTTGTAGTTTTACGCAGTGGCGGCTAGTGGATAAGACAGCAGGGGGTGCTGCAATTTGATGAAATATATAAAAAATAGTTATTTACATTAAAAACGACATCCATTTCATAAATCATTAAAGCCATGCATTTCTTTCCTTGAGTAAAACACTTAATAGTGAGAAACAAATTAAAAGAAATAAAGCTCGCAACCGTATATAGCTGTTTCTTCGGATGCAACACTGCGAGAAAGACAGTACCAAAGCAAGCTTATATTTCAAAATCGGTCTAGTGACACTGCGCCCAATGTGAGTATGAAAGGTCTAGCAATATTTTTTTTGTGTTTTGCTACCTGGCATAAAACAACGAATCAACTCAGCAAAGTCAAAGGTAAATATGTTAGTTTTAATGATGTCTAATCTTTCGAAACTGTTCCAGTCTCTCAATGCAGAGCATATCTTTCCTTGGATTCAGCGGTAACTCTGGAAGCTCATTTTAATATAAATCATCTCCTTACCACTGTTAACCCATTGTTTACGGTGACACAAATTTCGTGCTTAGTTATCATAGTAATTAAAACACCCCTAAAAAAATGTTAAGTTCATTTTCTTACTTATTAACTCTCAACTACAACTCATCAATTAATTGGTAATTTGCAGTTCAGTGTCGTTAGTATTATTATTATTTGTATGTATTCCACCTCCATGCGACCCGTAATAAAGGAAAATCACAACCTCTAAAATTAATGAAATAATTATTGAATATCGATCGCTTAAAGCGGGGATTACCAACCCTGTGCCCGCTGGCCGATTTGTGTGCGCCCCACCCCATTCGACCGCGACAACAATTTTTCATTTCAATTTTAATATATTTGAAAAAGTTTCAAAAATAATTAAATAATTACGTAATTCGAACTCATTTGTCTGCATAAAACGATATAGATCGCTGCTAGAGTAACCCAGTAGTGGAGCTCTAGAATCCTTTTACTTTCCAAATGAATATAATGGAAATAGCTGCATATATTGCAGAGCTTGTTCAAGTAATGGCAGAAGAACTGGAGTTAGAGATTTTGTACCTTCAGAGTGATATTATGTAAAAATCCTTAATATCAGATGAGGACTTCTGGAATATAGTGAACGGAAAAATGTTTCCATTTTTAAAAAAAGCAGCATATAAGATTAAACCATTTTTTGGTTCCACATACATTTGTGAATCATTATTTTCAACAATGAATTCAATAAAATCAATCAAAAACAATCGAAAAGACAAGGATTTTACAAAATATTGAAATTTGTCTACTGACATTCACGCTTAGATCGCATTATGGGTATCAGTCTCCCCCTGTATATGGCAAAAGCGCTAGACTAAGACTAACAATAAATTGAATTGAGTCATGAAAAGAGGACATTTAACTACAGCCAATCTGAGACATATCCGACGACAGACAACCATTGGCCTTTGTGATGCCATGATATGCCTAGTAATAGCACCAAAACGACGTTGAGTTATAAATATTGATTTTTTTAAATATCTGGTGCATTTGTCAATTACTACTGACTACTGTTACTGTGGTAGATAGTACTATCAGTATTTTTTTTTTAATGATTCAAAATACGTAAGCCGAAATAGCTATCAACAAATATATAAAATAATTTATGCAGAAATGAAATACATTGTTATTTTTTTCACCGTATTATAATGGAGTTCTACCAAGTTAATGCCAATTCAATCAATAAACATTCATACTCTTCACATAGATGTCATCCATATATTTAAACTTTTATGATGTTTTCATCTTGTTTTTAATTAATTAGTGATTAATATTATGTATTTACATGTATGTATATATATAAATACACGTATTTATATTTGTCAAATACATGGCGCTTTGGCATCAGCTGTAATGCCATGATTTGCTTTTTCTTAAATAAATAAATAAATACATGATGCTCTTTAGCACCTACCTTTTTAAATTGCTTTTGTAACTGATGAATATGCCTTACATCTTATTGTATTAAATTAAAAAATATACAAGTAATCAGGAATCGCAAATTTATACTGTAATAATATTATACTTGTACGGCAAGTAAATTATCAGTTTTAAGAATTCTTAAATATAGTTTAAATAAATAACTTGGTTTGTATTTATATTTATATTTCATCAATTGATAATGTTTGCGATGAGCGAAACTGGTCTTGATCATAGTAAAATCTGTGAAATTATTACAAATGATATTTTTTGTTTATTTAAATATGTACATAAATTACCATTCCAACTACAATTATCGATAGTTGACACTTTTAAAAATGGAAACATAAATTGAGCAGCATTATATGGTAAAAAAGGTTGTGTATTAATTTATACAGGAACAAAAACCATTGCAGTTATGAATTATTATTGATTTGATTAAAATAATTTCAACAACAAAATTATGACAGGTACCTACAAACCAGTTTTATTATTCATAGATGTCAGTAACAGATACTAACATTAATAATTATTATAATAGTGCTCTCACATCTAAAATCATTTTTTTTACCATGTCCGCTCCCAACTTGGAGCATATGGAATCTTCACAGAGTTTATCTCAACATATGTTTTTCTACAAAAACTGTTTGTTACTCAGTTGCTCAATCTCTCTTTTACGAAGAGAGTAGGGATGGAAAGGATACGAGGACTAGGACAGGACTAGTGGTTAGCTTATCGATGTCACTATGCGTCGCTCTTTGGGATCGGAAAGGTGGGAAGAGATTTATAACAACACAGACACCCATTGCCTCTGAGCAGAATATATTGAATTCTGCTCGTACCGGCAATCGAACCCGGGTGGTCCGACACCGTATAGCCAACGACGTTGACTACTGCACCACGGTCCGGGCAGGTCGTTTTTTTATCTGATTAATCATTTTTTTCATTGTATCCATATTCCTCAGCCACAAAAAGGAATACATTATCATGGTGATACTTATGTACCTTTGTAGGAATCCATTCATTTTTATTTCAATCATTCACATTCTTTCAACTTGATATTAGTCATTTACAGGTCTAACAAAAGATTGATATCACTTTGATTGATTTACATTTCAGTTTCCGTGGATCATTGCTCAATGGGAAACCAGTGGTCACTTTAGCTGGAAAGTACATATTATGTACGACAAAATAAAGTTGTTCATTTTCGAATGCAAATATATTTAATTTTGAGGTGAAAAAAGAACAACATAGGTTAAAAGAACTTGATAGAATTTCAATAACAATGTCTCACTAACGGCCTTTAGGCATTTAAAGTGCCCCAATGAATTTAAACTGTCAGCTCAAATTCAAAACTCATGGAAAAGTACAAAATTCAAACATTTCAAATTAAATGACCTTGTAATTTGCGCCCTCTGGTAATGCTGTCGCTTTGATTATTCGACCAGGTAAAAAACGTTACAACGAAAATATTAGTTTTAATCCATCGTATACATTTTGACAGTATGTTCTATATTCAAAATATTACTTTACTATTAATAATTGATTATTATTTTTGACAGATGAATTTTCCATTTCGAATGCATCTTTAACTGTCAAGATTTTTATGGCTTGAAATTCCGATCATTTAAAATGTAAATGAAATGCCTATGAATGAAGTTGATGTTTCAACAATGCGATAACAACAATATTGCAACATATGCCAAAAGTATGAAAAAAATACGTCGGCATTTCCAAATACATATTGCTAAATAACTGCAATAAAATAAGTGCTTACAAAATATACATTCTAGAGAAACTTCATTTTATGAGGGTTTTGCTGGGTTGTTTAAACGAGTGCTATAAAATAAAAATTACGCACCCAACTAAGATTATATTGTCATATTTTTTGCACATTTGCAAAAATAGCCCATTTACTAATATAACATATAATTATAATATTCTAACAAAGCTTATATTCTAGTAATACCTAATCGATATTACTTTATCACTGACGTTGAGCCAAGTAAAAAAAATGTATGAACAACACTGTCAATAGGCTATTTTTCAATTGTAAAGTTTTGAAAAAATCAACTTCTTATACCTACGTCCTACAGCAGGGGTGGCCAAAGCGTAGATCGCGAGCGACTGATCGATCGCATAGCGATTCCTAGTCGATCGCCAATCTGATCTGTACAAATCTCTGGTGTCCGTCCCAAGAAGCGTGTGAGACAAGTCATGTGACAGGGACAGCACGCTATAATCTCGAAGTTATCTGATTATCGACGAAAATCTCTTTCTAAAACCCGGGTCAAACAAGGGTTGGCAATTATATTATTATAGGCTTTAAATTACTAATTTTAATGTTGGTCGATCGCCGTCAATAATTTCAGACGAAAGTCGATCGCGGGTAAAAAAAAGTCTGACCACCCCTGTCCTACAGCCATGTTCCGCTTTATTTGCTGCTTTGACCTGAAATAATGAAAACCTGAATAAGTGTAATTATAAAACTAATATTATCAAACCTACATATACTTTTATCCCTCGTAGGTAAAGGTAGACTTATCAGGAAGGACAGCTGCCAAAGGTATAACATTTCAGGTCAATTTTCATCCCTTTCATCAGAATCATAAATACCTTAAATGATATGAAAACAAATGAACATCGTGTAGGTATACATATTTTAAATACGGATATATTTGCAAAAAAAGAAACTAAAGGTACCTAGTTGTTTGATATCTATAATAATGAAATATCATGACATCTGTTTAAAAAAAGAAAATGAACTACGATTCGAAATTCAAAAAATAATTTAATCTTTTCATATTTTATTTTTATTTTACTATGTATTAATGATTATTTTGTTTTTTGATACGTAGTTTTAATGGCAGTGTATCTTTTGAATAAAATTTGAGAAAGAAATCAACAAAATAAGCTATATAATATGTATTATAAAACTTGAAATAATTGTGAATTTAATTATCGATCTTTCGAACAATGGTGTTCACAAATGGAATGTGTTTTCGAATTAACTATGGCTTTGGAATCTTTATTTTTTTATTCCTAAATATATCAATCGCTCCACAGATATCAATTTAATACAAACATGGTTATTTATAATATCAATTTGAGAAAGACAAGATTAAGTGACACTTGGTGTGACATTAGATTCAAATATATTTTGTTTTATTCGAACCACTCGATTTTTAGTTGGCACTTTGAATAGAAATGTCAAATATTGTTTAAGATTTGGACGTGATAAAAGAACAATGAAAGGTTTTATTGCTGGACTTTCGCACAAACTATCGGTCGTGGGTTACTTTATTTCCGCAACATCTTAAAAAACACATGTGTTGCAATTTTTTCCCAGAACTAAAGATTAAAGTATCCATCAATATTGCCCTTAAAAATGCCGACAAATGGATATTATAGAACAGTTTTACAATCTTACACGTACGTTGTAATTTATTTTATAATACCTCTTAGAAAAATATGATTGTGAGAAAAGAATTTGTTTTTATTTTACTACACATAACTGCACTAACTGCCAATAATGTATATTTTAATTTAAAAAAAACAATCGACACAGTTTCCATTTTGCATTTAAAATGTTTTCCATACGAAAAGGATGTACATAAGTACAACGACAGTAGAAAGCCAAAAAAAGACGCAGCAGTTGTTTTAAGAATAGTCTATAACAGTAGTTCTCATGTGCGGCCACCAGAGGAATTGGCTGCGGCCACCAACAGCTTCATAGAAAATATTGATATTTGAAATAATATGGTTTTACAAGTTAATTTGTCAACAAAGACTTAAAATTAAGTATTTCGACTGAGGGTGCTTGATGGAATTTCAATATCAAATTAGAATTTTTTGAATTTTGTACTTTTCCATGAGTTTTGTCGCTAACGACCCGGGTTTCGCCTTTCGGCATCTTCAGGCATTCCAAGTGCACGGATGTACTTGAACTGACAGTCAATTCATGTAGAAGAACTGACAGTCAAAAGTCAGTTCAAGTACATCCGTGCACTTGGGATGCCTGAAGATGCCGAAAGGCGAAACCCGGGTCGTTAGCGACAAAACTCATGGAAAAGTACAAAATTCAAAAAACTCTAATTTAAAGACTTAAAAGTGAATATCTCGGATGCAATTAATACTAATAGTAAATTGACAAGCATTTTTAGGTCCATTTGGCATACCTCAAACACAACAGACTCAAAACAAAAATTGTGTGCGGCCATCAGACGTTTCCTTAGGACCGCTTATGTTTATGATGCGGCCACAGTGCAATTTTCCGTGAGAACCACTGGTCTATAATATATAATCTCAATGTACATAACTTAATACACGCTTTATCAACAGAATGTAAGCTGCAAACGCCGAATTAGTATATTAATTTAGCTTTTAAGTTTAAAAAATGAGGAATCTAAAAAATGAGGAGGAACAAAATGAGAGGCGCAGTGTCAACTGTGTTGGCTTGCGTGCCGGACGGCCCGGGTTCGATTCCCGGTACGAGCTGATTGTTTCAGTCGATAAATCTATTCAAAGGCATGGGTGTTTGTATTGTTGAAAATCCCTTCCCACCTTTATGATCCCAAAGCGCGACGCATAGTGACATCGATTAGCTAATCACTAGTCCTGTCTTAGTCCTCGTATCCTTTCCATCCCTACTCTCTTCGAAAAAGAGAGGTTGAGCAACTGAGTAACAAGCAGTTCTCGTAGAAAAACATATGTTGAGATAAACTCCGTGAGGAGTCCATATGCTCCAAGTTTTGAGCGGATATGGTTTTAAAAAAATCATAGCTCTTTGTGCGATTTTCCGCGAAACGCATAAAAAAAGTTTCATGTGTATACAGCTATGAGGGCATTTACAATGATTTAAGTTTATTGTTGAGACTTTTTTTAAATAGTACGATATAGCATTTTACTTTCTAATTTCTCACAATTAAAAGTCCCGGTCGTGAACAATTATCAAGGTTGACATTGGTAATTCATTCAGGTTCAATTGTAGGTACACTTGTACAATTGTACTACGTTCATGTTGAAAAATAAATATTGGCACCTATATGCGAGACTCAAACAGGGCTGGATTTTGCAGGCTTCTTTTTTGTTATTTTAACACTGTGATGGACGCATGCCAATAGCTCCACGGGTGCATTCGTAAATAATCAAAAAAAAGGAGTCGGAGTCTGCGTATATTTAAAAATTCCGGCTCCAAACAAACATTCATAAATAACCGGCTCCAGACCGACAGTTTATTTTGAGTTACTGGAAACTGTAGCGAATATGTACATTCTTTTATGCGAATCGTTTTTGTCCCGTAAACAAAATTGCAGACTGCAAGTAACAAGTCAGTGTTTGACTATGGTTAAATTTTTTTCTCCCTAAGCCGACTATTTCCAAAAATGGAAAGAATTATTTACGTATCGTTGGTATCCGAGACATCCCGCCTGGGTTCGATTCCCGGTACGAGCAGATTTTTTCAGTCGAGAAATCGATTCTGTTCGAAGGCAATGGGTGTTTGTGATGTTAAAAATCCTTTCCCACCATTCCGATCTCAAAAAGCGCGGCACGTAGCGAGAGAAATTAGCTAAACACTATTCCTTTCCTAGTCCTCGTATTCTTTCAATCCTTACTTTCTTCGAAAAGAAGAGGCTGAGCAACTGAGTAACAAGCAGTTCTCGTAGAAAACACCATGTTGAGATAAACTCCGAGTCCATATGCTCCAAGTTGGTAGCGAACGAGGTAAAAAAGTCCTTGCATCCCGTCAAATGGAAAAATCCCAAACTCCATTTTGTAATTTCATCACTTTAAAATGTTAGAATCAAACTTTGCGATAGTAAGTCCGAAGATGCCTCTGAAAGGGGTGAATCACGTGTCACAGTTAGAAGCACAATACGTGGATTAATCAAAGTTATTTTAAATTTTAAATTACTAACAATATTAATCATAGAAATTATTTTCCACGAATCCTCACTCTTTGATTCTGATATTGGAAATACTTTTCTGTGACAAATCTATCAGTCATAATCAGTCGATTTATCAATTCTGTTCGAAAGCATGGGTGTTTGTGTAGTCCTACCAATCCATCCGATCCCATAAGCGGGGCGTACCGACTAGGTAACCATTAGCCCCGTCCTTGTCCTCTTATCCTACTCTCTTCAAAAGAGAGAGGTTGATCAGTTTAGGAGTAAAAATAAGTAATCGTAGAAAAAATATGCTGAGATAACTTTTAAGGAGTTCACTGTCAATACTTGGTGGAATGGCATTATAATAAAACATTTTTAGTACTTTTCCCCACATAAAGTTTATTAGATCAGGACCGGTTTCGCTCATGGCGAGCATTGTCAACTGATAAGGAATATAATGAAACAGAGATATTTATACAAAAGTTAAGTAAGAAATACCTGACCTTGTATTTCTACCTTGTACATATATTACCATACCTTGTACATATTTCTTACTTAACTTTTGTATAAATATCACTGTTTCATTATAGCCCTTATCATTTGACAATGCTCGCCATGAGCGAAGCCGGTCCTGATCTAATAAATTTTACGTAGAAAAAAGTAATAGACATTAAGATAAGGAGGACATTTACGGATATATGAGGAGCAAATATGTATGTAGTTTTAAAAATAGTGTAGTTTAAAAATAAACAATGTTTTTCTTAAAACGGTAAGAAAAATAACAATGTACAGTAACCTCCCGGTTAAGTACGCATATTGAATCAAAGGGTATTGTGCGTACTTAACCGGGAGGTGTGTACTTACGTATTTTAAGGCCCGACTCCTTTCTTTTCTGCACCTCCCCCACTTACATTAAAACTCGTAGAAAAAAGAAAACAAAAGATAGAATTACTTTGACGGTATGTGCTAATGCAACAGGCACACACAAAATCCCTTGCCCAATTTTTGGGAAACCAAAACGTCCAGCATGCATCAAATATCGAGAATGGCCGGTTAAATATTTTAATCAATCAAGAGCTTGGATGGATGTGGCAACCTGTTGGAAGTGGTTTAGTGTAAGTATGTAAGTTTTTTTATCCCGAAATCAAAAAGAGAACAGGAAGGCCAGTTCTTTTGCTTATGGACAATGAATGCACCAGGACATTTTGAGGCATTTTAACGAGATAATGTGGAGGTTGCATTTTTCCCACCTAATTGCACAAGCTGGAAACAGCCATGTGATATGGGAATTATTGCAGCCCTGAAAAAGCGATATAAATATTTGTATCTCAAAGAAGTCCTTAACTATTATGAAATGGATGATGGTTTAAAAGCATCAAAGCAGTTCATGGAAAACAGCTTTTCAAGGGGTGCAGCTGGTGTTGCATATGGAAATGCAGCACATTTATTAGATGCTGCCAATTTTGTTAAGGAGGCATGGGACGCCATCTCAGCAGAGACAATCGCAAACTCTTTTGCCAAAACCGAGATAATGACCCTTACACCCGTTCCTGTTGAGAATTCTGAGAACGAATGGATCAATGAAATCATTTCAATGTTTGCAAAAGTAAGCATTGAAATTGATGTCAACGATGCTATAAACTTCGAAAGAATTGACGAGGAAAACACTGAAGAATATGTTCAGGAAATTCTCAAAGATGTGGACGATGTTTTGGAAGATGTGAAAGAAGTACCGGATGAAAGCCACTTATCTGACGATTCCGATCTGGAAAACAACGAATGTCTAGTCAAGTTTGAAGGCTTTGACAACTTGTGTGAAATGGCAATAAATATAGAAAAACAGCTTTTATGCCCAGTTGTTAAAAATGAAGCAGGAGCTGATTACAACGATCTGCTATGCTCTTTTGAAAACTTAAAAAAAAAAAAAAAAATAGCATCAATTTCAAAAAAATCAAACAATAAAAACAATGTGGAGTTGACACTTTACGATATGTTTGTACCTAAATAAAATTTGTTTTTTTCTCTTTGTATAATAGTTAATTGTTATCTTAACTGTTTTCCATTTTATAAAATAATTGTGTTCAGTTTTCTTTAATTTTTTGCATAATAAATATTGATCCAAGTTTTTTGCCATTTTTCATGCGTACTTAACCGGGATGCGTACCACATTTTTTGCGTACTTAGCCGGGAGGTTACTGTATTTTAATTCTACTTCTACTAGTTCTGACGAAGGCGCAAGCCGATATAGCTATCAACAAATATATAAAATAATTTATGTAGAATTAAAATACATTGTTATTTTTCTTACCGTATTATAATCGAGTTCTACCAAGTAAATGCCTACTCAATCAATAATGTTTTTCTTCTCAATACAACACTCATACAAAGAAAAAATTTCTTGAATTTGTTAAGAAATTGATACAAATTCGTTCCTGTTTTTATTCAATTAAAAATGTAAAATAATACTTTTGCGACCACTTTTCATTCAAGAAGTAACCAATTCAGATTAGGTACCTACAAGAAAGGCAAATGCAAAATCACACGATGTCCAAAGTGACCTACCTGGTGAAATAAAAGCATGCATAAAAACGTCTGCCCTCTCGAGGTAATGGTGTTTCAGCCAGAAACAAAATCAGTCACAATAAACCCAATAAATATGAATGCGACAATGTTCGAATGACGCCAGCCGAAATTGTTTCTTACAGAATCACAACCCTGTAGCTCCAAATTTATGGAAAGTCAGTTTATATGTAGCACACATTCAAAACACGTGAATTACAGAATATATATGTTACAGTGAAACTGTATTCTCAGTGAAAATGTATCAAGTAATAGATTTGTATGACAACATGATTTCACTGGTCACGATCATTGAAATTATTGGCCCAAGTCGATGATTTGCCAGCCTAAAATTTTGGTTTCCATCAATGAAACAAAATCAGCAAGTAGTCCCTTTCATGAAAAGAGAACCAAAGAGAAACACAGACAAACCTTGGGCTGAAGATGGGGCGGTCAAATTTAATTTCATTGACAGCTTGGAGAAGAATATATTTTTATTGAGAACATATACACCACTTATTGTTGACAAGATCACAGATTTTTTAAGAACTAAGATTCATTGCTATTCTTTCATCGTGTATAATAGAGTTCTACCAAGTAAATGCCAATTCATTCAATAAAAATATCATAGATTTTCTTACACACTTCCGTACCAATTTCTACGTATATTAATGGACTCCTCGCGGAGCTTATCTAGGCATGTTTGTTTCTATAGGAACTGCTTGTTTCTCAGTCGCTCGACCTGTCTTTCACGAAGAGGGTAAGGTGGTGAGGACAGGACTAGTTGTCAGCTTATCGCTCTCGCTACTCGCTGCATTAACAGGATCGGAAGGGTGGGAAAGGATTTTAATAACACAAAACACCCATGCCTTCGACAGGATCGATGAATCGACTCAACAAATCTGCTCGTACAGAAACTCGAACCCGCGAGGTCTATCACGGAAGCCAACGACGTTGACCACTGCACGACGTACCCGGCATTTTATAGTACACTGTTAAATAAAAAAGACTTTATAATACCAACACACTTTATAGAAAAAAGTTACCAAACAGCTCTTCATTTTAACTTAATTTTTTTTCACAAAATGATGCTTAGCTCAAAACTTCAAAAGTGGAGTTACATTACTATTGCTATAAGTAAAAAATTTCGAAGCGAAAATATTTCTTGTTTTCAAGTCTGGCTCCCTCAATTTTTGAATTTTAGTCATTGCAGTAATTTATTACTGTGTTACCTTCACATTTCCTTCATGATGCCGACATTTTGTTTCGACTGCTGGCTCAGACGAAAAGTCGTTGCGTTTTTGTTTTTTAAAAAAGAACAGAAGAAGAAACTTGAGTGAACAATGTTTCCATACCAGATCAGTATTAGCTGAATATTATTGGGGTTTAGACGTCGCGGTTTTCATGTGTCGCGAATTTTAAACATTGAAACTTTTTAGTGTTCTACGAAAGACATGTTTGTTTGTATTTACGATTAGAATATAAAGCGCGAGTTTTAAGTGATCAGTGTGGTGTATAGCTTAATCTTATAACTAAAAACAATCATTTGACAGAACTAAACTACGCAAGAGAACGATGACACCGCGGGGTGGCAATTCACGAACACGCGGAAAGCAGCTCATCTTTTTGAAAAAGGAAACAGGTAAATTTTCTTTCGATTCATGTTCACCAAATTCTTAATTTAAGTGTAATATTGTTTTGTTATCAGTCGCGGATCCATAAATTGTCACAGGGGGTGGCCATTCAATTTGAAAATAAGCATGATACATTAAAAAATGAATGAAAAAAATTATGACTAAATTAAATTATATGCACCCAGTTTTTACGCGATTTTGTTTTTACGCATTTTTTTGGGCGGCACCGCTACTCTTTTAAGCCAGGTTTTCATGTGTCGTAATGTGGAAAAAGTCTTCAGTGGAGTCAGAGCTGATTGTCAAACATAATAAAATTCGTAACAAAACCTCACCATTAAGATATAATTTTGAATTTATCACATATTTATATAGCTGTTAAACTCAAGGTTCGTGAAAAAAAAGAGAACTACAACATATTTATTTAAATAAAAATCATTTGGAAATGAATGTTATAATCAGGGCTGTAGAGTCGGGGTTTTTTGGCCGGAGTCGTACTCGGAGCCGGAAATTTTGAAATGGTTGAACTTTTTATTTTTGCCTATTATTTGTCAAATTTGGCTATTGGCCGGATTGTTAGGGTTGATATTTAATTTAATACACATAAATAGGAAAATTAGGAAGAAAAAGCGACGATATTAAACTCTTTTTAGTCGGACTCGTGTTTTTGGTTAATGTCGGAGTCGTGGTTTTGGTTTTGGTAAATGCTGGAGTCGGACTTTTTTTATACCGACTCCACAGCCCTGGTCTATATACCAACCAATCCGGCTAAACGCCAAATTTTACATGTGATATGCATCAAATTTGAATCGTTTGAGTTTTGTCGATAACGACACAGGTTTCGCCTCTTGGCATCTTCAGGCATTTCAAGTGCACGGATGTACTTGAACTGACATGAACTAACTAGAACTTGACGATATTAAACTCTTTTTTAGTCGGAGTCGTGTTTTTGGTCAATGTTGGAGTCGAAGTTTATTTTTTACCGACTCCATAGCCCTGGTTATAATATGTTGAATGGAATAAATTTTCCTTAGGGGGGGCATAGCTACCAAGCCCCTCTCCCTCCAGGGCTCCCCCTAGGATCCGTTAATATTTGTTTTTAAACGTGTAGATAACGCTTTTCTTAAAGCAAAATCGACAGTTAGATATTCTTAATAACTTGAGCATTTCATTGATATGCAGTTAATGTTTTATATGCAGATCATGGTTTGCCAAGTTTTAATGATATCAATTTTTCCAAACTGAACAGCTAACGCTGCCATTCGCTCTCTTAAACTATGGGATAACTTATCGTTACCTTACTTTGAAAGGGTTCTAATTGTCATTTTTACCTTAAAATTACTTTTTTGGCAGAAAAGCTTGTGTTTACCGCATTATATCATATATAGATGGCTTCAAGAGTAATGTTAACTTCACTTTTGGCTGAAGATGACTCAATAATGCCATCTTGTTGTATCATGCAATGTGCATGTCCCGTATTTTTTTTATAACCATAGATAACGCTTTTCTTAAAGCAAAATCGACAGTTGGATATTCTTAATAACTTGCGCATTTCATTGATATGCAGTTTATGTTTCATATGCAGATCATGGATTGCCAAGTTTTAATGATATCAATTTTTCCAAACTGAACAGCTAACGCTGCCATTCGCTCTCTTAAACTATGGGAAATATGGGATAACTTATCGTTACCTTACTTTGAAAAGGTTCTAATTGTCATTTTTACTTTAAAATTACTTTTTTGGCAGAAAAGCTTGTGTTTACCGCATTATATCATATACTGTCCCCCCTCATATTGTTTGGTCCACGCAAAAATTATAAAAAAAAATGTAAATAACGCAATGTTTACGGATTTATATCACAGAAATAAAATAAAAACAAGTACGCAGAGTGATACCTTTTTCCAATCCTCCACCAATTCCTGAACTGTTTGGCCCAATTAAGGCGGTTTTTTCCATTTTGGGAGCGAGTTTTGGCTTTTTGACTTTACGCCTACTGTGGATATTCTCTTCATTTAATCTCCGAATCAGTGTGCAGCGTGATATCTTTATACCATCTTCACGGAGGAGATCTCTTACAACTCTGTTCGATAACTGGCAATGATCTAATGCTATGACGATTTTTCGGTCCGTCCTCGCCGTTTTCGATCGCTTTGGATCGCGTTTTTGTTGAGGACGAACGTTTAATTTTCCATCCGGCCGTGTTTGGTTTATTATTCTAATTATGGTCGAATGACCCACATTTGTTTTTCTGACTATTTCTCGTATATAAAGGTCTTTACTTAAAATTAATTAACAATATTTATTTTTTTCTCTTCCGATAATTTATTTTTTCTATTAACTTTAATTTCAAGATAAAAGAGATAAAAAAAGTTGAAATTAATTAAAATTCATATAACCAATGATAAAAAACTAATAAAACAATGTGTTTTAAATAGATACCTTGAAAATTTTCCAAAAAACAATCACTCAAACCGAAAATATGATTTTTTTACTACAAGAAGTGCACTCTTCAAAAATCGAAAACACGACTGACCTCATCTTTCATCATGTCTATAAATAACCGCACCGAAGGATATTTCTCGGAAACGTACACCTTTTTGTTGTAAAACCTACCAGAAACACGACCCAACTTTCTCTTCGAGTGTTACTTCTTTGGTTATTGAGTATATAGCCCGGGAAGGAGCAATAATGCGCTTGAATTTAAGTGGACCAAACAATATGAGAGGGGACTGTATTTATAGATGGCTTCAAGAGTAATGTTGTTAACTTTACTTTTGGCTGAAAATGACTCAATAATGCCATTTTGTTGTATCATGCAATGTGCATGTCCCGTAATTTTTTTATAACCATAGATAACGCTTTTCTTAAAGCAAAATCGACAGTTGGATATTCTTAATAACTTGCGCATTTCATTGATATGCAGTTTATGTTTCATATGCAGATCATGGATTGCCAAGTTTTAATGATATCAATTTTTCCAAACTGAACAGCTAACGCTGCCATTCGCTCTCTTAAACTATGGGAAATATGGGATAACTTATCGTTACCTTACTTTGAAAAGGTTCTAATTGTCATTTTTACTTTAAAATTACTTTTTGGACGGAAAAGCTTGTGTTTACCGCATTATATCATACATATATAGATGGCTTCAAGGGTAATGTTGCTAACTTCACTTTTGGCTGAAAATGACTTAATAATGCCATCTTTTTGTATCATGCAATGTGCTTATCCCGTAATTTTTTTTAACCAAAACTTATTTGAGTCCATCGTAAAAATGTTTTAGGAAAATTTGAAAAAAAATCTCCATTGTCGTTCTAAGACCTACACTGCTGATAAACCAACTCAGCCATTTTGTATTGTCACCTGTCATTTATTCGTTGTTTTTCAGCGGTGGCACAATTAAATCATTTTTGATTTTTTTTTGTTTATAATATAAAATTTTACTTTTTCAAAATAATCAGTTTTACCTTCTCCTGCACAATTAGACATAATCGAAGATAGCAATTTTTCTCTTTAAGCTATCGATATGAATTTCAGAATTACCTATGGTTGAATAACGGAGCATTGCATCTGCACACCTTTTTACTAAATTTATTTGACAAAGTTCTAAGATTGTCATCATTATTGCTATCACTAGATCTTTAAGATCATTATTTCTCAGCAAGAGTTGTGAAAAAATATGCTTAAAATAATTAATTTGCATGCTCATTGTTATAAGTGAATTTTAATCAATCGAAACTGCGGGATTAATGGGATTACTGTTGAAATAAGGCCCATATTATCCACATTAGGAGTGGACATGGTGCTATAAATGTATATGTATAAATTTTGTATTCTTAATAACTTTGGAAGATTATAGTTATGCAGTTAATATTTTATATGCATATCATAGTTTTCCAAGTTATTATGATATCAACTTTTCAAGGACTGGGAAATATGGGATTACTTATGTTGAAATAAGTACAATATGCTCCACACTAGGAGTGTACATGGCACTACTATATGTTTTAAAAAATTTTGTATTCTTAATATCCTGGATACTTCATTTTTTATGTAGTTTATATTTTATATTCAGATCTTGGGTGTCTATGTTATTATCAGGGCTGTGGAGTCGGAGTCGTCGCGGTGTTTTGGTCGGAGTCGAAGTCAGAAATTTTGAAAAGATTGAATTATTTATTTTTACATTTAATATGTCAAATTTGGCTATTGGCAGGATTGGTTGGTTGATATATAATTGAATACACATAAATATGATCCGGTATAGTCCGTTCCGTGGCGTGGTGTCAACGGTGTTGACTTGCCTGCCTGACCGCCCGGGTTCGATTCCCGGTACGAACGGATTTTTTCTGTAGATAAATCAGGCATGGGTGTTGGTGTTGTTGAAAATCCCTTCCCACCTTTCCTGATCCCAAAGAGCGACGCATAGTGACAGCGATTAGCTAATCACTAGTCCTGTCTTAGGCCTCGTATCCTTTCTATCCATACCCTCTTCGAAAAAGAGAGGTTGAACAACTGAGTAAGCAGTTCTCGTAGAAAAAACATATGTTGAGATAAACTCCGTGAGGAGTCCGTATGCTCCATGTTGGGAATGGACACGGTCAAAAAAATATATGATAGGTAGACAAAAACGTGACGAGATTAAACTTTTTTTAGTAGGAGTCGGAGTCGTATTTTTTTACCGACTCCATAGCCGTCGTTATTAAGATATGAACTTATGGTAAATGCTCTTAAAAACTATGACCCGGCATAATGTTTTATGTAAGTATAGTTACTATTGTATGTGTCGCATGTAGGGCTGCCAACTTTTTATGAAAAAAAAACCGGGATATATGGGCTACAACAAGGACGTTTTTTGTGTGATTTTGTGACTTTCAACTAGGACTGAAATATTTTTTTTCCGGGAAAATCCAGGACGACTGGCAACTAGAGACTCCAATTCGAGTATCGAGTACTCGATACTCGAGTATACTCGTCCATTTTTCAAGTGCTCGATACTCGGGTATATTGAATAATACTCGAGTAAATACTCGATCCTAGCTTTAAAACATCTCTATCCAAATTTTATTTACAAAAAATATATACATAGGCGTAAGAAACCTAGAATGTGTCTCGAAGACGTTTGAAACTTTACAAAGCGTGATCGTCGCGTGTTGTGTTTGACGGTCGACGAGGGGACTGGCGAAAGGGGCGAGGGGGCCCGGCGGAAGGGAAGAGGATGGAGACATGTGTCAAAATAAAAGCACAGCCGCGTAAATTCGTTCTCTGAATGAACAATTTTATTACCATAAAAACACATTACAAATCTGTCACACAAATGTGCTTGAACATTTGCAATAAAAACACAAACTCTTAATGGAAACATATTTTTAATTATAAGAAATAACAAAATATCGGGATCTTTACTAAAATACTAACTAGATTATATTCATTCTGTGAATTTGTGAACATTCCAAGAAATTATATTTAACTGACGCAGTTTCATCATATTCAATGAAAATATTTTTTAACACATTTCAATGGCGCCGTATCATGATTAAAATTTGTTATATTATTAGTAGGTATTCCTTAAAAAATATGGTGACCACAACATTCATCATCCTCCATATCTTCGGCATCCGAAATACCCGCAATGTTCTCAAAATCTTTATCGGAATCAGTATCACTATCACTAAACTCTTCAGCAATTTTATTCATTTCTTCCTGTGTCAGATATCGTCTGGCCATTGTGAAAATTTTCCGAATCACAAATAAACAATGTTATGACAGTTAAAAACTTGGCAAAGTTAGATAACGGAATAAGCTTTTAAAAAGTTTGTAGCATGTAAGAACAATGTGCACGTGTACTTCCGCTGTTGTACCGCGATGTAAACTGCGAAAAATATACAAACTCAATCGAATATTGTATGTATTGCACTCTCTGTCTAACTCATAACATTTTTACGACTGTTTCGCTCGGCTAAAATGCAGTGGTTGCTACTCACACATTACTGTTTGTATATTTCTATCTCCCCTAAATAATAATGTATTTTTCTGTGGTAAAATCGACGTGGCTTTCGGAATTATGATTGATTACACAAAGAAGACATGGAAAATATTTATTTTTTATTTTTTCTACACATGCTCAACTATTTTTTTTACAAATAGCCAAATTTTCAGTTCTCTATATGCCCTATTATATGTATATTTTAAAGATAAAGATCCTATTCAACAAGAGTTGAAAAATGCCATTTCATCGATATCTCATAAACCGAAAACTAAATTCATTAAACATTCTTGTAGTCAAAATTTAAAAGAAGATTTAAAAAAGTTAGATTCTTTTAAGCAGCGGACATATAAATTAGATACACTATTCAATTCATTGCTAACGATAAAACCAACGTCCACAGCTACCGAGAGAGTTTTTTCAACTGCGGGAATAATTAAAACTAAAATTAGAACAAATCTTAAATTTGAAACATTTAATTCTTTGTTATTTTTAAAATATGTGTTTAGTAAAATGAATTAAATGTATCAATGAAATTAAATAAGCTTTTTTATTTATTTATCCCTATTTATTTCAAAAATGTGAATTAATAGTATATATTTTGGTACATCTGAAACTACTCGAGTATACTCGAGTACTCGAGTATTTTTCAATTTTACTACTCGATACTCGAGTAGTTGAGATGACGAGTAATTGGAGTCCCTACTGGCAACCCTAGTCTCATGATTGGTCAAGATTGAGTGCATCAAAAAACATGCGATTTAGCGCGTTAAAGGAGATATTTTAGGTGGATTCGGCGGTAACTTTGTGGCAGTTCACTTCAATATATAATTAATGATTCTTGAGAGTTAATGTTTCATTACTATTTTTTAATGTGAGTGCACATAACAAAATGATTTTTTTTTTATGAAACATTAATTGTGCATTGTGAAAAGGATTACACTCAAACCTCTTCTTGTGCGATTTCAAAGTTGTGCGGCTTTTTTCTAATGCTTTTTTTTATTTTTGATACATATTTTTGGGAATATATAACGTAAAAATGTAACGTGGTTCACATACTGCACGTGCAACATCCAGTGTTTCACCAGTTTTATTACAATGTGACCTTGACACATGCGTCCTTGTCCATATTAAGTCATAGCTTTTTTGTGCGATTTTCCGCGGAACGCATCTAACGGACAAAGGTATAGTTGTATTAATTATTTATTATTAGGTTATTTTTTTATTTTTTTTAACCATGTCCGCTCCCAACTTGGGGCATATGGACTCCTCACAGAGTTTATCTCAGCATATGTTTTACTACGAGAACTGCTTGTTACTCAGTGGCTCAAACTCTCTTTTTTCGAAGAAGGTAGGGATGGAAAGGATACGAGGACTAGTGATTAGCTAATCTCTGTCACTATGCGTCGCTCTTTGGGAACGGAAAGGTGGGAAGGGATTTTCAACGTCACGAAAATCCATGCCTTTGAGCAGATTTATCACCTGAAAAAATCCGCACGTACCGGGAATTGAACCCGGGCGGTCCGGCACGCAAGCCAACACTGCGCCACAGACCGGACCGGACGCATCTAACGCACAAAGGCTTTGTTGTATAAAATTATTTATTATTAGGTTATTAAAGCATCGAAATTAGGAAAAAGTTAGTCGCGTAAATTCGGCAAAACGACAGCAATATAATATTATTAAGAATTTGGTTATCCCCGTGACCTGTAGTGAATATTTTATATGCATATGGTTTACCAAGTTCTTATGATAATCAATGAGCAGTTATCGTCGAAAACTTATGCTGAGATAAAGTCCGTATACTTCACATTGGGAGAGGATGTGCATTACCAAAATATGTCGAAAAATATTGTATTCTTAATGACTTTGAGAATTGGATGGCCTGCAGTTGATATTTTGTATGCAGATCATTGTTTTCAAAGTTCTTATGATGTCAATTTCTGCAAAATGGAATGCTGTCTCAAAAACTACAGAAAACAAACATTTTGATAAAAGCCCATATGCCCCACATTAGGAGTGCATGTTGTAATATATATAAAACAATATTGGGTAAATTATGGATATATGGTCACGGGGCAGAATTTTTGTAAAGATTTTTGAAAAATAAGCACATGAAATGAATGTAAGGCTAACGATTTTTTTTGAAATGTTTCGTCTTTAATTTTTAAATTTATTGTAATAGAAGATCCTAAAGAAGACTTCGCAATAAGTATAAAATCGAGTTGTTTTAATTTACAGGAGCAAAAATGCAACCAAAAACTACACAAATAATAATATTATACAGATAGAGACAGTCACGTAAGTTTATTATTTGTTTAAAATAAAATTTTATTATTGGCTGATAATAAAAAACCAATTCTTCTTTCAGAACTCATACAATAATCAGTAATATTCTTCAGATTTATTCATTTTGATTCCACATTTTAAAATAATCCACAAGAACTCAAAGAGGAAAGTCAAAACATAAAATTATAAACCAGTATGTATAAATTTTTTGAGCTAAGCTCGAGAGGATTGGGATTCTGTCCCATGAATATTTATCCATAATTTACCATAATTTATTATTAGGTTATTATTAAGCATCGGAATTAGCAATAAGTCAATCGTGTAAATTCGACAAAACGACAGCAAAATAATATTATTAAGAACTTCGCTATCCGGTGATCTGTAGTGAGTATTTTATATGCAGATCATGGTTTACCAAGTTCTTATGGTATCAATGACCAGCTATCATCAAAAACTTATGCCGAGATAACGTCCGAGAGGATATGGATTACCAAAAATATTGTATTCTTAATGACTTTTAGATTATGATGGTTTGCAGTTGATATTTTATATGCAGATCATTGTTTTCAAAGTTCTTATGTTGTCAATTTCTGCAAAATGAACGTCTCGCATTACCCATGCTGTCTCATAGTCTATAGGAAAAAATATTTTGAAAAGGGCACATATGCCTCCCATAAGAGTGCATGTGGTAATATACATATATGTTACAGTGAAACTGTATTCCCAGTGAAAATGTATCAAGTAATAGATTTGTATGACAACATGATTTCACTGGTCACATTCA
The DNA here is from genome assembly GCA_028554975.1 of Himalopsyche kuldschensis. NCBI lineage: Eukaryota > Metazoa > Arthropoda > Insecta > Trichoptera > Rhyacophilidae > Himalopsyche > Himalopsyche kuldschensis. The sequence continues at coordinate 4,176,777 of JAHFWI010000025.1, forward strand.
TTGAAATTATTGGCCCAAGTCGATGATTTGCCGGCCTAAAAGTTTGGTTTGCTTCAATGAAACAAAATCAGCAAGTAGTCCCTTTCATAAAAAGAGAGCCAAAGAAAAACATACGGCTGAAGATAGGGCGGTCAAATTTGATTGCAATGACAGTTTGGAGAAGAATATACTTTCACTGAGAATACAGTTTCACTGTAACATATATAGGCATTTATCGTTTATCCACAATATAAGTAAATTAGAATTATTACAAAATATCTATAGTAATATTGAAGTTTAATGTGTATTTTATACTGTTTATATTATACAATATGTGTGTGTGATTATCTTAATTTAATATAAGATTATGTTTTAAATTTCTGATATGTTTTTTCGTTGTAATTTTCTGCCGTGTTTTTATTTTTTTATTCGTGTATTCACCCGGTCCGTGGTGCAATCGTCCACGTCGTTGGCTATACGGTGTCGGACCACCCGGGTTCGATTGCCGGTACGAGCAGAATTCAATATATTCTACTCAAGTGGCAATGGCTGTTTTTTGTTGTTAAAAATCCCTCCCCATCTTTCCAATCCCAAAGAGTGACGCACAGTGACAGCGATAAGCTAACCACTAGTCATCTTATGTTTTCCACCCCTACTATATTCGAAAAAGGAGAGGTTGAGCAATTGAGTAACAAGCAGTTCTCGTAGAAAAAACATGTTGAGGTAAACTCCGTGGGGAGTCCATATGCTGGTAGCGGACATGGTAAAAAACATGCTTCACATTTGGAGTGAACGGGCTAATTTATATTGAGAAAACGGTACGTCTGGTCACATTACTGAGATGGGAAATCTTGTGTTTAAATAATGCACATATGCTCCACATTAGGAGTGGACAAGGCATTAAATATATTTTTTTAATATCGTATTCTTAATGTCTTGGAGATTCCGTTGACTTGCAGTGAATATTTTGTATGCAGTCCACGGCTTACCAAGTAATTATGATATCAGCTTCTCCGAAATGAACATCTCGTGCTACGTCATGCGCTCTCAAAGTAAATAGGAAATATGGGACAATTTGCGTTAAAACAATGCCCATATGCTCCACATAGGGAGTGGGCATGGCACTATATATGTATAGAAATTTTGAATTCTTAATATCTTGGGAAAATCATTGGCTTGCACTAAATATTTTGTATGCAGTTCATGGTTTTCCAAGCAATTGTGATATCAACTTCTGCAAAATGGATATCTAGCGTTATACCTTATACCACATGCGCTCTCAAAAACTAAGGCCATGGATTTGTGTTCAGTTACTATTTTTTTACATGCCACATGATTGTTTAAGATTGAGTGCATCAAAAGGTATGTATGTTGCCAACTTTTTCTGAAAAAAAATCCGGGACTAAATCGATATATTTTTTGCCGAAGGTTATATTGGTCGTTAGCGTTCTCTGAAATTCGTTGACATTTAAAAAACCTTTGTAATCTAACAAGCATTTCACGTAGAAAAAAACATGTTGAAATAAACTCCGTGTGGAGTCTTTCAATATTTCCTTACGATCTTTAAAACGGGACATTACAAGAGCAATTGGCTAACCACAAGTATTGTTTATTGATTGAGTAGGCATTTACTTGGTAGAACTCCATTATAATACGGAAAGAAAAATAACAATAGTTCTGACGAAGGCGTAAGCCGAAATAGCTATCAACAAATATATAAAATAATTTATGTAGAATTAAAATACATTGTTATTTTTCTTTCCGTATCACAAGTATTGTGCTAGTCCAATATATACTCTCTTCGTTAAAGATAGTTTAAATTGGGGCTGTGGAGTCGGGAGTCGGAGTCGTGGAATCGGAATTTTTTGGCCGGAGTCGTACTCGGAGTCAGAATTTTTGAAAATTTTAAACTTTTTATTTTTGCAAATAATATGTCAAATTTGGCTATTGGCCAGATTGGTAGGGTTAATATTTAATATTGAATCCACATCTATAGGAAAATTAGGCAAAAAAAAGAGAGGATATAAAACTTTTTTAGTCGGAGTCGCAGTCGTGTTTTTGGTCAATGTTGGAGTCGGAGTCGTGGTTTTGGTAAATGCTGTAGTCGGAGTCGAACTTTTTTTACCGCCTCCACAGCCCTGGTTTAAAAATAATTAGCAGTTCTCATTTGGAGTCAATATGCTGCAGATAGGAAGCCGACACGGATAAAAAATATACAGCTAAATTTCTGCAATAATTATTTACAAAGGAAGTGCAATAAAATGAATCATATCTTTAGTACCTACCCTCTATTTGAAAAAAAATTAATGACGGTTAGGAAAGTTATTTGAATGTTTTAAAAAAAGCCGCCAAATATTACAAAATAAGTATGTCTGTATTATTCTTGGAGACCATAAAATCAAGATGGTTGCATTTTGGTCTGTCTTTGAAATAGAAAGCTTAGCATTAAAAATGCGCCTTCGCTTTCGTGGCGAATGTTTTAGGAATGCAGGTGCTGTCAAGCCCTGTTTCGGACACATCGTTTCATAAATATAGTAGCCGGGGCTGTGGAGTCGGGAGTCGTCGCGGCAATTTGACCGGAGTCGTACTCGGAGTCGAAAATTTTGAACTTTTTATTTTTGCATATAATATGTCAAATTTGGCTATTGGCCGGTTTGGTAGGGGTGATATTTAATTGAATATACATAAATATGAAAATTAAGAAAATGTCGGAGTCGTGTTTTTGGTCAACGTTGGAGTCGGGAGTCGTGGTTATGGTAAATGCTGGAGTCGGAGTCGAACTTTTTTTTACCGACTCCACATCCCTGATAGTAACACCTGAAAAAAAAATGTTTTGAAATAATAGCTACTTATTTGTTATGCCATAATCTTTATCATTTTCTTGTGACATACAAACATATGTAGAGATTTAGAAGAGTACTTTTGAATTGAGTTCCCATATTTTTTGTTGGGCAAACTTTATTTTTATTTAAACTTTAAACTTTATTTTATTACACAATAGTTGAGCAGGAAAAGAGTGTTTTTGAACTTTTTATTCATGCATATATGTAACATGTATAATATGATAAAAAATGATGTTGGCTGGATTGGTTGGTTGATCTATTGTTGAATTTTGAAGTAGGAGCTGTGTTTATTCAACGACTCAACAGCCCTGGTATTTTGTACTGTTGCAGAAATAGTTTATGAATATTTTTAATAACAATTGCCAAAACTGTACAATTGATATTTTAGACATAGGCACTTCTAGCATTTATATGAACCCACATTGGGAATGTCATTAATAAAATAATCTAACGCCAAAAAAGTCGACCCAATACGGAACAGGGTTGAAATTATCTGACCGAAATATTACAATGGTTTCAGGTACCGACATCATGACGCACTGCTTTTCGCCATTCAAGTAAAAATGCAAAATACGGAGAACTTTTTTTTTCTGAAAAGGTTAAATGACAGAACAATGTTTTTGTAAACGTTCACCACTTCGAATAACTGTAAAATTTTAAACTATGTATTACAAAGAATCTTGCATTTGGTCCAGGGATGTTTCATATACGCCCAACTGTTTCGAGTTAGTTCTACATCGTGTTTCTCAGCGATATAATCTACTAGAGCTTATTACTATTAGTAGCTAATTTTTGTTTTGACTTATTTGTAATTATTATATCTATGGACGAAAACAAGTGAATAATGAAAATAAGATAATTCCAAATTTAAAATAGCGCCAAATTTTATATATTTACGTCAGTGTTCGGAAAAGGGTAGCATTTATATGCACATTGTATTAATACGCACTAACACTATCAAATCGGTTTGTTATTGTTCGTTTTTTAAATTCAGTTTTGATTTTAATTCGTTTCACAGTTTGTGAAAATCTTGAGTGTATATTTTGGAGCGAGTTCACGACGTTGGAAATATTATTTATTTGCGTGATTAGCCATATAAAATTATTTGAAAAAATGTATACGTACGTTTTCAAGGTTATATTATTAGTAACTGAATCGTGAATTTACTCAGGTATTTTCTTGATTTAGCTAGTTATTTTACAGGTTTATTTTCATTAAAAACACATTATATTGCTTGCAATGTATGGAATTAAAAGCTATTATTCTAATCTGCAAACTGGGTTTACGAAATAGTGTATTATAATGGGTAGGTATTACAACGAAAAATATAAATTACATTACCTACCTGAATCTTTACCTACTAATATTTTGTTTTTGCAGTCACCAGGTACTGAATGGATCGGCAATGTACGACTACAAGGAAGTATGCGTGAATGTGTACGAATGCTCAATGTTTGATAGTAGAGGTATGTAATTATAACACCAAAAATTGTATTTTAATATATAAAGTTTATCGAGGCTTTCAAACGTTTTCTTAACAAGCCTGTCAATTCATTTTACACTTTTTAAATATATTTAATGTTTAAGTTCACATTTAAAATTGGTTCATTCATTCGACGTACTTGGTCATCTGTCAAATTTTCTGCAGTCTAGGAAAAAAATGTGTGAAATAGGGAATCGTGCAAGTCGAGTGCCAACTATAATCATGATATCTTGAGAACTATGTAAATTTGGCAAAATTTCCTGCCTGTCAATTCATTTTACTTTTTAAATATATTTGAAGTTCACATTTAAAATTGGTTCATTCATTATCTTGGAGTAAACGATTTAGCGGACTTCTAGGGTTTATATCTTCAAAACGTACGCATTATCAAGTAGCATGCGCATTAAAAAGAATATTCACCAGCAATGGCTGACTGATAATGATGATGTTGTACCTGTGGTCTAGTGGCAAGAGCGTTGTCCTAGCGATCAGGGGACCCGAGTTCGATTCTCGGCAAGGTTGGATTTTTTCAATTGAAAAAAGATATCTTGGGCTGGTTGTATGTTATTTATCGTTGATTTTGTGCACAACTGATTCATTATTTATCATCGAGTTAATCTCGTATGACTTTCACAATTAAGAATATTTGGCGCATTGGCGTAAGCTGTAATGCCAAATATTTTTTTATTATTTATAAATTCTATAAAATAATATATATGTAATATTTTATGTTTTAAGTTTTCGTACCGAAATTGTAACAGAAAAATTTGAAGACTGAACAAATTTAAATGCAGCATTTTTTTACGATTATAAAAACATAATTAAACATTTATTTTGGTATAAATGTATGTTACAGTGAAACTGTATTCTCAGTGAAAATGTATCAAGTAATATTATGACAACATGATTTCACTGGTACGATTATTGAAATTATTGGCCCAAGTCAATGATTTGCCAGCCTAAAATTTTGATTTGCTTCAATGAAACAAAATCAGCAAGTAGTCCCTTTCATAAAAAAGAACCAAAGTAAAAACAAAACATTGGGCTGAAGATAGGGCGCGGTCAAATTTAATTTCAATGGTAGCTTAGAGAAGAATATATTTTCACTGAGAATACAGTTTCACTGTATCCTACACATAAAGGCAGGGCTTTTTCCCCTTTAACGCGGTGGAACGGCTTTCCGGCACCTTTTTACGGGCTATTTTTTTTTTCAATATCAATTAGATGAAACAATGTTAGCGTTTCCTTAATTACAGTCTTTATTACAGGGCTGTGGAGTGGGTAAAAAAAAGTCCGACTCCGACTCTAGAATTTACCAAAAATACGTCTCCGACTCCGACTAAAAAAAGGTTAATATCGTCACTTTTTTTCCCTAAATTTCCTATTTATGTGTATTCAATTAAATATCAACCCTAACAATGCGGCCAAAAGCCAAATTTTACAAATAAAATGCAAAAATAAAAAGTTCAATCTTTTCAAAATTTCTGACTCCGAGTACGACTCCGGCCAAAGCGCCGCTCCGACTCCACGACTCCGACTCCACAGCCCTGCTTTATTAATATTATTCGTAAAATGATAAAATATGGTATTGTAATGAGCAGGATGAGCTGCGGATGGATTCGAAGTTGGTGCCCTCTTGTAGCGACGAGGGAGAAGGGGACTCGTTCCACGTTTCCATTGGTTACTCGTGCTCAAGGATTGATAACGGCCAGTAACGTCTGACGCATAGACTTACTGTATGACTGACATTTACGATTGAATGCACGTGCCTAGCGATTGACATTGTGCGGAACATTTTATTTACTTAATTTTACATACATAAATTTGACGTCATTATTTTATTTGATTGTTCCTTTTTCTTTGGATATAACTTCGTGACATAGGAAAAGCTGCTTTAAATCTCATTTGAATGATATTTTTATTTGGTAAAAAGCTTGACACGAAGGGAGTTCCGGCACCTTTCGTTTTCAAAAAAAAACCCTGCATATAGGCCAGGAATAATACGAATATTGACCCAGTAAAGGCAGAATTGCAAATATCGTGTGCAAAATTTGTGAACACACTCACTTGCGAAAGAATTGGTGTTTGAAGGAAGAAGTGAGTTAATAAATGTACATTGTTTGAAAAAAATGGAACGTCAAATATGTCTTGATCAGATTTCAAATTATTTTGTAATGTATGTATTTATAATTTTCAATTTAGCAATCATCCGATACCAGGGACAGCGATTCCAATTCCGGGACTTAGGAACTTCTGCAAACTAAATTGGGAAACATTAACTAGGTATACAATGTATTTACAGTACAATTAATATGTAGTACCTTGTGTACCTGGGTAAGGTGTTTCAATATTTCACAAGAAGACTGCATTTATCAATTAATTGAAATGAAATGTTGGCTTACTATTTAATACGTATATAAAACTATGTACCGTAAAACGGAGTGAATAGAGACATTGTTAACCCTACACGACTATGTATCTTCATACCTGCGCCACATAATTCAAATATGAATGGCTTGGAACTTTGTTCTTTGCTCCTACTACACACTCATGACAATATTTTTCAAATATTCACTATCGTTATTAAGACACAGTCAATTAGGTTCGATGTATCTATTCAAATTGAATCGGGGTGAATACAGACGAGAGAGGGTAAATCGAGACTTGGCAGGTGAATAGAGACAAAAATACAGATTGTAATGATTGGAATTTATTCTTTATTCATTCCGTTTTACGGTACTTATAAACCATCAAAAACATGATTGATTTTCATTTTCCTGCAATACAAGAGAAGTTTATAAGGGGTCAAAAAGTAAAGATGCACAGTTTTTGTCATTCGAGGGATAGTATTATAGGCATTGTAAAGAATTATATATAAATAGTAAAAAAAAAAAAAACATCGGATACTTAGTAAAGTTGTGCTAAAGTTCAATCTTTGTTTTTGTCTATATTCACCCCATTTTACGGTACTCCATATGTATGTCGTCTTTTATTTTATTAATATTATTAATCTAAAAATAGTACTCAAAGCTCATTGTTGAAAATTACCACTTTTATATGTATTGCATTAATCAGTCGAATAGCCCTCGTAACTGGTGACACAAATAACCGACGCGGAAAACAAGTTTTAAAAGAAACTTCTTTTTTGGTAACAGTCACGTAAGTGTAAATCTGTCATGTAATCTTATTGTCTTGTGTATTTCAATGATATTAGCAGACCCCAAAAAGAGAAAAATAAAAAAAAAATCTTTGTTTCCTTAGTTTTAAGCAAGCTAGCATACGGATCTATATTTGGGGTCCATATGAAAATAAATATAAGATGCAACTGGAGCGAGTTCATAAAAAATTTCTGCGTTATTATTGTTTCAAAAAATTCAACTATTTTCCTTATGACAATTCATTAATGGAGTATTATCCAACCAAGTTTCTTTTAGGAATGATTTCATTTCACCCTCTTGAAGCTTGAAGATCAATTTCAATATTGAAACATTTTTCTCTTATTCGGGGCCGAGTTGATAACCCTGACATCCTTGAAAATTTAAGTTTGCATGCCCCCAGCTTCTACCTACGTGGTCGTAACCAAGAAAAATCATTTTTTTTTTGTCAAAACTTGTTTGTCACGTAGGTCTTTCGGATCTCCAGTTGCAAGGGATATTTGGCTGATAAATGCGCTGCCTGTTGATGTGGACATCTTCGGCAGTGAAATTGATGCTTTGTTCAAAAATTTTGTGCAACGAAAATAATGTATTTTTGTCCTGTTTCTTTTAAAATTGTTGTGTAAAATGTTATGTAATTTAAAATTACTTGAGAGATTGTGTAATGACTGCACCTCGATGCTTGTTTTATTTTTTACCATTTTGACAGAAGCTATGTTTAATCTAAACCAGGTACACCAACATTAGTGAACAAATACTACACAGTAACCATTGTACTACATGTAAATTTAATGCAGTACGGTGGGTACGGTGTGATGTTAGACACATTTTCATCAAGAACCTGTAGCCGAGACGTCAAACGAGCCCTTCAATTGCAGTGGCTACTTCCAGCACTTTCCATTTTCAATCGAAGCCATGGATGTATTATACATCTCAATCTTTTTCTTTGTCAAGATGCGTTCCGCGGAAATCGCACTAAAAAAGCTATGACTTAGTATATGAAAATACCGCACGTGTCAATGCGTAGTTCCAAAACTATATATTTAAAAAAAAAACCGCATTAACTTTGAAATCGCACAAAAAGAGGTTTGGGTGTTGATACCCTTCTCATCTTTCATGCAAATGTTGAATTGAATTTTTACTTGATGAATGAGTGAACATGAGTTGTTTGTTTTTTCAATGAGTAAAACCAATTTGCCAATCGGGATGCTACTAAGATGATTATCATATTTTATGAATAAAAGTTGATTTTGTCGGAAGTCACTCGGTTGACATCTTTGAAAATTTCTAATATGATTATATAAATTTTTCCTCTGTTTTTATGACTGCAATGTTTTCATCTTGTTTTTAATTAATTTGTTTTTTTAATTTTGTATTTACATGTATATATTTATATTTGTCAAATGCATGGCGCATTGGCGTCAGCTGTAATGCCATGATTTGCTTTTTCTTAAATAAATAAAAAAATCATACGAATATAATAAAAGCTATTTGGAATGAATAAAACACATTTTAATTTATAATGATTAGGACCGGTGCCGCTCACTAATTTAAAATTTATCAACTGGTGTGCATTACTCATTAATTGATTGAATTGAGATTAATTTGCAAGAACTCAATACCATGAAAAAAAATTATGTATTTTAAAAAAATTGTAAAACTAAAATACCATGAATACTCATTAGAAAAGTAAATTAATGATTCAACAAGCCACTGAAATATTCTTCTTTATATAAATATAAAATTTCAGCCAAACATCACATCAATGTGTGAAAAAAAACTAATTTATAAATACGAATAAAGGTAAACAAAAATATTTAGATCAATTTTTTGAACAACTTACACTACAAAAATCTTGCAATATTAAATTATATTTTGATAACTTGACCAGTAATAATTTTGCAGCCGTATGTTTTAAGAAATATAAAAACCATGTAGGTACATAAAGTAAAGGATTTTGTTACTATATACTGTAAAAAAATAATAAATATAATACAAGAAATAAATTAATGTTTTTTTTTCATTTCCAATTGAATAAATTACTTAAAAATGCATTTAAATAAGTGATAAGCTATCTAACATTTGCAAACTATGTATGTAAGTATTTATGTTAACCTAACCGTTGTTTGTGACGGACCTCATGGGTTCGAGTCCCAGATCGATTATATTAATATTTTTAAATATGCTCCAAATTGGGAACGGAGATGGATTTAAAAAAAAAAACTAGTCATTTCTTGTCGGTCCCTGTGGTCTAGTGGCAAGAGCTTTGTCCTAGCAATCGGGGGGCCCGGGTTCAATCCCCGGCAAGGTTAGATTTTTTCAATTGAAAAAAAAAAGGTCTTGGGCTGGGTGTTATGTTATTTTTCGTTGATTTTGTGCACAACTGATACATTATTTACCATCGAGTTAATCTCGTGTGACTTTCACAACTCAGAATATTTGGCGCATTGGCGCAAGCTGTAATGCCAAATATTATTTTTTTTTAAATTTTTATAAAAATATTAAAAAATATTAAAAATAAAAAATAATAATCACCGAAACAAAGATGTTGAATAACAAGCAGCTCACGCGAATAAAAGCTCTTTTAGAAATCGATATGCTCCACATTGAGACAGCATTAAGCTGAATAGGTAGGATATCAGTATGTTGTTATTAATCGTTAATTCAATATTATTATTTTTTTTTCATATCAACTCCCTATTCGGAGCATATGGCCGCCACACGGTGCCTCCAAGATTTTCTTATCTCCCGCCAACCTCCTTGCATATTCCCAGGTCATCCCGTAGCTACCCTGAGTGCATCATATGGATGGTCATCTGAGGCCTTCCGCGGCGTCGGGATCCATCAGGTTGATAAAAGAGGCAGGCAGGATTCAGGCTCCCCTAAGGCATCCGCAGCACATGTCCAAGCCAGGTCCATCGTCGCCTATTTATTTTGGACGTAATAAGGGCCTGTTTTGTCCGCTCTCTTACCTCCGTGTCAATAAATATAGCCGTAATTCAATACAGTTTATTTTATTCTTCCTTTATACCTCATTTAATATAATGGTAGAAGCATACCTTTTATTCAAATGGAAAATAAATTAAAATTAATATAATTAAACAGTTAATTAGGGTTGGTAAATCCCAAAGAACCCGATATTCATTAACTGGGAACATCTACCGGTAATAATGATTTCATTTTCTGTGAATTGTTAATTAATACCATAGTGCAGGTAAAGTGGATTTATATTGACCCTGATTACTATATGAGACATAATTATTTTCTAACGACATTTGCATATCCTAAAAGAGATTTTAAATATTTGTTAATCTTTGAATAATATTATTTGATGGGATGCTATTACCGTTCGACATAACTAGTTTCATAAAGTTATTATCAGTTATTCTAACGATAGTTTAAATGAAATTGAATTTATGATTATTGAATGTAAAATAAAATGGAAACAAACTAGGAAATCAGTAACGGCAGTAACTATTGTAAATGCAAGAAATTTTGACTGTTGATTTTACACGTGTTGACTACCTCTGAATTACATGATCGATATATGTATTTATGTGGTTGACTGTTTGACAAATTAATTTATAAATTTCGGTTCAATGATATGGATGTCTAAGCCGAGGCGAACGAGAGCGATTATCTAACCACCAGTCCTAGCCATATACTCTTCGAATAGCAACGAAATAACATCAAGATTTTTACACAAGTTGTTGATATAAGCTCTAATAATATGCAATAAATAAAGTATTTCAAAAACCTTTTTCGGTAAATTATGGATATATGGTCACGGAAAAGAATTTTCGTAAAGATTTATGAAAAATAAGCACATTAAATGGAATGAATGTAAGGCTTACGATTTTTGTTGAAATGTTTCGTCATTAATTTTAAAATTTATTATAATAGAAGATCCTACAGAAGACTTCGCAATAAGTATGAAATCGAGTTGTTTTAATTTACAGGAGCAAAAATGCAACCAAAAACTACACAAATAATAATATTATACAGATAGAGACGGTCACATTTGCTTAAAATAAAAAGAATAATTTTATTATAGGCCGATATTAAAAAACAAATTATTCATTCAGAACTCATACAATAATTAGTAATATTCTTCAGATTTAATCATTTTGATTCCAGATTTTATAATAATCCACAAGAACTCAAAGAGTAAAGTCAAAATATAAGCCAGTATGTATATTTTTTTTGAGCATAGCTCGAGAGGATTGGGATTCTGTCCCGTGACCATATATCCATAATTTACCCCTTTTTCCATAGTCTTTCTAATCTATCACTATTTCTTGTATTTTAAGGCCATATTTCGCATATTAAAAAGGTTCTAGGTACTTATCACTTGTCTGTCTATTTTGTTATAACAATAGATGAATAGATAATAGTGTGCCAGCGCTGCGATCATTCGAAGTTTTATATTATTGAATTCTTTACGGCGTAATTTTGATATAGTATAACGTATATACACTACGCGTTACTCCCTTTTATTAAAATTCTTAAATGTTTAAGAAATTAAAAAAATATTTGGCATTACAGCTTACGTCAACGCGCCAAATATTCTTAATTGTGAAAGTCATACGAGATTAACTCGATGATAAGTAATGAATCAGTTGTGCACAAAATCAACGATAAATAACATACACCCAGCAACAAGATCTCTTTTTTTCAATTGAAAAAATCTGACCTCGCCGGGAATTGAACCTGGCCCCCTGATCGCTAGGACAACGCTCTTGCCACTAGACCACAGGGACCGAAGACCGATTTTACCACCCGCTTCCATCTTGGAGCATATGGACACCTCACGGAGTTTATATCTCAACATATGATTTTGTGCGACAACTGCATGTTACTCATTTGCTCAACCTTTCTCTTTCGAATAGAGTAGGGATGGAAATGATACGAGGACTAGTGGTTAGCCGAGCGCTGTCACTATGCGCCGCCTTTTGGGATACGAATGGTGGGAAGGGTTTTAACAACAAAAACATCCATTGCCTCTGAACAGAATCGATTTATCGACTGATAAAATCTGCTCGTACAGGGAATTGAGCCCGGGCGATCCGAAACGGTAGTCAACGACATTGACCAATTCACCACGGACCGGGCTATGCGTTACCTACATATTATAAACCACGGGCTACCAACCCATGGGTCGGTACAGGTTTTCTGTGGGATTGCCACCTTAAACAGTCAAGTTAAAAATATTCATTTTAATACATTTTTGTTGCTTTTTTCAATTAACTTATTACAAATGCTTTTATCAATTGCCTTGGGGTTCGCGGGTCAAATGGCTTTTATTAAAAGGGCTCACCAGCCAAAAAAGGTTGGGAGCTTATGTAATAAACTATTTGATCCATAGTTCATTGATTCTATCAAACATTTCTTTCAGCTAGCAGTTAACAACGATCATAGTATATGTAAATATTATATTGTGTTATACTTAGAAACAGTTCGATAAAACTTTTTAAAAATAAATAATATAACACATTGAACGGACGTAGAGCAATAAAATATATGAAGTAATTTTGGTGTTAGTTCTCATAGATGTAAAACTAACGGATCATTTTCATTAACTTTGCTAAGGATATGCGGCTAAGTAATACCCTTCAAAATAGCAATTTAATGGGTCAATAACAGGGGTATGTTTTACTGAGAAATATTGAAGAAAAGAAAGCTACGAGCAATCGAATTTGCAAGACATCTGTGTCGCTAATACTTTGTAAGATTACATATTTTAAAAGTGTTGGGGTGGCAAACATTTGGTACCAAATTTTTTTTTGAAACTATAAATGATCGAATGAAACTATTGCATACTTGGCATTATATTACTCAATTTATGTGATCTTTCGTTTTGAAGTAAAGGGTCTTTTTATAAGGACGCTTAGTTTTGAAATGTAAATAAAACAAGCTGTTTGTGAGATTTCGACTAAATTTTAATTTCATTTGTAAGTATATTTTACGGCATTAAATATGGAATATAGCATCAAATGTCTGCCAATATCCATTCATTATAAAATGGGCCATGTCGCTAAAGTTGACTTTTTTGACAAATTTGGGTAAACTTCCAACTGCTCCAGAACCCAATCAGGCGTTGTATGTGGTCGTTTACCTGAAGTTCCTCGGTTAGTTGGATTTTATACGGGTGCAGACATAAGGCCCGATTCAAAATTCGCCAAATTGAAGTCGCAGAAAAGCCAAGTTCTTGTGAACAACGAGAAATAAGCTGCCTTGGGTTTTCCTGTACACTTTCACACACAGCAGCAATGTTTTCACCAGATATTGTATTTTGATGACGTATAGGTAGGTGTTGGCCGATTATTTACCAAACTGGTTGACTCAAATTTGGCCACAAAACAATGAATAATCTACTCAGCAGGACAAAGTAACATATTTTGAGCATCCCTATTGAAATACCCTTTATATACAGTATTATTTTGAATATAACGTGACCGGTCAGGGCTTAAAACATATGAGGATTTTACATAAAGTTATCTATGTAAATTTTTAGTGCTGAAAACGACAAATAATAATAAATGGTCTTTTACGTTACCCTGATTGGATAATTAGTGGGAAAGAAAGTCACATATTTAAATGTGACGTTAAAAAAAAATAAGCACGAATTTAATGCAAATCATTATTCGTATTATTGCAGCAAAATTTTACATAATTGTAAATAATATCTGATACGATATTTCAATTAGTTTGTGAAATGTTTTTAACTATATCATTTACAAAAAAACGTATCCATTGATAATATTTAAAAAAAATCTTAATACTTTAGGTGAAAAACATTAAATAGCACAATGAAAACCATTGCTTTATGACGATATTCACAAGTTCAATTTGAATTTTTATTTTCATTATTTTATTGAACCTGATTTGCGCTTTTAAAAAAAGAATTGTTTTAACTTTGTTCATTATAACTTTTAACAGTTACAGTTGACTCCCAAAAATTACACAATTATTGTGTTATAGTATGTGCGATTTCAAAAAGAAATATATATTATACTAAATACATAATCTTTAATATTATTTATAAACTGGTGGTATGAAAATATCATGAAAAAAGAAACATTACTTAATTTTCTTCTTGGAGACAGTTCGTTTTATGATTGAAGATTATTTATTTATTTGTTACAGATCAAAGCTAAACAAAAAAAAACCTTTGCAGTAAATACAAAGCGAATTGTTTGTTATTTTCAATAGTTTTTAGTTCAATCATCAATGGTTGAGAAGCCCATCATGGAAATCCCTGAACAATCGGTATTATTAAATGCAAGGGATGCGTTGATGTGTCCTTAAATGCGGTGACTACAATTTGCAATACTTAAATCGGGACCAACATTAATATTTATAAATACAATGTACATTTTTTAAAAACATGATGTTTTAGCTTTATTTAGTTTCATCAATACTCCTTTGCAGGGCTGTGGAGTCGGTCAAAAAAGTCCGACTCCGACTCCGACATTGACCAAAAACACGACTCCGACTCCGACTAAAAAAAGGTTCATATCGTCACTTTTTCCCCTAATTTTCCTATTTATGTGTATTCAATTAAATATCAACTGTATCAATGCGGTCACAAGCCAAATTTGACGTATTAAATGCAAAAATAAAAAGTTCAAACTTTTCAAAATTTGACAAATCCGGCCAAAAAAATCCAAAACAGCTCCTTTTTTAAACAAACTAATGACAGAAGTATATATACAAGGAATCGAACTTAATTTTTAGCCATGTATATTTATTAGAGTCTACAATGGCTAGTATTTAACTCGGAATGGTTGTTGGCTTATCGCAAAATCTTCTCTTCCATATATCAAATGGATAAAACATCAGCTTAAGAGAGAACAGATGTTTAGTAGTTTTTTTGTTTTAATGGTTCAACCAAATAATAAATAAACTTGCATTATTTTAATACTAGTTACTTACAAATTAATAATGAAGGAGCATTGAAATTAGATGGTATATATTGCATTGCTTTAATTAAAGTTTTTACTACGTTTTATGTATTATAACCACATATTTAAAATACATATAACAATGCCTTATTAGTCTTACCACCAATAATTGACAGTAAACATTTCATAGAATATATTTATAAGTATGGCGATATGATGTGCATATAATATATTTTAATCAATGATATTACATTGACAAAGATTTTTTTTAGCCATGTCCGCTCCCAACGTGGAGCTTCTCTTCTACGAGAATATCTTTTTCAAATGGATAAAACATCAGCTAATCGATGTCTAGGTGGAAGGGATTTTCAACAACACGAACACCCATGCCTTTGCACAGATTTATCGACTGAAAAAATCCGCTCGTACCGGGAATCGAACCCGGGCGGTCCGGCACGCAAGTCAAAGCCGTTGCCACTGCGCCACGGATCGTACACAGATTTAGAGATATTATATATTTTAAATTTATAAAAATATCAATCGACCGACGATAGATAACTATAGTTATAAAACGAGATTTTAAATGACAATTTAATTGGGAATTGTTTGTTGTTGTTTTTATGTTCAAGTAAAGCCCGCGAAGAATTTTGTTTTGAAGCAGTATATGTAGATAAAAAATATTAATATTATTGATGAAATTACATTTGCGTTTACTTGGTAGAACTCCATTAAAGCACGATGAAAAAATAGCAATGCAATAGTGTTCAAGTACAGCACGCGAAGAATTTGTTTTGAAGCAGTATAGATAAAAAAAAAAATATTGATGAAATTACATTTGCGCTTACTTCGTAGAACTCCATTAAAGCACGGTGCAAAAATAGCAATGCAATTGTGTTCTAAAAAAATTACATAATATAATAAATCATTGATAACTATTTCGGTTAGGTACGTCCTTGTCAGAACTATTTGTGAAGAATCAAATTGATTATAATTTTACCTCTTTACTATATTCATATGGCTCTGTATTTTTTTCCTTATTTAAATTCTATTTACCTACTTCGAGCTAAACTTATGAATAGTAACTCATTTGTATACTATTGAAAAATTCTTTTATTCAATTAACCGTCCCATGAAATGGGTAGCGTATGGTCACCCTGCCAGCCCGGAACGATTAGAAGGCATTTAAGGAGGAAGAAAAGTCAAACAGAAGTATTCAGTTGTGTGACCTCGACCTGAAGGGTGGTCAGTAGTACAAGTCAGTGGTGTTCGTGTTTTTGCTGTGATATTATAAAAATAATTAAATTATTACAATAATATAAAGTGTCATGTGATCGCCGCTTGGGATGCAACTTGGTATGATATTTCAAATTAACCACGCTCTTTTATTGTTACTGAATTTAATTGTATATATTGAAAGTGTTATTTACAATACAAAGCGTCTAAAAGGCTAAAACCAATATGAACGCAATTTGCAGTTTTTTTGTTTGTTTCTTGAATCGATAGTTAAAATTCGACAGTAAAATTTTCCTGTTTTTATTGTACATAGCTTGTAATAATTTAAAATTTATTGAATTAAATTCCTATTAAAACTGTTAGGCTATCTCTAATCAGTAAAAAATCATAAACCTTCTTACTTAGAATGTTTGGTGGTTGTTTAGACACCTAATTATTACGTAGTTTTGCGTTTCAAATATATTTATTTTATTTATCAGCCGTTTATTGTAAGAGAAATAAATTCCTATTGGCGAAATTTCAAAATAAGAACACGTTTATTTTACGTTATTTTTGCTGTCATATTTACAATAGTATATATTGCTTGGTGAAGTATCACCGCTTTTAATATTACAGAACTTACTAATTCCAAATCATCAATTTAATGTGTGTTTTGACAGTTACCAACAAAGGCATTTAAATATTAGTCTCAGCCATTTTGAATCAATATTATATAAATATAGATACAAATACATGATCATCGTATATATTATTGATAAGCTTTAATTCGGTTATTTCCTAGACCCGCCGTCGTATATTTTGACAGATTAAATAAGATGGTTGGCACGTTTTGGAACATACGAACCTATTAAAGACCGCCGTCAAAAAATTATCAGTAAGACTTTATATTACAGAACGTAACTCATGAATTAATTTATATACTATTTTTGATTTCTTCATTTTCTGCGAATTCGCATAAGTCATTCGGAAACGCCGATAAAGATCCTAACCTAAACTAACTAGGTTTCCAATTTAAACATATCGTGTAATAATATCATAGTTCTGACGAAGGCGTACGCCGAAATAGCTATCAACAAATATATAAAATAATTTATGTAGAATTAAAATACATTGCTATTTTTCTTTCCGTATTGTAATAAAGTATTGCAGTTATACATATTGTCTATTATGAAAAATACAATACATGCCAATACAGTTGACATCATTTGAAAACAATAGTTACGTTCTGTAATATAGTCTTTTTTTTGATAGCGGGCTTTTATAGGTTCATTATTAAATTAACACAACCGTTCAAATTAATGTATTAAAACAAAACAAACAATTTTCGTAATAAATACTGATTTCTTAGCAATCAATGGTTGAGCAGCCCACTGTGTAAATTCCTAACCATTTGTTTTTCTTAAATACATGGGAAGCACTGATTCTTTCATGCGGTGACTATTCTTTTTGATTAATTCAATGGGAACCGTAATTAATAAATTGGAAATCTTTTTGTATAAACCACGTTTAGTAACAGAAAATAATAAAACAGTAAAACGACAATTAAACTATGAAAGAATGCTGGGCTATATTATATTATTAAAGCATTAATTGGTATATTTAGTTTTGTCGATGCCAAAAAACTACATATGTTGTAAAACACATTGTATAAGGTTTCTTTCGACCCTCTTTATGACTCTATTGGAATTGAAATAGTTATTTATAAATAAATAATTGGCTTTCAAATTTATTCTGAAGGTGCTTGATGTAATTTTAATATCATATTCGCTTTCCGGCCTTCGGTCATTTAAGTTTACTAATATACTTCATATAAAGTACATTCGTGCATTAAGTTTTTTATTTAATACGTTACCGTCGATAAGTATTTATGTAAAGTGGACATATTGCATTTTTGCTTTAGTCGCTTCAACGGACACAATTAATTTAGTGCAGACATCTTATGTTTTATATTTAAGATACTATTATTGTTATTATGTCAAATATTTTTTATGATAAAATTGATTCGGTGAAACAAAAGCTCAGTGGTATACACAATTAAATAGTGCCAATCATACCCGGTTCACGCTGTTACTGCATATATTTGAAGTGTAGTACGGTGTGTACGGGGTATAATTGGTCCTAAACATTCGACAAGGAGTTAGTTAATATAGTATTTTCATACATCGGTAGGTAATTTTCAAATTTGGTCAAATCCATTTGTCGAGAAAGTGAGATCTTTTCATTACATTTTCCTTATAAGTTTGTACTAGCAAATTCTAAATTAAAGAATTACACACACTGTGTAAAAATGCTAACTTTTACATGTGGATAATAACTGTCTCAAAGTTTTAATCTAAAATTGGCAAATAATTTTGGAATTGACCAGTTATGAAATTTACTTCCTGAATTATTCCATTGTGGTTACTTTTTAAACGCACTATACCTAGTTTGTTCACAAAACTTGGTACACGCTGTGCCTACATACATTTTAAAACTGTAGTACGGTGCGTACCGGGAATTGTTGACAAATATCAACATCTCTTATATGGCTGATCAATGAATGCATTTTCAGCAGTGCTCTTGGTGTAATTTGTTCTTTTTTTCAATGATAATTTAAGCTATTATCTGTATGTACATTATATTTGTCAAATGCATGGCGCATTAGTTTCGGGAGTCAAATGTCATCTATTAGTTTCGTGTGCAATCAACAATGCTCGTGCATTTAAAACTAAAACTCGCTGGTGCTTATTCCACATTCGATTTATTGGGTTTTTATCATCGCGATCAATCAGTTTAAAATGGAAAAATACAGCGTTATTTATACAAAATCTAAGCAAGACTAATAAATCAGTCCAGTTTTGACAGTGGAGACAAGAATTTATATTTACTTTGGATCACTGATTTCGTGTTTGTTAATTAAGTGCAATTTATGGATGTTAAACTGTAAAACAATGTTTCTATGAACATAAATAATGCTCGATTTTCTTCGTTTGTAATCGTTGAGCAGTGTCAAATAAACTTAAAAACGTAAACGTCGTTAATACGGAAAGAAAAATAGCAATGTATTTTAATTCTACATAAATTATTTTATATATTTGTTGATAGCTATTTCGGCTTACGCCTTCGTCAGAACTATGTTTAAAACGTGTATTAGAGATAGCTTATATACCCTTTGCTAGACAGGGTGCCTCCTACATAATCTCTTTCTGTTGAAACCATACCTACGTCACATGAAAGAATTTAAATAAGTTTGATTTATTGGTCTAGAGTAATGGTGGGAAACAATAATTTGGGTATTTTTGGGGTATTGATCGCGTGAAAGCACGTAAAATCTGCAATTTCTAAGTGCATCTATTTTAAATTGTCTATTTTGTCTAAATTGTCTATTTTATATGTTGCAGTAAACGTCGTTCTTTTCGTCGTGTTTTCATGTGTAAGAAATATTCAGCCATCAGCGATTATCCCAAATGTATGTATATTTTATTTATGACACTTAAACAACGGCTTACATTGCTGACACAGTGAACTCACAATCTGTCAACTAAACTTGGTTTACGCTGTTCATGCATTAATATGAATATGCAGTACGGTGTGTACCGGGCATTGTTGTCAAATTAAGCCTACAAACTTAAATGTTCAGTGGTTCACGATTATGTATATTTTCTTGACCTTTCATTCGAACGACGATTCATAAATCTCGCAGTGGATGACTCCCAAGATATCTGTAAATTTTAATTCGTTTATGAAAATGCAGTACGGCGTGAACTGGACCTTATTGCCATTTAATTCTTTCAAATGTTCTAAATTTTTCTAAAAATGTAATTAGAGACTTAATTTTTGATTGCTATATTGCACATACACGACAGTTTCCATTGCTGACACATTCGAATCTCAGTGGACACCCATCGCGTGAATGTGAATTATCTGCTAATTAAACTTGGTTCACGCTGTTCATGCATTTATGAATATGCAGTACGGTGTTACCGGGCTTTTTTGGCACTTTAAGCCTCCACCTTCACAAATATTATATGACAAGAGCTTGAATAATTGTATAAAATCTGAGTGTTGAATATACTTATAACTGTGTCAGTTAAACCTGGTTCACTCCGTTCCTATATTCGTTTAAAATTATAGTACGGCCTGTACTAGGAATCACTGACACTACCAACTCACGACAGCTGATTTCACATCATAACAATTACCAATTACTTAATAACATAACATTTTGTATATTATAAGTTGAGTGAAAATAAACCAGTTCCACGCTTTTTCTGTCCATATTAAAGTTGACTTACTGTGCGATATGGGATTTGAATTTTTTTACGCTAAACTGACTCAATGGCAGGCAATGTCAATTGTATTCATCATATCATTTGTTTCTTGCTTGTTAATTTCTTTATATTAATTAACAACTTTTTCGTTCTGCTCACAGCGAGCAATCTTTCATTTGAAAAAAGCCCAACGATTAAATTAAATTTTCGTATGATTAATTATAAATTCTTAATTATGCATCTTATTTTTAATTTGATATACATATTGGCGTTTCAATCAGCTGATAATGCGCTGGATGAGTAGAGCTTGTTCTGATCTTTACTTAACTATTTACTAAAACATTTGTAATTGCTAGTTTACGCGATCTTAATATAATATAATTACTTGCAGTTCGTTAATGATACATCTAATAGTGACAGATACACATGGTTCACGCTGTATTGGGTGGGTTTGTTATTATGCACATTCTAAGTTCACCGTTTACTTTCTTGGTTTGGGCAACCTCCTGTATCAATTCAACAGGGGGCTCGCTGTTACTACATTGATTCTAAATTGTAGTACAGTAGATACTGGGTTATGTTGAAACTAATTAATAGAGCCCAGTGAACCCAGTTTGAAAATATGTGCCAACAGTGACTCCTTAATAGATTTATGTTGTTATTTTGTATTTTGCACTATTTTTTTATCTGAATTAAACAGTGAAGATCTCATATTATGTAAGGGCCTAAAAATGTGTTTGATAATGGAGCTTAGATGGCTTGCTTGTTTAAATATGAGTGTTAATATAACCTGGTCCACACTTTACTACATGTGTTACAATAATTGTAGTACGGTGAGTACTGGGTCATATTGGCATCGTATATTGTCAGGCTAGTACCATGGACCAATTGTTTGTAATAATGGAGTGTATCCTATTTTATGTGCAGCTCAAACCAGCACGTTGTCAATATAACCTGGTCCACACTTTACTACATGTGTTACAATTATTGTAGTACGGTGAGTACTGGGTCATATTGGCATCGTATATAGCCAAGCTTGGACCAATTATTTGTGGTGTGTATGTTATTTTATATGCAGATCGAACCAACACGTTGTCAATATAACCTGGTCCACACTTTACTACATGTGCTACAAAAATTGTAGTACGGTGAGTACTGGGTCATACTGGCATCGTATATAGCCAAGCTTTTACCATGTGCCAATTATTTGTGGTGTGTATCCTATTTTATATGCAGTTCGTCCCAAGACGTTGTCAATATAACCTGGTCCACACTTTACTACATGTGTTACAATAATTGTAGTACGGTGAGTACTGGGTCATATTGGCATCGAATATCATCAAGAGTAGCACGACGTTTTATCACTTGTAACCCGATATGCTAATATTATGCAAGAATATCGCATTGTTTATCGTATATACACAGTTGTGTGATAGTGTGTATTATATTATGCAGCACGCATTGTGGCATTATCAAACACGCGGTCAATATAACCGAGTCCACACGTTACTACATGTGTTAAAATAATTGCAGTACGTCGTGTCCTGGGTCATACTGACATCGTTAAGATTGTTTATCCAATGGTAACATTAGTGCATACTGAATGATTTGATGTGAAAATTTTATTTTTCTTCTTTTAGGATTGAAAGCTTTATCAACATTACCCGGTTCATTCGTTATTACACGTTGTTATGAATATTGTAGTACGTATTGAACTGGGCCATGTTGCTATTGTATATAATCAAGATGATAATTGAGTGTAACCCATTTCATATCCTGTATTATAATGCACGAACCAACGCGTTGTCAATATAACCTAGTTATTACATGTGTCACAACAATTGCGGTACGTCGTGTACTGTGTCATATTGGCATCGATGTTGCTATCGTATATAATCAAGATAGTACCATGTACCAGTTGTAATGTAATATTAAAAAAGTGTATCCTGTTAAATCAGACTATGCAGCACGTTTCCAATATAACCTGGTCCACACGTTACTACATGCATTACAAATATTGTAGTACGTCGTGTACTGGGTCATATTGGCATTGTTTACAACGTTCGTTATATTGGAACACGAGTAAATACTTATTATTTTATATGAAATATGTGACATTTTTGTATCGAATTATCCAAATATTGTAATATTTGTTTTCATACTACCCATTAAACTTGTTATTAAGATTGTAGTACGTATTGGGCGGGCTATGTTGGATTACCAAGTTCTGAATAATATTTTAATAGTTGAATTTTGATTGAATGAGTGATATATAGGATCTCATGAATTGCTTTGTCAATATAACCTGGTTCACACGTTACTTCATGTGTTTTAATGATTAATGCAGTACGTTGTGCACTGGGTCATATTGGCATCGTTTACAGTGCTTTCCGAAGGTAAAACAAGTGAAATAAGTAAGATTGTTTATGATGTCTGTGAAATTTTAATGTAATTGAAGGCTTTATCAATGTTACCTAGTTCACTCGTTATTACACGTTGTTATTAAGGATGTAGTACGTTTGAACTGGGCTATGTTGCTATCGTATAACATCAGAGTATTACCATGTATTGTGTGATAATTGAATGTATCCTGTTTTATATTTTAGGTACAGTTCGCATCGTATATTGTCAGGCTAGTACCATGGACCAATTGTTTGTAATAATGGAGTGTATCCTGTTTTATGTGCAGCTCGAACCAACACGTTGTCAATATAACCTGGTCCACACTTTACTACACGTGATACAATAATTGTAGTACGGTGAGTACTGGGTCATATTGGCACCGTCAACAGCGCCTGTCAGATGGTAACAATAGTGAATATATGTAAGCATTGTTCGTGAACTTGTTTTGTGTATGTTTTAGCGTTACAGGATTGAACACATTATCAATATTACCCGGTTCACTCGTTGTTACACGTAATTATTAAATGTGTGGTACGTGCTGCACTGGGCTATGTTGCTATTGTTTATAATCCAATAATATGACCATAGGTTTAATGATAACTTAGTGTTTATGGTGTGCTGTTTTGAATCTCATGAAACGCGTTATGAATATAACCTGGCCCACACGTAGGTAGCTACATGCGTAACATAAAATGCAGTACGCTGTGTACTGGTGTTATATTGGCATGGCTGACCGCGTTGACAAGTGAAAATATGATTATAGATGAATTTTGTGATTTGTATTCTTAAATTTCTTACAGGATACCAAGCATTATCAATATTACCCAGTTCACTCGTTGTTACACGTAATTATTAAAAGTGTAGTACGTGCTGCACTGGGCTATGTTGCTATTGTATATTATTCAATAATATTACCTGAGTTTATTGATAATTTAATCAATCTTGCCGTACTAGCAATGTTGATATAATTAAGTATTTCGACTGAGGGTGCTTGATGGAATTTCAATATCAAATTTGAATTGTGTACTTTTCCATTTCAGTTCAAGTACATCCGTGCACTTGGAAAGCCTGAAGATGCCGAAAGGCGAAACCCGTGTCGTTAGCGACAAAACTCATGGAAAAGTACAAAATTCAAAAAATTCAAATTTGATATTGAAATTCCATCAAGCGCCCTCCGTCGAAATACTTAATTAGGATAATTTAATGTTTATTGTTTTATGTTATATCACAGGTTCTAAACCATTTTCGAGTGGCGACCTCTTTTTATAAAATCAATGTGACCCGCGTTTTCTATCCAATTGAAAAAGCATTTTTAATTAATATGGTAATTAAAAAAAATGCATGAGGATGAATATTTTTTTTAGTTGACTGTTGACCCCTCAGAAAACCCATCACGACCCATGGGTTGGGAGCCCGTGTGCTAAATAATCTCATGAAGCGCGTTGTCAATATAACCTGGTTCACAAGTTACTACATGTGTTACAAAAAATGCAGTACGTTGTGTTCTGGGTCATATTGGCTTCGTTTACACGTTAACAGCATTGTAACATTGATGAACCTACGCTCGATTGTAACATTGATGTACCTACGCTCGATTGTAACATTTATGATTTTATATGATCTATGTGTTTACCCAGTTCATGTCGTTATCAAAATTGCAGTACGCCGTTTACTGGGCTATGCTACTTTTATAGTAATATGACCTTATCAGTTGTATGACACTCGAGCTTATTCTGTTTTTGTGTATGTTAAGCAGATCGACCATTGATTGTCACTATTACCTGGTTCACACGTTACTTCATGTGTTACAAAAAAATGCAGTACGTTGCGTTCTGGGTCATATTGGCATCGTTTACACGGTTACCGATTTGTAACATTGATGTACGCTCGATTGTAACATTGATGTGATTATTATTATAAAATTACTATACCAGATTTAAAGCATCATTATTACCCAGTTTAGACGTTATTATCATTTATTTTACTGGCCTATGTCACTTTCGTATATCATAAGGGAAGTATCATGGTCTTATCAGGTAATTTTTAACCTTTTGCACTCCAATATATATATTTTCAACTTTTTTTTATGACATGTACATCAAACTACTTTTTGTGCCATTTAAATGTTATGCGGTTTTTTTAATGCAATTTTTAATTTTATTTAAATATGTTTATATGTAATGACGTGATTAACAGCGCGATGTTCACATACCGTACGTGCAAAAATGTTTCACCTTTTAATTACAATGTATCCTTGACACTTGCGTTCTTGTACATGTTATGTTCCTATATGAAGCCATAGCTTTATTTGTGCGATTTTCCGCGGAACGCATCTACCGCACAATAAAAGGTTTAAGTGTACAATATGATAATTTTTGCTATCGGCCAAATTGGTTGGCTGATGTTATTTAATTTAAAACGCATTAATGGGAAAGATCTGCAAAAACATGACAATTGAACAATGTCGGAGTCAGACCCCTGGCAAATAGGTTCCATGACAAATCAGAACATGACGTTTCAGAATATGACGTTTCAGAATATGACAATTCAGAACACGACTTTTCAGAACATGACATTTCAGAACATATATATATATATATACATATTTGTGCCAGCCCAACGAATGAATTTTAAAATGCACGCGAACTAACTACAATAGTTAGTGAACATTTATTTTAATTTCGGCGATCTCATAATTACAGTTATTTTCTTGTTGTGGCAGCCCTATTCATAATTGGATAATTGTTTATAGACAAATATGTATGTGAAAACCCAATATTATAAAGCGAGCGCGCTCGGACGGTGTCCGTAGATAGGCCGATTGTTCTGAAATGTCATGTTCTGAAATGTCATGTTCTGAAAAGTCTTGTTCTGAAATGTCATGTTCTGAAATGTCATGTTCTGAAATGTCGTGTTCTGAAAAGTCATGTTCTGAAATGTCATATTCTGAAACGTCATGTTCTGAATTGTCATGTTCTGATTTGTCCGGTTACCGGCAAATAATATCCCGTGATAATTTGCGCCCAGCCAAACTATTTGCAATTAATTTTCTAGCCATGCTGTTTTTAGAATCTGTCATCACGACATACATGTTAAAATTGTGTTAATAGTGTGAAGCCTCACCTCTTGAAATTGGAGCGGCCATTTTAACTCAACTGACCTGTCAAAAAATCCCGCGCACGCAACTAATTGGCCACCTGTGATTTACATTCTGCAACTTCAGCTCTATAACGTCGTAAGTATTTAACTGTCATTTTTAAATTAAAAATATGGAACTATTTATTATTGCTAACTTTCTAATTAAGTGTCATCGTACCGTTCATATAAAATTTCTTATTCTTTGATAGAAATAATACTTTATTCTTACCGACTTTAAATGGATTTAGCGATGACACAATGGAAATAAGTACAAGTATTAAATCTTATATTTATATAAAACCGAAACGGCGTATGTATGTATGTGGGTCTGTAATTCCCTTTTGCATTGTAGCAATATAATAATGTTTATTATATACGTGAAGGTATTATTTGACATTTCTTTGACAGGAAATTAGATTTTTTCCTTGAATTTGGACATTTTAATGGGCGAGAATGGGGTCATCAAATTAAATAAAGTTTGTGATTTTATTTTAACTCAATTTTGGATGTTAGATTTTGTGATATAATTATGTCGTATGATATAACATTAAATAATTATTAGTCGCTTAGTCCGAGCGACGCAGGGTAGCAATACTAGTTATACATATAGCATTCATTTTTTTTAATGTCTTTAACACTAAGTTGCTTCTTTTCAGTTTGGCCATTCTTCTTCATCCTTGAATTAGAAAAATATTTTTATTTTTTCGAAGGCCAGCAACGCTGCTGTAAATGCCATTCTATGGTTCATTAGGTTCATTACTGCGTTTTTCGCCATCTTCTTCTACAAAAGACACATATGCTCAGAAAATTATGACAATGAATTGTAAACAATTGCACACTTGCAGTCTCAGTTTTTTTTTCTACGAATCGATTGGATGGGGTCGAATGTGCTTCTAAGAAATATTCAACAAAACGGTTAATCGGGGTAATATTTGTGACGGGACCATAATATTTCGACGTTAAATCGAGGAAATCGTTAGATCGGGGAACGGATAATGCGGGAACGTAAGATCGGGGTTCCACTGTATTCACAAGAGAGCTTATCAGATAAGGAGTTTTGTAATTTATTATCTTGTTTGGTGCCCCGGTATTTCTCTATATCGATTACTTTTGTCTCACTAAATTAAAGTAAATTACGTTTATTTTAATCCATGCCCCCTCTAGGGATTGCATTACCGGTAAATAGGAATACACCATCGGTAATTGTCGGTAAATTGTAAAATTTACCGGTTTTTACCGGAAATCATTTTATCGCTAATTAAGGACAGATACAGGCATGATATAACATTAAATAATTATTAATTAGCGACGCCGGGTAGCAATACTAGTTAAATTATAAATTTGTATCAGGGCTTTTCGGCTGGAGTCGAAGTCGGAGTCGTCGCGGCGTTTTGGCCGGAGTCTTTCTTACTCGGAGTCAGAAATTTTGAAAAGGTTGAACTTTTTATGTTTGCATATAATATGTCAAATTTGGCTATTGCTCGGATTGGTAGGGTTGATATTTAATTGAATATACATAAATAGGAAATTGATTAATTAGAATATTTCGGCTTACGCCTTCGTCAGAACTATAGTTTTACTCGTAGTAAATGGTTTAAGGAAAAAAAGTGACGATATTAAACTTTTTTTAGTCGGAGTCGTGGTTTTTGTTGAAGCCTTTTATTTACCCTGATTTTTTTCCACGTATGGCGTTTCAAACAGTGATATTTTTATGCGAAGATGCCTTTCAAAAATGTGCGAAACACGTGTAGCTAAATTTTCACTTTATCTGTATTATGTATATTTTTTGTCACATAGCGGAAGAGAAATACATTTTTACAATGTCAACTCCCAACTTGGAGCAAATGGACTCCGCACGGAGTTTATCTCAACATGACAACTGCTTGTTATCCAGTTGCTCAACCTCTCTTTTTCGAAGAGAGTAGTACAGTATACTCTCGATTATCCGGCCTAATGCTGGAGAGGATGGTCACGGATAATTGAAAAACACGGATAATCAGAATCATCAAGTTTTTATTATATTTTCGAATATAATATCATATACACTGTACAATTTTAACTCATTATTTATATATTTATTATTTATCAAGAAAACACAAACAAAATCGTATTCATTAAAAACATATTTCATTTAATTAACACATTTTTTCTTGGAGGACTGCTTGTTAATCAGTTGTTTAGCCCAATCTTAGTTTGACGAGAGGAGGGATAGAAAGGATAGGTAGAATCGATTAATTCACTCTGTCGAAAGAAAAATTAAGCTTGAGTTTCAAAGAAATCATGCTGTAGTTAATAACTAACTCTGAAAATGAGAGTAACTGAATAACTTCTAGCTATCGTAAACCAGTTCTGTTATGTATGAATTCATTGAAAGGTGGCATCGCCAAAAAAATGTATGTGCAGACTCTACGCACGTTTTGATTCATACCTCCAAAGTTCAACGAGAAGTAGATACATAGGACACTCAATATCACTTTAACAAAGTGGCTGAGCAAGTCACATTTTCTTTTTCATCTCTTTAAGCACCTTAGTGCATGGTTAAAAGATCAGTCCCGTGCAGCTCTGTCTCGGGCCAAGTAAGTGAGGAGTAAATTCGTTTCTTTTCTTGATCGTATAGCGTTATGGAAGACAGCTGTGAAAAACGGCTGCACATACATAACGGAAGGGTGGTGGGAGAACCAACTTGTTCACCCAAATATATTAAAATACTCAACATACCTTTCACAGAAATCCATTTGCTCGAATATTATTATTTTTTAGCACACCCATCTCAATTTCATATTTAAATGTATAGACACATTAGATACAATTTTTCGTAGAAGTATTGATGACTCAAGAAATTAATACTTGGAAAAATGCACTGTTTTAATTGCAGTTCTTAACGTACCCCATTCAAGACTTTTAAGCAAAAGGTAATACAGGTAAATAATGAAGATTTTTCGGTTTAAATGTATTTTTAAAATTATTAAAACCACCAAAGGTTTACACCCTTTTAATAGAATGGAAGATTTATATTGTTTACCTGCTTTTGGATAGGGATTAGTGAAATCAGTGACGCCTATTCTAACGTCGTAGGTAAAAAGACAGGTAACTCTTATATGTTAATTCTGAACTGTTTTTCCGACTTATTGCTTCTTTTCTATCCAATTTTACGGATGATTTTTGAATTTTTAACCGAATGCATGGATATAGTTTTTTTTGTTGTTGAAATTTCGCAATAGTTGAAACTTCATAAATTATATTGTTCAGCGAGGGCTGTGGAGTCGGAGTCGGTGTCGTCGCGGCGATTTGGCCGGAGTCGTACTAACAGTTGGAAGTTTAATTTTTTATTTTTGCATTTAATATGTAAAATTTGGCTGGATTGGTAGGGTTGATATTTAATTGAATACACATAAATAGGAAAATTAGGCAAAAAAAAGTGACGATATTAAACTTTTTTAGTCGGAGTCGAAGTCGTGGTTTCGGTAAATGCTGGAGTCGGAGTCGAATTTTTTTTTACCGACTCCATAGCCCTGTTGTTCAAAATATAATTAAGGATTTCGACTGAGGGTGCTTGATGGAATTTCAATATCAAATTTGAATTTTGTATATTTCCATGAGTTTTTTCGCCAACGACCTGGGTTTGGCCTTTATGTATCTTCAGGCATTTCAAGTGCACGGATTTACTTGAACTGACGTAGAAAAATAGAAGTAGGTCATCAAGTTAAATTGCTACTAAAATGTAAATTAGTGAAACTTTTATGTAAATAAAATTCAATCAATTAAGTGGGTTTGTTATAATTATCAGGATTTTTAACAACACAAACACCCATTGTCTTAAAACATAATCGATTTATCGACTGAAGAAAATCTGCTCGTACCGGGAATCAAACCCGGTCGGTCCGACACGGTAGCCAACGACGTTGACCACTGCACCACGGACCGGGTCAATGAATGAGTATACCAAATGAAAAAGAATCATTATAATCAATCAAAGCGAACATACTTATTAAACGTCGAATAACTATTCTGATAGTGCCATTATCAATAAAATTGGTTGTAATTGTTATAATTGTGATAATTCAGCACTCCAAAATATCTTAGAAACTAAGCACCAAGCACCCGGCTAATGTCTTTCATTACAATTCAGAGATAATTGAAATCAGAGAACCATTAAGTCACTTCTGGAACCGGCTAAACCAGTGGTCGGCAACCTACTACCCACTACGACATTTTGAATGACCCACCAAGAAAATATGACGGTATGTTTTTTTTTTTTTAAGAAAAAATCTTTATAAAATTATTTATTCATTTAAAATACCAATAATTAAATATACATTGAATAAATAATCTAGAATTAGAATACATCGAATTCAAATGTTCACAACCAAGATGGCCACAAATTTTTTATACATATGTTTCTTTTATCAAATAAATTTGTATTTACACATCCGGGTACATGTTAATTTTATGAAAGTAAAATTGTTTTTTTAAAAAAACTTTTATTAACATTTACCCACTTAATTAAGGATTTCGACTGAGGGTGCTTGATGGAATTTCAATATCAAATTTGAATTGTTTGAATTTTGTACGTTTCCATGAGTTTTGTCGCTAACGATCCGGGTTTCGCCTTTCGGCATCTTCAGGCATTTCAAGTGCACGGATGTACTTGAACTGACGCGTAGTTAACATTTTGTATCGTTTATATACAAAAATATATGTAGATCACTAAGTTAAATGGCTATAAAAATGTAAATTAGCGAAAATTGAATGTATACAAGTTATAATACGGAAAGAAAAATAACAATGTATTTTAGTTCTACATAAATTATTTTATATATTTGTTGATAGCTATTTCGGCTTACGCCTTCGTCAGAACTATATAGAAGGCGACGAAGGCGTAAGCCGAAATAGCTATCAACAAATATATAAAATAATTTATGTAGAACTAAAATACATTGTTATTTTTCTTTCCGTATTATAATGGAGTTCTACCAAGTAAATGCCTACTCAATCAATATACAAGTTATGTATAAATGAATTAAGTGGG
This sequence comes from Himalopsyche kuldschensis, assembly GCA_028554975.1. Lineage (NCBI taxonomy): Eukaryota > Metazoa > Arthropoda > Insecta > Trichoptera > Rhyacophilidae > Himalopsyche > Himalopsyche kuldschensis. The sequence goes on from JAHFWI010000025.1 coordinate 4,208,194, forward strand.
TTTGTTATAATTATAGGGATGTTTAAAAATATTAATGACCAGATATAATAACAATTCAAATTTACCCACTTATCAAATGAAATTTTCTAAATTGTTTTTTTTAACCCAGTCTCTCAAAAGGTTGCCGACCACTGGGCTAAGCAAAGGCATCCTGAATTATTCTTCATAGACAATACAATACAAATAATATATCTTACCATGGAAGCATTTAATGAATACTCAATTTCTTATTTGTCGATTCAATTGATTTTAATGAATGATTGTTTGATCATCCCATTCTATTCTAACATTGATTTTTTTTTGCCAATAGATTTAAAAAATATATATACGCTCATCCCTCGATGTACACGGTAGATACGTTCCTAGAGAAAACGCGTAAACCGAGACCGCGTAAATCGAGACCTCAAGCTCATACAAAAACGGAAGATATGTTCCAGAAAAAAAAAATCTTCAAAAAGTTTCTTCTTCTCGTCCTATGAAATAGTCCGTAACTAATGTTTGTGTTATGTTTTTTTCTAAGTCTTTGTAAATTTCACCATATTGCGCGCACAGGCGTTTAAGGTCTCGCTGAAATTTAACAGCACGTTCAATAACCGGATCAGTAGCCAAAACTTTATTTTCTAAATTATTGGCCAATTGTAAAATTTCAGAAATGTCTTTAGACGTAAATTTATTTGGTTTATTACTAATGTCTTTATCACTATCATCGCAACTTTATACATTTTCTTTTTCGTTGGTTGACACCATATAAATCAATTCTTCTTCGTCTATTTCACTATTAACAAACAATTCAACGATGTCACTTAATTCCAAATTCTCCAACCCTTGTCCCAACGCTTTTGTTATAGTTAAAATGTTGTTAAATGTTTCATCTCTTGCCGGAATTATATGATCAGGTTCAACTACTTCTGGCCATACTGCTCTCCAACAAGCATTTAATGTTGACTTTTTAATTTCTTTATTTGCTAATCCTATATATTTCACAATTGTGTAACACGTATCACCAAATATGTTTGATTTTTTTTTTAAATGTAATTTTTTCCTAACCGCGTAAAAGTGAAACCGCGTAAAATGAGTACCGCGTAAATCGAGGGATACGTGTATTTTCTTGTAAAAAACTGCGGCGATTCCGCCGAATAATCTTCACTGTCAATACTTTGTGGAATGGCATTATATTACAAAAAATAATAAAACATTAGATTTATTAGGATCAGGACCGGTTTCGCTGATCGTGATAATTTTCAACTGATGCTCCATTGTGGTATACGTGGGAACCCTGCGTTATTATTTTTAAGCAATGCATATGCTATATATATAGGTTCCTAACCTTTTATATGAAAAAGGTCCCTATAATTATAACAAACCCACTTAATTCATTGAAACTTGTTTCCATTAAATTTTCGCTAATTTACATTTTAATAGCAATTTTACTTATTGATCTACTTCTAATTTTGTATATGTATAAACGATACAGACTGTTTATTACGCGTCAGTTCGGTAAATTATGGATATATGGTCACGGGACAGAATCCCAATCCTCTCGAGCTATGCTCAAAAAAAATATACATACTAGCTTATAATTGTATGTTTTGACTTAACTCTTTGAGTTCTTGTGGATTATTATAAAATCTGGAATCAAAATGATTAAATCTGAAGATTTTTTTAATATTTATTAGCCTATAATAAAATTATTCTTTTTATTTTAAGCAAATAATAAACTTATGTGTAGTTTATGGTTGCATTTTTGCTCCTTTAAATTAAAACAATTCGATTTCATACTTATTGCAAAGTATTCTTTAGGATCTTCTATTATAATAAATTTAGAGATTAAAGGCGAAACATTTCAACAAAAATCGTTAGCCCTACATTCATTTCATTTAATGTGCTCATTTTTCATAAATCTTTACAAAAATTCTGTCCCGTGACCATATATCCATAATTTACCGAAAAAGGTTTTAGCAATACTTTATTTATTGCATATTATTAGAGCTTATATCAACAACTTGTGTACGAAATGTTGATGTTATTTCGTTGCTAAACTATTCTCTTATTCGAAGAGTATATGGCTAGGACTGGTGGTTAGATAATCGCTCTCGTTCGCCTCGATTTAGACATCCATATCATTAAACCGAAATTTATAAATTTATTTGTCAAACTGTTCGCAATGGGGGCGCGAGCTCGCTAGCAACGAGGGTTACGATGTTGTCCACAAGGCCACAGACCCAACCACATAAATACATATATCGATCATGTAATTCAGAGGTAGTCAACATTTGTATGCCTATCGCACACTTGCTTATTTTTGATAGCGCCCACCAGCATCGCTGCATTTCAATCCAGTATATGGATGAAAACAAATCGGTAATTGCAACATTTTTCATAAATCTTTACAAAAAATTCTGTCCCATGACCATATATCTATAATTTACCGAAATATCTTCGGATCGAATTATCCTATTGATATGACTCTTTGACGCAACGTTACATCTAATTATTTGTATCCAGTGGCGTTCATAGCTGTGATTGTAAGCAGTAAATAACGTGAGATCCCGTCGAGAAAGGCTGTTGCAGTGGTGTTGTATGAGAGGTGATATCGATCCGACTAGAATGTAATAGTGTCTAGGGCGGGGGGCGGGGCGGGTTCTATATTTGAAATGCGTCACCAGATTGCAGGCGTTGCGACTCTAGACGTCATGACGTCACCGCCCGCTGACAATCTTTAAGCCCCTGCGAAACATTGAAACGGTTCGCATTACATAAAGACCTTACTAGTAAGCACATATGCTCTCGGATCCTAAAAAAGGATTATTTATCTTGCATTAAAAATAAAAATACATTCAATGAGGAGTTAGTCACCCTCAAGAATCTAAAGACTAAAATTAAAGACAATAATATCATTATCACTAAGGCTGATAAAGGCAATACCACGGTCCTGTTAACGCGTGAAGACTATGTCAATAAAATTAATGTTTTTCTCGCTGATAATAAAATCAAAGAATTAAAAAGAGATCCTACTGTCAAATTTAATAAAAATGTTAAAGATGTAATAAATAGTTGTAAAATCACAATTAGTTCTAAAGACATGCTTAGTTTAACTACGCGTAATCCACTAGCTCCTAAATTTTATGGATTACCAAAATTACACAAACCCTTAATCCCAATTCGCCCTGTTGTTTCATATTTAAATGCCCCAGCCTATAAACTTTCTAGTAAAGCAAACTCACTTATCCGTCACCACAGTGGATTTAAACCATTATACAGCGTAAAAAACTCTTTAGAATTAGTGGATAAAATTAAAAATTTTAAAATCCCCGGTAACTCAAAGCTCATATCTTTTGATGTCGTCAGCTTATTCACTAATGTGCCGGTTAACAAATGTAAAAGGATCATCGAAGATTCCTTAAATTTCAGTAGAGTCAATCCAATAACTACTTCGGAACTACTTAATATTTTAGACGTTTGCGTGGACCAGAATTACTTTCAATTTAATAATAAGCTCTATAAACAGACTGACGGCCTTGCAATGGGAAACTGTCTGTCACCTCTTTTAGCTGAATTCTATATGAACCATTTAGAGAAAATCATTTTTAGCCATAACATTGAAGTCAAACCAATAGTTTATTGGTTCCGATATGTAGATGATATTATTTGTTTATTTAACGGAACTGATAGACAAATCACCAAATTCCATAACTTTATAAACTCTTTGGACGATAATATTCAATTCACCCTGGAAGTCGGAGGACAGAAAATAAACTTTCTTGACCTTACTATAGACATTAAAAACGATACCCACGATTTCACGATCTTTCGTAAACCGACTTTTTCAGATGCTTGTATTCATAAAAACTCATTACATCCAATGTCGTACAAATTAGCTGCATTTCATTCGGAAATTCACAGACTTGTCAGTATTCCCTTGAGTAAATTAAATTTTGATCTTGAATTAAAAATCATTAAGCAAATCGCCATTAACAATGGTTATGATATGTCTCTTATAGACAATCTTTTATATAAAAACGCATTAAGTTAGCACAACAAATCTTATACAAGGGATTAACAACGAAAGACTCAGGTGATATGAGGTTTTGGCGGAGAATTAATTACATAGGACACACCAGTTTAAAAATAAAAAAACAGCTCTCAGAAAGTGTTAGACCAGCTTTCTACTGTAAGAACTCTTTAGGTAAAATTTTGATAAATAATAAAGATCTTATTGATTATAAAAACAAATCTGGGATTTATAGATTGCAGTGTAGTGAGTGTCCCAGATTTTATATTGGTAAAACTGCTAGAACCTTAAATATAAGAGTGGCTGAGCATTTAGCCGCTTTTCGCTTAAAAAAAGATACCTCCACCTTCGCCAACCATTTAATTCTTGAAAACCATACGTTTAATTTTGACTCAGGCATTAAGTTGTTACATACTAACAGGGGTGAGTTTAAACTATTTTATCAAGAAATCTTAGAGATTAATCGAGCTCAGCTCAACGGTCTGCCAATTTTGAACGAGCAACTATATTTGCCTAGTTCACCATTGTTGTACCCTTTTAAATAATTGTTAATTTTAATTTATTGTCATTTATTAATAATTGTCATTTATTTACAATTCAAGCACTTGCTATTATTAAATATCAATTCACTTACTATCATTAATGTAATATAATAATAAAGGCTTAAAATCAATCAACTCATTAACGAGACGACGGATAGGACCCTAGATTTATTTTAAATATTCTTATGTTACCATCTGGTCATTAATATTTTCAAAATCCCCCGTAATTATAACAAACCCACTTAAATCATGGAAACTTGTATTCATTCAAATTTCGCTAATTTACATTTTAATAACCTTTTAACTTAGTGACCTACTTATATTTTTGTATATAAACGATACAAACTGTTTACTACGCGTCAGTTCAAGTACATCCGTGCACTTGGAATGCCTGAAGATGCCGAAAGGCGAAACCCGGGTCGTTAGCGACAAAACTCATGGAAAAGTACAAAATTCAAAAAATTCTAATTTGATATTAAACAGTATTTGTGATAAAAATGCCAATGCGCCAAATATTGTTAATAGAGAAAGTCATACGAGATATACTCGATGATAAATAATGAAACAGTCGAGAACAAGTCAACGAAAAATTACATACATACCCATGTCCAAGATCCCTTTTTCAATTGAAAAAATCAGATCTGCCCGGGCCCACCTGATCGCTAGGGCAAAGCTATTGCCACTTGACCAGTGGTTCTCATGTGCGGCCACCAAGAGCTTCATAGAAAAGATTGATATTAAAAAAAATATGGTATTACCAGTTAATTTGTCAACAAAAACTAGATGCAATTTATACCAAAAGTAAATTGACAAACTTATTTAGGTCCATTTGACATACATAAGAGACAGCAGACTCAAAACAAAAATTTAGTGCGGCCACCAGACATTTCCGAAGGACTGCTTATGTTTACAATGCGGCCACCGTGCAATTTGCCGTGAGAGCCACTGCACTAGACCTAGACCACAGGGGCTGACAAATAGGAATATACTTGATGAAGATGATGAAATAATAGCAATGTTTTTTACTTTTCAGGTGTTCACTGTCAATACTTAATGGAAAGGCATTGAATAAAAAAATAAAAAATAAACATTTTTTGTACTTATCCCATCGTAAATTTATCAAGATCGGGACCGGTTTCGCTAAGCGCGAGCATTTTTAATTGATAAGAAAACACAGCAATACATAGTTTATGGAGCAGATTGGGATTGATAATTGGTACAAAATAAAAATTAGTACTAAACTTTTTTTAGTCGGAGTCGTGTTTTTGGTAAATGCTGGAGTCGTAATCGTATTTATTGTCAACCTCTCTAAAGCCCTGTAAAAATCTATACCAGATTATTAAATATATCATTATACTTAAAATAGAATTGTCTCTTTTTTGAGTAGAACACATAATTTAATTTTATACTTGAATAATATTACAGCTGAAAACAAAACTACCCCGTCGGCCCATCCCCAATGCTTACGTCATCCATTCAGAACAAAAGCTTCGATCGAAACGTAGATGGGAAATTTTTACTAAAAAAAATGTATACAACCAGACCCATCTATAATACAAAATAGTTATTAATATATTTCAGATACCCACGCCATATGTTAGGATGATACAAATTATATGAATCTCTATCTATTTTTATCTATGCTACGTAACATCCATAGATTTAAACACTTATGTAATCATTTATTAACGAAACAATCACAGCCTCCACGTTTGATTAATAACAAATATTGTTTATTGAAATGTTCACGTTGTTTTTTATGTAATTGACTTAACCAATTTATTTTGTCGAACAAAAAAAAGAAAATAATAATTCGAGCGAACAAAAACACCCCCATCCAAGTGCATTTCCAAGGGCTTGCGTCATTCGTTCGAAGCTTTCAATACACGATGCACACTATCAAAAGTTGCTTATACTTGAAAGTATTCGTTATTAGTAACGATCTGGAACTAAATCGGCATTATAAAAAAATGACTGTTATTTTAGATATATATTTGAGAACTATTTTTTTTTTGTAATTAATGAATTTCTGTAGGAGTCATATATAATTTATTTATTTATTTAAGAAAAAGCAAATCATGGCATTACAGCTGATGCCAATGCGCCATGTATTTGACAAATATAAATACGTGTATTTATATATATACATACATGTAAATACATAATATTAATTAATTAAAAACAAGATGAAAACATTGTAGTCATAAAAACTGAGAGAAAAAAATTTTATAAAATCATATTAGAAATTTTCAAAGATGTCAACCGAGTGAGTTCTGACAAAATCAGTTTTTATTCATAAAATATAGTATTCGTCTGAACTTACTCACGTCAATATGAAATATGTCGACATCCGAAGCAATGCCGTTTAAAATTGTTAAAGCTCTTCCCAGAGGCATTCCCATTGGCAGACTGGTTCTACCCCTTGGAAGAACAAACAACTAATGCTCACGATTCCTCAAACAATTATCAGGAACATTCAATTTAACATTTTCAAGAATGGTGGAATTCTCATTTTGGCCTCATGATGACAAATGAAGCCCATTTTCGGGTGACTTAAGCACTTCATACCTGAACTATTTTTCAAAATTTACTTAAACATAAGGATGAGTGTGTTCAAAGTCCACAAATATCGTCCACCATTCATAAACGACATAGAAAACCCAATAAATAGGATCACAAATATGTGCGATCGCCAGATGTAAGACGTAGTGTAATCGCGCAAATGTGCGGGCCCTTGTTTAACGCGACCTGCGAAAATGCCACGCCGGTGCGGCGCCCGGCGTAAATTGTTTAAGCTCATCGAATACACCGTCCTTTTCATTGTACAACAACATTCTGAATATTACCAAAATTATATAGAATTTAAAAATATTAAATCATTCCTTAGATATTAAAACGAATTGACTGTAAGAAACGCTCTTTTGGCTGACCACCGTTTGAGATTCGATGGCATAATGGTTGTACTTATCTTTTGTAGCACAAATTTTTAAATTTTCGTTGTGGATTGGATACAAGAAAAACTTCTTTTGGTGTCAACATATCCTAATCTGTGAGTGCACACAGTGACGGCTTGTAACGGGGTGCTGGGGGGTGCAAAAGGAAGATTCAACTATTTTTCCGTACTACGGAAGAGAAACAGTTGGTATTGCGAACATCTGAATTGAAAGTCCAAGCTATAGAAGTGTTTTAAAATCCAATGAATAGGAAAGAACTCTTGCAAAAATGGTTGAATCTTCTTTTGCACCCCCCAACACCCTGTCACCAGCCGTCGCTGAGTGCACACGTTTATAGTTTTTTCAATTGGCCATCGAATGCCAAATACTAATGTTATTAAAAGAGCCCGAAACAAAGTGTTCATGTGCCATTGGGAAGAAATTCATAAAACAATGCATGAAATAAAACAATTCATAGATAAATATCTACTGTTTTAAGATACACCTTTTAGATTTGATAATCTATAAGCCAACTGCCTCCACTTGAACAAACAGTCAATATCAATATTTATAATTGGAACAAAAAATGGTTCAAATTTTACAAATAAAAATGACTAAGGGACATGGAAAAATTCTTTACTGAACGAAGCCAGCTCACACATTTTTCAATCGATTTCAATATTTTCCACTTAGTAAAACAAATCTTTTTTATAAATTGTGACCAGGACCTGATTCACTCATTGCGAGTATTATCACAAGTTGGTAGTGCTCGCGCGTAACGAAAAAACGAAATCTCTATCAGAAATTATGTGGAAGCAATAGTATAAAGTGTGTTTTATTCAGGGCTGTGGAGTCGGTAAAAAAGAGTTCAACTCCGATTCTGACTCCACCATTTACCAAAACCACAACTCTAACTTCAACATTGACCAAGAACACCACTCCGACTAAAAAAAGTTAATACAGTCACTTTTTTGCCTATTTTTCCTATTTATGTGTATTCAATTAAATATCAACCCTACCAATCCAGCCAATAGCCAAATTTGACATATCACATGCAAAAATAAATAGTGAAAACTCCCGACTACGAGTACGACTTCGGCCAAATCACCGCGAGACTCCGACTCCGAATCCGGACATAAAGCCTCGACTCCACGACTCTGACTTCACAGTAAAAAGGTATAGTTAACCCGTTTATAAGTGAATATTAGTAACGTTCAAATTGAGTACTCGATTCCAGGAACATCGCGTCTTACTATCAAGCTTGAAAAAGTGATATTGTTATTCGTATAGATATTCTGTACTCACCTTACATGAATAACGAGTATTCTTTCCGAGCCCATACCTAATGCGCACCTTTGAATATAGCGGGATCTTTGCGCGCGCTTCGCGTCGATTCTCCCCGACGTCGTTTCCTATAGCCAGTGTTGCTAGATCGCACACAAATAAATAACAATCAGGGAAAATGTTTTATTCAGCAGACAGAGGAAAAGAAATGGCGAACAATTCAGAATGACAGATTTGTCAAAACCTTACCTGTTTTATTTGTATGTGCTAATTTGTAATAAGTTTTATTCGGGGAAATTAACATTATGGTATAATAACATTTTAAAATAAATAGAATAGTGATGAAAATAAAATAAAAACGTGTGTTTATTGATTGATTAATGAAATTTTTAATTTTAAAATTGAATGTCATTTCATATAAAATTCCATTTCAATACAGATATTATGTTACAAAAAAAACGACTGAAGGTGCTTGATGAAATTTCAATATCAAATTTGAACCGTTTGAATTTCGTACTTTTTCATGAGTTTTTCGCCGAGTTTCGCCTTTCGTCATCTTCAGGCATTTCAAGTGGACGGATGTACTCTAACTGACTGATGTCCTGATGACATAACTGATGACTGACAGATGTGCACTTGGAATGCCTGAAGATGTCGCTAACGACAAAACTCATGGAAAAGTACAAAATACGAACAATTGATATTAGATATTATGTTGTCACATCACATGGGTAGTTGACATTGGGTATTTGGAAAAACCAAATAATTACGATTTTTTTATGAGAATAAATTATTTTCATATGATTATTTGAGAGAAATATTTTGTGACGAAATGTGATGAGCTACTCAATATCATGATAAATCATAAATGTATGACTTATGTAAGTAATGTAATTAGTACTAAATCGAATATAATCGTCCAGTGATATGTACTTTTTTTTCTTTTAAATATCTTAATACAACGCTTAATAAATATTTATTTAAAATTATTTAATCATATTACAATGAACAAAAACTGAAAAGCAAAGAGTTTATGCATTCATTTAAATTTGTCTGTTATTTATATCATAGCTTTACAGCTGACGCCAATGCGCTATTAATTTATCACATCGATCATATAATTTAAAACAACCACAAGCGCAAATGCGCTGTTTGGAGAAAATCAAAGTTTTAAATAGAATTTTCAAAATATTCCTTAAAATCAAATAAGGAAAAATAACGGTAAAATATGGTAATAGGTACACGGGATATTTTACCAAAACAACGACCGTTCTTAATTTAAATATGCGAATTATGTTGGCTTTGCATTTAAAATAAGGAACACTTGACAAAAATAAATATATTAATTTAGATATTGTTAATTTATACAGCAAAATATGATAAATAAAGGGTCTTTTTATAAGGACGCTTAGTTTTGAAATGTAAATAAAACAAGTTGTTTGTGAGATTTCGACTAAATTTTAATTTCATTTGTAAGTATATTTTACGGCATTAAATATGGAATACAGCATCAAATGTCTGCCAATATCCATTCATTATAAAATGGGCCATGTCGATAAAGTTGACTTTTTTGACAAATTTGGGTAAACTTCCAACTGCTCCAGAACCCAATCAGGCGTTGTCTGTGGTCGTTTACCTGAAGTTCCTTGGTTAGTCGGATTTTATACGGGTGCAGACATAAGGCCCGATTCAAAATTCGCCAAGTTGAAGTCACAGAAAAGCCAAGTTCTTGTGAACAACGAGAAATAAGCTGCCTTGGGTTTTCCTGTACACTTTCACACACAGCAGCAATGTTTTCACCAGATATTGTATTTTGATGACGTACAGGTAGGTGTTGGCCGATTATTTACCAAACTGGTTGACTCAAATTTGGCCACTAAACAATGACTAATCTACTCAGCAGGACAAAGTAACATATTTTGAGCGTCCCTATTGAAATACCTTATATATGCAAATATTTTTGCATTCAAAAGTGAAACTTGCTATTGTTGAACTTAGGATATTCTTTTGTTAAATGATAAACAGTTAGATCAAGTAAAGGTAGTATAATGTACGATAAAACATAATAATTATTGAACTGATTAGGGTATAAACAAATTTAAAAACTGAAACTATCACTGAAAATGTTATTTTATCGGTAAACTTTACAAAAAACGGTAAATTTTATGAATTTGTGTTTAGTGTAAGTAAATAAGTTGTACAATGTTGTGTTGGTAAAATTGTCAGTTGTGAGTTTTATTAATCTCGATGCCAAAAAAATTAGGTCGGCTTCAAATTAACGCAGTGGTGGGGAAAATTGATTCCAAATAACAGGCAGGGTGGCAACATTCAGATCCGTTCAGTTGCGATCTCAAGCAGCCGCTGACTGACCGTCTCTTCACATTGTGCCGCTGCTGAAAATCACGAAATACAATATTTATGATATTTTAAATGAAAAAAATAAACACGCAATATCAGCAAATCAATAAAAGTGTTTACATCATCACATGGACGCAACTAAATTTATTATAAACCCACCCATACCACCAAGTGGACGCCCGTATCGCGTTAGGGGATAAAACGGCGATTTTATTTTTTATCCCTCGTTTTCGTGGTCGATTTTCTTTTCGCTGAACCAGTCTCCGATGAGGCTCACAATTACGTGTTTTATGAAGTGATTATTGAGTGATTGTTTCCATTAACAACATCCGGTTTATTTTCCATGGAATTGTGTTAATTTTTGTGTTGGATTTTCCGTTCAAACGTGTATCCTGTTAGATTCTATTTGGTGAGTTTTTCTTTTTACTCTTGCATTTATTTATACCTCTTTTTTTACACTAGCAATACCACACATGTTTTTTTTAAATTAAGTTTTCGATTACATCGATAAGTATACCGATGAATAGAATTTTGAACTCTATTTGTTATATGGATAATATCTTTCTTCATTTCTTTGAAAAGACGATTTAAAAAAATATCATTGTAAAATTGCATGTTTCTTTCAATTAGCAATCTGCCACGTGTTTTTTAAATCTACATTTTAATCCATTATTCTTTGCCATAATACATACATTAGAATTAAACATATAAAATTATTGTTTGTCTTCCCAAGTCAGTTTTTATTCATGTTGGATTCTTATAAATACACATTTATTTTTGTTTAACTACGATTTTTCTTAATTTTGTTACAGCTATTAAATACTAGAACTAAGATACATTAAACATAGCTTTTCCAGCGTGGAAACATAATACATAATAAAACACCGAAGTTTTTTTTTAAATTTCCATTTTTTGTCTTAACCCATTGCACGCCATCATATATTGAGTAACCTAAGCCAATCATTTCAAAGTGTTTTTCTTAAATCCTATTTTAAAAGTGAACAAATATATTTTATAAAGTTATTATGTTTGAAAACATATGATACATGGTTGTCGTCGTATCATTTGAACATTTTTTAATTAATTGCACTGCCTCAATCAACAATGGCTAATGCACAGTGGCGGCTGGTGACAGAATATTAGGAGTACAAAAAAAGATTCAACTATTTTTGCAAGAGTTCTTTCCTATTCATTGGATTTTAAAACACTTCTATAACATGGACTTTCAATTCAGATGTTCGCAATACCAACGGAGTGCCAGTCTTATGAATTTTTGGCTGTCCGTAGTACGGAAAAATAGTTGAATCTTTTTTGTACTCCCTAATACTCTGTCGCCACCGCCAATGCATTTTGTATTTATTAAAAATGGTTTATTTACTTAAGTCGTACTTTTGCTGTATTTGAGCGGTTTTCTTTTTTTCAATCCAATATCTCACTAAATGTAGGGCTCTCAGCTCGTGGCTATTTTTATTTTTATCGGTTTTGAACTCCTTAAATATTGTAAGATTGCAACGGTTTTTAATATATATTACACACATTTATAAAACACTAATAATAAATTTATTGTTTTTGCAACTCGTCTTCTAACAGCTAATCTACCAACTACTCTTCTGAACTCAATCATAACTATTTCGATGAATTCGGCGGTATCTTTGTGGAAGTTAATTTTGAAGCAAAATTAAATAAAATGATCATTCAATGAGTGGACGAAGTCATTTTAAAATAAAGGATCTTTTTATAAGGACGCTTAGTTTTGAAATGTAAATAAAACAAGTTGTTTGTGAGATTTCGACTAAATTTTAATTTCATTTGTAAGTATATTTACCGGCATTAAATATGGAATATAGCATCAAATGTCTGCCAATATCCATTCATTATAAAATGGGCCATGTCGCTAAAGTTGACTTTTTTGACAAATTTTGGTAAACTTCCAACTGCTCCAGAACCCAATCAGGCGTTGTCTGTGGTCGTTTACCTGAAGTTCCTTGGTTAGTTGGATTTTATACGGGTGCAGACATAAGGCCCGATTCAAAATTCGCCAAGCTGACGTCGCAGAAAAGCCAAGTTCTTGTGAACAACGAGAAATAAGCTGCCTTGGGTTTTCCTGTACACTTTCACACACAGCAGCAATGTTTTCACCAGATATTGTATTTTGATGACGTACAGGTAGGTGTTGGCCGATTATTTACCAAACTGGTTGACTCAAATTTGGCCACTAAACAATGAATAATCTACTCAGCAGGACAAAGTAACATATTTTGAGCGTCCCTATTGAAATACCCTTTATATATCAAATCACGATCGCCTGAAATAAAATTTAAAATTGTAAGAGCCATCTCAAGTGTACATCCCCATTGGCAGGCTGGCTCTCCCTTGCCTACACAGGGCCGATAGATCTGAATTTTTTTAAAATGCTGTAACAAAATTTGTTTTTTTGTTCGTTTGTATGCTTTTACAATCTATATAAAGCAATAACTTTTTAGACTATACATCATAAAATGAAATTACAAAAATATTGACACTGATAAGTCAATATAAACTGACATAAATAATGAAATAAGGATTACCGTTTTTTTTCCAAAAAAATGCCTTGGTACTCTGCGCGGTCACTTTCCAAAATGGTTTGGGATACAAAGGGTTAAGTTGAAATTTTTCATTAGTTTTCCACTGCTTCGTATTGGAAGAGGACAAAGTAAAAATAATGAGCTAATTTTTGTTTCTAAATATTTGTTTTTTTTATAATCATATACGAATTATATAGATCACCTTAGATCAATTCGAGAAAAAAAAGTATCACGATTAGGGTTTCCAATACCGGGATTCCGAGTATTTTCAATACCTGATGAATCCCGGGACTAGACAAAACGTAATTTGTCATTAATAAAAGCGTTATTTATTTCCATTAATTTTTAAAAAAATGTTCATAACCAGACATATTTTAATTTCACTTAGTTATCTTATCGCATTCGAACGAGACCGATACTCTAACATTATATTTCAATCGAATATTTTCGCTCTTCAGTAATGGATAAACAACCGAAATATAATATTCATAAAAAGATAGTGACATCAATTATTCCGAACTATTTTGAATGATAAAATTATCGACCATTAAAAAAAAAAAAAACCCGGGATCCCAGGATCAACTCATTGCAATCCGGGGATCAAAATTTTGCCCCAGAATTGGAAACCCTAATCAAGAGCATGCAAGTTCCAGATTTAAAATCTTAAACTGCATTTTAACCAGGTCCGTGGTGCAGTGGTCAACGTCGTTGGCTACCGTGTCGGACCGTCTGGGTTCGATCCCCGTTACGAACAGATTTTTTTATTCGATAAATCGATTCTGTTCAGAGGCACTTTTCCGATCCCAAAAGAGCGACACATAGTGACAGCGATTAGCTAACCACTAGTCTTGCCTTAGTCATCGTATCCTTTCCATCCCTACTCTCTTCAGCAAAGAGAGGTTGGGCAACTTAGTAACAAGCAGTTCTCGTAGAAAAACATTATTGCGGTAAACTCTGTAAGGATTCCATATGCTCCAAGTTGGGAGCAGTGGGATGGTTTAAAAAAAAAACTGCAAAAAATCTTACATAAATATAAAATTGTTAAATAACTGATTATTCCACGTATCTTGTTACTAATAGTGACACGTGTTTCGCGATAGTAATTCCGACGATGCCTCTGATAGAGGCGAAAAACGTGTCACAATACGTGGAATAATCATCAAAGTTATTTTAAATTTATACTAAAATCCGCCGAATCCATCGAATATCTTACAATACCCGAGTTTTAACCTTAACCGCTCTTGGTTATGGTAAAGCTCTTACCATCTAGCCGAGTGGATCTCACGGAAAATTGCATTGTGGCCGAATCGTAAACATAAGCGGTCCTACGGAAATGTCTGGCGGCCGCACCAAATTTTTGTGTCGAGTCCGTTGTGTTTGAGGTATGTCAAAAGGACGTAAACATTATTGTCAATTTTACTATTGGTATTGATTGCATACGGAATGTTTAATTTTCTTTTAGTTTTTGTTGACTAACCAACTTTTAAACGACATTTTTTTCAATAATAATATATTCCGCCAAATCGTCTGGTGGCCTCACATGAGAACCACAGATCTAACCACAATGGCTGACATAATATACAGCGGAATTTAAAAATTGTTTACCAAATTGTTAAGTAATAGTAACATATTGGATGCTGAGTACACGCCTAGCGTGTCCATTTTCATACATATTAAAAAACAGGTTCAGCATTGAATTAACTAATTAGTATTTCCACTGGAACAAGATATAATATCAGATACTTTGATATTGAATTTGGGTCAAAAGCTCTCAGTGAAATGTTACTGAATGTGTCTTCTACCGACAGTGTTATTCTGAAACTGGCGCCCTGGCGATACGCCAAAAATTTACTGGAAACTTATAACAATACCAATGAAATTTATTTCAGCAGGTTTATACCGAAGGCCATCGAATATATTACTAAATACAATGTCCGCATCACATTATTCAATGTCAACTCCTACAAATCCTATTTCGATTCTAGCTCGAAATCGTATAGGTCAGTGTTCCTAAACATGTTTGCCAGGGCTGTGGAGTCGGTGAAAAAAAGTTCGACTCCGACTCCGACTCCAACATTGACCAAAAACACGAATCCGACTCCGACTAAAAAAGATTAAAATCGTCACTTTTTTTTGCCTTATTTTCATAATTATGTGTTTTCAATGAAATACCAAGCCTACCAATCCGGCCAATAGCCAAATTTGACATATAATATGCAAAAATAAAAAGTTCAAACTTTTCAAAATTTCCGACTCCACAGCCCTGATTTTTACCCTTACTGACCGGTAAAAAAAAAGAAATCGCGGACCACTAATACTGAAATAAAAATGGTTTTTTTTATTCAATATTATATTTTGACAGATGGATATACGTGGCTTTATCGTCTCGCATCATCCTTACAATTATTGTTATGAAATATTTACTAAAAATACAAGTAAATGTGCAGGTGAAAAAAATCCAATATTTAATATTTCCACTGTCGAAACTGTGTACGGCCTGGCGAAAATCTCTACGACCGCGGACCACTGGCTGGGGAACACTGGTATAAGTGACGCGCAACTTCTATGTCGAGTCCTGCTCGACAATGTAAAGCTTGGTTGGAAAATAATTGATAATTTTAAACTATCCATATTTCAAAAACCGTATTTATTGGATTGTGTTCCTTAGATTACATGTAAAATGGCATAATAATGTGGTTTTTTTTCGGTTTTTTTTTTTGTACAAACCGTTCCCAAATTGGAGCATATGGACTCCTCACGGGGTTTATCTCAACATATGTTTTTCAACAAAAACTGTTTGTAATTATTCGCTCAACCTCTCTTTTTAGAAGAGAGTAGGGATGGAAAGAAAACGAGGACTAGGGGTTAGCTAATCGCTGTCTCTATGCGTCGCTCTTTAGGATAGGAAAGGTGGGTAAGGGATTTTTAACAACACAAACACTTATTGCCTCTGAAAAGAATCTATTTATCGACTGAAAAATTCTGCTCGTACCGGTAATCGAACACGGGCGGTCTTACACAGAAGCTAACGACGTCGACCACTGCACCACGGACCGGGCACAGTTAGTTTTACCATGCTTATAAAAACGTTAACGCTGTGAAATCAATCTATTTCTCAAATCTATTGAGGAGTGCAAAAGGTTAAGTCTTCGACGTTTCTCACCGATTAGGAAGAATTTATACAATATGTTATACATATTCCAGTGGTAGTCGATGAATGACAATGTATATCAAACAATTCGTGAAAGAAATATAGTAGAAATTTACCAATAATCATTATAGATAAATGAAAATGTTATCTTTATACCAGTGATGCACAACGTGCGGCACAAGGGCTGCATACGGCCTGAAACGACATGACACGCGCCCAGTAAGACAAACATCAATTAGCTTTTTATTTCTTACAATTTTTCACTGGCGATGGAAAAACAATATAAAATTTTGCACAAAAATATCGATAATTTATCACTTTTACCAATGTGGCTCTCGAAGAATCTGAAAATATATAAGCTGGCCCTTCTCTCAAACAGGTTCTACATCACTGCTTTATACGGTGACACTAATCACACAAAAGGTCGTTAACATTTAAAAACATTTTTTAAATTTCATTTATGTATAATTTGCAGGGTCATTAAAAAACACCAAATGTTTCAAATTACTTATTTTAAGCATATTTTTTCACAACTCTTGACAAACTTAGAACTTTGTCAAATAAATATATTAAAAAAAGTGTGCAGATGCAGGTAACGAATTGATGAACTGAAATAAATAGTAGAGAATTGACAGCCATATCATGAAATTAAAAAAAAATAAAAAAATATTTGAATAATTTTTTTTTGGAGGGCCGGATGAAAATCTTTGGTGTGCCATATCCGGCTCGCGGGCTGTAGTTTGGTGACCGTTGTGCGAGACAATCCCCCTCGAGTCGTAGCATAGACTGCCGTAGAGGGAGGCCGTTCATTCGCGCTCTCACCATTGTACATTTTGTAACGGAAAACTACCGAGTATCGATCCGATCTCGATACCTCACTAAGTGTACCACGGCTTGTGTTCGCTACGAAACATTGGGGGTAGATTTCCGGTTTCCCGCAGCTGTGACACGCGACAAATTGACACTGCCAACCGATTGCGAATGGCCACTTATTTGACAATCAGAACGGTGATTTGTTTTAAAGATGTTCGTTTCAGTAAGAATGGTCTATTTCTAGTGATTAAATTACACTGACCCACCTCGGCCTATTTTTCTAAGGCGGCGGTAGCAAACATTTCACACCTCTTACGGAGCAGTAAACTGTCAATCTACCGGACATTACATAGTTTTTGTTAAAATAATGATCAACGTAACATTTTTTGCATTTGTTTAATTATAAAAAATCATTTAGTGTGATAATTGTAGGAACCCGGGCTGTGTAGTCGAAACCCGAGTCGTTAGCGACAAAACTTACGGAAAAGTACAAAATTCAAACGATTCAAATTTTATCTGTTAACAATGCTCAACATGAGCGAAACCGGTCCTGATCTAATAAATTTTATATGGAAAAAGTACTAAAAATGTTTTATTATTTTTATTATATTGCTATTCCACCAAGTATTGACAGTGAACACCTTGAAAGTGATTCAAATCTGATAATCTTGTCTTTAACGGTAAATTATGAATGAAAAGTCACAATGTGTTATTTAAACTTTATATTTAAACACCATCGAGCGTGGTTATAATATCAGTCCCTTGCAGCCCTGTGTCAGGCCATTCGCATGAAAAGTAACTTCGTTTCATTTATTGGTCGCATGGCGCTGTGGGAGGTGTCGTGTAACTACGGATAACGAGGACATAATCAGGGCTGTGGAGTCGGGGTCCTGGAGTTGCTGTTGTTTTGACCAGAGTAGTAGTCGTGAATAACTTTTAAAGAGTTTTATCTGTTTATTTTCGCATATATCATGTACAATTTGGATATTAGCCGGATTGGTTGTTTGATATTTAATTGAATACACATAAATAGGAAAAGAAAATAAAACGTGACAAAATTAAACTTTTTTTGTCGTTGAGTGATTTTTTTCAACGACTCCACAACCCTGGTAGGAACATTCGTGTTGAAAGACGAAGAAATCGTTAGTTAGTTTAACTTGGAATATCTCTTTTGTCATTATTATCATGTCTGTTTCTAATGGACCATTTTAAACACAAGTCATGAACAGAAACTAACAGACTGTCGCCCAACCTTTCTTTTTGGAGGTATATTAGTATTCATTAGGAAACTTTCTAGGAGTTGATATCAATCTGGCAATCTGGAATTGATCTGTGTATGTTAGAGGTCTGCACGGGCCGAAATTTTAAAATTTCACCCGACCCGAACCCGAAGACCTCCAACCCGGCCCGGGCCCGAGGCTCATTTGCAAAAATCTTACCCGAACCCGACCCGAGCCCGCTATTTTTCGACCTTGCCGAAAAAACCCCGATTTTTTTTTTAAATAGACTCACCAACTATAGTGTGTGTGCAGTTGTGCGAAATACATTTCTTCCTAATTAGAATTAGTTTTTGTTTGTTTTACAGGAATGACTACTCAAGTGAGAAGTTTTTGAACTAGAAAAGCTGAAAATGCATTTAAATTTTATACACTCAACGTATCCAACTTTTTTGTTTGTAGCCAGCCACCTCTATGATTTCACTAAATGATTTCCACACTTCACTTTTCCCATGGGTTTTAACTGAAGAAATATATTCTCCACTCTTCAGTATTGTCTTAATATTTTCGAAGCTCATTTCTTGTCGGTAAATAAAAAAAAAAAATCAACCTAACAAATCGAATTGCGACTGATCGAAATCACTATATAAGACATACTGATACCCTGGATTATATTATGAAATTCATTATGCGTATAGTACAAACGCCGATGAAGCAGACATCATTAAAAAATACTAAAATAATTGCGTCAAAAGTCATAAAGTTAAGAACAATCATCTTATTCTTTCGAATGGGTGTTCATGAGAGAATGTTTTTAAATAACGAAAAAGACGTCGAAAAGATGAGTAATACGAGTACGTGAAGTTTATTATAGTATTAAATTTAGATTTACGATAATGGTGACCTCATTCGGAAATGGCCCGATTTTTGTTATATTTTGTTGTATGCTTGCGTCCGA
Source organism: Himalopsyche kuldschensis (assembly GCA_028554975.1). Classification (NCBI taxonomy): domain Eukaryota; kingdom Metazoa; phylum Arthropoda; class Insecta; order Trichoptera; family Rhyacophilidae; genus Himalopsyche; species Himalopsyche kuldschensis. The sequence continues at coordinate 4,228,026 of JAHFWI010000025.1, forward strand.
GCCCGGCCCGGGCCCGAATTCAAGCCTTCGTTACCCGGCCCGCGGGCCGGGCCAAACCCGAGCCCGTGCAGATCACTAGTGTATGTAAATAAGTGACTCAAAAGTCACTTCGTCTTTCCTTTCTTCGTACAGAAACTTTATTGAGTTTCTTGCTTTTGACTGAAAAATGTTTAATGCCGTATAGAGACGCTCAAAAACACATGAATAATATATCGTAGGACAAACTTGTTCTATTTTTATCTGAACTTTAACCGTAATTGTCCGGCGTACTTGTGTAAGTTCTCCTTAACCGGTTCACCGCCAAGACTTTTTTTGACACGTCATCATCTTAACGCCACGTGTTTAAAAAAATAACAAAAACTCCTTAAAATTATTTCCTTTTTTCGAACGTGTGTGGCATGCCACTATAAATAAGCCGATATTTTTAAAAATGCCGATCTCTACAGTATTTTAATCGTGCACTTAAATAGCACGTAGATTCTTACAAAGGGAATCTTATATATAAAACCGAAACGGGGGATGTATGTCTGTAATTCCCTTTTGCATTGTTGTTGCAAGTTCAAACAAACGAATTGATTTCGCTCGCGAAAGTTTCGACGGTAAATTTGTTTCGTTATCAATGTGTGTGTGTAGAGACTCCAATTACTCGAGTATCGAGTAGTACATATATAAAACCGAAACGGCGTATGTATGTCTGTGGGTCTGTAATTCCCTTTTGCATTGTTGGTCATTAAGTTGCCATAAAAACGAATATGAACGAAAATATGTTTGATTTTTTTATCGGCGAAGACATTTAGTCAAAATGTAATAAATTAGTCTTCTACTGAACTTTTCCCGGCTTTTATTAATATAATAATGTTTTTATTTACGTGACATTTCTTTGACAGCAAATTAGATTTTTTCCTTGAATTTGGACATTTTAATGGGCGAGAATGGGGCTGTCAATATATGAAAGGGGCTGTGAAATGTCAATGCCAGTCTAAAATGTTCATTTTAATTGACCTAGACTTTTGAATTTTGAGAAAAGTTGTTTCAACTTGGCCCGTCTGAATTTACGCGCCGAGCTGAACATAACCCCAAACTGGTCCGAGCGAAGCCGGGTTCGAATACTAGTAAATTAATAAGAATTGAGGGCATTTTTTGCAAAGGCGGCTCGTCCCATAGCCAAGTTCCCGGAAAAACTCATTTTAATGTTTAATTTACGACTAATTTCTATTGGTTGATTGATTCAACAATTCAATTCAATCCACATCAATTGGAAAGGTTGAAAATAAACGTGATATAATCCAACTTCTTTTAGTCGGAGTCGTGTTTTTGGTCAATGTTGGAATCGGAGTCGTGTTTATAGTCGATGCTGGAGTTGTGCTTTTTACGACTCCACAGTTAATAATATATTACAAAAGGCAACTTACAAGTGTTTTTTTCTTTGATAATGAAACATGACATTCAAGGTTCATTGTTTTTTGAACGAGCGCTGTTTAAAAAAAATATCCTCAATTATAATATGATGATAAAACCGTGCGCTTGTTTTTTCAAATAAGTTGCGATTCCCGAACAAAAATTCGAATGATTTTTTGTCGTATTCGTTGCTGCAAAGATGTCTCCACATGTTGACATTAGATATGTATTGAATTTGTCAAAGGAAAACATAAATTAACATTTTTACACTCGTGCCCGTTTGGCAGTGAAACGGTTAGCGTGAGTCACCAGTAGCGCCCAATATAGACTAACTATTGATTTTTACGGCCACGGTAATGTGAGATAGTTTTTTGTTTATTAATACTTCACGTACCTTCAATGACATAATTCATATATAGCAGGATCTCTGTTTTTGATAACAGTCCTTGATGATTTTCGTCATATCTGTGAGTGGATTGGTTTTATCGGTTAATATCAACAGGATTTGTCACATAATACGAGTGGAACACGTTTTGATCGTTAAAGTTAATTGAGTTATGTAAAAGGAGCAGAGTCGTTACGTTTAACAACGTATTTACGGTCATGTAAAATTTTAAAACACTAATAAAATGTCTATGAATTTATTGTATTGATAGAACACTTCCAATAAATTCGAAGATCACAAGTCACGAAGATATTTTCAAATTATATGCGGGAACACTGTTCTAACTTTAAAAGTAATGAATATAGTTAATATGATACGAGGAAGCAACGGCGGCCTGTTGCAAGAATATTAGGCAGTGCATAAAAAAAGCTATGTTTTATAGAAAGAAATGACTTAACCCTTCCTTTACGAAACAATTTATATGCGATAAGCTGGTGAAGGTGGCGCTCGTCATAATTCAGCATTTTTTTCAGAACCGATCAATCAAAACTTTTTCAAATTTTGCGTCTGGTGTGCTAAATACTGCCGTGGCGTCACAAAATCTTTTTTCTGCGTCCTGTTTCAACTATCTTACATTGCAGAAAATGCACCACATGCGCGTATATTTATTTTAATATTGCTTAAATATACATGGGAGATCAGTGCACCAGTGCGTCCTTGCGATGAAGCAACTTTGTAAATTTGCACGTGGTGGTGAAATAAGATTGTTGTTTCAATTTTTTACTACACCTTGATCGTAAGCAATAACTCACTTTAGGTAATTTTGCAGATATTACATGATTTAAAAGTTCTTCTCATATTTCCAATTTTAAATAAAGAAAAAGTCTCAAATTTCCACCTATCACTATTCCTCTATTCTATACGAGTATATTCATTCCGTGGTTACAGTACTTATTAACTAAAAAAAACATTTTTTTCAAACAATCATTTGGTTTGGTGTTGTCATGAGATAGTATTACAGTCATTGTAAAGAATCTTATATATAAAACCAAAACGACGTATGTATGTATGTCTGTAATTCCCTTTTGCATTGTTGTTGCAAGTTGCCATAAAAACGAATATGAAAGAAAATATGTTTGAATTTTTATCGGCGAAGACATTTAGTTAAAATGTAATAAATTAGTCTTCTACTGAACTTTTCCCGGCTTTTATTATTAATAATAATGTTTATTATTTACGTGAAGGTATTATTTGACATTTATTTGACAGCAAATTAGATAGAACAACAACAATGCAAAAGGGAATTACAGACATAAATACATACATACGCCGTTTCGGTTTTATATATAATATTTACATATGTCTAATTCACCCTGCAGTCTCTATTGACTCAGTTTTAACGTATATGAAAAAAAAAAAGTGCTTTTCATTTTGACAAGAAAACAGGATACGTTTGCAATATTTTCCACTGCGCATTCACGTAGAAGGTAAAAGCAAATATTTAAATTACAACGCACAATGGTGGCATGTAAAATAGACAACACGTGGGTCGTTTGGGGGGTGAATGTGAAAATCGCTGCACGAATCTACCCAAAGCCACAGTGGACCTGAAAATTCCGAATCAATACCCGCGTAGCCTGCCTGTCTGGTCCAAGAATGACGCTAGATCGGATTATAAGATTACGCCCAGAGTTTCGAATTAGATTTTGATTAAGATTATTATGTTGCATAACATTCGGAAAATTCAATAACTAATTTGTATTTGATTTAATTTATTAAGAGATTTATTACGGTTCTTGTTTCTTGTACCATGGCAATGGTGCACATGTTTTATTGTTATGTGGTTAAATAACAATATTACTAAAGGGTCTTTTTATAAGGACGTTTAGTTTTGAAATGTAAATAAAACAAGTTGTTTGTGAGATTTCGACTAAATTTTAATTTCATTTGTAAGTATATTTTACGGCATTAAATATGGAATATAGCATCAAATGTCTGCCAATATCCATTCATTATAAAATGGGCCATGTCGCTAAAGTTGACTTTTTTGACAAATTTGGGTAAACTTCCAACTGCTCCAGAACCCAATCAGGCGTTGTATGCGGTCGTTTACCTGAAGTTCCTTGGTTAGTTGGATTTTATACGGGTGCAGACATAAGGCCCGATTCAAAATTCGCCACGTTGAAGTCGCAGAAAAGCCAAGTTCTTGTGAACAACGAGAAATAAGCTGCCTTGGGTTTTCCTGTACACTTTCACACACAGCAGCAATGTTTTCACCGGATATTGTATTTTGATGACGTACAGGTAGGTAGGTGTTGGCCGATTATTTACCAAACTGGTCGACTCAAATTTGGCCACTAAACAATGAATAATCTACTCAGCAGGACAAAGTAACATATTTTGAGTGTCTCTATTGAAATACCCTTTATTAATCTAATTGGTTATTTTCTTCTGTAAACTAAGGTAAGTGTACTATTTTTCAATTGTAACTTAACTTGTTTTTTTGTTGTGGTGTTTTTAATTTTTTTTCTAGTCCTGAAATCGAGTGACCCAAGACTGTGGAGTCGTTGCAGTGTTTTGACCAGAGTAGTAGTGACGGTCGTGAAAATCTTTTGAACAGCTTAAACTTCTTATTTATGCATACAACTCCCACAGCTCTGGTTAAAACCATTGATTTAAATGTTATTGGTTCACACCTTACGAAGAGTCATAGAATGTAAGAGATTTATTTTAAATATCCAGTAATTTTACACAAGAATCCTTAAATAATGCAATCAATTTGATTTTTTATATCATTCGAAACTCTGCTGTTATATTTTATGCATCTGAATTATTATTGGTTAAAAAACTAAAATGACAATAAAGCGCAAATATTTGTGACGGGACCATAATATTTCGACGTCAAAACGGGGAACGGATAATGCAGGATTTTTTTAACATTGCTCTTATGGGTGTTTCGCCGGGACTATAGAAAATGAACGAACCATGCGAAACATGGAAAACGGTTTATGCGAGAACGTAAGATCGGGGTTCCACTGTATTGAACTTGCAATATAATGCCTTTTCAACAAGAATTGAAGTGAACACCGTAAAAGTGAGTAATATATTCAAATGAAAGTTTTGTTATAAAAACCAGTGAAAAGCAAAAGAGGATTCATTAAAAAACCGTACAAAACACATAGAGACAAAGGTTCTTCTATCATGGACAAGTGTCAAAAAAGGATTGACATATTATCGATTCAGATTATTGAATGGAACAGATTTGTGTCACGTCACCCTCTCAACTGAGGTCCAGATCCGAGGGTGAACTTTATCCGCCGTCATGGGATCTCTTTGTGTGTCGATCGATTCGTCAGATTCACATTCACCAAATTAACGAGGAAATTAAATAGCTCTTATGACCTTCCTGCATATACATTACTAAATTTGTGTTTTCCTACGTTGAATCACCATTGATTCGTCGGCGAAAAAATCGGGCAGAAAATCGTTAACCCGGGCTTGACCTACTTACGGTGGCCCAGATGCCAAGGGTCATGACTCATGGCTCGTGTCTCATGTCTCATGTCTCATGAAAGGCAACCGTTTCCGAAAATTGTCACCTTAATTAACACCCCGTTCGTGTTTTGGCATTGTTAAACAAATCTACATTAGACGAGAACTGACAGGTGGAAATTGAACAATTATCTAGATAATTTTGAATAGAAGTATAAACTATTAGGTACTAAATGAATCATCAAAGGATGGCAATACTGGACAAATAATACGTCTATTCAAATATCTATATCACACAAATTTACCTTTTATCACCTTAGGTCAATTCGGTCCCTTGGAGACAACTCCTAATTTTGGACAGAATTTTTCTCTACTTTTCAGAAGAGCTCAAAAACAAGTTTCACCAGTAGTCAATGTTATCAATAACCTCAAAACAACTCTGTTTAACCTTTTAAAGCCCTACGGTCCCATATGAGACCATTGATTATAGCAGGGCTCCAGGGGACGAATGACATACACACCCCAAGAACTCATTAATTTGTATGTATATATTATACTAGTATTGCTACCCGGCGTCGCTCGGACTAAGCGACCAATAATTATTTAATGTTATATTTTGACATAATTATATCACAAAAATCTAACATCCAAAAATGAGTTAAAATAAAATCACAAACTTTATTTAACTTGATGACCAGCCCCATTCTCGCCCATTAAAATGTCCAAATTCAAGGAAAAATCTAATTTGCTGTCAAAGAAAAGTCAAATATGTCGTAAAAATAAACATTATTATATTAATAAAGGCCGGGAAAAGTTCAGTAGAAGACTAATTTATTACATTTTGACTAAATGTCTTCGCTGATAAAAATTCAAACATATATTCTTTCATATTCGTTTTTATGGCAACTTAATGACCAACAATGCAAAAGGGAATTACAGACCCACATACATACATACGCCGTTTCGGTTTTATATATAAGATTTAATTAAATAAACTTATTTTGTAATTACTGCTACATATAGTATATTAATGATGACCAGTTTCTGTAAACGCAAGCATTATCAACTGATAATGTATGTGGAAGTAGTATATAAAAAATGATCGATGAAAACAAGCTTTTTGGGTGTGCCGCGAAACAATTTTTACATAACCATTGTGGCCCGAGGTAAATAAGTTTGGAATACACTGCTCCACATAAATGGAAGTGAAAAAACCTACGTCTAAAATTCATTAATTCAAAACCCGATCGTCGTATATTTCCAGAAGGATTATTCAATTTAACAAGAACTACTCTACTGTACAGTCTTTCATATGCCCGATTATCATTTTAGGGGTTGATTTATTGCGGAGGGGGCTCGCAATGTGGGTTAAGGCCGACCTCTGTTAGGGAGGGCGGCTGCGCGTGGCGTTCTCGTCCCAGTCCGGTACTGTATTGTACCGTGCATGCTAGTGATGTAAGCACACCTAGTCACCTAACTAACCTGTGGCAACATCCACGAAGGCCAGACTTATAATATATAATTCAGGATTACGACTGAAATTGCTCGATGGAACTTCAATACCAATTGGAATCGTTTGAGTTTTGTACTTTTCCATGAGATTTGTCGCGAACGACCAGGGTTCTGCCTTTTGCCATTTCAAGTGCACAAATGAACTTATAAAGGGTCTTTTTATAAGGACGCTTAGTTTTTGAAATGTAAATAAAACAAGTTGTTTATGAGATTTCGACTAAATTTTAATTTCATTTGTAAGTATATTTTACGGCATTAAATATGGAATATAGCATCAAGTGTCTGCCAATATCCATTATAAAATGGGTCATGTCGCTAAAGTTAACTTTTTTGACAAATTTGGGTAAACTTCCAACTGCTCCAGAACCCAATCAGGCGTTGTCTGTGGTCGTTTACCTGAAGTTCCTTGGTTTGTTGGATTTTATACGGGTGCGGACATAAGGCCCGATTCAAAATTCGCCAAGTTGAAGTCGCAGAAAAGCCAAGTTCTTGTGAACGACGAGAAATAAGCTGCCTTGGGTTTTCCTGTACACTTTCACACACAGCAGCAATGTTTTCACCAGATATTGTATTTTGATGACGTACAGGTAGGTGTTGGCCGATTATTTACCAAACTGGTTGACTCAAATTTGGCCACTAAACAATGAATAATCTACTCAGCAGGACAAAGTAACATATTTTGAGCGTCCCTATTGAAATACCCTTTATGATGAAATTACCACAGAATAATTTTGTAAATACATATTATTTATTATTATAATATAAATATATAATATAACTTATATTCCATATTCTGAAATTAATGCCACTAACGTAACGAGTAATCGTGAACATGAGTTGTTTTTTCTTCCAAGTGGTAGAACCAGTCTGCCAATTGGGAATGAGCTGGGGAAGAGCTTTAACAATTTTAAACGGCATTGCTTCGGATGTAGACATATTTCATATTGATGTGAGTGAGTTCAGACGTATACTATATTTTATGAATAAAAGTTGATTTTATCGGAACTCACTCGGTTGACATCTTTTAAATTTCTAATGTGATTTTTTTCTCTCTGTTCTTATGGCTACAATTTGTATTTTTTATTATGTGTATACAAGTATGTATGTATAAGTAAATAAGTAAGCTGTAATGCCAAGCTTTGTATTTTTTTTATGAATAAATATATTTATAAATATTATATTTTTGTATAAAATTCGACTTAAGACCATTTCAACTTACGTCCAAGGTGGTGGAACAGCACCCCGTCGTAAGTCGAGTACTGACTGTATAGCGATGTTCGTGGACGGTAAGGAAATTTTACAATGATTTTTTTTTTAAAAGTGGATGGCAGACATGAAAAAGTTAACGACCCTCGTGTTAGTCAGTGTAATTTACGATGTCAATCTCTCTTTTATATCAGAAGCAATCGTGAAATAAAATATGTCTTCGGTAGACGTTCATTGCAGCCATATTTCAAATCTCCGTCATTTCCGTTGGAATCTTTGAAATCGTGAATAGTCCAGCAATGTTATGAACTCGCGCCGCGTCCACAAATAGAAAAATCATCACAATTTCAGAACGCGGATTTCTATTTCGGTGGGCGGGGGCGCCGCCTAGCGCTCTGCAATGTTTTACGTCGAGAGTATAATATCATACATAACTCCATGTGCTTATAATTTCGAGAACTTACTTTGAAAAGGTTCTAACTGCTCTTGACACTGTTTTGAGATATGAGCGTTTGATTGATTAAAATTCACTTGTAACTAGGGCTGTGGAGTCGGTAAAAAAAAGTTCGACTCCGACTCCAGCATTTACCAAAACCACGACTCCGACTCCAACATTTACCAAAAGTACGACCCCGACTCCGACTAAAAAACGTTTAATATTGTCTTTTTTTTTCCTAATTTTCTTTTTTATGTGTATTCAATTAAATATCAACCCTACCAATCCGGCCAATAGCCAAATTTGACATATAAAATGCAAAAATAAAAAAGTTCAAACTTTCCAAAATTTACGACTCCGAGTACGACTCCGGCCAAAACGCCCCGATTCCACGACTCCGACTCCAAAGCTCTGCTTGTTACAATGAGCAAGTAAAAATGTTTCAAATTACTTATTTTAAGCATATTTTTTCACATCTCTTTCTTGCTGAGAAATAATGATCTTAAAGATCTAGTGAAATAATCATGACAATCTAAGAACTTTTGTCAAATTAATTTAGTAAAAAAAGTGTGCAGATGCAGTGCAACTCCGGAATTCTGCTGACTCCGTTATTCAACCATAGATAATTCTGAATTTAAAATATATGTGATAGAATGCGGTAAATACAAGCTTTTCCGAACAAAAGGTAATTTTAGGCAAACATGTCATCTAGAACCATTTCAAAGTATGGTAATGATTTGTTTTGTGTGTGTGCTGTTTGACAGCATAACCTAACCTCAAAACAACTTCTGTTTTATCTTGGCATTGCAGACGTTTCGCAAGCGTAATCGAATTTGCCACGTTTTTTTAAGTTTATTTTTGAAACTGGTGTACACGAACACCACAATTTTTTCAACAGTAACTTTGTGAAAACACATATCGATGGCTTAAAGAGTAAATCCTATCTCTGTTGGCAATTGTGCAGGAAAATCACTTTTCAGCAGGGCTGTGGATTCGGTAAAAAAAAGTCAGACTCCGACTCTCGACTCTAGCATTTATCAAAACCACGACTCCGACATTGACCAAAAAAACGACTCCGACTCCGACTCGAATGAATAAGTTTAATATCGTCACTTTGTTTCCCTAATTTTCCTATTTATGTGTATTCAATTAAATATGAACCTTACCAATCTGGCCAATAGCCAAATTTGACATATATGCAAAAATAAAAAGTTCAAACTTTTCAAAATTTCCGACTCCGACTTCGGCCAAAAAGCCCCGACTCCACGACTCCGACTCCAACTCCAACTCCACAGCCCTGCTGTTTAGGTGTTCACTGTCAATACTTCGGTGAAATTCAATACACTAAAAATTATATCACATTTTTAGTACCTACTTATTCCGCATTAGATTTATTAAGATCATGACCGGTTTCATTCCGTTACTAATTGATAATGCTTGCAGTGAGCGACACCAGTTCTGATCTTAATAAATCTAATGTGAAATATGTACTGAAATGTGCTAGTATTTTTGTTACCACTATTTATTTATTGGCCAAAAATAATATAAAATACATGGCATTACAGCAAGCGCCAATGCGCATATTATATTCAAATCCAAGGTGTCCACTGTCGAAACTTGGTAAAAAGGAATAAATTGCATAAAATCGTGATTTATTTATTCATAAAAAAAAATACAAATCATGGCATTACAGCTTACGCCAATACGCCATGCATTTGACAAATTTATTTACATATACATACATACATACATACATACATACTTGTATACACATAATAAAAATTACAAATTGTAGCCATAAGAACAGAGAGAAAAAAATAATTAAATCACATTAGAAATTTAAAAGATGTCAACCGAGTGAGTTCCGACAAAATCAACTTTTATTCATAAAATATAGTATACGTCTGAACTCACTCACATCAATATGAAATATGTCGACATCCGAAGCAATGCCGTTTAATTTTTTTCAAGCTCTTCCCAGTGGCATTCCCATTGGCAGACTGGTTCTACCCATTGTAAGAACAACCACCTAATGTTCACGATTCCTCAAAAAATTATCGGGAATGATGTTATGCAATTTTATTATTTTTTATTGCCGTTGAAAAGTTCTAAAGATATATGGTGATTGATAATTGGCATATTGGGCCGCATGAAATGTATTTTCGGGCCGCATCACTGCTGTATCGCATCCCTTGTTCGGACCTCAAATGAGTCTCGGTCGCTGGGCGTGTCGGCAAAGCCATAAACTAATTGTTTTCCATTTTTTTTGAAGATCGTTAAACCGCGAATTCATTTTGCTTTTGTTTTTTTTTTCGTCTTCGCATTTTTTCACAATGAATCCATTGGGTTCCGGAAATAAATGCATGACTGGAACCGAGCGGAATAATTTAAACATTTATATACCTACGTGTATCTGAATATATTTATTTATTCCGGCCGTTAGCAACAGACTATTTATTTTTGTCGAGTTCATCGCAATCTGGGTTGGTAGTTTTACTTGATCTAAAAAATGGATCATTTTATATCAAATTCTGTACCACATCGCAAAGCTGTCGAAGAAATTCAATAGCGACATGGTGTCAACTAGAGATACCGATTCCAATTCGAGTATCGATACTCGAGTAATTTGCATAATACTCGTAATTTATAAATGAAGATTTATTTCCAAATTTTATTTTATTTTAAACAGCGGACTGAATAACTAGATGGCACTATTTAATTGATTGTTAACTTTTAAATCGACGTCCGCAGCAACAGAGAGAGGTTTTTCTTCTGCTGAAGCCAATGCGCCATACATTTGACAAATTAATAAAAATATCACAAAACATGTTACACAAAATTAAAAAAATAAATAAACAAATGTATTAAACAAAACAGAAACACATTAGTTACATAAAAAGAAAACAAAATATAAACAGAGAATCAAGTTCGATGCCGAAGATATCCACATCAACAGGCAGTGCATTCGTCAGCCGAACAGCCGTTGCGACTAGCGGACTCAATAGACCTACGTGACAAACAAGTTCTGACATAGAACATTGATTGGCCATGACTATTGGAGTCGGGGTCGTGTTTTTGGTAAATGCTGAAGTCGGAGTCGTAATTTTTTTAACGACTCCACAACCCTGATAAATATTCTTCGAATAACGAAAAATATATTTTTTATACCTTATATAGAAGAGCGTGCTGTGGGAGAGTTGACTGTACAATCTTGCATAAATTACCTGCTTCCAAATCACGTGAGGCTTCGGAGAGTGTTCTTAATTATGAACTATTCTTCATCTTTGACCAAATTCACTCCATTTGCGTAATGTATGGCCATCACGCGACTCCTTTATGATTCCCTGTCACCAGCCAGTTGCTTTGCTTCATACCTTGGCATGCCAACATCCTTCAGTTTCTCCATACCCAGTGGTACTTCTTCCCCGTCCAGGACGCTGGTATAGAAGATATTGGCAGATTTGGGACTCTCTGGAGACCGACTGTTTCAACGATGGAACATGCACCTCCATCGTCATCTACTGAATTTAACAAACATATTATAATTTTGGCGTCATCCGATAATCATGTGTGAATCATCGCTTCCTTAAATATTTGTACTGGACTTCGCAAGGAACTTTAAATGAGCAAATTTGGATACATATTTTGATGATACTTCAATATAAATGGGAGATTAATGCACTGTTGCACCAAAACAAGAGCCGTCTGTGATCTTGACAATGACAGTGGTTAACTTATCGTTTTGTCCGTTTGTTTCATAAATCGCTTGATATATCAATATATATAACTAAACTAAACTACTCCCAACCACCATCCGCCACGGCCTTACATTCGGTATCAGCGATCGTGTCCCGTGGCGTAAACAACGTTAAGCGTATCTGTTCTGTTTGCGAGTATGGAGTTGTCTCGGGAGCATTTGCCCAGGACAGGCACTCAAGTGTGCATTACTGACTCTAAATAATTAGCAAACCCTATACGTAACTGATTCTAGAAATGCTATTTAATGCTGTCATTAATGCAATCAACAAAAGCCGGTTACGATATATGTAACTGTTACAAGAATCCGCAAACTGGTTACTTATGTTGGTATTGTTCGAATATAAATAGGGGGTCAGTTTACCATTGCACCTTATATGAGCCGTCTGAACTTTGGAATCTTTCCTCGACTTGCATTATTGCCCACTATACAAATTCGATTCCTTTCAATATTTAACAGCATTTGCATGAAGCCTTCGTTGTCTCGCACGATTAAAATTTTAACTCTTCGTTGACAACTGATGTATGTATTAATTTAGTGAAAAAAAACAAACAGTACTCTTTCTTAGGGTACTTAAAATAAAAATAATAAAGCATCATCGGTCATAAAAAAAATCGCTAAAGATTGGAATGTATTATATTATTTTGCGGTACAGTGCAGATCAGGGGTAAGACAACTTTTTTCGTGAGGGCCACATTGTAAAGAAATTAGGCGCGATCAAGGAGTATACAAGTCAGAGAAAACTGATAGAAGTTATTCTTCTTGTAGTTATAACAACGAATATGCTTTTACCTTTTCAGTCTATGGTCAAAATATGTATATACAATTTTATAAATAAGGTTTTTTCCAGGGGTGTGGAGTCGGAGTCGTGGAGTCAGAGCTTTTTGGCCGGAGTCGGAGTCGTCGCGGCGATTTGGCCGGAGTCGTACTCGGAGTCGGAAATTTTGAAACGTTTTAATTTTTTATTTCTTAATATAATATGTCTAATTTGGCTTTTTTAATCGGAGTCGTATTTTTGGTCAATGTTGCAGTCGGTGTCCTGGTTTTGGTAAATGCTGGAGTCGGAGTCGAACTTCTTTTTACCGACTCCACAGCCTTGGTTTTTTCATTCTGATAGCTCCATGAGTGACTATGTCATGACTTTTAAAAAATCATTTTTAAAACAAGATTGACTGATGACAGAAGAACTATTTATTTCTAGAGATAGTGTATAGATGTCACTAGCTATGAAAAGAAAAATATCATAAGAATTCTTACAGGAAGTCTTTTTTTAAAAAAAAATATTTAAGTCTTTATTCACAACGTTCGTACGCTGCGGCTACCAGTGGCTTTACGGTACTGAAGTGGTTTATACAATTGTTTTCAAATATTTGTTGGAATATTCGAAAATCTGCTCAATAGCGAAGAGATTGATGTCAATTCAATCAGCAAAAGAGTAAAATTTATACGATGTTTGGTGTTCAATATTTTCCTGTCAAATATGAAGATATTTAACTTAAAATTTCTTTCAATATTACAATATTAGATACTATCTGGCAACCTTAGTTATATGTCGTAAAAATATGCCGCCAAGAATGAAATATGACCGCACGCCAATAAAAGAAGTCGTTATAGTCACAAGTGCTCTTCTACATAAACACGGCATTGACAGAATCGTCAGCGGGAACCGATAATGATCTTGTTGTGTTGTTTGAATAGGTTCATATCAGTCATATCTGTGAATTGTGAACAGAAACTATACTCGAGTATTGCATGACAATATATAAGCCGAGAGATTTCCCTGGAGCATTACGTTCGCGAACCAGTAGCGTTCCGCGAACCTTGAACGCGCTTGCTTCGGAGTGCAAATTGTTTACGTTATGACGCTGCGTTTCGACTTCTCAGATGGCGCCATCGTTAAAGCCATTGCGGCAACCTTTGATTATTAAGCAAGTGACGCTACGCCACGCCAAAATTTACGTCTGTCACTGTGGCCATAGCCTAAGAAACCCTGGTATAAGGGGACGACTGTGTAGGGCAGTGGTCGGCAAACTTATTTGCCAAACAGACAAATATCAACATAGCAACGATAAAAAAAATTGGGAGCCAAATCTCTCTATTAATTTAATACACGTTTATTATAATTTTAGACCTTTATTAGTTATGGGTACACTGAATAAAGCTTGATTCTATACTTAATAAATATTTTATTTTTTTATATATTATATTTATAAAAAAAATAATATGAAAAAAAGGTATCCTTAAATTTAAATTATACATAATAATTACTAACACTTAATGCGAACAATGTCCTTGCATCTATCTCCTTGGAAAGTTTGAGTAAGTCGGTTTTTAGGTTGTTGTTTTTAATTTTATTTTCTCACCAATAAGACGACTTCTGAGCTTACTCTTGATAAAATCCATGCTTGAAAAGATGATTCTCATGATTACCTAAACCGAAAAGGGAAATAACAGCAAACGCGTGTTGTTTCAGCTGATATATGTAAGAGTCAGGAATACTATTCCAGTCAGTGAAAATTATCATGTCTTCCTTTTCCAGGTCTTTTAAAGCAGACCACTTGTGTTTTAAGCTAAGATCACATTTCTTTTTCTCCAGTATTTCCAAATCAAAAAGAGACGTTCAAATTTTGAGCTCCATATTGTCAATTGTACTTCAAATTTACCAATGTCGATTGTCAAAAGCAGAAAATTTCAAATTTGTTATAGTAGCATTAAGAGGGTTTTTGACGAATGCTATGGTTGCTTTGCTGTGTTTAAATTCTTGAAATCCTGCTGAGAAATGCTTCCCTTATAAATATTTTCCCTTTCTACAACTACTTATTGGCAGCTAAAAATTTTCCATGGAAAGAACTGAGCTGCAAAACGTTCGTTTTGTGTGCCTCAGATGCCTGAATAACTCAATCCCTTATAAATATTTTCCCTTTCTACAACTTCTTATTAGCAGCTAAAAATTTACCATGGAAAGAACTGAGCTGCAAAACGTTCGTTTTGTGTGCCTCAGATATTGCTTGAATAACTCAATCGGTTACAATTAGGGCTGTACAATTTTCCCAGCTTTTATGATACTTACCCCCTACCCGTTGATGTAAGTACAGGTGACCTTTTAAAACCTCGGTGGAGTATTTTAGTCTTTCAGCAGACTTTGCAGGTGGTAGTTTTTATTTTAGCCTTGCTCCGTCATAGCTGAATGTAAAGCAATTAAGTTGATAATGGAAAGCTACTCAACTGAATTTTTCACGGTCATTTCCCCATCAGTTTTCCGTTCCAAAGCCTATTGTTGTTTTAAATATAGGCCGAAGGTATGCGTGCCACTTACTGTCGACTCAAAACTCGCTGATCATTTTTTACAACGATATTGTGACCAGATTTTAAGCGGGAAATTCCGAATTATTCTCAAATTTAATATCTTTAACATTTTACAAATTGTTTTTTAAAAATAGCCATTTAGACTTTAGCCGTGTCTTTAATTATCTCACTATAGAGCAGTGGTTTTCATGTGCGCCCACCAACAGCTTCATATTAAATAATGATATTTAAAAAATGTGGTTTTACAAGTTAATTTATCAACAAATACTCTGAAAATGAAAAATCGTTTGATATTAATACCAACAGTAAATTGTCAAACATGTTTAGGTCCATTTGACAAAGCACAAACACAAAAATTTTGCTGAGGCCACCAGACATTTCCGTAGGACCACTTATGTGTACGATGCGGCCACAAGACAATTTTACGTGAGAACCACTGCTATAGAGCCTTCGATTGTGTTTTTGTATATTTCTGTTCGATGGTATGGATGTCTGTGATGTCTAAAACATTCGATCCTAAAAACGGAACCAAGTGAGAGCGATAAGCTTACCTCTCCTCCCTCCTCCTCTCCTAATGGTTTCTTTGTGTCGCCACTCTCTTCAAAAAAGAGAGGTTGAGAAAGTGACTAAATGTTTTGTTTTGAGATGAACTCCATTCGGAATCCACAATCTCCACATTGGGAGCGGACACACTTAAGATAAAAAGAGCAATTTAAAAGGTTTTGTCTGTCGGCAAGTGGTTATAAACTGTGCCCCATTTCCGATACTCGCTTCGTCGACTTGCCAAAAAGACTTATACTCTAGCAACCAGATAGGTTGGGTCACTTTTTATGTCGTCACCTTACTTTGAAAAGGTTCTAACTGCTCTTGACACTGTTTTGAGATATGAGCGTTTGAAGTTTGATGCTTCAAATTACTTATTTTTAGCATATTTTTTCACAACTCTTGCTGAGAAATAATGATCTTAAAGATCTAATGATGAAAATAATGATGACAATCTTAGAACTTTGTCAAATAAATTAAGTAAAAAAAAGTGTGCAGATGCAGTGCCTGCTAACTCAGTTATTCAACCATAGATAATTCTGAAATTCATATATATATATGATAGAATGCGGTAAATACAAGCTTTACCGACCAAAAGGTCATTTTAGGCAAAAATGTCAATTATAACCTTTTCATAGTAAGGTAACGATGTGTTAGCCACCACTTATTAGTGCAAAGGCATTATTTAAATAAATTAAACACATTATGTACTACGAAATGCTGATTAAGATCATTCGGTTTCACTTATTATGTGAATAAATATGATACATCATTATTCATTGTGTAACCAATACAAATGTATTCCATGATTCCGTCACTGTTATTTAATTAATTTTTATCAATATTTTCGTGGTTTCCATTATACAAAAGAAAATGACGGTCATCGTACGCGATGAGCGATCAATACACCAGCTGGAAATACGATTTCCGCACGTTTATCTGCAAACTAATTTTATTTGCATTGTCACAAATGTGATAACAAAGGAGTTTGTAACGGGTCGTCTTAGCTGGGCGAATCTAGGCGAGGCGTTCCGGCGGAAGTTCCTATTGTGCACGTTTCATTCGCAAACTAATTTTATTTACACTGTCACAAATGTGATAACAAAGGAGTTTGTAAATGACAGCGTAATTCAAATCATCCTGTTCAATATGTTAACTGAATTAGAGAGAAAAACATAAACGGCTTACCAGATCTAAGTACTACATATATTGAGAGCAGTGTTGTTTAACGGTTTTTTGTGATCGGACTTGTATCCACACCAAACAATACCAAAATTATTAAGTTATAAATTATAAGTTTACTAGTATTGCTACCCGGCGTCGCTCGGACTAAGCGACCAATAATTATTTAATGTTCTATCATTCGACATAATTATATCACAAAATCTAACATCCAAAATAGAGTTAAAATAAAATCACAAACTTTATTTAATTTGATGACAGCCCCATTCTCGACCATTAAAATGTCCAAATTCAAGGAAATAATCTAATTTGCTCTCAAAGAAATGTCAAATAATACCTTCACGTAAATAATTAACATTATTATATTAATAAAAGCCGGGAAAAAGTTGGTAGAAGACTAATTTATTATACGGAAAGAAAAATAACAATGTATTTTGTTTCTACATAAATTATTTAATATATTTGTTGATAGCTATTTCGGCTTACGCCTTCGTTCAAAACTATAGTTCTGACGAAGGCGTAAGCCGAAATAGCTATCAACAAATATATAAAATAATTTATGTAGAACTAAAATACATTGTTATTTGTCTTTCCGTATTATAATGGAGTTCTACCAAGTAAATGCCTATTCGATCAACTAATTTATTACATTTTGACTAAATGTCTCCGCCGATAAAAATTCAAACATATTTTCTTTCATATTCGTTTTTATTGCAACTTTGCAACAACAATGCAAAAGGGAATTATAGACCCACATACATACATACGCCGTTTCGGTTTTATATATAAGATTATAAAATAAAAATAATAAAACATTTTTAATACTTTTTCCACATAAAATTAATTGGATCAGGACCGGTTTCGCTCACGGCGAGCATTGTCAACTGATAAGGAATACAATGAAACAGTGATATTTATACAAAATACAAGGTGTGACAAACAATCGGTATTACAACTAAGCAAATACATTGAAGCAAAATACAAGAAAAATAGACTATGTAAATATAAATAAAATGTTGAAGACCTCTTATCAATGCAAACTATATTATCAAAAATCAATTAAGTAGGTATTATCATTAACAAAGTAAAAGTCCGAAAAGTTTATTGCTTTTATTGATTTTGCAATGTGACAAAAGATTAAAAAATTGTTTAGTAAAATATGATAATACTCATTCTTTTTATTGATTTAGGCAATGTAGAACTCCATTAAAACGGAATTAAAAATTGTTTTTAATTCTACATAAATTATTTTATATATTTGTTGATAGCTATTTCGGCTTACGCCTTCTACTCATTCTTTTTCACACCAAAAACGACAAGTTTCGTCACAATTAGATAACAAAAGAAAATAAGTCTTAGCATATTATTACTGGCTGAAAGTCATTTATATCGTCGCCACAAATTGCCAGGATTCAAATATCACTGCTCATACGCGATACAATAGCGTTATCTTAACTCAAACGCGCCCCGTTCAAACGTACGTTTCAAATCAAATGGATACTCTTAACATTAAAAGTTTATAGATAAGCGCTCGCGTTCATAGTGTTGATAACGCCAGTCTAAAATGAACATCAGCGCGATCAGGTTGTCTCTTTCATACGCGACTTAAAATGTGAATAATTATAGGAAAACTATCGATTTTTATAAATACAGGTACGTTAAAGTATAATATAATATTTTTTTATACAATTTATGCCAGTGGTACTCACGGAAAATTTTACTGTGGCCGCATCGTAAACATAAGTCGTCCTACCGAAATGTCTGAAGGCCGCACCACTTTTTCTTTTGAGTATGTTTTGTTTGAGGTATGTCAAATGGGCCTTAACATATATATCAATTGATTGCATCCGAAATATGACATTTGAGTCTGTTGGCAAACAAACATGAAAAACCACATTTTTTAAAATAAAAATAATTTCTATAAATTTTTGGTCGCCGCACATGAGAACCACTGATCTATGCCAATAAAGCCAATACCACTGTGGTATTTTTGTAAACCCCTCCGCCAAACGCGTTATTTTTCAGGGACCGTCTTTCGAAGGTTAGGAAATTAAATAAAAAGATTATATTTACAACCGTCATTTGCATCGTTATATATTATTTAAAAAGCATTTACAGTTTCGCTGATCGCGTGCATTTTAAACTGATGATATACAAATAAAAACAAAGTAATTTGTTAAAAGTAAAATGAAATATTATGCCTTTCCACAAGAACTGTCAGTTGAGGCATAAACAAGTGACCTTCAATTATATTCGAAATGCAAAACCACGCAAAAACAATTCTGCATTATCTGATAGAGTCTTCTTCGTAATCTGGCCCGCGTAGTTTTGGCGCCTGATTTTTTGTGGCCTGTAGTTGGCATACCTGATTTGATGGTTCAGTTTTTGCAAAAAATAGATAGTTACGTCACTGAAGCAGTGACGGATTACCCTATAAGCACAAGAGGCTCGCACTTGGGACCTCAAAAGAAACTTACATTTATATATGTATATTTTTGATATATAATTGGCTTAGAACAGTGATGCACAACCTTTTCGGAAGAAGGGCTGGCTTATCCAATTTCAGATTGTTCGAGGGCCGCATGGAAAAAAGTGATTAAATAAGCGTTATTTTTGGTGTATATCAAATCGTAAATTGTATTGTTCTTCCATCGTTCGTGAAAAGTTCTCAGAAAAAAATGTGATTGATATTTGTCATAATGGCCGCATGACATTTCATTCCGGACCATGTGCGACCCGTGGGCCGTAAGTTGTGCATTACTGTTTAAAAAAATGCATTTTCAAAGATTGTTATATTGAATGCCCGATGTGTCATAAATCTTACGGTGTGCGGGTGGGTATACGAGTCACTAATTTTGAATTGTGTAGTGAACTGCGGGGAAAACAGTACCAAGCCACATACGATAAAAAGGGAAGTTACAGTTTGGAAAAACTACTCGAAAGGAAATTAAAGTTAATAACAAAACACTTGAAATTACATTAAAAAATAATAACACATTTTTTTAACAAAAACAGCGTAATTAATACTAATGTTTAGAAAGTTTTAGTTTTGTATAAATAACGCAGTATTTTTTGTTTTTTTTATGAGCGAAACCGGTCCTGATCTTAATACATACATAAGTATAAAAAATGTTTAATTATTGTTTGTTATAATGCCATTCCACCACGTATTGACAGTGAACACCCGATATCGAGAATAAATTTCGCGACGCTTTCTTATCATTACAAAATGAAGGTTCCAATATCATATTGCGCCTGGGACCTCCCAAAGGGGTAATCCCCCGCTGCACTGCAGTCATGAAAAACTGCAACTTCGTCGAGGCGCAGATTGTGCTGGCTGTCGCGCGAAAATCGAAAGGTTACATGGGAGCCATTTTTTGCCGGGCAGCCGAGCGAATCAAGTCAGTTTCAATTTAACTTCATTGAAAACAAATCAATCGATAACGTATCGCTTCGTTCGACCGCAATATGCACATACTAGAGGTCTGCACGGGCTCGGGCCCAGGCACACAAAAGATATAACAAACATCGGGCTATTTCCGAATGAGCTCACCATTATCGTAAATCTTAATACGGTACGAAAAATAACAATGTATTTTAATTCTACAGTAATTATTTTATATCTTTGTTGATAGCTATTTCGGCTTACGCCTTCGTCAGAACTATGTTTTAAACGTGCATTAGAACAAGCATATATACCTCGCCTAGACAGGGTGCACACTACATCTTCTTCTCTGTTCCACCATCTTAATCCTATATGGAAATAATAAGTTATTGAATGTGACAAATTGATTTGATGTATTCATGAAGTGAAAGTTAATCTGGGTTTTTTTTACTATAAATAAACGTAAAATTAGTAATGTATCAAGTTGATTTATTTAAAATTGCATTAGTGTTTATTAATGGTTTAAGAAGTGGTGATGCGTTAATTTTAATCTGTTCATTAAGAATGTCATTGGATTGATTATACCTATTAATTTCTATCTGTTTCAATGCTTAAGGCCCTTATTACAAGAATGTAAAGAAATCGGGACTGAATTTAGGTCATGTGATTCCTCTATGACGTGGTTTATTATAATGGAGTTCTAGCAAGTAAATGCCTACTCAATCAGTAAATCTAATACTATAATAAACTTCACGTACTCGCATTACAGTAATCTTTGTGACGCCTTGTTCGTTATTTAAAAACCTTACAGTCATCTTTTCGTATGAACACATCCATTCGATAGAATAACACGCATTGTTCTTAATTTGACGACTGCTGTCGCCACTATATTATTTTTTAATGTGGTCTGCTGTTGAGGAGTTTATACAATGCGTATAATAAATTTCATAATATCATCCTGAATCAGTATTTCGTAAATGGTTGTTTCGATCGGTCGCAACTCGTTTTTTAAAGATAATTTTTCTCAGATTTATCGGCAAGAAATAGGCTTTTTTACATAGCAATTTAAAATAGTGGAAACTGGTAACCAGAAAGACTTTGCTGGTAACCAATTTATGTTGTTAAGTCATTAAGTTATTCAGTAATTTAGAAGAAATGTATTATGGAAAACTGCACACACGATAATTGGAGAGTTAATTTTATTTATTAGAATTGTCGAAGAAAAGTTGAAAAATGTCGGGCCCGGACCGGGTTCGGGTAAGATGTTCGGGAACGAATCTCGGGTTCGGCTTGGACCTCGTTGGAGATTTTCGGGCTCGGGCCGGGATGGTAGAATTTAAAATTTCGGCCCGTGCAGACCTCTAATGTTTATGCTACAATTCTAACGTGGCCTTCCAGTGAGTCTTGTTACGTCAGCATGAATAAAAATAAATAGAGAAGGAATTAAGTGTCGTTAAGTTGGAAGTGTGTCGATGTTAGGGACAGCTTATAAAACGATAATAGTTTTGTTAACGGATATCCAAGGGAGTTTATTCAACAACTTTTTACTCAGTCTCTTTTTTGAAAGAGTGAAGATTGGATTAGGACCAGGGACATCCTGGTGACAGGAATATTAGGTAGGGCAAAAAAAGTATGTATTCAAGAAATCTGTTCTTATTCTGCTTAACCCTTTAAACGCCAAGCCAATTCCATGGATTTTTGCTGTACGCCACCATTTTCAACCATCGATTTTTCCATGAAAATGCCACGTAACATACCCGGAAAATAATTTTATAATTAAGTTATTATTGATTTTCATAGAAAAGTGAAAAAAATATATCAAAAATACAAGATTTAAAATACGTCTCTAGGGTTGCCAAAAGCAATTGAAAAAATACTGATATTTAGTTATTCTCTTCTCACTCTGATGCGCTCTATCAATCGAGCGATCATTGCGATAATAAGGTGCCAGCCCTAGTGACGTCTGTTAGCCCAATTTCAAATAAAAAGAAAACGGTTCAACATATGGGTATTCTTACCATCACATTGCCTTCAAAAGGTGTCTCTGCATAATATTGCATTTAAAAAAAATTATCTATTCATTAATATGCTCGTAATTCCGTTTGCGTGCCTGCTCGCAGTGGCGTCTGAACGGTTAAGAGCTACGTTGGGAAGGACGTCAACGTCCTTCAAGTAACAATATATAATTCTACTCGAAAATCTTTTCCATGAAGTTCTCGGCATCGAATGAGTCAAGATTCTCTTAACAAATATTGCGTGTGGCGTGGTACATACTGGTGTGACGTCACAAAATATTTTTCTTAGTACTATTACAACTCAGTTGTATCAAGAATGCACGGCCGACGCATCATCGGCTGACTAAGAAAAAAATATTTTAAAATTTGAATTTTGTATTTTTCCATGAGTTTTGTTGACCCGGAAATTTGCACTTGATTAGTCAAAAGATGCCGAAAGCAAAAAAAAATAAACACAGAAAGATTGTCACAGGAGGTACAGCTAAGTGCAATGTTCTCTCTGAGCTGAGCGTTAGCTTTGCGGAAAGTTCAAAGACTGAGCAGGTCAATCCAACGAATGCGTGGCATAATTATAATCGGCGAGAAAATTCTGTTGAAATGCTTCATTATGAGGCCATATGCTCCACATTTGAGGCGAACATGGATTAAAAAATAAATTCATCCAAGTTTCGTTATTATGTGGAACTTTGAAATATTTTAAGCCATATATATTCATCAGGTCGTTAAATTTATCTGACTATAAAAATGCGCGCCAAACCGGGACAGGTGTGTGGGGATTTCAAAATACTGCGCGACCGTGCGCACGCGCAGCTTATAGGCAACGATGTTCGTAATTTGAATCACAGACGGATTAGCGAAAATTTATTCACATTGTTTTAATTTCTTGATATTATCAAATTAACTTTGTTTTGTTTCTGATTTCCATCCGTTTTTTTTTGCGATCGCGATGCTCGGTTGCGAGAGGCAAAAAGAAATCACTCGGAAGAGCGATTTATGGTAACCGATGAGCAATTTTTTTTAGTTGCCTCTATGCCGAGTGCCAGACGAAGTAATTACGTGATGATATTTTTATTTGCCCTGGGTCAATTGCGAATCAAAATATGAATTCAATGGAGTTGTTTGAAGCCAGTGCCGTGAATCAGTGAATGGAATGTTCGAGCCAAATAAAATAAACACACTGACATAACATAAATAATTACTTATTACGACTGTGTCGCCCTGGTCGATTGCTTAATACGGGGCTTCAAACTTTTTATGTGATGCAACACTTCACACACCCGGAAATTAGTTTTTTTTAGATTTAAGATTTTCACGCTGTTTTTTTTATTTATTTATATACATATATATGTATGTATATTGCAAAGTTTACAAATCATAAGTTTATTGCTTTTGCAATGTAATAAAAGATGAGAACATTGCAGGAAAAAATACATATTTAAGAGATTTAAGAGTGAAAGATAAAAAAATACACTGGAAATTGCGAAAGAAGTCAACCGAGTGAGTTCCGACAAAATCAACTTTAATACATAAAAAATAGTACTCGTCAGAACTCACTCACTTCCATGTGATATGTCCGAAGCAATTCCGTTAAAAATCACTAAAGCTCTTCCCAGTGGCATCCCCATTGGCTGGATGATTCTACTAATGAACAATATGCACTCTGTTCTGCTAATCTTGGCAACTGTCGTTAAACCGACAAGGCTTGTCAACCGGTCAAGTTAAAAAAATATACATTTCCCATCACTAACATGCGCACGGTGTGAGAAAGAGCATCCTCGGCCTGTACTTAGATTTTTTAAGTCATACACATCAGTGAAGATGGATCATTGATTGAATTCTAAGTTACTTGGTAGAAGATCATTATAACACGGTGAAACAACAGCAATCAATTTTAGTCGTACAGAAATAATAGTATATATATCAGGGGTGGCCAGACTTTTTTACCCGCGATCTACTTTCGTTTGAAATTATTGGCGGCGATCGACCAACATTAAAAATAGTAATTTAAGGCCTATATTAATCTAATAGCCAACCCTTGTTTACCCTTTTGGGTTTAAGAAAGAGATTTTCGTCGATAATCGGCTAACTTCTGATTTAACTAAGATTTTAGCGTGCTGTCCCTGTCACACGACTTGTCTCACACGTTTCTTGGGTCGGGCACCAGAGATTTGTTCAGATCAGATAGGCGATCGACGTTTTGGTCACCCCTGGTATATAGGTTGATATCTATTTCGGCTTCCGCCATCGAAATAACTATGATGGCTTATGCGAAAATAGCTATCGACCCCATATAATATGTATTATGTATATAATTTCCTTAGGACTAAAATACATTTTTTTTCTGTATTAAGATTGATCATCATTCGCCTTTAAGTAGATTATCTTTAAATAAGTTTCAGTGTATAAAACCTTTCCAAATTGCCGCTGAAAACCTGTTCAAGTTTGGCTGAATACTGGTGTTCCGCGGAACACAGTTTGAGAAACCCTGACAATATAGATACCAAGTCTACGGTTTTGACAAGAATAATAACGAAGGAAAATTCTGGGTATTTTTTTTTTGAATACAATAGATCCTTCGTATGGTATCGATTTAAACAGGAAATTAATTAAAATCGAGTTGTTCGTTTCAGCAAACAAGCCGTAGAAAAAATTTCATTATCATTTAATTGCGTCCTAGCATCAGATGAAAGATTTTTTTACAAATATTAATTCACGTTACATTTTTTTTCATTACAAATTGGTTGTCCCACCTGTTATGTGTATGCGATGTCCTACTGTCGACAATAATTTACTCGTGATGCGAATGGCCTGATAGAGGGCTGCACGGAACTGATGTGACATTCTCAGTCAACGCTTAGTCGAGTTTCTTCCTATCGTTAACTTACCGTCAGTGAGAATGATAAGATTAAAAAGAGGGGGGATGTATTTATGACGGGAAGTTTTTACCCAGATGTGGAGCATATGGAATCACAGTGGAGATTATCTGATCAAAAGCTTTCTACGAGGTCTGATTGTTAGTCAGTTGCTCGCCCTACTCTTTTAGAAGCGAGCAGGAATAAAAAGTATAAACACTGACTTCTTTACAGTTCACTCGAGTTTGCGGCAGACGTTGTTACTTAAATAAATTTTCTCCCCCTCTGACATAAGAATCTACCTACCGCACTTTGCCCACGCGTGCAGTCTATATCAAATAAGGGTATTCAATTTTTTGAACTCTGGTAATCTTTTTTTTTGTCGGCGCATTCAGGACATTCTCACAGCGTCACTCTTTTGAGGGCATAAGTAGCGTGGTCAGTCTGTAGTATACTTTCGATGGATTCGGCGGTAACTTTGTGGAAGTTCATTTTAATATAAAATTTTCTCTGAAAGAGGCGAAACACGTGTCACAATTAGTAACGCAAGACATGGAATAATCAAAGTTATTTAAAATTTAATATTAGTATATAGCAGTGGTTCTCACGTAACATTTGGATGTGGCCGCATTAGGAACATCAGCGGTACTACGGAAAAGTCTGGTAGCCGCACCAAATTTTTGTGTTGAGTTTTTTTTAGCCAAAAATACCTTAACATGTATGTATTGAGTTTTTTCTAACTAGCAATTCTTGATGCTCAATGCAATGTATACAAAATATTTATTTTTCCCCTTTTTTGATCTTTACAATATCGTGCAACACTATTCAAGGCTTGCCTGTCCTTGATAGTGACCCTTTGGAAGTTACATAAGATTTGCGTGCGTCGATACTATAAAAGAATTTGTTTTTTTTAATATCTCATAATTGTTTTTGGTAATATTCCACGGGCACGCAGTCGCTGGCAAAGCCATAACATGTCAGTCAAAAGAAACACCGGATTGTTTTGTCTCAGTTCAGTGCTGCCAACAGTTAAAAAGATATTTTTATTAATTAGGGTTGGTCCCTGTAATACCGGAACCGACATCCGGTATTTTTGACGTGACAACGTCTTATAAATCGATGAACGCCCGCTGCACGCACGGAAAAACATGACTCATTGTCCCGTTTGTCGCGTTACGCCGAAGGCAAGCGTGCGAGCGAGAGCGTGGATAAGCGATAGAGAGGCACGATCGGCCTACCGTTCGGACAGTGCCGCATCTATCTCTCTTCCACTCGATTGTTCGATGCGTCTGAGTAGAAAAGAGACAGCGGCAGCACACAACTTATACACCTACAGTACCTACACGTGATCTGTTTACAACTGTTTATAAAGTGAAGTGAAATGTTAATGTGGTTTTCATTGTTTATATTACAACAACAATTGCGGCAATAAAGGTAATTAATCCTTGAATTAATGAGTGCGAATAAAATATATCAATAACAAATTGTAGATTTCATTTCACTCCTTCGTATCCATGCAAAATAATGATAATTCAATAAAAATGATTCCATTTTATTCATAAAAGTATGCAATCATTTCATCAATGTTTTCTTATGACGTTGTCACGTTAAACTATCGTCCGTAAACCGACTTTACAGACAACCATTTTTTACTTTACCGTAATACCGCTTTTACAATTACATTTTTTAAAATCAATGTGAAGCATATTGCACCCGTATTTATTTATCTATATACTTATATGTTACAGTGAAACTGTATTCTCAGTGAAAATATATTCTTCTCCTAGCTGTCATTGAAATAAATATTGACCGCACTATCTTCAGTCCGATGTTTGTCTGTGTTTTTCTTGGTTCTCTTTTTTATGAAAGGTACTACTTGCTGATTTTGTTTCATTGAAGATAACCAAAATTTTAGGCAGCAAATCATCGACTTGGGCCAACAATTTTAATGATCGTGACCAGTGGAATCATGTTGTCATAAAAATCTATTACTTGATACATTTTCGCTGAGAATACAGTTTTTCTGTAACATATACATATATGTACAGGCATTACAAAAATTACAAATTATAAGTTTATTGCTTCTGCAATGTGAAAAAATATATGGATTACAGTTATAAGAGAGAACAATTTACATTGGAAATTGAGTAAGAAGTCAACCGAATGAGTTCCGACAAAATCATAAAAATAAATGGAATGAATGTCGACATCCAAATCAATACTCTTTAAACTGCTAAATACATCATTACCTAGTTGCTTAAGCTCTCTTCAGTTCAATGAGGGTAGGGATGAAATGGATAAGGCTAGGACAAGACTTCTAGTTAGATGGTCGCATACAGGATCAGGTAGTTGGGACGAAATTTTTAGATAACACATACAATGCCTTCGAAAAAATGCTGCGCATCTTGGTCTTGAATTCGTGAGTTCCGTCACGGAAGCCAACGACGTTTACCTCTGTGTCATAGACCCGGCAACCAAATACTCGAGACTAAGTGAGAGAAATTATTTTATGAGTTTTTCAAGTACAATGTGAACAGGATAGGTCTTGGTCAGGGTTTACGGTTATGTAATAGCTCTCGTAACGCCCTGTTTTTAGGATTGGTTGGGTGGAAGGCGTTCTAGCCATGACACGCAGCTCTCGTATTACAAATATGCAAAGATTCAGGACATGTCTATTGAGACGACCTTGATCTCGGCACCCTCCTGAGCCTCCAATCTGACACTCAGGAAGAGGAATTTAGGGAACGGAGTAGGAGAAATAGGGTACTCTTAAAAAGACGATCTCAAAGCGTAATGGGGTGCGATTAGCACATATTATTCAATCGTTACGAATTACATTACACTGAATTTAGTTTAACATTGGCCTGAGTCCCCTGATCGCTAGGACAAAGCTCTTGCCACTAGACCACATGGACTGACAACTTATTGTTATCTTAACGGAGCAAAACCGTTAATTGATGCGTCCGATGATCCATTTTTATGGTCCATCGAACTCTGCATAAAATACCCCGTATCTCATGCACCCAGGGCGTGAACGAGCGAGACGTCGGCCTCTGCTCCGACTTGGAGACGGATATCAACCTTAACTCATAGACTGAGGTGATTAATAGATCTTTCGAGAGAGGTCTGATGGCCTACCATATAGGGCGGTATCTGTATATAGACATGTGCAGAAATTTTAAATATATACTGACACATTTTTATACAAACATTTGTGTGTTAGCGAATTGGCCATCAAATGCTAATTAACAAAGTAATTAAAAAAGCCCGTGAACAAATTGTTAAAATACCGTTATTGCAATCCCAACTACAAATAATAGTAGAAGAAATTAAATACGAGCCTCATAAATTTCTATGTTACATGTAATTATATTTTTCTACTGAACTACGAATATAATTCGAATAGTTTTAATAGCAAATTATGAGGTTGAAACCAGGGCGTAGAGTCGGTCTAGAAAGGTCCGACTCCGACTCCGACTCGAGCATTTACCAAAACCACGACTCCGACTGAAAAAAGGTTAATATCGTCACTTTTTTTCCCTAATTTTCCTATTTATGTGTATTCAATTAAATATCAACCCTATCAATGCGGCCTAAAGCCAAATTTGACATATTAAATGCAAAAATAAAAAGTTCAAACTTTTCAAAATTTCCGACTCCAAGTACGACTCCGGCCAAACCGCCGCGACGACTCCGACTCCGGCCAAAAAGCTCCGACTCCACGACTCCGACTCCGACTCCACAGCCCTGGTTGAAACCATTTCAAATGTCCCTTGAGATTTAAATGTATTTCAAGATTATTTGGAATTGAATGTTATTGGAAACATAACAGATGAAAGTTACCATGAGATTTAATTGTTGTTAGTTAATATTATATTGCATTCCCGATTGACATGAACATCGCTCCAATTAAGACTAATGTCTCTGATGTCAATCAATTCAATGCTGGAAGTTCAATACGTAACAAACAAATCGAGGACTGTTTATTGGCTATGTCACGTACTTTTCATCGACGATCGAGAGGGCGTCGAAAGATTCGCTAATACGTTGCATCAGCATGAATCGGTTCTGATTATAAATCTGCCAACTATGTAATTTCATAAATAGAGTTAATTAGACTAAGATATCTCTTACTTACGTCGAACACCCACGGTCGTTGAGTCCAAGGGCTTAAAATTTACCTTTGTTGGATCTCTGCGACGTAAGCATGTCCCACCGATCCGATCCTGAAAACTGGAGCGATCAACTATTTTTTTTAAACCATATCCGCTCTCAGCTTAGACTGCTTAGAGCTTATGGACTCCCACATAGTTTAACTCAACATATGTTTTTTCTACAAGAACTGCTTGTTACTCAGTTGCTCAACTTCTCTTGGGAAGAGTAGTGATTGAAAGGATACCAGGACTAGTGGTTAGCTTATCGCTGTCACTATGCGTCGCTATTTGGGATAGGAAAGGTGGGAAAGGAATTTTCAACAACACAAACACCCATTGCCGCTTAGCAGTATCGATTTATCAAATAAAGAAATCTGCTCACACCGGGGGTCGACCCCGGGCGGTCCGGCACGGATCAACTTACTACTATTAATTTCCAAGGCAGATCCTGCTATATTTTCCATTTACATTGAAGAGATGCTGAGCGACTAAAGTAAGAATAGTTTTCACTAACGAGTCCGTGGTCGACTGCTCAAAATTGTTGGCTTAAGTTGCATTAATCACGTGGTCGAATTGCAGTTTGGGCAGTTTCATAAATTGATTTTTCTTACGATCTGTGGATTTATGTTCGAATGTTCTAATATCTGCGATGAAGGGACATTTTTTGTAATGGTGTAATTGTGCACTGATCCCCTGTTTATATTCAAGCGATATCAAAATAAAAAAACTTTTTGCGGATTGCCATGATTCACATATGTTTTTAATAAGTTTGGCAACGCCACACAATGACGCTGGTAACCTCTTCTTTCTGCAATGTCCTAAAGTTTAAGCAGTCGGCAGAGAAAAATGATTTGGTGACGTTACGGCTCTATTTACCACGCCACACGCCAACTTCATATGGAGAGTCTTGCTAGATTGGTGCTGAGGCTCAGAAGAAACGATTGCCGAATTCATAAAAAAATAAACATGCTTACGTTAGTATTTATTATGTTTTATTGTCATCAGTCGAAACTGTTGCGATGTACACATATAATTCCATCCTTCCAATCCCAAATATGGTAATTCACTAACCACTACTCCAGTCTAAGCCCTATCTTTTTGTTACAAAAAGTAGGCATAAGCTAGAGCAGTGATTTTCATGTGCGGCCACCGACAGCTTCAGAGTAAATATTGATATTTAAAAAAATGAGGTCTTACAAGTTAATTTGTCAAGAAATACTCTGAAAATTAAATATTCCATGTCATGTTTAGGTCCGTTTGACAAAGCTCAAACTAAACAGATTCAAAAGAAAAATTTGGTGCGGCCACCAGACATTTCTGTTGGACCACTTATGTATACGATGCGGCCACAGGACCATTTTACGTGGGAACCGCTGACTAGAGATGAGCTGTATTATAATCAGGGCTGTGGGAGTCGGGGCTTTTTGGCCGGAGTCGGAGTCGTCGCGGCGATTTTGCTGGTGTCGTACTCGGAGTCGGAAATTTTGAAAAGTTTAAACTTTTTATTTTTGCATATAATATGTCAAATTTGGCTATTGGCCGGATTGGTAGGGTTGATATTTAATTGAATACACATCAATAGGAAAATTAGGCAAAAAAAGTGACGATATTCAACTTTTTTGGTCGGAGCCGGACTCGTGTTTTTGGTCAATGTCGGAGTCGTGATTTTGGCGAATGATTATAATACTAAATTATTTACACATACAAACCTTTTGAGATTTTGTCTGTGAACGATTTCATTCATACAGAAATAATTGTCTATGGAAAAATTTCCCATATGTGTTACACAAACATTTTATAATTTTATCATGATAAGGAATCCTGCGGTCATGAAACTATTGCTTCATACATTTGCCTGACCATTATTACATTTAATCATTGGTCATTTCGGCCGACGCCGAGAATATTATGCCTAATGATGTTTTTTTCATAGTGTACACCTTTTTTTGCAAATGTCGCAAAACACAATTGATTTTTCGAACACAGAGCCGAATCAAATAAACAGTATTTTTTTAATAATGGGTAATTTTATGCACGCGGTGTCGGAAATATTACCTCATTCGCGGAGGCATTGTTGGCTTTGTCATCGGGTATGAATCAAATATCCGTAATGATTCCCCGAGTTAATTACACGCATTACTTTTCAACCGAAACCGACGTTATGTCATTAACGTGGGTGTGAATTCGTTTTTAAATTTCGAACCTTACTTGGATGTGTAATTTTTTTATTTGAGTGTTGACAGGATAGAAAATTCACCAGTTTCGTACTTGAATACTCGAATACTTGAGCATGAACATGACAAATTTCATACATTAATATAATTACTCACTGTTAACCCTCTGCAATACTCAATATATTATGTTTCTTTCAGGGCTGTGGAGTCGGGGTTTTTTGGCCGGTGTCGGAGTCGTAAATTTTGAAAAGTTTATTTTTGCATATAATATGTAAAATTTGGCTGTTAGCCGGATTGGTTGGTCGATATTTAATTGAATACATATAAATAGGAATGGTAGGAAAACAACGTGACGAAATTAAACGTTTTTTAGTCGGAGTCGTGTTTTTTAAATGAAACGCAAACCCTCTGACACGAATCAATTTCTCAAATCTATTGAGTTGCTGGAAGGAAAAACCAGGGCCGTGGAGTCGTTAAAAAAACACGAATGCTACTCCGCCTCCAACATTTACAAAAAACAAGACTCCGACTCCAACATTCACCAATAACACGACTCCGATCAAAAAAACTTTAATTTCGTCAAGTTTTTTCCCCTAAATTTCCTATTTATGTGTATTCAATTAAATATCAACAAACCAATCCCGCCAATAGCCAAATTTGGCATATTATAAAAAAAAAAAACTTCAAAATTTCCGACTCCGAGTACGACTCCGGCCAAAAAACCCCGACTCTATGACTCTGACTCCACAGCCCTGGTTCGAAGGCATTGGTGTTGTTTTCAAGTACCCTCCCACCCATCCGATCGTACACTCTGACTTCTTTAACAGTTCACTCGAGTGTGCAGCAGCCGTTGATACTAAATAAATGTTCTTCCCTCTGCCAAAACGCCGCGACGACTCCACAGCCTTGGAAAATATTCATGCAAATTCAACATTTCTATCACACTGGCAATTCACTGTAACATGCATTTTTATATTTTGCCATTTATAAATCTTATATATAAAACCGAAACGGCGTATGTATGTCTGTAATTCCCTTTTGCATTGTTGTTGCAAGTTGCAATATAATAATGTTTATTATTTACGTGAAGGTATTATTTGACATTTCTTTGACAGCAAATTAGATTTTTTCCTTGAATGGGCGAGAATGGGGCTGTCATCAAATCAAATAAAGTTTGTGATTTTATTTTAACTCTATTTTGGATGTTAGATTTTGTGATATAATTATGTCGAATGATATAACATTAAATAATTATTGGTCGCTTAGTCCGAGCGACGTCGGGTAGCAATACTAGTATATTTATATAACTTCTGACCATGCACACATACATGCATACTAGGTAAAAAAAAACACACTGAGTTGATGTATTATTAAGTCATTCATTGTCCAGATGCAAAATGCAGAATTTTCCTTCACCTTTGAACTGAAAATATCCGCCGATATCATTGGTATATTAACAAACGTTCATTACATAACCAAGGTCATGTGTTTGCGGTAAAAAGGTGTTTGTCCTTATATAATATAACAATGCACTTGTTAATTACATTGATATAATAGTCAACGATCCTTCATTCTTTTGATGTTGATTTGAAACCGTTCAATAGCTCATTTGAAAAAAAAGCTGTTGCTATTTTTAATAAGTTTTGGATTTCCTGTCTGAATTGTTAATGACGGACTAATTGATGGATTAATGCGTTACTTACTCGGAGAACATAGACTCAAGCTACGATTGATTTTTAACCTTTTGACTACCGCGCAAATAAAAGATTGCTGTGTCGCAGATACTGAGTATTTTTGGGGGCCCAAAAAAATGTAGTGAGATAAATTTACGATACGGTAAGCAATTTTCAATACATATTTTTAATTTATTTTTTTGTTTATCTATTCACGAAAATTTAAATGATGGCATTACAGTTGACGCTAATGCGACATACCTTTGACAAATTTATATATATGTAAATTTATGTACATACCTGTAATATACATAACAAAAATCACAAATTATTAAAAAAAAAAAATGAAAAAAATGCTGTGGCCTGAGTCACATCGCGAAGTTTAGAGCGTAGGTGGCGAACCTTGCTTCAAAATCGAAGGTACCGCAATGGATTTGACGATGGCGCCGTCTTAGAAGCTGAAACGCAGCGTAAATGCTGACATCAAATCAGTTTGAAATTTAACAGCGCTGGCTACAGCATACAATTTTTTTACGTTATAACGCTGCATTTCGACTTCACAAACAGCGCCACCGTTAAAGCCATTGCGGTACCTTTCATTTTGAAGCGAGTGACGCTACGCCACGCCAAAATTTACTCCCGCCACTGTGGCCATAGCCTTCGTGAACCGATTTCATGGACACCCGTCCCGCGTTGGCTTTTCCGAGATTTTACTGCACTCAATCGAGGTGGCGATTGATTTTCTTGCATGCAGCGTGGCAATTGTCGCGTCATTTCACGCGAATTTGAATCACATCATGATAACCTTATTTTTTATATGAATACGGAGAATTCTCGTAATTTTCTATTTTCCATAACCAAGGCGCCATTTAAATATTATAATTGGCACTTCACATTATCGATATGGACTTATCATCGTCAGATTCAAATTACTGATAGTAAAATTGCAATATTTCCCATGTGCTGACCTGCCAGACGCGGACTGAGGCATTTGATACCGAAGAATTGTTTTCTATTGAACTATAAGTTGGGCTTGTCTATTTGTATTTCAAATTCACTGGAGGATCGACACTTATTCCAATCTCTTAACACATACAGTGCCCCCGCCGCGTGTAGCGCGGCATACCTATTTCACCAATCTCAGTCGTTTCACTTGTTGTCCCTCTCTCACTTGTTCTTACGTCAATTACTAAAATGACACACGAGGTTTCTTATCGCTACGTGACATTAACAGTTAAATTAATGACCCTTTATTTAAACATTCTCGAAAACGCCATCAATAGAAGTAACAATAATAACAATTTGTTTTATCGCCTCGTATAAAATACTAATACAGAAATGGCCAATCTTCGGTCATCGACTTATATTTTATTATATTATAAATATTTTTTAATATACAAAAAAACTTATATGTATTATATAACCAAAAGAAATGTGATATATTGATTGTATCAATCGTCTTCGATTATTGTCGATATAAATACTTTTTATGTTTCTAGTGTCTTAACCGTTAATAATATTAAATTATAGGTAAAATACTGATAGATATAATGAAATCTACTGTGTTACGTAAATATAAAAATAATTAACAAAAAACTAATACATAGACTTGATGCCATCCAGAGCTTACTGGGAGCATACTTTTCCAGCTCAAAATGTTATCCATGCACTGGCTTGTTCTTTGTCCAAATGAAAATTTACAAACAAAAAGAAGGAAGTGTAAATCTTTTTAAATGACTAAAAATATTAGAAAGTACAGTATGTCCACAATTTTTTGGTTGTCCAGGCCAGTGTTTTTATATAATTTCAAAAATAATATATTTTAACTGAATATTGTTCTTTATTTATTATAGACATAGGTATAAATTGTGTACATATATGTATAACTGATATTTATGGATAATTTTTTTGTGATCGATATAAATTGTTTGTGATCGCTGCGTTTTTGGATTGGCGCCGTTGATTGCAATTACAACATATGTGAGTTTGCCACATGCTTTATTTTATCAGCTTCGTATAAATTTATCGAAAAAATGCCGGGCAGTCAAAGAGTTAACCTTTTTTACTCCTCAATATTTTTTTTCCTTCCGGAAATTCCTCAATACATTTGAGAAATTGATTAATATCACAGGGGTTTCGTATGTATTAGCATGGTAAAACGAAATACCGAAAGATATACCACATTATGACATGTTACAGAATTTAATTAAGGCACACAATCCTAGTCTTGACTTATGAGTTGTAGAAATTCAGGTTTAGTGGAGCATGCTCATGAAATTGATTTTCAAACGCATTGAAATATCTTCGTATCCACTTGTCTGACTAAAATGCCTCTTTGACACAACGTGTCATATTATTTTGTATCTAGTAGCATTCATAACTTAAGCCCAGCAAAAATCGATTGAGTTATTTATGAAAAGTCTTGCTTAGGTTGTCTATAAATAACTCTGTGTTGTATTTATTATCAGTTGAAATTGCTCGAGATGAGCGAAACAGGTCCTGTTCCAAATAAATTGAATTTGGAATAAGTACAAAAAAATGTCTAATGATGTTTTACACACATCTACGAATACGAACATAAATGAATAATTCAATCGAAAAATGAAACCGCATGGACGAGGAGTCGAACTCATGCCATTCGCAACCGAAGCCAACGACACTGAAACTCGACCACGGTCCCGAAAAAATCATGCATATAAATCAATTACCGCATTAACTGCAGTATTGAAGAGACAAAACGATCAGTTTTAAAAAATCTTTTTAGCGCTCCTGTAAATTGTACCTCTTGCGTTTGGGTATTGTATAACTTAGTATGGTCCTGGTTGTTATACAATAGATAAAATCGACCTATTTAATTTCCCCCCATATTGTGCATTTACATGAATGCTCAAACGAAGGTGGAGCAGTCTTCCGTGACTGAATCTAAACACGTTTTACCTTGCACTCGTTCAAGGTTCGCAGTTTGCCTTCCATCGATTCAATGTTTCACACGCGTCTATCGATACAATTTTACATATCGATGGCTTAAAGAGTATTTTTGCTAACTCCACCTTTGGCTTAAAATGACTTAATAATGCCATCTTGTTGTATCATGCAATGTGCATATCCCGACATTTTTTCATAACCAAAACTTATTTGAGTGCATCGTAAAAACTCGATTGTCGTTCCAAAGCCTACACTGTCAATCATCCAACTCCACCATTTTCTATTGACACCATTCATTCGTTGTTTTTCAGTGGTGTTACAAAAAAATCGTTTGTAAGTTATATTTGAAATTTTCCCGATCCGTTTGAAAATACAAAAATAACCAGATTTTACCCTCTCCTGCACAATTGACTAAAACGGAGCTAGCAAATTTACTCTTTAAGCCATCGATATTATATGTTATTGACAACCCTTCTACAACACTCCCTGTTGTAGAACGGTTTCCTACACCGTGTGCAGTCCCTCATAATAGCACCGTGTTCTACAAAACGCTAATTTGACAAGGCCTATACAAGTGGTGCCACCCTTGGTATTTATTAATAACTAGTATTGGAACCCGGCTTCGCTCGGACCAGTTTGGGGTTATGTTCAGCTCGGCGCGTAAATTCAGACGGGCCAAGTTGAAACAACTTTTTTCAAAATTCAAAAGTCTACGTCAATAAAAATGGAATTAAAATGAACATTTCAGACTGGCATTGACATTTCACGGCCCTTTCATATATTGACAGCCCCATTCTCGCCCATTAAAATGTCCAAATTCAAGGAAAAAATCTAATTTGCTGTCAAAGAAATGTCAAATAATACCTTCACGCAAATAAAAACATTATTATATTAATAAAAGCCGGGAAAAGTTCAGTAGAAGACTAATTTATAACATTTTGACTAAATGTCTTCGCCGATACAAAAATCAAACATATTTTCTTTCATATTCGTTTTTATGGCAACTTAATGACCAACAATGCAAAAGGGAATTACAGACCCACATACATACATACGCCGTTTCGGGTTTATATATGTACTACTCGATACTCGAGTAATTTGAGTCTCTACACACACATTGATAACGAAACAAATTTACCGTCGAAACTTTCGCGAGCGAAATCAACTCGTTTGTTTGAACTTGCAACAACAATGCAAAAGGGAATTACAGACCCACATACATACATCCCCAGTTTCGGTTTTATATATAAGATTGTATGCATAGTTCGAGAAAAAAAATATCAGCTTGAGTTGAGTTGAAAGCTTGCACAAAAATCCATATCTTCGAACAGAATCGATAAATCGACTCGAGCAATTTTTTGGCCGGATTCGGAGTCGTAAAAAATTTACTATGTTTTTTATGCATATAACGTGTAAAATTTGGCTATTGGCCAGATTGGTTGGTTGTAGAGGTCTGCACGGGTCGAAATATAACAATTCTACCCGGTCCGAGCCCGAAAATCTCCAACCCGGTCCGACCCAACACGAGCCCGATACTTTTCAACAAAATTTTAATTAACATTTTAAATAATTTAGATAATAATTCAATTCTTACGTTAGCATTAAGTATTAATTGAAAGACTTGAAATCAATCAACTCATTAATAATAGTTCGGATAAAACCCTAGATTTATTTTATTTATTCCTATGTTATTATCTAGTCATTAGTATTTACAAAAATCCCTATAATTATAACAAACCCCCTTGATTCATTCAAACTTGTTAAATTTTCGCTAATTTACATTTTAATAGCAATTAAACTTAGTGATCTACTTTTATTTTTGTATATAAACGATACAAACTGTTAACTACGCGTCAGTTCAAGTACATCCGTGCAATTTAAATGCCTGAAGATGCCGAAATACGAAACTCGGGTCAATAGCGACAAAACTCATGGAAAAGTACAAAATTCAAACATTTCAAATTATAAATGTTTGTAATTTAGATCTGCGATAATAGGGCCCGCATCCAAGCGTTTGACCCGGCCCACGGGCCCGC
Organism: Himalopsyche kuldschensis; assembly: GCA_028554975.1. Classification (NCBI taxonomy): domain Eukaryota; kingdom Metazoa; phylum Arthropoda; class Insecta; order Trichoptera; family Rhyacophilidae; genus Himalopsyche; species Himalopsyche kuldschensis. The sequence continues at coordinate 4,266,457 of JAHFWI010000025.1, forward strand.
AAGCTTACCCGACCCCGTGCAGACGTCTGGTTAGCTTAAATTGAATACACATAAATAGGAAAGGTATAAAAAGTCGAGTCGTGTTATCGTTCATTGCTGGAGACGTTTTTTTCTATGTCTCCACATTCCTGGAAAAAATACTGTTCGTTCTCGGACTCGAACCCGTGTAGTCCATCACTGAAGCCAGCGATGTCGACCACGGACCCGACTAAATAACGCGCAGAAGATGGCTCCAATGAAATTAAACCAGGGCTGTGGATTTGGTAAAAAAAATCCGATTCCGACTCCAGCATTTACCGAAACAACGACTCCGACTAAAAAAAAATTAATATCGTCACTTTTTTCCCCTAATTTTTCCATTTATGTGTATTGAATTAAATATCAACCCTACTAATACGGCCATTAGTCAAATTTGACATATTATATGCAAAAATAAAAAGTTCAAACTTTTCAAAATCCGTACTACGGACAGCCAAAAATTCATAAGACTGGCACTCCGTTGGTATTGCGAACATCGGAATTGAAATTCCATGTTATAGAAGTGTTTTAAATACCAATGAATAGGAAAGAACCCTTGCAAAAATAGTTGAATCTTTTTTTGAACTTTTCTAAATTTTCGACTCCGGCCAAAAAGCCCCGACTCCAACTCCACAGCCTTGAATTAAACAATTCGTGGTATTTAGTAATCGATCTTGTCTTCAGTCGGACACGGCACGAACATAATTTTGTGTAGCCAGTGCAAAAAAATGGCAAACCCCTTTTTATAAAATTTGACAGTTGGCCGGTTGTTATGCGCATGAGACAGATGGCTCATTAGGCTCTAACATTTTATTTCTAAACGAGTCAAGTCAATATTCACATCATTGGTTTCTTCCTCAGTTATCGGAAGGTATTCGAATCGAGAGGCCATACTGTATTACAATATTACATCATGTAAAGTGTTGTGTTTAAATATATGTAGTTAAGAGTGTATAATAAAAATACCGTATCGTAAAATTTACTGTTGCTTCAATGTGATGTGAGTATCTTTTTCATTAGTTGTTAAATACCGTCGTTTGCTAAATAGATAAAACCAGTGCTTAGTTTCCATTTTACGCGGTGGAACGGCGTTCCGGTACCTCTTTTCACAGATTTCATAATCAATTAGACGAAATTTTACTTGAATGATATTTGAATATTATTTTATTTAGTAAAAAGCTTGACATAAAATGAGTTCCGGAACCTTTTTTTTTTTTAAAAAAGTCTTGGATAAAACACATTTTATGGTACTACTTCCACACAGTGACGGCTGGTGACGGGGTGCTGGGGGGTGCAAAAGGAAGATTCAACTATTTTTCCGTACTATGGAAGAGAAACAGTTGGTATTGCGAACATCTGAATTGAAAGTCCATGCCTTAGAAGTGTTTTAAAATCCAAAGAATAGGAAAGAACTCTTGCAAAAATGGTTGAATCTTCCATTGCACCCCCCAACACCCCGTCACCAGCCGTCACTGCTTCCACATAGATATGATCGGTGTGGATAAATGATCAGGAACGGTTTTTTTTAAATATAAAATGTGACACATCATAAAATAGTAAAAAAAATTTTTTCGACTGAATACGCCTGATGGAATTTAAAATCAAATTTGAATCATTTGAATTTGGTACCTTTGACGCTAAAACCCGGCTTTCGCTTTTCGGCATCTTCAGGCCTTTCAAGTGCACGACTGTACTTCAACGTACTCTGTATTCAGTCCATTACTATTGATAATGGCATAGGACGTAATTATCCAACATGTATAAATTATTTATTTACTAAATATTTACATCACGCAAAGTTTCATTACTCCGCGTACTGTGACCCGTGTTTCGCATTATATTTTAAATTTTATACTAAAATGAACTTCCACAAAGTTATCACCGAATCCATCGAAAGAACTATCTTTCTTTTACAGTATTTTCAGACTGCCGAATTTACTTACTGTTTTTTTTGTTTGATACAAATAACAAAAGTGCTAGTGGAAAATTTCCATTACGCACAATTTTCACTTCTATTTTCCAACAATATTCGTAAAAAATATAACCATGAAATAGTTTTAACATAGTTTAACGATCTGATAAGATAAATAATAGAAACCGCAGTTTATTTATCGAGTAATAACTAGATAAAGCTAAAACCGCGCTGTATAATATGTGCTATACAAATATTAATGTTTATTTTTCTTTTTGTTTCAGAGTACCACAAACAGTTAAGCTGTGATAGAAAATATACATTATACAAACAAATATATTGTGCCATTCGATTATGACGAAGTGAGAGAAAAAATGCTCTAAGAGATTATTTACTAACTACATTGCATGAAATGCACACTAGTTTTAATTCTTAGCAAGTGTTGGATGTCATCGCCATTGAAAACAAAAACAAACATTCTAAATTCGAATAAAATCGACAGCAAATAATATTGTGACATTTCAAATTGCCGTCGAATTCGAATTGTATATGTGGGCATAGACAAAAATATTTTATGCGAATGCATTTCATATGCGAGAGGTTTGTTATAATCTCGTTTGACAAAAAGGACGCTGTCAGATATTTAAAATACAATGTCTGCGTATTTAAAACAATGGACGGTTCCAGGACTCCATTGATTTGATGTAAATTAAAAATATATTATCTAATAAATATCCAAAGCCAGTATAAATCAAACCAAAGTTATTTCAAATAAATATTACAATAAAGTGTTGCTGTATTATAAAATAAATTTCCCCCGCTTTGCGAACCGATCTCTTTATAAATTAACTCATTCGAAAATTTACTGTCTATTAATAATAAATATTATTCAGTGGTTATGTAAATATCTAAATAATTATTTAAATCGAATTAATATCGTTGATTATTATATCACGAGTCTGTGATAGCGCGTAAAAATATTATTTTAAATAAAACCGGTGATAATAAAAGAGAATATTTTTAAATTATAATTAAAAAAAAATCAGTTATATTATCGCATTTTATTTGAGTGAAATAATATATTTATTGTTCGATTAAAAGTAGTGCGAATTTTAAAGCACGAAAGAAAAGTGAATATTAATTATTTAAAAATAGAAAGTTCCTTGGATATTAAAATATCTTTCATTAGTTAAATATAGATTTCATCTATTATTACAAATTGATTAAAAGTATAATTTTTTTGACGCCATCTCGTTGAAAAACCTACAAGTACTTTTACATTGTAAGCGATTTCGTCAACATCCAAGATAACTGCTAAGGTTTCCTTCAATATTGCGGCTGATAGCCCCACTGTGACTGAGCCAGAAATCATGGTCACCAAAGTGGAGCAGAACCGCAATGGGCACGAGCTGGCGCCGCTGAACACCAGGGCGAACGGGGACGGCCACCACGGCGTGACGATTGTGCTTCAGGGGTCCAGGGGATCCCTCCAGAGGGCTGATGTGGACGAGCCGCCTGAGGATAGGGCCGCTTGGAGCGGGAAGCTGCAGTTCTTCCTGTCGATTATTGGATACTCTGTGGGCCTCGGCAACATTTGGCGGTTTCCTTATCTGTGCCAGCAAAATGGCGGAGGTGAGTTTGTCTTTTTGAATATAATAGTTATTTTACAACCATGTCCGCTCTCCATATGAAGCATATGTGGCCAACCTTTATAGCAGCCAAACCAGATTTTTAAAATGATATTTTGATATTCACAATCATTTTTATATAATTACGTAAAGCAAACACAAATCGATGGCTTAAAGAGTAATTTTGTTAACTCCACTTTTGGCTGAAAATGACTTAATAATGCCATCATGTTGTATCATTCAATGTGCATGTCCCGTAAATTTTTTATAACCAAAACTTATTTGAGTGCACCGTAAAAACGTTTTAGGAAAATTTGATAACTCCACTGTCGTTCTAAAACCTACTCTGCTAATTATCCAACTCCACCTTTTTCTTTTGTCACCTATTATTCATTCGTTGTTTTTATATAAATCGTTTGAAAGTCTTATTTGAAATTTTCCCGATAGGTTTGAAAATACAAAAATAATCAGTTTTTTTCTCCTGCACAATTGACAAAAACGGAGATAGCAAATTTACTCTTTAAGCCATCGAAATATATCATTTGCATGGCAGCAAAAGACATTAAGTAGAAATTGATGAGACTAGGTATAGAAAAGATACAGCTAGGACGAGACTAGTGATAAGCTAGAAGAATTTTAGTCAGTACAAACACTCGACTATATAAATTTACTGAAAAAATGGGTAAATTATGGATATTCGGTCACGGGACAGAATACTAATCCTCTCGAGCTAAGCTCAAAAACTTCATACATACTGGCTTATAATTTTATGTTTTGACTTTAATCTTTGAGTTCTTGTGGATTATTATAAAATTTGGAATCAAAATGATTACATCTGAAGAATATTACTGATGACTACTAAATAATAAACTTATGCGACTGTCTCTATCTGTATAATATTATTATTTGTGTAGTTTGTGGTTGCATTTATGCTCCTGTAAATTAAAACAACTCGATTTCATACTTCATGCGAAGTATTCTTTATGATATTCTATTATAATAAATTTAAAAATTAAAGACGAAACATTTCAAAAAAATAGTAAGCCTTACTTAAATTCATTTCATTTAATGTGCTTATTTTTCATAAATTTTTCAAAAATTCTGTCCCGTGACCATATATCCATAATTTACCAAAAAAATGCTGTGTGTACTGGGAATTGAACCCGTGAAGACAACGGCGTTGACCTCTGTACCACGGACTCACGGACATGATCTGAGTCAATATAACATATTAAGTTTTATTCGTGGAAAAAACGTTACCGGTAATAATTTAATTTGCAAGTAAAAAAGTTCAAATTATAATGATTAGGCGTAATTAAATGAACTTTTTATAATGATTTAAATTATGATGACGTCATTGTTATATTATATTAATATTTGTAATGGCGTACATATTATAAGTATCAGTATGGTCGAACCATGAAGAAGTCCGTTTAAGTATTCGAACCCTTGACCGCGAATCCGATGCAGTCGAAAGGCATTAGCCCTAAAGCGTTTCAACATGGCCGTGGTTTTGTTCCTGCTGACATGCAATACCTAAATTATGACATCAAGTGACGTTTCCAGTTTTATTGATATCAGTTTCCGAGGCTTAGTAATTAATCGTTACCTTACTTTGAAACGGTTATAATTGTCATTTTTGTCTTAAATGAACCTTTTGGTCAGAAAAGTTTGTATTTACCGCATTCTTTCTTATAAATTTTTTATATGAATTTCCGAATTATCTATGGTGAATAATGGAGTTAGCAGAATTCCGGAGTTGCACTGCATCTGAAAACTTTTTTTCAGGGCTGTGGAGTCAAAAAGTTCGACTCCGACTCCGATTCCGACTCCAGCATTTACCAAAACAACGACTTTGACTCCGACTCCGACTCCAACATTGACCAAAAACACGACTCCGACTAAAAAAGTTTAATATCGTCACTTTTTTGCCTAATTTTCCTATTTATGTGTATTCAATTAAATATCAACCCTACCAATCCGTCCCATAGTCAAATTTTTCATATTATATGCAAAAATAAATAGTACAAACTTTTCAAAATTTCCGACTCCGAGTACGATTCCGGCCAAATCGCCGCGAAGACTCCGACTCCGACCAAAAAGCCCCGACTCCACAGCCCTGCTTTTTTTACTTAATTTATTTGACAAAGTTATAAGATTGTCATAATTATTACCATCAATAGATCTTTAAGCTCATTATTTCTCAGCAGTTGTGAAAAAATATGCTTAAAATAAGTAATTTGAAACATTTATACTTGCTCATTGTGACAAGTGAATTTTAATCAATCGAAACTTCAAACGCTCATATCCCAAAACAGTGTCAAGAGCAATTAGAACCTTTTCAAAGTATGGTGTTGTAATGTCAACTGTTAAGTGTTTTTCTTTACGTAATTTTCTTTCGATATAGTTTTGATCAGGGTTTCCCAAACTATGTTCCGCTGAACCTGAATGGGTGTTACGTGACATTTTGGAAAGGTTTTATACACTGCACCCTGCAAAATACAGCAAAGGATTTTGTCATTAAAAATAGTATATTTATTTTTAAATTGCTTATTGCTTGAATATATATTCAGGGGTCAGTACACCAATGCACTGCTACAAGAGCTGTCCCAGCACTGCAACTCATTATAAAATTTTCTTCAAATTGAAATGCTGACTGAACCACTGATGTTTATGACGTCAAGTATCTCGTACATGCGGAGGATCATCTTTTCTCACACCGGCTGAGTCCTTGTCAGCTTAAAGACAGTTGCCAAGATTGACAGAACAGTTTGCCGTGTTTATAAATCTAATCAAAAATAGCTTAAAAATACGTGTTAAATATTCAGCATTTCAGTGTATAAATTCTGGAGGGAAAAATCTGCGGGAAGTTTCAAAAATATGTACGTGTTGTTGTTTTTTTAATGCTTACGCGTAGGAATTACCCAACCAAAATAAATTAGCTATATTTTCCGTAAAACTTTCCCGGCTTGCGAAATGTTCCATTGCAAATTTCTGGGAAACCCTGGTTTAGATAATATCTCAAAGGTTGTATTGATATATTTTTCTGAAGTTAAAAACTGACGACTTTTTTATTTTTATATTTATTTTTCATCTTCAAAACGAAAATTTTAACAAAATAAGATTGCAGCTTAAGAGTCCTTTCATTAATAGCCTTCCATGTTTATTGATTTGCCTTTAAAATAAACCACGTGTCACTTCAAATTCAGCTCGCGTGTCACCGTCATGTACGCCTGACACGACTTTGCAATCACTGGTGTGAAGTAACCGAGATTAGAGTGGGTACGCTAGGTCCCAATGGAGCGTTTGAAAAGGCTACCCAGCCTGTCTACAGGGACCTGGTATTACTTCAATTAACGTGATGAGATGGTGATGTGTTTATAATCAAGTAACTGCTACAGTTTCTCTCCAATTTAAATAGATACGACTATAATACGGTAAAAAATAACAATGTATTTTAGTTCTACATAAATTTTATATATTTTTGATAGCTATTTCGGCTTACGCCTTCGTCAGAACTATTAATTTGTAAGAACTTGTGCAATACACCCAAATGTCTGATATTAATTGCATAACTATCGAAACAAAGATATGATTTTAAAATATATAAAATTTATGTAGAACTAAAATACATTGTTATTTTTTACCGTATTATAATGGAGTTCTACCAAGTAAACGCCTACTCAATCAATACATACAACTATCGTAAAGTAAAAATGAATTGTTTGAATTTTGTACTTTTCCATGAGTTTTGTCACTAACGACCCGGGTTTCTTCTTTCGGCATCTTCAGGCATTTCAAGTGCACGGATGTACTTGAAATAACGCGAAGTAAACAGTTTGTATCGTTTATATACAAAAATAAAAGTAGATCACTAAGTTCAAATGTAAATTAGCGAAAATTGAATATACACTTAAATGCCTGAAGATGCCGAAAGGCGAAACCAGGGTCGTTAGCGACAAAACCCATGGAAAAGTACATAATTCAAACAATTCTAATTTGATATTGAAATTCCATCAAGCACCCTCAGTCGAAATCCTTGATTATATCGTAAAGTAATTATTCACTTTTCTAATAACGGCTCAGTGGTCAACGTCGTCGGATCTAGTTGCGATGCTTACAGGCTCGATTTCCAGTACGGGCAGCTTCTTTTACCCAATCGTTTAAAGATTTCTGTTTCAAGGCATCAGATCGTAACCACTTACGTGTCTTGTCCTAGTCCTACTCACTTAAAGGGAAAAAGAGAGATTGAGAAATTGGGTAGCGAGCAGTTCTTGTAAAGAATCTACAAAATTAGTACACTGGCTCAACATTGGCAACGGGCATGATAAAAAACAATATCAGAATCTGGTTAATGCAAAAGCAATTTTCATGACGTAGGGATATAGAATCACGCCCTACTTAGGCACCCATAGAAATTTCGGGAAACGTGATTGTAGTAAAAATAATAAAACATTTTTAGTACTTTTTCCACAAAAAAATGTATTGGTTCAGGACCGGTTTCGCTCATGGCGAGCATTGTAAAATGACAAGAAATACAACAAAACAGTGATATTTATACAAAGTTTAAGTAAAGTAATACATGCTTAGGTCTTTTTGACAAAAAAGACTCGACACAAAAATTGGTGCGGACACAGCCAAATTTTACGTGAGAACCACTGCTCTAGAACAGTGGTTCTCACGTCAAATAGCACTGTGGCCGCACCGTAAACATAAACGGTCGTATGTAAATGTCTGGTGGACGCACCAATTTTTGTTTTGAGTGTTGTGTTTGAGGTATGTCAATTGGACTTCAACATGTTTGTCAATTTACTATTGGTATTAATTACATATGTGTTATTTCATTATCAGAGTATTTGTCGACAAATTTACTTGTAAAACCACAATTTTTTAAATATCAACCATTTCTATGAACAATTAAGTATTTCGACTGAGGGTGCTTGATGGAATTTCAATATCAAATTTGAATTGTTTGAATTTTGTAATTTTCCATGCTTGGAATGCCTGAAGATGCCGAAAGGCGAAACCCGGGTCTCTCATTGAAAACTCATTGAAAAGTACAAATTTCAAACAATTTAAATTTCTATGAACCTTTTGGTAGATTTAACTGTTATTTTGATATATTTTATCTATTGTTGTTAGTATCCGTTTTGTTGTTCTGTATTGGTTAATAATGGAACTACAAACACATAGAAACACGAGCCTGAACTTTTGATCCTCTCTGAAAGCGCTTTCAAAAATGTTACGTAAAAGCTTTTCCCGTCTGAAAGCTGTGTATAGTACCGTTAGAGTTGCGTTAAGTGAGAAAATATCCCATTATTGGTAATGAGTTGGAAACCTTTACAGATACGTAGTTCGGCGATAAAGGCTGTTTCGTATTTTACAACTGTGATACAGTGTCTGACATTTTCTTAAGGAAACTTTCATTATTAGTTTAGATGTCAACTGTCAATTCGTTGGTGGAATAATCCATAGAATGAAACACGTTAAATAGTGCTATTTCCAACCACTTTTCCATTATTTTAACCGCTTCAGTACCGAGAAGTGGTCGCATTAAGAACATCTACCGCTGACTTCTAAAAAAATCCTTTTTTCAACAAGATTGATTTTAGAGACAGTGTATAGATGTCACTATAAACGTACCATTATAAATTTACCGTTTGTGAGGGCGCCACCATCGCGTGAGTGATGTGCAATAAATATTCAATCAAATTTGTTTATTTACTTACACGTTTTTATATGCAAGCTATCAATGAAAAAATAAATCTTCATGTTATTTTTACTAAAACTTAAGGTTTTTAAATATATCTACTCTATGGGGATAACGTTAGTTCCGAATTTGAACGGCGGTCAAGTTATGATGGTACATCTATAGCTAGGTAAAAGTAAAATATCATCAAAATTATTACAGGAGAACGTATTTTTGATATATTTTGCAATTTGTGTGACGGTGTTCGCGACGTCCGTTCGAGGCATCTTCCAGTGGAATTACGGTACCGAAATGGTGAAGCTCAGGACCGGTTTCGCTCACCGTGAAAATTGTCAACTGGTTTCATCGTGAACACGTTCACTGTTTAATAATTTAGTTATAAATTGAGGTTGCTCCGAAGTGCAGATAGATACCGACCAAGAAGGTGAATATTTATTTGAAGTGGCTTTAAGATACGAGGAATCAATACTCAATTATTAAATGAAACGGAAATCGAAATAGATAAGATATCACGCCTAGCACGGTATATTCAAGTTGTGACTATTTAAGTTACGTACGCGCCAGGCGCGTTTGTCTCAGTAAACTTATTTGTATAGTGATCTTTTTCAACATGTCCACTGCGTTACCTTCTAATGAAGAATATCAAAACATAAGTTTTATGCGAGAACTTCTTGTTACTCAGTTGCTCAACCTTTATTTTTCGAAGGGATTATGGATATAAACAACAAGTTGACTAATTATTCTCGCTTCGTCCCGTTTTAGGATCGGTTTGGTGCTGGAGAGTATTGTAGAATGTAGACAACACAGTCAACCATGTTTCCCAACGAAGTTGACACTCGACCACGGACAGTTGATATAATAATTTCAAACACAAATAATTACACATTAATAAATTATTACGTGGGCGTTATGTAATCCCCGTTGTTGACGGTAATATTATTTTATTTAATGTATTCTGTAGAAATTCTTCAGCCATTTTCCTCCGAGTAGCTGTGTCAACAGAGTAAATTTTAATTCCGTAATCTGTTTGCAAACGATAAAAATTCCAGTGCTTAACATAAAAGAAAACAGCTGAGGAATAAATCCGACCAAGGAAAGGAAATTGTGTAAACAAACCCGACGAAAAATACTTCAAAAGCTCAAAAATTCGCGGTGGTGAAAAAGATAAAAGATAGAAGATTGGTAGGTGGAATATTCTTCGCTTAGCTAAAACCGCTTCGGGGCTTAGTTCGTAAATATTTTTCTTGACCACAGTCGGCATGTTTCTAAAGTAAAATAATGTTTTAAATCGTATCTCAAACACACATATACTGTTTCTATTCACCCATATCTCACCTCGAGTATATTAAACGATTGGTTCCAGGCGAAAAATCGACCAGGATTGTCAACACATTGAGAATTATTGTTGTTGAATATTGAGTTTGTAACTAAAATTTGACATGTTTCTCTTGTGTATCGTTCCTACCAAGCCAACAGGTCACAATTTGGTGGTTCTGGGTTAAATGTGAGGTTAGGTTCACAAAAAAATATCCAGACTACCAAAAGGATGTTCTAAAAAAACTGGAAAGAAGTGGTGAAGAAACGAAGTTGTTGATACCAATTGACACAATATTTTTTCACTCTTTTTGCTCTTTTCAAAAGTAGGGGCGATATGTTTTATTAACCCTTTTTGCTTCCACTTGTCAATTACTTACGCTCTAAATTTCAAGTTAAAACATAATTTTGTTGTAAAATGAAATCCCGATATTTATTTTTGACAGCCCTTAAGTTGCCCATAAGATACCCCGTGCAGAAATCTATTTGTCTAATTCGTCGGAACATAATTGTAGGATAATTAAATTTATTCTTATGAAGCATAGATATAAACTAAACGTTAGTAAAACAATTGTGCTGAAATATGGTATAGTCTGGCCTTTTTAAAACTTTTGTTTCCAGATGCTTGCACGGCATTAGTAGACTGTATTTAAGTGGAAGACCGGTGATCACGCGGCATCGAAACTGTTAGAATTCGTTTCGTAAATATACTAATGTATTAATAAATTGTTTCAGAAAATATGTAGTCGCCGAATATTTAAGACTTGATAACGAAATGACGACATGTATGTTGATTCTACATTGGAAAACCGGGGCTGTGGAGGGCTGTGGAGTCGTCAGGCTTTTTGGCCGGAGTCGAGTCGTCGCGGCGTTTTGGCCGAGTCGGAGATTTTGAAAAGTTTGAACTTTTTATTTTTGCATTTAATATGTCAAATTTGGCTTTTGGCCGCATTGATAGGGTTGATATTTAATTGAATACACATAAAAGGGAAATTTAGCGGAAAACAGTGACGATATAAACTTGCTTTTTAGTCGGAGTCGTGGTTTGGGTAAATGCTGAAGCAAGATAAATTGTAACATTTTAAATTATGAAATTACAAAATGGACGGGTTTTTCTTCTAAAGGAAACAAGAAGGGTGATAAAATCAAAACAATGCAATAACATAATGATACTAATAAGGTTCAATCAACAGAGGGTTATAGAATCGAAACAAAGCAAACAAATAAATATATTTCTAATTTAAACATTACAAACTATAAACTATTGAGCTGCAATCAATCAGTTAGGTTGGGTGATTACTCTATTAATTGGGAATAATGTTAATAAAGGCGAGCATCCTGTCCTGTTAAGAATAATATTATTTATTTCTAAAAAATTCTGACTATTCTAGCCTTTTTTTATTTTCAATCAATGCTCATTTTCTATTAAAATTGGCAAACATACCCATAAATTTTTTTATTTGAATCATGAATAATATAAGGTATTCAGATCAAGGTATCAAATACATTTTTTCAGACGGATTTCAAACAGTGCGCCAATAACATACCCATAAAATTGTTTTCTTGAATCATGAATAATATAAGGTATTCAGATCAAGGTATCAAATACGTTTTAGATCAGACGGATGCAGAAACAGTACGCCATTTTGTGTCATTACACTTAGTTGGGCACCTTGGAGGCAGCGGTAGTTAACTGATGGCATGCGAATCACTTGGACTGTTTGTAGTGCACGAAGTATACAATTTAAACTGATAACTTTGACATTCCACTGGATTAGCTATTGTATATTTGTATCAAGTGAAGTGAATCTGTTCCTATATTGGCAGATACATGTTTTACAATTGTTTCAATGTTGCATTTGCTAAATTAAACCTTTTTACTACATTGTTGTGGTTGACTAAAAACAACTAAAAATTTGCACTTGCGTCATTATTTTATCGGAGAAGCTACGAGTCGCTTTACTTCATATGAGGGGCGGAAATGATACCACTTATTCTGTATCATGTCATGGCGTCAAACCAGTGAAAACATTTCATAATTAAGTATTTCGACTGGTTCGAGGGTGCTTGATGGAATTTCAATATCAAAATTGATTTTTTTGAAGTTTGTACATTTCCATGAGTTTTGTCGCTAATGACCCGGGTTTCGCCATTCGGCATCTTCAGGCATTCCAAGTGCACGTATGTACTTGAACTGACGCGTAGTAAACAGTTTGTATCGTTTATATACAAAAATATAAGTAGATCGCTAAGTTAAAAGATTATTAAAATGTAAATTAGCGAAATTTGAATGAATACAAGTTTCAATGAGTTAAGTGGGTTTGTTATAATTATGGGGATTTTTGAAAATATTAATGACCAGATGATAACATAAGAATATTTAAAATAAATCTAGGGTTTTAAAACCTAGATTAGACTTAGACTTATATTTTTGTATATAAACGATACAAACTGTTTACTACGCGTCAGTTCAACTACATCCGTGCACTCGGAATGCCTGAAGATGCCGAAAGGCGAAACCCGGGTCGTTAGCGACAAAACTCATGGAAAAGTACAAAATTAAAAATTTCCAATTTGATTTCATAATTGACGAGAACGATAGTTAATTGAAGCATTATTATCACTATTTCCCAGAAATACTTTTTTTGATCGTTTGTGCAGTAAGCTTTCTATGTAATGTTAAAATATTGAGATAATTCCACAAAAAACGCTAATTAATTCCAAATCAAATCCTATAGAAAAGTTTCACCATTTTTAGACATGGCTCATTTCACCTCTGAAGCGTTCATAATATTCAGACACGCCAACGAGCTAATTATAAAGATTAAACATTAGTAAAAAATAAAGCCTTGTCAGAAATTGTTTGTCACTTAGTTCTTTTGAGTCGCAAGGGCTGTTCGGCTGATGAAGGTAGACATCTTTGACAGTGAACTTAGTGCTTACTTTCTATTTTTTTCTTTTTTTTATGTAATTAATATGTTTCTGATATAAAATAACTTTGATTATTCCACGTATTTTGCTATTTACTGTGACATGTGTTTCGCCTCTTTCAGGTGCATCTTCGGACTTACTATCGCAAAGTTTGTTTAAGTAATGAAGCAAGATCGATTCTAATAATTTAAAATGATACAATTACAAAATGTAGTTTGGGATTTTCCCTTTTAACGGTAAGCAAGGAGGGGGGGGGGGGGTTGTGAGTTGCAATCAATCAGATTGGTTTGGGCTTAACCTATTAATTGGAAATAATGTAAGCAATATTTTTCTCTTCTGTTTCATATATACTTTTTTTTTTTCTTCGTATATGTTGTTATATTTATTAAAGTCGTCAATCAAATACATGGAGCATTTACGTCAGCTCTAATGAAATGCATTGTATTTTTTATTTTTTCAGTAAATAAATAATTTGCCATCGCGTGAAATGTACGGCTCACAATTGCGTTCCGAGATAGATAAAAATAGTGTCTACAACTGCATTAGAAAATGCACTAAAATCCTAATCTAGAATTGCATTCGCTTCCAATTGCAGCACACACTATTATGATAAGACTAATTTTAACATCGCGTTCAAGGTCACACTTTCAAGGCAGCTGCACAGCCGGACTGATAGCGGTTTCTTTTTAGAAAATGGCCGTTAGCTGCAATAGAAATTACCGTTAGTATTATGTGTAATAGCTTACACATGCTCTGATTTTGCTGTGATAAGACATCTAGGTTGGTACGTCAATCGGTTCCTTGAATCAAGTATGTTTTATATAGAATAGACCAGTGGCTCTTAAACTGTAACCCTTTCTACCAGGACTGCGGATGCGGTAAAAAAATGCGTGTAGGAATGTTTTATGACGGCACAAAACACCCATGCCTTCGAACAGAAACGATATCCCGACTGAAAAAAAAAACCGTTTGTGCTGGAATTTCGAGTTTGCGATGTCCGTCACAGAAGCCCACGACGTTGAACACTGCACCACGGACCCGACTGTGTACCTGATGAAAGAATCTGTTTAAGTGTCAAAAATTGAATAAAGCATGTCCCCCTTCAGTGACAAATCCCTAATTTTCAGGAGAGCAAAAATAGTTATCAAATATTGTGTAAATTAGAACAACTTCGTTTATTTACCACTTCTTTCATGTAATGGAGTATTTTTAATGACATCTTTGGAAGTCTGTATATACAGTGGAACCCCGATCTTACGTTCTCGCATTATACGCTTTCCCGCGTGATGCGTTCATTTTCTATAGTCCCGGCATTTTGTTCATATTTAAAACATTCCCGCATTAATCGTTTGTTTTATACGGTCCCTTGAAAATCGTTGAATCGGGGTTTCACTGTCTTTTTTTTGTGAACCTAACCTTATATTCAACGCAAATGTTACTTACGACCCTTTGGCTTGGTGTAGGGTCGATGTATTTCAATTTTAATGTATTTTACTGGCTTAAAAATGATATCACTTCCAAACGTGACTTGAATTAAATATTGTGTAAATTAGAACAACTTCGTTTATTTACCACTTCTTTCATGTAATGGAGTATTTTTAATGACATCTTTGGAAGTCTGTATATACAGTGGAACCCCGATCTTACGTTCTCGTATTATACGCTTTCCCGCGTGATGCGTTCATTTTCTATAGTCCCGGCATTTTGTTCATATTTAAAACATTCCCGCATTAATCGTTTGTTTTATACGGTCCCTTGAAAATCGTTGAATCGGGGTTTCACTGTCTTTTTTTTGTGAACCTAACCTTATATTCAACGCAAAATGTTACTTACGACCCTTTGGCTTGGTGTAGGGTCGATGTATTTCAATTTTAATGTATTTTACTGGCTTAAAAATGATATCACTTCCAAACGTGACTTGAATTAAATATTGTTTCCAACGAAATCGCACAATACTGCGAACCCAATTTTTTATCGTTTAGTCCAGTGCGACATGAATAATTACTTTTTAAATGTTGTGGCTAATATTACTTGTTTGGACTTGCCTTTACCATATTATATTCCATATCGATAGGTTATTTATTATTTAAGGGAGCGTGATGCGGAAAATTTAATCGGGGGGTAATGATCCGAAGGCAATTAACGCGTGCTTGGCATGGTGGAAAATAGTCATCCAGCTGTCTTTTTTTTGCTAGCTTTAACATTGCCTTCCCGGTGGGTAAGACAGTTTATCACCACTTCCACTTCGTGGGTGTAGGGACACACGGGCCAAACTAAAATTAAAAACTTTAATTACATAATATACCAATCATACATCACACTGGCGGATCCAAGAATTGTCCCAGGGGGTGGCCATTTTGAAAATAAACATGATACATTAAAAAAAATATTTATACACCCAGTCCCCTTTATACGCGATTTTTTTAACGGAACCGCTACTTTTTTACACGATTTTTTTCGGAATTAATAATGACCCTGCGTTTATTGAAGTGATGACGACAAACAAAATCTTGTGATCTAATTGATGACTCTGACTATTATCATTGATTCTTTTATTTCAATTCAAAAATGCAAACATTAAAAAACATAAAATAAAAAAAATATTGTTTAATACCAGAGAAAAATTGCAAACATAAAATTAAGTCGAATTTTCGTTTTTTTTACGTTGCAAATAGGCCCAAAAATATTCAGGTCAAATATCCATTTTCCAGAGGATATGTTACAAAGCCATCCCAAACAAATAGTCGTTTCGAACTCATACGATTTCTCAACCAGGTTTTCATGCGTCGTAATATGAAAAACTCCCTTTCAGCGGATGCAACGCTGATTGTCAAATTTAGTAAAATTCGTAACGAAACCACACAATTACGACATAATTATTGACTAATCACAGTCATGTCGTATATATACAGTTGCGGCAAAAGATCCGCGCACTCTTCATAATTCCATTTCTTTGCGAATATTACCTCGAATTCTTTACTGATTTCCATTTTTTTTTCATTCGATTGTAATAAAAAACAATAACCATATTTTGAAAAACAGTCAAGATTTGAAAGCTTCAACAGTACTGAGCCAGACCTAATTATGTATAGCCGCAAGAAAACGTAATCGCTATAAAAGCCCAAATTAAATCAGTTTTCTGGGGAAAATTTACAAGGTAGAAAAGTTTCGCTCAGAGTAGAATGTGTTGAAACTATAGCGTGCGTTTTTTTTTTTTAAATATTTCGTGAAAATGGCGTTCTGGAGGGCTATGTTTGAACCGGCAGAGAGCGCTTAGCAACCGACCGGGACCTTCGTATAAGGAGTATGGTTTTTCAAAAACGATCCAAAACTGCTACAGTTTTCCATGCTGAGCTTTAGTCGACTAGTTATTTCACATGATCGATGCAAAATGTCCGTAATAGCCGTAATAGAATCGTGGCACATGGATTTCCCGCTCGGCGCCTAAAAAACAGTTTCCAAAGTAAAAATGTAAAAATGGAGGTAAGAATGGACGACGGTGCACAAAATTGGACTTTGGATGATTGGAGATGAGTCATATGCTCTGATGATTTCAAGGTTAACTGATGAGGATAAGACGCGGTAAACAGCCAGGCCATCTTAATGTTGGTGAATGGTGTCAACCGATTGTTCTTCAAAATATGGCTATTAGTTTTTTTCAATAGAAAAAAAAAAAATGGAAATTGGTAAAGAATTCGAAGAAATATTTGCAAATTAATGGAATTGTGAAGGGTGCGCGGATTTTTTTGCCTGTATATATACGACATGACTGATTAGTCAAGATTAAGCTAAAGGGTCTAAAGGGAAAAATGAGAACTACTACATATTTATTTAAATAGAAATCATTTGATTTTATAAAATTTTGAATGGAATAAATTCTCCTCGGGAGGGGGGCCATGGCCCCCATGCCCCCCCCAAATGGATCCGCCTATGATTCATCATCATTATCACTTATAATTCTATATGTTTTACTCTTTTTCGAGAAAGGTTGTGAGTTTTCATCATCGAAAATTCAGTAATAAGCGATTGTTTGCTTTTAGCTTTTACATCTTTACGTATTTCCTTATATGGCTCCAAAATATTTTGTAATTCCCTCTTGAATTTCAAACTTTTGACGTGACAACGTCTTATAAATCGATGAACGCCCGCTGCACGCACGAAAAAACATGACTCATTGTCCCGTTTGTCGCGTTACGCCGAAGGCAAGCGTGCGAGCGAGAGCGCGGATAAGCGATAGAGAGGCACGATCGGCCTACCGTTCGGATTGTGCCGCATCTATCTCTCTTCCACTCGATTGGTCGATGCGTCTGAGTAGAAAAGAGACAGCGGCAGCACACAACTTATACACCTACAGTACCTACACGTGATCTGTCTACAACTGTTTATAAAGTGAAGTGATTTCACTTCACTTTTAGGCAAAAATTACATGCTTCACTGCTGATACAACGTTTAAAATTGTACTTGGCGCAGTGTACATTCATCCTGGAGCAAGTGTCTCAAACATTAGTGTATTGCTGCATCAAGCACTTTTTCCGTATGTGCACAACAGCCAGTATGTACATCCGATCATGCAAGTTGATACCGATGTACCAATTCTTCTTTGTGGCGACTTCAACATAAACGTGAAAAATTATGAAACATTCCTCAAATTCATGAAAGATATGTAAAATATCGATTGCGCATCAGATGTGAATAATTCAACAACGCTGAGAGGAACAACCATTGATTTGACTTTTTCGAGACACATTAGTTGAAACACTCCCATTCATTTCCTACTTTTCCTATCATCGACCTATCTTTAACAGAATAACACAGATTAGAAGACGTCAAATATCACACATGTATAAAAGTTGTAAATAAATTGCTAAAAGCACATTGTTACTTGTAAATAAACTGTTCATCAAAGTAATAAACATATTTGAATTAATGAGTGCGAATAAAATATATCAATAAAAAATTGTAGATTTCATTTCACTCCTTCTTCGTATCCATACAAAATAATGATAATTCAATAAAAATGATTCCATTTTATTCATAAAAGTATGCAATCATTTCATCAATGTTTTCTTATGACGTTGTCACGTTAAACTATCGTCCGTAAACCGACTTTACAGACAACCACTTTTCCATTATAGGATCATTTTCAATAAAAAAAAAAACGAATTTAACAGCCAATTCCAAGTTGTCATTCATTGTTTTTAATGTGAAACATGTAGCTACTTTGCTGCAACTGCTTTCTAAGTCTTTATTTGTGGTAGGTTCAACCAACATTTCGACTAATTCTTCTTCGTCCTCCAATAATCCTCCAATATTTCTTGGATGTCATTTATTCATCCGTGTTGCGTAAAACCGTGTTGTATAAAACCGTGCTATACGAGGTCCAAGTGTAATCAGATATCGGGTGAGTAAGCCACTTCGTAACAATGCAATCCTTTAAACAACTCGTGTTTTCTTTCTGTAACTTCTTCCGAAATAAAAACTCAACGACTGAATATGGTACTTACTGTTGAACCGTCCAATTTTATTACCAGAGAGTATCCGGTTTTAATAAAATAACACAAACATAATTTTCGGTGGTATATTTGTATTTTATTCTGGGTTAATGGCAACATCAAAACATTACGAGAAGAAAACCTTAAAGAATGTGCTGGTTTGCCATATTTCATCCGAAATACATTATTGCGTTCTGCTATTTCTAGAGTGGCAATACTTACGCAGTCTTACACAGTGTTCCCCAACCTTTTTACACATGCGGACCAGTAAAAAAAGGGAAAAAAATCGCAGACCCTGATACTGAAATAAAAATGATTTTTACTATATATTTTTTTACTAAAGAATTTCGACTGAAGGTGCTTGATAGAAATTTGATTTGGGATTCGCCTTTCGGCACAATCAGGCATTTCGAGTTCACGAAAGTACTTGAACTGACGCGTAGTAAACAGTTTGTATCGTTGATGTTCAAAAACAAAAGTAGATCACTATGATCATATGAATTAGCGAAAATTTTGATGTAAATTTGTTTCAATGAATTGTGGGTAAAATATAATTATCACGTATTTTGAATGTAGTATAGCAAATACTAATTACCAGATAATAACGTGAAAATGTCGATACATAATTTGT
The DNA here is from genome assembly GCA_028554975.1 of Himalopsyche kuldschensis. Classification (NCBI taxonomy): domain Eukaryota; kingdom Metazoa; phylum Arthropoda; class Insecta; order Trichoptera; family Rhyacophilidae; genus Himalopsyche; species Himalopsyche kuldschensis. The sequence goes on from JAHFWI010000025.1 coordinate 4,286,093, forward strand.
GGGTTTTAACACTGTCGGTCTCTGTGGTCTATGGCAACAGCTTTGTCCTAGCGATCAGGGGGTTCAATTCCCGGCAAGGTCAGATTTTTTCAATTGAAAGAGATCTTGGGCTGGGTGTATGTTATTTATCGTTGATTTTGTGCACAGCTGATTCATCATTTATTATCGAGTTAATCTCGTATGACTTAACAATTAAGAATGTTTGGCGCATTGGCGTAAACTGTAGTAGTGCCATTTTTTTTCTTTTATTAAAAATACTTGACGTTGACCTATTATTATTGAATTAATTGATTTAAAGTGTTTGAGTTTATAATAAATAATTGAAATTTAGCAAAATGTTTGTGGCCCTGCGAAATTGTATCTGCGGTCCAGCACTGGGCCACGGACCACTGGTTTGGGAACACTGGTTGAGCAAACGTGAACCGAATTCTACTCACACTTCCATGAAGCCTATGCAAAGCTTTGTTTGATTTATTGCATAACTCTTTGCCTGTGGTTATTCAATGGAATCCAGTTTTTTATGGTTTCAATTGTGTGGCTATTTTTGGATATGGTAAAAAAATTAGCACGTCAATATCTTCGTAAATCTGAGAACTATTATAAAAAGTAATTAATCATAATTATTATCTTACTAATGATATTTTCTGCTGAAGATGATGACGGGAGATACAACTTTAAACAACCTCATACTATTATAGATTGCATGAAAATATTTCCTTGTAATAATACAATATAATTTCAAATATAATATTCTTAGCTGTGGCGATATGATCTTCCAAATGATTACTTATGCTAGAGCAGTGGTTCTCATGTGCGGCAACCAGAGAATTTGGCTGCGGTCACCAACAGCTTCATTGAAAATATTGATATTAAAAAAAATGTGGTTTTACAAGTTAATTTCTCAAGAAAAAGTCTATGAAAATGAAATATTTCGTATACAATTATAGCCAATAGTAAATTGACAACCATGTGTAGGTCGATTTGACATACCTCAAACTGAACATACTCAAAACAAAAATTTCGTGCGGCCCCCAGACATATCCGTAGAACCGCTGATGTAATGCGGCCACAGCAAAATTTCACGTGAGAACCACTGCACTAGAGCATAGGCTCCCAACCTTATTCGCGTGGCGACCCCCTTTTATAAAAGTCATGTGTCCCGTGACCCCGATGCAATTAAAAGGGGCATTTAAGGTAATGAAAAATACAACGAAAATGCATTAAATAGAATATTTATTTAGTTGGCTGTATAAGTTGGCGACTACGGAATATCCCGATGGGGGCCTCGACCCATGGGTTGGGAACCCGTGCACTAGAGCTATTTAACGAGGACTTATAAGTATGTCCATCTTTTACCCATTTTCAGAATGAAGGTGTTCACTGTCAGTACTTGGTGGAATGGCATAATAATAAAAATAATAACATATTTTAGGTACTTATTACATATCGAATTTATTTAGATCAGGACCGGTTTCGCGATAAGAATACATTATTGCTTAACTCTTGTATTAATAGCGCTAAACTTTTTATCAAAATACAACACAATTTAAACTACATGAATTCTGATCAGGACCGATGTTGCTCATCGCGAAAATTATCAACTGATATATGTAATTCATTATTTGCTGCTCGGTTCTGAAACCGGTCGTGATCTATATCAGAATACAGGTCGCAGTTGACAATGTGTTATATATAAATATTTAAAATCTTTTTCTACATATGTATGTCTACAGATGCACACATCTTTTGCAAAGGTAATACACCCATTTCTACCCTCGAGTCATTTAATATCCATCATGATATAAAGTGTTCATGATAAAAGTTTCTTGGCGATAAAATATAATGTTATGTTTATATGTTCATTGGTGTCAATGGAAAATTGGAGAAGTTCTAAATTTAAAATATTGTTCTATGTTCCGATTTCATCTAATTCTTATTTGTTATTTCTTTAGTTATTTGAATTAGTAAAATTTAAATAAGTCCGTTCTTTATTCGAATAGGTATTTAATTTAAAACCGCTTCGTGAACACTGTCTGTATAACTTTTCCCAACCCTTTGTCTTGAGCGAAAAATAAAAACCTAAAAATAATACCAGTGGCACTTTCAAGTTTGTGGTTAATTATTATTTTCCGACTGGCAATACTGTCGCGAACACCCACATGTTTTAACTCACACACACATGCAGAGAAAGAGGCCCACTCACATAGTCGCAGACACGAGGCGACCCCTGACCGATTGCGTCAGAGGGCGTGGGTGGAAGAGTTTGGGGAAATCGATTTTCAGAAGGCTGGCAGCACCGAACGGCGGACGCATTACCGCGCAGTGCTGCCAACTGGGGATGCCATACATAAGGGAAATTCAAATATCGGTATTTTTATCGGTATCGTTCGTGTTATTGTACTAGCAACATTCTTTTATTATTCGATATAATATTATAAATTTTTTCGAACTGGCTTTTAAAATTGAGCTTAAATATTATCAGAAAACGTCGACACAACACAAAGAAACACATTAAAACATAAAACATTCTGATTGAAATAAAAAGGGATTATTTGTCAATGTTAATGAATTATTTCAATGCGCATTATATTCATAATATCGACTTTCGAAAATCAAAATAAATAGTGTATTTTAGAGTCGTCGCGGCGTTTTGCCCGACGTCTTTGAGTCCGGTAATTTTAAAAAGTTCAAACTTTTATTTATTTGGTTATTGGCCCCGGATAGGTTGGTTGATAGTTAGTAGTTAGGGTCGGTCCCTGTGGTCTAGTAAAAGCTTTCTCCTAGCAATCGGGGGGCCCGGGTTCAATCCCCGGCAAGGTCAATTTTTTTAGTTAAAAAAAAAAGATCTTCGGCGGGTGTACATGTGTTATTTATTGTTGATTTTGTGCACAACGGATACATTATTTACCACCGAGTTAATCTCGTATGACTTTCACAACAAAGAATATTTGGCGCATTGGCGTAAGCTGTAATGCCAAATATTTTTTTTAAATAAAAAAAAAATAAAATATAGTTGGTTGAATATTCATAAAAAGGAAAGAAAGAACGATTTTAAGCTTTTTAAGTTGGAGTTGTGTTTTTGGTAAATGCTGAAGATCTGTGATAAATTGTTTAATGCTTAAATTCATCATCGGTTCTGTGGTCTAGTAGAAAGAGCTTTGCCCCAACGTTCAGGTGGGCCCGGGTTCAATTCCTGGAAAGTTCAGATTTTTTTCTATTGAAAAAGAGATCTTAAACAAGAGTGACTTTCACAATTAAAAATATTTGGCGCATTGACATTAGCTAAAAAAATACAAAATATTTGCACAAAACACGTGTCTCTACTGTCTCCAGTAATCATGACAAAACGATTCATTCTACACAATAATTCAAAAAAAAATCAAAGTTAATAATATGCGTTTACTAAGTGTTCATATCAAATTGGGCACTTTAACCCTCGAAAGACTGTCATTGAAAAATAACTCGTAGGCCGAAAGGGGGTCAAAAAAAGACCCCAGTGGTATGGCCTTATTGGCATAGACTGCAATAAAAAAAATGATTGATGATGCTTTGACGTATCTTTATACGTTCTATATGAAACTCGGTAATTTTCCTATAAATATTCATATTTCTAGTCGCGCATGAATGAGACAACCAGATCGTGTTCTTGTTTATTCTAGACTGGCGATATCAAAAAAAGGATCTATTTAATTTGGAATGTTCGTTGAAAGAGGTGCGTTTGAGATGAGATAACGTTATCTTAGCGCGTATGGGCAGTGAAGTTTTAATCCTGACAATTGGTTGTGACAATATAAATGGTGTTCGGCCCATTATAATCCGACTTATTTTCTTTTTTATTATATACATGTTTTTTTGCTGCAAAAGATGTAAAAAAACAGTGATTGAAAAATACCAAAAGTTTACACAGTAATATTAGGATAGATATTTAAGATAAAGTATTAGTGGTGGTCGACTGTTTCACCCTCAGACTGGTAAAAGTTAAGAGTGGGCGCCAAAAAGACAATTCCAAACATCTCGCCGTTACATCAGCGAATTTAAATAATTCTAATAACCGCGCATAAAATTTCTCAAATGGACACTTAATTAGTTTAATTAAACAACCCAACAATTGTAAAAAAAATGATGGGAGACACCTAGAGGCGTATTTCTCGTGAATAAATTTCGTTTCTGTCGTGTAAATTGTGGTTACATTTGATTCGTTTTAATTTTGTACTTTTCCATAAGCTTTGTCTCTTACGCCCGGGTTTCACCTTTCGGCATCTTCAGGCATTTCAAGTGCACGAATGAACTTTCGAGCTCATTTCAAATTTATTCGTGAACTCGAGTTCAGAAACTGTCGAGTTGAACATGATCGCAATGAGCGAAACTGGTCTTGATCGTTATAAATTTACACGTTGTTCAAAAGAATTGGGCTTCATTTATTTAAAAAAAAGATTCAAAAAAGTTAATTTTTCAGATGATAAAAACAAATTTAATTGAATATTTAGCTATTTTCGATGGTTTCGGCGGTAACTTTGTGGAAGTTCATTTAAATATAAAATTTAAAATAACTTAAAATAGATTATTCCACGTATTGTGTAACTAACTTTGACACGTGTTTCGCCTCTTTCAGAGGCATCTTCAGACTTACTATCGCAAAGTTTGCTTAATTACTTAATTACTTTGCTCATTTACTTAAGCAAACTTTGCGATAGTAAGTCTGAAGATGCCTCTGAAAGAGGCGAAACACGTGTCACAGTTAGTTACACAATACGTGGAATAATCAAAGTTATTTTAAATTGAATATTTAGCTTGTCCATTAATTTTGTCCTTAACGATCCGTGTTTCGCCGTTTAGTTCACAAGCTCATAAGTGCACTGGATGTGCATGAAGAAGTCGAAACGTAATGCTCAGGTTGTCAGCAACAAAACTTATGGATACGTATTAAATTCAAACTATTCAAATTTGAGAATTCCTTAGTTTTAAATTGAATACTTACTTCGCAGCGTATAGTGTATTTGAACATGTCCGTATTGTCTCTGGTTAGTTCTGTTGGTATAGATCTTGAATTGTTATGTGGATATACGTAACTGTCGTATATTATGTAAGATCAGTAATGGTTACCACCGCGTCATTTAACTTGTCTATGGCAACATGCAACCTTATCTCTATGGCCCATCTCCCCAAACGGTGGGACGCGGACTACGAAGCAAACTGATGAACAAATTTACTGATTCTAAATTCAAAATAGTATTTTTGAATTTTGTATTAGGAAGATAGCAAAATTTGACACTTAATTGTAAAATTTATCAGTGTAGTACAAGAACAATGAACTGAATAAGAAGGTTACTTAACCGTTTAGACTCCATCGTTTTCAACTGTAAAACCCAAAAAATCATTTTACAGTAACCTTATTGGCTTTAATACGGAAAGAAAAATAACAATGTATTTTAGTTCTACATAAATTATTATTAGAACTAGTTCTGACGAAGGCGTAAGCCGAAATAGCTTTCAACAAATATATAAAATAATTTATGTAGAACTAAAATAAATTGTTATTTTTCTTTCCGTATTATAATGGAGTTCTACCAAGTAAATGCCTACTCAATCAATAAACTTATTGGCTTTAATAGAAAAGTAGAAAAACGTCTACATATTTCACTTTCAAAGTGTTCAAACTGTCAAAAGTCGGTGGAAAGACATTATCTTGAAAAATAATAAAACATTTTTTGCACTTATTCCAGAATTAATTCGTTAGTGTTTGGACATACCCTTTTAAATATAAAAATAATTGAGAACAAATAAATTACTATTTGAATTTCGATCATACCAGAAATCATTGGAATAATAACGGTATTCAAGAGTTAAGAGTCGGAGTCGGCGCGGCGTTGTGGCCGGAGTCGTACTCGGAGTCGGAAATTTTGAAAAGTTTGAACTTTTTATTTTTTGCATTTAATATGTCAAATTTGGCTTTTGGCCGCATTGATAGGGTTGATATTTAATTGGATACACATAAATAGGAAAATTAGGGAAAAAAGTGACGATATAAACCTTTTTTTAGTCGGAGTCGTGGTTTTGGTAAATGCTGGAGTCGGACTTTTTTTTACCGACTCCACAGCCCTGATCAAAGTATGTCTATCCACAACAAGATTTTTTCAAAAATGAGCTATTAAGCTACATATGTCTAAACAAAACTGTTTTTTTAAGATCAGTACTGGTTTCGCTCAATCGCGAGTATTTTCAAACGAAGATGACAAGTACAAAAATGTTTAATTATTTTTTAATTTAATGCTTTTCCACCAAGTATTGACAGTAGATTTCTGCGCAGGCCGAAATTTCATAATTCTAAGCGGGCCGAGCCCAAAAATTCTAGATCTTGCCTTACCTGAGCCCGTGCAGACCTCTAATTGACAGTTAACACCTCAAAAGTGAAGTGGAGTTAGTTAAAAAAGTTTTATTCATCTAGAATAATCCTTTTATCACTTTGAAGTTTTAAACGAACACTTAGTAAGTGTTTTACAGAAGGGTTTCTCGGCTAGATGAGGTTTGAAAAGCCGTGCTCTATGGAGTGTGTATACATAGTAAAGCAAGCGGTTTTCAAACATAGATAAACCAACGCAGACAATCAGTGTTGCCTGTTCAACATCGGATGAGACATACCGGAAATGTTTACACACGTATCAGAACTATTTGCACGGAACAGATACGATACGCATAGTGATCACTGCGGCTTTGTGATTAAAACCGTAATTGCACTTGTAAATTAATTTTTCAACAAGAGAAACGAAAGGTAATCTAATCGTCAATTGCTTCACGCGCTCAATGTTGAGAAACACTGGTAGTCGGTCTATGATGATTAATTGATAATAACCAGTCATCTTAATGTTGTGATACATTTGAATAAAGCTTAATATTATATAATATTTGTATATTATAATAATTGATTAATATAACAAATGGTTAAGACACATTCGGGTGAATCATTATTCAATATTTTAATAAATAAAACAGATTATTTAGTACTTTTCCACATTTATATTCTTATGAAGGTCGGGACCGGTTTCGATCATCGCGAGCACTATCATCTTATAGCTAGTCATTGTTATCGATGAAAATGTGAAAGAACCGAAAGAAAAACGCATCAATGATTCCATCTTAAAATCAGGGCTGTGGAGTTGGAGTCGGAGCTTTTTGGCCGGTGTCGTACTCGGAGTCGGAAATTTTGAAAAGTTTGAACTTTTTATTTTTGCATTTTATATGTCAAATTTGGCTTTTGGTCACATTGAAAGGGTTGATATTTAATTGAATACACATAAATAGGAAAATTAGGGGGGAAAAGTGACGATATTGAACTTTTTTCGTCGGAGTCGTGTTTTTGGTAAATGCTGTAGTCGGAGTTGGACTTTTTTTCACCGACTCCACAGCCCTGCTTAAAATTGATTATTCAATTCAATTCAAAGCATTTTGTGATGCCACTTTGTTCATTTGAAAAGATGTTAAATTATGTGTAAAAATCTAAGTAATTCCCCATGAAAGCGTGGCGTCGAATTTTGACGTTTTTTCAAAATGGCCGCCGTGTTGTCCGTATTCGAAAATGTAACACATTATTGATGCTATGGTTTCCGTTTTTTGAACAACACAAGTTGACATGACACTTTTAAACTGAACTGACTTGTGAACACTTTCCAATGGATGGCATTTTGATGGCTTTGATATTATACCTACATCCGAAACTATTTTGAACCTGTCGTCCTTCAAGACATCAATGAATAGCATTTTTTTGCAATCCTTCAGGTTAGGGGCTTTATCTTTGTTTATGCCTTTGACACATAATACAAAATGGCTGTCGAAAGTGTTCCCTATTAATTGATAAACAAATCAAACCTAACCTAACATTACCTAAACTTAACAAACCAAACATAGCCTTACCCAAACCTGACCAAAAATTAAAATTAAAAATAGCTAATTAATTAAATGTATAATTTGATTATTCCAAACATCAGCAATTTATTAATAGGGAACACTGTCGGCAGCCATCCTGAATTATGTGTTAAATACAAAATTTTTGATTAAACTCTTCACCTGAAAGGTATTTTTATCATTTTTTATCGAATTCCCGATATATTCTTATATATTTTCCGAATAATATGTTGCTGTATCAATATTGTATCTGTATTTTTCATGGCGCTGCATATATTGAACTCCCCAGGCTGCATATATCTATATGAATTGACTTTACTCTGCACCCTTGGAAAAACACGGTCGGCCGAACAGGCTAATGACATTTCTCTCTCCTTTTATCTTCTCTTTTTATGTTGACAAATTGCTCGCTTTTTTCATGTTTGTCTATGACTCTATGGTTTCAACGAACTGATGTGTTGCCACATAACATGTTAAATACATTATTACTGTGTGTTTAAAATGATGATGGAAAATGTTTAGCTTATTATAATACGTATATATAATTGAATCTTTTGTTAAAGTTCATTACCAAAATTGAATCGATTGAATTCTGTGCTTTTCCATGAGTTTTCTTGTGGCTTACGTCCCCCGTTCCGTCTTTCAGCATCTTGATGCATAACGTAGTGGAGTCGTAAAAAAAATTACCACTCCACCATTTACCAAAAACACGACTCCGACTAAAAAAGGCTTAATTTCGCCACGTTTTTTCATACCTTTCTTATTTATGTGTATTCAATTATATACCAACCAACCAATCCGGCCAATAGCCAAATTTTACATATTATATGCAAAAATAGAAAGTTCAAACTTTTCAAAATTTCCGACTCCGTGTACGACTCCGACTCCGGCCAAATCACTCTAACCCCACGACTCAGACTCCGACTCCACAGCCCTTTTCATAACTCAAAACCGGCCATCAGTCGAGATACGTTTCTTTCATCGTAAGGGGCCGAATAATCTGTTTTATGAATCAAAATACTGTAGCCATTCAACAAAATTTGCGAAATTTTATGCCTCCCTCACTCCGTGTGTCAGAAACTTCCACCGCTCGCGAAGAATAATGGATCGTCTGAATAGGTCTGAGTGAAAATGCCGTCCGCCCACGCAAACGCCAGACGGCGAAGGCCTCGCAAATGCACACTGTGTCCCGCGGAGCGTCCAAAATCGACGCCGATCGCAGCCCGGGCTTACAAACACAGAGGCGCTTCATATCGACGCCGTGACGTCACTCGTGCTGCTCCACCCCCTAGGACAGTCATCGACAAACTACGGCCGGCGAAATCAACGTGAATATATATGTTACGTGTTAGCGAGATTAATACCTAAAAATGTTGATTTAAGTTTATTGTCAAAATGTAAACAGATCTGTGGAATCGGAGTCGTAGTCGTGGAGGCGGGGCTTTTTAGCCGTAGTCGGAGTCGTCGCGGCGTTTTGGCCGGAGTCGTAATCGGAGTCGGAAATTTTGTAAAGCTTAAACTTTTTATTTTTGCATATAGTATGCCAAAATTGGCCAGATTGGTAGAGATAGGTACACGTAAATAGGAACATTAACTAAAAAAAAGTGACAAAATTAATCTTTTTTCTGGTGGAGTCGGAGTCGTGTTTTTGGTCAATATTGAAGTCGGATTCGTAGTCATGTTTTTTTGTGTAGCAAAAATAATGCAAACACTACACAGCTATTATCTGGAAACTAAAATTCTGAGATTGTATCACATGGTTGTATCACATGGTTGTATCGATTTGTTTTTTTATTTGGGAGCCCTTAAGCCAATAGTTTCGCACTGGCCTACCCTTGGGGGTAACACGGCGCACTCTGGGACAACGCAAAAGAATGTTGAAAGGCCTGGAATGGGACGGGGACTGAATGTAGAATGCGTGGGTTTGCATTATTATTTGCCTGTACACTGGGTATAGTGACTTCATAGAGGCGTCCGTTCTATTTATACCGAAACGTGTCGGTCGAGACGTAATAGTGGTTGCTGTGCTTTCTGTAAAAGACAGATAAGGGTTTATTTCACATATAATCATTGGATTGCATTACATGCTTTGTACGTAGCTAATGTAGAGTAATACCAGTGGCGGATCCAGAAAATGTCCCAGGGGGTGGCCATTTAATTTGAAAATATGTAAATATGACACATAAATAATACTTTAAAAAATAAATATATATGATTAAAACAAATATATATACACCCAATCTGCTTTTTACGCGATTTTTTTTGTTACAGAATAAATGATGACCCTGCGCTTAAAGAAGTGATGACCCCGAACAAAATCATGTGATGTAATTGATGACTCTGACCATTGTCATCGATTCTTTTATTTCAATGCAAAAATGCAAGCATTAAAACTTAAAATAAAAAATACAGTTTTATACCAGGAAAAAATCGCTTTTGTGTTTTTTTCGTTTTTTGACGTTACCAATAGGCCCAAAAAATGTTGAAGTTAACCCAAGCCTTTTTCCAGTGGATATGTAACACAGTGACGGCTGGGGGTGCAAGAAGATTCAACTATTTTTCCGTACTGGAAAGAGAAACAGTTGGTATTGCAAACATTTTCCAGTGGATGCAAAAATGTAACCCCGTCACAGCCAGACCCTATAGTCTTTCCGAACTCATGCGATTCCTTTGCCAGGTTTCCATGCGTCGTAATGTGGAAAAACTTTTTTTAGCGGAGGCAACGCTGATTGTCTAACTTAATAAAATTCGTAACAAAACCTCACAATAAAGATATAATTATGAATTTATCACATGTCGTATATATAGCTGTTAAACTAAAGGGCCGTGAAAAGAAAAAAAATAGAACTACAACATATTTATCTAAACAAAAATCATTTGAAAATGAATGTTATAATATTTTAAATATAATAAATTCTCCTCCTTCTAAAACCTCCCCCTCCCTAATTGAATCCGCCAATGAGTAATACACTGCTCTAAAAGAGCAAGAATACTCGATGTCATAGATACATATATGATGAGACTTTAACGGAAAGGCATTGTTGTTGATTTTCCACCCTCACAATAAAGTGTTTATACGCTCGATGATTCTGTACATTTTATTGATAAAAAAGATTATGTATATGTTACAATGGAACTGTATTCTCAGTGAAAATGTATCAAGTAATAGATTTGTATGACAACATGATTTCACTGGTCACGATCATTGAAATTACTGGCCCAAGTCGATGATTTGCCGGCCTAAAATTCTGGTTTGCTCCAATGAATCAAAATCAGTCCCTTTTATAAAAAGATAACCAAAGAAAAACACAGACAAACATAGGGCTGAAGATAGGGCGGTCAAATTTAATTTCAATGACAGCTAGGAGAAGAATATATTTTCACTGTAACATATACACTCAAACCTTTTTTGTGCGAACCAATTAAAACATGATTACAATTTATGTATATGCCTAAATTTCTTATTATTATGTATTACAGTTAGCAATCCAACGTATTTTTACAGATAATTGTATTGCAAATATGTTTATTAAAAAAAACGTTCGACAACAAGCCGGGCTTGTGGCCTAGTGACAAAGTCCCTGGCGTCGGTTGTGGAGGTTCGTGACCTCCACAACAAAATGAGTAAAATCAGTAAAAAAATTAAATACATACTCGAGTAGTTTCAGATGTACCAAGCCGGACCCAAAGTGTCAGTAGGACCCAGAGCAAAAGTAGCAAAAGAAATTCTCGCATTGCGTTCTCAATGAGTATTACTCGAGAATTTGAAAAATGGACGAGTATTTTCGAGTACCGATTATTCGATTTTTGAATTGGAGTCTCAGCAACGGATTGAGCAACAGAATAACAAGCAGTTCTTGTAGAAAAACTTACATTAAGGAAAGCTCGATTAGCAATCCATATATTTATGTATGTTCATATTTTTTAAAATACATGATTATTTTTTCACCGCCCAATATTTGCGGCTATGATGGCTGAAATTTTAAAAATTTACATGGGTCAAAATATTCATAATAATATGTGAAGGTTTTAGGCAATAAAAATATACCTTCTTTAAAAACGTTTAACTACCCACTTAGATGGACAAGAGACGGAAGTAAGCCAGTTTCCTTTATCTGGATTTATTACAACCCCCACGCAGTGATTTTTTACATGACCTTATTATTCAGCTTTTATGATTTTTGTGTTTTTTTTTATTCAGAAAATGCCAACTGAATATATTTTTCCAAATGCTGCCAGAATCAACATCTCTAGGATTAATTTCTTAGTACATATTTACGGAAAACATTTTGCCTGTTGGATTATAACAATAATTACTTTTTCTTTATCGTTGTATTTTTTATGTCATTTCAGAGTTTGTTTCTTTTGAATTGAATTTCCGACATTTGACAGCTGCTATAGTCTTGTCAAAAAGGTTATATAACAAAGGCACTGTCTTTACCAGTAAATTAATCTCTGTGTACAACGCAATTGTTGCGTTGGTCCGTCCATTATATACCCGGCGTATTGCCAAATAAAAAAAAATATCGAGTCAATTTTAAATACCACCAAATGTAATTGAGGTAAATGTACCAGTAGCTGACCGTTTAAGAGAAAATTTCAACAAAAATAACTGTACAACAAAAAATAATTGTACCGAATGATGGCCAAACAAGTATACTCATATTGGATCATATGACAAAATTTACGAAAGGGCCTGCTTAAAAAAAGTTGTGTTAAATTATTTAAAGCCATGTTCATGTTTCATTAGTTGACCATCTCACAAATTGAAAAATCTTGTAGTTGACCATGTCTAATCAGGGGGCTTTATAGTGAACTTTCTGTCAGAGTTGACTCAGGGCTTTCTGTCACACCACTCTTGGTTGAATGAAATAGCAATGGGTGGTTCAGGAACAATGTACACACCGTTTCTAGATTGATCACTTAAGAAATTTGAAATAATACACTTTCCTCACTAGGTGTTGTTTTCAAATGGCCACCCTGGCACTCCATTGGCTATATGGTGATGTGTTAGTGGCTCATTCCGACCACAGATGCCTTAACTTATCTGGACTTTACAATTTAGAGCAATCCCGCATCTGCATTTCATTTTGGGCCATTTTATTCTCAAAAGGTCAACTACTGGTACATGTTCAACTACTAGTACATTTACCTTATTTGATAAAAATAAGCCCAACTCAGATATTAAAATGTAGGTTTTCATATTCACAATGGATGCATAATTATTGCGTTTCTTTTTCTATTCATAAACATTTTGAGTATACTTATGAACCATAGATAAACGAATATTTTTTTTATAATACCTAATCCTAAAGCGTTACGATATGTTAGTATACATCACTAGGTACTATACTTTTGTAAAATTGAGATTGGGTGCGTTTGAAAATCGAATACAGATGTGACGTAATATTCTCGCCAGCCAGTTAAATGATTAAAAAATAAATTCGTAAATGAGCACACTTTGCAAAATATTGTTTGGTACATTAAGCTGCGTTCTATTTGCGGAAGTAGCGAAATGCGAATATTACGGAAAATTTATCGCGTATTTTATTACTTTTATCTAGGCTATGTTGGCTACAGTGTCGGGCTTGAACTTTGACACAATCTCTTCCGACCTTAGTTTACGCAACACAAATTTAATACGGAATTGTGTTTTGAATTTTCATCATCACGTAATCAACAATTGTAATTAGCAGGAATTAATAAATCTATCACCAAGAAAAATGCCAGGGCTTGAAAATACTATATTAATATCCCCCATGAATACTTTTGGTGTTCCGTTATGTTATAGACCTTCATGAAATCTTTAATAAAAATATGTAATACATTCTGCTGTCATAAGTAAAAAAAGCTCACGAAAATAAATGAGCAGGGATATTTTTCAACCAATAGCAGAACTGTTATTTTTTTTCGGTCCTGAAAACGGAATGATTTGCTAGTCTTTCATTGATTGAGTTGGCACTTATTTGGTAGAACTTCACTATAACATGCTGAACACAGTTAAACATAAATTTACTGATCTATATATACCGGGCTGTGGAGTCGGAGTCGTGAAAAACTAACTTTTTATATCTGCTTTTGACATGTAAAATTTGGCTTTTGACCGAACTGGTTGGTTGATATTTAATTTAATACACATATGTCCATAGGAAAGGATGAAAAAAAACGAGACAAAATTAAACTTTTTTTAGTCGGAGTCGTGTTTTTTTTAACGACTCCACTGTCATGATACATAAACCAGTATGTATAGATACTTCAATAGAAGATACTAATAGGTCTGACGATGGCGTAAGCTGAAATAGCTATCAACCATATATCATATAATTTCTGTGGAATTAAAATACATTGCTATTTTTTCACCATGTAAAAAACTAATCTTTCGTGTTTTACAGTCTGTACAATCAGGCTCTGTTGAAATGATACTTTTTTTTTCAACAAATTGGAAGCGAACGCTTAAAAACAAAAATAATGCAAAATAACTAATCCGAAATATTCTGTTCCGCCATTTCTATATTATTGCGTTATTATAATATTTATTCAGGCGTAAAAGCTCGCTTACAAATTGAACGCTGGTGAAAAATACCCACCCGCAATATTCTAGTCCTGAAATACTTTACACATTAATGGCATTTATTGATTAATTCCGAAGAAAAATAGAAAATTCTTCCTACGGCTTCGTTCCTTATGCGCGTATATTGCCGAGCCTTAGCACATCACGTGCGTGTGTGTGACCTCCCCCAACGCGATTGGTCGAATTCGGGGGCTCGACTCGCTTCGCAGGCCATAGACAAGAACGCTCGCGGCACGCAATATTTAGGTTTGCTGTTGGGTTTGAAATTCGAATCGCCCTTCTCGTTCTGACTTACTGTTAACAACACGTTTCGTCTCATTCTCTGTGGTAATGATTGTTAATTGCGCAGTTTGGAGGTTTTCTGGAAGCTGTAAATGATTTATGAATTAACCCTTCGGCGGCTTCAATTTCAAATTAGAATATTGTTCTTGGAGTGGTTGGGAATGTTTGGCTTTCGAAATAAACTAATTTACCTAAACCTGCATTGCGTAGTCAAAAATACTTACTATAAAAACAAATCAACACCGTTGCCGAGTAGTAAACACCTTATACAATCGTTTTATTCGGTAACGGTGTAAGTGGGCTCGTGTTCCCATTTCAAAAAATATGTTTTTATTTGAATTAGGGCTTGAGTCCAATGACATGCATGCATGTGATGTTTAAAATCAGATCCTAAAAACAAGACACAGAAAGAGCGATTAGCTTTCAACTATTTTTCGAAACCATGTCCGCTCCCAGCGTGGAGCATATTGACTCCTCAAAGAGTGAGTGACGTGAGTATACGAGGACTGGGACAGGACTAGTGGTTAGTTAATCGCTTTCGCTACGTCAGGCTTATTTGGTTCGGGCGGGTGTGGGAGGGAATTTTGGACAACACAGACTTCCATGTCCATAGTTCGATCGACAAATTACACTTCCCGGACCGGGATTTGAACTCTAGCGCTCTACAATCGGATGGAGATGATGGGTAGGAATATATAAATTTCGATACAAACACCCATGCCTTAGAACAGAATCGTTAAATCGAAAAAATCTGCTCGTACAATAGCTCGAATCCGTGTGGTCCGTCACGTAGCCAACGACGTTGACCACTTCACCACGGAACCGGCAAGCTTTCTTCTAGTGATTTTTTGAGTCCATAACTTTTTTGTCGCCTCCGAATAAAAGTGAGTTCGATCGAATGAATTCTTGCTTCTTAATTCAGCATTATTAACTAATTCTCGCGATGAGCGGAACCGGTCCTGATCGCAATTAATTCATTGTGAAATAAGTACTGAAAATTATTTTTATGATAATGCCATTCCACCAAGTATTGGCAGTGAACACCATGCACCAATACCATATAGTCCACTTCCTCGACATTGGAAGAAGATGTTTACTAAATCATAAACTCGACAGTTTCTCATATTATCTATTGGTGTAAAATAATTTTTATTAATTTAATATGTACATGTTGTGCTGCGTAGATCGTGTGGAAAATGGTAAAATGAAGATTGAAGGATACCATTATAGTAAATATCGATAATGCTGATAGTCTGTTAAGCTATATCTTCAATGATTGTACAATCAAAGTAATCAAGAACGAGGGCGGCAAGCTGTTATGCTATACAAAACGCACTAACTCAATAGAAAATGTATTTACATGCTGCAACTAAATGCATTTTAAGCTGCTTTAAGCATGGCCTTCTCCATCCCCTTGAATCCAATCCCTATTGACGCAGTGGTTTGGCGAAAGCCGAGGTACAAAATAAATTTATATAGAAGCTTTATATTGTATTGTGAAATCGTTATTCTAGCTTACAATATACGTATTGACGTTTTAGAAAAAGATTTACGACTGAAATGTAAGCCAAGGAAAATGATCCTCTTTATTGGATGTCGTTACGTTGTACACAATAAAATGTTTAACGTATTTTGTGACATATTATATTTATAAATGCATATTTTTGAAAGTATTTTGATTTAAAAAATTAGAGTTCAGGGCCTATGGTTATATGATAGTATTTCAACATAATGTATTTATGGAGAACTGGTTGAAGAGTAGACTGTCACCGTAAGCATTAAGCAGGGCTGTGGAATCGTAAAAATAAAACACGACTCCGACTACAACTAAAAAAAATCTTTAATTTGTCAGGATTCATTCCTAATTTTTCTTTTTATGTGTATTAAATTAAAATTCAACCAACTAATCTTGCCATTTTTTCATATTAAATGCATAAATAAAAAGTTAAATCTTTTCAAAAGTTTTTTAAGTCTTCCGACTCTGGCCAAAACACAGCGACTCCATGACTCCGACTCCTGGTATAAAGTTAATAGCATTATTCTGAGCAATGCAACATGAATAGTTTTTTTAAATCTCAAGATTTGTTTTGATTCGGTTAATCTTATATATAAAACCGAAACGGCGTATGTATGTCTGTGGGTCTGTAATTCCCTTTTGCATTGTTGGTCATTAAGTTGCCATAAAAACGAATATTAAAGAAAATATTTTTGAATTTTTATCGGCGAATACATTTAGTCAAAATGTAATAAATTAGTCGTCTACTGAACTTTTCCCGGCTTTTATTATTAATAATAATGTTTATTATTACGTGAAGGTATTATTTGACATTTCTTTGACAGCAAATTAGATTTTTTCCTTGAATTTGGACATTTTAATGGGCGAGAATGGGGCTGTCATCAAATTAAATAAAGTTTGTGATTTTATTTTAACTCTATTTTGGATGTTAGATTTTGTGATATAATTATGTCGAATGATATAACATTAAATAATTAATGGTCGCTTAGTCCGAGCCACGCCGGGTAGCAATACTAGTGATATTATATATTATACGTACTTCAGAGACAAGGAAACCTAACTCACTTTTCCCCACTTATCAGAAGAGCCACGGACAGAACAAAAACAGTTTTAACGAGTAATCATTTATACCTTTTTTTTACTCTTTTTTTCATTATATTTATATAGGCGATGTTTTGGATTTATGATTTATTTGACAAATATAAAATAGAAATTTATTCTTATGTGTTCTTGTTCTTAAGGTTAAGTGGAGCAATGTACAATAAGATGATTCTAATATATACATATTAAACTATTTTCATATCCAATTCTTCTATTGACACGTCTCTTTGATAGATTACGTAACATATTATTTTGTATCTAGTGCAGTGGTTCTCACGTAAAATTTGGCTGTGGCCGCATTAGGAACATCAGCGATACTACGGAAATGTCTGGTGGTCGCAACAAATTTTTGTGATGAGTCTTTTTTGCCAAAAAGACCTAATCATGTTGAGTTATTGCTTACTAGCAATTGTTGATGCACAATGCAATGCATACAAACTATTTAATATTATTTAGAGTCTTTTTTGACAAATTAACTTGTAAAAACCCATTGTTATTAAATATCAATTTTAACTATGAAGCTTCTGGTGGCCGCACATGAGAACCACTGATCTAGTGGCATTAATAACCGGCAAAAATCGAGTTACGTTTCTTTTACTTATTGGGCCCTTTTACTAAATATGATTTTTATCACAGCAAATAGGTAAATTGGTGAAATTAATACAATCCAATCTTTAATTTAATAAAAATAATATGTAATATTGTAAAAAAATTGCTTCGTCTTTTTTTAAATGTCACAGATATGTTAGGCTGTTTTACTGAAGAAAATTTTCCACTGAAATTTGATATGTGATCAAAATATGTATGCATTCACAAGATAGATTCTTTCTGCTGTGCTGCAAATTCTTTTGGCGTTTTTTTCGCGGTGTCACATTTCATTTCTCAAAAATATTTTGACACGACTGGACATAAATAAATATTAATCTAATGAATAATGAATGAAATACGATTCCAGAAATGAATACATCCAGACTAGGGATTTCAACTATTCATATCATCATAATCAGGAGCTCACAAACGGATTATTTTCAAATCAAAAATATTTCGGTGTCCAATTTTTTATTTTTGATATATTTGACTCAAAATTATTAATTAATGATAAAGATAGCAAACATTTTAAAAATATATCTGGCATTTATAGAATACAGTGTTGTGACTGCCCTAAGTTATACATTGGAAAAACGTCCAGAACTTTAAATATATGAATGGCTGAGCATTTAACCGCTTTTCGATTAAAAAAAAAATAATCTTCTTCGACGTTCACCAATCATTTACATTGAATATAAATGGTTTTTTCAAGAAATACTAGAGATGAATATGGCTCAGCTTAATAGTTTTAAGTAGCCAATTTTAATCGAACAGCTTAATCTTCCAAACTCGCCATTGTTATACCCCTTTGAATAATTATCATTTAATTATTAATTCAAACACTTAAATTCAATCAATTCAATATTAATAGGTCGGATAAAACCCTACATTTATTTATAGATATTCCTATGTTATTATCTGGCAATTATTATTTCCGATACTAAATTAAAAAATCGCCATAATTATAAACAAACCCACTTAATTAATTGAAACTCATTTACATACAATTTTCGCTTATTCATATTGACTAGGTTAATAGCAATCTTACTTAGTGATCTACTTTAATTTTTGTATATAAACGATACAAACTGTTTACTACGCGTCAGTGAATCCGTTCACTTGAAGTGCCTGAGGATGCCGAAGGGTGAAACACCGGTCGTTAGCGACAACGCTAATGGAAAAGTACAAAATTCAAACGATTGTAATTTTTTATTGAAATGGCATCAAGTCAGTGACGGCTGGTGACGGGGTGTTGGGGGTTGCAATGGAAGATTCAACCATTTTTGCAAGAGTTCTTTCCTATTCATTGGATTTTAAAACACTTCTATAGCATGGACTTTCAATTCAGATGTTCGCAATACCAACTGTTTCTCTTCCGTAGTACGGAAAAATAGTTAAATCTTCCTTTTGCACCCCCCCAGCACCCCGTCACCAGCCGTCACTGCATCAAGTACATACCCTCAGTCGAAATTCTTAATTATATGTATGTTTATATAGTCCCAAAAATTGCATTAAAAAAACCGTATAACTTTGAAATCGCACAAAAATAGGTTTGACCCAACTATTTTTTTTCATTGACCTGAATAATCTAATTTAAATAAGTCCATCAACTCGAAATATCGATGCAGGTAATGAGTATTGAAAAATAAATATATATTTAAAAAATGTTATATAGCCCTGGAGCAATGTGAAACACAAGCCGTTCCAAATGTAGCTCATACTTTTATTATTTCGCGATGGCGAGCCGTCGGAAATGGGAATCCTCGCTAGTTAGCAAAAGCCGATTAAATCGGCTTTTGGCAACGAGAGGGTTAATTCAGCACATCTTAAAGCATATGAAAGGAATTGTTATGGAACAATCCAATTCCGAGTATTTTGATTGAAAGATAATACTTTTATGAAATGGTAATGTAATCCTGAAAAAGGTTTTCTTTGTTTATTTATATTCAATGTTATCATTACGGTGCTTTCATATTGTCAATATTGATTTAGTCGCAAGCTTTGTTACAACATAATACGATCAATGTATTAATGAAGCATTTATTTGATTCTTGCTTTTATATTGCTAATGATTTAATAATGAACAATTACCACTTTGTAATATAATAACTATGTACCGTAAAACGGGGTGAATAGAGACAAAAACAACGATTGAACTTTAGCACAACTTTACGAAGTATCCAATGTATTTTGTTACTATTTATATATAATTCTTTACAATGACTATAATACTATCTTTAGAATGACAAAACCAAATGATTGACCAAAATTGTTACAAACGTGTGTTCAGTTCGATGCCTGTGCATCCTTAATTTTTGACCCCATTATAAACTTCTCTTTTATTGCACGAAAATTAAAATCAATCATGGTTTTTTTTTGGTTAATAAGTACCGTAAAACGGAATGAATAGAGACTCGTATAGAATAGAGGTTCATATATTCCAATCATTACAATCAATATTTTTGTCTCTATTCATCTGCCAAGTCTCGATTTACCCTCTCTTGTCACTATTCACCCCGATTCAATGTGAATGGAGACATCGAACAAAATTGACTGTGTCTTAATAACGGTTTTGAATATTTGATAATATTCTAATGGATATGTAGTAGGACCATAGAAACAAGTTTCAAGCCATTCATATCTAAATTATGTGGCGCAGGTATGAAGATACATAGTCGTGAAGGATAAAAAGGGTCTCTATTCACCCCGTTTTATGATAGTGTATATGTTTTATATACGTTAGTTTGTTAGATGTTTTTAAAAAATACGGTATTAATTACAGTTCGGAAAGGTAAACTGTAATTAATACCGATTAACAATCAATTAATTAAATATGCAATAATAATTCGGAATCCCTTATTATTTATTGGACAAATAAAACGGTCGATATTGTTCAGTGGTTATCATCTGAATACATAAATCAGCGGTTCCCAACCCTTTTCAGGTGGTGTCTTCTTTATAAAAGCCATTTGACCCGCGACCCCCAAGGTAGTTGAAACAGGCATTTTTCATAAGGTAATCAAAATTAAATAACAACGAAAATTAATATATTTTTTTTCGTTGACTTAGTAAGTTGGCGACCCATGGGTTGGATGTTGGGGCTATATCATAGGTGGCCAACGCGTGTTTTAATTATAAAATATACCTAGTCCATGGAAGATTCATCAAATGTCAGAATTTAAAATGGATTCTTACTCCTTGAATGAATACAAAATACAATTTATGTCATAGGTTTCCAACCTTTTTCCAATTTAGGTGGCGACCTATTTTCAACCTTTTTCGCGTGTAGACCCATTTTCGTAAAAGCCATTTGACGGCTGGTGACGGGGTGCTGGGGGTGCAAAGGAAGATTCAACTATTTTTCCGTACTACGGAAGAGAAACAGTTGGTATTGCGAACATCTGAATTGAAAGTCCATGCTATAGAAGTGTTTTAAAATCCAATGAATAGGAAAGAACTCTTGCAAAAATGGTTGAATCTTCCATTGCACCCCCCAACACCCCGTCACCAGCCGTCACTGCCCAAGAAAATTGAAAGTGGAAGTTAATTAAAAAAACAAGGAAAATCATCGATTGAATATTTTTTTTCGTTGACTGTATAAGTTGGCGACCCCATAGAAAACCCGCCACACATCACTGACTAGCGACCCATGGGTTGGGGACCCGTGATTTATGCAGAAAAAAACATGTTGTTGAATGTACGTATTGTATTTTCTAAGTAGGCTATGAAAATCGTAGGTATAAAAAGTTATAAAGGAAAACAGCCTTCGCATCATATGCAAAACACATTTTTAGCTGCCAATTAAATCCCAAAAACAACCATTGAAAACGTTACCAAGAATTACAACGAAAAAGACTTCCCCATTGAAAAAACGATGGAACGTTCTTTTTCTTTCTATTCTGATTACTTACGTTGGTTTTGTCCGAATTGTTATCTTTTCTTTGGTATAAAGCAGGCGGAGTGGAGTCGGAGTAGTGGAGTCGGGTTTTTTGACCGGAGTCGTACTCGGAGTCGGAAATTTGAAATTTTAATTTTTGCATATAAGATGTAAAATTTGGCTTTTGTCCGGAATGGTTGGTTGGTTGATATATAATTGAATACACATAAATAGGAAAGTTAAGAAAAAAATGTGACGAATTTAAACGTTTTTTAGTCGGTATCGGAGTCGGCGTCGTGTTTTTGGGAAATGCTGGAGTCGGAGTCGAAATTTTTTTCCAACGACTTCACAGCCCTGGTTACAACAAACAAACTTCGGTAAATTATGGATATATGGTCACGGGACAGAATTTTGTAAAGATTTGTGAAAAATAAACACATTAAATGAAATGAATGTAAAGCTTACGATTTTTTTTGAAATGTTCCGTTTTTAAATTTTAAATTTATTATAATAGAATATCCTAAAGAATACTTCGCAAAAAGTATGAAATCGAGTGGTTTTTATTTACAGGAGGAAAAATGAAACCACAAACTACACAAATACTAATATTATACAGATAGAGACAGTCACGTAAGTTTATTTTTTGTTTAAAATAAAAAGAATAATTTTACTATAGGCTAATATTAAAAAACAAATTCTTCTTTCAGAACTCATACAATAATCCATTTTGATTCTACATTTTATAATAATCCACAAGAACTCAAAGAGTTACGTCAAAACATAAAATTATAAGCCAGTATATATAAATTTTTTGAGCTTAGCTCGAGAGTATTGGGATTCTGTCCCGTGACCATATATCCATAATTTACCCAAACTTCCCCATCAAAAAAACGATGGAACGTACTATTTCTTTCTTTTCTGTTAACTTACGTTGGTTTCATCCGAATTGTTATGTTTCCGTTGCATTTCTTTGGTTTGAAGGAAACACGCCAAGGCGTAGATAGACGCTCTCAAGAAGTAGTCTCCAAATGACAGGCAATTTCTGCCAGCGGAACATGTTCAGCTCATTACAATAATTGCTACGAAGCGTATAGCTTTTTCAAATTGTCGAGTGTGCTTTTCCGGCGCTATATTTGCGAATACTGCAACTGAAGGCTGTCGTTATAATATTATTCCACAGTTTTTTTTATACGGACATTAACATTCTATTTACATTCTCGTTATATTAAACATAAGAAAACTGAAATCTGTAACATGAGATTAAAGTGTGTATACACTAGAGCAGTGGCTTTCATGTACGGCCACCAGATGATTTTGTTGGTTTAACCGGCAGCTTCTCAGAAAATATTGATATTGAAAAAAAAAAATGGTAAATTTGTCAAAACAATAAGAAAAGGCGCAATTAAAACCAATAGTAAATTGACAAGCATATTTAGGTCTATTTGATATACCTCACTTACAACAATCTCAAAACAAAAGGGCCACGGTGCCATTTTCCGTGAGAACCACTACACTAGAGTGTTCTCACTGAAATTTGCACCGTGGCCGTATCGTAAACATAAGCATTCCAACGGAAATGTCTGGTGGCCGCACCAAATTTTTGTTTCGAGTCTGTTGTGTTTGAGGTGTGTCAAATGGACCTAAACATGTCTATCAATTTACCATTGGTACAAATTGCATCCGAAATATTTAATTTTTAGAGTCTTTGTTGACAAATTAGCTGGTAAAACCACATTTTTTTTATTGTCAATATTTTCTATGAAGCTCTTGGTGGCCGCACATGAGAACCACTGCACTAGAGACACCAATTTGAGTATCGAATACTCGACTCTCGGAATGCTCGTACATTTTTCAAGTACTCGTTACTCGTAATTTATAACAAAAGATTTATTTCCAAATTTTATTTACTTAAAATATTTGTATAATGTTTAACTGTTGCTTTTACTGCGTCTTACGCGTGGATTTTACCCGTCGCGACCCCCTTCGGAGTCGCGACCCATGGGTTGGGAGTCGGTGCAATATGTGTTCAATTGTTTTGAAATTTACCTTTTCAAATTAAATTTTAAAACATTAATGATAATTGTAGAAAGACTGCATCATTTAAAAAATGCTAGCACTTATTAAGTGCAAACAGATTAAGTTTATTGCCAGCTGTTAAAAAAAGTCATGCCTACTCAAATTTCAAATGCTGCGCTGTTACAATCATGTAACTACTCCAAATCTTGCAAATTTGATAACGTTTGCATTCAATTCCTTCATAAGCAATTATCTATATCGGCAGTATCGAGATATCACATTACCACAGACTAGAGGTCTGCACGGGCCGAAATTTTACCCGGCCCGAGCCCGAAAACCTCCAACCCGGCACGGCCCGAGCCCGACATTTTTCATCACTGCCCAAAAAAAACCCGATTTTTTTTCGACAATTCTAATAAAAATTAAAAATAATTAAAATTGACTCACCAATTATCGTGTGTGCAGTTTTTCAAAATACATTTAAGGAATTCTAAATTCAGGATCATATTATGAAATTTATTATGCGTATTGTACCAACTCCTCAACAGAAGACTATCCATTAAAAAATAATATGGTGGTGTGAGCAGTCATTAATTAAACCGAAAACAATGCGTGTTGTTCTATCGAATGGATGTGTAGATGTGTTCATAAGGGAAAATAAGGTTTTTAAATAACGAACATGGCGTCGAAAAGATGACTAACGAGTACGTGAAGTTTATTATGATACCAAATTTAGATTTACGATAATGGTGAGCTCATTCGAAAATAGCCCGATTTTTGCTATATTTTTTGTGTGTCTGGGCCCGAGCCCGACCCGGGCCCGAATCAAAACCTTCGTTACCCGGGCCGGGTAAGGCCCGCGGGCCAAACCCGAGCCCGTGCAGACCTCTACCACAGACAATAACAGCAATAAGTTATGGAAATTTTCCATACAATGAGCAAGCGTCGTAAAAAATGCCACCCGAGTAGCGTTTTATTTGGAATTCCGAACGAACATTCCAGAATATTCTTATTATAATATCATGTGGCATAAAATTGTTTGAAAATACTTACGTTTTAATCCTATTAGGAAAGTATCTGATAATTGGTGATAAATAGCGTTATGACATTTAAAAACTGTTTCTTCTTAGCCAGTGGTCGGCAAAGTGCTGCTCCGGAGCCGTATGCGGCTCTTTGGCTATTTGAGTGCGGCTGAGACCTCAGAAAATAGACCTGGAAAAGGAAGACATAATAATTTTCAACGCCTGGAATAGTATTCATGACTCTTATCTAGCTGAAAAAACTCGCGTTTGCTGTTTTTTCTCTTTTCGGTTCTACGTATTCATGTGAACAATCTTTTTCAAACATGAATTTTATCAAGAGTAAGCTCAGAAGTCGTCTTATTGATGATAACCTGGAATCGTGCCTATAATTAAAACCAACAACCTACAAACCTGACTTACTCAAACTTTCCAAGGAGATGCAATTACATTGTTCAAATTAAGTGTTTGTTAGTAACTATTATATGTAATTTAAATTTAAGGATACCTTTCTTATTATTTTTTTATTAATATAAAATATGTATTATGTATAAAATCAAGTTTTATTCAGTGTACCCATAACTAATGAAGGTCTAAAATTATAATAAATGTGCATTTAATTAATAGACAGATTTGGCTCCCAATTATTTTTTTTAATCTTTGCAATGTTCATATTTGGTTCTTTGGCGAATAAGTTTGCCGACCACTGTACTAAGCTATTGCGTGTATTTATTACGCCTCGTGTAAGGTTTCTTATAACATTACAATATATGCATACTCCAGTGGTGAAAATGAGCCAGGGTGCCGCCCTACCACCCTTTTGACTTATAACTAAATTTTCAAGTACATAATTATATTGAATTTTAAATAATTTTAATAAATAATGAATTGCGCGTTTTTTGATTGTTTTGATTGTGAAAACTTGTAATTATTTAACGTCGGACGGATAAAAAAAAAATTGGGACGAAATCAACGACCGACCTGGTACCTTTATTTATTTACCACTGCATATATCTACATATCTTATTGCACTACGTCTGCTCCTAATATGGAGAATATGAACACCCAAAGAAGAACATACGTTTTTGATTGAGCTTGCATTTACTTGGTAGAACTCCATTATAATATGCTGAAAAGAATAAGAATGTATTTTAAATTCTACAGAAATTATTTATAATATTTTTTGATAGCTATTTCGGCTTACGCCATCGTCAGCACTTAACACTATTTAAGCTTACATTTACTATCGGAATGAAGTCTATGCGAGCTGAATACTACTCAGTTACTCAAAATTTCCTTTTCGATGATTTCTTCTGTCCAGGTGAATCGAAGAAAATAAGATCCTGAAAGTGTACTGTGCGATAATTTTGAAAACATAGTAAATAACATAGGTTTCATGTTTTCAATACAAAGTGTGGGAATCGTAAAACGAAGGAAAACACTTTTTCAAAGCTGTCAACACTGAAACTGATACGATAGTGATCTTAGCCCATCTGTCGGCCGTAAACAATATCATAATATTTTGACAGGCCACAATGCTTATTTATGACAATCTTGAAAATGGTCCCGGCATTTGAAAAATGTTAATTTGAAATGAAAAGCTCTCATTGGAAAGCGTCCAACGAAAATCGGAGGTGATTGACACTGTAATAAATTATTAAAATCATTTGGATTACACCAATTCACTGATGGATACTCACGTATTTTATCTGGCAATGTTTTGATTCCGACAAATTTGATGTATAATTATTGGTAAATTATAATATATGGCCACGAAACAGAATTTTTGTAAAGATTAATGAAAAATAAGCACATTAAATGAAATGAATGTAAGGCTTACGATTTTTTTTGAAACGTTTCTTCTTTAATTTTTAAATTTATTATAATAGAAGATCCTAAAGAATACTTCGCAATAAGTATGAAATCGAGTTGTTTTAATTTACAGGAGCAAAAATGCAACCACAAACTACACCAATAATAATATTAAACAGATAAAGACGGTCACATAAGTTTATTATTTGCTTAAAATAAAAAGAATAATTTTATTATAGGCTAATATTAAAAAAAAAATCTTTCAGAACTCATAGAATAATCAGTAATATTCTTCAGATTCAATCATTTTGATTCCATATTTTATAATAATCCGCATGAACTCAAAGAGTAAAGTCAAAACATAAAACTATATTACATTTTTTGAGCTTAGCTCGGGAGGATTGGGTTTCAGTCCCGTGACCATATATCCATAATTTACCTAATTAATTGTCTATCCCTCATATAACATGATTTTTATATTACACGGTCTTAAAATTGAGGCATATAAAAGTCCATATTCAATGTCGTTGACTTCTGTGACGGACCTTACGGGGTCAAGTCTCAGTATGGGCAGCATTTTTTTCAGTCCATTTATCGATTCTATTCGAAGGCTTTCCCGTTTGATTGAAGATTTCGACTGCACGTCCTTGATGGAATGTCGCGAGATGTTAGTGAGAGCGACAAACTAAATACTATTCCTGCCCTAGTTTTTTATAATTTTTAAATTAAAAAAAAAATATTGGCATTACATCTTACGCCAATGCGCCAAATATTCTTAATTGTGAAAGTCATACGAGATTAACTCGATGATAAATAATGAATCAGTTGTGCACAAAATCAACGATAAACAACATACACCCAGCCCAAGATCTCTTTTTTCAACTGACAAAATCTGACATTGCCGGGAATTGAACCCGGGCCCTCTGATCGCTAGGACAAAGCTCTTGCCACTAGACCACAGGGACCGACAGTCTTATCTTTTCTATCCCAACTCTCATCGAAATAAAGAATGGTTGAGTGAAAAAAATGTTGACACTGATTCATTAGGGGGGCATATGCTTCACATAGGGCGCGTTCAAGGATAATCTTTAATATACGTTCCACATACAACAACATAAATATCTAATAAAAATAATTATACATTTTCAGTAATTATTCCACATTGGATTTATTAAGATCAGGACCGGTTTCGCTCATCGCGAGCATTATCAACCGGTCCTTACCCTAATATATCCAATGTGGAATAAGTACTAAAAATTTGTTATTATGTTCATTGTAATGTCATTCCGACAAGTATTGACAGTGAACACCTTAAAGCAGGGCTGTGGAGTCGGTCTAAAAAAGTCCGACTCCGACTAAAAAAAGGTTGATATCGTCACTTTTTTCCCCTAATTTTCCCATTTATGTGTATTCAATTAAATATTAACCCT
This sequence comes from Himalopsyche kuldschensis, assembly GCA_028554975.1. Lineage (NCBI taxonomy): Eukaryota > Metazoa > Arthropoda > Insecta > Trichoptera > Rhyacophilidae > Himalopsyche > Himalopsyche kuldschensis. Next base: position 4,314,204 of record JAHFWI010000025.1, read on the forward strand.
ATCAATGCGGCCAAAAGTCAAATTTGACATATTAAATGCAAAAATAAAAAGTTCAAATTTTTTAAAATTTCCGACTTCGACTCCGGCCAAAAAGCTCCGACTCCACAGCCCTGCCTCAAAGTTATAAAATGTCTTAGTAAAACAATCCCTCGATCATTAAATTGTCCTTATCTAACAGTCTGTAAATGATGTTTGAATATTGAAGGAAATTTCAAATTGTGTGCAAAATATTCTTTCAAGGTTATTGAATTTCCATAATACAATTCCAACAAAAATAGTTCAATAGGAAACGTAACTGATGCCTCGCCCCTTCATATGCTCGTATCTGAAAACAAAAAAAATACAGATACAGATAATCGTGACGTATGTTTCTGTTTTCCTCCGCATTCGCGTCACGGCGCGTCATCCGCGCAAATAAAACGTTGCCAGCAGGAAGTAGAAATGTTGGCAGTGTAAAAAAATATTAATTAACAAGAAAGGCATGCCGGTTACGAAAGAAAATTTGCGTCGAGTGTAATTATGTAATCGGGGAATATTCTTTATGTGTGTCATAAATCGCCGTCGGTGTGTTGTGTAAATAATTTATTCTGGCACCCGCGTGTCTCGCGAAGATAATGGATTCTGGCAAGATGTGCGAGTGTTTGTTTGTTTTTGGAGGATTGCGTATTATTTTAACAACGCAATTGAGAGCGGAAACTCGGAAAAATACTCGAGAAAAGAATTTAAATACAACGGTCTAAGAGATCAATAAAATTAAAAAAATATAATTTATTTGTTAAAATACATACATATGTTAAACAAGCACTTACATGGAATATAATATATCAACTGACGCCTGTAAAAGACTTCTTTCTATCCAATTTCGCGAAAATGTACGAAAATCTATACAAAATATACGGTTGTCACTTCACTCTTTACAGATTAAAATTTAATTAAAAATCTCGTTTAAAATGCAAATAAATTTTATATGAAGCTGCTGATATGCGTGACGCGTCGCAAACTAACGAACGTGGCTGTGAGATATTATAATGAAATGCGGGAACTCTGATTTCACCTCGAGGGAAATCGATTTATTCCAGCGACATATTCGATAATCGATGAATTTTATAACAGAATCTTATCCAGAGATGGCATTCCTAGTGCTAAAATTGAGATAATCGCTATATTATTTTGATATTGCTCGAATATAAATGGGGGATCGGTTCATCACTGCACCATTGCCAGAGCAACCGCTGCACGTATGTATTATCAAAATGTCAACAGCTTCCAAGCTGAAATATACAATCGTTAGATGTTACATGATATAGTGTATCTAACATATAAAACCAAAACGGCGTATGTATGTATGTGGGTCTGTAATTCCCTTTTGCAAGTAGCCATAAAAACGAATATGAAAGAAAATATGTTTGAATTTTTATCGGTGAAGACATTTTGTCAAAATGCAATAAATTAGTCTTCTACTGAACTTTTCCCGGCTTTTATTATTAATAATAATGTTTTTATTGACGTGAAGGTATTATTTGACATTTCTTTGACAGCAAATTAGATATTTTCCTTGAATTTGAATAATCAAATTAAATAAAGTTTGTGATTTTATTTTAACTCTATTTTGGATGTTAGATTTTGTGATATAATAATAATGATACAGTAACCTTCCGGTTAAGTACGCAAAAAATGTGGTACGCATCCCGGTTAAGTACGCATGAAAAATGGCAAAAAACTTGGATCAATATTTATTATGCAAAAAATTAAGAAAACTGAACACAATTATTTTATAAAATGGAATTTTTGAAAGTTTTCAAAAGAGCATAGAAGATCGTTGTAATCAGCTCCTGCTGCATTTTTAACAACTGGGCATAAAAGCTGATTTTCTATATTTATTGCCATTTCACACAAGTTGTCAAAGCCTTCAAACTTGACTAGACATTCGTTGTTTTCCAGATCGGAATCGTCAGATAAGTGGCTTTCATCCGGTACTTCTTTCACATCTTCCAAAACATCGTCCACATCTTTGAGAATTTCCTGAACATATTCTTCAGTGTTTTCCTCGTCAATTCTTTCGAAGTTTATATCATCGTTGACGTCAATTTCAATGCTTACTTTTGCAAACATTGAAATGATTTCATTGATCCATTCGTTCTCAGAATTCTCGACAGGAAAGGGTGTAAGGGTCATTATCTCGGTTTTGGCAAAAGAGTTTGCGATTGTCTCTGCTGAGATGGCGTCCCATGCCTCGTTAACAAAATTGGCAGCATCTAATAAATGTGCTGCATTTCCATATGCAATACCAGCTGCACCCCTTGAAAGCTGTTTTCCTTGAACTGCTTTGATGCTTTTTAAACCATCATCCATTTCATAATAGTTAAGGACTTCTTTGAGATACAAATATTTATATCGCTTTTTCAGGGCTGCAATAATTCCCATATCACATGGCTGTTTCCAGCATGTGCAATTAGGTGGGAAAAATGCAACCTCCACATTATCTCGTTTAAATGCCTCAAAATGTCCTGGTGCATTGTCCATAAGCACTTTCATAGAAACTTTCTGATAGCACCTTCAGTAACACCATAATTGCTTGCCAGAGATCGTTTGCTTTGATTTTTTTTCATACTGAGCTTAAAAATAATTTCATTTCGTTCTGCTTCATTTAGACGTTTCATCTAAAAAAAAATGATTTTCCAATTAATAAAGATAAAGATTTATAATGAAACGTAATACATAGGTATGTATGACATGTGTAAACTTACGTTGAGATAATTCACTTGCGTTAACGATGATAAATATGTGCAGACAAGAAGTAACCAGTGGTAGCCGTAAGGGAATCAGTCGCATACCGACATTATTGCGCAATATTTATACTTTATTGCATCATATTTACCATATTGCACCATATTTTTTAATGTAAGTGGGAGAGGTGCAAAAAAGAAAGGGGGCGGGCCTTAAAATACGTAAGTACGCACCTCCCGGTTAAGTACGCACATTACCCTTTGATTCAATATGCGTACTTAACCGGGAGGCTACTGTATAACATTAAATAATTATTGGTCGCTTAGTCCCAGCGACGCCGGGTATCAATACTAGTACAATATATAATATTGTATACATTTTACGCGCAATTGCGTAACATTAATATAGTAGGCACGGAGGGTCCAGAGACAAGACTGTTACACGAGACCTTGCCTTGCGTTGAAATATGAAACTAAGCATCAACATAAATTTACATAATTTTCAGAGGGCATTTTTTGCATGTGACGCTGCTTCGATCAATCAATGTACTGTGGACCTTTCAACAGCGGTTAAACGCCCCCGACATCTATGTTGACTGCATTTACTCGGTAACTTATAAAGTACATATGAGGAGCTTGGGATCAACTCCACTTTTTCCTGAACGGAGATATACACACTTTTCGTATAAAAACTTATCCCCGTCACAAATTATGCAAGCTTAAAAAAACACTAAAAACCAGACACAAAAACATTAAACTTCACTCAATGTGGGCTGGATTACTACCGACTGAACTGTCATGGCCGACAAATGCAAACACGCTATTGGCCGATTTAGGATTTGGGCATTTATGAAACCAAAACTCAACAGGATTTGGGCAGTTTTCATTCTATAGTCATATTTTGATATTGAATTACATGGAAGCTATGAGGATTTTTGATAGTTTTAAAATGGAATTCTAAGCTTTTGAATACGTACTTCCATATTACATCGCTAACTCGTTTTTTATCAAAACTGGATTTGAGCGTGTTTGATCCCAAGCTCCTCATATATCATTTACACAACATTACATATATACTTTTTTTTTGGATATCAATATGACGGAGCATCAGGTTGTAAGGCGTGTTAGCGCCAAAGTTCTTCCAGTCTCCTTCGTCTCTAAAAGTTTTAAACTCTTAAATTTTATTTGTTGACATTCCCTTTCCATCGCTGCCGACAGTAGGGCGCGATTGCTACAGTTGAGAAGTCAGTTTACTATTGCGTCCCTACCTAGGGAGGGTCATCGAGAAGAATAGCTCTTGGCCTATATAGATTCTTTGATGTCTTCTCGTTATAATTTGGCTATCAAGAGATTGTTGAGTTATCGTGGAGGCCCACAGCCTTATGAAACTTTTTAGAGGTTTCACGAACGAATTCGCGAATAGTGGGCACACTTAAATATCTGTGTAACAGCGATCCACGCACGAACCATGGAGCATCACATACTTGCCTCAATGACTTATTCTGAACAACCTGGAGAGTCTTCAGATGCTTTTGGTGAGCAAACGCCCATACTGGTGTGGCGTACAACATAATTGGACGAGTTATTGCTGTATATAGGAGAAGTTTACTCTTTATGGATAGTTTGCTCCTAGCATTAAGCATAAAGTACAATTTCGCTTTTGTAGCATTAGCATGGCGCTTTTTAATTGCGGTGTTCTCGTTAAACTTCAGTCTCTTATCTAAGGTAAATCTAAGATAACAGAACTGGTGAATAAGTCTTTTATGAATTTTGTATCCGTTTTCTTTAATTGAGTTTAGTTCTAACGCGTTGAAATCAGGGACTCCAACTATTCGTCATTATCAACTGTTCGAATATCGAATAGTAAAACTTTAGCTATCCGGATATATTCGGATAGTTTTGACATGTCACTGATTAACGTTTTCCTTGTTCACTTATATACATTTTATAATAATTTAAGACTGAATCTTTTCCCATTTCTGTAAAATATTACATAGGGACAAAACATATACACATTTCAATATCGTTCCATTGTATTACAAAATTTAAAATTTGCAGCTGCATCGGATTACTCCAACGGTATTTTTTTAATGAATAAAATTACGGCAGTAAAGGTTTTTTTTAGACCTGAGGCCTAGCTGGTTCTTTAATTAAAGTCAAGTATTATAAGATACTAGTAATGCTACCCGTCGTCGCTCGGACTAAGCGACCAATAATTATTTAATGTTATATCATTCGACATAATTATATCACAAAATCTAACATCCAAAATAGAGTTAAAATAAAATCACAAACTTTATTTAATTTGATGACAGCCCCATTCTCGCCCATTAAAATGTCCAAATTCAAGGAAAAAATCTAATTTTCTGTCAAAGAAATGTCAAATAATACCTTCACGTAAATAATAAACATTATTATATTAATAAAAGCCGGAAAAGTTCAGTAGAAGACTAATTTATTACATTTTGACTAAATGTCTTCGCCGATAAAAATTCAAACATATTTTCTTTCATATTCGTTTTTATGGCAACTTAATGACCAACAATGCAAAAGTGAATTACAGACCCACAGACATACATACGCCGTTTCGGTTTTATATATAAGATTAACCGAATCAAAAAAAATCTTGAGATTTAAAAAAACTATTCAGGTTGCATTGCTCAGAATAATGCTATTAACTTTATACCAGGAGTCGGAGTCATGGAGTCGCTGTGTTTTGGCCAGAGTCGGAGTCTTGAAAAACTTTTGAAAAGATTTAAATATTCCGATAAAAATTCAAACATATTTTCTTTCATATTCGTTTTTATGGCAACTTAATGACCAACAATGCAAAAAGGAATTACAGACCCACAGACATACATACGCCGGTTTCGGTTTTAGATATAAGATTGATTGCACCCGAGTTGGGCGAAGGCAAAAAAAACTACTACCTGCGATATTCATAATTTTTCTTTAAATGTTGATAAATTGTGATGTCATCTTTCCTTGATTTTGTAAAATATTTCTTCAATAATTATTACGAATGCTATCCGGTTATTTTCCCAAATATCCGAATATCGAATTGTTTAAAAAGGGCCGAATATATCTGGATATCGAGTATTCGAATATCCGAGTTGGAATCCCTAGTTGAAATATAAGACCAGGGATTTGCTTTTGAGAACCATGCCACCTGTCCTCTTTTATTTAAAGCCTCACTAAGTAAGAACATTCAACTTTTAATGATTCCCATGAATTCTAAATTATTCACGTCTTAATATTTAAGCCACAGACTATTTCTAAATATAACGTCTTTGAGTCAAAGTCTTACTTTGTTCGATTCTGTGAATTGTATTTCATTTACGTCATAAATACCTTCCCTTATTTCAACAGCAGAGAAACGCGAAAAGACACATACATCAATAGTTAAGCTAAATCGTTATGTCCAAGAAAGCCATTAATAATTTAACCCTAGAAAGACGGTCCTTGAAAAATAACATGTGATCCAAAGGTGGGGGACTAAACATACCCCAGTGTTTGGCCTTTTTGGCATTTTTTTTAACCACGTCTGCTCCCAACTTGGAGCATATGGACTCTTCACGGAGTTTATATGTTTTTTTACGAGAACTGCTTATTACTCAGTTTCTCAACCTCTCTTTTTTTATGAGAGTAAGGATGGAAAGGATAAGAGGACTAGGACAGGGCTAGTGATCAGTTAATCGCTGTCACTATGCGTCGCTCTTTTTGGGATCGGAAGATGGGAAGGGATTTTCAACAACACAAACACCCATGCCTTTGTACAGATTTATCGACTGAAAAAATCCGCATGTACCGGGAATCGAACCCGGATGGCCCGGCACGCAAGTCGTTGCCACTGCGCCACGGACCAGAGTTATTTGCATAGATTGCATTAAAAAAATCTTTTATTATGCTTTAGCAATAATTTTCCTATAACTATTCATATTTTAAGCCGCGCATGAATGCGACAACACGATCATGCTCATGTTTATTCCAAACTAGCGATATCAAAACTGTGAACGTGACTTATTATCTACAACTTTTAATGTAAAAAGCATCCATTTGATTTGGAACGTTCGTTGAAAGAGGCGCGTTTGAGATAAGATAACGTTATCTTATCGCGTATGGGCAGTGATGTTTTAATCTTGGTAATTGGTAGCGACAATATACCTAAATGGCTTTCTGTCAATAATAATCCGACTTATTTTGAATTGTGACGAAACTAGTCGATCAAAATCTTTTTTTTGTTACTGAAAAACATGTAAAAAAACCAGGGTTGTGGAGTCGGTAAAAAAAAGTTCGACTTCGATTCCGGCTCCAGCATTTACTAAAACCACGACTCCGACTCCAACTCCAACACAAACCAAAAACACGACTCCGACTCCAATTAAAAAAAGTTCAATATTGTCACTTTTTTTTCCTAATTTTCATATTTATGTGTATTCAATTAAATATCAACCCTACCAATCCGGCCAATAGCCAAATTTGACATATTATATGCAAAAATAAACTTTTTAAAATTTCCGACTCCGAGTACGACTCCGGCCAAAACGCCGCGACGACTCCGACTAAAAAGCTCCGACCCACGACTCCGTCTCCGACTCCACAGCCCTGAAAAAAACAATGATTTAAAAATACCAAAAATTTACACATTGTATCACTAATATTAAGATAGATATTTAAGATAAAGTAGCAGTGGTGGTCGACTGTTTCACCCTCAGGCTGGCAAAAGTTAAGAACAACCTTCGGAGCGGGAAAGTCGCCAGCATAATATTTATGAAAAAGCGTTTTTCGTGGTAGTCGACGCTGGAAACTACCCCCACCCCCACCTTAACGATCTTTCTATTAGTCTCGCTGCTGCGGAGAAACGTCAGGGGACTGAACTCGGTTTCGTCGTCTGTGAAAGATAGCATTTCGACACCTTAATTTGAAAAGGTTCTAACTGCACTTGACACTGTATTGAAATATATTATATATTGTCGGTCCCTGTGGTCTAGTGGCAAGAGCTTTGTCCTAGCGATCTGGAGATCCGGGTTCAATTCCCGGCAAGGTTAGATTTTTCCAATTAAAAAAAAAGAGATCTTGGGCTGGGTGTATGTTATTTATCGTTGATTTTGTGTACAACTGATTCATTACTTATCATCGAGTTAATCTCGTATGACTTTTCACGATTAGAATATTTGGCGCATTGGCGTAAGCTGTAATGCCAAATATATATATTTTTTTAAATCTTTTAAAAATTAAAAATAAGTGCTTGAAGTTTCGATTGATTAAAATTCACTTGTAACAATGAACAAGTAAAAATGTTTCCAATTGTTTATTTAAAGCATATTTTTTCACCACTCTTGCCAAGAAATAATGATCTTATAGATTTAATGATTGAAATAATGATGCCAATCTTAGGGTTTTGTCAAATAATTTTAGTAAAAAAATGTGCACATCCAGAGCAACACTGTAATTCTGCTTACCCCGTTATTCGACCATAGATATGTAATTAGATGGATGTGGTAAATACAAGCTTTTCCAACAAAAAAATGACAATTGGAACCTTTTCAAAGCATGGTAACGATTTATTATCGAGGTACCAACTGCGCCCACATGGTCACGATTTCAATTTAGTAAATATTACAAAATGAACTTTAAATATAGCTTTTACTTATGTTTTCAGAAAAAATGTGGTAATGATTGGTTCCCAACCCATGGGTCGCGACCCCTAAAGACGGTCGCAGCGGTATTTCTGTGGGATCGACAACTTATACAGTCAATTAATTAAAATATTCACTGTCATGCATTTTCGTATTTTTTTTTTAAATTTACCTGATGAAAAATGCCATTTTCAATTGCATCAGGATCGCAGGGCACATGGATTTTAAAAAGAGGTCGCCACCCGAAAAGGGTTGGGAACCTATGTATTAGACATAATTTCAAAAAAAAGGACAGACTTTTCAATGTAAAACCGCATCTTAGATTAAAACTAACAACCAGTGTACTAACTGATGATGATCTGTATTCACAACATGAACAATTGAATCCTTCTCATTGATTAAAATGAATGTTATTTTATTTTTTTGTACGCCAACGTCTCACCCGTATGTCGCATGCGTATTGACGCCATACACCTCACGGGTGAGATTTTTTAATACCTACATAAACTTATTATATGTTTTTAATACATAAACACGTAATCGAATAAGCCCATAAATCATCCGAAGACACACAACACAGAATGTACTGTACACACGTGTGCCAGGACACACGTAAACATCTTCAAACTATAAATTATGTAAGTTAATTCACTTTTTATACAATTTCTATTTTTCTAAAAGTCGCTGGTGTACAGCCGTAGATCGATTACTTCGACTTTGGCGGCTAAGAGGTTAACGAATTCAATTTTTCGCTGGTTATTATTTTGTTTATGCACAGGGAAAAAATAAATATATTTTGATGGTTATGCTACATATGTTTAAGTACTTGCTATGTTTTTTTACGAGGGGTACTCTGTGTTTGAAAATTATAGAAAGGGTACACAGATGAAGAAATTTTGGGAAACACTGATAAATTATTTATACATTGTATACATTATTTATTTTAATCAAATATTTAAAGTCTTGCACGTCGATGAAAAAGTTCTTGATGCGCGTCTGATACATATGGATCTAAGGATACCCAAGCCAAGATACTTTGTCTTGGTTCTAGATTAGCTAAATCCAGATAAGCTGCTTTCGCAGACGGCGGTCTTATCCACTGATAACATCAGCTGGTAAATTGTTCTGTGTTTCTATATTTGGCTCACGCGTCTCCAACACTCCAAAGATATTAGATTCCATTTTAGATAATGTTGATTGAGTACATTGCATGGAAACCGTGCAAAATAGCCAGATATTTTTATGTCACGCAAAACAGTTTTGTCGAAAAATCGTTAATTTCATTCGCTGTTTTATAAAAAGCTTCATTTGTGTGCTTTTATTGGACTTACAGTAGAACCTCGATTATCCGGACTAATTGGAGATGAAGATAGTCCGGATAAGGACAAATCCGGATAACAAATTTTCAAGAAACAAACGTTCAATGCGTATCGAATTTGGACGATGACTGACCCATATTTTACACAGGACTTATTGTTAAAACAAATGCAACGATCACAATATTAAGACTGCATTCCATCACGTGCGTAAACAGTGGACGCAATTCGCCACGCGCATATCAGCAAATTTGTAATATTTTTGTTTATTTTGACAGTACCAGATAATCAAAAAACAAGATAATCGAGGTTCTACTGTAGTTGCAAGGCCCGGTCCGTGGTGCAGTGGTCAACGTCGTTGTATATCGTGACGGACCGCCCGGGCTCTTGTGTATATTACAAACACACTGAAACTTTTGTTTCGAATGATGATTTTTCTTCGATTTTTATTGCCTGACATTCACCCCTTGATTGTAATTACTCATTCTGTGCCGCGGCTATCGAATACTAATGGTATTCGAAAAGATTCATATACTACTGGTGGAATTTAGGGGCTAACGGATTCTGTGTAGTTAAATCAAACATGTCCTTAGAATTTATTGTGTTGTTACAACTATTTATAATATTTTTAAAATCAGGAAGCCAATCACGTACTGTAGGACTGCCCCGAGATGAATGCTGAACGAACTGAGCTGTTTTCTGCGGTCCGTCCTCATACGGGCCCAATAGGCCACGCCGACTTGATCTCATCCAAAGGCCAATTTTGAGGCATTCGATAAATTTGCAACATCAACTTTTTACCTTCTAGGTTGTAAGCAATAATTTTATTTGTTCCGACATCTAGACATAAAACTTTTACCTTCCACAAGATATATGTAAACTCAGCCACCCTTGCATTATAAACAAACTGGTATTCTCGATTTTTAACAACTATTTATTTACCGTCTGCAAACCGGTAAAAGGGAGTTTAGTATTTACCGACGGGGAGCGTCGGTAAATACAAAAAGCTCACTGGAGCAATTGCTCTCTCAATAGTTGCTCCTGCTGCAGTATACATTATTTTCTAAGACCTTGTCTCAAATTAAAAAGTTTTTCTCACCGACAAGCCACTCAACGTCTTTCGCATTCACTTGCCAATTTTGCTTCATACGAGAAAAGAGAACAAAGTTATACGAAAGTTAAACGTTTAAAGTTCTTTCAATATTGCTGAGGGACACTCCTGCAGCAGATGGCTTGGATGGAATATTTCTTAATCTCAGCTTTACGGAGAAGTGATGATTTTTAATCTTGTCTGACGCACACAAATTTAATTTAAAAAAATGAAATTGCTTTTATTTGCAAGAATCGATATGGCCTTTAATCTTTTCGCAGGAAACAATTTCGTTGGATTGAACTCATTACTGGAATTTCCACACCTAATTATGGTTGATAGACATTAAGATTTATTTTTTTATTAAATGCACTTATCTTTGGGCTTTTACTTTGTTAATGATAATTCAGACTTAATTGATTTTTGATGTAATAGTTTTCATTGTTAAGAGGTCTATTTCTTGTATTTTGCTTCAATTTATTGGCTTAGTTGTAATATAAATCTTGTATTTCTTACTTAACTTTTGTATAAATATCACCGTTTCATTGTATTCCTTATCAGTTGGCAATGCTCGCCATGAGCGAAACCGGTCCTGATCCAATAAATTTGTGGAAAAAGTATTAAAAATGTTTTATAATTTTTTATTTTTAAAATAATAAAACATTTCATTTGCTTTTTTATCAGGGCTGTGGAGTCGTCAAAACATACACGACTCCGGCTTAAAAAAGTTTAATTTTGTCACGTTTTTTTCCCACCTTTTCTATTTATGTGTATTTAATTAAATATCAACTTACCAATCCAGCTCATGGCCAAATTTTTAATAAAATTTTACAAAAGTTCAAAGTTTTTCATGACTCCGGCCAAAGAATACCACAATGATTCCGAATCCGACTCCACAGCCATGTTTTTTTTCCATGTCCGATCCTAGCGTGGAGCATACGAACTCACGGATTTTATCTCAACATATTTTTTTTTCTTCGAGAACTGCCTGTAACTTAGTTGCTCAACCTTTACTTTTCGTAGGAAGTAAGGGTTAAACTTTAACCCATACCTCCTTTAACCATAAAAGGATACAAGGATTAGGACACTCCTTGTGGTTAAGTAATCGATATCGCTGGGCGCCGCTCTTTGGGATCGAAATGGTGGGATGGTATTTTTAACAACACAAGCAGTCAAGCACCCATACCTTCGAACAGAATTGATAAATCGAAAGAAAAAATCTGCTAGTGCAGGGACCGGACAGAAAGCCAACTACGTTGCCCAATGCACCACGGATCGGGCAAAATATTTATTCCACAACCAATTTATTAAGATCAGGGCCGGTTTTGCGCATCGCCAGCATTTAGAAGTCACGTTGAAAATATTTTGAAAATGATCGCGAAATTTACTGCGAAAAAGTTCAAAAACGTTTTGTTATTTTTTAATACAATGCCTTTCCAACAAGTATTGACAGTGAACACCTGAAAGGTTTTCATAAAATACACAATTTTATTTTGCACGAGGGACTATTTTCAGGGATTACAGTGCAAACAAATATATAGTGAGCAAGGAAAAATGAAAGAACCGAAAGATACATATTGAGAAGACCTTTATTCCGGCTCCCTCGTAAATCGAGAAGGAGCCTCCTATCCGACACTCAGGAAGAGGGATTTAGGGGACGGAGTAGGAGAAACATGGTACTCTTATAAAGAAAATACGATCTCAAAGCGTTATGTGGGTGCGGTTAGCATCCATTATTTAATTGTTTAGGATTTACACAGACGTTATACAACACACAAATATTACGATAGCGAAGAAGATATCAGGAATTTGACTCGAATTTAATTCTTGGGGAGAGGATTAGGCGCGTGCATTCTTAATGCCGTCCAATCTCTCACTGCTGTATGAAAACAAACGGTTACTTTAGAAAGAAAAAACAATGGCCGTTTCAAAAATCGTTAACACGTGCGCCCGCCGATAAGGGATTATTTATCGCCTAACGAACTTTTTATGAAGCACAATGCATTGTCGGGCGTCAAGAGATAAGAGAAATTGAAATACTTCTGTATTGAATCGCTATAGATTTCAATACAGATTATTATAAGAATGAATTTATTTTCTGATATCGACTTAAACTCATAGACTGAGGTGAAAAATAGATCGTTCGATAGAGTTCTGATGACCTACCACATAAGGCGGTGTCAATACATACGTATTATGTTTCAAAGAAATAAAACTCACTTTTTAGTACTGCTTCCACATATATTCTGATAAAGATCCGGACTCAACAACTCAAAGAACTTGATTATGCTCGCTATGAAAGAAACCGGTCCTGATCTGTATCATAATATTAATGTGGAAGTAGTACTATATAATGTTTTTATTGCTTTTCCACCAAGGAATTTCAGTAGACACCTTAAAAGTGATACCTAGATTTTGATGGTGAAACTATTTTATGGGAATTTATTCGAATTATAATTCTACGTCACATCGCATTTTTGGTTTCCCCTTGAGGGATGGATGGATAACGTCTTTTTTCCATCTTTCGGACCACGGCAAATATTAATTTGAACCAGGTATAGCTAAGAAAAATTTCGTCTTAAAACATCTAAAAAATACTTTTTTTTCGAAAACTGTCAAATATCGAAAACAGTTGAACATCGATTACGTAATTCAAATATTGTTCTATTTGATTTCAAACCTGGCAACAAATTAATCTTATTATTTAGTTCGGAGTAATCGACCAATAATTATTTAACAACAAATTATTCATTACTGAAAACCGTTTAAAATCACAAAGCGTTTATACAATGGGTAACCGGTTCAAATTCAAGGAGAAAATCTAATTTGTTATTTTTCATCGTTGAAAAGATTATTTCGCCATTGAAGATTGTCGCCTTTCATGTTTTGCCCCCATTTAAAGTTCTTGCATCATATTATTTCTTTTCACATCATACAAATTCGTATGAATGCAATAATCATACACGCCGTTTCGGTTTTATATATAAGATTTAGTTCAATCCAGCTGGCCGACCTCTGCAACCGTTTATGAGGCCATGCTGAATGAATGGCGCGGTTGTCTGAAAAGATTATTTCGCCATTGAAGATTGTCGTCATGAAAAATATCTTAGTTCTGTTTAGTATTTTAGTTCTACAAAAATTATGAATACAAAATATAGTTGGCTTACGCCCTCGTCAGAACTATGTTTAAACATACATTAACTTTGAATTTTGTACTTTTCCATGAGTTTTGAAGCTAACGGCCCAGGTTTCGCCGAAAAATTTTAGTTCTGTTTAGTATTTTAGTAACTGACATTCAAGTCAATTGGCACATCCGTGCACTTGAAATGTTTAAACATGTTTAAAAACTATGTTTAAAAACCCGGGTCGTTAGCGACAAAACTCATGGAAATGTACAAAATACAAATTTGATATTGAAATTCCATCAAGCACCCTCAGTCGAAACCTTAATTATAAATACATCAACTCATCTATACATTTAAAAATTATGACACCTTTTTTTGTACTTATACCACATTAGATTTATCAGGATAAGGACCGGTCAACGTGATCATATCGAGCATAACAACTGATGACATCAATTAGACCAGATGATAATATTCGCAATGAACGTAATTGGTCCGATTCTAATAAATCTTACGTGGAATAAGTACAAAACAATATGATATTTATTGATTGAGTAGGCATTTACTTGGTAGAACTCCATTATAATACGGTAAGAAAAATAACAATGTATTTTAGTTCTACATAAATTTTATATATTTGTCGATAGCTATTTCGGCTTACGCCTTCGTCAGAACTATGTTTTAAAACGAGATCCGTATTACAATATGATATTATTTATTATTGTCATGCCATTCCATCTAGTATTGACAGATAACCAGGGCTGTGGAGTCGTAAGATGAAAGAACGACTCCGACACCAACTTTAACCAAAAATACGACTACGGACTAAAAAATGTTTAATTTCGTCACTATTTTTTCCTAGTTTTCCTATTTATGTGTATTCAATTAAATATCAACCAAGCAATCCGGCCAAAAGCCAAAATTTCCGACACCGGCCAAAACGCCGCCACGACTCCGACTTCGACTCCACAGCCCTGGTTTCTATTCCATAGTTCGACCCACTGACCGTTAAAACGAGTGTGGCAAATCTTATGTCAAATACATGGTGCAGCGACACGAGCGCGCCGACATAAGCGCGCAATTTATTATTTTTATAAATACATATATTGATTTATTACATTCATAAATTATATTTCATTATTATAAAAACTGTTAAAAAGATTGAATAAAAACACAAAATATACAGAAGTACAAATAACAAAAAATTATAATTTATTATCATTCACACATACAATATATAGAATAATACAAATAACATACATAATTATAAAAAAAACATAGATATTTACATTTATATTGTTAGGTTAGGTTAGGTTAGGTATATTTTAAATTTTCTAATTTTTTAAATAGAAAAAATATATATTTGGCGCGCTAATGTCAGAATGAAAAAAATTCAGTCCTGCGCGCTAATGTCGGGGTTGTATTGCGCGCGCGCTTATGTCGCGCGCTTCAGTCGGCGTGCCCAAATACATACGTGTATGACAGTTTTAAAATTACAATGACAGACAGTATCGCAAAGTTTTTTAGTTTGAGTTCCTCTGTACGTGTTTCAATTAATCCAAACCATTTCTCATTTTAAATACGTCGCTCCCTTTTCTAACGTTTATTTCGTTTTGCGGAATCGATCATTATCATGTAAAACATGAAGATAAATTTGCAATTTCATTTGCTTAATTTGTTCGAGTGGCATTCTTGAATCTCATGTGACATAGAATTATGAAAGCGCGCGAAAATTTACGACCGTAATTATTGCCAGTGCGATAAATTTAATAGGAACGCAGTGTTTTATGGCGATAAAAGGTTTGTGGACCTTTTTTAAGACAAGTGTTTTCGCGACACATACAAAATGGCGTCTTAAAAACAATGCCTATTAAATCCTTCCGCCTGTTGCAAACATTTCTAGACACATAATACCATGAATACCACAGTAAAAAACAGTTTTTAAATTACATTACACAGTAATAAACAATCAATCACCAACCACTTGCTATCATTAAATATTAATTCAAATACTTGAAATCAATCAACTCATTAATAATAGGTCGGATAAAACCCTAGATATGTTATTATCTGGTTTATTGATTGAGTAGGCATTTACTTGGCAGAACTCCATTATAAAACGGTAAGAAAAATAACAATGTATTTTAGTTCTACATAAATTATTTTATATATTTGTTGATAGCTATTTCGGCTTACGCCTTCGTCAGAACTATGTTTTAAACGTGTATTAGAGATAGCTTATATACCTATACTATAAAAAAAACTGATTCACAATATGCAAATCATCTCACAGAAAAAACACATGACCCAAATTCGGTCCCGATTTGTTTACATTTCTGTTATAAAGGCCTTTAAGCTAGAATGTAAACAAATCGGGACCGAATTTGGGTCATGAATTGATGATTTTCATATTTTGCACCATTGTCTAGCATAGGTATATAAGCTATCTCTAATACACGTTTAAAACATAGTTCTGACGAAGGCGTAAGCCGAAATAGCTATCAACAAATATATAAAATAATTTATGTAGAACTAAAATACATTGTTATTTTTCTTACCGTAGTATTATCTGGTCATTAGTATTTCCAAAAACTCCCCTTAATTATAACAAACCCACTTAATTCATTGAAACTTGTATACATTCAATTTTCTCTAATTTACATTTTAATAGCAATTTAACTTAGTGATTTACTTCTATTTTTGTATATGAACTATACAAACTGTTTTTAATACGCGTAGTTCAAGTACATCCGTGCACTTTAAATGC
The DNA here is from genome assembly GCA_028554975.1 of Himalopsyche kuldschensis. NCBI lineage: Eukaryota > Metazoa > Arthropoda > Insecta > Trichoptera > Rhyacophilidae > Himalopsyche > Himalopsyche kuldschensis. The sequence goes on from JAHFWI010000025.1 coordinate 4,330,867, forward strand.
CTGAAGATGCCGAAAGGCGAAACTCGTGTCGCTATTGACAAAACTCATGGAAAAGTACAAAAATCAAACAATTCAAATTTGAAATTCCATCAAGCACACTCAGTCGAAATCCTTAATTAAATCATTCATCAAGTGAAATACATAATATGTATGAAGTTGTTGTCTTTGACGCGTCAATACAAATTACAAGAAATAACGAGAAAACTCTAAAATTGAATATAAATAACACGGCCTTGTGTTCGTTACGGAAAATGCCGTTCACAAAGAAAATTGTAGCCTGAAAATTCATTTCAAAGAAAAGCTGTCGTGAAAAGATAAACACGAGCGCTTTGATTCGATGTTGGAATATGTTTTCCGCTGAAAATACAATCATGACTATTTTATCAGCTGAAATAAAAACATTCCCTTTCGGAAACAAGTAACAGATTTTTTTAAAAACATGAGAAATGGTAATTGGGGAGACGCATTTCAACTCGCGCAATCGAACATGTTAGGTCCTTTAACAATGGAAAAACTGATTCACAATATGCAAATCACCTTATAGAATTAGCACATAATCCGAATTCGGTCCCGATTCGTTTACATCCCTGTAATAAGGGCCTAAAGCTGAATGCATTGGAACAGATGGAAATTAATAGGTATAATCAGTCCAATGAAATTCTTAACGATCAGATTACAATTAACAGTTCACCTCTGTTAAAACCTTTAACAAACAATAAACTTAAAACAATTTAAAATAGATGCACTTAGACATTTTAAGTGGTTTCACACGATCAAATAACCCAAAAATACCCAAATTATTGTTTCCCACCATTACTTTAGACCAATAAATCAAACTTATTTAAATTCTTTCATGTGACATAGATATGGTTTCAACAGAAAGAGTTGACTGTAGGGGCACCCTGTCTAGCAAAGGTATATAAGCTATCTCTAATACACGTTTTAAACATAGTTCTGACGAAGGCGTAAGCCGAAATAGCTATCAACAAATATATAAAATAATTTATGTAGAACTAAAATACATTGTTATTTTTCTTTCCGTATAAGAAATGGTAATATTGCTTTTTATCGGATTTTTAACATAATCACGAAAACTTTTTACAGATGAAATAAGGGAAGAAACGATATTTGTTTTGAAATGTATTATTGTTTTGTATTTTTAACTACCAGCGTTAGATGTCCATCTACTTGTTATTAACATTTTCCATTGATCTGGTCTCTCCAACACAATGGTTCCATTTTTTAAATTGATCAAAAACATCGTCTTTCAATAATTAGAGACATCGCAGATAAACGTATTGTTCTATCAGTGGTTCTCATGTGCGGCCACCAGAGGATTCTGCTGCGGCCACCAATAGCTTCATAGTTAATAATGATATTTCATAAAAATGAGTTTTTACTAGTTAATTTGTCAACAAAGACACTGAAAATTAAATATCTTGTATTAATTGCATTGTGACAGAAAGCCCTGAGGCAACTCTGACAGAAAGTTCACTATAAAGCCCCCTGATTAGACATAGTCATCTACTGGATTTTTCAATATGTGAGATGGTCAACTACTGAAACAGGAACATGGCTTTAAATAATTTAACACAACTTTTTTTAAACAGGCCCTTTCGTAATTTTTGTTACATAATATTAATAAGAACATATGATCCAATATGAGTATACTTGCTTTGCCATCATTCGGTACAAGTACAATGCTAAACCTTTCATTATTTTTGTTGAAATTTTCTCTTAAACGGTCAAGCTACTGGTACATTTACCTCAATTACATTTGGTAGTATTCAAAATAGACTCGATATTTTTTTACCTTATATTAATTTCAGAATTATCTATGGTTGAATATCGGAGTTAGCAGAATTGCGGAGTTGCACTGCATCTACACACTTTTTTTACTAAATTTATTTGACAAAGTTCTAAGATTGTAATCATTATTTCCATCATTAGATCTTTAAGATCATTATTTATAAGCAAGAGTTAAAAATATGCTTAAAATAAGTAAATTTGAAACATTTTTACTTGCTCATTGTTACAAGTGAATTTTAATCAATCAAAATATCAAACGCTCATATTTCAAAACATTGTCAAGAGCAGTTAAAACCTTTTCAATGGAAGGTGTCGATATTTTCATGCGGGATAATATTTTGCAAAACATATCGACAACATGAATATAATGATGTTTGCTCCAGTAAATAGGATGGCGGGCCAGAATCAAATCTAGTATGCCAAGGTGACTTCGATAAATTCTGGAAGAATGCCAAGAAACTATTTTGACGTAACATGGGCGGGAAATTAGGCTCTCGCGATTTAAGCGTTCCAGCGGCATGGTGTGATAGCTAGCTTCCGAGATTTATCACCTCCGAATAGTTCGGAAATGTAATTAGTTTCATACTTTTGACTCACGCTTTGACAAACAATAGAAATTATCCACTGGAATGGGTATAATTAACGAAATGGATTTGTAAAAAAGTGTACGGAATCATCGCAATTGCTTTTAATCCTACATTCTTCTAAAAATAAAATGGCTTTGACTCCTACAATGTTATGTTAAATTATATTTAAGCTTTTTTTTTTTCTGTGTGGATTAGTTAGATATTTCCGGAATTTGGTAGTCACACAGTTTGTTACGCCATTGCGTTGCGGCTCCTTAAACCGTAGATACAAATAAATCTAACACATTTCCGTTACTTTTCAAGAGAGCCAAATACAGGTTTCACCAGTAATCATTTTTTTTTTAAATAAATATTTGGCTTACAGCTTACGCCAATGCGCCAAATATTCTTAATTGTGTAAGTCATACGAGAATAACTCGATGATAAATAATGAATCAGCTGTCCACAAAATCAACGATAAATAATAAACCTGCCCAAGATCTCTTTTTTCAATTGAAAAAATCTGACCTTGCCGGGAATTGAACCAGGGCTCCCTGATCGCTTGGACAAAGTTCTTGCCACTAAACCACAGGGACTGACCAATTTTATCTTTTTTTAAGCAGATACAAATTGTCTTGTCATGTCTTGTCAACGGCGATATAATAAACGCATGTCTTCCATCCAGCCGTTGATGACACAAGTGTTCTAAAAATAGATTACACACGTGCTCGCCCTTTGGCTATCGACTGACTATTTTTTACTTTTTTCAACTGCTCTTAAAAGCGTTGGTGCGAATGAGAGCGGCAATGACATTGGAAAGAGTGTCAAAGAAAGTTATAATTTTGCAGCTCCTTCACCGTAACCCCGTGTCTTAGGTAAGCGACGCGAACCGGCAAGCGAATTTAGGCGAATCCAGTCAATTTAAAACGTAGTTGATCAAAGGTCTTATGTGCCATCTCTCGGTCAGACGCAATTAACGCTCTGGTGAGCTTGGACCTTTTGATATTTTCAATCGATTCGCGTGCGCCATGAGTCAGGCACTTGTGGCGACTTACGACATATGCCGTCCTGACCGGATCGCTTCGCCCACATATGACACTTGCATGGGCGAGGACCGTTTGATATTTTAAAACTCTGCCGTTTTCAAAGCTGCGCCGGATCGCCTCGCCCAGCTTCGCCCAGCTAAGACGACCCGTAACAATTCGATTTCATCTTTTTTTGGCCGTTTTAAAAAAAAAATGGTATATATTTCATTCCTGACTTGTCTTTCTGCAGGTGCTTTCCTCATCCCATTCGCCACCATGTTGATCCTGGAGGGAGTCCCGCTGTTTCTGATCGAGATGGCCATCGGACAGAAGATGCGACTCGGTGCTCTCGGCGTCTGGAATACGATCCATCCTTGGTTGGGAGGAATAGGCATAAGCAGCTGTATCGTCACGCTTTTTGTGGCCCTCTACTACAATGTCATCATCACTTGGGTGTTCTTTTATCTCTTCAACAGCTTCCAGGTAAATTGTCTTGTTTTGTTTGAAAGTGCAACATTTAAGTATCTACATGTCACTTTGTCTGACAATTTAAAAAATCATTGATTGACCATATTTCTTATCTGAACCTAACCTAACCTAACCTCAATATAATATTACAATATAGTATTGTGCTACTAATTGTGACACGTGTATCGCCTCTAAACTACCGTCGAATCCATTGAAAGTATAAACCTAACCTAACCTCACCTAACTTTACCTCACCTAATCTAACCTCATCTATCCTAACCCAACCCAACCTAACCATACCATCCGCTTCCAATATCGAGTATAAAGACTCCTAATGGAGTTTAACTTGAAGGATTTTTTTCTTCTTGAGTAGCAAGCAGTTGTCGTAGAAAATAATTTTCTGAAATTAAGGCATTTAAAAATGTGTATTATAGCTGAATTTTACAATATATCGCCGCGAGTCATTTTTCTCAAAGCTAAAAATCGTAAAAGTGTCGAAACAGGTTGACTGATGAAAATTAAACTAATCTACCGCGATGTGTGACATTCAAATTACCGGTCGACATAAAAAGAATAGTAAATGTCAAAAAGGATTAAAAAAAAAAGAAAAATTATAATATTTGTGAGCTGTTTGATTATTATTATTATTAACTAACTTCAGTACCGTAAGACCACTGGTGGCCGCCGCGTACGGACGTCGCGAATACCGTCGCAAATATTGAAAAATCTTCCTGTAAGAATTCTTATGATATTTTTCTTTTCATAGCAAGTGATATCTTTATTAAATTCACTGTATCTAGAGAAAAAAAAAATGGTTCTTCTGTCATCAGTCAATTTCGTTGAAATAATGATTTTTTAGAAGTCGTAGATGTGATGACTACGAACATTTTGCTAGGTACTGAAACGGTTAATATAAAGAATATCATGTTATTTTTAGATTTATATTGATAATGTGTGGCCCATTAGAGACATGCATTATTTTATTTGGCCCACCAAGTGACTTTAGTTGGGCATCCCTGTACTAGATCTTTCCTTAGCCTCATCCCTTCTATCCCTACTAAGAAAAGTTGGGTAGAGTAATTTAGTAAGAAGCAGTTCACACAGGGGGAAAAAAATTCGACGGAGATATTTTTTTTAAATAGCCATATAATCAGGGCTTTTTTTCGTTCTGGCAACTTTTTTCACGGATTTCTTTTTTCAAATTCAAAATCAATTAGACGAAACAATGTTTGCGCTTATGTAATTTACAATCTATATTTATATAATTCGTCAAAATGATAAAATATGGTATTGTTATGAACCGGATGAGACGTGGATGGATCCAAAATTGGCGTGGCTCTCCTGGGGCGACGAGGAAGAAGGGGACATGTCCACGTTCCCATTGGTCACCAGTGCTCAAGGACTGATAACGGCCAGTTATGTCCGACATATACTTTCTGTATGTCGGACTTTTGTGATTGAATGCACGTGCCTAGCGATTGACAGTGTGCGGAACATTTTATTTACTTAATTTTACATAAATTTGACGTCATTATTTTTTTGGCTGTTTCTTTGACGTTAGATAAAAAATAAATCTAAAAACTGTTTTTTTTGTGCGCATAGGGAAAGCTACTTTAACCCTTTATATGGCAAAGGCCGAAATTGGTTAATATATTAACCACTCGCATTAAGGTCAAAATATCCAATACTACCCATAGTAAAGTCAATATTAGTATCTGAATGCATCGTCAATAATATCATTTCGTCATTAAATTTATCAAATGGCGGAAAGTTAGCGTTGTTTCCCAAAAATCAATGTCTTTATCCGCGAGTTTTTAAATGACTAGTAATTATTTGGTCAGTTTCTAATTCGATAAATGGTCAGTTATAAATTCTTAAAACGGTCAGTTAAAAATAATAAATGGTCAGTTAAATAATAAATGGTCAGTTAAAAAATAATAAATGGTCAGTTAAAAATTATAAATGGTCAGTTAATAACTAATTTTGGGATAACTGACCACATTCACACTGATACAATGACAACTGACCGTTTATAATATTAACTGTCCATTTTGATTTTTAACTGACCATTTATTTATTTGACTGACCAAAATTTGAATTAGTTACTGACCCATTAAATACATGCCTTTTTAAACTAACAGTTTTGGAGCACCGTATTGCATTTGGACTTTTAGCGATTTTTAAAGAATCATATTATAATCATTTCATATACAAACTCCCATAAATTATTAGTCTGTTGTTGTTTTAGCAACATTTTATCGTCACGTTTTAATGGAAAAATCTACAACTTCAATATCGCACAGTTAGCTTAAAAAAATTATAAATTAGTCAATGTAATTAACCAATCAAAATATTGATGTTTCTAACACGAAAATAAGTTTTTTTTATATGGTTAGTAAATATTTTTAAATATCTTCTCATTCGATTTTCATAATATTTAATTTGCCCTATAAAGGGTTAAATGATATTTGAATATGGTTTTATTTAGTAAAAAGCTTGTCACAGAGTGAATTCCGGCACCTTTTTTTTTCAAAAAAAAGCCCTGCATAAAACAATGTTTTATTTCCAGTCACCACTTCCATGGGCATCATGTCCCGCGATCAACGGGACTCCGTATCCGGAATGCGAGAAATCATCGGAGACGGCATATTTCTGGTACCGCACCACCCTGGATGCTGCCCCTTCGATGGACGAACCCGGCGGCCTAAAATGGTGGATTGTCTTATGTCTGTTGCTGAGCTGGACTGTGGTCTTCTTCATTGTGATGAAAGGAATCCAAAGTAGTGGAAAGGTATTATATATTATGTTTCTGAAACCATTTTCCTAATTTAACCAATAGTTAGACTCAATTTTAAGTCATTATTATATCAGAAAAAATCTAGATCGGTGATGCACAACCTTTTTGGGAGAAGGGCCAGATAATCAATTCAAAGGTACATAGTTCGAGGGCTGCATGGGAAAAACTGATTAAATTATCGATATTTTTAGTGCATATGTTACATTGAAAATGAATCAAGCAATAGATTTGTATGAAAATATGATTTCACTGGTCACGATCAGGGAAGTTATATTGGCCAAAGTCGATGATTTGTCGGCTTACAATTATGGTTTGCTTAAATGAAACAAAATCAGCAAGTTCATAAAAAGAGAACCAAAGAAAAACGGCAAACAAAATATAAATTCACTAGTGAAAATGTATTAGAATATGCTTTCACTGAAATGCCAGTGAGAACATATTTTTGCTGTAACATTTTAATTGAAAATTGTATTGTTTTGCATTGTTTTTCCACTGTCCAGAAAAAAATGCGGGCCGCATGAAGTGCATCACTGATCTTTCCATTCTTTACATTCCAAAAAACAGTTGATTCCTGTACGAGTATTTTTATTTTCCTGCTCAAATTTCAACAGGAATATACTATTTATAATTTCAGGTGGTGTATTTCACGTCAATGTTCCCATATCTGGTATTGACAATCTTCTTCATCCGAGGAATAACGCTGAAAGGAGCTGGAGCTGGTCTTATGCACATGTATACGCCAAAGGTAAGTCTGTTACAAACTCTCTCTTTTTAAATCTGGAACACTATATATTACACAGCCATTTAATAAAAAAAAAAAAGATTAAGTCACATGAATAACTCACCAAGGTCGTTGATCTCAAATATTTTGAGGGTTCCTTTACACTTAACCCTACAACCAAAACACGTGCTTCCAAATATTGTAATTCATTTTTAATGGCACAAGATTTATTTCGTATCCTTTTATTTAAATAAACATGTTATTATGTGTCATACATTGTTTTCAATAAGAATCCAAATTCAAATTTTCATCAATGTATTAACACTTGCAATGCTGAACCTGTTTTTTAGTATGCAGATGAACACGCTAGCGGTGTTCTCAGCATCGAATGTGTTAATGATCATTTCAATTTGGTTATGAAATATCTAAATAAATAAAACACATATTTTATGATGATCAGGACCGGTTTCGCTCATCTCAAGCATTATCAACTGATTCTGCTTTCCTTTCCTTAAGAATTCACAGTAAACACCTTAAAAGTAATAAATATATTGTTGTATTACATCAGTGATGCACAACCTTTTTGGGAGAAGGGCCAGATAGTCAATTCTCAGATAGTTCGAGGGCCACATGGGGAAAAGTTTCTATACTTTTTGTGTATATAAAATTGTAAATTTTTATATTTCATATTGTTCTTCCATCGTCTGTTAAAAGTTCTGAAGAAAAAAGTTGATTGATATTTGTCATATTTGGCCGCATGAAACGTCGTTGCTGGCCGCAGGTTGTGTCTCACAGTATTACATTGAGCTGAATGGCAAAAGAATAATCTATCCATTTTATTTACCCTTTCCGACACTGTCAGGGTAAAGGGCTTGAATATGCAATCCTATTCATCAAGTCCTTATACCTGAAAACATTCTGAAATGCATAATCTTTTGTAAATATATATCTTATACTATTGTGTGATTTCTGTGCCTATAATGTATCTTGATGATAAATATTTCTTATGCCATAGGTGGAAAAACTCCTGGACCCGACGGTTTGGCTGGACGCTGCTACGCAGGTCTTCTACTCCTTCGGCTTGGCGTTTGGCTCCCTGATAGCTTTCGGGTCGTATAACCCTCCGAAGAACAACTGTGTCCGGGACGTCATCCTTGTGAGCGTCTGTAATGCAGTGACTGCCATCTACGCCAGTGTCGTCATCTTCGCCATTCTTGGATTCAAAGCGATGACCAACGTCGACAAATGTATTGACTTGTAAGTGTTTTCTATGCAACCATTCTTCTAGTACTGTCTTACCAGGATGATGTCACTATGTCCTATTTCTAGGGATGCCCAAACTTTCCTTAAAAGTACATTCTTACAATTCTCAAAAGCTCATGACATCTCTTGATCAACACTCCAGCCCTTATCAATAAATATTTTGTAACAATCAGTATTTCTTAGCAGATGCGTAGCATAATCATCTTGAGGGTGTATTAAAAAAAAGATGGGTGTATTTATCAGGGCTGTGGAGTTGGTAAAAAAAAGTCCGTCTCCAACTCCAGCATTTACCGAAGCCACGACTCCGACTCCAACATTGGCCAAAAACACGACTCCGACTCCGACTAATATAAAAGTTTAATACCGTCACTTTTTTCCCCTAATTTTCCTATTTGTGTGTATTCAATTAAATATCAACCATATGAATGCGGCCAGAAGCCAAATTTGACATAATAAATGCAAAAATAAAAAGTTCAAGCTTTGCAAAATTTCCGACTCCGAGTATGACTCCGGCCAAAACGCAGCGACGACTCCGACTCTGGCCAAAAAGCCCGACATAAATTATTTCTAGTGAATATTTTGGTTGTTGTTAATATTTGTATTGTAAGTGTGTGGGGATGGGATCTATAACAGAAAGAGGAATGGAGCGCTGTAGACGATGACTGCCGATAAAAACAAAAAACAAAAACCATTCATTTTCTCATTTCAATATATTTCATTAAAGTAACGGACATATTAATTGTTTGATCTCTTAAAAGTTAAATGTAAATGAACTTGTGTTGCTGTTGCAAGGCATGCATCTTTATATGTTGAATTGACATTATTATAATAATATTAAAATAAACCGTACAAAATTTTACACGCACTGCGTTGATACAAAACAAATGCCGAATGAAATGTCAAAATGACGCGATGCTTCTTGCGATGAAGCGCACGTAGCGCCATCTGTCATTCAACAACATAAATAATATCGTTCTGTTTGAAATACGAACAACGGACGTCAAAAATATAGAAAAAAAAAAACGATAGGGACACCCTTAACCTAGCGGTATAAAATATACTTAGCAACCTGTTTTCATATCTAACAAATATACATAAAGAAAATTCATAAAAATCGGTCGAGCCGTTTCGGAGGAGTTTCGAATTTTTTATATATATAGAGATTAAATTGATAACTTTATGTTTCTATTCCAAGTAATGTGTGACAAGTAGTAACCAATGTTGGTGGGCACTCTAAGTTGATGAATCTAACTACTGATTAATAAATATTGCTAAAAATATCAAAAAGATCCACAAAATATAGAATCATAAATTAATAAAATATGTTACATTATTAATTTTTTCATTTATGCCCGCTCCAATATGAAGCATATGGCCTATCTCTGCTAATCCTTGTGAAAAGAGCGTGTTTGTTTCTAAGTATCCAAGTGCCTCTGAATTTCAAATTTAATTAAATATAAAAAAGGGTTTAAAAAGGTTGTGGACAAAGTCTGAAATTTATTATATACATAGATTAAGGATATAAGGATCAGATGATTATGAGCCTTTACTGCGAAAAGACAAATAAAAAGTAATGTTTAATTATATTATTAAGACCTACGTAACAATAAGAGTAATTTCTTATCTTTATGAATTTGTTTTTTTGATGGGCATATAAAATTGTTATTTGGTATTAAAACTAGACAGAAATTAGACGAACCTAGAAACATAATGGGCTATATCATTCAGTCTGGGAATATTAATCTTTATCTGCTGCCCTCTTTGGGCATTAGAAGTAGTTCACTGTTCTGGTAGTTTTTCGCAAAATTAATTTTGAAATTGATGTCACGTAAAACTATATCTCAAAGACCAGTAAACATTTTTGTGTAAAAAAAAAGGATTATTAAAAAAGACAGCGTTACTTATTTCAAACATAGATATTCTAACTTTTTTTAAAAATTCAATTTCAACAAAAAATTCTACGTACATTTTCAAAAATATTAACAAAATTAAAAAAAAATTCTCATCTCACAGGATGAATAGAAATCCCCATTGTTCAATATCCATACATATGGGTGAAAAGTACTGATTTATTATGGATTTGCAGGGCTGTGGAGTCATTAAAAAAAATTCGACTCCGACTCCAGCATTTTCAAAAAAATCCGACTCCGACTAAAAAAAAGTTTAATTTTGTCACGTTTTTTTGCCTATTTTTCTTATAAATGTGTATTTAATTGTATAACAACCAACCAATCCGGCCAATAGCTAAAATTTGACATATTATATGCAAATATAAAAAGTTCAAACACTGAGTATGACTCCGACCAAAACCCCACGACGACCCCGACTGCACAGCCCTGAATAAAACACAACACAACACCACACACTGAATGAATAGTCAACCTCAATAGATACTCATTTAAACATGCATATTTCATAAAATTATGATTCTTTAAATTGAATTTACTGTTTACTGTTATTGTAAATCAATGTAATCCTGTCGCCAAACTTGCCATACTCCCGTCCCTACAGGGACCGCTGGGAAGCGAATGAAAAAAATCCGCGGTCCCTGTATGGATCGCTGGGCATTTAAAGGTTAAATAAAGAAGATCTATATCACAAATCCTAGCTAATTTAAGCGGAAGGTTTCTATCTTCTTTCCTGCATCATTACAGTTAACTACTGTCTTATTAAAGTCCCTCATTTGCAAAGTGTGTGTAGAAAATAATCTACGGAAAACCCTTAACGAATACTGACTTCAATTGTTCAATTAACAAAAGTGTTCAATCCTTCTCAGGGATTGTTAGAAATACCATGATGAGCTAAGTGAAATAGCCCAATCTCCAAGCAATATTGAGGTGAATATGTTAAATTTGTTCACGAAAGTTCTGCCCGTAATCTATTCTCGATTTTATTTTAATGTATTAACTGAAGTGTCGATTGGGTGTATTTGATAATCACATCATTATAATTCGATTAAATTTATTACTTGCCTTCCCTTAGCCGGGTATTCTCAAACTCTGAGTCACACCTAAAATAATATAATAACTCTCAAACATAATAAAGAATGCCATTTACAGTTACTAGAAAAACTAACAGAAATCCACTAGTTAACTAAGGAAATAATCACATAAATATCAGCTGGCAGTAAAAGAAGTACAGTCAGCCCTCCTATAGTGTAGAGATAGGTACCATGCTATATATGAGAGTTCCATATACTAGGATAGGCACCCATACAAAATTTGAGGTTAGGTTTTTTCAATTATATTTTACAAATTGAACAAAATCACCAAATCAAAAAAAAACTATTTTTATATGATGGCCTTGGTCTATATTTTGTTTTTCAACAAGCGGGCATAACAAAAGCGTTTCAATTTGACCTTGAAGATTTAACGTTTTGTAGAAAATTTGCAATAGGAAGGACCTCTACACAAAAATTTGGTGCATTCGCTTGTGGATAGTACGCTATAGGAGGGTTGACTGTATATAATAATAAACCGGTTGCTTTTGTGTTCAGTGTGGAGCTCATTTTTTAAAACATGTTTACGTAATAAAGTCATCAACTTGTTATATTGATAAATATCCAAGCCAATTGCGAATGAAACAACCTTCATTCATTTAAAGTTCACTGTCATTTAAAATTGTGATATTTTTGAATAACCAGCTCAGGCTAGCAGTGCCAAACTGAAAAGATTGAGAAACAGTAGTGGATTACATCAGTTTGTGAACCTCTGATTAAGATCAGAAATTTTGGGGTGAGAGCACTGTAATGATTTAATGAAACTTCCAAATTAACCCTCCTCAAACTCCCATTAATTTCTAATCGGATTTAGAAACTAGGTCATTGGTTAGTTACATTCTATTCAGGGCTGTCAAAAATTTTTTTTTTTAATTGTTTTACAATTCAATATTATTATCATTCACTACACATATTATGAATATGGTGAACAACCCATTTCTATGCGAATAAAGTATAATTGAACATGAACCCTCTGAGTGATGAGTTATTTTGGATAAAAATTAAGTTTTTTTTCAATAAGGTTAAAAAATATGACAAAAATATAAAACATATATTTTTATTTTGGGAAGGATACAGTAAAACCTCGATTAGATTGATTTTTTTCAGTAAGGTAAAATGTATTGTCAATTATGATGTTTTCGATTATCCGGATTTGTCCTTATCCGGACTATATTCATCCCCAATTAGTCCGGATAATCGAGGTTCTACTGTATTGATATTTCTTTAATGAAAATTATGTGAAGTCTGACAACTGTTTTTAGAACTTCTAAGGATTTTCAACATGTTTTTGACGGATGTCTCTGAATTTATTTATATTCATTTAGGTTGTTTTCTATATTACAGGAACAAGCTACGTATGTTTGAGCACCACGCCATTCCCAGCCGAAATGTTTCAAACGATTTATATGAGACGGAATTATCAAAGCTGGACAACTTCACAATGAACGAATGGAATTTGGAAGTTTGTAGCTTATCCAAACAATTGGACGCTGTGAGTATATATATCTTCATATTCAAATGGTTGAATTTGTACCTTTCCTGTGTTTAACCTTGAGTGAGTAAATCTATACTGAATGTAATTCCAAGATAATCTTGCTTTAATTACTAGTTACACTTCGCGATTGTAAGTTCGAAGATGCCCCTGAAAGAAGCGAAACATATCGATGGCTTAAAAAGTAAATTTTCTAACTCCGTTTTTGTCAATTGTGCAGGAGAGGGTAAACACTGATTATTTTGATATTTTCAAATAGGAATTTCAAACGATTTTTTTGTACCACCGCTGAAAAACAACGAATGAATGACAAGTGAAAATAGAAAATGGTGGAATTGGATAATTAGCAGAGTAGGTTTGAGAACAACAATGGAGTTATCAAATTTTTCTAAAACGTTTTTACGATGCACTCAAATAAGTTTTGGTTATAAAAAAATTCTGGACATGCACATTGCATGATACAACAAGATGGCATTATTAAGTCATTTTAAGCCAAAAGTGGAGTTAACAAAATTACTCTTCATTAGCCATCAATTAGTTAACTAAATTTTATATTGAGCTTAATTCATTCTACTGTTTGAACCAAAAGTATGTCATTACTCTTTCAAAGATTAATGTGATAACTTTTTTATGAAACAAGTTTTGAAATAACAAAGTTATCAATTTTAACTTTATACCGTTCTTGTTGAAGTAATGTTTTGTTCTTTTAATTATTCAGGCTGCTGAAGGAACTGGGCTCGCTTTTATAGTATTCACCCAAGCAATTGTGGAACTGCCTGGCGCACCTTTCTGGTCAATTATCTTCTTCATGATGTTGCTGTCTCTCGGTCTCGGATCTCAGATTGGAATCCTCGAAGGGATGCTCTGCACCATCTTCGATATTGACATCTTCAAGAGGATCAGGAAGCAGTATGTGACTGGTAATTATTGTGAATATTTGTTTTATCGATGTAATATAATTTTTCGACCTATTATCTACAAGTGACAAAGGCAGACTCCTCCCCTTTTTTCTTATGTTTCATTTATTTATTTATGAACATTACAAAATCATAAATTATTACAAGTTTATTGCTTTTGCAATGTAAAAAAATCAGGGCTGTGGAGACAGTAAAAAATAGTTTGACTCCGACTCCAGCATTTTCCAAAACCGCGACTCCGACTCCAACATTGACCAAAAACATGACTCCGAATAAAACTTTTTTTCCCTAATTTTCCTAATTATGTGTATTCAATTAAATATCAACCCTACCAATCCGGCCAATAGCCAAATTAATAATTAAATAAATAACATAATTTAGAGTTGAAACAGTATAAAATTAAAAGCTTTGAGAAGAATTTATTTTTTACTAGTTTGTGTTTAAACATGTCATGCAAAGCTGTCATAGAATTGTTGTCTATCTTTAATTCTCAGGTGTCGTCTGCGTCTTTTGCTTTTTCGTGGGTCTTATCTTCACAACTGGAGCCGGCGAGTACTGGCTTAAACTCTTCGACTCTTTCGCTGGAACGATTGGCCTGGTGGTGGTCGCTCTCATGGAAATGATTTCAGTCATTTACGTATACGGACACGAAAGGTGAAAAACTTTTATCAAACAATTTTAAATATAGTACAAATTTACACATTACTATATTTACATTTGAATGTTATTATATGTTTCAACATATTATGTATAGGAAAGGTATTGACCCTTTGACCAGTAAATAATAGGTTGTCCTATAAGTAATATAAAATTTAAAATAACTTTGATTATTCCATGTATTGTGCTACTAGCTGAGACACGTGTTTCGCCTCTTTCAGAGGCATCTTCAGCCTTACTATCGCAAAGTAAGTCTGAAGACGTCTCTGAAAGAGGCGAAACACGTGTCTCAGTTAGTAGCACAATACGTGGAATAATCAAAGTTATTTTTAATTATATATTAAAATGAACTTCCAAAAAGTTACCGCCGAAACCATCAAAAGTATGTCCTATAAGTCTTTGCATATTTTACGTGTAGCTTTAACCTTCACTTTACGGTCCCAAAAAACACATCCAATCTAGTGATGTGTAGTCACTACGCTTCATGCAGTGATTGTGTTTTAGCCTGATTTATTGCAGGTACATTTAAGCAATAAATCACCATAAAAACAGCAAGTGTAGTGACTACACATCACCAATTTGGATGAAGTTTTTGGGAATGTAAAGAAAAGTTAAAGATGTTAAAAAAAGCACATATTTAGGGTTCTTAAATATCTGTGAACTGTTGCTGAATGCATATAAGAAAGTCTTTGAGAAAATTCTCGAACCATTGATTATGTTCAAAGGTTAAATGTGACACCGTTAAAAAGTGATTAAAAAGCTGGAAATGCCTTCTAATATACCCACTGTTTACACAGTTCACTTGAAATTCCGAAAAAGGTGATGAATCCTGGGTCGTTAGTGACAAAACTAAAGGAAAAGTACACCAATTCAAACCAAACACAAACTAAATGTAAATGTGTAGTGTGGAATTTGAGTTCAGTTAAGACCAACGACACTGCTATTATTTTGTCATTTTGTGAGCCTGTTTTAATTCAATATTTTGCATACATGCACGGACAGCTCATGCAATGATGCATTGGTGCACTGATCTCCCATTCAAATTTGATATTGTAATTCCATCAAGTGAAAATCCCAAAATAAAATCTTTGTGTATTTTTAGGTTCACCAATGATATTTATGAAATGACTGGCTATCGTCCGGGACTTTACTGGCAGGTGACATGGCGGCTTCATCGGTCCTGCTATCATGTTCTGCATCCTTGCATCTTCGATTGTCTTTATGTTCATCAATAACCCTACGTACTCCGCATGGAACGCTGCACAGGTAAATCAGATTTTTGCAACCTATTCAACTCACAATGTGGTTGGAGCAATGAGGCTCATGATTTGCTACTATAAAACATCACTGGTAGAATACAAGTGTTGAATAAATGGCATTTTTTTTACCAGTATACAACTGGGTGTCTCGAACAGTTGTCATTGAATTCAATGTTGATTCAGCTATATCTTGATAGCAAGCTCTTTCTTTGTGGTAATATCTTCCAGGATGTGTACATTGAAGGATCTGAAGCTGTCAAACCTCTTTATGATCAGTCACGTGCCAATTAGATTCCAAACAGAGTCATGACAGGTTTAGTAACACCTCAATGCTATTAGTACAGTGGTACCTCGAGATACCTTGCTCATATGTCTAAGCAATTTTTTCCATTGAAATTAATTGAAATACCATTAATCCGTTCCAGCTCCAGTTGTAGAGCACCATCTATGTCTTACGTATGGATTTGTCGGTAGTGTGAAAGAGATGTAGCGAAGTATGTTTTTTATAGTAATAGCATTTGACAGTGGAAGTAAAATCCAATACCAACACAGATATACATTTACGAATTTGCCACCAATACATTCATATGCACCCCTTCTCCACATAAACAAAGCCCACACGGAATCCCGGCCATTCCTCGTGTCTCAAATGTTACTCGTATTTCAAAGCAAAACTTCGCTCGCTCGACGGCTTTATCTCGTATCTCGAGGTACCACTGTTCTTGTGGTTATTTTCAGACCAATGCAACCTAACCTGTACCTTTTAAAAATGTATTTTTCTTCAGGGTGCTGTTGTACAAACTGCATATCCACGCTGGGTGATGGCCGTTGCCGTCTCAATGATAACTGCTGGAGTGCTTCCGATACCGGTTGTATTCCTGCTCCGTCGCTCCCAATGTCTCCAACTGGATGTTGACATACACCAAGGCAGCATTCGCCGTATTGAAACCACTGTTTCAACCAAGGAGATGATGGATGACCAGGATGTAAGTAGATTTTACCATTATTAACTAATGTTATAAACAAAACAGTTATCATAACACTTTGTTCACAGACCTTTTTAATTTCAATTAAGATGTAAATTTGCATTTTATGCCCAATTAACAAAAGCACAATTTTGTGCACTTCGTAAGCATTGTGTTTATGACTCAATCGTTCGTTAAAAAATAAAAGTGTTTTAATATGTTTTGAAATTTTTCATAAAGTAAAGTGTGCAAAATTTTGAATATTATATGTTCACTTCTGGCAAAAAATAATTTGATCGATAACTTACATAGTATACAGAAATAATCTTATATTGATAAATAATTTTAGTACCTCTTATGGAAACCAGAAAAGAAAAGATATAAAAGATAATTAATTGGCTTAAATGTAAACAATCATTTAGCGGCTTTTTTATTGTGTTAATGGCCCATCATGACAATAACCAGCTTCAACGTCTTCATTGAATTTATCAGAGCAGTATTATTTTGGGTAAAAAAACATAGGTTCATTACTTCAATAACTTGAAGAAACACTGGTCCAGGTAAAATTCTTAACCCGGATAAACTCAATCACTAAAGATCAAATTGAAACAGGGTTATTTATATCAATATGAGAATAAAGTTTATCAAAATAATACTGAGCTGATAAACCAAGAAATGTTATCATTATGAATAGGTCCCAAGGAGTTGCATACCAAATCAAGGGCAAGCAGCATTTTTACCACAAAAATACTTCCTATGTTTCTTTTTATTTCATGTTCTTAGTCAATTATGAAGAAACACTAGCTGAATGTAAATTTTGAAAAAAACCGGAAGGATGAGCTGAATGCAGATTTTTATTATTAATATTATTGTGTTTTTAAACTCACACCATCTCTGAATATATATTTAAGCTATTCTTTATTTGTTATATACAAATTATCATTACATTTTCGTAAGCTAGAATTGATATGTATTGCATGCCAACAATTAAAATTAATGGTATAATTATAACAGATTTAATTAACCTCTTTAACCCAGAGGGGCATAAATATCATATGAAAGGCTTACTGTATCATTGTATTTCATATTTATGACATATTAATATGCGCTCTAAGTGTACGGCCTGAGTGGCAACGTTTTTTTTACAGTGCTACCTATAGTTGAAATGCCGGTGGCGTCATTGGCTATAAAAAGACAGCGGGAGGAAAGAGCCAATGAGACCACTTAATATTCTGCTGTAGCAAAATGCTGCCACTGAGGCCTCACACTTAAAGCTACAACAAAAATAAAATATCTAAGACAATACAAATTTACTAAAATCACTTTCTTGTTCATAGCTCCACTAAACTTTTAAATAATAATTAGAATAAATTACTGTTTTAAATTTAACAAAAAATCAAAAATACAAAGCAAAGTCTTTAAAGATAATGAAAAGACAATTTGAATCTGTTAAAAAATAGGTGACAGATTGCGTTAGATTTAAAGATACAATTGCAGTAAGTCTTTATTTTATACGATAGATCAGTGGTTCTCATGTGTGGCCACCAGCAGCTTCATAGAAAATATTGATATTAAAAAAAATGTGGTTTTACGATCTAATTTGTTACGATCTAGTTAGATTGACAGACATGTTTAAGTCTATTTTATATACCTTAAACACAAAAGACTCAAAACAAAAACTCGGTGCGGCCACCAGCCATTTCCGTAGGACCACTTCTGTTTGCGATGCGGCCACAGTGAAAATTTCCGTGAGAACCACTGCGCTAGATCCACAGGATATCTCATAAAAAATACTATCATAGGATATGCCAAAAACTGAGGTGACCTTATTAACCTAACCTAACCTAATCTAACCAACTTAATCCCAGTAACCTGAGTTCAACTAATATGTTCTCATGCTGTACCTTTAATTTAATATAAAACTGCTTCTACATTCCTTCCGCAAACTTTGATGATGTCGCCGACGCTCTTCAGGTGATGAGCCCAGACTACTCACCAGGAACGCAGCTGGACACCAGCGGAACTCGCTTCATTATCGGAGACTTCGATGTAAGGATTCCTCCCACAATTTAACCATATCACCGCTTCAGTATCTCCAATACTACTATATCATTTGTTATTATACTCTTTTTTCTATGGAGTATTATACTTTAACCCTTTGAACCCTAAGCCTTTTAATGTTTCAAACAATGTCACAATGGGCATCTAAAAATTGCATCCGACAACCCTACAGTCTCCTTAACTTGAATGTTGAATTTTTGTTTGAAAATAAAGATTTATTTGTCGACCAAATAGACTTGAGGATTGTCCTAAATAGATGAAAGAATATCAGATAATTTCCCATTACTTTGCTCACTTTCAAAGTCTTTGGAACCAAAATTATTATCTGGAAAGTCCTCCAAATCAAACTCAATTAATGCTGACTGCCTGGTTTGTATTGCAGCAGTTTTTTTTTTCATGGAAGTTGATTGTATCGGCAATAAATTATGTTTCGACATGATAAAAGGGCAAATGAATATATGAAACAGAAAATTATTTTACCTGGGCTGTGGAGTCGGTAAAAAAAAGTTCGACTCCGACTCCAGCATTTACCAAAACCACGACTCCGACATTGACCAAAAACACGACTCCGACTATTTTTTTTTACCTAATTTTCCTATTTATGTGTATTCAATTAAATATCAACCCTACCGATCCGGCCAATAGCCAAATTTGGCATATTATATGCAAAAATAAAAAGTTCAAACTTTTCAAAATTTCTGATTCACGGCCAAAACGCCCCGACTCCACAGCCCTTTATTTTACATAATAATGGGTGCAAGCATAAAGAAGCACGCTCTCTCTCTCCAAAGCGGTCCATCACTACGTGGCTGCACCAAGGTTTTACTTACGCGGTCCGTAGGAGCATATGGTAGATGCTGTGGCTAGTATACCATCCTCCCGGGTATATATGTCAGTTTTCCAGCTGTTTTACCAGCCTGTAGGGTTCGAAGGGTTAATGATATTAATAAATTACCTTCTCAGAACATAAAAAGTAAATATAAATATGTTTCTTACAACAGCTGCCAAGAGCAAATATGTTTCTTACTATTATAATGAAAAGAATCACATAGAAAAAAATATTTTGAATGTAAAATTTAAATTGATGACACCATATTTATACCTTTGTTTGATTCAATTTCATACTTGATTAATTTGTGAGAAAAATATTTGATATTTAGTATTTTAAAACTACACTTAATTCATCAAGCTTCTGCCAAAATATGACTTCACATTATTTTAACTGAAGAATTTAAATATAAAAATGTTTACTTTTAAATCTGCTGTACCCACATCTGTTTAATAATGAACATGATATCTAAAATTCATCATTAATGTTGTATGAAGTCATTTATTTTAACCATGTGAACCAATATAAAAATCCCAAAGCATTTTTTTGCCAAAAAAGGGTAGTCTTTTTTATATTATTTATCTCAGCTGATATAAATCAGTGTAATTTTTTTTGTATTGTCATTTATAGTGTGATAAGTAATTGTTTGAAAAGCATATAAATGAAGAAAAAAACAAATGCGAAAAGACTCTTCGCATATATTTGATGGGCCCGTGGGATTAAAAGGGTTAATTAATTAATCACATTACTTGCTCCTAACATAACTTTGTTTGAAATTTGAATACATAGCTTAACTTGATAGCTTTTTTAAGCCTAATTATAAACTATTCAATACATAATAATCAATCATTGCTGCTTAGTCTACAATTAGAAAAACAGGATTACTTTTATATTAAAATCAAGTAACACTAATACAATGAATAACATAAACTAGTTAAAATCAGTATTAAAGAATCCAGATCAGTGGTCTCCAAACTTAATAAGGATGTGAGCTACTTTTCTAAATTGAAATTGTCTGATGAGCTACTTATACATGAGCATTTTGGAGTAAAAATACCTATCTTAATGTCGTTAAATTCAATGCAGAACTTGTATTTCCCCTATATATAGTGTTTAAAACACAATATGTATTATAAAACCAGTCATTTTACCACACTTTTTTAGATATTTAAATTATAAATGTTGATTCATTTAAAATTTTTCAAGACAGCTATTTTTGCGCCCAAACGATTGATAAAATTTGATCCTAGCAAATTTATAAATATCCCACGCGAGCTACTGACAATGCCACCGCGAGTTACTGGTAGCTTGCAAGCGACCGTTTGGCGATCACTGATCCAGATCATTTACTCCTACTTTTCAAGTCTCCAACTTAAATAATCCTCTGCTTTATCATGCTTCATCTATCGACCATATCCAACATGGGTATGGGCATTCTTTCCTTGATTCTAACGCTGTAGTTACAGGGTGCGGGTTCAAAATATAGTGGCGGTGGAGCCGCTTTACCGGGGCCCAAATCCGAGGCTTCCAAGAGGGCCCCGCCTCCAGCGTCTATCGCTAGGGAGAGACCCAATAAGAAGTAGGCCTCTAAACAGCACAACAATATCGGCCCCCTTCATCTGGTAAAAAAAGAAACATTTTGGAAATTATGAGGCATATCTGACATTGAGAATAATCGAGTCTTAGATTTTGATTGGTGTATATTTTTTTCAAAACGTATAGAATTTAAGCCAGCCAATCAAAAGCGGTGTTCAAAATTCTCAATGTCTATGCAATCTATGCCAATTGTAGAAAAAGACCCAAATTTATATTGCTTTTAATTTCTAAGCCTTTTTATGCATGTTGTATTTTATGGAATCCATTAATTTAATTAGAAAATATTAACAATTATCACTTTACCTTAATTATTATATATTTTTTTTCAGAGCAATGATTTGACATTTATTTTTATGTATTATGAACATACATATAAATGCTTATAATTGCATGTTTATTTTTATTACAATAATACATTTTTACAATTAGGTTAATTAGATATTTGTTTTACATACTGACTTGTGAGGTTATAAAATATTATAAATACAATTGTGTAGTTAATTTAGATTGTGTTGAACTCTTTACTAAAAAAAAAATTGAGCCTCATAAGTTTGGAATATTTACAATAGTGCTGGTGCTTTTGTTTTCAGATAAATGTAGAGATTAAATTGATAAGAATTAATAATATTTATCGTTTTTTATTTTTAGGTGTTTTATTTTTATTTTCAGATGTTGTATTGATGGCGAATGGAGTAGTGAAAGAACATTTTGAGCATGTTATTTTTATTTCTAATTAGTTTTAATTTATGTTACTTATTTTAAGATATATGAATATTTAAATACACAACAAAATCACTTAATTTCCTATTCTGCAATTTACTTTTTAATGCGTTTGCGGACATTTGCGTATAGACAGTGCTTTTACAGAAAAGAATATGTGAACACCTAAAGAATGATATGTCAACAATATAAGTACTGTCAATCCTCCAATAGTGCTCTCATGCTATAGCATGTGCAGTAATCCCCCCTATAGCGTAGTTTTCTACAAAATGCTACATTTTCAAGGCCAAATTCCATATTTTGTAAAAAAATTGTCAGTATCTTTTTCAAACATAATAAATGCCTAGTATCCTGCAATGGGTTTCTATAGCGAAGTCCCTATCTCAGCGTTATTAGAGGGTTGACCGTACTACAGTATTTAGATATCATTTGTGTTTTTTATTGAAGAAGGACTTGTATTGTACTGACTACGTGTGTCACAATGGTATCATATTAACTTTATAAAGTGTCAAATATTGTGCAAATTTTTTGTTGCATTATAAAGTTTTAATACCAATAAACTACTCATTTAAGCAAATGTTGACCTTGAGCTCTATGTATTGTTGGTGAAAAATGCTCAAGTCATATTATAAATGTCATACCATTGAAAATTTCATTGTATCATGTTATCAATGTCTTTTTACTGCCATATGTTCGCAAATGTAATTAAAAATTAAAAATAAATTATCCATACAGGGACTGTACAGCATTTATTGATTGATTCCGCATATGATAATGATTATTCAAAACATTTCATGGAAGTAGTGATAAGTTACATGGCATGCTTTTATAGATTGACAGTTAACATTATTTAAATTTGAACATTCATCCTCCATGTTGATCCTGACCAGAATGACATTTATTTCTTATGCATATTTTTATAAGTTGGCAACTATAATACTTTGATTCTAGTTTAGTTATAAATTTTACTTTAATGATGCATGCATTTTTCGAATTAGAATTATTATATTTACTGTTATATATTGTTTAATATGTCAAATTTGGTAATGAAGTGACACATAGTTGATTGTGATTTTATACCATTCGTTATTAGACATTTGGTAGCTATTTATTACCAATGATTAATGATCTTAAAAAGTATCTTTAAAAACATTTAATATATCGTTTCCTTATTTTTGAAAAGGTTTCAACTGACATTTTGGTCAGAAAAGTTTGTATTAAACGTATTTCAGCATATATAATAACTTAAGAAACATATGTTATTGAATTACAGAGTTAGCGGAATTCCAAAGTTCATCTCCACACTTTTACTAAATTTATAAATATCTAAGATTGTCATAATGATTTCCATCATTAGTTCATTAGTATAATTATTTCTCTATAGAATGGGTTTTAGTTGTTAAAAAATATTCTTGAAATAAGTAATTTGAAACATTTTTACTTGCTTATTGTTACAAATGAATTTAATCTTTTGAATCAAATAGTATGATCAATCCAAACTTCAATCGTTTATATTACAGGGCCAAGACCATTTAGGACCTTTTCAAAGTAAGGTGTCGATATGTTATATATCATAACTTTGTTTTTTATTAGAACCTTCAAACTACATTTATTGATTATTATGGTTTTTAAAAAACCTTGTTAATTTTTGAGCAATAAACTTTTCAATGCTGATAAATTTATTTTGAATCAAAGCAATATTGGATAAACTTAATCAGCACAAAATGGCCGTGATATAACCAACGCTTTCATATTTCAGGATGACGACGATGACGATATGCGTTTTGGAGACTCACCAGCTCAGCGGTTGGCGGACTTTGGAAACCATTCGAGCAGTGACGATGAAGGTCCTAACAATAGGGGCTCAACGATTGGTAACCAGCGTACGCCGACTTCGAGAAACCCACGAAAAGCTTTCCAGATGGAGGTGGTCGAAGACTATTGATCGCCGCTCTTTTACTTTCCGATGTATGGCATAGCGATAAATGTTATATGTATCAATACACCATGTTTGCATTGTTAATGTTACAATGTTGCCAGTATTAATAATGCTGGCTGTTTTCTTTACGAGAATAACTCGGCATACAAATTTTAAATTGTATGTAATTTTGTAATGATATTTATTCTTCGCAAAAATTTTAGCGATAGTGTTATAT
This sequence comes from Himalopsyche kuldschensis, assembly GCA_028554975.1. Classification (NCBI taxonomy): domain Eukaryota; kingdom Metazoa; phylum Arthropoda; class Insecta; order Trichoptera; family Rhyacophilidae; genus Himalopsyche; species Himalopsyche kuldschensis. The sequence continues at coordinate 4,355,166 of JAHFWI010000025.1, forward strand.
TTAAGTGTAAACTTATGATTTTTTTTCTTTAGTTAGGAACCCATTACGGTATGTAATGTTAAAAATGTCTGTACTTTTATATGTCTTCTTTGTGAAGTGCAGACAATGTTAACAAATTTTGTCTATGGTGTAAACCTTGGGCAACTCTGCTTTATTGTTTGAAATGATTCTTTTATTTATTTGAAAAATTTTAAATTTAGAATCCGTTGGAGATAAAAAAAAATTTTTTTAAATTCTACTCAAGGTAGATATTCAAAAACAATAACTGGTATGGAAAGTATTTATTATTTATATTAAGTGCAGAAGTAAAATGATGTTTTTTTTAATATTTATCAGATAATACAAATTGAATAATAAAGAATTATGTCAAACAATGATTGCAGTCAACTCGAAAAGTAATTTAATAAGAGAGTGTAATAACTTTTTTTAAGTTGTTTTCATGCTTGCGTAGTTGAAATTCCATAGACAATAGACTCTAGATCTAGTAACAGCCTGTGGTGGCCCTTAATTATGCTCAACACATTGTCTTGTGTGCTATTGAACGAGGATGATTTAATCAAAAACGGCCAACAATGGATAGTTATTTAATGATGTTAAAGGGTGTTTTGCTTTGAGGAATTAGCGCATTAAGAATATAATTATACTAAAACAAACGAGAAATAAAAATACCTACCGATGTATTGCGATTTAGCACTTAATTTTTGACTTGTTACTAAATTAGCTATATGTTGGTTAAATGGATTGTGTCCGTTTCCCAGAGGTCATATCCTCTAAACATGAAGCAAATTTCTAAATATTATAATAATTCAAATTAAATTATATGAAATATTCACGTATTTTTACAGATACCAAACTCAGGTGGTACAGTCGAGTGTAAGAAATTTTTTCAAAGGGCATATTATATATTTATTATAATTCGTTTTGGCGCAAAGTTGAGAGATGTAGAGCTACAATTAAAATAAGAATTTGCAGTGACAACAAATGGGTTATTATTCAACAAATCATATTAAAGCTTAACAAAATTAACCCCTTTACTCCCAAAGGGCCAAAAGACAGGTCTACGCCACGTATACTAAAACTCCTACTTTTCAATTCAAATTTAGAAATATTTTTTTTTCCTTTTTGTTATCATTATAGTAATGTGGGATTTCAACTGATGGAATCTCAATAAGATATTTGAATCATTGTGCACTGGTGAATCTGAACTGACATGCTTATAAAACTGCTTTTCATATAAAAGTTGTATAATATCCAACACTAAGTCTGACATCTCAAATTAAATGGGATGTGGTTTCTGTGCAAGCAAGCAGAGAATTATTCTAAGGTATTGACTTACATTATCACAAGCTGAGAACCACTGACCTGTTCAAGTTCATCCGTGCACTTAAAATGCCTGAATATCCCTTAACCCAGATCGTTAGTGACAAAGCTTGTGGAAGAGTACAACATTCAAATGATTTTAACAAAATAAAATGATTGACATTCAATTTTTTTTGTTTACCAAAATCGTATGGGAGTAAAAGGGTTACTATTTTTTATATTTTAATGTATAACTATTGATTTTATGTAAAAATTTTATCAATATTACCAATCGGTTACCTCATTGAATCGAAATCAAAGTGTCTCAAATTAGTTACCTGTGTGTACGTCATTATAAATTGATGTTACATATATACATTATAAAAAAAATATTATTTCCATAGATAATTTTATTGTCTATTAATTTATTAATCACGGCCATTATAATTGTTTGAAGTCTTTCAATAATAAACATAACCTAATCGGAACAAACTAGAATACCTTTTTAATAGCTGGATATAAACCAAGTTGCTGTAAGTCCTCTTTCAAATTTAGCATTTTTTTTAAATACATATGCATCTCTCGAAATGGCATTTAGATTCATTTTAACAATTTAAGACTAATTATAAGTTAATGTTATCATTATGTTTGACTTAAGTTCAACTTAAACGTGTTGTTAGTTACTTTAAATGATATAATTATAGTTTGCAAAGATTATTTTTTTACTTCCAAAAAGAATTGTCTTTGATTTTAAAATAAAGGCAGAGATTTTTAGATGCTTATTAAAACATGAATGCAGCTTTTGAATCGATTGTTCAATCACAATATACGGAAAGGAAATTGAATATTTTTAATGCATAACAAATTAAATATATTTTTATTAAAATAAATAAATTAAATTGCTTATTACTATAATATAATTTATTGAAGTTGTCTATTAAAGTGCAGCGGAGAAATAATATTTTTAACTACTAAATATATTGGATGCTGAGAACACGGGCCTAGCATGTTCCACAGAGAATTAAAACACAGGTCTAGCATTGAATGTGTTAAACTTACTGCTGCAACCATTTTGTAAACAATATCACATAATAATATGCTGGGTAGCAAGCCAGAATATACTAATTATACCCCACTGTCACAATTGTTTAATTTGAATTATGTGAAAAACGTTTTGGATTATTTTCCCCAAATCGATACATACTTATACCACTTTTTTCATACGATATTTGGTTCATATTTCAGTTCATCCTCAAATAATGTGTATTCTGTAATTCAATTTCAAACTGCCAAATTTAATCTCCACTGCACTTGAGTCTAATATTAAAAATATATGAAGTTTTTTTATTCAAAAAGTAAATAAAATTATAGATGTATATTTTTCTATATCATTAAACAAAAATATCTTTTGCGTAACTGTTGCTCTCACCCTTTTATTTTGAACAATATTTTAACATAACTTTAAAACGCAACTCATTTGCATTGATTAAAATCGGTTAAATTATATCAGAATTTGTCAAACTATTTAAAACATCAGTTTTTTTTATGTTCTGTTATTTAAATTACTATTGAAAAAATCACCATCTAAGTATTTCATATCATATCATTTTGTGATGTTTTTGAAGTCATAAATATAATAAAACTATTGATAATAATTTAATGCGCCTAAATTATATATAATATAACAACAAAGAAAATTATTATGTCACAAAGCCATCGAAAGGAAAAATAATCAATACAGTATATCTCGATCAATAAAAAATAATTATATTATTCCATCAATTATTAATTTTTCATTGATGCAACTCTGCAGTGCAGTATACTCTTGGTTATTCAAACTAATGGTGAACAAGGTGGGATAATTTAAACTATATTATTTTTTCTTCCCATATTCACTCCCTATTTGGAGCATATGACTGTCACACAATGTCTATTGTGTATATCGCTCGCCAACCTTCTCGCTCTCCTCCCAGGTGAACCCGGGGACCCGTAGCTCCGCTGATTATATCCTATGGATCAGCGGTCTTCCGGGGCATCCGCAGCACATGTCCAAGCCAGGTTTATCGTCGCCTTTTTATTTTGGTCGTAATAAAGGCCTGCTTTGTCTGCATTCTTACTTACGTATTCCTGATGAAGTCAAACCACCGCTCTCCTAATTTTCGCAGCAAGCATCTGTTTTCAATGCACAGTATACGGTTACCTTGTGCTTTTGTAATGTGCTAATGACTCGCAACCGTAAAGTAGCACAGTCAGTATGCATGTGTTGAACAAGTGGCACTCGGTTCTCACCGAGTACAACCGTGAGACAATTATTTTTTCATCAGATTTGAAAAACAACTTAAATTAAAATACTTTCATGTGTAAACAATCCTCTTTTTACATGGGCAATACGTTTTATGCAAAACAGCTGTGTAAAAAAGATGCAGTGATATAGTAAATAAATTAAAGATGGATTCCGTTACATTGGGCCATGCAATTTAGGAGCCGTGTAAAAAGGAGATACACTTGTATTAAGTATGCTTTATTCTCAAGAAAGTTTTGCTTAATTTTTTGTGTCTTGCAACCAATTATGTAAGTCATTTCTATAGAATTTCTTCAATCCGTAATTACTGTTTAAAGATTTTGGAAGACCAAAAGATACGGTAATTTATAAAATAACCACTTGGTCCGTGGGTAGCTTAAGTATCCATTTTCTTTTTGAATTTTTCAGTTATTACTAACTGCGATAATTTTTGTAAACATCTTAACGCCTTAAATAATTTTGAGTATTCTGCATGTTAACTTAATGCTTATAGAGTGCACAATTTTGCGCGTTTTCTTATTTGACATTAAATCCAAAATAGCATGTTCATTAATTACCAAAGAAATTAAAAGGGCCCGTAAACAAAAACGAAATGTAAGCACCACCTCTGGATGAGCATCGTTATGTTTGCTTCAATTGAAATACGTTGGCTATTAAATTCATGTCGTTAAAATATCTATATTTAGCTTAGCTGGCAATATCTATGTTATTTTAGAACTGATTTCGATATCAAAACAAACCAAACACATGACAGTTGATCGGGAAACTGGCGACAGAATGGTTTTAATATTATGCTTTAAGTTTTTGTGTCAGTCCAGGCCAAAGGCTTGTCGTATTGAATAGGGTTTCAATTTGTGATTTGAAATGTTTAAAAAAATGTATTGTATTTTGAGTAGATAGATATGGTGTCTGTGTTGAACACAGCTGGCTAGAAAATATCGTAATATTCGGAAAACTCGTTGAGAAGTAGAGCAGATGGGAATGTATTTTATATTATGTAAAGTTAATAGACTTAATACCTAATTAATAAATTTAACGTGTTGTTAACAGCATTAATTGAACAGTCTTATTTGGTTTATTTGTCAACATTAATGAACATATTCTACAGTCTACATTCGTTTTGAAAATAGAAGTTAATATATATCCACACGTATTTATCTTATTTAACTGTTTGCTACACATTAAATGATAACAATCAGTGTTACCATATGAACTGCAATCAAAATTCACCATGAAGTTAATCAATCAATTCAATATTTTTAGGTTATGAAATTAACCTAAAAATATTGAATTGATTTGAGTAAAATCAATAAACAAAAAAGGGATAGTTTCATTTATTTGTAGTAATTTGACCAAATTTAATAAAACACATAAAAGAATACAATCTTGATGAATTAAATTTAAACCACATTCATATTAAAGAGGATTTAGAAACCTGTATAATGTTTTGCTTGAAAACGACTGTAGGATTATTTTTTTGTATTCAAATTGAATTTGTTATTTATTTTTTTGGTGTTTTACTTTGTTGACATAAATATAATTAAAAAAATATGGCTGTAAAGTTATGAATAGCTTAGTGGTAATTTTAATTATCTTAGTTTTAACCGTACAATTCTATTGACGAATTGACATCTTACGCAATGAAGTATTTATAAAATACATAATATGATAAACTATCCGCAGAAATACGGATATGAAATAAAGTTACCTAGCGATTTTGTAGCCGTTGTATTTAGCAATATTTGTAATACTTATCCGTTGCGCCGGAAGAAAGTGAATATGCTTACTGACCGTACATTAGCCCTAAGTTTAAGAAATATAGTTTATTGAAATCATCAATATGCTAAAATTCCTCAGCAATAAATTCATTTCATTTATTATGTATTACTCCTCACTTCAAAATTGTGTTAATTATTTTACATGTGTAATTTTTGATGATGTAAATCAGGGTTCGTCAACCTTTTTATGCCTACCGCCCACTTTTGCTTATTTTTCATGGTACAATTTCCTAAGCGCCCACCAAAATCGCTATATTTCAATCCAAATGGGTTATTTAATTTGTATATCCAACATTTTATTGCAACAAAAAAAGAGTGAGTATACATATTGAAAAAAAAAATCAAATTCAATCATTCATGAGAACTTTGAGTCTGATTCTGTGAGACTTAAAATTATATCTGCTTCAATTTTTGTTAAAAAAAAATGAAGGCCACTTCTTTCAGTGATTTCCAAACAACTTCTTTGCTTTGTCATGATTTTGAAAGATTTTGGGTTAAAAGTAAAAATCGCCCACCACCCACCACAGAAGCCTTTATCGACGACTAGTGGGCAGTACGGACCAGGTTGACAACCCGTAATGTAAATTATTCTTGATGGTTGATGAAAATATCAGTACTTTTAACATCAAAATATGTAATCATGTGACAGCTTGATTTATTAGAATATCTAAATTAAATGATCTGTCATTTAAAACCTTTTATTACAGTCAAGCCTCGTGAATCAATCATAGTCTGAATGCATTAAATGCATTTATAAAATATACTCTAAACCAGTGGTTCTCACGTAAAATTTAGCTGTGGCCGCATTAGGAACATTAGCGGTCCTACGAAAATGTCTGGTGTTGGTTCAAATTTTTGTGTTGAGTCTTCTTTGTCAAAAAGACATAAAAATGTATGTGTTTGAGTTTTTGCTAACTAACAATTCTTGATACATAGTAGAATACATACGAAATATTTAATTTTCAATGTCTTTGTTGACAAATTAGCTTGTAAAAACACATTTTAATTAAATACCAATATTAACTATGAAGCTGTTGGTGGCCGCAGCAAAACTCTCTGGTGGCCGCACATGAGAACCACTGCTCTAAACTGATGTGCTTTGATTTTTTTGCTGAATGGCTATGGCTTGTTGATTCATTGTCGCCGCATATTAAACTATGGCTGACAAATTTTCTTCAATATCTATTGGGTTTACAATGTCGGTTGTGTTTGAATGGATTGAATAAGGCAGTTGATAAATGAACATCTAAGTAAAGCAAATAACATTTGACACTATGGTTTCATATCAGTAAATATTGTTTATGAATATTTGCAGTAAGCTTTTGTATGAATACAACTGATAATGAAATTTATTGAAATCAATAGTAAATTATAATTATATTACATCTAAGTGAAACACAGTCATAGATATGTAGTAATTCAGTTGTGTTAAGATTTGGTATTATGTATTGACGCCATCGGAGAGCTATTGATGTTTCTCTGTTAACCATCACACAACCTTATTTGCATATGAGCAAGTAAGATTAATAAGCAATTGCCAACATGCTCTTATATCTCTGTCAGAACCTTGTGTGGAGGGAGGATGGAGGAATTGTTAAATCACATCTGTCCATTGGTTTATATTGATTGTCAAACTTATTTGCGTATGAGCAAATAAGATAAACGAGCAATTGCCAGCATGCTCTTATATCTCTCTCACAACCTAGTGTGTAGCATGCCATTGAGCGAGGATGGAGAAATTGTGAAATCACATCCGTCTATTGGTTTATATTTATTGTCTTTATTGCCAAATTACTACCTGAAAAAGAATTCAAAGAAATGTTTTGTATTTCAAGCTGGAATCAAAAAATCCTTTTTAATGTTACATTGGTAAAAAGAAAACAACTAGTTTAATTGGGGAAATTTTTAAAAATTCTGAACTGGCTGAAAGAGTCCAGTTTCGTTTTCTTTATATTATATTAACTATCGTTTCATGGCAAGGATTCATTCTGACAGCGTTAAAACAAAATCAATATTCCATCAGCCTTAGCTGCTCATATTGCCGTACTCTTAAAACCAAATGCTTAATACTAATATGTACTACTGTATTTCCTTAAGATAATTGAATGAAAAAAGCCCCGACTTTTTGTAAATATAGCCATTAAAAAACCATAGGATTAATGTATGTTTACTAATAATTGTTTGTATTTGATGTTGTTTAAAGAAAAGATAACAAAAACCAAATAAAAAGAAAGTTGTTGAAACATAAAAGGATACGGATTTAAATCCTGATGTTCACCAAGAGTATATGAGTTACTTTAAACGGGGCACCCAACCTATTTCACTCCATTCCCATTTTCATCGTAGTTTGGAATTTAATTCACACCTTCACAAGATATTCCAACTCTAAAGGTGTATTCCAAATATGCATTGTTGGCAATTCTCTCATGGAGAAATTACCCCTGGTTAGAACTTTTTTTATTGAATTTTGAATTGCGAGTATAATTATAAACTTATCTATGAATGGATCAGGATAAACGCAGAGATCTTGGATATTATCTGGTCTCTTATATCATACAGCCAGTGGTGCGAGCAATTACTTGATTATTTCAATTACTCTAAAATATTCTTGGTGTAGTTGTTGATATTAAAAGTAGCTTAAAATTTTGCTTATATCTTATTCAATAATGTTTAATATCAAAAGTTTTATGACAAAATTTTGAACTATATAAATCTTATCTTATTTTCCCTGAAAATAAACATTCAAAAAATAATATTTTGGTGTTGAATTTACTCAGTTGAAAAAAAATTGACAAAAATTTTAATTCATGATATTAAAATTTTGTTAACTATATTTTAAATCTTAATCACTTATTTTCCCTGAAAATAAACATTCAAAAAATAATATTTTAGTGTTGAATTTCCTCAGTTGAAAATTGACAAGAAATTTTAATTCATGATATTATGTATTATTTTGTTAATTTGTTTTGTTATTTTACATCGGATGGACATAATACTTCTTAAAAAAACGTATCATTAACCCTCTCCATACTGTGCTAAAAACTTCCGCGAGCTCCGGTGATATGTATTTACTACACCATATGAAAAAGTTATTTAAAAACCGGAAAAATGTGAATATTTCTAAACATTGCTTTGATTGACTATGGTTGAAGTTGAAATATAACAATTTTTGTAATCTAAGTGTCTGAAAAGAAGAAAAAATCATCGCAATTAGCTGCCGAACCGACGTGTTCACCCGTCGGCAGTCGAATTCGTACTGACGAAATGTTTGGCTAGTTCGAAGTCCATCACTTCTACGCATGCGCTTTCGCGCCGGGGCTGAACACCTGCATGAGTACTTACTGCGACTCGTGCACACGTTTGTGTGTATGGGTGATTCTTTGCCCGATTCTTCCACTAATTATTTATTTCCATCGCTGCAAATGAATAACCATACATAACTATAATTTTATTTAATACTTAATAACATTACTGAGGAATACAAAAATTCTCAGATCAGTATCTATTATATTTAATAGAAATATTCTCATTATTAGAGTCGAGTTGTAGTAAATACATATCATCGTGCAGCGAGGGTTAACTGTCTATTTCAAATTATTCAATACTATTTCATAACTGTAAACAATCATTCATTTTATCCATGACTAATAATTATGCTATCATGATTTAAACACCACAATTGTTTTGAAGCTGACATTATATTAATAAATTATATTTAATTTCTATTGTTTTTTATTTTTTTAATATGGCAACTATCATGAGCCCAAAGTCGATGTGCATCATCATCATTACAATGGTAGAAATATTTGATTATTTCAGTTGTGTTTAATTTTATTGTGAAAAAGAAGAATCAGCTTCATCCTCGTTTTTGTCAGCAAAATAATGTCAAAAAATCAAATACTTATCTGAGATTATTAATATTTTAAAAGTTGGGCAAAACAGGCAGCTATTAGACATTATGATTTTGTCCCTCATCTGTTGTCTAAAAGTAATTCAATAACTTTAAAAAATTCAATCCCATTTAGTGGAAAAAAAATTGAAATTGTTTGGGTATATTTTTTAAAAATGGTTTGCACTAGTTTAAAAATGGAACGCCTGAGACGACACAATTGACTGCCTGTCAAAAATATGGGAAAAACAAAATATGTCAGTTTGTAAAATTCTGTGAAACATTTTGAAATCGTGAATTGCTGTATATCTACATTTTATTGTTTTAAATATTTCTTTTCTTCAACATATTCTTAAGGTATAATATATGGGAGGTCCGTATTGAAACATGGACAGCATAACTGGCAACAGTTTTCAAATAAATTCGTCACTACTCTTGTACTTTATTTGTCAATAATAACGGCATAAAACTCTTCCCAAACTATTGTATGGTATACATATAAGATGAATTTTGTATAGTGGTTGCTTGGTTGATTGAAGCATTACTTAAAGATATAAAATAAATTGTTGTGATTTTCAATATAACCTAAATAATTCTGTGAATAAATATTCCATACTAACCTTCCAACTCATGTGGAATACCAGACATTGAAAGATGTTACAATTAATGTAAATCATCATCGAATCTCATTTGAAAGATCTCATCCAGAGTAAAATATTTATCAAAGTAATCTGAAATTGTACTGCTATAAATTAGCATTATAAAAAAATATTTAATAAGGTATTTTAAATGAAGCTCCGTCGTTAAAAAATAAATAACATCGGAATAAATAAAGTAAACTATAATTTTATTTTGATGAAAGGTAACTAAATTTATCAACTGTCATGGAATGTGCGCTTTTTAATTAAGTCATTCAAACATTTTGTTAATTTCCAAAAGTTGATAGATGTGGTTTGTTGACTTTTGTCAAAAATAACTGAGTACATGGGAATTTATTTCACTAATAATTAACTGATTCTAAATTTAAAAATGTGTTCTTAAATTTTCATATTTTTGTTCATTTTTACAAACATAACTTTTTTGCCTCTGTTTATTTTTTGAGCATTTAATTATTAATTATTAAGCCACCTCATAATCTACAATTATTACCTGGAATTATTTTGGTAGTAGCATGTAGGCCAGACATTTCCGTTATAACATCAATATTTTAATAAAATTACAACATAAGGTAAATGTTGCACAAACATTTTTTGGAAATGTTTTAAGCCTTTAAGCACTGTTCATAATGCAAAGCCTTTGATTAAAATTATGAATAACATTTAAACGTAATTTTATATAGTCATACGGTACTCTTCTATAAATGTATACATATTATGTAATAACCCTTCTGGCAAATATGGAGGTGCCAGGTAATTATTCGTAGTCATTATTAAAAATAAACATGTCACAAAATGAAAATAGCCAAGTCTCTCAAAATCCATCTTGACAGATAGAAGCTTAAATTCTGTCTTAATAATTGACTGCAATGATTTTCTGGCATTACCATAGTACCATATAACTTACTTCGACAATAATTTGGAATGATTAGGATGTTGTGGATTTAGAAAAAAGTTACACGTTGTTTAAGAACTTAAGTAGTTATCGTAGTTAACTAAATCTTAAGCTTTGTATTAAATCCTAGACTTTGACTTAAACACAATCCACTAGAATCGACGTATTGACTGATAAATAATCATGACTGTTTGAATATACCCTTTTCACCATTTCTGCACCACGAAATAACGTCAAATATATCAATTGAATTGTATGGAGAACTACAAATATAAAGAAGATCTGTGAGATTCGTTTTAAATAATTGCATTGCAAATATTTCACATAAGATGTGCAAAGTTTAAATGGTCATTTCTTGTAAATATCTCTGGGTAGCCTTGTTATTTCAATGCTTGTTTTTAATGTGGCAATTTTGAAGAAGTCCATTTGTCTCAAATCTAAATCGTTCACTTGTGGTATATAAATGGTGAAAAAAAATTCAGAACATGTTTTACAACGGGAATTAAGATTTACTAACATAAGGTGTTGTAAAAAAAGCAATGAATGTTTGAATGTTACTAGTAAATAATCCGTCAATTAAACATGAATTTTATGCATTCTTTGAAACTCAAATTTAAAGCTACTTTTTATAAAAATTGTTTAACAGCCTTGAAGTTATTCAAAACAAAATACAAACATGAGGACACGATTACTTAATCATTAAGTCTTAATGACATGTTGAGTGTTAACTTAAACTTTTTATAAATTGTAGCTTAAAATTGAGTGGACTAGTAAGGGTTTGTGATTAAAACAGTTGATTTTGTTACCATATAATAACCGAACGCAATCAAAACCTAAAATCTAAATGTTTTCCTATTGTTTTGTACTTGAAGTAAATTGTCTGTTCTTTTACATTATATATAAAATCCTATTTCAAAATATGATGTACAAGATTATAGGTCTCAGTTGAATCTCAAAAATTATTACATATATAAACACTTATTAATGCATGTAAGATATCATATTATCTTTCCCTCACCTCGAAATATGTCTTCTATATATTTGACACCTAGTTTAAATATCGTAATGTGCACTAGTATTTTTCCACAAGTTTATAAATATTTTGACATTTAATAATTCCACATATCTACCGAGGAAAGAATCTATTTTTTTTCAGAAGTATACGCCAAATATAAATTAAGTGCTAATAACATAACAAATATGATAATAAGAATTCATAAGTGTTGCCAATGCAGCTTCTCATGAATATTTTTTGAATCCTTGCAATTTTTATTTTGTGATATGAAAACATTTAAATTTTATACTTATTTTTTATTTCACCGAATCAAAGCTAAAGAAGCTACCTTACACCGAGGTGAAAAAACTGGAAATAGATTTACTTTTATTGGTGTTGACTTTTAGAAGTATTCATAAAAAACATCTATCTTCATATTCTCATTCTAAATTATCTCAATTATTTATTATTCTGGAAACTAAAATAGCCATAATGCATAAATAATTCCTATGTCGCCATTTTACATCTAAAATTACAAATGAATTTCTAAAAAAAGTTCTATAAAAATTAATCGAAAAACTGTGCAGAAATAAGAGCGTTTTTGATGCTTTTATAAAATAATAAATGACTGTCAAAAGACATGACAGATGCCTATAATCTAAAACCAACTTGTTAACAGAAAAGGAGTAAACACAGTTTTAGTTTCCAGTTGTGTAGCTCAGTGGTCAAAAGACTTAAGTGTTGTTCTGTTTGGTTGTGGTGTTTACAGATTCGAGTCCTTGCACAGATCCTTTGATATATTGACCTATTAAATGATTTATGGATGTAAACAAAGGCATGGATATTTATGAAGTTCACTTATCCTCCATCCCATATGATCCAAAAAAATTGGAAAATGTAGAGGGATTAGTTATCTCTATGGCCCCATTCTTGTATCCTTGATTCTCATTGAAAAAGAAAGGTGTAGCAACATTATATACTTTTGTTGTTTTATCTTGGAAAAATATCAATGTTTCCCAATTGATAAAAACGAAATAGTTACCTTTTAAAAAACAAATGAAAGTTGTTGAATGATGTTATTTTCTTTTGGGGAATAATGGAGCTCTTTAAGTCAACACTGATGATTTGCACAGATTTCAATTGTGTGTATTTCACTTTTATTGTTTAAACATAGTGAAAAACAATAATTAATATATAAAAAAACTATGTTAATTTTAAGGAAAATGTTAGCATAAAAATAAAAATATGCATTTGAGAATGAATAACGACATGGGTGGAAAGAAATTAAAAAGTTGGAAAAGATCTGTTCATTGATTAGCGTGTGTTTGTGGCAGTCCAAAAAAATTGTTATTTGCAAAGTCGAAAATAAGTAATGAAAAAAATATGAAAAAATGCACTACCTATGTTGTAACTTATCAAAGCTACAAACAATTATTATAATTATTATTATTATTAAATTGTAGATATATTGTACCAGAAATAAAATGAATTAAAATGAAGAATCTTTGGTTTTATTTTTTACATGGAACATTCTTAGTTTGAATTGGCTATATCTATTTTGTTTATAGTTCTTAGAATCTTATGTCATTTGTTATCATCAGGAAAACAAAAATATATATTATAATCTGAGTGTAAATACACTCAGATTATGGCAAAATATTCCTAATATAGCTGCTTTCATTTATGTAAATTTATGGGGAAAAGATAAAAAATAGATACTTATTAGCATTGTTTATTGTCAAGAAAGTTTACGAAAGTTAAAATGAGCAAATTATTAAAAAAGAAAATTCAAATGAAAGGATTACTATTGAGGTATGATTTAAATATTTTATAATTTAAATAATTACACAATGAATCAGTTTGCAGTTAAGAAAGGTGAATTTATAAGAAATTAGTTCTCTTTTTTTATAGTATCTTCCTGTAAACACACAATTTACTGGAAATCTACTAGATTCTTACTATATATAATTTCTTTTAGTAGCCTTCTCAATTTACCTTCTCAATTTACAAAAGTATATTTAACAGTTATGCATTTTTATTTAAAATAAGAAGCTGTTTATTGTTACGAATATTTTATTTTCAAACAAATATGGTAAATGTTATAGTAAAACAAGTATAACTAGACTTTTATTGATAATAAACAGTTTGAAGTGCCATGGAGTCGACAACTCTACGCAGAGTACAATCATCAGCCCACAAAGTATTCTTCCATTGCGCTTTCTTTGATTAAAATAGTTTTGTATTGATGTTATTGTTATTCCAATCATGAATTCCCTGCCATCAAACTACGGACTTTTTTGTCAAATATCCTGAAAAAGAAAACATTTATTTTTTGAGTACAGGCAAACACAACTACTACTTTTTAGATTTTTGTACTTTTCCATGAGTTAGTTCCGGGTCGTTAGCGACAAAACTCATGGAAAAGTACAAAATTCAATAAATTCAAATTTGATATTGAAATTCCATCAAGCACCCTCAGTCGAAATACTTAATTACAACTACTACTACCGGTAAAACGGGGTGAATAGTGACTGGCAGGTGAATAGAGACAAAAACAAGGATTGGACTTTAGCACAACTTTACTAAGCATCCAATGTATTTTTTACAATTTATATGTAATTCTTTACAATGACTATAATACTATCTGTCGAATGACTAAACCAAACCAACTTAATGACTGGCCATAATTGAAACAAACGTGTTTAAGTTCGATGCCTGTGCATCCTTACTTTTTGACCCCTTATAAACTTCTCTTTTATTGCACGAAAATTAAAATCAATTATGTTTTTTTTGGTTAATATGTACCGTAAAACGGAATGAATAGAGGTTCATATATTCCAATCAGTACAATCTGTATTTTTGTCTCTATTCACTTGCCAAGTCTCGATTTACCCTCTCTCGTCTCTATTCACCCCGATTCAATGTGAATAGAGACATCGAACAAAATTGACTGTGTCTTAATAACGATAGTGAATATTTGAAAATTATTGTCATGAATGTGTATATAACCATAGAAACATGTTTCAAGCCATTTATATTTGAATTATGTGGCGCAGGTATGAAGATATATAGTCGCAAAGGGTAAAGTGTCTCTATTGACCCCGTTTTACAGTACTACTACTCTCTACTTTCGCACACTTCGCAAATTTATTAAAAGATTTTTGTCCAGACTCGAGACTGAACTATGGAAACTATGACGGATGAAAAAGTTAACAACTTGGATGTCAACAACAAAGAAGTAAATTAGTTGATTGAGTCTCACTCAAATGTCAAATGAATACTAAACTGAGCAACAAGAGTTAAATCACATACACAATGAAAATGAGGAAGAAGAACTTGATGGGTTAGTGGAAAAATCCCAAACTCTATTTTGTAATTTTATCATTTTCATATATTAGAATCAATCTTGCTTCATTACTTAACCTAGCCATCTCGAACACTAGATTTTGTCCCAACAGCTACTTTACCTTAAATATCTATCTTAATACTAGTGATACGATGTCTAAACTTTTGGTATTCTTAAATCATAGTTTTTTACACCTTTTGCAGAAAAAAAATATGATATTTAATGGCTAGTTGCGCCGTAATCGATTAAAAAAGGGAAGAAGTCTGAATTTTTCAGTCTAATAAGCGAAAAGAGAACGTGACCATAGTGAGTCATAGATAACATGGACGAAGTGTTTCATATGTGGCAACAATAAAAGGCGATAAGAGAAGAGGTTATGTGACTTCAAGCGCGGTTATTGGCTTGTTAGTTCGCCATAGCCGTTGGAGTGGAAACGTCGTCGTTTTCATACGCGACTTAAATATGAATAATTATAGGAAAAATAGGAATTTTTATATGATTTTTTTTTCCAGAATGATGTATAAATATACGTCAAAGCATAATCAATCATTTTTTTATTGCAGTCTATGCCAATAAGGCCAAAACACTGGGGTCTTTTTTTACTCCCCTTCGGCCTGAGAGTCATTTTTCGAGGATAGTCCTACGAAGGTTAAGCAAACTTTGTGATTGTAAGTCCGAAGATGCCTCTGAAAGAGGCGAAACACGTGTCACATTTAGTAGCACAATACGTGGAATAATCAAAGTTATTTCCAATTTTATATATACGTAGTTGACAGCAAAATTGACAATGAGCCCCAATCATTTTTGAATTTCTTGGTCTAATATCTAATATAAAGGAGATTTCTAATACGGTCAATCAAGAATAGTTCTAGGAGAGATGTTGAATTGAATATATATACATTAGATTAAGAACTGATCAGAATTTGATGAAAATTTTGTCAAAGAAGATACAAAGTGTCTCTATTTGTATACTTACGGTGATGTGATAGGATCTCCAGGTTTATAGAAAGGGCTGCAGAGAGCGTCTGCATAAAGCGAGTGTAATCTTTTGAGAAGATATCTGACTTCTGTATCACGTGCTCCAGCACCTCCTCCTTCACCGACAACGGCAAATAGCTTCACTCGAGTATTCGTCACATATCCGTATCTATAAAACAGTAGCATTTAATGATACTGAATTTATGTATAGGGATTTTACAGATTTTAGGGATACATTTTGAGATTTGAGCTCTAGCTTGCAGAAAGGAAGCAGACAGTTTAACTACTTGCCCACAGTCATTGACTAGTATGAAATCAAATTTGAATTGTTTAAATTTTGTACTTTTCTATGAGTTTTGTCGCTATCGACCCGGGTTTCGCCTTTCGGCATCTTCAGGTATTTCAAGTGCACGGATGTACTTGAACTGAAAAGTAAAAAATTCATACAATTCAAATATGATATTTAAATTCCATCAAGCATCCTCAGTCGAAATACTTAATTAATATGAAATTTCACAAGTAAATTTGTACCGTCGGTAAGGATATGCGGTTCGTCACTAAGGACCCGCATACCCGGGTTTCGTCTTTCGGCATCTTCGGGCATTCAAATACATGGATGCATCGATACGATTCAAATTTGAAGTAATTTTAATTTACTGACAGCAAAAATCATTTCATACATGTTGTGAGCCTCTGTAGAATACAGCAATCCCAAATAGAGATCTCGCAAGTCAGGGGCACCACCTCTGCCTCCTGCTACGCTGGTGCCGCCTGCTAATCTCTCCTCAGCGACGTCGAGTGCGGTGTGGACTCGCCATTGCATTTCCGATTCCGCATCAGCACATGCTACGTAAACAGGCCAGTTCTTCCGATAGTTTATGGAAATTGAGCACAAAAGAAGATACAAGATTTAGTTTTCACAATTAATCGTCAATTGTTTTTAAGAATAGTTTTGAATACGTAAATATTAATTTTGAATAAATAAAACATGTATTAAAGTAACACGTCAACAATATATTATTAATAAATGTATTGCACATATACAAATAAATGAGCGGCTTTTGCTGGGTCTTCATTTGTCCGTAGATAAATAAAATCATATTGTTTTACCTCTTTCCCAATAACAGCTACACAAACAGCCATTTCTGACGTTAATAAACGTCAAACTTCAATATGTAGTATTATTATATTATTGCCATCGTAGGTATATATAAAATTATAATTATCCATATAAATGTTTTTATTTTATCTGAAAATTAAAAAAGAAAATCTTTCACAGCCTTTCACGTTTGTCCACTTTAATTAGGTCTAATTTTTCTTCAAATAACTTTTAAACTTATTAATTCGATTATAATCATCATGTTATCATGGCAGAAAAACTTTATAATCAATTTAAAAAAACAAAAGAAAATATCAGCCCTAAAAACTTTGTTCGATGTTTAAAAAAATGCAGTACAATAAAATATTAAAAAAATGTCTGGACTTAATTTTTTTTTTGCAAAGTAACACAACGTAGGGGATTTTTATTTTTTAGCCTTAAAACTGTTCCAAATGTCACAATGTCATATAGATACTGACACAATAACAAAGTCGCGACACCTAGTTGTTTAATTTTTATAACTCTAAAATTTCCGAAAAGCTTAAATCGAAAGAAAAGAATATGTAGCATTCACTCGTATTTCAGATTTATATTATTTCAATGACTTTACTTTTAATATTCAATACTACACAAAGCTAGGCTATGTTTACAAAATATATGTGTCAATCAAGCCATAGTTACAAAATTATTTAGATTTTAGTTCTTCACGCTTAGCGATATATTTAATTTTATTAAGTGATCACAGTAAGTTAATATACATTCCATCACCCCCTTTTTAGCAAAGTGAATCTGAGATCTATTTACTTATTTTACTTAATAAAAATAAATAAAGATTTATTGATTTGTCTCTTTTTGTGACTATACTTGAAATATAAAATCATTTACCTGCCGCAAAAAAATATTGTACAACACTATTCAGTAGAATTGTGAAAATCCTTTAAAAATCTTTTTTTGAAAAAACTCCTACAAAGAAGTAGTCAAAAAATAGGTAAACAATTTTTTTTTGAAATGTCCTAGTGTATCTCACACCTGATTTAATTTCGGGCAAATTCTTATTGTATTAACCTCATTCCTGCTGAGCTGATTCTCGAATATTCCAAAGACTAATTCATCAGTTTTTGTATTAACTTATTGGCTAAGGCATAGGCTCTCAACCTTTTTCGGGTGGTGACCCCTTTTTATAAAAGCCATGGGACCTGCGACCCCGATGCAATTGAAAATGGATTTTTTAGCAATGCAATTTAAAAAAATACAACGAAAATTCATTAGAGTAAATATGTTTTTTAGTTGACTGTATAAGCTGGCGACCCCCCTTAAGAACCCGTTGCGACCCATGGGTTGGGAACCCGTGGGCAAAGGCGAACGTGGGATATGTGCTTTAGCATGTTAACTCTATTTATTTTTGAATATCAATTTGCAACACACCAACTAGTTGTCTAACAAAGTTTTTTTTAAGGTATCCTGGTGTCATGTTCGATGAGGAGTATGAAAATGATCAAGACGGAAACCAGCAAGTGGTGAAATCGATTGACTGCGAACATCCATCTTATCTCCGATTCACCAATGTCAGCAATCGCACCATCGAAATACTCTGGGTCAACTACGACGGACGGCTTGAAAAATACAGAACCCTCAAAGCTCACCAGTTCGTGGATGTCAACACTTTTACGACACACCCATGGGTTTTTAAAGATGCAATCACTCTGGAAAAACACGTGATAGATAATAAAGAAATATTCAGAGGCAAAAGTCAGCTTCAGTTGTATTCTGCCGCACTGAGAGAAAACCCTCGCCCGCATAATGTGAGAGTCAAATGGAACATTACACCGCCTTTACGAGATCTAAGATCGAGTGCCATGATTGTCCTTTCTGATTGGATCGGTCATTATAATTTTATAAGGCTTTTAGATTTACCAAAAACACTTAAGATAGAATTATTGCATTTGATAGTGAAACGCCATCAAGTCCCTCTTCCAGAAAAATTTGATAGCTCGTGTCTGTAATCATTTATTTAGAAACAAAATTGTGTTTGATACTGTCATTTTGTGATAAGATTTCAGCCCATTAGAGAAAGAGAAACCAAACTCATTTTTGTCTCCTTTTTCAGGAGAGCCGAAAAACAGGTTTCAACAGTAATCAATGTTACCTATTTTATAACAGATGCAAATCGTCTTTCATTACCTTGAACCCATTCCGGTCCACAAAAAAAAAAAGGAAAGGTACACAATAGATTTACAGTATTGTGAGAGAAGCTAGTATTTTGTTTGTTTTTTTAAATAAAATTGTTTTTTTCGAAATATATAACGCATTGTCCGTATTATCTATATTTTGATCTATATGAAAAAAAAAATGTGGACTTCCTATTGATATTAACTCGATACTAATGAAGAAAAAAAAATACATAAGACATACGACCTACGAGTAAGAAATCAATGTTGAATGAGATTCGACATAGGACCGGAAGGGTTAAAGGCAATGCTTTCTGATTTATTTTTTAAATATGAAAAAGTATTTTATTCTAATGTGTTTTTTTAAGGTTTAGTAGAGCTATAAGCATGAAAGGGATTTTAATAGATACGTATTGAACTATCTTTGGATCCACTTCTCCTATTATTGATATGTCTCTTTGATAAATAAGCTAACATATTATTTTTTATCTAGTGGCATTTGTAACTCAATCAAGTTACATTTCGAATTATAAATCTAGCCCCAATAATACTTAATTGGTTTTGTGAACTAATTGCGTATCTCTAAGCGATTCATTCCTTTTTTCAATCTTATCTACATTGCATATTAACTTCTGAATTTAATTATTCTTATTGATATTACAAATAAAGAACTAACTATTTTTATTTCCCTTCAAAACGATAGTCATGAGAAAGTAATTTTGTTATATTACAAATGGCAAAAAATGTAAATATACATTTAAATCCGTAAATAAATCTTCTTTCATATTTTTTTCATAATCAACCTAAATATTTCTGCATGCTTTACCAGAATGTAGTTTATGCCAAAAAAAATATGCTTGATGATTTTATTAACAATATAAGGAACAATTCTTTGGCCATATATATTATATATTAAGTTGCCATAGATATTATATCAATCTTGTAACTGTAGCCTTAATATGAATAAGTTATCAATTATAAAATAAATGCTTTTTTGTACAAATAAACTATGAAATATCACACAATCTAGATACAGTTTGATTTTTTCTCTGTTTGGGGACTGCAGCTATAAAGCAACAATAGTGATTGTCCCTCCACAACCTTTAATGTATAATGTGTAACCGATGATTTTCCAGCTACCAGCCATACTGCATTCACGAAAATTATCCTTGCTCTGCATATTCAATTTGTAATCTACTGAAACAACCTAAAAATGTATCAGCTCACATAATTGATATTTTTAAATGTTTTAGTGTATTCTGATATATAAATTTTACACTATATAATAATTAAATATTTTGTATAGTTCTTTTTTATATCTGCAGCAATTATTTTTTTATTGCATAGTAAAGGCTGTCACACAATTCGGAGAAACTTTTGAAATCTGGAAAACACATGAATTAAATATTTCGTGTGACTCGATATTTTAAATTTACATTAAAATTATATGCCCAGGAATTCTAATTATGTCTGTTGACCTAGTGCCATCTAGTAAAATTCTTGAAAACGCATAGCAAAAAACTGTATTGAAAAATTTAGCTTAGGTTAGGATTGAAGATAGATGTCACTGACATATTATTTTCAATGCATAGAAAAATGTTTTTTTTTTATCAGGAGAATCGTCGCGCCAAATTCACCGGTTTGAATCGAAATCTCTTTTGGAAAATTTTCATAATGTCAAACACTGCTGTAATGAAAGAAACGTAAATAGAATGGGTTTTGATACATTTGAATGAAATGTATGCACGCTATATGAAATAAATACGTAGGTATATTATGTATATATGGTCACGGGACAGAATTTTTGTAAAGATTTATGAAAAATAAGCACATTAAATGAATTTTTTTTGTAATGTTTCGTCTTTAATTTTTAAATGTATTATAATAGAAGATCCTAAAGAATACTTCGCAATAAGTATGAAATCGAGTTGTTTTAATTTACAGGTGCAAAAATGCAACCACAAACTACACAATTAATAATATTATACACATAGAGACAGTCACATAAGTTTATTATTTGCTTAAAATAAAACGAATAATTTTATTATAGGCTAATATTAAAAAACAAATTCTTCTTTCAGAACTCTTACAATGATCAGTAATATTCTTCAGATTTAATCATTTTGATTCCACATTTTATAATAATCCACAAGAACTCAAAGAGTCAAGACATACAATTATAAGTCAGTATGTATAAATTTTTTGAGTTTAGCTCGAGAGGATTGGGATTCTGTTCCGTGATCATATATCCATAATTTACCAAAAAAGTACATGGAAATCTTACTCTATTTGTATAAGATTCTATACTTCCAAAGAAGTACTAAAAGTTTCAAGTTGTTTTGTTGGTACCCTCTCGTTCCATCTCGATCTGTCACTTCGGCCGCCATTGTTCTCCGTTCGCTTTTCACTCTTCTTTACACAGTATACAGTTTCCACCCTCATAGAATAAATTTTTGTTTACTCGGCGATTTAAAAGCAATTACCGGCCTCTCTCGACTGGCACTCGAAAGAAAAAATAGGCGCTCAGTATTTTCCAAGGGTATGTTTCATAAAGGAACTCGCGAAGGGATCGGGAAACAAAAAAATAGTTGATAGACAGTATAATATCCACGCAATATGTTTTCAGGGAAGATAAGAAGGGACCACATTTAAGATTGCTTAGAACAGTGATTCACAACCTGCTGCCCGCAATGACATCTCATGCGGCCCAATATGACAAATATTAAGACACCCTTTTTCTTCAGAATTATTTACGGACAATGGGAAAATAATATAAAATTTTCAATTTTATAAAATATAAGGTAAATGTACCAGTCGTTGACCATGTACCAGTAGTTAACCTTTTGAGAATAAAATGGCCTAAAATAAGAAATGCAGATGCGGGATTGCTCTGAATTGTAAAGTTCAGACAATTTAAGGCATTTGTGGTCGGAATGAGCCACCAGCACATCACCATATAGCCAATGGAGTGCCAGGGTGTCCATTTGAAGACCTAGTGAGGAAAGTGTATTATTTAAAATTTCTTAAGTGATCAATCTAGAAACGGTTTGTTCCTTGTTCCTGAACCACCCATTGCTACTTGATTCAACCAAGAGTGGTGTGACAGAAAGGCCTGAGGCAACTGAGAGAAAGTTCACTATAAAGCCCCCTGTTTAGACATGGTCATCTACTAGATTTTTCAATTTATGAGATGGTCAACTACTGAAACAAGAACATGACTTCAAATAATTTAACACAATTTTTTTTCAACAGGACCTTTCGTAATTTTTGTTACATAATATTAATTACGACATATGATCCAATATGAGTATACTTGCTTTGCCTTCATTCGGTACAATGCTAAGTCTTAATCGTTATTTTTGTGGAAATTTTCTTTTAAACGGTCAGCCACTGGTACATTTAACTTATGTATACACTAAAAATTTCCAAAATGTACTCACATTAACTCATGCGGCCCTCGAACTATGAGAACATTGATTATCTGGCCCTTCTCCCAAAAATTCTGTGCATCACTGGTTTAGAACGTCTTTTTGTTTCCAATATTGTTTTCTTTTGGATTTCCTTATGAA
This sequence comes from Himalopsyche kuldschensis, assembly GCA_028554975.1. NCBI lineage: Eukaryota > Metazoa > Arthropoda > Insecta > Trichoptera > Rhyacophilidae > Himalopsyche > Himalopsyche kuldschensis. The sequence goes on from JAHFWI010000025.1 coordinate 4,378,139, forward strand.
AATTTCGACTGAAGGTGCTTGATGGAACTGTTTCTTTGTAAGAATCAGCTTAATGGTGTGCCAATTTTAAACGAGCAACTCAATCTTCCAAACACACCATTGTTATCACCCTTTACAACCCCAAAACAATATCAATGATTATAAATTCATACACTTAAATCAGGGGTTCTTAACCTAATTGCGGTGACGGGCGCATGGCGGATTAAAAAAAAAAAAGATTCAAGGAGAACATATGTATGTCCTTGAACGAGATCTTGTTTTTGATGTTAATATTTTCATGATGGAAAACAAAGATTTGCACAAATATATGCAAACAAAACAGGACGTTATCCTCTAAGCTCCTTTTTCAAAAGAGGGTACGTTTTATGGTCAGCTAAATTCCAAATGTTTTCAGTCAGTCCTTTCGATTTTAAGATTAAATCATATTGACAATCTAAAAATAAGATGGATGTGGTTATATTTTTGTGATTTCAATAAACATTTTATTATTATTATTTCTATAATTTTTTGCCGGGCGCATGAAAATGGCTTCGCGGGAACAAATGCGCCCGCGGGCACGTGGTTAAGAACCCCTGACTTAAATTAAAGGTCGGATAAAACCCACCAAATGTATTCCTCGGCATTTCCAAGTTATTATCTAATAATTAATATAAACGATAATACATAAAATATATAGATAATTATAATTTACCTACACAATTCACTGAAACTAATTTAAATTAAAATGTGCGCTTATTTATAAAGATTACGTAAACAACAATTTAAATTAGTGATCTACTTTATTTTTTGTATATAAACGGGACAAACTGTTTACTACGCGTCAGTTCAAGTTAAATCATGTACTTGAAATGCCTGGAGATGCCGAAAGCCGAAACCTGGGTCATTAGGACAAAACGAATGGAGAAGTACAAAATTCAAACGATTCAAAAATGGCGTTTGGTTTTAACCAGGGCTTTGGAGTCGGTAAAAAAAAGTTCGACTCCGACTCCGACAGCATTTACCAAAACCAAGACTCCAACATTGACCAAAAACACGACTCCGACTCCGACTAAAAAAGTTTAATATCGACACTTTACTCCCCTAATTTTCCTATTTATGTGTATTCAATTGTATATCAACCCTACTAATCTGGCCAATAGCCAAATTTGACATATTATATTATATGCAAAAATAAAAAGTTCAAACTTTTCAAAATTTCCGACTCCGAGTACGACTCCGGCCAAAACGCTGCGATGACTCCGACTCCGGTCAAAAAGCCCCGACTCCACGACTACGACTCCGACTCTACAGCCCTGGTTTTAACCGAGAACAACTGCGTGTCTCCGACAGTCGATTTTGCATTGAGTTGAATAATTATTTATTGTAAAAAAAAATATAATACATGGCACTACAGCTGACGCCAAAGCGCCATGCATTTGAGAAATTTAATAAAAATATCACAACACATATAACACAAAATTAAAAAATAAACAAATATAAGAAACAGAACAGAAACATATTAGTTACATAAAAAGAAAAAAAATACCAACATAGCACCAAGTTCACTGCCGAAGATGTCCACATCAACAGGCAGTGCATTCATCAGCCGAACAGACCTTGCAACTGGCGACTCAACGTGACAAACAAGTTCTGACACAGAAAATGGATTGGCCTTTGTAAAAAATGGGAGCATGCAAGCTTAAAGTCTCAAGGATGTCAGGGTTTTCAACTCAGCCCTTAATAAGAAGAGAAAAATGTAAATTCCTAAAAGAATAGCGGGCATATTATAATATATATATATACATTTTTTTAACCATGTCCGCTCCCAACTTGGAGCATATGGACTCCTCACTGAGTTTATCTCAACATGTGTTTTTCTACTCAGTTGCTTAACCTCTCTTTTTCGAAGAGAGTAGGGATGGGAAGGATATGAGGACTAGAACATGGCTAGTGATTAGCTAATCGCTGTCACTATACGTCGCTCTTTGGGATCGGAAATGTGGGAAGGGATTTTCAACAACACAAACACCCATGCCTTAGAACAGATTTATCGTCTGAAAAAATCCGCTCGTACCAGGAATCGAAACCGGGCGGTCCGGCACGCCAGTTAAAGCCGTTGCCACTGCGCCACGGACCGGACATAAGGATAAAATTTTCATACTATTCAATAAATAACTGTAAGCTTAAGATAAAATCAGCATATTGTCGCATTTCAAAATATGTTGCCAGTTGTTACGGTAATAAACATTATCCCGCAACCAATTTGTGCAAAGATATCATTACGAATAATTCGGTGACATTTGTGCGCTCTCGAGTTCCGCGGTTTGATCAAATAAAATGATTCAACGACACTAATACAGTATAGGGGGAAATTCGTGCGGATTATTTTTATGGGTAAACACTATTTGCGACCGCTCTTGTGTTGTTTCAACTAATCAAAGAGAGCAACCGAATGGGATAAGTTCACATTTTATTTACTTAGTTTCTGCGTAAGCTTGCATACTATGTACGATTTGCTACATCGAAATAATCTCAATGACTGTATAATTTTATAACACAGAAAAAGTATTGCCATATTACAGAGCGTTATATGAGGCGTATAGTATCAAAATTAGAACTATCCACTTTTTTAATCTACGTTTTGTTGGCTTACGGGTCGTCTTAGCTGGGCGAATCTGGGCGAGGCGATCCGGCGCAGCTTTGAAAGCGGCAGAGTTTTAAAATGTCAAACGGTCCTCGCCCATGCAAGTGTCATGTGTGGGCGAAGCGATCCGGTCAGGACGGCATATGTCGCAAGTCGCCTCAAGTGCCTGACTCATGGCGCGCGCGAATCGTTTGAAAATATCGAACGGTCCAAGCTCACCAGAGCGTTAATTGCGTCCGGCCGAGCGATGGCACATAAGACCTTTGATCAACTACGTTTTAAATTGACTGTATTCGCCTAAATTCGCTTGCCGGTTCGCGTCGCTTACCTAAGACACGGGGTTATTGAGCTGTATCTATATTTTTCAATTTAAAAAAACAGCCCTTAATCCTTAATGGGGCAAAGGCCGAAATTAGTTAATATATTAACCACTCGCATAAAGGTCAAAATATCAAATACCACCCATAGTCGTTATTAGTATATCAATGCATCGTCAATAATATTATTTCGTCATTAAATTTATCAAATGGCGGAAAGTTTGCGTTGTTTCCCAAAAATCAATGTTTTTATCCGCGAGTCTTTAAATTAACAATTGGCCGTTTGTGCGCGCAACTAACAGCTTTAGAGCACCGTATTGCATTTGGACTTGAATTATGAAGGCTGTCTTGCAATTTTTAGAGAAAACTGTTTTTATAATCATTTCATATACAAATAAACATACATTTACAAAAAAAAAAAACCATAAATTATCAGTCTGTTGTTGCGTCAGGTTTTAATGGAAAAATCTCCAACTTCAATGTCGCACAGTTAATATTAATCAATGTATAAACCAATGAAAATATGTATGATTGAACAAACCATTCTACGTTGATTTCAAATTCGTGAAACATCCTGATTTTGATACAAACATCATTTTCTTTTACGTTTTTATACCACATGAACATGATTTTTACACACATGTTTTATTGCTAGCCATACACTATGGCCAGAAGAATAATGTGACAATGTGACAGCATCAGTTCAGTTTCGAAAAATATGGGATAGTTCTACTCTGTCGTTCTGTGGTCGATTTTCAACGTTGTTGGCTTCGGTTGCGGAGCGCACGGGTTCAAACTTCATTCCAAATCTACGCGATCCTAAAAAATGGATGTTTAGGTTACCAGTTACCACTAGTCCTGTCTGCGTCCTATCCCTTCTATCTTCTATCCCTACCCTATTCAAAAAAGCAAAATTTGACAGCGGAGAACTTCTGTTCAGATAAACTTCACGAGGAGTCCACATGATCCTCACTGGGAGCAGACATGGTTAAAAATACTCATAAACAAAATATATTTTTGCTCTATTTTCTTTCGTAATGATTAGGATAGTTCTTTTTCAACGCAAGCATTATCAATTGATGAATACAAATGGTATTCATGTATCATATATTAGGCATTGAATATTTAATAACGTATAAAATAACAACCGGCCCCTTGTATGACCTATATTTTAAATGTCCTAGTCCTCGCATCCTTTCAATCCCTACTCTCTTCGAATGATAGAGGTTGAGCAACCGAGAAACAAGCAGTTCTCGTAGAAAAACATAATATGTTGAGTGAACTCTGTGATGAGCCCATATGCTCCACGCTGAGAGCTAACATGGTAAAAAAATGCATTATTTAGTCTGATGGAGGTTTCCATGAGTGTATTTAACAAAAACACCGATGAATTAATTAATCTTAAGAATTTGGACTGATTGTGCTCGATGGATCAAATTCAGTTTGAGTAAATTCGTGCACTTGAATTGCCCGAAGATGCCGAAAGACGAAAACCGAGTCGCTAGCGACAAAAATCATGAATAATTGTTTGAATACTGGTAAATTGGCTCAGTGGGGAAGAGGATAAAGTACTTGTGGTTTGCCTTTATTTCCACTCAGTCAATGCAGCCGATCGGTCCAGTGTACGGCTAGATCGACTTGCGTAGCTCTTTCATTTCCACATGCATTAAGGGTCTAGTAATGAGTAAGTAATATTTAAGTCGTTTGAAGTCACAATTTTGGCTATCTGATTTTTCTCCATTTGATATTTAGTCTCGGGAAGACTTGCTTCAACTTCTTCCGACTGACCAGATCATAAGGATGGACTGTTCTAGTTGGGTGTCAATTATATTCTCTGGTATCTCCAGTGATACGGAAGTGAATGGCCGCGTGTCAATCAATAGCTGAAAGATGAAAAGGCACACCCCGATCGCTGAAGAGTGGTTTTTATGAAGCTTACGTGGTACTTTGTATCATCTTATAGGGTATGGTTTGCAGTTTTGCACTACTCAGCTAATCCTGTTAAGGCATTCTTATTCGCTCGCGTGAAAGCGACGCCAGTGGGACACCTTATTTTAAAAAGGTTCTAACTGCTCTTGACACTGTTTTGATGTAGGAGCGTTTGATTGTTTCGATTGATTAAAATTCACTTCTAACAATGAACAAGTAAAAATGTTTCAAATTAGTTACTTTAATGCAATGCTACACTGGAATTCTGCTAACTCCGTTATTCAACCATAGATAATTCTGAAATTTTCTCTATCTCAACGCTATAGGAGGGTTGCCTGTAGTTCCATCAGCAATCGTAAAAAAAAACATCACAGATTTTTGCTACTGTTTTACGCAATTCTTTATACCCCTACCAAATAGGTCCAGAAAACTGGTGTTCAGTAGTTTGTTCATTGTTTTGCCGGAAGCTATTCTTAGCGGGAGATGGGGGGTGTGTGAACTGCCTTCATTAGCGATGACAGCTTTGTAAGCCACTGATTATAAAGAGCTGACGTCATGGGGTTCATCATAACCAGTAGCGCCTCTGTCAACATTAACTTGCTAAACCTTGTAATCGAACACTCTTTTGTATTTGTTTGTAGATGCTATGTCAATATAAAATTTGAATCGCTTAAAATTTGTTCTTTCCATGAGTTTTGTCGCTAACGACCCAGGCTCACCATTACACTTGAACTATTTGATACGTCTTATGTGCTAGGATCTAATGTGGTATTTCGTTTTATATTTTCACCGTGTCCGCTCCCAACTAACACTAACGTAACACTACATTTGCAAATTGTTTTAATCAATTTATTTGACAAAGTTCTAAGATTGTCTTCACTATATCTTTAAGATCATTATTTCTCAGCAAGAGGTGTAAGAAAATATGCTTAAAAAAAGACATTTGAAAAATTTTACTTCCTCATTGTTACAAGTGGATTTTAATATATTGAAACTTCTAACGCTCATATCTCAAAACTAGGGCTGTGGAGTCGGAGTCGGGGCTTTTTGGCCGGAGTCGGTGTAGTCGCGGTGATTTGACCGTCGTACTTGGAGTCGGAAATTTTAAAAAGTTTGAACTTTCAATTTTTGCATATAATATGTAAAATTTGGCCATTGGCCGGATTGGTAGGGTTGATATTTAATTGAATACATATAAATAGGAAAATTAAGCAAAAAAAAGTGACGATTTTCAACTTTTTTAGTCGGAGTCGGAGTCGTGTTTTTGGTCAATGTTGGAGTCGGAGTTGGAGTCGTGGTTTTGGTAAATGCTGGAGTCAGCGACGAACATTTTTTTTACTGCCTTAACAGCCGTGTTCAAAACAGTGTCAAGAGCAGTAAGAACCTTTTCAAAGTAAGGTGTCGATATGTCAAATGGACTTAAACATGTCTGTCAATTAACAACTGGTATTAGTTGCATACGAAATATTTTACGAGTCTTTGTAGAAAATAAGATAGTAAAACCACCCTTTTTTTTAAAAATATTAATATTTTCTATAAAGCTGTTGGTGGCCGCACCCATATCCTCACATGAGAACCACTGCTCTACTGTGATATGGGTTAAGACAAAAAACATTTCAAATAATGGGTACATTATGGAAAGATATTTATAAATTCGATATTCCATTGTCTAATCGAGCTGTATACAAATAATTGCGTATAGAGCAGGCATGGGCAACCTTTCCTAGGTCTGGGGCTAAATTATCATTCTGTCTTCGAGTCAAGGGCCGGACCAAATAACTAAGTATTATAAAGTAATATTTAATTCAATAAAACACGTTGCTACTTCTTTTATCTTTTTTCTATTTATATAATGAACGACATAATATTAATATTATTAATATTATACTGATTACATTTTGTCCGGTCCGTGGCGCAGTGTCAACGGCGTTGGCTTGCGTGCCGGATCGCCCGGGTTCGATTCCCGGTACGAGCAGATTTTTTCAGTCGATAAAACTCTTCAAAGGTCGTTTGTGTTGTTGAAAATCCCTTCCCACCTTTTCGATCCCAAAAAGAGCGACGCATAGTGACAGCGATTAACTAATCACTGGTCCTGTCCTAGTCCTCGTATCCTTTCCACCCCTACTCTCTTCGAAAAAATAAGAGAGGTTGAGCATCTGAGTAATAAGCAGTTCTTGTAGAAAAAAACAAAAATGTAGAGATAAACTCCGTAAGGAGTCCATATGTTCCAAGTTGGGAGCGGGTTAAAAAAAAAATACTGATTAAAAATTGTATGTGGCCGAGTGTGGTAGTAAGATTTGCCTTGTATTTGAATTACGAGACTATCAATATTGACGTTGGGATAATCGCATAGAATTTTCGTGATTTTCATCTGTTATCCTCGTTCGAATTTTTGATTTAGTGTGTTTCATCCGTGACAAAAACTGTTCACAAGTATATGTGCTGCCAAAAATACAAATGATTTTTCTTGCAAATACGCGCAAATTTGTATATTTTTCGTACACCAAATATAATTTATAAAAATCCGTCAAAGCAATGTTTTTAAATCGTGGTTTTAGCACTAAATCCCCCTGAAGCTCGATAAGTTCCATTTGGAAATTTGCTTCTTTATTACTTTGCCAAGATGAATCAGGGCCGGTCATAATAGCTCGGCGGGCCGGTGGTTGCCCATGTATGGTATAGAACAGGGGCGGCCAAAGCGTCGATCGCGTAGCAATTCCTAGTCGATCGCCTATCTAATCTGTACAAATCTCTGGTGCCCGTCTCAAGAAGCGTGCGAGACAAGTCATGTGACAAGGAGAGCACGTTAAAATCTCGAAGTGTTTTTTTTTATTATATAATTTAAGTTTTGAAAAAAATATTTGGCTTTAGAGCTTACGCCAATGCGCCAAATTTAATTGTGAAAGTCATACGAGATTAGCTCGATGATAAATAATGAATCAGTTGTGCACAAAATCAACGATAAATAACATACATATACCCAGCCCAAGATCACTTTTTTCAATTGAAAAAATCTGACCTTGCTGGGAATTGAACACGTGTCCCTTGATCGCTAGGACAAAGCTTTTGCCACTAGACCACAGGGATAGACATCTCGAAGTTAGCTTATTTAGAAGTTAGTTAAAATCTCGAAGTTAGCCGATTATCGACGAAAATCTCTTTCTTAATTAAACCCGGGTCAAACAAGGTTTGGCAATTAGATTAATAAAGGCTTTAAATTACTACTTTTAATGTTGATCGATCGCCGCCAATAATTTCAAATGAAAGTGGATCGGAGGCAAAAAAAAGTCTGGCCACCCCTGGTATAGACTAGAGGTTAACAATCACCGATTCAAGGGGCGGCATGAGCCCCCGCAAGTCCACGTCAGAGCGCCGTAACAATTAGGAAGAATGCTGCAATATGTTCTGCACCCCAAAATGCGCATTGCACCCTACATAAGTAATTTAACCAATCATCCAGGGAGTGATTTACAAACACTTGGCGCTATTATTTAAGGGTGGCGTGTACAAAAGAACACTAATAGAATACATGTATAAAGTTTTCTTTCTAAACAGAAGATTTAGTGTTGATTAATCAGATTAACAGATTTACAAGTAAACCGTTTTTTATAAACATACCTGCTTCATATGCATATCATAATAGAGCATCCCTAAAATATATATTTCATCGATAACAACCAGGGCTTTGGAGTCGGAGTCGGAGTCGGAGTCGTGGCGGCGTTTTGGCCAGAGTCGTACTCGGAGTCGGCAATATTGAAAAGTTTGAACTTTATATTGTTTCGGCTTTTGGCCGTATTGAAAAGGTTGATATTTAATTGAATACACATAAATAGGAAAATTAGGGGAAAAAAGTGACGATATTAACCTTTTTTTAGTCGGAGTCGTGTTTTTGGTCAATGTCGGAGTCGGAGTCGTGGTTTTGGTAAATGCTTGAGTCGGAGTCGGACTTTTCTAAATGTCGATTACAAAATAGATTTATTTAAATTTGACTATAGATGTTCCATTATAGCTAGACCGTTTGTGAGGGCGCCACCATACCATAAAAAGTGTGCAATACTCAATCAAATGTGTTTATTTACTAACACATTTGTATAATATGCAAGCTATAAATGAAACAAAATCTTCATGTAAATATATTTTAACTAAAACAATAAAACTTCAATATATCTTTTAACTACTATATGGGGACAATTTTAGTTCCGAATTTGAACGGCGGTCAACTTATGATGGTACATCTATAAACTGAATTAAAAATTCAAACGATTCAAATTTTACATTGAAATTCCATGAACTTCAATCGATATTCCTAATTATATTCATTAAGATCAGGACCGGGTTTGTTCATCGCGAGCATTTTCAAGTGAAGTATAATTTAAACTTTTAGGCAGGGCTGTGGAGTCGGTCTAAAAAAGTCCGACTCTGACTAAAAAAAGGTTAATATCGTCCCATTTTTCCCCTAAGTTTCCTATTTATGTGTATTCAATTAAATATCAACCCTATCATCGCGGCCAAAATTCAAATTTGACATATTAAATGCAAAAATAAAAAGTTCAAACTTTTCAAAATTTCCGACTCCGAGTACGACTCCGGCCAAAACGCCGCGACGACTCGGACTCCGACTCCACAGCCCTGCTTTTAGGTTAAATTAGATTATTCAACGTATTGTGCTACTATTCGTTTAAGCTATTTTGAATTTTATATTAAAATGAACCACAAAGTTACCGCCGAATCCATCGAAAGAAATATAAGTTGATCGGTTGAACGAACGAGCGAAGCCGGTCTGATCTAAATAAATTGACATATTGTGGAATAACTATACACTTTTTTGTGTATAAAATTTATTGGATCAGGACCGGATTAACTCATGGCGAGCATTGTCATACCATGTAATTCTTACTCGGAGTAAGTTTATCTCGATATGTTTTTTTCTACGAGAACTGGCTGTTGTTCAGTTGCTCAACCTATCTTTTTCGAAGAGAGTAGGCATTGAACGAATAGGAGGAATAGGAAAGGACTAGTGATTACATATTCGCTCTCGCTATGCGCTGTTTTTTGGGATCGGAAGAGTCGGAACGGAATTTTTAACAACACAAACACTCATTTCCTTCGGACAGAATGGATAATCGACTGCAAAATCTCCTTTTACAGGGACTCGAACCCAGGCTGTCCGTCACGGAAACTAACTACGTTGACCTCTGCACCATAGACCAGGCGATTTAAAAAATATATTTTAAATGTTTTTTATAATCTATGATTTCGACTGAAGGTGCTTGATGGAATTTCAATAACAAATTTGAACGTTTGAGTTTTGTACTTTTCCATGAACTTTGTCACTAAAAACCCGGGTTTCGTCTTTAGAAAACTTCGAGCATTTCAAGTGCACGAATGAACTGAATCAAATGCATGAATATGGCGAAAAGCGAAGCCCGGGTCGTGAGCGAAAAAACTCATGGAATAGTACAACTAACGACCCATGTTTCGTTTTTCATCTTCAGGCATTTCAAGAATTTATGAATATATTGTGATATTTAGATATAGCCTTCCAATGTTGGCCCGAAGATGATTCTAAAATACGCGAAACAGTTGTTACACAATACGTCGAATAACAAAGCTATTATTTTAATTTTAATGCATCCTCCGAAGATACCGATTATACAGTATCAATCATAAAAGGCAGATGATTTCATGAGAGAGGGTTTAATTCTTTTTTAGTAGGTGCGGATAAAAAAATGTCTACCTATTTTTTGATTGGCATAGGAAAGGATCATGCAGTGTTGCCACGTGATCAATCAACAAAATTCCCGCAGTTTTCTCCCCAATTAGGAACAGAAGATGAATATGTTTTGAAGTGGGTTCGTTATGAAAATGTGACTTCGTTTTTTGAAAAATAATGATGATTTCGTTCGACATGTACAGTCAACCCTCCTACAGCGCCTTCTACTATAAAGCGTTTTTTATAGCGTGTGCTGCAGTCTTCAGACAAATCGTATGTTTCGTCAATATGTAAGATAATATAGATATTACATACATAAATATGTGAATTCGAAAAATATTTAACAGTAGCTGTACCTTCCATTACTTTTGATAAAGCGAGTGATAAAAAAACCCAATATCAGTGCTGTAGGAGGGTTGAATGTATTATACATTTTCTACATATCAATTCGACCTATGTGTGATTCGATTTTTATTGAAAAAATGAAATCGTACGATTCAAATAAATTTATCAAAAAACAAACGAATTTAGTGGACGTACATCAGAATTGTTTTCGTAGAATTATGATCATAATAGTTTGGAATATACAATGAACCTAACCTAAATTTTGCAGAAATTTATAAAAAAAAATATTGGCAATTTGCAAACCATCTCAAAACCATTAACTTTCACTTCAAGAAATACATAAAATCAACGTGTCTCATTTAATAATTTATGGTTACCGTATAAAATTAGAATTTTAGAACAAAAAAGAAGATGCACGGTGTACCCTGTCTACAAATGTATACATAGATAAGTAAATGTATGTTTAAGCATAGTTCTGACGATGGCGTAAGACGAAATAGCTATCAACCATATAGAAAATAATTTCTGTAGAACTAAAACCAGGGATGTGGAGTCGTTAAAAAAATTACGACTCCAGCATTTCCCATTAACACGACTCCGATTCCGTCCAAAAAAAGATTAATTTCGTCACGATTTATCCCTACCTTTCCAATTAACATATGTGTATGCAATTATATTTCAACCAACTAATCCGGCCAATAGACAAATTTGACATATTAAATGCAAAAATAAAAAGTTCAAACTTTTCAAAATTTCCGACTCCAAGTACGACTCCGACTCCACAGCCCTGACTAAAATATATCGTTATTTTTTTCACCGTGTTATATTAGAGTTCTACCAAGTAAATGCCGGTTCGATCAATAATTTAAAAATATGACATAACATAGAACACTCAAGCAATATTTTCTTCACATTCTTGACCAGCTTCACAATCAATAGAATTAGTATGCATACAAAATATTAATTTTATTCTCGCTGTATGGTCCCATGCATCTTTGTTCCGAGAAAAGTAATAAAATAATAATAGTCAGCAATCGACAACATTTCGTTATTTAAGGATTGAATTTATTGCGAAAGGCTGTGATGAAACCAAAGTTCCATCTAAATTGCGCACGCGCGGCCGCGCAGCAGTTTTTTAACCTCCGCGCACTATAATAATTGATGAATTTTACGACCCGATTAATAAATATCGCTCAAAATACACCAAAAAAGAAGTGTAACGCTTTGGCCTCAGTGACAAGCGTAAATTTTGGCGTTACGTCGCGAAACTTGCTTCATAATCAAAGGTTGCCGCAATGGCGCCGTCTGATAAGTCAAAGCGCAGTGTCAAAACAGCGATTGCTTCGGTGTACAAATTGCTTACGTTAAACGCTGCGCTTGATTTGTGAACCTTTGATTATGAAGCAAGTCTCGCAACGTTACGCCAAAAATTACGCCTGTCACTATGGCCATAGCCTTAGTTTATCAAACACGTAAATATCATTAGCAACTGATTCATCGGTTAATTATAATTATTTTTTCTCAATTTAGTATTGATTTCATTTGATTGTTTCTTTTTATATTTTATTACAAATTATGTGACATATTGGAAAGCAAAACATTATTTATTATCAAATATGACATATTGATGTTTGCAAAAGGATTTAAATTATAAACAGGAATTTTTTGAATTGGCCTTCGCAGCCTTTGATCGAATATCATCTCCATTTTCAGAGAAAAATGGTTGAAAAACAATTATTATTATTATCATGTTGTTTGTATTTTCCTTCAATCTAATTGCTTAGTTTGTAATACCATCTGTTTGTCGTGTCCGCTCCCAACTTGAGCATATGGACTCTTTTCTCAGCATGTGTTTTTCTACGAGAACTGATTATTACTCAGTTGCCCAACCTCCCTTCTACGAAGAGAGTAGGGATGAAAAGGATACGAGTACAAGCGGTTAGCAAATCGCTGTCACTATGCGTCGCGCCTTGGGATCGGAAAGGTGGGAAGGAATGTTTAACAACACAAACACCCACCCGGGCGGTCCGTCACAGTAGCCAACGACGTTAATCACTGCACCACTGACCGGGCGTAATTCTTAGATAGTTGATAATACTCGCCATGACCGAATGCTGTTCCAATAAATTTTATGTGGAATATGTACTAAAAATTTTATTATTATTTTCTCTGTTTAAAAAGGTTCATCAGCAATGGACTTGAACAATAAAATTTTGGCACCGACCGGAACGTTCAGTCGCCTGTTATTAGGCTCTTTGTTACCATTATATATTTAATAAATAAAATATTACATAATATATAATGTTGTTTACTTGTCTAAGTAGAAATCATCTAGCATCAGTTACAGATAACCTGACAACTTAGCAACGCAATTATTCATTTTTATTTACGCCTTACTCCAAAGACACCTCCATTTGGAATCCACATGCTCCACATTGTACGATTTAAAAAATACAGAGCCATTCTGTAGATTTATTTGTCACCACTTATTAAGCCGTTAATAAGTGCTAATGTAATTTTAAATAAATCAACTTGATACAATACGAATTTTACGTTTATTCCCACTTAGTAAAAACCCAGCGTGAAAGCTTACACTTCAAGAATACATCAAATCAATTTGTCACATTTAAAAACTTATTTTTACCATATAAAACTAAGATGGTGGAACAGAGAAGAAGATGTATTGTGCACCCTGTCTACAACGGTATATAAACATGATTTAATGCACGCTTAAAACATAGTTCTGACGAGATCGTAAGCCGAAATAGATATCAACAATTATATAAAATAATTTCTGTAGAATTAAAATGTATTGTTTTACCCAGGGCTGTGGAGTCGCGGTTTTTTTTGTCGGTGTCGTACTCGGAGTCAGAAGTTTTGAAAAGTTTTACTATGCATATAATATTTATGTAAATGTACGGTCCGTGGTGCAGTGTCAACGTCGTTGGCTTGCGTGCCGGGCCGCCCGGGCTCGATTCCCGGTACGAGTGGATTTTTTCAGTCGATAAGGCATGGGTGATTGTGTTGTTAATCCCTTACCACCTTACCGATCCCAAAGAGCGACGCACAGTGATAGCGATTAGCTAATCACTTGTCCTGTCCTAGTCCTCGTATCCTCTCCATCCCTACTCTCTTCTCGAAAAAGAGAGGTTGAGCAACTAAGTAAGATGCAGTTCTCGTAGAAAAAAATACGTAGAGATAAACTCCGTGAGGAGTCCGTATGCTCCTAGTTGGGATCGGACATGGTTAAAAAAAATGCAAAATTTGGCTATTGGCCGGATTGGTTGATTGATATTTAATTGAATAAACATAAACAGGTAAGATAGGAAAAAATGTGACGAAATTAAACTTTTTTTGGTCAATCTTTGAGTCGGAGTCGGAGTCGTGTTTTTGGTAAATGTTCGAGTCGCAGCCGGAGTCGGATTCGTGCTATTTTTATGACGATTCCACAGCCCTGGTTTTACCTAGTAAATGCCAATTAAATCAATAAGCTGAATAAATCCTTTGAAGTTACTCGTGTGTTCGTACCCTCCTGGAGGCACGCCTCATGCCCCGTGAATGCTGGGGTCAGGGTGCATGAAATCGAATTGGAGTCAGCTCGCATCACTTGTATGGAACCATTTCGCCGAACAAGCGAAACAATACTATCGACGACACGCGAAATACCAACAGTCAGGCTCCGAGGGTCGAGACTTCTCGGTTGAATTGCGATTTTCGTTAAGCTATTGTCAGCATAAATCGATCATCGATAATATCCGAGTGCAAAATTTTCTATTAAAATGTATATTTAAACGTGTTTATGCAATAGAGATCCGACCTACCAATGGCGGAGTCATTTCTCAAAATTGTAATTTTCTTTTTTTATTGTTCGTGATCGAAATCATGGCTTGAATAATTAACGGTATTCCCGCAGTTCACTAGAAATAATTCAGTACCTAGCACACCCGCACACCGTACTTCCCGTTATGATTATGACCCATCGGTCATTTAATATTACTGTTTTGCATATGCATTTTTTGATGTGACCGCATAATATAATATTCCAAACCAAATACATGTGTCAAAACTATTTTTCGAAACATGTAATTTGAGCTACATATATCAATGTGTGTTATTTTTGACGCCTCCAAGTTTTGGACGCCCCAGGGGCGCGCTTCTTTTGCTCAACCACCAATGCAAATCTACAAAATGACGATGAAATAATAGAAAAAAATACTTATCCATAAAAACCCGTTCGGCAAGTTGTTCGAATTGTTAGTGTGAGGCCTCAATGATAGCGTTTTTTTATAGCGCAGCAGGCACACAAATGTAGGTTGTCTCACTGGCTCGCTCTCGCTGCGGCACTTTTGTATAGCCAAAGAAGCCACCGGCATTTGTGTTGCACTTTTTTGTCCGCTGAGCTGTGAAAAGCGCTGGCACTCAGGCCGTAAGCTTAGAATAAAATAAACGTATCTTTATTTGTGCCAGTTTTGAGTTATTTGTCAAAGAGTCATCAATAGAAGAAGTGGATACGAAGATATTTCGATGCGAATAAAAATCACTTTCATGTCCATAGCTCCAATTGTTTTCCAATTTCCAACAAAAGCGCCCCAAGTGTGCGCCTCTTGGGCTAATTCGCCACTGAGTTCGTTAACTTGTTATCTTGCTTCATAGTTCCTAGAGACTTACTGAAAACAATGATTAAAACAACGTTTGGCAGTATAAATTAATATAATCATTTATTTATGGTAGACAATAATACTATAATACGAAAAGTATGATAATAAACTTAAAAATAAACATTTTTGGCACATTATTTGGGATCATCTTTTGATACCGAAGCGTAACCAAGTCGTATAACAATAATGTGTTATTTTAAAAAATAAAATATATCGTTACCTTACTTTGAAAAAGTTCTAACTGAGATTTTGGTAAAAAAATGACAATTTTTTTTTTTTTTTCACTAGCCGTATTCTAACCTAATAATATAAATTACCTCAGAAACCATACCATATATTATTGAATTACGGGTTCAACTGCACACTTTTTTTACTAAATTTATTTAATATATTTCTTAGATTGGCATCATTATTTCCATCGTAAGATCATTGAGATCATTATTTCTCAATTGAATGGTTTGAGTTATGAAAAAAAGATGCTTAAAATAAGTAATTTGAAACATTTTACACTGTTAAAATGAACTTTATATTTTAAATTAACTAATATCATCAATCCAAACTTCAAGCGATAATATTTCGAAACAGTGTCATGAGCAGTTGGAACCTTTTCAAAGTAAGGTATCGATATATTATTGTGTACGATGAAAGAAAAGTTTTCGTCTGTTATTTACAATATATATAAGTGATCCTGTCACCAGTGGCGTATCATTATATTTGAAAGTGTAGGGTTACAAATAACTCGTATAAATAAGCGAGAATTAATAATTTATCAATATTTAATGATACCTATCTACAGAATTTATTGAATTGTAAATTTTATATTGTTCTTCCATCGTGAAAATTTCTGAAGATAAAAAGGTGATTGATATTTCAGGAGGTAGTTTTCAAAAGTGGTCAAATCCATTTGTTGAAAAACTGAGAATGTGAGATATTTTCTTTACTTTTTCCTCATAAATTTGTGTTTACTATCAATATTTTTACAATATGTTTTAAATTAAGGAATTACGGATAATGTGTAAAAATTCAAACTTTTCCGTGTGAATAAAAAAGGTATCAAAATTTTAATCAAAAACTGGCAGTTGAAAAAAAATATTTTGGAATTGACCACTTTTGAAAATTACCTCCTGATTTGTCATATTGAGTCACACGAAATGTCATTTCGGGCCGCAGGTTGTGCATCATTGCTTTATATTGTTTGTTATTTGTGACCATGCTATAATTTATAAGCCTCATTCTGTTTACGGAATTTAACTTAAAAAGTAAAAACATTTTGTTAATTCGTGAACTGCAACAAAGCAAAAAGCTTCATATAATATATTTTTTAATTACTTCAAAATAATGCGCTAGTTATAGTGCAACCCCGATCTAACGTTCTCGTATTATACGTTTTTTCCGCGTGGTGCGTTCATTTTCTATAGTCCCGGCATTTAGTTCATATATAAAACTTTCCCGCATTCATCGTTTCCCGCATTAATGGTTTGTTTTATACGATCCCTTGAAAAACGTAGAATCAGGGTTTCACTGTACAGTTCAAGGAGCCGTATAAAACAAAAGTTAAATGCGGGAAACGATGAATGCGGGAAAGGTTTATATATGAACTAAATGCCGGGACTATAGAAAATGAGCGCACCACGCGGAAAACGTTTAATGCGAGAACGTAAGATCGGGGTTCCACTGTAGTATATTTAAAAATAAACGCTATTACGCGGTTTCGTTATTTACATATTTTACAAAAGATTATGTTCTTTATATAAATAAAAAGACTATTTAAAAATTAATAATAAACAAATCGTGTGGGTAAATATATTCTTTATAAATAAACTAAAATAAAATAAAGCTAACTTAAATATCAGTGCAGGTAAACTATAGCCTAGGTAAATGAAAAATGAAAAATGTAATTATTTTAAAATAAATTAATAATACGTAGGTACAGAACTTTTTGTTGAAAAAGTTTCATGATAAATATCACGAGGATATTATCATTTATATCAGGCATAATAATTGTTTAGCACGAAGCATTACATTTATGATTATATAAGATATATTATAATATATACCAGGGGTGGCCAAAGCGTCGATCGCCCTGTACAAATCTATGTTGCCCGTCTCAAGAAGCGTGCGAGACAAGTCGCGCGGCAGGGACAGCGCGCTAATATCGCGAAGTTAGTCGATTATCGACGAAAATCTCTTTCAAAAACCCGGGTCAAACAAGGGTTGGCAATAAGATTAATATAGGATTTAAATTATTAATTTTAATGTTGGTCGATCGTCGCCAATAATTTCAAACGATAGTCGATCGCGGGCAAAAAAGTCTGGCCACCCCTGATATATACGATACTAAAATAAGGTCTGTTCTAAAATTTACAAAAATATTATTATAAAGAGAGTTCTTAATGATTACAATTTTACACTCTTTTACTCAATTAAAGTATTCTTAAATCTTCTCCTCTTCAGCAGTGTAATAGTGTTATTGTGACGTGTCTGAGGCTTCATTGATCTCATCAGGTCAATGGACGTATTCATCGCCAAGTCCGTGCGGATGGGTGCTGTACTGCTGAGCCGCAGCGACGATCACGCTGGTGTAAGCCGGCGGAGGTGCAGGCTGCTGCTGATAGCAAGGCATCTGCTGGAAGTTATGCCCGTCAGGTTGGCAGTAAACCTGCCCGGGAGGCGCGACGGCCGCCGGTAAATACTGACCACCACCAGGCTCGACACTCTCCGCTGAACTGCAAGACGATGAACCCGCCGAAAACGGCCGCTGCTGATGGTCGTTCGATGGCACACCTGGATGATGATGATTTCCCTCGGCCGTGTCAGCGTAACCACCGTTGTAAAAAAGATCTTGGAAGTTTCCTTCGACGGGTGGCGGTGTACCAAGATACTGCAAGAAGTCCACGGCGTATTCTTGGCATGGGTATCCTGGGTCACCGCAGTAGTCTCCGTTGTACTTCTCTTCGGGTATACTGCTGGTTGGTGGGCTGATTATGTGTGAGTGGTGGACGTTGCAGTTTGAAGGTCTGGTCGGATGATTCGGCACCGGATTGCAGTGCTGCGGTGGTGGAATTAAGATCGGAGCTTCCTGGTGGCTGATCGGAGTGTGGATGGCGGACGGAGGAGAGGTCCCTCCTGTCACCGAGGATGCTGTTTGTTCTGATGTCAGAATGAGGTCTTTCGCTTCGACGTCACTGCAGGGAGAGACATTGCATAATTAGCATCGGTAACTCATGATTTAAATTGTGAAATTGCAACACCAAAAATGTACCGTAAAACGGGGTCAATAGAGACACTTTTTACCCATCACGGACTATGTGTAATATTTTCATACCTGTGTCACTTAATTGAAATATGAATGTCTTGAAACTTGTTTCTATGGTCCTACCACACATTCATGACATTATTTATCAAATATTCACTATCGTTATTAAGATACAGTCAATTTTGTTCGATGTCTCTATTCACATTGAATTGGGGTGAATAGAGACGAGAGAGGGTAAATCGAGACTTGGCAGGTGAATAGAGACAAAAATACAGATTATAATGATTGGAATATATGAACCTCTATTCTATACTAGTCTGTATACAATCCGTTTTACGGTACCTATTAACCAAAAAAAAACTTGATTGATTTTAATAAGAGAAGTTTTTAAGGAGTCAAAAAGTAAGGATGCACAGGCATCGAACTGAAACACGTTTGTTTCAATTTTGGCCAATCATTTAGTTGGTTTAATTTTGTCATTCGAGAGATAGTATTCTAGTCATTGTAAAGAATTATATATAAATACTAAAAAATACATCGGATACTTAGTAAAGTTCAATCCTTGTTTTTGTATCTATTCACCTGCCAGTCTCTATTCACCGCGATTTACCGGAACATCAAAAAAAACTGTGAAAAATTCATGATGCTTACCTGAGAACATAGTTGACCGATACAATGCAGTGAGGTCTTGAACTCCTCGAGTTGTGAACGATTGTTGCATAGCTCTGCATCCAAACCCAGCCGCCAGATTTTGTCAGGAATCGATAATACTTGGACGTCACTTGGCCTTTTGACAGTACTGCAAAAATCATTCAAAAATTAATAATGAATTCCAGCAAATGACAATACAGTAAGCCCAGAACTTTCGCTATCGTCTACAAACACGATTCATTCCTTCATCGTGGAAAGAAGCCGATGACCATCTTTATCAGGAGTGTGGCCAAAGCGTCGATCGCGTAGCTATTCCAAGCCTGTCTGGTGTACTGATGTACACATCTCTGATTACTCTTATATTTCAATGATTGAATAAATTAAATTTATTTTGTGGTTCAATGGCCGCCAAAAATTGCCCGTAGTGGAAAAATTTTTGCCACCCCTGATCTGATATATCTACCTTCTACAGCAGTGGTTCTCATGTGCGGCAACCAGACTATTTTGCTGCGGCCATCAACAGATTCATAGTTAATATTGATATTTAATAAAAATGGGTTTTTAAAAGTTAATTCGTCAACAAAGACACTGAAAATAAAGTATTTTGTATGCATTGCACTGTGCATCGAGAATTGATAGTTAGCAAAAACTCAACACATACATGTTAAGGTCTTTTTGGCGATAAGGACTCGAAACAAAAATTTGGTGCGCCCACCAGATATTGATGATGTTCCTGATGCGGCCACAGCCAAATTTTACGTGAGAACCACTGTTCTACAGGATCCTTTCACACGAGCTCACGTTTAAGCATATGTAGTTCTGACGACGCCGAAAGCCAAAATAGCTGTCAACTGTACATTATATCATTTTTATAGAACTATAATATGTACAGTGCTATTTTTCCACCATATAAATCAATAAGCTCTAGAAATCTTTCAAAGTCATAAGAATTTCAATTATATAAATATTGCAAGATTGACTGAACTCTTAAGTAAATTAGTTTGAAAGTTTTATGTTTTTCACGAAAATTTATTGTTTAATTCTTGTATGTATAAGCCAGGCATGCCCAAACCCTGACCCTGTGTTCCAATTGAGGGTTTTGTGTGACCCTCTCGAGGTTTTCAACTTTCAATACATTTTGTTATTGGTAGAATGATGTTTTTTTCTGAATTTGTATGAAACAAGAATTTTACAACACAAAGAATACATTTATTTTTCTCAAATGTAAAAGTCGTAAAATCATAAAGTGTCAAAACGGATTGAATGATGAAAATTTAACGATTCTACTGCGATGCATGCTAAACTTTCAAATTATCGGTCGACATTAAAAAAATACATGTTGAAAGGATTTGAAAAAAATATCTTAATTGTGAGCTGTGTGCTTATTTTTAATATAAAATATTATTTTATTATTCAGGCCTAAAATATTTATCTGTGGCCCAACAGCGACATTCATTATTTTATTTGGCCCACCGAGCGATTTCAGTTGCGAATACCTGGTATAAGCGATACAAAACTGTTTAGCTGTTAGGCTTCATTTCAAGTTTTCTTTCTCCGTGGTACAGAATTCAATCGATTCAAATCATAAATTATCAAATTGTGTAGTTACCTCGTGCCTCACTCACTGATTATACTTAAAGCTCGTGTCCATAATGTTCAGACGTAACATGGCAGAAGAAGAAGAAGAATACAATGAGATCAACTTACGTGTAAAGTGTGCGTATCTCATGTTGAGGATGTCTGATCCGTGAATGTATTGATAGAGGGTCTTCTCGATGAGGTCCTGGGGTTCGTATCCTGTCAACGCGGCAACCCTATAAATGAAAAAGAAAAATCCATATTATAATAAAATCAACAGATATGCATATCCGAATATAGTGTCGGCTCATACTATATTCGTATATGCATATAGTGTCGTCGACACTCGAGTAGTTGAGATTTCGAGTAATTGGAGTATCTAGTAGTGGTCGTTTGTATAAAACCCAGAGCTGTGGAGTTGGTAAAAAATTACGACTCCGACTACGACTCCAGCATTAACCAAAAACACGCCTCCGACTCCGACTAAAAAATATTTAAAACATATTTAATGACAAACATTATGAGATGCATAAAATTACAAAAAAAAGCCATAATTATTTGTATAGCCCTTGCGTTCGTCACGGCTCCACTATTCTCGAGATCGTCAAAACTAGACCGGCGACGTTGTTTAGTGTAATTTTTAATTGATCGGAAATAGAGGATAGGGGATTTTTTCACTTCAACCGTAAAAAGCGTGGGTACTGGGGTATGGATGACGGGGGGTCCATTGTTTTCCCCGGCAAGTGTTTGCCCGCTGTCTTTGGGCGGATCTGATTTCTGGAGGGTCTTAAATGCGACGCGGTATTTTATTATTATGTATTTGAAAACCAACCGGTAAAAAGTTCAGAGCATATTTTGTTCCCTAATCAATTACGAAACTCCGATAAACAGCAATGAATTTATACTGATTTTGATTTAGCTTATGCGTATGCTTTTAAAATGACTTGCTTTTAAATGCTTTCTGTGTATAATTCATAGTGAGAGAGTAGTTTAACCAGTTAGCTGCCAAACTCTAATTATTTAAACGGAGCTTACACGCCAGCGATTTTCGGAATAATTTAAAAAATCAACACTCAAATAAACAGGCCTGGGAAAACTTTTCGAATGAAGGGCCACATTATAAATTCTAAAATAACTGCGTTCTGCCAATAGAATACTATTATTAGTCGTGAATTGCACATTATTGTGGAAATGAATTTTAACATAATAAATAAGTGATTTCCAAGGACTAACAAATTAATTAAGGATAACGAGTAAAGGCGCTTGACGGAATTTTAATATCAATAATTTATATCGTTTCACGTGCCTGAATATGCCGAAGGGTGAAACCCGGGTTGTCAGCGACAAAACTCATTGAAATGTACAAAATTCAAGCGATTCAAATTTGACTAACAATTTATTGCTAATATTAACAAATTTTATGTGGAATAAGCAGGGCTGTAGAGTCGGTGAAAAAAAGTCCGACTCCGTCTCCAGCATTTACCAAAAACACGACTCCGACGAGAAAAGTTCAATATCGTCACTTTTTTCCCCTGATTTTCCTATTTATGTATATTCAATTAAATATCAACCGTATCAATGCGACCAAAAGCCAAATTTGACACATACAATGCAAAAATAAAATGATCAAACTTTTCAAAATTTCCGACTCCGAGTACGACTCTGTCCAAATCGCCGCGATGACTCCGACTCCGACTCCACAGCCCTGGGAATAAGTAATAAAAATGTGTAATTATTTTTATTATTATGACATTCCACCAAGTATTGACAGTGGACACCTTAAAAGTAATCCTTTCTTTTATTCAAACAGCGAACGATCTTTTAGTAAATTTTCAATTTTCTTCAGCGCACTGCAGTGAAGCACGCGGCCGCCTCGCACTCGCTCTTCGCTCGATAAAATAATAATTGGGGTGGAAACCGTTAAGTGGTTGTCGAGCCCCTGAGAGGGACGATTCTGCCACCCTCTCACGTGCCTAATCTGTCGCTCCTAAGTCTCATCAATGCGTAGGTACCCTCTTTACCACTGTGCTAACAATGCATTGCAAATTTAAGAATAACAAGATATAAAACGGACCGGCTTACACCCGTATTTTATGACGCCATTTAAATGCAGGGTGTGCAGAATATTTTTAACTGACAATGTGCCTTTATTAAATCGAATAAAATAGGGATTTCTAGCATTAGAGTATTTTCTTTACAAATGTTCCAAATTCCCAAAGCCTGTCAAAGTTACTTCTGGCAATAAACCCAGATATAAAAATAATAACACACATTAAGGATTTCGACGGAGGGTGCTTGATGGAATTTCAATATCAAATTTGATGTTTGAATTTTGTACTTTTCCATTAGTTTTGTCGCTAACGACCCGGGTTTCGCCTTACGACATCTTCAGGCATTTCAAGTGCATGGATGTACTTGAACTGACGCGTAGTAAACAGTTTGTATCGTTTTTAAACAAAAATAGAAGTAGATCACTAAGTTAAATTGCTATTAAAGTGTAAATTAGCGAAAATTTAATGTACACAAGTTTCAATGAATTAAGTGGGTTTGTTAGAATTATGGGGATTTTTGAAGATACTGACTAATGACTAGATAATAAAATATCTAAAATAAATCTAGGGTTTTATCCGACCTATTATTAGTACTTATTCCACATTTTTATTGGTTCAAGACCGGTTTTGCGCATGGCGAGCATTATCAACTGATAAGAAATACAACGAAACAGTGATATTAATACAAAATTTAAGCCAGAATTACAAGGTATGACAAACAAAATGTATTAAAACAAAGCAACAAAATTGAAGCACTTAGCACTAAAAATGTGTTATTATCTTTATTATAATGCCATTCCACCAAGTATTGACAGTGAACCACTTTAAAAAACCCAGATATATTGTGTGGCTTTTTTCCATATCCGGATCCGTATCCGGAGCGCATGGCTGCCACACGGGGCCACGAAGTTTCTCTGTCATCCCATCCTCTGTCTCCAAGGTCACCCTGGCGTATCTTAGATCCGCTGAGTACATCCTATGGGTGGTCATCAGCGGCCTTCCGAGGCGACGGGATCTATCAGGCTGATAGAAGAGACAGGGAAGATTCAGTACATGCCCAAGCCAGGTCCACCGTGACCTTTTTTAATTTGGACGTAATAAGAGGTTGGTTTGTCTGCTCCCTTACCTCCGTGTTCCTGAGATTTTTTTTCATAACTAAACAAATATTTGGCATTGCAGCTAATGCCAATGCGCTAAATATTTTCAATTGTGAAAGTCGTACGAGATAAACTCAAAGAAAATGTGCATATGTTACAGTGAAACTGTATTCTCAGTGAAAATGTATCAAGTAATAGATTTGACTGACAGTATGATTTCACTGGCCACGATCATTTAAATTATTGGCCCAAGTCGATGATTTGCCGGCCTAAAATTTTTGTTTGCTTCAATGAAACAAAATCAGCAAGTAGTCCCTTTCATAAAAAGAGAATCAAAGAAAAACACAGACAAACATAGGGCTGAAGATAGGGCGGTCAAATTTAATTTCAATGACAGCTTGGAGAAGAATAACTTTTCACTGAAAATACAGTTTCGATGAAACACATAAACCATGTCCAAGATCTCTCTATCAATTGAAAAAAACCGACCTTGCCGGGAATTGAACCCGGGCCCACCTGATCGCTAGGGCAACGCTCTTGCCACTATACCACAAGGACCGACTGACCGACGGAATATTCACCACAAGCATCTGGGTACTTCGTTGTTATGCCATGACTCGAAACCGAAAACACTAAGACTTATATAAACTATTACGTTTCGGTAAAAAAACCTCGAGACTAAATTAATTTTCCACGTTAAAGGATTAATGGTGCGTAATTGTACACAATTTTTTGTTGGTCGTTTTTACTTGTCGCAATTTTTTATTATTTGAATATGTAACAGTCGTAAATAAAAGTATATTTCGTAATAAAAAATCGTGTCGTAGCAATGCGGCGATCTGAACTGCGTTGAACCGCGTCTTTCGAGTTCGCGGTGTTTTATTTTACGTTCGGCGAGGGAAAAAAATCGACAACCTTCCAACAAAAAGCCGTACGGAACGAGGAGGGCAGTAAAATAAAGAGCGTGAAAAAGCGTCAAATACAAATAAAGAAACAAAAAAAATATACCCAGAGTTGAGTTTCTGGATGTGGATATTATTTGACACCGCTTTTTATGACGAGGAACAGCTTAATATTTAATATTAAATTAAAAATAACTTTGATTATTCCACGTATTGTGCTACGAACTGTGACACGTTGTTCGCCTCTTTCAGATGCATCTTCGGACTAACTATCGCAAAGTTTGCTTAAGTAATTTAAAGTGATAAAATTACAAAGCTTTATGGGATCCCACCCAAGATAATCGCCATCATCAAATGCTTGCACGAGGGCAGTGAATGCTGCATAAGAATCGGTGACGTAACTACGGAATGGTTTGGCATCACTACCGGCGTCAGACAGGGCTGTGTTCTAGCTCCGTTCCTCTTTATAATAATCTTCGACTTCATCCTGAGGAAGTCAATTCCACCTGACCGAGGAGTAACCGTTGCTCCCAACCTGAAACTATGTGACCTCGAGTATGCCGACGACGCTGTCATCTTTGACAAATCAGTTGCGGGTATCCAGGAAACAATGGATAGACTGCAGAGCAACTCGTATCGCGTTGGCCTCAAAATCAACGCGAGTAAAACCAATGTGCTCTGCAACAGCGCCTGTCCAGATCCAGACTACTCTCTGTTGAGTGCGGGGCAAGAAATCGAGAGTCGATGGTTTTAGGTACTTGGGAGTACACATCACGGGAGATGGCAACCCGCGTAATGAGCTCGCGATCCGATTAGGGATAGCTGGAGCAACATTTAATTCAATGCGGAAAGTCTGGGACTCACGGCTGTACTCGGTCAGAACCAAGTGCCACTTGTTCAACGCATGCATACTGACTGTGCTGCTTTACGGTTGCGAGTCATGGCACATCACAAAAGCACAGGGTAACCGTATACTGTGCTTTGAAAACAGATGCCTGCGGCGAATACTAGGAGTACAGTGGTTTGACTTTGTCGAATACTGCGGACAAACCAGCCCCTTATTACGTCCAAAATTAAAAGGCGACGATGGACCTGGCTTGGACATGTGCTGCGGATGCCCCAGGGGAGCCTGAATCCTGCCTGCCTCTTCTATCAGCCTGATGGATCCCGACGCCGCGGAAGGCCTCTGATGACCATCCATAGGATGTACTCAGGGGAGCTAAGGGACGCCGGGATGACCTGGGAAGATGCGAGGAGGTTGGCGGGAGACAGAGAATCTTGGAGGCACCGTGTGGCGGCCATATGCTCCGAATAGGGAGCGGATATGGAAAAAAAAAAAATTACAAAATGGAATTTGGGATTTTTTGTTTTTACGGGAACCAAAAAGAGGGTTATAGAATCGAAACAAAGCAAACAAATAATTATACTACTAATGACGTTAACATTACAAACTATTAAACTAATAAGCTGCAATCAATCAGGTAGTTAGTAATTACTCTATTAATTGGAACGAGCAACCTGTCCTATTAAGAATATTATTAAATAATACTTATTTTTTGTTAAGAGTTTTATTTATTTCTAAAAATTCTAAACTATTCATCTTTTAACCCTTTTTATTTACTAAGTGGAGTATTTCTAAATTACTTCTCTCTCTCTGAAGATGCCTCTGAAAGAGGCGAAACACGTGTCATAGTTAGTAGCAGTGACGGCTGGTGACGGGGTGTTGGGGGGTGCAAAGGAAGATTCAACCATTTTTGCAAGAGTTCTTTCCTATTCATTGGATTTTAAAACACTTCTATAGCATGGACTTTCAATTCAGATGTTCGCAATACCAATTGTTTCTCTTCCGTAGTACAGAAAAATAGTTGAATCTTCCTTTTGCACCCCCAGCACCCCGTCACCACCGTCACTGGTTAGTAGCACAATACGTGGAATATGTAATCAAAGTTATTTTACATTTTAGATTTTTACATCGTTCTATCGGCATTTTGATACAGTCTCATAACTTTTCGACTTTGCCTCGCGAACTTTGAGCAGCTGATTTGGAGAGTTCACTAGCAGCGAGAGTTGTCGTTTCCTTCACGCATCAATCATCATCAGTCCACTGCCGATAATTTCGAAAAACAAAACGATAAAAACCATGTATAGGAATGCGCATGACCATTTTTCAATAGGTCTGCCAAAAAGTCACTCAAAACTCCATACGAAGCTCAAGATGTTGTTTGCTCATACTGACTGCTACAACATGCAAAAGAATTTTCGTTTTAAACCAGGGCTGTGGAGTCGGGGCTTTTTGGCCGGAGTCGTACTCGGAAATTTTGAAAGTTTGAACTTTTTATTTTTGCAAATTACAAATTTGACTATTGTCCGGATTGGTAGGGTTGATAATAGGGAAATTAGGCAAAAAAAAGTGACAATTTCAAACTTCTTTTGTCGGAGTCGTGTTTTTGGTCAATAATGGAGTCAGAGTCGAACTTTTTTTTACCGACGGTACTATTTTAAACTGAGATTCGCCACATTTGATATAACAAATTGATACGTACCATATTTATCCTATTTTTACCGGCCCGCTGAAGAACGCTGATACATCTTATATAAAGGGTCTTTTTATAAGGACGCTTAGTTTTGAAATGTAAATAAAACAAGTTGTTTATGAGATTTCGACTAAATTTTAATTTCATTATATTTTACGGCATTAAATATGGAATATAGCATCAAATGTCTGCCAATATCCATTCATTATAAAATGAGCCATGTCGCTAAAGTTGACTTTTTTGACAAATTTGGGTTAACTTCCAACTGCTCCAGAACCCAATCACGCGTTGTCTGTTGTCGTTTACCTGAAGTTCCTTGGTTAGTTGGATTTTATACGGGTGCAGACATAAGGCCCGATTCAAAATTCGCCAAGCTGAAGTCGCAGAAAAGCCAAGTTCTTGTGAACAACGAGAAATAAGCTGCCTTGGGTTTTCCTGTACACTTTCACACAGCAGCAATGTTTTCACCAGATATTGTATTTTGATGACGTGCAGGTAGGTGTTGGCCGATTATTTACCAAACTGGTTGACTCAAATTTGGCCACTAAACAATGAATAATCTACTCAGCAGGACAAAGTAACATATTTTGAGCGTCCCTATTGAAATACCCTTTATAAAACCGAAACGGCGTATGTATGTATGTGGGTCTGTAATTCCCTTTTGCATTGTTGTTGCAAGTTGCCATCAAAACGAATATGAAAGAAAATATGTTTGAATTTTTATCGGCGAAGACATTTAGTCAAAATGTAATAAATTAGTCTTCTATTGAACTCTTCCCGGCTTTTATTATTAATAATAATGTTTATTATTTACGTGAAGGTATTATTTGACATTTCTTTGACAGCAAATTAGATTTTTTCCTTGAATTTGGACATTTTAATGGGCAAGAATGGGGCTGTCATCAAATTAAATAAAGTTTGTGATTTTATTTTAACTCTATTTTGGATATTAGATTTTGTGATATAATTATGTCGAATGATATAACATTAAATAATTATTGGTCGCTTAGTCCGAGCGACGCCGGGTAGCAATACTAGTATAGCATAAATCCGAAATCTTACAAACAGCTTACAAACACGTGCTACACAGATTCCGATGACCTCATTGGCTATAAAAAACGACGGTAGCAGGTTCGCCAATTACACGAGCCAATTAGGCCACCGGCATTCGTGTGACACGTATGTACTTCCAATCATCACAATCTGTAATGTTGTCTCTATTCACCTGCCAAGTCTCGATTTACCCCCTCTGACTGTGTCTTAAAAACGATAGTGAATATTTGAAAAATATTGTCATGAATGTGTAGTTGGACCATAGAAACAAGTTTCAAGCCATTCATATTTGAATTATGTGGCACAGGTATGAGAATACATACATTGTCGTGAAGGGTAAAAAGTGTCTCTATTGACCCCGTTTTACGGTACACTACGGTGAGAATATTTGTCAATGCTACTTACTTGGCCTCGAGGAATATCAGTTTCATGTCGAGGCTGGCTCTGAACATGAACATGTTGTGGTGGAGTTTCAGCTCCGTGACGGCTGACGGCGGCAATGAGTGACCAACGGCGACGAGGCCTAAAAGGCGAGCCTGACCCTCTGCGCCAACGACCCCACCGGTCCCGGGCAGGCCACCTACGTGGCGCGCTTTCAAATACCCCGAACAGTGGATAACCTGAAACACGTCAAATGAAATTTTAGAACGAAACATGGCATTCAAGTTATATTTTCTTCGTCATCCAGTTCATTAACCCGTCGACTGCCAGCGTCTCATAAGTTGAGACGCCTGATTGCGGTGGGCTATAAATTGATATTCAAAAATATATACATTGATCTCTTTTTAAGGTGTTCACTGTCAATACTTGGTGGAATGGCATTATAATAAAAATAATAAAACATTTTTAGTTCTTACTCCACATAATATGTAATTGGATCAGGACCGGTTTCGCTCATGGCGAACATTGTCAACTGATAAGATATACATAGATACAGCGATATTTATTTTCAAGGTATGTATCTTATTATATGCTCAGAAACAATTTGTATTGCAACTAAGAAAATTTATTAAATGCACTTATTTTGGTTTTTACTTTGTTAATGATCATTAATACTTAATTGCTTATATTGCTAAGAGTTCTTCAACATTTTAATTATAGTCTAATTTGCTTCAATTTATTTGCTTAGTTGTAATACCAACTATTTTGCATTCCTTGTAATTCTTGCTTAAATTTTGATTAAATCACTGTTTCGCTGTATTTCTTATCAGTTGATAATGCTCGCCATGAGCGAAACCGGTCCTGATCCAATAAATTTTACGTGGAATTAGTACTAAAAATGTTTTATTATTGAGCCAGCCCCTAGATACGGTCCTAACGACGTATATGATTTATGATAATTTTCATTGATGATTTCTGATGATGACATTCATAGGTACATATATAAGAATGCATTTTGATGCACTTCTTAAGAAATATTCACCCAATTAAAACGGTACAAACAAGCCAGTTACGTTCGCATGCATTTAATTTCCTTTATGATGTTAATTATAATTGCATATTTCTGCATCAAAAACGTGCAATTGCATATGAACGTCAAATCAAATGCACTTTTTATATGAATATTCATGCGTTTTTGGTGAAGTTTGCTTATGCAACGGCAAAGTTGGTGCAATATTCAGAATTTGACAGTATAATAGACAGAATTGCATTTTAAATATTAATTATAATAAATTGTTTTATAAAAAGAACCCGAGAGATTATTCACTCAGACGAGAATGGCTTATTTTAAAATCAATTGATATAGATTCGAAGAGAAGACACAACTACAAGTTGGTTGTCCCGCCACCTCCCGTTATACACATAGTGAATTCAATGAAAATAGTGTTAATCCACTGATCTAACTTTTAAAGAATGAATTCTCACATTCGTACTAGGATTGTAAAATCTATTATGATTGATTGATTAGAAAATATATATTTGTGTGAACAATTTCTCCCACCACCCTTCCGTTATGTGTGTGCAGCCGTTTTTCACATACGCCTTCCATATCGCTATATGATTAAGAAAAGAAATTTAGTAAGAAAAGTGTGCAGATGCAGGTGCAACTTCGGAATTCTGCTAACTCCGTTGTTCAACCATAGATAATTCTGAAATTCAAATTCAGGATAGAATGCGATAAATACAAGCTTTTCCGACCATAAGGTTATTTTTTGCCAAAATGTCAGTTAGAACCTTTTGAAAGTAAGGTAACGACATGTCGTTAGATAAATATGTACATACAGCATAAAGGGGGATTTATAAAAACTCTTTGCTAACTGTTGCAATTCAAAAGGACGTATCGATCTATTATTTCCGCGATGAAGTGTGCCAATGAAACAAATTTGCGGATTATTGATACCAGACTACCTCAAATAAACATGTGGAGACCTGCATTAATCATTTGCGATTTAATTCCTTTCAATACTAGGAATATGCGGGTATAGCATTCAGTTCGTTAAGAATTAGCATAAGCTTCTGGTAATTTTGTAGGAGAGCGAAAATGTGGTTTTGTGATAGTTTTAATCAGTGATTCTCAACCTGCGGCCCTAAATGACATTTCATGCGGCCCGCAAAGCAAATATCAATCACCTTTTTAAGACAATACAATTTTCAACTTTAAATATAAACCCTAAAAAAACCGATAATCTAGTCAATTTTACCCATGCGGCCCTCGAACTATCTGAGAATTGATTATCTGGAACTTCTCCAAAAAGGTTGTGCATCACTGGTTTAAATCTATTAATAAATTTTAATCTCTTCTTTTATTATTTGCATAGTTAAAATTTTGCTTCAATTAATTAAATTTCAAAAAATATAATTAAGGTAAATGTACCAGTCGTTGACCATTTAAGAGAAAATTTCAACAAAAATAACGATTAAGGTTTAGCATTGTACCGAATGATGGCAAAGCAAGTATTTGATCGCATGTCTTAATTAATATTATGTATCAAAAATTACGAAAGGGCCTGTTGAAAAAAAGTTGTGTTAAATTATTTGTAGTCATGTTTTTGTTTCAGTAGTTGACCATCTCACAAATTGAAAAGTCTAGGTGTTGACCATGTCTAATCAGGGGGCTTTATAGTGAACTTTCTTTCAGGGTTGCCTCAAGGCTTTCTGTCACACCACTCTTGGTTGAATCAAGTATCAATGGGTGGTTCAGCAACAAGGTACACACCGTTACTAGATTGATCACCTAAGAAATTTGAAATAATACACTTTCCTCACTAGGTGTTGTTTTCAAATGGCTACCCTGGGCCTCCATTGGCTATATGGTCATGTGTTAGTGGCTCATTCCGACCACAGATACCTTGACTTGTCTGAACTTTACAATTTATAGCAATCCCGCATCTGCATTTCTTATTTTGGGCCATTTTATTCTCAAAAGGTCAACTACTGGTACATGGTCAACGACTGGTACATTTACTTTAGACTTTAATAAGTTTCGTCACAAACGAACTGAGCTTTCTCTGATAATGTCAAATGCCGAAACTTTGGTCATTAGTAACAAAGGCCGTATGGTGAAGAAATTGTCACTGTCAAATTTGCTATCTTAAATTAAACTATTTTCAATCCTGTTCTATTTCAAAATTACCACATGTGAACTATTGCTGCTTTACGCATCATTTCAAATTCATACGTGCACTTAAAATGACACAAGATACCAAAAGGCTAAGGCTATGGCCACAGTGACGAGCGTAAATGCGTTTGGCATAGCGGGGCGAGACTTGCTTCATAATCAAAGGTTGCCGCAATGGCTTCAATGACCGCGCCGTCTGAGAAATAGAGAAAACAGTTTGAATTTTGACAGTGCTTGTTTTGGCGTACAAATTGTTTACGTTATACAGTTTGCATTGAACTCGAAGTCACTGCAGCTTATCCTGAGAGAATTTCAAGTTCTTCCAGTGTGGTACTACCATCCGAGATGTGTACATCAAGGTATCAGACGCTGTCGAACCACTTTATGCCCAGACTGTTGAGTCGGAGTCGTCGCGGCGTTTTGACCGGAGTCGTACTCGGAGTCGCAAATTTTGAAAAGTTTAATCTTTTTTTTGCTTATAATATGTCAAACTTGGCTATTGGCCGGATTGGTTGGTTGATATTTAATTGAATATACATAAATAGGAAAATTAGGAAAAAAAGTGGCGAAATTAAACTTTTTACAGTCGGAGACGGAGTCGAAGTCGTGTTTTTTGTCAATGTTGGAGTCGGAGTCATGTTTTTGGTAATTACTAGTCGTTATTTTTTTTAATGACTCTTTTTATATGTTTTTACATTTTATTGCTGAAACTCTATTTTAATAAATTCAAAATAAATAGTAAAAATGTAAAAACAAAATAAATGTAATTTTTGTTAAAACAGTTCTTTGCTTTTTTTACAGAATTAAAAAAAAATGTCTACCTTATGCTTGTTATATGCAAAGTAAAAAAAGAAATTTGAACACATTTGCCAAATCTGGTGTATAAAGAAG
This sequence comes from Himalopsyche kuldschensis, assembly GCA_028554975.1. Lineage (NCBI taxonomy): Eukaryota > Metazoa > Arthropoda > Insecta > Trichoptera > Rhyacophilidae > Himalopsyche > Himalopsyche kuldschensis. The sequence goes on from JAHFWI010000025.1 coordinate 4,411,296, forward strand.
CACGTATTTTGATCGTTTCAATGTAAAATAATTTGAAATGTTTATCGAAACAAAACAAAAAAATCACCGCGCACTCACTTTCAATGAGATTCGTAGGTATAATGTGTTTACCTAAACTTTCGACGGCCTAATAAATTCTCAAAAAGTGGCAACACTCGAATCGAATCTGCGACAGTGTTGTTGGCAGCATTTTTAGCAGAATTTAGATGAGCTGGTACCGTTTCCCGCCGTTTCGAGATGACAGGGGCGCCATTTTCGAGAGCGCGCGCGTGACTGGTCATATTTTGCATTATAATGAGAAACATTCAAAACGATTTGTTTGTACAGAATCCCATTCGCCCTTTATTGTTTATTCAAACCTCTGAAAGGATATTATCGCGCAATATTGAATGCTCCAGAATGCTCAGTGAAAATACATAAATCTGCTAACTAAATACAAAAGTCTACATCCTTTTATATCAGTGACGGCTGGTGACGGGGTGTTGGGGGGTGCAAAGAAAGATTCAACCATTTTTACAAGAGTTCTTTCCTATTCATTGGATTTTAAAACACTTCTATAGCATGGACTTTCAATTCAGATGTTCGCAATACCATTATAATACTGTTTCTCTTCCCTAGTACGGAAAAATAGTTGAATCTTCTTTTTGCACCCCCAGCACCCCGTCACTAGCCGTCACTGGTTACAGTGATCTGTATTCTCAGTGAAAATATATATTCTTCTCCAAGCTGTCATTGAAATTAAATTTGACCGCCCTATATTCACCCCAATGTTTGTCTGTGTTTTTCTTTGGTTCTCTTTTTATGAAAGGGACTACTTGCTGATTTTGTTTCATTGAAGCAAACCAAAATTTTAGGCCAGCAAATCATCCAATAATTTCAATGATCGTGACCAATGAAATCATGTTATCATACAAATCTATTACATGATACATTTACACTGAGAATACAGCTTCACTGAAACATATAACATCACTTGTAAGTTTTAAGGTGTTAACTGCGTCTTCTTGACGGAAAAGCGTTATTTAAAATAAATAAAACACATTCCTTCATACTATATCCACATTTAAATTTAATAAAGTCATCAGTTGATAATGTTTCACGATGAGCGAAACCAATCATGATATTCATCAAATCACATTTGAAAGTAGTACTAAAAATGTGTTATATTTATTTTAAATATTCAATATATACACATGTTCATCTAATAGCCACCAAGTGACAAAACTACGAGAGGTTATATACATTCTTACGCAATAAATATTTGCTAATTTATTTAATTAAAGTTGTTCTTAACAAAACATATCGAACGTCAGGTTTTTTCTCTATTTTTATAAATGAAGATGGATTGAACATGTATTTTTCCAACCATATCCGATTCCAATATGAAACATATTGATTCTTTATTTAGATGATCTAAAAATCTAAGCAGAGGTTTTTCTACTAGAATTGCATGCTATTTAGTATTTAGTGGTATATTTTATATATACATACATATTATCGTACATCCATGCAACCCTTCTACAGCACCCTCTACTATTTATAAAGCGGTTTTTTACAGCGTGTGTTGCAGTCTTCAGGCAAATTATAAATTGTGTAAATATGTAATAGTATCCATACATATTATCCGTAAGTCCTTACGTTTGATAAAGTAATTCATAAAAAATCCTTATTTTGATGCTATAGAATTGTTGACTGAATATCAAAATTAATAAGTAAAAAGACAAGACTAGCCGTAATCTAAACTTTCTCGCCACAACTTTTAGGCTTTCAATAATTTAAACATCAATGCATGCATGTCTTCAAATAAAAATCGTTTTTAAAATTAATAAAAACTCTAATTCATTGACAGGGAGATAATTTATTGGTAAGTGTTGCCACCGCTAAATATTTTCTTACGAGTCCCTACACTAAATACACAAAATGATTCTATTTATGTCTTTTAAACTCAGGGCACCAATATATCGGTACAAACTTGTATATATAATACATCATTTCAAAGTAAATCGTGTAAACTCGCCAACTTTATCGATTGAATTGGCATTTACTTGCATTTACATTCACTCGGCAACTTTGTTATTGTTTTTAAAACGGCACACCAAAGATTGCGTCGAATAAACAAAAGCGGTTTGACAGGTTACGCTCAACGAGTGAAGATTTTATGTTGAATGAATTATTTTAAAACGACAATGTAATAGGTAAGAAATGCGATCATTTATTTAACCACTATTCCCTGATCTTTTTCGAAGGAATGGAACACTTTTTAAACAAACCGACAGCGCGCTATAACTATGAAATTTGAATATTTTGAATTTTGTACTTTTCCATGAGTTTTGTCGCTAACGACCCGGTTCAAGTACATCCGTGCACTTGGAATGCCTGAAGATGCCGAAAGGCGAAACCCGGGTCGTTAGCGACAAAACTCATGATAAAGTACAAAATTCAGATTTGATATTGAAATTCCATCAAGCACCCTCAGTCTGAAATACTTAATTATATCAACTATGAAATTACTGATAAATTTAATTCAATTTCGTTTTAAAATATTGCCAGCATTCTCATTCACGAGGTGTCATATGACAATGTTTACATGTCTTGGTGTAAGGGTGGCAAATTTCACTATTTTTTGTACTTTGCAAACACCCTGTGTGTTCACATGGCTAATTTGTTTTTTGATTCTGGTATTGATGTCAAACTATCAATAATAGAAATAAAAATTCCCTATTATTGAAAAAAATGCCAATTGAAAGACTGCTTCACATAGATTTGAGTATCACACCATTACGATGACAAGCGTGTTTTTTTCGTTCGCGGGTCCGGTACTCTATCATAATTTTTTAATTGAATTGACATTTACTTGGCAGAACTCCATTATAAGTCGGTGAAAAAAATAGCAATGTATTTGAGTTCTAGAGCAACGGTCAACAAACTACGGCCGCCGGAGATTCTCATCCGGCCCTCGTCGAATTAACGATTTTTGTATCCAATTGTAATCTAATGTATCTGATTGGATTCCAATTAGCATTTATTTGTCATCCGGCTACCCAAGTTTTCGAAAAATTCAATCCGGCCCTTATCTCAAAAAGTATGGTGACCCCTGTTCTAGAGAACATTATATGACATATGGTTGATAGTTATTTCGGTTAACGCCAACGTCAGAACTATTACTATATTTCATAATTTGTTGTAATTTCTTCCTAATAAGAATCAGCACCAAAGAATATCGAATTTATTCATGTCTTACCTTGTATCCTAGTGTAGTGAGGCCCGCATTCCTCTTGGCCAGCACGCATTTCATCCTCAAGAAGAAGACCCTCTCGCACTCCAGGTCGTACCCGGCGTTCCTGTGATTCTGCGCCTGTTGGTTCTGATGCTGCAGGAGGTTGATGGGCGGCGGAGTCGTCTGGGGCGGCACTGCGCATCCTCCGGAGAGCACGGCGGCCATCTCTTCGTGGTCGGCTTGGTGAATGTACTCGTATATTGAGTTGCCGGTTAGTTCAACCTGAAAGCACAAGTCAAAAATCGGGTCGTGTTACTACTTCTGATGGCGTTAGCCGGACACGGTGGTTTTGCTGCCAATCTCTTTGAGCTTGGTCAGTTGTGGATAAGCCAACATGTAAATGTGGCGCTATAAATCATAATGATGTGGATGTCCTATGGTAGAACCACTTAATGCAAGAGGAAAAGGATCATCAGCGCAAGTCAATCCAACCGTTTGTCGACATATTAGATAATAAAGACTTTTATAAAATTTACTGACCTGACTCAATCCAAGATGCACGCTTGCCGTTTCCGAAATGTACATGATCTTCCCGTCAGGAGCCACGACGAATATGAACCCGTCCAAAGTCTGCAGCAGGTGCGATCCCAGCTCGCGGATGGCCAAGTCCCGTGGTCCCCGGGGTGGAGGCGAAGCACCCCAAGCGTCTCCCAAACCTTCAAATTAAATACTTAATGTGTTACTGATTCTAAACATAAATCGGAGAAAAATTATTATGAGATTAACATTACTCAAAATCCTGCAGTGAGTGCAGATATATGAACATTTAATACTTAACGTCGCATCATAAAGCAGTGGTTTTTAGGCTATGGTTCGATCGGAATATTTTAGTGGGTTAACACAACACTATTCTTGAGATAATTACACTACACACAATGTAACGAGTTTTAAGAAAATATGTAAATAAATAATTGTCGGTATTTGATATTTATATTATGTAGATCGGGGGTTACCAACCCCGTGCCCGCGAGCGCCATGGCGCCCGCGGTCCGATTTGTGTGCGCCCACTCCCATTCGACCGCGACAACAATTTTTCAATTGAAAGAATAAAAATCTATCTCGACACCAAAAATGAAAATTTCGATGAACTAACTGACTCTCGCTGGCTGGTGGATTTGGGTTTTCTCACAGACATAATGGAAAAATTGAATTCCTTAAACTTGGAGTTGCAGGGAAAAGACAAAAAGGTAGCTAACATGACAGGCTCTGTAAACTCATTTAAAGCAAAACTGGTTTTGTGGATATCACATATGCAGATGAAGTCTCTCGTGCATTTCCCTAACATGAAAAAAATGGCAGGTAACACTGAATTCAACGTGTCATTATTTATTAAGCACCTTCAATTGCTTCAAGAACAGTTTGAAAAGAGATTTCAGCAGTTTACTATCATCGAGCCAATGGTCTCCTTTTTCATCAATCCTTTTACTTGCCAAATGAATATAATGGAAATAGCTGCATATATTGCAGAGCTTGTTCAAGTAAAGGTAGAAGAACCGAAAAAATATTTTTTTGTGTATTATTTATTACCAATTTTTGACGTATGTTTCAAAGCAAATTTTTCTTTGAAAAAATATGTGGTGCCCGCTGCCCTACCGATATTTTAAAATGTGCTCTAAGGTACAAAAAGGTTGGTAACCCCTGATGTAGATAGTATTTGGCCCGCGAAACTAAAACTACTGATTTGTGACACGACTGAAAAAGGCTAAGAAACGGCGAAGAGTTAAATGTTTAAAACATTTCTGTCGCATAGTTTTTTGGAGTTTAACACCTACAGTCTACAGATATAGAGAATAGAATCTCTTAAAACACAAAAACATGACGTCAGTTATGGATTTTTTACTGTGAGAGTTACTGTTCACTAAGTTAACTCAGTCTAACCCAGTGGTCCTCACGTGAAAATGTCTGGTGGCCGCACCAAATTTTTGTCCGAGTCTGTTGTGTTTGAGTATTGTCAAATGGGCCTAAACATGTTTGGCGATTTACTATTGGTATTAATTGCAATCGAAATGCTTCATTTTCAGAGTATTTGTTGACAAATTATCTTGTAAAACCACTTTTTTTAAACTATCAATATTTACTATGAAGCTGCTGGTGGCCGCACATGAGAACCACTCGTCTAGCCTAACCTAATCCAACCCCCTTTTTTTTGAGTCGAGTATAATTAATGTGACCATTTATTTTTGTCCTCAAAACGGGACATCTAAAAAATTTTACCTAATAGTATGTATTCAAGAAAACACGTATTTTTTCATAGTTTTTATGTATTAATAAAAAGAAAAAGAATGTTGATAAAGAAAATAACAGGAATAAATAGTATAAATATGGAAAAAATTATGTTGTTTTATATTTTTCTGATGAACAAATTTTCTTAAGTATAGCAGTATAGGGGTTAGCTTTTAAATAAGAATGGAATTCTTGGCAGGATTTTTTAATAAATATTTTAACTAACAACATCGCTTTAAGTACTCCGACTTGTAATTGTGTTTTTTCTGTCGTCCACAACTTATTCATCTATGAAAAGACTCTTTCTACGGGTGCATTTGTTCCGGGCAAGCATAAAATCAGTTTGTATGGTTCAAATTATTATTACGAAAGTCGATTTTTTGCACTTTTTATTAAAATTGTTACCGTGAGTTGCCCTCTTTTTAAAAACGGGACATTTCGACGCCCCGGAGCTGTACTTGGGAGACAACGGAACAGGCTACCTAAAAACGGGACGTATGGTCACTTTAGGTATAATACTATCGATGGATTCATTTAAATTGATAATTTTGTTGATAACGTATGTAGTTACACGAGTTGTCTTCTTCAAAGTATAATAGGTTGGCTATTCGCTCTCGATGCACCACGTTTTGGGTTGGTGTGCGAGGAAATTTAAGACATCACATACATCGATGCCTTCGAACAGCAATCAATGAATCGATTGAAACATCAATTTATAAAACTGCCCGTAGATGTTTTCAACTAGGGATCAAAACAACTACTGTTCTATGTAAATAAGACATTGCAAGCCTCACACATTGAAATACATTTGTCCTCTGTTTATTTTATTGAAATGCAATAAAAGCTCTTTGATGACATTTAAAAGATGAATTTGATTCAAATTTATGCGCGAACAGTGTGTTACAAAAGAAATCCGCAAAGTAATCGTACACCGCGCCTTTCAAATGAATAATATACATACGATGTTATCTTTATTATAAAGAAGATGTCAATACAAATAAATAATATTGCGTTCGAAATAATAACATTGAAAATGTTCATTGTACTATTTGAGATTGCAATCAGTTTCTAGTATTTTTTTTTTTTTGAAGACCCTCGATTTAATCTAGTGGTGGTTGTCAATCTTTTGACTATGACGGGCGTCCCGAATGGACTGCTGATGAAAAAATGTTCCTCTTCAATTCAAACAGACATTAACCCGTAGAGTGCTAGAGTCTCATATGCTGAGACGCCTGATTTTGGTGTGTTGCAAATTGGTATTTAAAAATATATACAGTTAACAGTGTTAAAAATATCATGTCCAAGATTTTTTTTACTAAAATATGTATGTATTATTTGATCTCATAGTCTCCATGGGTGTATTTTAAACAGAAAATAATAAATTAATATTTGAAATCTTAGCTGTTGAAATATTTATAAATCGGCTAAGCACGGAAGAGGTTAAACGGCAACAGGAATAACGTCTCTGAGATCATCAAAAATTGTATTTATAAAAGTTGGCTAGCCATTTTAAAACATTTATTGAGATGAGCGGTGATTGTGTCGAGAAATTGAATCTTTAATGTCAGATTAATATCTTAATTTTATAAAGCTGGAAACTTTTGGACCTGGAAAATGTAAAACTGGTGCCGTGCATAGTGCAAAAATGCACTACGTCACGAGTCATGAGTGACCAGTGCACTCACTTGTAGGGATCATATATATATGACGTCACGCTATATTTAAAACATGATGCGACAGTTTGTGACGAAGGACGAGGGGGGTGTAGAAGATGTGTTATCAAAGAATCGTTTCAAACAAGAAGTAAGGCATGTCTCTCAATTGCTTCTAGGAAGGGCTCGATAATGTGATGTCATGTACACAGGGGGCTTACATATTTTGTGACGAAATGAGAATACAGGAGGAGGTTAAAATGAGTAACTTAAATGAGAGAGAAGAGGAAGAAAAGAAGGAAGAAGTTATACAGTCCCTCTTATGTATTATATCTAAAAAAAGCTTCTTACAAGGCGTATTTAATTTTTGTAATTTTAATACAAGATGCGTGATTCAGTAATATTTAAATGTTTGTCTTGCTGACGAAATATGCATCCCCTGGTTGTCCACCTCTGGAATTGAGTAAAGTTTGGCTGGCGATAGAGCAGCGACTCCTAACCAATGCTCCGCAGAACTCCGCGAACACGTTACAAGTGTTCCGGGAAATTAGGAGAGCATCGTACTGGATAGAAAATATCGCTCTATCGCAGGATACAAAATCCATTTGTCACAGTTAATAGTACCTAGATCGAGTTACGAATGTTTTTTTCGAATAAGAAAAACAATTGTAACTAACATAACGATTAAAACGAACATTTGAGGGCAGTTGCAATATTTGGAAAGTCCGACAAGCTATGTATCAAATGAATTGATTTTCACTTGTCTTGTATTTAATTATTTACTATACTGATGAAAATTGATCCGTGGACGACACGAAAAAGTTAAGAACCACTCTCTCATAGGGTAGGAGCGGTTCACGAGCCACATGCGGCTCTTTGCATAGACGTTTGCGGCTTTAAAGACATAAACTCTAACTCCAACACATCTCAAACAACCTTATAACTTATGATTTTACTAGACAGAGCCACCGAACAAACTAGCTTATCATATGTTTACTATATTTGGCTCTACGGAACAAACATTCACAACTATGAACCACATATAAATCAAATAAAGAAGCAGATAACGGATGAAAATTTACAATCATGTATTCCAGGGGTCGGCAAACTACGGCCCGCGGGGCAATTCAGGCCCGCCGCCTGTTTTCAATCCGGCCCACGAGTTAATATTTGTTCACATGATTTTTTTATATGAATCAAAATTAAAAATTAATAAGAAATTTGTGCTTTAATTAAACTAAACTTAAGAATACAGTCAATTAAAGTCATTTGCACGGGGATTTATTTCCATATTTGGAAGTACATATCATTGTGAAAGAACATTTTCAAAAATGAAATATGTTAGATAACCATTTAGAAACCATTTTAATGATAGGAAGTACAAACATTGAAATAAATCATGATGATATTTTATCTGATAAAAAACAATTGCATTCATCACATTAATAAAAACATTTAAAAATTCGAAATTTATATTTGAAAAAATATTTTTTTTAAAATTTATTGTATTGTATAAATCTTCAATAAAAATATTTCCAATATATCCAATAGAAAAATAACTTTTTTTTTTATCGAATTACCTACGTAAATATCTTTATTTTTGGTACCTGGCCCGCCAAGTCAAAAAAAAATCAGATTTGGCCCTTTCCCAAAAAAGTTTGCCGACCCCTGATGTATTCATTCAAAAATAAGTAGCTATTTGCCAGATTATAGTATAGCTATCAAAAATGATGCATGGGCACCGTTCAAATTAAAAATTTAAAATAAAACATCTCAAACTATTTTGTCCCTAAAAATCCATATTCAATACAATTGTATATTACATAATAATTGTGTACGGCTCTCTGGTACTTTTGTTATGCTGTTACCATGACAATTTGGCTCTTCATACTGGACAAACTGCCTACTCCTGTTCTAGGGTAATATGCATTACAACACAATATACAATAATCACTTTCAATGTGCTCACTGTCAATACTTGGTGGAATGGCATTATAATAAAAATAATAAAACATTTATAGTTTTTCCACATAAAATTTATTGGATCAGGACCGGTTTCGCTCATGGCGAGCATTGTCAAGTGATAAGGAATAAAATTAAACAGTGATATTTATACAAAAGCTAAGTAAGAAATACAAGGTATGACAAACAGTGGATGGTATTACAACTAAGCAAATAAATTGAAGCAAAATACAAGAAAAATAGACTAATAAATAAAATGTTGAAGACCTCTTAGCAATGCAAACTATTACATCAATAATTAATTAAGTATGAATTATCATTAACAAAGTAAATGCCCAAAAATGAGTGCATTTTCTTTGTAAATGGTCTTTTTATAAGGACGCTTAGTTTTGAAATGTAAATAAAACAAGTTGTTTGTGAGATTTCGACTAAATTTTAATTTCATTTGTAAGTATATTTTACGGCATTAAATATGGAATATAGCATCAAATGTCTGCCAATATCCATTCATTATAAAATGGGCCATGTCGCTAAAGTTGACTTTTTTGACAAATTTGGGTAAACTTCCAACTGCTCCAGAACCCAATCAGGCGTTGTCTGTGGTCGTTTACCTCAAGTTCCTTGGTTAGTTGGATTTTATACGGGTGCAGACATAAGGCCCGATTCAAAATTCGCCAAGTTGAAGTCGCAGAAAAGCCAAGTTCTTGTAAACAACGAGAAATAAGCTGCCTTGGGTTTTCCTGTACACTTTCACACACAGCAGCAATGTTTTCACCAGATATTGTATTTTGATGACGTACAAGTAGGTGTTGGCCGATTATTTACAAAACTGGTTGACTCAAATTTGGCCACTAAACAATGAATAATCTACTCAGCAAGACAAAGTAACATATTTTGAGCGTCCCTATTGAAATACCCTTTATCATTTGACAATGCTCGCCATGAGCGAAACCGGTCCTGATCCAATAAATTTTATTTGGAAAAAGTACTAAAGATGGTACAAGAAGGTTTATTATTTTTATTGCAATACAATAAGTAAATTAAATGTTTGCGGTATTAAAACAAGTCCTTACCGTCAGGGAACAGCTGTCGAAGTCTCAAATAGCTGGTCGAGAGGCGAATGACTGACGCCTTGTCCAGCTGAGCGGTGATGGCTGCCGGAAGCGGAAGTAGTCTACCCAGCTCCAGAAACTCGGCATTTTCTTTCTCCCGTCGGGATCTGGCCGCATTCTTACTTTTCTCTTTCATTATAAGAGATTCAACTCTCTCGCGGCCTGAAATGAGGAAATTTTGCTATGTTAAAATACAGTTTTTTATCAAGCTATTTACCAAGGCATATTTTAACACTCAAAACAAAGAGAAAAACGATGCGTATTCCGCGTTTCCGTAGCCAATGTGTTAACATTCTGTCTTAAATCTTAAAAGCTGCATTTCTGAGTAGCATCGATTTGGTATTTTCAATCTTTTTGAATTTGTTCGACAAATTTTATTATTTGTGAACCTGTGAAAAGGTATTTAATATTTATGAACAGGGCAGTCTTTGTACTGGTATTTCAATGTACATATGATACTATAAGCGTAATTAAGGCATGACCAAATCAAGGTTTTGTGTGGTTTTCAACTTTGTATTCATTTGCATTGGTAAAATATTTTTTTGCATTTGGCACCACATATCGACGCCGGACGCGAGTAATTTTTTCAAAGTCAAAGATTGCAAAAAGTGTCGACTGATGAAAATTTTACATCTACAGCGATGCGCAACGTTCAAATTACCAGTTAATTTACTTGAAATGCCTGAAGATTCCAAAAGGCGAAACCCGGTTCGTCAGGAAAAAAACCCAAAAATTCAAACGATTCAAATTAATTATCGTTGATGTAATTCAGAGAAGAAATGAAATGCATTATTATTTAGTTTGGCCCAACAAGTGATTTCAATTGGGTATCCCTGGCGTAGATAAATAAAGTCTGTACGAGAAAGGACAAGCGCGTCAGGTTTAAAAATTGTGCAGAATTTATGTCAAAATATACATAATACTTAGATACGTCGGTGAGAAAATGGTCCATTCGCTAAACAAGTAATTTTTTATTTATATTTTTTAGAAACTTCATAATGTTTTGGCTATTCCGTGAATTTCAAATGGCATATTCAGATTTTATTTATCAGTTGAATTGTTTTTTGAAGTATCAAATCATAATTATCATTTTTGCAAGATAATTAATTGGTCATGTTTTCACTTGTTATTTTTTTAAACAAATGGTACAAAACATTTTGCAAGTGAAATAAATAACATGGATTTCTTTAAAAGGGTGTCCAAATAAGTGGCGGCTGGCGAAAGCGTATTAGGGAGTACAAAAAAAGATTCAACTATTTTTCTGTACTACGGACAGCCAAAAATTCATAAGACTGGCACTCCGTTGGTATTGCGAACATCTGAATTGAAAATCCAATGAATAGGAAAGCACTCTTGCAAAAATAGTTGAATCTTTTTTTTGTACTCCCTAATACGCTGTCACCAGCCGCCACTGGTCCAAATATCTTCCAGATATTAAAACATAGCCGTAATTTAGAATGCAGCTTAATCCTTCTGTCGCGAATACATTGCATTTGCATATATAATAAAAGATCAATATCGATTTATTTTATATTATGTCTTATTGTGCTTCCCGGTTTCCTGTTGAATTAAAAAATCTCCACTAGACTTCCGCTTAAGTTTTGGCTATGTCCGCTACCGATGTGGAACTCAGTTGCTCAATCTCTCATTTTATAATAGATTACGGTTAAAGACTTGACTTTTGTAAGGGAAACTATAACGGGAACTTGGGCTATACGGTTAAAGTCGCACATTAGTATTTATAAGAAAAGTGTTCGGCTTATGGCTGCTGCGTTCCATATTATTAGGAGTGGATGGATGATAGAGAGAGTTTGATTTAGACATCACAAATATTGAAAATTAAAATGGCAATTTTTTTCACAAAAAGTTTTCAAAATCGCTATCTGGACAGGGCAAATCCGAAAATATTTTAAGCCGGATCGAAAACCTAGATACTTTTTGAAGAGATTTAGTAACGCCACTTATATTGCATTACAATTAAATGATTTTCGTCATTGTGGCATCAAATAATAAATAATCTCCACAAAAATATACTGTATGTGATAGCAGTGACGGTGGTGACGGGGTGTTGGGGGGTGCAAAGGAAGATTCAACCATTTTTGCAAGAGTTCTTTCCTATTAATGGGATTTTAAAACACTTTTATAGCATGGACTTTCAATTCAGATGTTCGCAATACCAACTGTTTCTCTTCCGTAGTTTGGAAAAATAGTTGAATCTTCCTTTTGCAGCCCCAGCACTCCGTCACCAGCCGTCACTGTGTGATAGTATTAATTGATAACACATAGGCCACATTTCACTTGAGAATAAAAAAAAAAACGAATATTAAAAATCTTACCTAATTTTTTTCTTCGATTATCCAATGACCTATTTAATAGCCTCATTAGTCCAGTCAAAAACGACACGCAAAAATAAAATAAGGTAATGCACATTCATACATACATTCGTATAATGTCACTTATTTACAATATATTAATCGTATTGTTTAATTATTCACTTCTGGAAGTACAGTGTACCACCTTTACAACGATCGAAACACGATTGTCGTTAAAACAATGAAATTGAACATTGGCAAAAACATGTTACACATTCTTTCGACCAATAATTGCAGATATATATATAGTAATTGGATAAAATTTGAATTCCCGAAGGTGACACACGTTTGTTTTTATATTATTAATTTAATTTGACACGTTTTCACGAAACGGCTACATAAAAGGTATTGTTTATAGTCAAATAAGTAGCAAAGTGCAATTTATGTGATTCATCCAGGTGACATGTAGCTGGCTCAGGTGACAGCTCGCAACTATGGAAACGTTTTTAGAGGTATTGGGGATCTGTCGAAGATTGCAAATATATATTTGTTTTACAATGGGGATGGTTTTAGCGTTGAAAGGTGAGCAAAATGCACCTTTAAGCGATTAGGAAGTAAGGATCAGTTCTGATACCTGTCGTGTAAACTGTAAACCACCGGACTTACCTTTCGAGGGCGTTTCTTATTGTATTGTTAAATCCGAATGTTTATTGTTGTTTTTGTTTGTATAATATGTGGTAATGTAACACCATTTTGAAGACCTGATATATACCTACCTGTTTTTCAACTTGACTATGTACAATACCCTTTATCTGTATTTGATATATTCGGACGCAACTTTGTGGAAGTTCGTTTTTTTATTAAAAATAAAATTATCATTACAGCTAATGCCAACATGCCAAATATTTTTTAATGTGAAAGTCATTCGAGATAAGCTCGTTGAGAAATTATATGAATCAGTCGTGAACATTCTAAACGAAAAATGACATAAGCCCATTTCCATTACAGTGAAACCCCGATTCTACGTTTTTCAATGGACCGTATAAAACAAAAGATTCACGCGGGAAACGATGAATGCGGGAAAGTTTTAAATATGAACTAAATGCCGGGACTATAGAAAATGAACGCACCACGCGGGAAAACGTATAATGCGAGAACGTACGATTGGGGTTCCACTGTACAGTGAAACGCCGATTCTGTATAAAACAAACGATTAATGCGGGAAAGTTTTAAATATTAACTAAATACCGGGACTGTTGAAATTGAACGCACCACGCGGGAAAACGTATAATGTGAGAACTTAAGATCGGGATTCCACTGTATCTCTTTTTTAATTGAAAAATCTGATATTTCCGGGATGTGAACCCAGAACCCACATGCTCGTTAGGTTAAAACTCAAGTCAGTAGACCACAGAGTCCGACAATATAGTACAATTTACACATAAATTCTTATTAAAGATAAAGACAGGATTCACTTGACGCAAACATATTCAAATATCATAATATTTATAAAATTATATCAAGTATTTATTAATACATAACCTGTCACTAGTGTCACTAGTCGCGCTTCGTATTGTTTTTCTCTGTGAGGTTTTAATTTGTACTATTTATTTAAATCTTTATTATAATAACTTTATAATGTACCCTATCGTAGACGATTTGAAATTTTGGAACAAGTATACGATTCACTTTTAACAGGTGAAAATGAAAAACAAAAAACAAAAAAACATCGACACAATGATTCAAATAAATATTGTTCGATTCGATCGAAGCGCCATCAACAATAACTTTGTTTTGAATTAACATAAATATAGTTAACTGGCAGACAGTTAATGGTATTTTTTATATGCCAAATAATGCAAAACCGACTAGTAAGTCATATTAAAAATGGCACTGGGCGAAGTGGGTACAATCCCAAATAAACATTGAAAGTTGTATAACCAGTAATACCTACATACATTACTTTAGTATACAAATTAATCAAAAATGGATGAACAAAACTATTGTCGATTCGTGAATTCGAGCCCTTTATTGCACAACCGAGTAGGACAATTTTGGTCGTTGCTAGTCGGGGAATAGTTTAATTTGTATCACCATGTAATATTAAAAAAATGGAAATAACAATAAAGTTGTTTTAAACGTTGTCCGCTCCCAGTATAAGGCAATGATTTTCACATGAATTTTCACTGTGGCCGCATCGTAAACATAAGCGGTCCTACAGAAATGGCTGGTGGCCGCACCAATTTTTTATTTTTAGTCTGTTGTGATTTTGGTATGTCTGTCAATTTGCATACGAAATATGTCAGTTTCTGTTGAAAAATGAGATCGTAAAACCACATTTTTTTAATATCAATATTTTCTATGAAGCTGTTGGTGGCTGCACATGAGAACCACTGGTAAAGGGCAAATGATATCTAGTACATCTCAGCAGACATTTCTATAAATATTGCTTGTTACTTAGTTACTCAACTTATCTTTTTATGTAACAAACTTGATTTTAATATTGATAAATGCAATCTTTTATCGTTAACGAGAAGCTCACGAGTGTTATTCTTTCAATATTCAATGAATGGTCGAATTCTCTCACGAATTTCATCAGTAAAAGATCTTGGCGTACGATTTGTAAGCAAACTAACATTCAACAATCACATTAAGATTACTTGCAACAAAGCTTTGCAAATGTTGGGCTTTATCCTCCGCACTACCAGGGTCTTTCCAGGAGTAAAATTTTTGATACTAATGTATTATTCATTGGTTCGAAGCCGACTTGAGAGTGGATCGATTGTTTGGGCACCGAGGGGTGCGAAATGTGTTCTTATGGTGGAGAGGGTTCAGAAGAAATTTTTGAGAATTCTCTATTTGAGGACATATGGGTGCTACCCATGGCTTTATCCAACAGACTTTCTCTTAGGGATGCTCACTTTAAATAGTTTGAATGCTCGAAGAGAAATGTACTTGGCATTATATTTCCTTCGGCTTATCCGAGGCCAAAATGAGAATTCCACCATTCTTGAAAATGTTAAATTGAATGTTCCTGATAATTTTTTGAGGAATCGTGAGCATGAGTTGTTTGTTCTTCCAAGGGGTAGAACCAGTCTGCCAATGGGAATGCCTCTGGGAAGAGTTTTAACAATTTTAAACGGCATTGCTTCGGATGTCGACATATTTCATATTGACGTGAGTGAGTTCAGACGAATACTATATTTTATGAATAAAATTTGATTTTGTCAGAACTCACTCGGTTGACATCTTTGAATATTTCTAATATGATTTTATAATTTTTTTTCTCACAGTTTTTATGACTACAATGTTTTCATCTTGTTTTTAATCAATTAGTGATTAATATTATGTATTTACATGTATGTATGTATATATATAAATACACGTATTTATATTTGTCAAATACATGGCGCATTGGCATCAGCTGTAATGCCATGATTTGCTTTTTCTTAAAAAATTGGTGTCTGTAAAGTCGGTTTACGGACGATAGTTTTACGTGACAACGTCATAAGAAAACATTGATGAAATGATTGCATACTTTTATGAATAAAATGGAATCATTTTTATTGAATTATCATTATTTTGTATGGATACGATATTTTTTATATTTGTTATACGTTAATCAGATTTTTAATATGCAAGAATTAATTACCTTTATTGCCGCAATTGTTGTTGTAATATAAACAATGAAAACCACATTAACATTTCACTTCACTTTATAAACAGTTGTAAACAGATCACGTGTAGGTACTGTAGGTGTATAAGTTGTGTGCTGCCGCTGTCTCTTTTCTACTCAGACGCATCGACCAATCGAGTGGAAGAGAGATAGATGCGGCACAATCCGAACGGTAGGCCGATCGTGCCTCTCTATCGCTTATCCGCGGTCTCGCTCGCACGCTTGCCTTCGGCGTAACGCGACAAACGGGAAAATGAGTCATGTTTTTTCGTTCGTGCAGCGGGCGTTCATCGATTTATAAGACGTTGTCACGTCAATAAATAAATAAATAAATAAATAAATAAGAGAGTAGGGATAGAAAAAATAGGGAAAATACACAAATACAAAACGAAAAAATAGGAAAGGATCATCTTCGACATAATGACAACTATGATAGCTACAACTGCATGACAGAGCAATCTTTTTCCATGATATCTTTGTCAGATTATTATTATCAGATATTTTATTAAAATTGTACGACATCAAACTACGAGTCGAATTAAAACTGCACAGTGTGATAATTGCGATAGTTAAATCATGTCATCACTATAAACATTAATTCAAAACAAACTAGGACTAGGGCAGCATTAATATAAAATTTAAAATAACTTTGATTATTCCACTTATTGTGTAACTAACTGTGACACGTGTTTCGCCTCTTTCAGAGACATCTTCAGACCTACTATCGCAAAGTTTGCTTGAGTAATGAAGCAAGATAAATTCTAACATTTTAAATTATGAAATTACAAAATGGATTACGGGTTTTTTTCCTTATAAAGGAAACAAGGAAGGGGGTGATAGAATCAAAACAATGCAATAACATAATGATACTAATAAGGTGCAATCAATCAGATTGGGATTTTTCCTTTATAAGGGACGCAAGAGAGGGTTATAGAATCGAAACAAAGCAAACAAATAGATATATTTCTAATGACGTTAAACATTACAAACTATTAAACTATAAACCAATGAGCTGCAATCAATCAGTTAGGTTGGGTGATTACTCTATTAATTGGGAATAATGTTAATAAAGGCGAGCATCCTGTCCTGTTAAGAATATTATTTAATAATATATCTTTTTTATTAAGAGTTTTGTAAGTCTGAAGATGCCTCTGAAAGAGGAGAAACACGTGTCACAGTTAGTTACACAATACGTGGAATAATCAAAGTTATTTTAAATTTTATATTAAAATGAACTTCCACAAAGTTACCGCCGAAACCATCGAAAAAGGGCAGCATTAGTGATTAGCTCAATCGCTGTCGCTATGCGTCGCACTTTGGGATCGGAAATGTTGGAAAGGATCTAACAACACAAACACCCATTGCCTCTGAGCAGAATCGATTTATCGACTGCAAAATCAGTATCTTTATTCTGCTCGTACCCGGAACAGGGTACCCAACAACATTGACCACTACACCACGGACCGGGCAAACAAACATATATGTAGATCTAAACAATTGGACAGGTACACATTTTAACCATGCCAAAACCTTCCTGAGTATTTAAAAAGAATATGGCTGGCTAAAAAATTTTGTTTTGATATTATCGAACATTCTGGTTCCAGCATGTCTGGTATTTTAATCTTTGGCTTTTCAGGTGGGTGAATGTTTGCGCCAGGGATCTAGGCTGGCTGAAGCGATCCATCAAAAACCCGAGTGCAATGGATACTTACGCGGGTTACTACTACTAAGGTTTTGCTTATTTATGAATAAATATTCCGCGCGTGTCTCAACGCTACTTTGCAGGGATTAAAGCTATTTTCTCATGCAACCAACCTGAGTTTACTGCTGCCGTCAGGTATCGAAAACAATCGGCCGCTGAGACAGTAATAATTATTTTACAGAATTTAAAATAGATATTTTTTTCATGGCTTTGGAGTCGCAAAAAAACACAACTCCGAATAAAACTAAAAAAAGTTTATTTTTGTTACGTTTTTTTCCAACCTTTCCAAGATTGAGTGTTAAATTAAAAATCAACAGACCAATCCAGCCAACAGTCAAATTTAACATTTTTTTTTTAAAAGAAACCAAATATTAGGCATTACAGCTTACGCCAATGCGCCAAATATGCATGATGGTGAAAGTCATACGAGATTAACTCGATGATAAATAATGAATCAGTTGTGCACAAAATCAACGATACATAACATACACCCAGCCTAAGATCTTTTTTCAATTGAAAAAATCTGACCTTGCCGGGAATTGAACCCGGGCCCCCTGATCGCTAGGACAAAGCTCTTGCCACTAGACCACAGGGACCGACTATTTTATATGCATAGATAAAAAGGTCGAACTTTTCAAAAGTTTTTCACGACTCCAACTTCGTCCAAAACACCACGATTACTCTGACTCCGACTCCGGTCCAAAAACCGTGACTCCATGACTCCGACTCCACCACTCTGATTTTTTCACTAAAGATATGTATGCAATTTGAGTACGCTTTACTTTTTATTAGATAAAAGAGTGAAAAAGATTATAAATGCCAAATAAATTTTTGTCTTTGGATACAAATACATATTAAATCAATATTTTCCAATATGAATTTGACCGAATGTATGGAAATATCAATTATTGTTTTACCTGATTTTTTGCGTTAAATGATTACTCGATAATAATTCCATGGCCGAGTGTCCAAACATCGTTTGCTTCAGACGTTCGGAGCACACTGTTTCGTATCCCAGTATTTTCATATTTAAATCGAATTACTGATTTCTGTCCGAAAACATGGATGTTGATGTTGTTTAAAATTGTGTCCCACACCCATTCGATTCTTAAAAAAATACGCAGTGACAGTTAGGAGTTAGGAGCTTACAACTTATTCTGTTCAATTTAATTTAAAATAAAGCTCACTTTTTAGAAAATCGTTCAAAGTAAGCATCAAATTAAATTTAAACAATCAAACAAATATACTGTCGAGGTTGCCAAGGCTACCATGTATTTATTAGCATTTTAATGACGATGTGTACCATGAAAATAATAACACCTTTTTATTGTATTTATTAGATCAGGACCGGTTTCGCGCATGGCGAGCATTATCAACTGAACATGAAGTAATTAATGATGTGTATCGTAGGTTTTTATACCACGTTAAATAAAATTTAAGAAAAAATGTACCAAAATATTTTTTAATAACAGTGTGTTTTCACTCTTTCTCTTATTATATGACATAATTTTAATACGGTAAGAAAAATAACAATGTATTTTAATTCTACATAAAATAATTTTATATATTTGTTGATAGCTATTTCGGCTTACGCCCTCGTCAGAACTAGTTAATAATAATAATAACTAACTAATAATAGTTCTGACGAGGGCGTAAGCCGAAATAGCTATCAACAAATATATAAAATAAATCTTATATATAAAACCGAAACGGGGGATGTATGTCTGTAATTCCCTTTTGCATTGTTGTTGCAAGTTCAAACAAACGAATTTATTTCGCTCGCGAAAGTTTCGACGGTAAATTTGTTTCGTTATCAATGTGTGTGCAGAGACTCCAATTACTCGAGTATCGAGTAGTACATATATAAAACCGAAACGGCGTATGTATGTCTGTGGGTCTGTAATTCCCTTTTGCATTGTTGGTCATTAAGTTGCCATAAAAACGAATATGAAAGAAAATATGTTTGATTTTTTTATCGGCGAAGACATTTAGTCAAAATGTAATAAATTAGTCTTCTACTGAACTTTTCCCGGCTTTTATTAATATAATAATGTTTTTATTTACGTGAAGGTATTATTTGACATTTCTTTGACAGCAAATTAGATTTTTTCCTTGAATTTGGACATTTTAATGGGCGAGAATGGGGCTGTCAATATATATATGAAAGGGGCTGTGAAATGTCAATGCCAGTCTAAAATGTTCATTTTAATTCCATTTTAATTGACCTAGACTTTTGAATTTTGGAAAAATTTTGTTTCAACTTGGCCCGTCTGAATTTACGCGCCGAGCTGAACATAACCCCAAACTGGTCCGAGCGAAGCCGGGTTCGAATACTAGTTATGTATAATTAAAATGCATTGTTATTTCTCTTACAGTATTATAATGGAGTTCTACCAAGTAAATGCCTACTCAATCAATACATCATTTTAAACCAATAACAAGTAGCATTAATAAAATTGCCGTGATTTTTTTATTAGCACAAACCAAAACGCTGGCTACACAATCTTGAGATTTATATGTATGTTAAAAGTATACGATTCTGTTCGAACACCCTTGGTTTTCGATCGCCGCGTTACGGAATGAGTAATTAAAATCGAAGGGTGGAAGTCAGGCAATAAAAATCGAAGAAAAATCTCCGTTCTTCAGAATCATTACGTTCATTCAAAATAAAAGTTTTAGGGTGTTTGTAATATACATAAAAATCTCGCATACTTGCACGTACTGACTTGTACTCAGGTGTGATTTAACACCCACTTTAAGCACCTTGAAAGTGGCGTACATGAAGAGTCTACATATTACAATATTGCGAACAGATGTATTAATCAGGGCTTTGGAGTCGGAGTCGGAGTCGTGGAGTCGAGACTTTTTCCCGGAGTCGTACTGGGTTTCGGAAATTTTGAAAAGTTTGAACTTTTTATTTTTGCGGATCGGTTGGGTTGATATTTAATTGAATACACATAAATAGGAAAATAAGGAAAAAAACGTGACTTAAACTGTTTTTAGTCGAAGTCGGAGTCGTGTTTTTGGTCATTGTTGAAGTCGGAGTCGGAGTCGAACTTTTTTTTACCGACTCCACAGCCCTGGTATTAATACATTGGCTGCCTAAAATTATAGCATCTCTTACAATTAACCTAAACTAACTTTCGAAACCATAAAACTTTGTTACATATAAATACATATCGTACAAAAAATTGATATCTATATAAATAAAGCAAAGACGTGTTAGTTACACCACTTATAAGTCGAGAACGGCTGGACCGATTTTTTTCCTTTAGGACAATGCTCGCCATGAGCGAAACCGGTCCTGATCCAATAAAATCTATGTAATAGGTACTTAAAAATGTTTTATTATTTTTGACGTGACAACGTCTTATAAATCGATGAACGCCCGCTGCACGCACGAAAAAACATGACTCATTGTCCCGTTTGTCGCGTTACGCCGAAGGCAAGCGTGCGAGCGAGACCGCGGATAAGCGATAGAGAGGCACGATCGGCCTACCGTTCGGATTGTGCCGCATCTATCTCTCTTCCACTCGATTGGTCGATGCGTCTGAGTAGAAAAGAGACAGCGGCAGCACACAACTTATACACCTACAGTACCTACACGTGATCTGTTTACAACTGTTTATAAAGTGAAGTGAAATGTTAATGTGGTTTTCATTGTTTATATTACAACAACAATTGCGGCAATAAAGGTAATTAATTCTTGCATATTAAAAATCTGATTAACGTATAACAAATATAAAAAATATCGTATCCATACAAAATAATGATAATTCAATAAAAATGATTCCATTTTATGCATAAAAGTATGCAATCATTTCATCAATGTTTTCTTATGACGTTGTCACGTTAAACTATCGTCCGTAAACCGACTTTACAGACACCAATTTTTACTAAACCAATTTTATCTGGGAATAAGAGATACTCATCCAAAATAAAGTGTTAAAGGTGCACGCCACTGAAGTTCAACATCTACGTACGTGTCTAAAAGACTATTTTGGAAAATCTTAGAGGTTTCTGTTTGTTTTTTCAGTAAATTCTACAAGGAGCTTTTTAGCTTTTTAAATATTGAAAAATAAATACATCACCTCTTCGGACATCTTATGGCAGGCGGCTTTGTACTGCATAATAACTCAATAAATCATCAATGATCCCTTTCTGTGTTGTGTTACGTGTTCATTAGATGGAGCCACAAAAAGTGATAATTTGTAGAACTTTTTGTTTTTTTAACCATGTCCGCTCCCAACTTGGAGCATGTGGACTCCTCACGGAGTTTATCTCAACATTTGTTTTTTCTACCAAGACTGCTTGTTACTCAGTTGCTCAACCTCTCTTTTTTCGAAGAAAGTAGGGACGGAAAGGATACGAGGACTAGGGCAGGACTAGTGATTAGATAATCGCTGTCACTATGCGTCGCTCTTTGGGATCGGAAAGGTGGGAAGGGATTTTCTATACAACACAAACACCCATGCCTTTGAACAGATTTATCGAATGAAAAAAATCCGCTCGTACCGGGAATCGAACACGGGCGATCCGGCACGCAAGCCAACGCCGTTGACACTGAGCCACGGACCGGCCAAAAGTTTTGTTTAACTTACGTGTGGAAATGGGAATTACACGCACGTATATTTACCGGTCCGTGGTGCAGTGGTCAACGTCATTAGTTTCCGTGACGGACCGGCCGATTTTTCATGATTCTGTTCGAAGGCAATGGGTGTTTGTGTTGTTAAAAATCCCTCCCCACCATTCCGATCCTAAAAGTGCTAGCGTAGCGAGAGCGATTAGCTAACTAATAGTCTTGTCCTGGTTTTCGTATCCTTTCAATCCCTACTTTATTCGAAAAAGTAAGGTTGAGCAACCGTGTAAAAATAAATTCTCGAAAAGAAAATATGTTGAAATAAAACGCCGTGAGGAGTCCAAAAAATAATATAGATGTTTTATATTGGAAAAATAGTCTTGTGAATTCGATGAAAATATTGTTTATCCACTGATCTCACTTTTAAAGAATGAATTTATACATTCGTACTAGGATTGCAGAATCTATTAATAAGATTGATAAGAAAATATATATTTGGGTGAACAAGTTGGTTCTCCCACCACTCTTCCGTTATGTGTGTGCAGCTGTTTTTCACAGCCGCCTCCCATAACGCTATACCATCAAGAAAAGAAACGAATTTACTCCTCACTAACGTGGCCCGAGACAGAGCTGCACGGGGCTGATCTTTTAACCATGCACTAAGATGCTTAAATAGAATAAAAATAGAAAGCCATGCTCGCCATAAGTTAATAAATTGTATGTAGAAAAAGTACTAAAAATGAATTATTATTTTTATTATAATGCTTTTCAAGTATTGACAGTGAACCCCTTAAAAGTGAAAAATAGAAAGGAAAAAAAAAATGTTACTTGCTCAGCCACTTTGTTGATGCTTTGCCACATGCCACTTTGCCACATGAACGTTTATACGTGCAGTGGTCAACCTCGTTAGCTTCCGTGACGGACCTCACGGATACGAGTTCCTATACCAGGGGTGGCCAGGCTTTTTTTGAAATTTTTGGCGGCTATCGGCTCACAAAATAAATTGAATTTATTATCATTGAAATAAAAGAGGATTCAGTGATGTGTACATCAGTATGCTAGACAGGCGGGCGACTTGGAATAGCTACGCGATCGACGCTTTGGTCACTCCTGTTCAATACGAACAGTATTTTATTAAGTCCGTTTATCGATTCTATTCGATGACATGTGTTGTCTAAAAACTCCTTCCCATCCATTCTATTCTTAAAGCGGGGCGCAACGAGAGCGACTAGCTAACTCCTAGTTCTCTCCTAGACTTACCCTTTCTATCCCTACACACATCGTTCAAGAGATAGGTTGAGCGATTGCGTAACAAACAGTTTTTTTAAAACAAAAATGTTTAGATACCTCCCTGCTACACACTAGATGCGGGAATGAATTTAGAATACATAATTTACGAAAGTATGTCAGAAGATGTGGACTTGTTACACAATATCGACTTGGAATAATAAAGTTATCAATTTAATTCTGTATTGAAATGAACTTCTAAAAAGCTACCGCTAAATCCACTGAAAGTATTATAAAATATTTAGTCCTTATTTCACACATTATATTTTACCATTCGCTTATAAATAAATTAGGCCCTGTCCGTGGTGCAGTGGTCAACGTCGTTGGCTACCGTGTCGGACCGCCCGGTTTCGATTCCCGGTAGTAGCAGATGTTTTCAGTCGATAAAATCGATTCTGCTCAGAGGCAATGGGTGTTTCTCCCAAAAAATCCCGTCCCATCATTCCTATCCCAAAAAGCGATGCATACCGAGAGTGATTAGCTAACCACTAGTCCTCTCCGAGTCCTCGTAACCTTTTCATTCCCTACTCTCATCGAAAAAGAGAGGTTACAAGCAAGCAGTTCTCGTAGAAACATATTTGTTGAGATAAACTCCGTGAGTCCATATGCTCCAAGCTGGGAGCGGACTTGGTCAAAAAAAATGAAATGAACTTCCCAAAAGCTACCGCCGAATATTTAGTCCTTATTTCACACATTATATTTTAGTATTCTTTTTTCCATTCTGTTATAAATTGATAATCCTAAACATATTGTGTGATTTGTATTTGCATGTTTCTGCGGATATTGTTATGATAATATTTACTCAAGAGTGAGTTCTATTTCCTCTGCCCAGTGACAAAAATTATCCAACTAATCCCTTTGATCTACCGTGACATCTGTGCCAATCTTATGCATGACTGAGATGTCGAATTTTAATATCGACCAGCAAATATTGAACCGTAGAAAGTGTAAACGTATCTTCTTATATATAAAACCGAAACGGGGGATGTATGTCTGTAATTCCCTTTTGCATTGTTGTTGCAAGTTCAAACAAACGATTTGATTTCGCTCGCGAAAGTTTCGACGGTAAATTTGTTTCGTTATCAATGTGTGTGTAGAGACTCCAATTACTCGAGTATCGAGTAGTACATATATAAAACCGAAACGGCGTATGTATGTCTGTGGGTCTGTAATTCCCTTTTGCATTGTTGGCCATTAAGTTGCCATAAAAACGAATATGAAAGAAAATATGTTTGATTTTTTTATCGGCGAAGAGATTTAGTCAAAATGTAATAAATTAGTCTTCTACTGAACTTTTCCCGGCTTTTATTAATATAATAATGTTTTTATTTACGTGAAGGTATTATTTGACATTTCTTTGACAGCAAATTAGATTTTTTCCTTGAATTTGGACATTTTAATGGGTGAGAATGGGGCTGTCAATATATGAAAGGGGCTGTGAAATGTCAATGCCAGTCTGAAATGTTCATTTTAATTCCATTTTAATTGACCTAGACTTTTGAATTTTGGAAAAAGTTGTTTCAACTTGGCCCGTCTGAATTTACGCGCCGAGGTGAACATAACCCCAAACTGGTCCGAGCGAAGCCGGGTTCGAACACTAGTATTCTTTATAAACCATTATTCTAGAAATATCCGACTCCAACAATGACATCAAAATAAATCAAAAGTGTAAGATTTAAAAAATGATTCCAGGAATATTTACGATACTAAGGTGCAAGCCCTAGTGACATTTGTTAGCTTAACCTCAAATAAAAGAAAAACGACTTAACATATCGATATTTTAACAATCACATTGCCTTGATAAGATATGTCTGCATTAGGTTTCATTTAAAAATACGTTATTTATTCATAAATAAACTCGTAGTGGCATTTGCGTGCCTGCACGCCGTGGCCCTGGTGGTTAGACCGATTTCGCGTGGCATATGAACGGTTAAAGACTGGAAAACATATTCACAATATATGTACAATGATGATAATAGTGTCTACCAGGGCTGTGGAGTCGGTAAAAAAAAGTTCGACTCCGACTCTAGGATTTACCAAAACCACGACTTCCACTCCGACTCCGACTCCAACATTGACCAAAAACACGACGCCGACTCCGACTATAAACAGTTTAATTTCACGACGTATTTTTCATACCTTTCAATTTCTGTGTATTCAATTAAATATCAACCAACCAATCCCAAGAAACCTAATTTTACATATTATATGCAAAAATAAAAAGTTCAAAATTTCCAACTCCGAGTACGACTCCGACTCCACAGCCCTGTTAAAAACACCAAATTGTAAAGATGAGACATATACACGTATTTTTCCATCCAAAACTGAAAATTTGCTATTCTTGCACTTATGGTCCTTTTAAATTACATGCTTGTTATATGTTACACGCTAGGAAAGAATATGGCTTAAAAACTGTCTAGTCACTATTCCAACAGTGGTTAAAATATGAAAATATCATTCTGTTTCTTACTCAATATTTCAGAAACTTTGGTTCGTAGTTGAAAATTGACGTCTCTGGCATTCATCGTTACCAGATGTATCTAATAAATTTTTGAGTGAGGTGTGCTGCGGGTCTGTTAAAATAATGCCTTTTTAATCCCTTAAATATCCACGACGTTAATATTTCGCTAGGGGTGGTCGGGAATTATTCGATGACGGGATGCTGTCGCCTTCAAAGTACCTACTTCCATGGCAAATTTGCTCGGCTGTCACAAATATATATGCCGCATTTCGATTTACTGTAAAACGAAAACCACGCAATGAAATAAAATTGTCCATTTATCGATCGTTGTGTTTGAACCAGAGTTGAAAAAACCCTATATGCGAAAGAGGCGCGCGCTTGGGGCCTCAAAAATAGCTCAAATTACATATTGAAACATGTATTTTGTTTGTAATATTAAATTATGCTGTCACATCGAAAAATGCATATTCAAAACATAATATTAAATGACCGATGGGTAGGGATTAAAAGGATTCGATGACGGGAACAGGACTAGTGTTTAGCTGATCGCTCTCGCTTTTGGGATCGTAGAGGATATGGTTAAAAAAAAACTTGTTACATTAGCCATCTGTACTGGTCTGAGTTACTAACGGTGATGAATTAACGTAAGTGGTTATGGTGAAATGTAACTCATTAAGAATGTAATTGGATTTATTATATCTATGACAATAGTAACAGCTCGATGTTGTGTATTTTTTGAAATGATAGCAAATTTGAGGTTATTATTGGAGTGGCAATGAACGTAAATAAGGTTAATGTATGTCTATAATAGTCCGAACAGCGGTGACGGATTAATTTTCGTTTGCCTATTAAGAATGTCATTGGCTTGATTATATCTATTGATTTGTTGTCTAAAAATAATGGTAAAGACTAATATGTCTGCTGCGGTGAAGTTCTGGTTGTTACACAAATGTAAACAAATCGGGACTGAATTTATATGGTTAAGTGGTTTGCAAATTGCGAATCTGTTTTTTTACTGTGTACCCTGTACCCTGTCTAAATGATTTATAAACAAGATAAAATGCACGTTTAAAACATAGTTCTGACGAAGGCGTAAGCCGAAATAGCTATCAACAAATAAAGGGTCTTTTTATAAGGACGCTTAGTTTTGAAATGTAAATAAAACAAGTTGTTTGTGAGATTTTGACTAAATTTTAATTTCATTTGTAAGTATATTTTACGGCATTAAATATGGAATATGGCATCAAATGTCTGCCAATATCCATTCATTATAAAATGGGCCATGTCGCTAAGGTGGACTTTTTTGACAAATTTGGGTAAACTTCCAACTGCTTCAGAACCCAATCAGGCGTTGTCTGTGGTCGTTTACCTGAAGTTCCTTGGTTAGTTGGATTTTATACGGGTGCAGACATAAGGCCCGATTCAAAATTCGCCAAGTTGAAGTCGCATAAAAGCCAAGTTCTTGTGAATTAAAAATACATTGTTAGTTTTTTCACCGTATTATAGTGGAATTCTACAAAGTACATGCCAACTCAATCAATCAACTAATGTATGCGTTTGCATGTTGCAATCGAAGAAATACGTTAATAAACAATGACATATGTAAAAATTCTGATAGTAAGGCATTATTTACGTATTATTTAAAAATAATAATCACTGTTATCTGACCACCTCATTCAGTACTCTCCCATTTCCTGGAAAGCCATCCTTAATCCGCATCAGGTGTTGCGTCCGCAGACTGGCAGGCTACGAAAAAACCGAATGATTTCCCACGCCATTAGGGTCATTAAAACATTAAACTGTTAATGCTGGTATTAGGGAAAACCAAAACACCGCCAAGCCGGACAGAAACAAGTTGTGATGTTTAATTTACCTGTAAATTACTATACTTTTAAGCCGAAACAGATGATAGAACTATTAACATTTGGTCGTACAATATTCGTTTGAATACTAGAGACACGTTGTCTTGACGACCGTGTGAATTTGTGTGATGCATTAATACCAAAATTTCGTAGAATCCATCGGAGAGTAATTTTTTAATTTCAATTCATATCTTCGTTTCCAATGCAAAATGGATATCTGAAAAATATACGTTTTAGACTTCTTTATATTTATTTATAGCACTGCAAAACTTACTCACTTGCGCCTATTTCAAACAAAAAACTAACAAAAGATAGTGTATTTTAATTCTACATAAATTATTTTATATATTTGTTGATAGCCATTTTGGCTAACGCTTTCGTCAGGACTAGAATGACGATAGTTCTGACGAAGGCGTAAGCAGAAATGACTATCAACAAATATATAAAATAATTTATGTAGAATTAAAATACATTGTTATTTTTCTTACCGTATTATAATGGAGTTCTACCAAGTAAATGCCTACTCAATCAATAAAAGATAGTGCTGTTAATTAATGTAATATGTATGTATGTAATATTTGAATATTGTACTTTAACATGAGTTTGGTCGCTAACGATACGGGTTTCGCCTTTCGGCATCTTCAGGCATTTCAAGTGCACGGATGTACTTCAACTTCTATTAGAATAAAGTACCTACTATTTTATATTCAACAGCTTAATCAGAAAGCCAAAGCATTGCCTTTAAAAATAATGAACGGACATTTTGTATCTGTTGAAAAATAGGTAACATGATCATGGATTACTTTTTTTTCCTTTCTTTTTTTCTTCTCTTTAAGCACCTTAGTGCATGGTTAAAAGATCAGTCCCGTGCAGCTCTGTCTCGGGCCAAGTAAGTGCGGAGTAAATTCGTTTCTTCTCTTGATCGTATAGCGTTATGGAAGGCGGCTGTGAAAAACGGCTGCACACACATAACGGAAGGTGGTGGAAGAACCAGCTTGTTCACCCAAATTCACTCTCATTAATTAATCATTAAAAGTAGAGAAAAATGAATAAGTGTTATTGGGATTTTAACAAACATTGTCATCAACATGTGACAAATACACAGGTTCTACTGTGTAAAGTAGTGATACCAATCAATATTGGAATTTTTCTTGATGACCACTTATTTTACAACATTATTGCTTACATCTGAGAATGTCATCGGAAGTCTTAATCCCTTTGGGAAGTCAGCCAAGGTAGATTCCCACGTTGACTTTATTGTACACCGTAAGATTAGCAAGAAAGGCGGCAAAGTAAAATATGAGCATTGAGGGATGTTTATTATATGTACATGAAGAAAAATGTCTGCAAAGATTTGTTTTTACAGGTAAATATCTTAATGCATTGTTTTTTAAACGATTAAAATATCAATGTAACTGTGTTGTTCTTGAATTAATAAAATTAACTGGTTTATTAACAATATTATAATTGATTGATTGATAAATTCGATGAAAAATTCAAATAAATACTCTCGATTTTTGTTGAAATGAAATGAATGAAAATGAAGCGCTGTGAAGTCGTATAAAATAGCATGACTCCAACTCCAGCAGTTACAAAAAATACGACTCCGACTAAGTTCAAATGGACGAGTAAACTTGAACAGACGTGTAGGAAATATTTTGTCTTTGTAAACCCAGATTTGATCATTTTAATAAAGTCAATAAAGGCTTATGCCAGGTCTTTAAAAAAAAATACGACTCCGACTCCAACATTGACCAAAAACACGATTCCGACTGAAATAAGTTTAATTTCGTCATGTTTTTTCCTTCCTTTTCTATTAATGTGTATCCAATTCAATATCAACCAACCAATCCGACCAAAAGCAAAATTTTACATAATATATAAAGAGTAGGAGATAAATAAAAAGTATGAACTTTTCAAAATTTTCGACTCCGAGTAGGTACGACTACGGCCAAAAAACCGCGACTCCACGACTCCGAATCTTACGCCGACTCCACAGCCCTGGTTTCAAGTAAAGGCTGGTTCTTCAAATCAAAGGTCGAGCGCCAGTGTCCCTTTTATAGGATGTGGATCGCACGGGCTCGAATACCAGTCTGGCCAGTTTCATTTTTCAACCGAATTATAGATTTCTGTTCGGAGGCACGGATGTCTGTGTTAGCCAAAACGCCGCAACGAATCTGACTCCAAATCCAACCAAAAATCCGTGACTCCACGACTTCGACTCCTACTTCACAGCTCTGGTAAAATGTTTTTGTTCACTTCTGTCCCGGTAGAGAGCTTCAAAATTATGTTTAGTCTCGCTATGATAGATATGTTACAAACATGGCTATGGAGTCGGAGTCGGAGTCGTCGCGGCGTTTTGTCCGAATTCGTACTCGGAACTTATTATTTTTGCATATAATATGTCAAATTTGGCTATTGGCCGGATTGGTTGGTTGATATATAATTGAACACACATAAAAAGGAATGGTAGGAAAAAAACGTGACGAAATTAAACGTTTTTTAGTCGGAGTCGGAGTCGTGTTTTTAGTCAATAATGGAGTCGAAGTCGTGTTTTTGGTTAATGCTCGAGTCGGAGTCGTCATTTTTTTAACGACTCCACAGCCCTGGTTACAAATCATCTTTGATGAGAGAAGCTTAAAGTTCTTTCATATCCATCAGGACACATTTTTCATTTCATTTGTTTGGTGTTACAATTTTAAATAATCGATTTAGAGTGCTGGCAGATTCATCTTTAGAGCCGTGCATCATTTACTACAATAATTGTTCAACAAATAATAAATTATTGTTCCTGCCATGGGCGAACGTGAGTTCGTGACATTTCCGCCATTACATCAGCCTCCCGTCAGCTGTATGTATATTTACTTACAAGGGCATTCAAAAGAACTGTACAAACTTAAAAAGGGACACTCGCATATTATGTATTCATTTTTATTTAAGCACCGTATATAATAGCGTACAATAAAAATACATAAGCTACGCAGTTCTCCTTCGATTTTCCGACACACAAAAAGAACATCTGAATTCGTTTGTGTTACACCGTATATTAACTGCAATACGATTTTTTATTCACAAATGAAAAAATAATTTCACATTTTGTTTAACTTTTTTCATTTTAAATTTATTAACATGAGAATCGGTTTTTCTCATCACAAGCATTTTCGGTAAATTATGGATATATGGCCACGGGACAGAATTTTGAAAAATAAGCACATTAAATGAAATGAGTGTAAGGATTACGTTTTTTTTTTTTAAATGTTTCGTCTTTAATTTTTAAATTTATTATAATAGAAGATCCTAAAAAATATGTACTTCGTAATTAGTATGAAATCGAGTTGTTTCAATTTACAGAAGCAAAAATGCTACCACAAACTACACAAATAATAATATTATACAGATAGAGACAGTCACATAAGTATATTATTTGTTTAAAATAAAAAGAATAATTTTATTATAGGCTAATATTAAAAAACAAATTCTTCTTTCAGAACTCATACAATAATCAGTAATATACTTTTACAGATTTAATCATTTTGATTCCACATTTTATAATAATCGACAAGAACTCAAAGAGTAAAGTCAAAACATAAATTTATAATGACCATATATCCATAATTTACCCTTATTTCATTTATTTTTTTACCTGAGAATCGGTCTCGATTATCGCAAACATTTTCCTCTTATCACAACTAATATATGGACAGAGTACTATAAAATGCGATTTATTTATTTAAAATGTAATTTTACATTGTAAATATAACGTTTCGTGGATAATAGCGCTTGCGGAGGGAGCGCTAAAAGAGGGTTGAGAGTACTGTGTAAAGAATGTCTATTTTAAATACTTTCATTGGATTCGGTGGTAACTTTGTGGAAGTTCATTTTAATATAAAATTAAAAATAACTTTTATTATTCCACGTATTGTAACACGTGTTTCGCCTCTATCAGAGGCATCATCGGACTTACTATCGCAAAGTTTGCTTAAGTAATGCAGTAAGATTGATTCTAACATGTATTGTAAAATGATAAAATGTAGTATGGGATTTTTCCTTTTTACGGGAAGCAAGGAGGGGTTATAGAATCAAAACAAAGCAAACAAATAATTATACTACTTATGACGTTGGCATTACAAAATATTAACTAATGAGATGCAATCAATCAGATAGGGTTGGGTTAAACCCTTTAATTGGAAATAATGTAAGCAGTGGCATGTCACAATATGTCATGTATCACAATTAGTAACACAATACGTGGAGTAATCAAAGTTATTTTTAATTTTATAGTCTCACTTAAAGTTTGTCGAGGAAGCTTTTTTTAACCATGTCCTCTCACAATAGAGTATATGGACATCTCAGTAGAAGTCTTAGTGGAGTACATGTCTTAGAACTAGTGGTCAGCTTATCATTCTGGCCACGTCCCGTTTTAAAAGTCAAATGAGTTTCAGATAACACAGACATACGTATCACCAAATAGAAATCTATAATCCGGTTGAAAAATTAAACCATTGACGTTGACGATTGGATTTATAGACATTGACGCTTGACCATTGACTCGACGACACAACCTTTACTTGAAACCAGTGGCGGCTGGTGACAGAGTATTAGGGAGTTCAAAAAAAGATTCAACTATTTTTGCAAGAGTTCTTTCCTATTCATTGGTATTTAAAACACTTCTATAACATGGAATTTCAATTCAGATGTTCGCAATACCAACGGAGTGCCAGTCTTATGAATTTTTGGCTGTCCGTAGTACGGAAAAATAGTTGAATCTTTTTTTGTACTCACTAATACTCTGTGACCAGCCGCCACTGCTTGAAACCAGGGCTGCGAAGTCGGAGTCGTCGCGGCGTTTTGGCCGGAGTCGGAAATTTTGAAAAGTTTGAACTTTTTTTTTGCATTTAATATGTCAAATTTGGTTTTTGGCCGCATTGATAGGGTTGATATTTAATTGAATACACATAAATAGGAAAATTATGGGGGGAAAAGTGACGATATTATACTTTTTTAAGTTGGAGTCGAAGTCGGAGTTATTTGGTCAATGTTGGTGTTGTGTTTTTGGTCAATATTGGAGTCGGAGTCGGACTTTTTTATACCGACTCCACAGCCCTGCTGGAAACTCTAAACATTAATTAAGAAATTGAAGGAATCGCGAATTGTATGAAATCCGCTTTTTGTTGGATGAGTGTTAAACTATTTAAAATACCTCCAATTTCGGAGTTGCCGCAGTATTGTTCGCATTTTGCACGTTCGGAAAAATATAAAATAATTTTACACACAATGAAAAACCATAACTTTGTAGAACTATGTGTTCAGTATTTAGTTACTTAATAACAAATTGCTTTTACAAAACGATAAAACGTGCGAGAATTTTTATTGTTTTAAATAGTAGTAAAAATACCAGGTAAGTGTAAAGCAGGAAATGAGAGCTTCGAAAAGCGGCGAGCTTCATTTGTGAGAGATGAACGTCATTCGATTATTGATTATTAAGTAAATTATTATCAATTTAAATAAATTGCGAATCGATATATAAATTTATTTTGAAACTTAAAAATGAGTTACATGGAACTCATTTTTAAGTAACGCTATTTGTTAGTCCAACGGTCACCAAACTACGGCCCGACAAAGGTTTTCATTCGGCTCTCTCTAAAATAAATTATTCAAATATATATATTTTTTTAATTTCATGATTTGGTTGTGAATTTACCAGGGCTGTGGAGTTGGAGTCGGAGTGGTCGCAGGGCTTTGGCCGGAGTCGTACTAAGAGTCAGACATTTTTAAAAGCTTGAACTTTTTATTTATGCATATAATTTTTGGCTATTGGCCGGATTGGTTGGTTGATTTATAATTGAATACACAGAAATAGGAAAAATGGAAGAATAACGTGAGGAAATTAATCTTTTTTTAGTCGGAGTCGTGTTTTTGGTAAATGCTGGAGTCGGAGTCGTAACTTTTTTAACGACTCCACAGACCTGTAATTTACAATTATTGTAATTTAAATTCATCAATAATATAAGATAAGAAAACGTTTAAAACCATAAAATATGATAAATTCCAAAAGAAATTACATTTGTTTACATTATATCAAACATATCAATTAATATCATAATTAGATTCCAATACGAATTCATTTGTCATCCGGTCCGCCTTGTTTTTAAAATTTCAATCTGGTCCGTTTCTAAAAAAGTCTGGTGACTCCTGGTTAGTCAATAAATCGAATGAAGCATTTCAAGCTATTTTTACGAGAAATGGTTGCAGTTCTGTCTATTCAACCTGTCGTATTTGGTATCAGATGAAGGCTAGAAAAGAACGAGGATATTTCCGCGATCACTTTCAAGGTTCAAGGTTAACTGTCAATTCTTCTTGGTGAAAATGCATTATTTTATACAAATAAAAACCATTTTTTATACTACTTCCATAAAAATATCGAGTGTTGTAAGTCGAAAGGACGTAAACCAAAAATAACAATTTATTTCATTGATGTGGTGTAAGTCATTTTTCTTAGTACTAAAAATGTTTTATTGTCTTTATTGCATTGATTTATAACAGAGGTGGCCAAAGCGTCGATCCCGTAGCAATTCCAAGTCGTCCGCCTGTCTGCTATACACATCTCTGATTCCTATTTTATTTCAATGAAAATAAGTTCAATTTATTTTGTGAGTCGATCGCCGCCAAAAATTTAAAAAAAGTAGCCCATAATGGTAAAAAATTGGCCACCCCTGATATACATAAATTATATCATGCTATTCGCCACTGGATTCAGTAGCCCGAGAAAATAATATTATTTCTGGAAACGCAAAAATTCTAATAACCCTTTGTTCCATACACATTCAACCAAATGCTACCTGCTTGAAGCAGAGTACATAATATGTAAGTAATGAAATGCGGTTTTATGCAAAACAGTTGCATTCACGGAGTTATAGATTCGGAGCGATCGCATAAATGAAAGTGTTTTCTGGCATACATTCGGAGGGTTAGGTTATCTACAAAAACATAGTTTTGAGAAAAAGACAAAAAAGGTTCTCATGCTATGAAATTCGGCAATTAATTAAAGCCAATTTTCTTCCACTACAATTCGTTATTAAAGGAGCATGTTTTCTTATTTTTTAAAGGACACAAATATTTATTTATTCTACGGTAAGAAAAATAACAATGTATTTTAATTCTACATAAATTATTTTATATATTTGTTGATAGCTATTTCGGCTTACGCCTTAGTCAGAACTATATAACTAGTGCTGACGAAGGCGTAAGCCGAAATAGCTATCAACAAATATATAAAATAATTTATGTAGAATTAAAATACATTGTTATTTTTCTTACCGTATTATAATGGAGTTCTACCAAGTAATTGCCTACTCAATCGATTTATTTATTCTACATGACTTGAAAGCGAAATAAATTCGGATACGTGGCGCAATGGCCATCGCCGTTGACTGAGGTGGCGGACCTCACGGGTTCGAGTCCCAGTACGAGCAGCATTTATTTTTAGTGGATTTATCGATCCTGTCCGAAAGCATGGGTGTTTCGGGGTGGCAAATTATGACGAGAAGCACCAGAGAATCGTTAAAGACCGAGAGTCATTCTTTGCGATGACCCTCCATAGGTAATAACGAAAAATTAAGCTGACATCTTGAGCTGTAGCGATGGGAAGATAGTGAAACTTTACTAAAAACTTAGAGACGAATGAGATTGCAAGGACTTTGACGCCAACGCGCCATATAACATGAAGCTCCATCAAATAGATATATATCGTCGTTTCCAATGCAAAACCGCTTGTTAGAATATTTACCATTGTTCAGGAGAAGCTAAAAACATCACAAATGGCTTCGCAAATGAGAGAGAAAGTGTTTTTGAAAAATTGAAATCCTGGCGTCCCTAGTGGTCCTTCGTCTCCAGGGCTTTGCCTGCCGGTGTAGAATATTATTTTGCATAGAGTGGCATTAATAAATCGCATTTTTACCTTATAAGTGGTTTTGCATTGGAAGCGACGATATATAAAAGAATATACGCTAAGACAACTCACGATTCATTTTTTTGGGGGCGAAAAACGACAAATAAACACAAAGTCTTCATTCACTTCACACAGAGTCAAAAACCGATATTTTTATAGGTCAATACAACACAGAATTCAAGAAAAATTAAACGAAATTTCAATATATATCAAACTGCAAAACCGATTCAATAAATTACACTGAAAAAAGCTTTATACATGACCTAGGTCAAACCGACAACTGAAATATGTTTATTAAAAAATAATGTATTTTATTAATGTACCGTTCGTTAATTTATCCAATTGGCTTGAAGACAATTCGTCCAAATATTTTTTGCAACTATGACAATTTAGATAAAAAGAAAACGGTTTTATTATATTGTACATGACACATTTCCGTATTTATTTTCATTGTAAATATTCACAGCTAAGTTACGTAATAATTTGCTACATCGATTGTAAGCCAGTAGTGAGTCACGTTAAAATTTATTTGCTTGTATCAATATGTTTTTGTGTAAGTATTTTTTTTACCACTTCGACACCTTAATTTGAAAAAGTTCTAACTGCTCTTGACACTGTTTTGAGTTAAGAGCGTTTGAAGTTACGATTGATTAAAATTCACTTGTAACAATGAGCAAGTAAAAATGTTTCAAATTACTTATTTAAGGCATATTTTGTTCATATTACATATTAATTCTCTTGCTGGGAATCTAATGATGACAATTGTAGAACTTTGTCAAATAAATTGAGTAAAAAAAGTGTGCAGATGGAGTGCAACTCCGGAATACTGCTAACTCCGTTATTCAGCCATAGAAAATTCTGAAATTCATACATATAGTATATGAATGATAAATGCGGTAAATACAAACTTTTCCGACCGATAGGTAATTTTAGGCAAAAATGTCAATTAGAACCTTCTCAAAGAACTAACTAAAAAAATTTAACATTTCGCTAGATCACCACGGTCGAGTGGTAAGGACTTAATGTATTGTTTTTGAGATAATACGCATTACTAAATAAGCATACACTTCTTTGCATTAGAATCTTCTTTTGCACCCCCCAACACCAGCCGTCACTGGCGGGAAAGTTTAAAATTTGAAATAAAAAAAGTGAAACTTTAAAAAAACATATTTATTTATTATTATATATTTATTAAATTCCCGCATTGTTCGTTTGTTTTTTACGGTCCCTTTAAAACGTAGAATCAACTGTACATTGCTGGCTTATTGAATAAACATGAAAATGAATTCCAATTGTTTTATTCTAATCAGAAAATGATGAATAAATTTTTACATTTCCAACTCATATTCGTATTTGATAGCAATACATTGGAATGATATCTGTACTAATCGGTGGTGTAGTGGGGCCAGGTCAGCGACCATGCAATTGAAAATGAGCCAGGCAGTCCTGCCACCCTTTTGACTTTCTGACGAGTATATATTTTTTTTAAATAAATTAACTGCGCATTTATTCACCACGACACCACTGATAGCGTCCAAGTTCGAAGATTTTTTTGGTCGTAAGTGTGAATTGTCGTTAGCCGAAGACTATCCATACCAGTGGTTCTCACGTAAAATTTGGCTAAGGCCGCACCAAATTTTTGTATTTTTTGTCAAAAATACCTAAACGTGTATTTGAGTTTTTGCGAACTAACAATTCTTGATGCACAATACAATGCATGAACAATATTAAATTTGTAGTGTCTTTGGTGACAAATAACTTGTAAAAACACATTTTTATAAAATATCAATATTAACTATAAAGCTTTTGGTGGCTGCAGCAAAATCTGCACATGAGATCCACTGATCTGTTAATTGTGGTCAAATTTCTTACACCAATTTTCAGATACACCTTGTCATTATTCTAACTCATTTTTATCAGTTAATAATGCTCACGATGAGCAAAACCGGTCGTGTAATACTCATTTAAACAAAGTACCTTTCTACCAAGACTTATTGGCAGTTTGAAATTGAATAACGGCTCGCGACTGTAATAGAAAATATTTGACAAATCGTCTTTTGTTATATCTATTTAATATCTATCTGATGATGCAAAAAAAACAGGATAATAAAGGACACCGTGTCTTCCCGTTTTTATAGTGGTCTCTTCCTGTATTGACTGATCCCATCAATATTTAACGTTTAGTATGAATAAACAACGCCCTATACACGCACAAATATATTTCGTCACAATTGTCAAAGATCATATTTAAAAAATAGCAGGGCTGTGGAGTCAGGGGTTTTGGCCGGAGTCGGAGTCGTCGCGGCGTAGTAGCACACGGAGTTGTAAATTTTGAAATGTTGGAATATTTAATTTTTGCATATTAATTTACAAATTTGGCTATTGGCTGGATTGGTTGGTTGATATATAATTGAATAGACATAAATAGGTAACGTAGGAAAAAATATGGCCAAATAAAGCTTTTTTTAAGTCAGAGTCGGGGTAGGAGTCGTATTTTTGGTAAAATATGGAGTCGTTGTCGTATCTTTTTTAACGACTCCACAGCGCTGAAATATAGTCAACGTTACAATGTAGATTTTAGAGGTCTGCACGGGTCAGGTTAGGCCCGCGGGCCGGGTAACGAAAGTAGGAATTCGGGCCCGGGCCGCACTCGGGCCTGGGTACACAAAACATGCATCCAATTATTACCGGTGCATACGGCATTACCGTCTTTCTTCATTGCAGACATCTTATAATTTGTTAATATCAAATTAATTTACATACATGAGTAAATCCAGATTACGATAATAGCCAAGGATCTGGAGCGGAGCGCGGAGCAGTGGAGCAATAGTGGAGGAGCGGAGCCGGAGTCCGGAAATTTGCTGTGCTTCACTATTCAATTATTTAGGTTTTAAGTTATATGGTTTTTTAGCATTCAAGTATTTAGGTATTTAGGGGCGGAGCAACTCAAGACGGCGGTTGCTCCAGATCCCTGATCATAACAATGAAATTTATTGGATCTACTTTTATTCTTTTATATAAGCAATACAATTTTTTTAATTTTTTTAATCAAGGCTGTGGAGTCGGAGTCGTCGTGGGGTTTTGGCCGGAGTCGTACTCGGAGTAAATTTTTTTAAATGTATAAACTTTATATTTTTGCATATAATATGTCAAATTTGGCTATTGGCCTGATTGGTTGATTCATATATAATGGAATACACATAAATAGGAATGGTAGAAAAAAACGCGACGAAATTAAATTTTTTTTACGACTCCACAGCCCTGTTTTTAATTCAGAACGTTGGACCGTTGTAAAATCATATTGTGTATAGGTGCGCGCTGTATTTCTCACGGAGCCCGCATATTGAAAAAGGGCAACAGCTCATCTTTTGTTTTAGACAATACATTTCGCCAGAGAAAGCATCAATGGCGCATTGTCTACTCTCTTTTCCGGACCGGGACATCCCGGAACAGGGGCTATCAGCATCCGATATCGGATTGATCCTTGGCGGGGACTCCGAGATCCGTATCAGAACGTTGTACCCTGACCGGCGTAACTTGATTACCATAAGTTTAGTAACTAATTTTCCTTTTTTCGACATCTTTAGACATTTCAAAAGCACGAATGAACGGATATAAAAAAATAAATGAAATAAGTTGTAATAAGTTATCAGAAGACATCGGGAAAATAACTTTAAAATGATAACTCATCGTGGAGAATTAAGAGGACAGCTTAAAATCATGAATCATTCATTAAGTTAGAATGTGTACTTACCGAATCAAATCATTGGCCAGACGATCAGCATTTCAGGTGATTCGTTGGTTGATGCACAATAGATATCGTTCTTGTCACAAGTTCAGTCGTCTTCTTACCAAAACTAACACTCATTAACACACGTCATTGCTTTATTGACTACACCAAATTATATGGTTTTCACAAAGAATATTGTTTATATTTATAACACTGAGTTGAAACACCTGAGTTAACAAGAAATTATTAACAACCGTTTGAATCTTGTACTATCCCAAAAGTTTTGTCGCTAACTATCCGGGATTCGCGTTTCGACATCTTCAAGCATGTCAAGTGTACAAATAAACATGAACTGACTCGTGGAAAAGTAAAAAATTCAAGCGATTCAAATTTGATGTTGAAATACCATCTTCCACCTTCATTCTAAACCAGTGGCTCTCAAATTAAATTGTACATTGGCCGCATCGTACACATAAGCGGTCCTACGGAAATGTCTGATGGTCGCACCAAATTATTGTTTTGAGTCTGTTGTGTTTGAGTTTTGTCAAAAGGACGTTAACATATTTGACAATTTACTATTAGTATTAATTGCATACGAAATACTTAAATTTATTAATTCTTTGTTGATAAATTAACTTGCAAAGCTGTTGGTGGCCGCAGCCAAATCTTCTGGTGGCCACACATGAGAACCACTGGTCTAAGCACTCAATTTTCAAGCGTGGATATTTAGGATTAATACTCTTTTTTGCACAATTTGGCACAACTTGTTTCAATAAAAGTAATAACACATTTTTAGTACGTATTCCACATAAAATTGATAGGATCTGGACCGGTTTCGCTCATGGCAAGCATTATCAACTGATAATAAATAAACGAAACACCGAAATTTAAACAAAAGTTAAGCAAGGATAACAATTGGTTTTACAACTAAGCAAATAAAAAATAGTTTGTCATTGTAATTCTTGCCTAACTTTTGTATAAATATGACTGATTCGTTGTATTTCTTATCAGCCGATAAAGCTCGTCATGAGCGAAACCGGTCCTGATCCAATAAATTTTATGTGGAATAAGTACTAAACATTGTGTTATTATTTTTATTATAATGTCATTCCACCAAGTATTGACAGTGAACACCTTAAAAGTGTCAACATGTTATCTTTATTATTGGTATTGAACTGTAATAAAAAAGTATATTCGAATTTTAAATAGAATTTTCTCATCTATTGATTATCCTATAGCAGTGGTTCACCAACAGCTTCATATAAAATATTGATATTTAAAAAAATGTGGTTTTACAAGTTAATTTCTCAAGAAAGACTATGAAAGTGAAATGTTTCATATAAAATTAGAACCAATACTAAATTGACAACCATGTGTATTTGACATTTGTCAAACTCAACAAACTCAAAACAAAAATGTGGTGCGGCCACCAGACATTTTTATACGACCCCTTATGTTAACGATGCGGCCACGGTGCAATTTTTCGTGAGAACCACTGTCCTATAGTATATGAGAAAAAGAATATGTGACTCGAAACTGTCAAACGGTAATTATAGACGGAATATTACTGGACATTGCTTAGCTCAAATTTATACATTAGGCACCTGGAAATGAGCCAGAGCGCCGCCCGGTCACCTTTTTGACTTGTAACTTAATTTTCAAGTACATACATATATTCAATGAGAATAGTTTAATAACATATTGGTTGCGCGTTTTTTTTTTATTGATTTAATTGTAAAGGCTAAAACTTGTGGTTTTTCTACTTCGGACAGATACAAAAAAAAAATTAACCGTTTCCCGGGCGAATTCTTTTGCAACTTTCTGTTAAAAAAAATGTATTTATATGTATTTAACCCTTCGAAAATTGTGACATTGGCCTTCCGGGACGACGGACTCCATCAGGTTGATAAAAGAGACAGACAGGATTCAGGCTCCCCTGCACAGCACATGTCCAAGACGGGTCCATCATCGCCTTAGTATTTTAGCCGTTATTATTACGTAAATATTGAAAGCAGAAGCAACGGTTGCGAGTCGTGGCACATTACAAAAGCACAGTGTAACCGTATACTGTGCTTCGAAAACAGATGCCTGCGGCAAATATTAGGAGTAAGATGGTTTTACTTTGTCAGGAACACGGAGGTAGGAGAGCGGACAAACCATCCCCTTATTACGTCCTAAATAACAGGCGACGATGGACCTGGCATGGACATATGCTGCGGATGCCCCAGGGGAGCCTGAATCCTGCCCGTCTCTTCTATCAACGTGATGGATCCCGACATCCCCGGAAGGCCTTTGATGACCATCCATAGGATGTACTCAGTGGAGCTACGGGACGCCGGGATGAACTGGGAAGAAGCAAGGAAGTTGGCAGGTGATAGAGAATCTTGGAGGCACCGCGTGGCGGCCATTTGCTCCGAATAGGGAGCGGATATGGAAAAGAAATTTTAAATATTTTTATTTTAAATAGAATTTAAATAAAAAAAAAATATTTGGCATTACAGCTTACACCAATGCGCCAAATATTCTTAATTGTGAAAGTCATACGAGATTATCTCGATGATAAATAATAAATCAGTTGTGCACAAAATCAACGATAAATAACATACACCCAGTCCAAGATCTCTTTTTTTTCAATTGAAAAAATTTTACCTCGCCGGGAATTGAACCCGGGCCCCCCGATCGCTACGACAAAGCTCTTGCCACTAGACGACAGGGACCGATTTGGAAGAATCAAGACCGGTTTCATTATCAAATCATTAGTTATGATGATAAAATATGCACTGGGCGTTGCGAGATCGATTAGCGAGTCCTCGTATCCTTTCGATCCCAATAATTGCTTCATAATGGTTCGAATATTAATCACGCGTATAAATGCGAGATTGTCCGGAAAGCGGTTAAAAAAAATAGAGAAGAAATCATTGGAAGCCTTGTACCTATTTATTTTCCACGATATGTATATGAATAACTAAACTTTCACTTAAATTTTATTGTTATTTGGTACACCATTGTATTGTAATAAACACAAAATTCAGCACTTACTGACAATCACTTCTCAAACAACACAACACTTGGCGATTTTGACAGATCGATATCGTATAGTAACACTTCGATCGAGAGAAACGCGAGTGCGTTGCTTGTAGCCCGTCCAATTCCGACGTTTCCCCTTTTGTTTTTGCCGTTCTTTTCCAGTTGGACTCCATCGTACAAATTAGCCCCCCTCGGTGGAGTCGAGAGGGACGGGCGTGGCTTTCGTGCCATTGGATGGAAGCCCAGCGGAGCTTTTGCTAAGCTGCGCCCGCAGAGAGGGGGCTTACGTTTTCAAAGTTTACTGCTGAGCTTACGAGATACACTTGGGCCGCGTATAACACGGTTATATGGTTCCACAAAAGCGTAGTATTATACAAATCCGTGATATACAAGGTTTGAAGTTCATACAAAATTAGAGTATGCTTTCCAAAAAAAATATCGAATTACATATTTCCTTACCAAATACTTTGTGATTCCCTCTTGTATTTTGAACTCCTTTCCATTATAGGATCATTTTCAATAAAAAAAAATCTAATTTAATAGCCAATTCTAGGTCGTTATGTATTGTTTGTAATGTGAAACATGTAGCTAATTCGCTGCAACTGCTTTCTGAGTAATTAATTGTGGTAGGTCAGTGGTCGGCAAAGTGCGGCTCTTTGGACCCTTCAGTGCGGCTCATACAAAAATAATAAAATACACTTTCCGAGCCTGCTGAAGCATTGCCAATAAAATAATTATACCATTAATGAACACCATTTTAAGCAACCATTTAAAATATAAATGAAGCAGTTCTCAGCAGGTTTCAAGAATTTAAAAACAGCAAAGCGATCTTAGCATTCGCCAAAAACCCTCTTAATGCTACTATTACAAATTTGAAATGTTCTTCTTTTGGCATCGACATTGATAAATATGAATTAAGTGTTTGACAGTGTAAGTATAAAATCGAGTTTTATTCAGTGTACCCATAACTAACGAAGGTCTAAAATTATAATGAACGTGTAATAAATTAAAAGAGAGATTTGGCTCGCAATTTTTTTTTTTAATCTTTCAATGTTCATATTTGGCTCTTTGGCGAATAAGTTTGCCGACCACTGTGGTAGTTTCATCCAACATTTCGACTAATTCTTCTTCGTTCAACGTACGATCTTTTCCCCTTTAGCCGTGTTGTATAAATCCGTGTTGTACAAAACCGTGCTTAAGGAGGCCCAATTGTATAGATAAATGTCACTGAATCTCAACGTCTTGTCACGAGCGGCGATCTCTCTAAATTTTTGTTACACTGCGCAAAAAAAAAACTTTTATCAAGCAACACACATTTTCAATAATCGACTGAAGTAACTTTTACAAATATGAAACGCTCTCACTAACGTATTTGTGTTTTCTTCAAGCACTGTGTGATAGTTGGCTATTAATAAGTGTTTTAGTTACATGATGTATCCATTAATCTCTCTGAAGAAGATGACTGGTTAGCAAGAAATTGTCGTTAAACATTTTGTATTGAAATCAGTGGCGGCGAATCAGGGAGTACAAAAAAAGATTCAACTATTTTTGTAAGAGTTCTTTCCTATTCATTGAATTTTAAAACACTTCTATAACATGGACTTTCAATTCAGATGTTCGCAATACCAACGGAGTGCCAGTCTTATGAATTTTTGACTGTCCATAGTACGGAAAAATAGTTGAATCTTTTTTTGTACTTCCTAATACTCTGTCGCCAGCCGCCACTGATTGAAATGCTACAATTTTGAACAAGACGTAGTTTCACCTTTTATAGGACACTTTTTCTAAGTCAGTTTGCTTTTCTTTCATGCAACACCCCCTAAATCAGAAAAAAAATCCATGGCCTCGAGTTTGGGAAACACTGCTATATTGGGTTAAAAATATAATATTATGTATTATTATTTTCTATCAATCCTTAGATTAAAAATAAAACGATTAAAATCAATGTATTTATATCTTACATTCAGTTCAAGTTTATTCGTTTACTTGAAATGCATTAAAGGCGAAACCCGGGTCGTTGGCGTTAACGCTCATGAAAAAGTATAAAATTCAAACGATTGAAACATGGAAT
This sequence comes from Himalopsyche kuldschensis, assembly GCA_028554975.1. Taxonomy (NCBI): domain Eukaryota; kingdom Metazoa; phylum Arthropoda; class Insecta; order Trichoptera; family Rhyacophilidae; genus Himalopsyche; species Himalopsyche kuldschensis. The sequence goes on from JAHFWI010000025.1 coordinate 4,456,177, forward strand.
TAAAATTTTGATTTGAACCTTGATTTTAAAATCATTGTGCGTCTTATTTTTTTACTATAAATTTTTAATTAAGTATTTCGACTGAGGGTGCTTGATGGAATTTCAATATCAAATTTGAATTTTTTGAATTTTGTACTTTTCCATGAGTTTTGTCGCTAACGACCCGGGTTTCGCCTTTCGGCATCTTCAGGCATTCCAAGTGCACGGAAATTATTTTTTTTTCAAAAATCCCCATAATTATAGCAAACCCACTTAATTCATTGAAACTTGTATTCATTCAAATTTCGCTAATTTACATTTTAATAACTTTTTAACTTAGTGATCTACTTATATTTTTGTATATAAACGATACAAACTGTTTACTACGCGTCAGTTCAAGTACATCCGTGCACTTGGAATGCCTGAAGATGCCGAAAGGCGAAACCCGGGTCGCTAGCGACAAAACTCATGGAAAAGTACAAAATTCAAATTTGATATTGAAATTCCATCAAGCACCCTCAGTCGAAATACTTAATTATATCAACTATGAAATTACTGATAAATTTAATTCAATTTCGTATTAAAATATTGCCAGCATTCCCATTCACGAGGTGTCATATGACAATGTTTGCATGCTTGTGGTAGCAAATTTCACTATTTTTTGTACTTTGCTTTAAGTTAATTGAAAAAATGTTTGCCCACCCTTTCTCAAGAGCAGTGCTTCGAAGTCACGGTGCACTTTTGACCAAAATCAAATGACCAGGAAACATTATTTTTCGATTTTTAGTTGTTATATTAGATATTGTTGAGAAACTGAGCTCACAGTAATATGATGTTGAATACTGTAACAAGATTATCAACGCCCTCGCGCATAGGGCTGGTTATTAGTCGGCTATCATAGTATCATTTGACCCGGTGCGTGGCGCAGTAGCAACGGCTCTGACTTGCGTGCCGGACTGCCCGGGTTCAATTCCCGGTACGAGCGTATTTTTTCAGTCGATAAATCTGTTCAAAGGCATGGGTGTTTGTGTTGTTGAAAATCCCTTCCCACCTTTCCGATCCCAAAGAGCGACGCATAGTGACAGCGATTAGCCAATCACTAGTCCTGTCCTAGTCCTCGTATCCTTTCCATCCCTACTCTCTTCGAAAAAGAGAGGTTGAGCAACTGAGTAACAAGCAGCTCTCGTAGAAAAAACATATGTTGAGATAAGCTCTGTGAGGGGTTCATATGCTCCAAGTTGGGAGCGGACATGGACGAAACACGGGTCACAATTAGTAACACAACTTTTTTAAACCATGTTCGCTCCCTACTTGGAGCATATGGACACTTCACGGGGTTTATCGCAACGTATGTTTTTCTACGAGAAATGCTTGTTACTCGGTTGCTCAACCTCTCTTTTTCGAAGAGAGTAGGGATGGGAAGGATAAGAGAACTAAGACAGGACTAGTGATTAGCAAATCTCTATCACTATGCGTCGCTCTTTGAGATCGTAAAGGTGGGAAGGGATTCTCAACAACACAAATACCCATGCCTTTGAACAGATTTATCGACTGAGAAAATCCGCTCGTACCTTGAATCGAACCCGGGTGGTCTGGCTCGCAAGCTACGTTGACACTGCGCCACGGACCGGACGGACCAATACGTAGAATAATCAAAGTCATATAAAATTTATTATATTTTATTTTGCATTTCGACTGATTTTTCTTTATAGTTACTTTTTGGAATAAGTAATACTTATATATGTCACAGTGAAATTGTATTCTCAGTAAAATGTATCAAGTAATCGATTTGTATAACAACATGATTTCACTGGTCACGATCATTGAAATTACTGTCCCAAGTCGATGATTTACCGCCCTAAAATTTTGGTTTGCTTCAATGAAACAAAATCAGCAAACAGTCCCTTTCATAAAAAGAGAATCAAAGAAAAACATTGGGCTGAAGATAGGGCGGTCAAATTTAATTTCAATGACAGCTTGGAGAAGAATACATTTTCACTTAGAATACAATTTAACTGTAACATATACAAATAAAATACAGATTTATTCATCCGTTAGACTTGTTTTTAGAATTAGGGGCGAAAGCGTAGTGATGATACTTTACCTTTGTGATGCCGCGCCCTGCGAACTGCGATTGGTCGGCACCTGTCCAATCGTATCTGCTGTCAGTACGCTAGTATCATAGCTATTCATTGGTACATTGTAATGTGTCTGTCAGTAGCGTTCTTGCGTACACATAAATGTATTATCGCTTACACGGCAGAACTATGACGCAAGTGAAATTTTTTGAGATAACTTGAACGTATTACGATAAAGGGTTGATTTATCAAATGCAACATTGATACAATTGTAAAACATCTCCTTCTAGAGCAGTTGTTCTCATGTGCGGCCACCAACAGCTTCATAGTTAATATTGGCATGTATTTAATGGGTCAGCAACTAATTCAAGTTTTGGTCTGTTAAATAAATAAATGGTTAGTTAAAAATCAAAATGGTCAGTTAATATTATAAACGGTCAGTTGTCATTGTATCAGTATGAATGTGGTCAGTTATTAAATAAAACGGTCAGTAATATATTTTAATGGTTAGTTATTTATCAAATATGGTCGTAATAGGCAAATTTATGAATTGTTATTTTTATTTTAACTGACCATTTATTATTTTAACTGACCACTTATTATTTTTAACTGACCGTTTTAAGTATTTATAACTGACCATTTATCGAATTAGAAACTGACCAAATAATTAGTAGTCGTTAATATTGCTATTTAATAAAAATGTGTTTTAACCAGGGCTGTGGACTCGTGGAATCGGGGCTTTTTGGCCGGAGTCGGAGGTGACGCGGCGTTTTGGCCGGAGTCGTACTCGGAGTCGGAAATTTTGAAATGTTTGTAAAATTTGGCTATTGGCCGGATTGGTATTGTTGATATTTAATTGAATACACATAAATAGGAAAATTAGGAAAAAAAAGTGTCGATATTAAACTTTTTTTAGTCGGAGTCGGAGTCGTGTTTTTGGTCAATGTTGGAGTCGGGGTTGTGGTTTTGGTAAATGCTGGATTTTTTTTAGCGACTCCACAGCCCTGGTTTTAACAAGTTAATTTGTCAACAATAATACTGAAAATTGAATATCTCGTATGCATTGTATTGTGCATCAAGAATTGTTCGCAAAAACTCAAACACATACATGTTTAGGTCTTTTTGACAAAAAAGACAAGTCTTGTCTGAGACACAAAAATTTGGTTCCTAATGCGGCCACAGCCAAATTTTACGTGAGAACCACTGCTCTAGAGCAGTGTTCTCCAACCAGTGGTCCGCGGCTCAGTGTTAACTTTCTGTCGGGCCTCAAACAGTATGCCAAATTTCAATCATTTATCATATAAACCGAAACACTTGAAATCAATCAATTCAATAATAGATCGGATAAACCCCACGAATTATTTATTGACATTTCCATGTTATAATCTGGTAATAAGTATTTGCGATACTACATTTGAAATACGCGATAATTATAATTTACCCACATAATTCATTGAATCTCATTTACTTCAAAATTTTCGCTAATTCATATAGATTACGTTCATAACAATTACTTAGTGATCTACTTTTATTTTTGTATATAAACGATACTAACTGTTTACTACGCGTCAGTTCAAGTACATTCGTGTACTTGAAATTCCTGAAGATGCCGAAAGGCGAAACCCGGGTCGTTAACGACAAAACTGATGGAAAAGTAAAGTCTTTAGAGCAGTGGTTCTCACGTAGAATTGTGCTGTGGCCGCATTGTAAATATAAGCGGTAATAGGAAAATGTCTGGTGGCCGCACCAAATTTTTATTTTGAGATGTGATACAAATATGGTTATAGGTACACGAGACAGAATCTCAATCCTTTCCTGCTTAGCTCCGCCTCTCTTTATGTAGGCGCCTGCCCTCCCGGCAGGCAACCACTTTTGCATTTCAGAAAGATAAATTGTATTGTTTGTCTATGGCGTCAAATGTCACTGTGAGTTTATAGATAGATAAATAAATAATTCCACGTAGGAAGGTATTTGAAAGCAGATAACATTATTTTAATTAATGTAAAGCATACGATTTTTTTTAAAATGTTTCGTCTTTAATTTTTAAATTTATTATAATAGAAGATCCTAAAGAATACTTCGCATTAAGTATGAAATCGAGTTGTTTTAATTTTTGGGACTTATTTCGAAGTATTCTTTAGGATCTTAAAGTAAAGAGAGGCGGAGCTAAGCAGGAGAGGATTGGGATTCTGTCCCGTGTACCTATAACCATATTTTACCACAAACAGCAGTTGGACTTACTTAAAATATATTTGACATTTAAAGAAAGAATTAAAGAATTTTTTAAAAATATAAAAATATATTTGGCATTACAGCTTACGCCAATGCGCCAAATATTCTTAATTGTGAAAGCCATACGAGATTAACTCGATGATAAATAATGTATCAGTTGTGCACAAAATCAACGATAAATAACATACACCCAGCCCAAGATCTCTTTTTTTAATTGAAAAAATTTGACCTTGCCGGGAATTGAACCCGGGTCCCCCGATTGCTAGAACAAAGCTCTTGCCACTAGACCACAGGGACCGACATTGCAGCTTATGCTAACGCGCAAAATATGTTTAAATACGAAAAACATGCGAGACAAACTCGATGAGAAAAATTGTTCGAATCAGTCTCAGATCTCTTTTTAAATTGAAAAAATATGAAAGCCCTTTCATTGGCGCAACAGACTGACAGAATAAACTAGACCATATATTTCTTTCGGCTTATTCTAGGCCAAAAGGAGAATTCCACCATTCTTGAGAATGTTAAATTGAATGTTCGTGGTAACTTTTTGTGGAATTGTGAACATGAGTTGTTTTTTTATCCAAGGGATAGAACCAGTCTGCCAATGGGGATGCCACTTGGAAGAGCTTTAACAATTTTTAACGGTATTGCTTCGGATGTCAACATATTTCACATTGACGTGAGTGAGTTCAGACGAGTACTATTTTTTATGTATTATAGTTGATTTTTTCAGCTATAATAACTCACTCGGTTGACTTCTTTGCCAATTTCCAATGTATTTTTTTACAATGTTTGAATTTTTTTCCCATTGCAAAAGCAATAAACTTATAAATTGCGTATTTTGTATTGTACAGATAAATAAAAAAATTCTTTTCATATGTACTTATGCTTTTCGCAAAAGAGATGTTATGCAAATAGATAACAACCAGTCCTCGTAAAATCTTTTGTCTTTTGACATGCTCCACCTTTCACCAATAGATTTTCCTTCAAATTGTATTCTCAGCTATGACGAGGGGGTTTGAACCCCATTAGTGTAGTGGTTGCTTAAAAATCGTTATCAACCTTTAAACACGTCAACACAGTGTATATGTTACAGTGAAACTGTATTCTCAGTAAAAATATATTCTTCTCCAAGCTGTTATTGAAATTAAATTTGACCGCCCTATCTTCAGCCCAATGTTTTTCTTTGGTTCTCTTTTTATGAACTATTTACTTGCTGATTTTGTTTCATTGAAGCAAACCAAAATTTTAGGCCGGCAAATCATCGACTTGGGCCAATAATTTCAATGATCGTGACCAGTGAAATCATGTTGTCATACTAATCTATTACTCGATACATTTTCACTGAGAATACAGTTTCACTGTAACATATAATATAAACAGTGTGTATACTTATTTATTCCGGTTCTGTAGCAGAGTAGTCAATGTAGCTCTCAGGCGTTAAAGATGAATGATTTTTTCGTAGTATGTACCATATTATAATAGACAAAGAAATAATATTCCATGTACATAAATATGTAATTAAAAAAGTAATTTTTTTATTATATTTATTTTCAATGACACAGGAGCGCAAGGGGTGACAAATAACACTTATATTTACACAAAGAACTTTTTGTTGCAATGGAAAGTTCATCATCCCTTAAGATATGAATCGCATCATAAGCATTGGTGGGTGAAATGCAATCTGCATAGAGTAAAGGCCTGCACGGGCCGAAATTTCTAAGCTCTACCGGGTCCAAGCCCGAAAATTTCTGATCCGGTCCGGCTTGAGCCCCAAATTTTTCTGATTTATCATAGAAAATACGAAATTTTATTATTGTAGAAAATTTTAATATGTACGTGTGTAATTCAGATTTACGTTAATTGCGTGTACATCTGGAAATAACCAGATATATTAAGAATTTCTACTGAGGGTGCTTGATGGAATTTCAATATCAAATTTGAATTTTGTACTTTTCCATGAGTTTTGTCGCTAATGACCAGGGTTTCGCCTTTCGGTATCTTCGAGCATTTCAAGTGCATCCGTGCACGAGAACAGTTTGTATCGTTTATCTATTTAATAGCAATTTAACTTAGTGTTCTAGTTTTATTTTTGTATATAAACAATACAAACTGTTTACTACGCGTCAGTTCAAGTACATCTGTGCACTTGAAATGCCTGAAGATGCCTTAAGGCGAAACCCTGGTCGTTAGCGACAAAGCTCATGGCAATGTACACAAATCCAAACCTTTGTTACCGGCCGGGCTTAGGCCCGCGAGCCTTACCTGAGCCTGTGCAGACCTCTAGCATAGAGTGAATTGTAGATTCATTGTTAGCCACTACATCACTTTGAGTTACAATGTTTTTAATACCTGGAATCAATAGTTTTTTTTATATCAATCATCCAAAATTGATCATTATTATTTGTATGTTTCTTATAATTTTTCGAAAGTTTCTGATGAAATCAAACCAATTCATGGTACACAACCATAACTTATAGATATTTTATTATAAATTGCAAAAAGCATTTTTTTTTAAATAAAAAACAAACAAATTGATGATATGTACTATCAAAATATGTCATTATAATAATAAACAGATGAATCCGTTTAATTGGTTCACTGGTTGGTCAGGGATAGTGTTTAGCTGATTGTTATCGTCACGCCCCTGTTTTTATGGTTGATGGGTGGGACGAAACTCCCGACATCGCAAACGGGCATGCCTTCATCCATAAATAGAAATCGAAAATTCAATTCATGGAACTGTCCATACTGGGATAAAATACTATTATTCAAATACTGTTAAATCAACAGCAAACAAAAAAATAGAGCCAGGATAATTTCAGGAGAGCCAAAACAAAGATTTCACCACTTATCAATGTTACCTCTTTTGTTGAATTATTAAAAAGAAAACTTGTTACATTTTTTTACTATAGCCCAATATGAAATACCGTGAAAATGAATAAAGAAATAATTACAGCCAAGAATGTGAAGAACCAGAACAAAATTATGACAGTTAAGAACAAGAGAATAATAAAACACATTTTTATTTATCTCAATATCGAGCAGTGAGAACAATTAGCGATACCCGAATTATATATATGAATTGATTTTGTTACTGTGAATGGGCAAACTAATAATGTAACAAACTGTAATTTTTTATTCTTCCTTTGCCTAGAATAGCTTGGTTTGTCAGAGTTCTGGTCCTTTGTATTCTGCTTTCTTCGGTATTGAGGTCATATTACTTTTGTGCTAATTTTCATTCATCTTTGTGATAATTAGATATATATCTGGTATTGCGAAACCCAGTATCAACGCTATACACATTTCGCATTTCTTATACGATTAGAGAGCTGAGTTGGTTTATATGTTTTCATGTAAATCAAATAATTTTAATGACCATAGTATTGTTAATTCTAATCTATTTAGTAGCATCTTGATTTAATTACAATGAATATAGATGATTTATAATTAAAAAATTGACATCATCCGATTACAGAATACAGATAAAATTATTCCTCCAAATGTTGATAAAATAATTTGTGGATGCAACAGTGGAATTATAATTATGAAATGTTTTATTATTTTTTTCCTTGGAAGTTTATGGAATATCCTTTGGTCTCAGGGTCTTGTGTCATCTGAAAATTTTCGGTGGACAGTCCAAAAGGCTTCAGGAATAAGTTGCCGAGGTCTTTGAGCTTGCCGAGCATTTCGTTTTTCATTTTTTCGTTTCTCTCTTCTATGAGCGGAGGGAGTCTGACGATAGCTTTCCTGGCGTCCTGATGGTCTGGATCCATTTCCATGATTTTATTGAAGTCTGCTAAGCTTTCATCTAGTTTATCTGTTAGTTCGTAGCATTGTGCACGTCTGAAATTTAACAAAATCATGTCAATAAATATCTGTACCTCAGGACTCAAACACAGGTTGTCCATATTCACACGAAAATGAGTCATAAACATCATTTTCCTTGTATTTTTTTTTATCTACAATGAGTTAAAAAGTGGCTGACCTATCATGAAACATGACAAAGTTAAGTCATTTTCTATCGTCGGTTGAACAACATGAGGTTAGTAGTTTTCATAAGTCAGTTGTCAATATTGGACCGTCTGCCAATGGAGGAAACTCGGCGCTACTTGAAGATCATTACGATCCCAATCAATAAGGTAAAAATTGGAAACACAAATGACATGTTTATGCCGTAGATTACGACGTCTAAGGGTTTTAAGCCAGAGCGATTTGTGATGGGATTGGCAATAGTTACTCTAGGGCAGTGGTTCTCACGTAAAATTGTGCCGTGGCCGCATTTAGCAGCCATACAGAAATCTCTGGAGGCCGCACCAAATTTTATTTTGAGTCTGTTGTGTTTGAGGTATGTCATATGGACCTGACCATGTTTTAGCAATTTACTATTGGTATTAATTGCACAAGAAATATTTCATTTTCAGAGTCTTTGTTGACAAATTAACTTGTAAAATCACATTTTTTTATGCATCAATATTCTCTATGAAGCTGTTGGTGGCCGCAGCCAAATTCTCTGATGGCCGCACATGAGAACCACTGCTCTAGGGAATACAAACAATTATATTTTCATGCCCTACCTATAATAAGCTTTAAGATAGTTGGCATCGTTTTCTATCGCCTTCGTACAATCATCTATGGCTTTCTTGTTGGAGTTCATTTTCATCTTCGCGGCTGCCCTGTTACAATAAAGCTTGGCCCTGTCATCCGGAAACGATAACGGACATTCTCGCAATCCTTCCGTATAAAAATTGATGGCATCTTCAAATTTAGCAGCTTTGAATTCATTGTTTCCTTTGTCTTTCATTTCGTCTGCTGTTTTTCTTCTTTCGTTTTTCTGATCATCTGTCAAAACGATTTCTAAATCTTTTAATACTTCAATATCGGATCCTTCATCGTCACTGTCTGAATGTTCACCGTCTTTGGTCTCGTCAAATTTATCTGGATCAAATGAGAGTTTGTCTTTTCTATTCTCTACTTCTTCCTGTTGACTTCTGCTCGTGTTGGCTTCAGGAATAGGACTATCGCTTCGTCCGTCAGGCTTTCTTACGTATTCTTCTGATATTGGAAGCGACGAAAGCGTCTCTTCTCTAGATTCAGATGTCAATAATGAAGATTCTAAGTCTTGGGTTAGGTCATTTATAACATCTTCATTGTTTACAGGACTGGAATCGAGGGGTCTACTGCTCGATTCAGACATGGTGCAACACTAAAAAAAAGAAAAGGGTTTATTTTTAAAAGATTAACAGAATGTATGTCACAGGATCCATTAAATCAAATATCTTTAGGAGAAATTTTAATAAATCTATCCTATATTTGACAAACTATCGCCTTGATCATGAACTAATCTATTCCACATTTATAAATACCTAAAATATGGACAGTTGAAATCTAGACGAATTTGCAAAAGTTTTGATATTAATGATTTTCAACGAATTCCCACTTAGTAAAAACCCAGATTAGCTTTCACTACAAGAATACATCAAATCAATTCGTCACATTTAATAACTTATTATTACCATATAAAACTAAGATGGTGGAACAGAGAAAAAGATGTATTGTGTACCCTGTCTACAACGGTTTATAAACATGATTTGAAACATAATTCTGACGAGGGCGTAAGCTGAAATAGATATCAATAAATATGTAAAATAATTTCTGTAGAATTAAAATACATTGTTATTTTTCTCACTGTATTAATTATGTGCGTGAGCAATTACAATTTTGAATGGTTGTATCGTAAAAAGTAATCACCATCCAATAGCACGGAAATGCCTACTGATATAATAGGTGGGTTTCATCGGACGTATTTTTAAAGAATTGATTTATTTCAATGATTCAATTATAAATTCAATTGCGTTTCTAACAATTAAACTTACTAATTTTAACAACATAGGTATTTCTTATATAAGCGATACAAATTATTTACCACGCGTTAGTTCATTGGTGCACTTGAAATGCTTGAAGATGCCGAAAGGCAAAACCGAGCGATTCACATTTTATTTTGAAATTCAATCAAGCACCTTCAGTCGAAATCCTAAATTACTTCGCATTATTAATTATTCTGATTCCCAATTGGCATTTTCGTATTCGTAAATTCTTAAAAAGCAATTCGTCAAATTTTCGGCAGAAAAGAGGAGCAAGCCGCTTAGCATTTTTAGATTTTTTTTGGCATATAGAATTTCTTCAGCATTGCAAAACAATCATTGTTCTATGTTGCAAGTAATTTCGACAGTATATTACAAGAATCTGTTCTTTTTCATAAACTTGGCTAAACCTAACTCATCTATAGGCTATGGTAATCCATGTAAACCCTGTGTGTGTAAGTTTTGTACTCAAGTTTGTTTAACTATTACCTAGTGCTAATGACAGCTTTATTAAACAACTCTAACACAAAGGGATACATACATTTACAATTTAACTAATCTTACTGTAATACTTTATTATTTTTATGACTAAATTTAGTCATTTTGTCTCGTTTGATTTACTACATTGAAAAACAGGGAATCAGCATACTAATAAAACACAAGTTAAAATATGATCTTTAGGTAATAGTTGGCGTCACAAATATGCAGATAATAAAGAGCATAGAGTTGGGTTAGCAAAGACTTACATGAGTACCTACTACTTCAGCTAAATTGTTTAATAATTAAAAAACATGAAATATAGTGTAGGTTAAGAATGACACACAAGAATACGAAAATTCAATTGACTTTGACAGATAAACATTGTTGCCATATCAATCACTTCTATTTTCGACATTGAAATAATATTATTATTTTCATCGTCGAAAAAAAAACAAATTTGAATGATTCAGATTTGATATGTATTGATTTTTGAACGCTTATTAGGTATTTTAACTATAAACACTTCAATATTGTTTCATTCATCGGATTGAAAAAATCTTTTCAATTCCATTGCCATTTTTATTTACCCAAAAGATTCTTTTTCAGGACTCATTTCAAACATAATCCTGTTCTACTATTGTTTTTATCAGTTGAAAATTCATACAATGAGTGAAACTGGTCATGATCATTTTATAATATTGTGTAAGTAAAACATTTTTTCAAACATAACTATGTCTTTTGTCAAAAAATTTAAAAATGCAGTAAAATAAACTGAATAAATGATTTCACAAATTGTGTCCATCCGTGAAAATTCAACGGGAAACAGTAAAAGTTTTTTTTTTATTATTTTCTCCCTGACGTGTTTTCATGCTTATTGTCTATGTGAGTATTCGTTTATGATTGTCTGAATTTGACAGCGCCATAGAATAGTTGACTTTCATTAGACAGACTATAACTCTACAATCGTATGTTTGTAATTTGTAGTTTGTAATAGAAATATTTTCACATACTTTCCGTTGATCGATTGAAATGGACGTAAAATTGATCAAAAGCGATATCTGCCGGCTGTGCCTGGGAAATGGAGAATTTCTTTCACTTTTCTACGTATCCGATTCAATCCACTATGCCGAAAAAGTAATGTCTTGTACATCTGTTAAGGTGAGACATAATCAGCTTAACTATTTACATAAAATTAATTCATTATATTTCTCCAATATGTGAAATCCAAAATGTTTTTGTACTGATGCTGTTCAGTAATTTGATGTGTTATGTTTAAGGTTTTCCCTGATGACAACTTACCTGCAGTTATCTGCCTTTTATGTGTGGAAAACCTCGACAACGCATACAGTTTTAAGCAGCAATGCGAGGAGTCTGATGTGAAATTGAGATACCATATCAATGATTCGATTGACGGCTGTGCACCTGAAAAACTATGCCTAAAAACATCAAGGGGAGGCGAAGGAATCATAAAAAGCGAAGAGCCGGACATTAAACATGAAGCCATCAAATTGGAACATGACGAATATCTGCAGAGTGAGACATTTTTGGAAGTCAGTTTTGCTGACCATTTAGACGAGGAGGATCGACCTCTGTCTAAAATCCATGAACAAACAATACCAGCTAAGAAAAAAACCAATGTCAAAGTTAAAAGAAAGATCGGTGTCTCCAATGATAAGGCAAATGTTTTTTCATCAAAAAAGATAAAACAACAAAAAGGTAGGTATTTGCTGAGATATTTTTTTTAGTATATGCGATTGATTCGCGGTTTGTCATTGATTTATATTCACAATTCAGCACACATTTATAAAACATAAGCATTTATAAACCACGAAGTTCACTACTGTAGATGTCTACCTCAACAGGCAGTGCATTCATCAGCCGAACAGCCCTTGTGACTTGACTCAAAATACAATATGTTTCATTATATGTCAGAGTCATATCAAGAGTAGAATTAGATATGAAGATATTTCAATGCGTATTAAAATCACTTTCTGGTTCATAGCTCCACTTAACTACAAAGCAACACATTAGAATATATTACTATTCTATATTTAACAAAATAATCAGAAAGCCAAAGCATCGTTTTTAAAGATTAAAAAAAAATAGATTTAACTAAATCTTTTACTGTTTGGAATCATTTTGTTTTGTTTCTGATCACACTTTGAATGGCAAAAAAAACGTATATTTGAACCATACGGTAGGCTGTGTATTACAATTTTTATGATAACTAGTTTCTTCTGTGTCGGAAGAAACACAGAATCATTTCACATAAAACTCTTACGTAATCAAGTGTAACATAATTTTCTGTTCTTGAATACTTGTAAAATATTTAGAGAAAACTTTCAGTTGGGACAAAAAAACTAAAGAAGATAACAGGCAAGATTACTGAACCGAAGAAAGTCTCCCAAGGAAAAGAAGACATTGATAAAAAAGATAAAAAGAAAACTAAAGAAAAGCGGATATTTGATTGTGACATATGTCATATTGTATCAGTCAGTAAAAGTGCCCTGTTGATGCATATGCGAAGTCACACAGGTAATGATTCCAAATTTAAAAAAAAATCTTACCATAGGCAACCTATTTGTTTGTCATAGAAGCTTTGTAATTTGTTTATGGTCTATCCGCTTCTCGTATTGATCATTAATCCTTTGGGTGGTGAACTATTTGAGTATTTTTATAACTACTAAACAAAATTTATTGGAAGAGAAGCAAATAGAAGTGGAATTTTGTGGTCAATTAATTATAATGGCTAGATTTTCTCCAAATACATTTTTTTTTAAATAGTCATGTAATTAAGATTCAATTGACTATACTTACATGCTTATTAGTGACCGTTGTTACAAAATTGTAATTAATGTGATTTTCAAACAGTAGCTTCTAATAAAAATAATAAATCATTTTAAGTACTTAATCCACATAAATTTTATTGGATCAAGACCGGTTTCGCTCATGGGAAGCATTGTCAACTGATAAGAAATACAAGGAAACGGATATTTATACAAAAGTTAATAATGCCATTCCACCAAGTATTGACAGTGAACACCTTAAAAGTGAACAGTAGCTTCTATTTATGAGAGCACTTAAGCGTTTTAATTATATCCTTATTAATTAATTCCAAATCAAATATTTGCATTAACTACTTATTCAACTATTCAGGAGAGCGTCCTTGCGAGTGCAGCGTCTGCAGCAAAACCTTCTCAACGGCATCAAACTTGGAGAGGCACATGCTTTGCCATTCTGATGTCCGGCCGCATTTCTGCCACGTGTGCGGCCGCACCTTCACCATGAGAAGCTCTCTACGAACACATATGAGGACACACACTGGAGAAAAGCCATTCGAGTAATTAGTCAACACCATTAACCATTTTTTCAACACCAAATTCCATCAATTATAATTCGGCCCCATAGGACAAAAGAAATGTAAATCAATTGTTAACAGTCTATTATAACTGTTATCGATAGGTAAATCTTGTACAAGTCTTCATAGGTAATGTTTAAGATTCCCAAAATGAATATGTTTAAGTTTTAGTAATTAAGATTATCTCGGTTTTTCAACCTCTCACTGGATAGAAAATAGATGGCATGAAAATTACAGATGGTTATCGATGTTGTCATAAATTTCAAAGAAAAATTTCATGTCATTATAGAATTCACTGTTGTTGAAGTAAGTTTTTTAGCATTTAAAATGCTTCGACACTTATACTTATACTTACACAATATATTTATCTACATCATACATTATTATTTAATTTATTGCTTCAATACGAATTACTTTAACGTATTGTTTATAATACAGCATGAAAAAAATAGTTTTGGTACCTTCAATTCAACAGCCTGGCGGATATTTAATAAAAACCATGAGTATCGTAGGTGATACCCGGGGCCCGAAGAGGATAAAATAATTTCTGCAGAACTAAAGCACATTGCTATTTTTTTCACCGTCTTTCTGTTATGGGTTGCATACTTAAGCGTTGACCAATTGACTATCTACCGTATCCTCAAAAGGGGACCAGGCGACAGTATTCTCTTTCAGAAAATAAACTACTGGTATACAGACTGAATTAAAAAACTATACCGCAGGTGTGAGCAATGCGGCGCAAAGTTCTCTCAAATCGGATCATTGGTCACGCACCGACGGCGGCACACCGGAGAGCATCCGTTCGTTTGTGACCTCTGCGGGGGAGCGTTCACAACTCACGGAGGTCTCGCTCGGCACAAGAGGACTCATTCGGGAGAAAGAAAGGCTCAATGTAATGTCTGCGGTCAGTATATAAAAATGATTCAATTTACATATAACTCAATCAAAAATTCTTCTTCAATATTCTTTTCCAGAGTACTGAGGATTACTGAATGTAATTCAACATACTTTCGATGGTTATTTAATAATACTTCTTTTTCTTCTATTCTTAATAGGACAGGTTGCTCGCCACTGCTTACATTATTTCCAATTAATACAGTAATCACTAACTTATCTGATTGATTGCAGCTCATTAGCTTAATAGTTTGTAATGTTTAACGTCATTAGTAGTATGAATAGTTGTTTGTTTTTTTTCGATTCTATAACCACCCCCTCCTTGCTTCCCGTAAAAGGGAAAAAACTCTATTTTGTAATTTCATCATTTTAAAATGTTAGAATCAATCT
Organism: Himalopsyche kuldschensis; assembly: GCA_028554975.1. Classification (NCBI taxonomy): domain Eukaryota; kingdom Metazoa; phylum Arthropoda; class Insecta; order Trichoptera; family Rhyacophilidae; genus Himalopsyche; species Himalopsyche kuldschensis. Next base: position 4,471,452 of record JAHFWI010000025.1, read on the forward strand.
TGCTTCATTACTTAAGCAAACTTTGCGATAGTAAGTCCGAAGATGCCTCTGAATGAGGCAAAACACGTGTCACAGCTAGTAGCAGAATACGTGGAATAATCAAAGTTATTTTAAATTTTATATTAAAATGAACTTCCGTAAAGTTACCGCAGAAACCATCAAAAGTATAAAAACATTTTTTTCACATTGGTCTTAACTCCTATGTTGCGTCCTGCTCGACATTGTACAACATGGTTGTATGAATGTCAGACGATCTGTGTGAACTTTAAACACACTCATTCATACATAGCCTTATAGTTAAGTAAATTTTGATAAATAATTCAGTTATGAAGTGGTTAAGGCAAAAGAAGTCTTCCAGGAGAATTACTTTGGAGAGAATAAGGATAATGCGATAGGGCTAGTGATTAATGCAGGGCTCTGGATTCGTTTACAAAAGCACGACTCCGACTCCAGCATTGGCCAAAAACATGACTCTGACTCCGACATTGACTAAAAATACGACTCCGCCTAAAAAATGTCTTTTTTCTACCTTTACTATTTATGTGTATTCAATTAAATATCAACTAACCAATCCGATCATAAGCGAAATTTTACATGTTATAGTGAATCCCCGATTCAACGTTTTTCAAGGGACCGTATAAAACAAACGATTAATGCGGGAAACGATGAATACGGGAATGTTATAAATATGAACTAAATGCCGGGACTATAGAAAATAAACGCACCACGCGGGAAAACGTATAATGCGAGAACGTAAGATCGGGGTTCCACTGTATATGCATAAATAATATGTCCAAAATATCCGACTCCGGCCAAAAAGCCGCGACTCCACAGCCCTGGATTAATGTCACTGTTTTCCGCTGACAATTGTTACGATTCATACATGGTTAAGATTTAACACAGTTTCAATATTCCTCATCACAGTTCTTTACTTTCAGGTAAAAAATTTGTTTCCTTGAGCTATCTGCCGGAACATATGAGATTGCACACTGGAGAAAAGCCCTTCAAATGCAAGGTTAGTAATTTTCCAAACATTTACAAATAACTATATTTTGTTATATCAAGTTGGATAGGATCTATTGTAACGGTATGACAGTCATAATATTTCATACACATATACTATTCCAGGTATGTGACAAAGAATTCAGACTCGCCGGGAATCTATCCGTGCATGCGAGGTCTCATGCTGTCGCCGGTGCACACGTGTGTCCCCAATGCGGTAAAGCTTGCACCGACTTGAAGGGCCATCTAAGGATACATTCGGGAGAGAGACCCTACCCTTGTGAACACTGCGGGAAAAAGTAAATAGTGATTGTTTGGAGAGTTCCTTGTCTGTTTGTTTGACTGTCTCTACAGTCTATTTAGTTCCTTGTAATTATTTGCTGAAGACTAGACATGGGATTCAATGCTCAACTAGTAAAAAAAGCATGAATCAATTTTTGCCGGCTTTGAGCTATGAATACCACTAGATACAAAATAATATTGATGGCTTAAAGAGTAATTTTGCTAACTCAACTTTTGTCTGAAAATTACTTAATAATGCCATATTTTTGTATCATGCAATATGCATGTCCCGTAAATTTTTTATAACCAAAACTTATTTGAGTGCATCGTAAAAACGTTTTAGAAAAACTCCATTGTCGTTCTAAAACCTACTCTGCTAATTATCCAACTCTGCCATTTTCTATTGTCACCTGTCATTCATTCGTTGTTTTCAGCGTTGGTACAAAAAAAATCATTTGAAAGTCTTATTTGAAATTTTCCCTATCGATTTGAAAATACCAAAATATGTAATCAGTTTTTACCCTCTCCTGCAAAATTGACAAAAACGGATATAGCAAATTTACTCTTTAAGTCATCGATATGTTAAGCTATGTGTCAAAGAGACATATTAATACGAAGTGGATGTGAAGATAGTTCAATACGTATCAATTAAAATCACTTTCTTGTATATAGCTTCACTAAACCTCGAACAACACATTAGAATATATCTATTGCTGTTTTATATTTAAGAATTAAATCAGAGAGCCAAAGCATCGCCTTTAAAGATAATGCAAAGACAATTTGTATTTGTTAACCCGTGGCGGACGAACGTCACAGATGTTGTGTTTGGAAAAGACAAGGCCCGGACGCGTATGTCACGACTTGTGTGACGGGAACTTTCAACTGATGATTAAACGATAAATCTCTTGCACACAGGGGTGATTATTGTTTTAAAATATTGCCTTATCTATCTTGCTACCACAAACTCCTTGAGATTGTCAGAAATAAGAGATTTAAATATAAAAACATCGATTTCTCGAACAGCTACAATTTTTCGATTTTACCCGTCAGTGCGCTTATTCGTTTGAAAGTTCGCGCGAACTCTCGCGCCTGCGCAGTTCTCATATAATTTCACGATGTATGACGGAACTATTTTACGTGACAAGCACTGCGCGGTATTATATTTATTTTCGTGCGATCTTTATTTAATGTTTTTATAATTGAGGGACACATTTAAATAAAAACTATCGGTATTTATTCAAATTGTGTCGACTATTGTGTTTACTAAAAAGAATTATTGGGTGTATTCAATATTTAAAAACATTTAGTTCTGATTTGTGATTTGCACAATGCTCAAATGTAATTCAAAGAAAAATAAAAAAAAACTTTAACAAGTTTCATGTGCAAAGATTGTGATGTATTTGTCGTTATCTTTTCTACAAAATTTATAACTCTTAAAAAGATTTAAAAAAAATCATAAATTATTATCTCTCCCTAGGTGTATGTGTGTTGAACATTTGGTGATAAATGTCTCGATATTAAATTATTTATCTGTTTCCCCGTAATTAAGCGAGTAATATATGTATGTTTCGAAGTGACAACGACCATCGAATGAGTTCGTCGCAGGGCTCTTAATTTGACACGTTCGTAATTAAAGATAACAAATACGTCATGTCGACAAGCATTGCTTTTTTGTTAGAGATTTGTTTGTTTAATGAATTGTGGCTTCATGTGGTATTTCTTTCGGGTTTTTAGTGTTCCCACATATTCTTAATGTGTTTGTCCGCAATCAATATCAATCCAATTATTTTTAATCCCTCTATTTATTACGATATAACGAAAAATAACATCCTTTCATAATTCGAAGAAAGGTGACGCGCACGGTTTTGAATTGAGTGAATATTTAAACGCGCGTGCCGGGTTAAAGAATAGGTAACTTTGATTACTAGTGAAATCTTCATTTTGGCTCCTGAAAAGTAGACAAAAATAAGTTAGGTTTCTTTGTGTCTTAGCAGCCGATGTGATGAGTTTTACAATATACAGACTATCAATAGGAAATCAAGTTATTTTATTTTTATGGAGTTTTTTTGTATGAATTGCTGAACACGAAATGTATTGAACCTTTCCTTTATGGTCCACCTTGCTTGAAGCGTAGTGACTACACATCACCGGATCGGATGTGTTTTTTTGGGACCATAAAGGAAAGGCTAAGAGGCATCAAGTGTTTTGATCCCATTACCTTTTTCGACTGTAAATTATTCTCTTAAAAGGCCAACGAAAAGCGGTTTTAGTATAAACATTTCATCGATCGACTAATAAACCACGTTTTGATGGTTTTTTTCAGGTTCAGGCAATACAGTACTCTGAAATATCATTTATCAACACACACCGGTGAACGGAAGTACAGTTGTCATATGTGCAATAAAGTTTTCAAGACTAATGAAATATTGAAGGTAACATAAATCATTCTCTAAATATAAAATTAATTACCATATTTTCTAAGCATGCGTAGCTGTGTGATCATGACCGTTGTCTTCAATCGTGTTTATATTGACTTTTCAATCAATTTAAATGATTTAAAAAATGGGCTTAGCGAGAATGTTAGCTAACCACTATTTCTGTTCTAGCATCTTTATATCCTTACTCTCTGAAAAAGAGTGGTTAAAATAAACTATAAGAAATTCATATATTCTTCATCCACAGCTTGGTTTAAAAAAAAATACTTTTATTAACTTAATTACCATATAATAAGTAGTATTACAAGATAAATAGCTAGTTTTGAAGATGGCATAAAGCTGATATAGCTATCAACTATCTGTTATAATCAGGGCTGTGGAGTCGCGAATTTTTGGCTGGAGTCATAGTGGTGAAAATCTTTTCAAAAGTTTGAACTTTTTATTTATGCATGTAACATGCAAAATTTGGCTATTGGCCGGATTGGTTGGTTGACATTTAATTTAATACACATAAATAGAAAAGGTAGGAAAAAAAACGTAACAAAATTAAACATTTTTTAGTCGGACTCGGAGTAGTGTTTTTGGCCAAATAGATTAAATACTTACCTTAGATGTGATTTAATTTGGTGATGAAGATTCAAAAAATACGGCCCAACCCTTTATTGGTTTCAAAAAAAATGCATTCCTGCAAATTAATGTGAATAATTGATTTTATTTTTTTCCCTTTTTTCATTTAGGGTCATGTGAATTTACACACCGGGGAAACGCCCTACAGTTGTGAGATATGCAATAAACCGTTCCGGAGTAACGAATTGAAGAGAAAACATATCGCAAAACTCCACAGAGATCCCTCGGCGCCGAAGAAGACCAAAGCCAAATTGAAAAAGTCAATGAAAGAGAAGGAGTCGCCTGAAAATGAACATTCGGAACCAGGTGTCATTTCAAATAGTATGAACACGTTTTCTGCGGAAACCGATCACATTTATAATTCGCCCGAAGATGGCAGCAAAAATCAGCACAAAGATGAAAAGTATAAACAGTCTTTAAAGATCCGCCGAAAACCTACGCGGGTAATCAGAGATGATAAAGTATCAGAAGTCAACGATTTTGCTCTTGAAATATCTAATATAGTCAAAATGGAACAACCTTTATAGGATTCTCTCACACTTATGAAAATGGGTTGATGGAGAAAGAAGTTGTAGATTTTTGTAATTCTTATTTTATTTGTGTGTAGATCTTATCAATTATTGTTCAGTGGATAGGGATATCCATCTCCTTTATTATTTACATACTTTACTTCTTAATCAAACTATTTCTCGCGTGGCGGTCCCTTCAAAAATGGTTCGATGTTACGCAAACTATTTATTGAAAATTCAATATTATTTCAAGAAAATTGGAGGGGCGAAATAGTTTGCACAATGTTGCCTCATACTCACTGTGTATTAACTGCTGTGAACATTTTTGAACACAGTTATTACTTTGCCTGAACCAGTACTCTTCTATGTTTGGCCGTGTTTTGACCATTGAAACTCTCATGTCATTTGTACAGTCTTATCTGTCTTAACTCATTGGCTACGGGGAACGTGAAATATGTATCCTTTTTTTATTTGTTTTGATTTTGCCTGCAGCTAATAAGTTATCACAATCAGGGGAAATCTGGATATATGGAGAAACAATGTCTTTTCCACGTTCCGTTTAACCAACATGCTACCATTAAGTTGTGTAGAAAGACCCATAGGTGGTTGCGAATGGAATCAAAATTATTAGAGCCATCTTTATTACATTGGGACACGGTTGTGCCATTTCATTTCAAAAATCCCTTCAACGTGTTTTGCACACTCATATAAATATGCGTTCATTTGTTTGCCTACCTTTGAGAACCAATGATGTAATGTGACAGCACATCTATACTTGATCCCATTAGTGTATTATACAGGTTTGACCTTCAATTAAAATTTTAAATATATGTATATATTTTTTTGGTCCGTATCCGCTGCCAATATGGACCATATTTACATTTACTGTACTTTTGTTGCTTAGTTTTTTTTGTATAGAGTAAGGGTAGATGGAAAAATCTAGGACAAGATTAGTGTTGAACCAATCGCTCTCCCTACGTTCCATTTTTTATTTATAGTATCGGAAGGGCGTCAAGGAATTTTTGACTCCACGGACATCCATAACTTCGAACAAAAATCTATTAAAGAATCAATTTATGAAACTGCATGGCTGGGACTCGAACCCAGCAGTTGCTGTACCTGTGGTTAACGCCGTTGTCTTCAATAATTACGGTGTTCACTTTTTCGAATTACATTTGACACAATTATGCGAATTCCACGTAAAATAAAATTCAAAGACTATTGGAGGTTGAACCTTCTATTTTCCTCTGATCTAGTGTCTGACACTTCTTCTTAGAGTCATTGTGGCTTGCATCTTCCGATGAAAAATCCTGTTCTGTATTTTACAGATATTATAAGACACACCTCATAATTTAAGAGATAAATATAGAGAAAAACATGCATTTTATAATAATAGTGGAAAACGGTATTTGTCAAAATGGTTCATTTAATTGTGGTGGAATGTGTTCAACTATATTACTGTGTTGTAATGTATCGAAATAAATGATTTGTAAAAAAGAAACCATTTTTTATTTTGTTATTGTTGATTGTAGAACTAGGTGAAATGATACACAAATACTACTTATAATTTTTAATCTGTGAACTGACAATTGTCGGTGAAAAGACAATGTATTTGTGCAACAGTTAAAACATTCTTTGACACAGTGAAAAAATAGCCAAGTATTTTTTTCTTAAAATATATAGATCTAAGAATTTTTTTCAACATTAGAGAATTCCATTTTTCAGACAAGTTAACATATTGATTGTAGGTACTTAAATGTCAATTCAATCAATACATTTTTTTTACCAATATATAGATTACAAAGTTATATGGCAATATCCGCTAATTGCAAGCACCAATATTGAGGAATCGGTTGATTTGGTTAAACGGGTGTATTTTTTGAAGAAAAGAACATTAACTAGTTGCAGGTAGTAAAAATAATCCTTAAATTTTCTTGTGAAGTTCAAAGAAAATGGTTTTTTTTTATCTATCTAATAACGTAATCGTGAAAATGTTGTACAAATATAATATTCAAAATTTAAATGCATTTGCCTACATAAATCACGTAAAGGTAAATGGAAAGTAGATCGACCATAGAGGAAAATAGGATTTTGTTTCCGTGTATCGATTTTCACCTTCGCTTTTGGACATTGGTGCTGCCATTTAAATTACATTTTTTTCATGTTTTAATCATTTGAAAAATTGGAATGCTTTTAATTTCGAAAGTGTGCCTATATAGTAGAGAAAAAATATTTATTTTTTGCAACAGTATGTTTTCACTTATAACGGTCATGCAAGCTTTTAGCATGCATTTTTTTTGTAAATAATGTAAACTATTTATACATGCTTTCAGTCTTGAATTCTTTAACATATCTGATGAAAGGATATTTTTTATAGATTATTATAAAAGGCATGAAGACCATTGATTATTAAATACATTTTGTATGGCATCCCCATTTTCTTGACGTTCCTATAGGCTGCTTTATGTCTATGGTGTTCATTTCCAATCCCAATGGCTGCCGGCTGACGTCACTGTGAAATAAATCCCAGGTGGACGTGAACATAAAACATTTTTTAATGAAATATCTGTGTTATTAGTGTGTTTTTTACCTTTAGTAAAATGATTAAAATGGAAAGTGATAAAATAAGTGACGATCTGAACAGTAATTCACAGGTACAGTGATTGATTTTGTTTGAATGTGCTTCAGCTTGTCAAAAGTGTCAGGGTGATCGTACGGACCGCCATCTTTTCAATAATAACACTCGCCTAAAATCGCCGTCGCTTCGTATCGATAAACGATCAAGCTCTTGTCGCGTTTCTTATTATTATTAATGGATGGAAACCGACTCTTTTGTTGAATAATTCGTTCTGATTCTGTTCGTTCGTCGATTTAGCATACTTATAAAAGAAAGTGATGCATTCCTGTTGAATTTTTACGATTTTTGCCTCTGCATTGCAGTGGTGTGATTATATATCTGCTGTTATTATAAAAACTGCACGCCTAATCGATGACTATCAATTAAAGTTATTTCCTCGTCCGAAATGCTGGTTCAAGTTTTGAATTCCCCGACGGCGTAAGTGAAATCGGATAGTCATCGGCGGTTGTCAAAAATGTCAATGGTCGACACCGAAATCGTATCGAGGAAGTACCGTGTGAAATTTTTCGACCTCCAAAAAAAGAGAAACGCTCTTAGCCTTGTCTTCCGAGTCGGGCTCATTGTTTTATTTGCAATTAATTCTTGTGTTTTGACATTGTAAGGTAATTTGGCGACATCAAAAAAAAATAGCATCTTCCCGACGTAGTCCTATTGTGCTAGCGGGAAAATGAAAGTACGATTTTTTCATTATTTTTCCGATTACCTTTTATTTTTTATTTAAGTTAATTTAAAATATTTTTTTTTTCACTATGATGGCCCCCAACTCGAATAATTAAAGTATGTATTGGACTTAAAATGTATTGCTTTAGTTTTAGAAAACATAGAAAAAAATTGCTTAAAAATACTTTAAATATATATTGCCCTGAAAGTGTTATTAATCGTAACACTGGTCTTTTACCTTAATTGTGCGACGGATCCTCGCTTGTAATGCGTTGCTTAATGACGTGAGACATTGTGATTTACTTCATTATGTTCTAAATGAAAATTTGTCTATCAGTCAAACTAACCATTAATAATGTTAACGGAATCAATAAATCGTTTTTTTGTGTAGATGATCATTTGACAATTAGGTACTACCATCAATATTGGAAAGTTAAAATAATTTATATGTACACATAAGATAAGACAAGATACAAATCCTTACATAGTATGACAGATAATACCAACACCTCATAGTTTATGGGCTCCTCAAAACCACAGGAGGAACCGTGAAGATAAATTTAAATATGCATTGTGATGTGTAGTTTTGTTTGCGTTACGTTTTGAATCAAATGCCATATCTTTCTAAAGAAAAAGCTGAAACTTTTCAGTATGAGACTTTGTATGTTACATTAAAATTGTCTTCACATGAATTTATTCTGTTATGTTGAAGTGGTTTCCAGAAATTTTATACAGCCGGGATTTTTTCCAACTGATGCGATAACATTTAGAATGTTCACTTTCCACCGATGGTTTCCTGAAACATGCATAAAAAAAAGAAACAACCTCCTCGTAGTTTTCTTCTAGTCTAGTCGTTTCTCATTTGCATTAATTCAAAACAAACTGGTATTGCTGTCATATTCTATATGGTGTTTTTACTTTTGTAATAAATCCCTGGATCTGAAATAATTGTTCTATATAAACATTCACCGATTAAATTGTGTCAAATTTTGGACTATAAAAATCTATTTCTCTACCAGTTATTACACATTTGATAAAATTTGCATGTCAATAGTCAAATGAAAGCAATCTTCGATTGTTTCTTCAATATTAATCATATTGTTCTTCTTAGACTAATTGAAATGTGCGACGAATGGAACATGAATATTTGAAAGTGTTTTATGTAACAGAGAAGTGAGTGTTCTTCAATTTCTTTTATTTTAATTGTGACATAACTTGCAAGTGTTTATTGTGCTGCGTTTACTTATAAAGTAGTTTCTTATAAAGATATACATTTGATTATTGTCTTTTCATCTTTTTCTGACACTTCCATTTTTAGTTAATTCACAGAGTACAATCAAAACATGCATTATTATATATCAATATTAGAATGAAATGAAGAGTTATGTCACACATCACTTCTTTTTCTTCGGAGTTTACTTATTTGAAAAATAATAGTTGAAAATAATCTATATATTAGTATAATAGTTCTGACAATGGCGTGAGCCGAAATATCTGTCATCCATATATCATATGATTTTTGTAGAACTAAAACACATTGCTATTTTTTCACCGTGATACTGTTAGTCAATAGTTACTGCCAATTAAATCAATATCAAGAAAATAATCTCATTTATCTCTCTTTTAATACTGTTAATTTCACATTGAAGAAAAAATATATGTATGATTTTGGAAATTAATAAAGTTATGTTGAAATACTTCCATTAGTAAGAGCGGATTCGGATTTAAAATAGAAAAACCACAATTAATTCAACATCATTTTTCTGCCCCGTGCGGCCGATGAATATAACCCGGAATGTCTCATGATTTCAGGGCAGGAGACTACCTTTCATTTGTTCTAATGCATTGTGTGTTTATTTAGCAATATTATGGTATCCTATCTCGGTAGGTACTATCGTTTGTTTTCTGACACCCTGTCATTTTCTTGTATTTTTCCATCCTGTGATAAATTTAAATATTTTACCTTCGTCATTGTTCTTTTATTCATAGAATTAAATTTACCATATATTAATATGCCGAGATAAGCTTCACAGCCACTGATCGATTGATAAGGAAGGTCCAAAGAAAATGAAAAATTTGTCCACTTTTCTAGTTTGATTGCGTACTTGCTAATGGACTTCTACCCATGGTCTTTATTTCAAATATAATACAGAAAAACAGCATAATTTTTGAGGATTATCATTTGCAAACTTTGACTTATACTTTAAAACTCTTGCATCATTAATTTTTCAAGATTAATTGATGAGTTCCCATTTGATGTTGTGATTGCCGTGTTAGGTGTTTTTTACACACTTACAAGTATGCATTATTCTCTTCCGAGTGATATGGCTTCAGTAATTACAAATATCTATTTTGATCTGTTTAGTTAGATAGGCTTAATGTCAGTATAATTGATGTTGGAAGTTTTTCGATGGCAACATTTCGTAAATATGTGATTTTGTGATGCGTCATTGTTGAATTTTTGTACACCTTTTTAATGGCAGTGAACTTGCTTAACATGACAAATGAAGCAGAACAGATACAGTTTATATTAGAAGCACAAAGAAAAGATTTTTTCTAAATCATTTCATAGCACCAGTTAGATGTTTTGCTTAATATCTTTGTATCGGTGACATGTTCTAACATCTCTAGTTGTTTCTTACAATGTTTTTACTTTTAGGCTAACCAGTTTTTATTGCCTGTCTGTTGTTAAAGCTGTCACGGTCCAACGGAGCATGAAGCTCTTTCCATTTCTTGATGCGCAGTGCAACCATAGCTTTAGCAGCCTGTAGCTATTCAATAGCCATTCTTGTTTTAATTCCTGCATTCCTGATTTTCTTTTGAATGTTGTATTATTTTAAAAAAAGCAATCATCCAAAACAAATCATTCTAGTCTTGTGATTTATTCCAAGTGATATTTTATATTACGAAGAACTCTGAATCATTTCTATGAATGCCAAAATCTTATGTAATATGTCACATCTCAGAATTTTCGACCACTGCATTAATTAGGATAGAAAACAATATAAATGATTTTTCTTATTACATCACCATAATACGAACAGATAAAGAAGAAAGCGTTAATTAATTTTACAATCTAAGTCATTATCTGTTTTCCAAAACACGCCAGACGCAATATACAGTGTTGTTTGTTGCAGTGCAGAAAAAGTAAGATTAAAGACGTAGCTTGGTTTGGTTACTTCTTCAATCGCACAATCATTTAGTATTGTGTGATATATGCACAAGCATAAATACTAAGTGCACATAATGTAATAACATTGATAAGGTTTGCCATTTATTTTTTACATTATTACATTTAAATCAATGTCCAGTCTGTATATTGTAGAATCACAATTGCTTGTGTATATATGTATTGAACTAGCGTAAGATGGTGTATATTGGTCATTTCTTTGTTTCGCATTGACATTTGACCTGTGAGAGGCAGACCTTCCATCTCTTTTGTTATATATTATATTAAAAAGTCTCAGTGTGTTTCTCTAGCAAGTGAAATATTTTTTTTTTTTTTTACTGTATTGTCTTTCATCTCTGTGTAATATTTGAACTCAATAGAACAAGAGGTATTCTAACAAACTGCTTCTTATTTGGTCACTCAAATGATTTTTTTTATAAAACTCGTACAGACAAAGCAATGATAAATTTATCATTTTGCTTCAATACCTATTAATTGATAGTGTCTTATTTAGCTTATAACAGGTTGTACTAAACATTATTTGACGAACTCATTAATTTTTATGGTGTTAACCCTTTGGATCCCAGAAAATTTTGGAAAATACCTGCGAGAAATACCAAGGCATTTTTTTCAATAAATTGGTAGTTTTTATTTTATTATTTATCTTGGCTAATGTTAACTTATCAGTTATAATTTTTTTTGATGTGATGCCATTTTATGATTAGTGTTATAAATTATTGTTTTATATAGGTTGTAAAAGCATATAAATGAAGAAAAATACTGTCTACATATTGTGTTAATATTTTGTAATGTAATTTTCCTCAGTTACCCGTGACGACTGTACTGTACGACCCGGCCCGGAAGAAAGAACCTCCGCCTGGACAAGACAGGGACACTCAAAGAGCCGAAAGAGAGCGATGTCTCACATATTTTGCATCATGGAACGAATCCGATCAGGTCTGTTCACCGAAGCATCGACATTTATAACAATACTCCTTTCAAAGACAAAGAAGGATTTCGTTGAGAGAAATGTTGAAATACCTAATGATTTTTTATGTTGATGCAGGTGGAGTTTGTGGAACTTGCGCTGGCTCGCATGTGTCACTATCAGCACGGCCACATAAATGCCTACCTCAAACCTATGCTGCAAAGAGACTTCATTACATTATTGCCAAGTAAGTGGATGATTCCAGTTTTTGACAGCACTTCACCTAACACGGTTTTTTTTATCGTGAATTACATTCCCTTTGATAAACAATTAGATCTCAACTTATTTCAAAGCATTTCAAATACTTACTATCTTTATCTGTGGTCAAGTTGTTGGCTTCGTTTGCAGTGTTCAAGGACAAGGTCCTCAAGTCCGGCAGTCTAAAATGATTTATTTATTTGTTTGAAGGCATCAGTGTTTGTGATTTTAACATTCCCTCTTATCTGTCTTGTCCTATGACTGAGATCAGCTGACCGCTAGTCCTGTCCCAGCCCTATCTTTCTATCCCTTCTCTCATCGAAAAAGAGAGGTTGAGCAACTGAGTTGATACAAGCTCCATAAGAGAAGTCTACATGCTAAACACTGATAGTTGACATGGCTATAGATATAATAAAAACACTCACTAAAAATAACACTAATTTCTATAATAATTTTGATTATTATCTCATCGTATAGCTATTAAAAATAGATTATTTGAATGCTATTTGATATTTTTACTCAATTTTTTTTATGAAGCAGCTGAATATACGCTATATTTGGTTAGTTCTTGTTTGTAGTTCATTTTTTTTTATATACTTGTCTGGATATATGTAATATGATTATTTCAGTAAAAGGCTTAGAACACATTGCGGAAAGCATCCTGTCGTACCTTGACGCTCGTTGGTTGTGCGCCGCCGAACTGGTGTGTCGGGAATGGCAGCGGGTCATCTCCGAAGGCATGCTGTGGAAGAAACTGGTGGAGAGGAAAGTTCGAACCGATTCACTCTGGAGGGGATTGGCTGAAAGACGGGGATGGTGAGTTGATGTGGTTTTAATATTTTCACAAAATTTATAAATACATCAAAAATATTATACTCATTGGAAAAAAATCACAATTGAATTACTGTATTTCCTGGATTATGAGATGCACCCAAACTGATAAATACTGAAACAATACAATATAGGAAAGAAGCATGCAAATTTTGGATTTGAATATTTAGAATGTATCAATTCTATGAGCAATGGTCCAATGTTCTGGGCTAATTTTATACAACTATGTCTATGCTCTTATAAATGTATGCTTGTATTTTTCAGGATTCAATATTTATTTAAACCAAAACCGGGCTGCTTACATCCGGGTCATTCATTTTATCGAGCTCTCTTCCCCAAGATCATTCAAGATATCGACGCCATAGAAAATAATTGGCGAATGGGCCGTCACAATTTACAAGTAATGTATAATTTTGATTCATCACAAATAAGACTCGTCTTTCCTGCTCCATTTTTTTTATTGAGTTTAATGATGGAAAGCTTGAAAAAAAAATCAGGTTTTTTTTCAAATGAAATGTGTTTTGCACTGTCACATTGAACTGTTAATGGAAAATAAAAATAACCCATTATGTAGTTAACTTGAGTAAGTCAAGTGAGGTCAAGATGGGGTTAGTTTTAATAATGTGAATATAGCAATGATATGTAAAACCACAGTACCCAACCTGACAGGTTTCTACTAACAGGTATTTTTACCCCGCAATCCAACAGCAGTTTGAACACAACAATGTGTCAAAATTATCTATCTTAAATAAAGCTCTTTGGTTTTAACTAGTATGTGATTGATGTGTCATAGTTTTTTTTCTTATTGCAGAGGATTAACTGTCGAAGTGAAAATTCGAAAGGAGTTTATTGTTTACAGTACGACGATCACAAAATAGTTTCCGGATTACGGGATAACACAATTAAAATATGGGACAGAAATACGTTACAATGCATAAAGGTAATATATTTATTTTTTTATTAATAATTTACCGCATGAGTCATATCATGTTAAGTATTTTCTAGTCTTTTCTAAGTAGTGGTGATCATTCCATGCTTTATCCGCCTTCATCAATAAGAGAGCTTGCAATACTAGCAGCTTTGTCTGTTTGAATACCCTGCATTATAATGCAGAACATTTATAAACATTAGAATGGAGAAACTTTATTGTACAACTAACCGGTACCTGGCAAGCGTTGCAATGCCACTCAAAGAAAGTGTTTGTTGAAGTGCTTTTGGGTGCACAATAGTTTAGATAAACAATTTTGATTTAATTTCACTAACATTGATCGGATTCAATGACATACGCTGTTTGTTTTTTGCCAATTGTCTATGGTACGACACACGCGCCACCTACTGAAAGCTAATTCTACTATGCCTATAACTTTTTCGCAAGTGCAACAATAAGTTGTCAAAATGAGCGGTATGGCAACGCATAAAATACGAACAAACAAAGATTGATTTTTATATATTAGATAACTGGCAAATTAATCTTTTAATGTTTCTTTTCCTGTCGATCTTCTTTATCATAATTTATTCTTGCCGGTTTCATTTTCATCATGCACAGATTTCATCTCCAATCTTGAGAGTTATATCCATAGATCGTAATATAAATAATTTCTGGGCAATTCTTAGAGAGCTGAATGACTTGAATATGTGTTAATTATTATTTTATGTTTGGTGTAGGTATTAACAGGTCACACCGGGTCAGTCCTGTGCCTGCAATACGACGAGCGTGTGATCATCAGCGGGTCGAGTGGCGCGACAGTGCGCGTGTGGGGCGCGTCCACCGGAGATATGGTCAACACCCTCATCCACCACTGCGAGGCGGTTTTGCATCTCAGGTTTACCAATGGACTCATGGTCACGTGTAGTAAGGTAAGCGTTAGAATGCTAGCTTTAGGTGTTAATTACAATAGTACCGAGGTGAACAATGCCAAAAACTAATCATGTCTCTCATCTTATAAGATTCCTTCCATTGAAGTTGTTTTCAATCTTGCCAGGAAAAAGAGTCTAGAGATCCAATGTCAATGAGCTGTTTATTTAAAATAAGAGCTGATAATTAATGAGGTCATAGAGATGCGTGAGACACAATCCTAGTCTTCAGACCCAGGCCAACTAGATAAGCACATGACATGTGCAAGTTTCACACAAAGTTTTAGTTCCATTACAAATTTTGGAGACCATAGAGTCCAATGAAGAAGGCGTTAAAGCTACACAGCAAGAAACATAATAGACTTTGTAATGTCAGGACTTGTTTGATTTTATAAAACCATAAACATTTAAACTTTTTACATTATACGTGATATTTATTATCTTAATATTTTGTATAAATTAACCTTTAAAGGAGCGTGCAAAACTATACTGAACCTAATTCGACATAATCTTGCTTTATTACTAATTACACTTTGTAATTAAGTCCAAAGATGCCTCTGAAAGAGGTGAAACACATATCACAATTAGCTAACACAATACGTGGAATATTCAAAGTTATTTTATATTGAATTTTGAACCAAAAGTATATCCATACTCCTTTAAAGGTTAATATGTACCAACCTATCATGTGATCTATCGTTTGTAGAAACAGACATATGTGTACGGTACGCCTAGACTCTCCTGTGTGCTAAGTTTATCGCTTCTAGCAAACATTTGTTCCTTGCACAAAAAAATTGGTATAGTGCGATTGTCAAATATTCCTGTGCTTCTTTTGTACAATTCTTAATTTGGTGTGTTTGTTATTTTTCCAGGACCGGTCAATAGCCGTGTGGGACATGACGTCGCAGACAGAAATCACCCTCCGGGAGGTGCTAGTTGGCCACAGAGCGGCCGTTAACGTTGTTGATTTTGATGAAAAGTATATTGTTAGTGCGTCCGGTGACAGGACTATTAAGGTGATTGACAATAATAATGCGTGCATATTTTTTAGTTTTGAATACCATCACATGCCTCAATCGGAATTGCCAACCTGTGAAATAATTGATTTATATATATGTTACAGTGAAACTGTATTCTCAGTGAAAATATATTATTCTCCAAGCTGTCCTAGAAATCAAATTTGACCGCCCTATCTTCAGTCCAATGTTTGTCTGTGTTTTTCTTTGGTTCTCTTATTATGAACGGGTCTACTTGCTGATTTTCTTTCATTGAAGCAAACCAAAATTTTAGGCCGGTAAATCATCGACTTGACAGTGAAATCATGTTGTCATACAAATCTATTACTTGATACATTTGCACTGAGAATACAGTTTCACTGTAACATATATAATTCGTATTGAAAAATATTGCTTCAATGGTAATAGCACAGATTTTCAAAGATATTTGGGTCTGAATAACACTGATATGTTTTCATATTACAAGTATGCATAAGGAAGGATAATGCCCAGCTGTGTGTGGTTGTAAAATTTTTCTTAATATATTTTTATAATCATTAAGTGAGAAAGATTATCAAAATAATCTGATCAATACAGAAAAACCCGTGAATGAATGATTATTTCATATTTTGATGGATAGGATAGATCTAATATCTGCAGTACAATTAATTTACAAAATTAAAATTTGTTTATTCAATCATCACAGGTTTGGAACACGAGTTCCTGTGAATTCGTCCGTACTCTCAATGGTCACAAAAGAGGCATAGCCTGTTTGCAGTACAGAGATCGTTTGGTGGTGAGCGGGTCCAGCGATAATACCATTCGGCTGTGGGACATTGAGTGCGGAGCCTGCCTCAGGTAGGTGTCTCTTATCCACTTTATAAAATGTATCACTGACAAATCGGTATATAACTGTTTGCTTGCGTATCACAGGGTCCTCGAAGGTCACGAGGAGTTAGTCCGCTGCATAAGGTTCGATGCCAAACGCATTGTGAGCGGAGCATACGACGGAAAGATCAAGGTGTGGGACTTGCCGGCCGCCCTCGACCCCCGAGCGCCTGCCGCACAACTCTGCCTCAGAACTCTCGTGGTAGGTGCCGCCTGACAATATTTACATTTCAATTTAAACATGGCTATGAACGAAAAATCAATTTTTAACTTAACACACACTGACATCCCTTTTGCTAAGTATTCAACTGCACATAAATAAAATTACATGGATGCTGTGTTATTATGTCAATTAATAATATTGTTATTTGTAGATAGAGTGGTTTTAGGCCTTTTTGAAATAATGTATTATCTGTGACTAAGTGGAATATATAGTGTCTTCTCTATTCTTACCTTATCCAACAATCCTTTCACTCCCCATGAAAATATGCCTTGCACTGCATCTCATCAAAATTTTCATCGTATGAATCGAACTAAAACTACATCAAACAACATTACATTTCCCTTCCGACACATTTGTCTTCTTTACTATTTTTTATCTTTTCGATTTTGAAAATTTATTCACTCTTTCCGTACGTCATTGCGCATCATTCGCTCGATATGGCTTCTCGAAAAATACAATATCCACCATCCTTTGCCCTCACGCCCTTGCCCTTGCCACCCTTGTTTGGCCACCAGGAGCACACGGGGCGCGTGTTCAGGTTGCAGTTCGACGAGTTCCAGATTGTTTCCTCTTCTCACGACGACACCATCCTCGTGTGGGACTTCCTCAACTGCAGCGGGAGCGGTCTGCCCGGGGACGACGCCTCCTCCGCTAACGCCAACTCCGTGCCGCAGCATCAGCAGCTGAGCCCTGGTATGATAATGCCTCATCTATTTCACGAATGATCTCAGTTTTTGGTCAAATCATTGATAATTATTTTTAAATCTCTTAAGAGGTTTTATAAACCCTATATTCCATTTGTAATTAACACTTTGTTTACGGATTTTTTATTACCATACTAATTACGCACAAATTTTTGTACACCGTAAACAATGGGTTAAGACAGATTGAAACTGGAAAAATAAATTAGATACTTCTTTTAACCTGAAAAAAAAAAATATTTAAAAGAATGTTCTAGTTCATTATCATCCTGGTTTGAAGGATTAACTCCAGCCATCTGCCATCAGCAGCAAATCTAAATTTGAATATGATCCTACATTAATTTTTTACTAACTACTTTGTAATGTGTCATTTTTTTAAACTAATGAATAATTAATGAGATATTTATTTTCTCTCAGGTTTCGAGTGAACGCACCGGCCGCCTATTGGGTTCATGCCAAACGACTGACTGCCAACAATATGTGATTAAATGAAAATGAATAAAAAGTGGTTTTTGACGTCGCCTGATATATTAATTTAAAATAAACTGAAAACAGACAGACAATTTATTGATAATATAAACATTATTATTGTGTATAGCGGTTTGTTTTTATGCGTGAGCTATTCGCCCGACCTGTGGAAACCTGAACTTTGAAAGAGGTCGGAATAGCTTTATATCCTCACCAGAGATGGTTAATTATTTAATAATAACGGTTTTAAGTATTTTTTATTTTATGTCGCTATTGTAAAGTAAAATCGTAATACGCCGGGACCTATATGAATTTATGATCCCGACTGTCCTTAATCTTGTTTATTCAGTATTTAATATGTATATAATTGAATCGCATTCGGTGTTTAAGCGTTACAACTTCAACAGATAATTGTCGATCTGCGGAATCCGCGGACGGTTCCTCTTTCTGCTTTTACAATCATGGTGATTTTTAAATGTATAACCTATAACAACATCTTCCAACTTGTCGATCGACAAACCGATTGATTTTGGCTACATCATACCAATTTTAGTCTTCAAACAGGCGGTCGTATTGCACATCAAACAGGCCTTATTCCAGTAATGCAGTTATCTTTTTTTTATTTTAATGCATCTTGCGCTTTATAGATTTATGCCAGCGTTGAAATATTGTATTTTTATGATAGCATTTGCGATGCTAAAATGAAACTAATGTACACAGCTGACTCTTGGTCGTTCAAAAATTGTCAACGATCCAAACTTCCGCCTCTCTTATTGTGGCATCTTGAAATCGATTGTATTTATGCCGGACCGAAGGATACTGGATTGTTAAATTATCCTAAATAACGAATATTATTCGTCATTCTTAACAAGACTGAATTGTTATTTAATCTCCGTGTTTATCTTTGAATGTTTTTTTAATCTAACGATCAATGTGTTGTTACATTATTTGTCGTAACTTAATATCTCGTATTCTGTCAATTGTGGCAATCTTCAATTCGTTTCGGTGGCGCTTAAGTGAGCGTTATGGAGTTTCGAATAGTTATATGTATGTACCGCGGCTTCTTTTTGATATACTTGAACAATACAATTAGAATACGGTTTTAATTCCAACGACTGTCGAGTGCTGGTATTAATTTCTATTGCATGATTGTAAAAGGAGAATTATGTAAAATGCTGTTTCAGTAATTTTGATACTGTCACGTTAAATAATACATTTTTAACAATCGCAACAATGCAGTGATTTTGAACTTCATCTGTATATTTGCAACTGTTTAAATGTGGTATGTTTCCATCTTGTCCATTAACGACCACGATTTTTTATAATATTTTTCATTCTAAGTGAACCCATTCAAGACTTCAGAATTACTTGGATGCAACCATTTCTTTAGCAATGTCTACAATGATCACTATCGCTCAATCAGCGCTATCTTCTCATTCAGTCTTGTTACACTCAGGTACTCGAGTTCAAACAAGAATTTTGTTTTGTCCAAATCGTATCGTCATTAACAACTAACTCAAGCAGTTGGTGCTCGTTGGAATCGACTTCTATGTATAAATAAACCTGAAAGCTAGTTTTACGTAATCGAATTTCATTTCAATAACCTTGATTTCTTCTCACAACGTCAGACAGAGCTGACATATTAACTTGTCAGTTTCAGAAAAGTGTTAACTGTTAAAACAATAAAAGTACAGTTACGATAGTAGTTACGCATTCAAGAAAAAAACAAACACTGCATGTGTGACTCGACTTGAGTTATCTTTCAATATTGGGCTTGGTGAATAAAAACGAGAAATTCTCCTGGATGGTATAGCAAATATTTTTTATTAATACTGTGTTGTATGGTTATTATCTCGCGTGAAAATTCATTCATAGCCGAAGTAAAGAATTTCTTAAGAGTCTTATTTATAGACATCAGAATTGTGTTCATTTTGATAGCTAGCATTTCCAACTGTCATTTATAAATATAATATATAGCAAGACACAAATTGGTGTTGAAATTTTTATAATGTCTTCATAAACAAGAATGCAAAAATAAAATATTACATGTTGTATTAAAAAACAGAATTCTAAATTAATTTTTTGAAAATATTTGCTTAATGCTAATTGTAAATAAAGTAAATACCGTTGATATTTTAAATGTTAAATAATCAAAGAAATAGTTTTATTCACCGGGCCCCTCTGTTTTGATATCTAAAACAATTTTTTAGATCAATTTTATTATTTTGCAATCAAATAGTTGTAGGCTGAAGATATTAAGGATAAATTGAAGCTATGAAAATGGACACGGACGTATTGTTTACTCCTGTCGTTTGATAGAATGGTCATATTTATATAAATTTGTATAAATCGTGAAATCTGTAAAGCATTTAGTGATGAAACTATTAATTGTATTGCTGGAATAAGAATGTAATGCTGGAATAAAAGACTATTTTTGGTTTTTTTTATGTGATTTTATTTTCTGTACATTTCTTTATTGACACATGAACATTTATAAATAATTATACAGATCTTTTCTCGAAGAAATAATTACGATTTATTATACTAGGTTTGCCTGCGCTGTAACCCAACGCTCTGCAACCTTTTCTCTCCCACAGAACACCAATGTTTTCCCAACATTTCAGCAACACTAAAAGCAAAAATGGGTATCCAAAAATAACATTACGCAAATCATATAAGATCTCTTTAGCTTTCATCCTTATTGGTTGAGTCCAAATTTCAAATCCCTGCACTTCGGTACATTGACTTTTCATTAGATTTATGGATTTTAAGGTCTCAGGCATGTATGTACTATGTTGATTATTACATTCCATCTCGCCCACCTCTTGCCAGATCCTGAAAACATGGCATAGAATTAGTTAAGAAGCAAATTGTTTCTTTCCTTCCTCTCTGATGTTGCAACAACCTGTTGTAGATAATTATTATAGAAAGATGTCCAAGGTTCCATGGGGAAATCTATTTATGATATGTGGGCCGGAATGCATTGGCGTAGTAAGCCATACAAAATGATGATTTTTTGGAACAGGATTTTTGTTGTGAAGAAAAGTTTTGAAAAAGTATCTGTTGACTATGACTGTTTTAGACCACACATAAAAATCTGGACCGTAGCAGGTTGAGTATGGCTGTCCCTTTTAAACATAATTTATAGCTTCTCAACATTTTGAAGCAGCACTAGAGGAAAAGAATACATACTTGCATTAAAATTAAAATAGTATTTTTTTTAGTAGGTATTTGCACCTAAACCTATTTTTATGTGGTTCTGCGGAAAATCATAAAAAAGCTACGACTTAATATGGGAAAATTCAAGTACTAAAAATGTTTTGTTTTTTTTTTATATTGCTATTCCACTATTGACAGTGAACGCCTTAAAAGTGAATACATATGTAACTGCCAAATATATTTTTCCGATCTGTATATCAAAGGAATGCAAATTGCTTTTTTAAAAGCATTTTTATTAATGTCGAGTAAATCTTCAGTGCTTACTAATGAAAACAGATTCGCAGGTGGAGTATAATTTTAAGATATTATTTGCTGAAGCACAGGATGCCTTGATTATTAAATAAAATAAGTAAAATTTTTCACAAAATTTTGTTCTTCAGTTATTCTACAAAAAGATTATAGTTGAGTATTAAACAGGAATAATATTTTGCAACTTCAATTTTGGTAAACCAGTTGTATTAACAGTATAATATGTAGCTATTGTTTTTGATAATTATTTAAATAATATAAAATTTGTATGTTTTAAAAAAGATATTTTTATTCAGTTGTTTGGAATAGAGAAAAAAACAGTTTGTTTATTTTGTGATCAGACTGAAGATTAAATAAGTAAAGTGCACAGTTCTTATGGAATCTTTATAGTTGGCTTTTTGACACTAATAATTTTAGCTTTTATAGATTTTTACTGAATGGCAAGTGAAAACCAGGATTCTGTGATTAACTGGGATCGAGTGCAATTTTATGCAAATCCCACTTGGGCGTTACCTGCTGACAATGACTTTATTCGTGTTAATCAGGTGAATTTGTACTGTGGTACAGATAAAATTTTGTTTTCTTTATAGGTTTATACCTAGTAAAGGGATTTATTTTTGCAGAATATTGAGGCTTATTCGTGCTCTAAATTCTTTTACTTCAAGGCACTGAGATGAAGTGAACTTAATATCCATAAAAAATAATTCTTTTTATTAGACTAGACATTGCTACAAGTTAATTATTATGAAATGGTCGCAAAATGCTATTCACATGGCTGGTTGGCTTCTCCCTGAAACACCATTTGTGAAAATAAGAACCAACTTCCATTTATCAGTGGCTTCAAAATTCATTTAATATTAACTATCATATATAAAATAGAATTAACGATTTATCTTCTGTAACAACTACCGGTAAAGGGTAAGAAATTAATTAGATCATTTTATAGATGTCACTATCACCGACTTTTATTTGATTTAATGCTGTGGCAGTGACATTTTAAACTGCTTCTCAGTTTTACACACCTATAAATGAGAAATATAAAATTAAGCTTTTATTTTCTGACACCAATACATGCAAACAGTATATTCAATAAGAAAATAGGTTCAAAGGCGAATTGCATTACCAGTTTTACACACACATGGTAAGAAATACACAAGGTCATAATTTATATTAAAAAAATTGTGGGTAAGTCAAATTAAAATACTTTCAAACTTGTTAAACATATTTAGCTCAAAGATATATTGTTTCAGAAACTTTGGTCCCATCACCTTACAGATGAAGAGGTAAAAAAAACACACGTTTATTTGACTGGGAAGGATCATTATCATTGCAAATGTATGAATACTATAAACTCATGTTTGAATTATTGGTCAATGTCTGCTCCCAATGTGGAGAATATGGACCCCTAAAGGAGTTTATCTTAACAGAAGGAGAGAACTGCTTGCAACTCAGTGGCTTAGTTTTTCTTTTTCAAACAGAGTAGCGATAGGAAAGTTAGGACTAGGACAGGACACGTGGTTAGCTGATCACTCTCTCTACGTCCTTTTTTTATGATCTGGTGGATGTAAATAATGAAAGCTTATATGTCTTCAATGTGGATCAATAATAATAAGCCCCACGCTTTATGCAAAACTTGGGTTATGACAAAACATGAATATGTAATAAATAATCACACTTAATTTTAATAATTCAGATATTAGAAGAAAATATCAACAAAACCATGCTTTTCTATAAATTGGATTATAAATTACAGGCACTGGCGACTTTAAAGAGGATGAGTGTGAGCTAAGTGTACAAGATATTATCCCGGAGTCCAGATTAGCACGGTTCTATGGATCT
This sequence comes from Himalopsyche kuldschensis, assembly GCA_028554975.1. Lineage (NCBI taxonomy): Eukaryota > Metazoa > Arthropoda > Insecta > Trichoptera > Rhyacophilidae > Himalopsyche > Himalopsyche kuldschensis. The sequence goes on from JAHFWI010000025.1 coordinate 4,495,227, forward strand.
TTTTTTTATGATAAAGAAAGGTAAGACAGTAGATATCTTCTATGAGAGAAGTTTAACCTTTAATTCTTTCTTGATTTGTATATGAAATTTTCGAAGTATTGAAATTTGGTGCTAAAACACTTATAGTAAAAAAATAATCAAGAATCCTCAAATGCCACTTTTGACCAAAATGTCAAGTGCTATAAATTCAAAATCAAGATAAGGTAGGTAATATAAAATTTAAAATAACTTTGATTATTCCATGTATTGTGCACAATACGAGGAATAATCAAAGTCATTAAATTTATATTAAAACGAACTTCCACAAAGTTACCGCCGAAACCATTAATAGTATAAGGTAGGTATATCAAATAATTACTTGTCTGATCATTTTAAAGGTGTTCAATGAAACTTCTGAATGGAAAGGCATTATTTAAAATAAATAAAAGACAATTTTTGTACATCTTTCATATAAAATTTTACAAAGATCAGGACGGTTTGCTCATTCGAAAAAGAGGGCCTCCAAAATTATATTCCGCCTGCGGCCTCCCAAGGCGTTTTTCTGCGACTGCTGCTGTGTTTTATGTATTAAACTGTTAACAAAACAATTTGACAACATCTTTTCAGGGAAAAAATGTATAAAACAGACAATTGTGATGAATCTAGTTCTATAGATTGTAAACCGACGACTAAATACTTGATGTCGCCTGAGGTAAATAGCAACTGAGTGTAAACATATTGTTGTGAATATTTTTTCCCCAAGGTGAAATGCGAAAATACTTTGTGGATGGATGTGCAGATGACATTTCACACATATGCAAAAAGTTTGAAATACAATCTGACACTGTGTATTCAGTAGAGTGAAATGATTTTTTTCCCTCCTTTTTTCCATTTCGAAGCTACTGTAAATAGTTATGTTTGTCTGCAGGTTAACACACTGTATAAAAAATATTTGACACCTTTAGAACACAAAGGTATATTGGAAGAGTCCTGCAGCATAAATTTCTTATCCAGTGATCCATTTATCGGAAGCACTGTAGAGAAGCAAAGGTTGACACTTCCATTTGAAGTGCAACAACCACAACACTCAACACTGAATTTTAATAAATTTGTGGATGACAAAACGTATTGTGATTCTTTTATACTTCCTGAAATCGTTGATAATAAGTGTAAGTAGAGAATAAAACGTATTTATGGCTGTTTTATTAGAAAAGTCAGCTCTTTAATGAAAGTCTTCTATTGAATATAATGTGCGGATTTTTAACACTTTTCCCTTTTAATTACTTTGGTTATTGACATGCTATTTCCCATTTGATAGCCAATTAACAAAAACGTATTTTTGTGCACTCTGTAAGCGTAAACACAGTGATAATCGTAAATAATATATGATAACAATTAATTGATTCAATGGGAAATCGGGGACTTTCAAAACACCATTTAAACATTAATAAAAATCAAAAACAAAAGTACAAAAATTGAGACGGCAATAATTTTCCGTTCATGATGAACCATCAAGTAAGAGTTGTAAAAAAAGCACTAACTTTTTGAATCACTAAAATTTTGTATACTTTCATATCGGCCCCTTCAAGAAAGAGAAGCCTAACTTATTTTTTGCAGAAGAGCCAAAAACAGGTCTCCCCAGTAATCAATGATACCTAATGGCTTTCTAATAAATAGATACGTTTTGCACTATCTTTGTGTCCACTTCTATTGATTCTACGGAACATATTACTTTAAATCTAGTAGCTGGTGTTCATAACTCAAAACCGGTAAAAATCGTAAAACGTTTCTCTTACTCTAACGGATCGTCTTAGGTGGGCGAAGCGATCCGGGTGCTTTAAAAGCGGCAGAGTTTTAAAATATCAAACGGTCCTCGTCCATGCAAGTGTCATATGTGGGCGACGCGATCCGGTCAGGACAGCATATGTCGTAAGTCGCCTCAAGTGCCTGACTCATGGCGCGCGCGAATCGCTTGAAAATATCAAATGGTCCAAGCTCATCAGACCGTTAATTGCGTCTGGCCGAGCGATGGCACATAAGACCTTTGATCAACTACGTTTTAAATTGACTGGTTTTTACACGTCGCCGCAGCGCACCGCAGCGCTTCGTCTCGCCTACCTAAGACACGGGGTAAGGGTTTGATATGTTCTGCCACTTACAATCTGAGTTTCGCATTCCGTCATCTAATACCATTCGAGTGCATGGATGAACTCAAACCAACAGCTCACATTTCACATTGAAGGTCCATCGACATCATCCAGTTTAGCCAGTTTTTTTTTTCTGATTTAATTCTCTCCTCGTCCTCTTCTTCTTGTTGCAATATATCGATGTTGTTATTATCTAATTTATAATCTCTATTAGTTTAGATCCTCATAATCTAATGAAAATGGCTGGGATAAACGAAGATATTAGATCCCAGCTTCCATTGTTTGTCGGACAAGAAGAGGTACGTATGGAAATATTAATTATCTGATTATTTGTCAGAATATTACACAAAATTACAGTAAACTTTTGGTGACATATTTGATGAATTCAGTGTTTTTTCACATTCTGATTATAATACAAATAATTTAAAATAACTTTGATTATTCCACGTATTGTGTAACTAACTGTGACGCGTGTTTCGCCTCTTTCAGAGGCATCTTCAGACTTACTATCGCAAAGTTTGCTTAAGTAATGAAGCAAGAGCATTTAATAAACAATTTACGATATAGAAGCGCCTTTTTTGCCGTACTGGCTATTTTAATATTTTCGATGGTTTCGGCGGTAACTTTGTGGAAGTTCATATATTAAAATAGCCAGTACGGCAAAAAGGCGCTTTTATATTTTTAAGGGGTTATATACAGTTAGACGGCCGAAAAAAAGTGAATTTTCTAGAATTTTTTCTGAGAAAACTTTTAAATTTATTGATCCAAAAATTTATACACATATTATGGTATCTTTTAACTGTATTTTAAGACTTAGTACTAGTAAAAATATTTATTTGAAAAAGAGCTACAGCTGATCTCCAGGAGCTCCTCTCAAAAAAGACGTTTTGCGGTGACCACTATATCTTAAAACTGAATCATCTGAAATTAAAAAACCAAACAGATTTCGTTAAAATAATGTTAAATCTAGTAATTAATCGAAGGAATAAGCAAAATATTTTTTTTGGCAAAATGGCGGTTTTTTAAAAAAAAAAATCGATTCTTCACCGAAATTTCGGCCTTAAATTGTTTATAAAAAAAAAAATATTTATCGGAGAGAAAAAATCTTCGATTAATTACTAAAAAATATATTTAAGAAGGTCGTGTTAAAATTTGAGACTAATCGGTTTAGCCGTTTTTGAGTAATGTTGGTCACCGACTTTGAAAACACCATTTTGAGAAAAACGCGTTTAAAGTTTGGAATGCATTTTACATGGGATAAAAAAACTCTGAAACGCCTTTTCAAATTTGCTTGTAACTTTGACAATATTCACCGGAACGATATGAAATTTTCTGTGTGTATTCTTAAATTAATGTACATTAAGAAAAAAAAATAATAAAAAAATCGATTTTTTGAAAATTCTAACTGTATATAACCCCTTAAGCAAACTTTGCGATAGTAAGTCTGAAGATGCCTCTGAAAGAGGCGAAACACGTGTCACAGTTAGTTACACAATACGTGGAATAATCAAAGTTATTTTATATTAAAATGAACTTCCACAAAGTTACCGCCGAAACCATCGAAAATATTAATAATACAAATAATTAGGAAGATCCCAATGTCTTTATTTTTATAGTTATAAATCTTACAATACCTTTAGTCTGAAGATGCTTCCTGAAGACGTGTCACAAACAGTGAAATGAATGTTTTGTTTACCATCACAACTTGGCTGCCGCCAAATTCGGAACTAAAATTGTCCCCATAGAGTAGATATCTTCAAAAGCCATTTTAGTTGCATTATTGTTTCATTAAAAATATATGTAAAAAAAGCCTTTTTTTCATTTATATCTTGAATATAAAAATAGTTAGTATATAAAAAAATTTGGTTGGGTATTGCACAGTCAAGTTATAATGGTACATCTTCTATAAATATTTACACATTGGTCGTCAAATATGCACGGAGTTTTATTCATTGATTTGTTAAATTAAGGGTTTCAACTGAGGTTGTTTGATGGAATTTCAATATCAAATTTGAATTGTTTGAAATTTGTTGATTAATTTGTACTGAATTATTTGTAAACTTTTTTACAGGTAATAAATCGGAGGAAATATGAGGAAATTTTCTCTGGAGAAATTCAACACTCGTTAAAAGGTGATTTTTAGATTTTGGTGAAAAAATAGTAAACTACAGGTAGTCCTTGACTTACGACTATTCGCGCTTACGACCAAATTTTTTTTTTAAATTGGGCCTTTGTCAACCCTGATTCATGCGTATTGGTTTGCGAGATTCAAAAAACGGGCGAATTATCAAAATGTGAAAATAAGTGGAGAGGCAGCTAGTGCCGATTACAAGGCTGCTGAAGATTTTATCGAAATATTTGACACATTGATTAGGAAAGAAGATTACGTCAAGGAACAAATTTTTAATGTTGACGAACCGCGCTCTATTGGAAGAAAGTGCCTCAGCGTATCTACATTAATAAGGAAGAAAAAAGTATGCCAGGCTTCAAGGCATTTAAGGATCGTTTTACACTTTTATTGGATGGCAATATTGCTGGATATAAATTGAATCCATTAATGATCTATCACTCTTAAAAGCCGAGAGCCCTCAAAGGAATCAATATTGATATGTTACCACTATATTACCGCTCAAACAAAAAAGTGTGGATGACTGATTTTTGAATTTATTTATTCCAGAAGTAAAACAATATTGTAATCAGAAAGGAATTCCATTCAATATATTTGTAAATGTTTTTTACCCCCTAATACCACCAGTATTTAGCAACCCATGGACCAGGGAGCTATTGCCGCATTTAAAAACTACATTTGCCCAAGCAATAGTAGCGCTTGACGAAGGAAACGTTTAAAGAGTTTTGGAAGAATTTTAATATTCATCAAGCAATTAAAAATATTGGAAAGGGATGGCAAGAATTCACATCATCGTGCATGTATGGAATATGGAAAATGCTTACTAAACGTTTTGAAACATAACTCAGTCACAATTTGAAAAAGAAAAAGAAAATGAAATTGAACACACTACAAATCTCATTGTAGAGATTTGCGAGAAACTTGATATTAATATTGATCGTGAAGACTTAGACCAGTGGTCTCCAAACACAATGAGGATACGAGCTACTTTCAGAAATTGAAATTGTCTGATGAGCTACTTTTGTATGTATATTGTTTTATCGTCGTCATTTATTGCACACATACATAATATTATTATATTACTTAAATAAAATCGGACTTCCAATAAAACATAAAATGCGTACTTTAATTACGTATTTATAAACAAAACTAGTGAGAAACCGACATGCGATGCAATTCCACTCAAAGAAGGAGTATTTGTTCTGTCTGGTGCGTACACGAATAAATCAGAAGGTTTTCTAACGCGTGAATATGCCACGTTAGCAGCATGGGTTTATCAAATTTCCTATTTATCCTTCCCGAGCTACCGAAAATGCCACCGCGAGCTACCGGTAGCTCGCGAGCGACTGTTTGGCGATCACTGACTTAGACCAACATATAGAAAATGATTTGGAAGATCTTACAAATGAAGAATTATTATGCATCGAAAATCAAAGGGTTGAAGAGACCAAAAAAAAAATTGTATTGAAAGAAATGGAAGCAGCGTTCCTTCAAATTGACCAAGTAATGCAAAAATGGATTTGGATAACGAAAGATTTTTGAGTACAAACCGCCGTATTCAGGAAGATCTCGCTTGCAACAAAGAAATGTACAGGGAACAAAAACAACAATCAACTCAAATTGGATATGTTTTTTAAAAAGACTACTACTGCTTCTTCTTCCACTACTGATGATGAGCCAATGGATTGTACTTATATAAGTACAGATGATGACAGTTTTTAAATATTAATGAAGTAAATATTTTATTTTAATATGTAAGAACATACATATTTTGTATGAAATTCGACCTACGACTAATTCGCCTTACGACCAAAGTCCAGGAACATATCTCGGTCGTAAGTAGAGGACAACCTGTATTTTAGCTCTGAAAATATTATTTTATAAAATGTATATTTTTAAGTAGTTCATAGCTATTTTGAATGACATCCTCTATATAACTACGTTTAACCAGTTCTCTGCCGCAAGCGAGTTTAATCACTCTACAATTCTGTGTATGTGGGGCCGGCCATACAAAATGCGCGTGTTAATACGCTCTACTTGATACTTGATTTACTTGTCACCAGTATCTCTTTTAAATATTTAAATTTGTCGTGCATACAGTGACATCTTTTAACATCATGTTATAATACTTATGGAAAGATATTGTATATTATCCTATAATACTATTATTATTTCTATAGTATTATTTTGAAAGAAAGCCGCGGCCCTCCATGTAAGGCCATACTAATTCGTCCAGGCATAGAATCGGTTAAGCTAACATTATTAACTATAACTAGCTTAGAAGAGATACACTATATATATTCTACTCACCTAGGTAGCCTCCTGCAATAGTCTGAGATAATGGTAGCGATATTAGAAAAGATGAGAAGACGCATTGTGTATCTCTTCTAATCTGTGTTAAGTAAATTAAACATGGCGGTATTACAAAGAGAATGTGTTTTGTTTATTTAAAATAACTGTGTGCCAACAGACAAATTTATTCCAATATGGGTGTACTGGTTGGAGGTTTTATACCCAGAAATGAAAATAAGCAGCATCCTCCGCAGCGGAGGAACCGTTGATTCAACATTTTCTTACTTTGTTCAGCAGCAGGGCGTTGAAAAAGATCACAGCATATCGTGTAAATCAGGTGTGTACAAATTTTACCGTTAGTTATTAAGGTCACGTATTAATTTCAGCGAAGAACTCTGTTATCATCTGGTACAGTGTTTTTTAACCCGTGGTCCGGTCAAAAACTTTCATGCTTCGAAAATTTTACTAAAAATCAAGATAATAATATTGTATTGTTATCCTGCGGATTCTAAGAACTTATTTACTCACTTTTAAGGTGTTCACTGTCAATACTTGGTGGAATGCAAATAATAAAAATAATAATGCATTTTTAGTACTCCACATAAAATTTATTGGATCAGGACCGGTTTCGCTCATGGCGAGCATTATCAACTGATGCGAGCATCATATGTTGAATGATTATTAAAAATGAGTTACTTATTTAGTTTTCCTATATTCCACAGGTAATGAAGCGATTTGCAGTTATTCATCTTTTATATCTTTTGAAACAAACGAAGAAAGATTGCTACACAAAAAGATTTTCTCCGACAAAATACGAAAGATATGGAACCCTAAAGATAACTATTTGACAGATGCATGCCGGCGTGTTAAAAAAAAATATACCATGTTTCCATTCATACCAAACTTGAAAATGATGCTAACGAATGCGATACAAAATTTCAATTCACAAATGAAGTGTGAGTATCTTAGTGATGATCCGTACCGCCGGATGAACGGCCTATTGCCTGTCTGTGAATCTAAAATGGGAAAGGTATTGAATCGTCAAAGGCGTAAAATGACTAAATTTAAAAAATCTCCAAACAAAACTGCTCAAATATTTGAAGAAACACAAAATGTAAATTTAAAAATTGCCAGATGCGTTATGGTAAAAAAACACGTAGATCAAAAGAAATACAATTGTTTTGGCGTTGTATCTTGTGTCGAAGAATTTCCTGTTGTTGAACAAGCCTGTGCGAAGATTTCTAATATTGGATCGTCAAATTTGCCGCATTCACCTGTTGTAGGGTATAGAAAAGTTGGCAATAGTATTTGTAGTTCTAAAACGATTCCGGTGTATCAGAAACCTCCCGAGTCGTACACGGCTAGATCTTATAAAAACGCCAAGATAAAGACGTCCACGAATCCGAACAGGAATTACAAGAGTGGCAAAAATCAAAACGGCAATCTCATTTTGCTGACGAATAATGCTAATAAAAAAGCCGCCTGCGGATTGTCTCCTAATAATTATGTGGTTAAAGATCAAGCAACAGACAGGGGTTGTGTCAAGAGTTGTGAGAGTATAACCAACAATCTGGATGATCGCCAAAGTGCGTGCAAAGAAAGTTACAAGGGCATTCGTAAAGCTGGTCAATTGGAAGAAAAAAATAAAGAAACGGCAATGTTTTTTGGCAGAATTATAAATAGTAATGCTGATAATAATAAAGGTAATCAAAACGATGTCGGTTTTAGAAGGAAGTATACAATAATGAGTCGAAAGAAACATGGCAGCACGAGCTGTGACGACACTAGTTTGGCGCAAGCATCTAATAATTTCGCCGTTAACTCTAAGTTGCCTTCCAAAAGTAGGCACAAAAATATGCAACGTGAATATGCCAGTTCGCACAACGATTATGCAGTGAGTAAAACTAAAGAGAGTGATTTTGTCAGAGAGGAACCGAAGAGTGAAATATCCAAGGAAAGTGGGAGTATTCAAGCAAATTGTAAGGATGTTTTGCCGTTCAACCATGGTGGACACAAAAATGGAAAGAAAAATAGAAAACTAATGAGAAATAGCAATAAAAAAGCTTTAGTTAATTCTGAGGGGACAGCAGGTCATAAGAAGCATACACATGAACCACGGTGCCACAGTGAGAAACTGAGAAAAAATCAAGAGGAATTGTTTATTTCAGAAGCAGTAGAGTATACAGAGAATCCAAATCGAAGACTGTATAGTGCCGTATTGACGAATAACTTAAATTTGCCCCCAACTTTGGTTAAAACAAATTCGCTCTCTAGTGCTGGGATCAACGTTTCTTTCGTGGAAAGTAAAACATCGTGGGCGCCGAATGCGGAGCTGCTTGCGGTGTCGGAATCTCGCATGGAAACGTTAGAAATTGAAGCGATAGAGCAATACAATCCATCGAATGAAAGCATCGAGAGGAGATTCGAGGAGTTGGAAAAGCAAGCCATTGATGAATACAGCGGAACGAGTAATAGCAATTCAAGCTTCGACTGCTCACAGTCGGCGTTGCCTGCCGAATATGACTTCAAGAGTAATTTTACCACCAGCAGTGTCAAAAAGCCACCGTCTGCTAATATTCTAATGCGCGGTAACCGCAAACCGGTGAATGACCAAACAAAATGTGATATTTTAAAGTAGTATATTGGAAGTGTTATTTTCATCAACTAAATAAATTCAGAAGGCAGCAGATGGATAAAGAAAAATAAAATATACATTCATCTGTTTTTGTTTCTTGTTTTTATCAACAAAAAAAAAAAATGATTTCTTCATTGAATATGTAATAAGTTACTGTTTAATTTTTTAAAGTGGATACAATTAACACACTGCCACGAGTCATGAGTGACCGATACCCAGGACATCTGTACAGCGTGGCTGGTGACAGTTCAGAGACACGTGCAATAAAAGGAATTGACGTTTTCAATATCGTAGAACTTTTTAATTCGATTTCCTCTTAAAATTTACACACTATTACACTTTAAATCAGTGTTAACCAACCAGTGGTCCGCGGTCCAGTGCCGGGCCACAAACAGTAAGCCAAATTTCAAGAAATTTGTCATGCAAAAATAGTAAGTAAAGAATTTTTCGCCTGCACGTTTACTTGTATTTATACTAATTGTTAAATTAAAATAATTGGTAGGATTACGTGACACGACATCGCTACACATGTCCTTCTTTCACAATATAAGATTTGAAAAAAAGAAAATAAAAAACCATTTTTATTTCAGTTTTAGTGGTCCTCGATTTTTTTCCGTTTTTTACCGGTCCGCAGGTGTAAAAGGTTGAGGAACACTGCTTTAAATAACTTTATTCAATAAAAAAAAGCACTCCATAGATTGAGATGTTAATAGGCAGTTTCTCTACCTGATGAATGTAACTATTGTTTATTCTACTTACGACGAAACTTGTCATTTAAAATGATATTTTGTTTTCTGCAAAAGGTGTAAAAAACAATGATTTAAATATACCAAAAGTTTACACATTGTATCACTAATATTAAGATGGATATTTAAGGCAGTGGTAGTCAACTGTCTTACCCACTGGGAAGGTAATGTTGGAGATATATATACCCGTTGTACTTAAGGCATTTCACGGCTGAATAATTTCTAGTATATTTTCATGACACATAATTGTGTCACGAAACAGTAGTTTTAGATGATTGGTAATGAAAGATATGACAAGTTTATTCTATTACTATTGTTAATTTATCAATGCTGCCACTGTTGTTAACATGTCAATTTAAATAAAAAAAACTAATTACTTTTGTTCTTTGATACAATCGATCAGAAAAGGTTTACAACAAGATTTTCTGACACGTGCATGCCATGAATTCATTTAAACTATTCAGTTTATTATATTTTGTCTTGGATACAAAAGCGTTTTAATACCATAGCATTTATAATTCAAGTGCACGGCAGATTAATGTAATAATTGTCACACAGTGCTTGGCTGATTACTAATAACGATTACAAACCAGGGAGAATGATTTTGGGCATTTTTATTTAATCAAGTCCGCTACGGATTTTAATTATTTATTGGAAAATTTTTAAATATAATAAGTTAAATGTACCAGTCGTTGACCATGTACCAGTAGTTGACCCTTTGAAAATAAAATGGCATAAAATAAGAAATGCAGATGCGGGATTGCTCTAAATTGTAAAGTTAAGACAATTTAAGACATTTGTGGTCGGAATGAGCCACTAGCACATCACCATATAGCTAATGGAGTGCCAGGGTGGCCATTTTAAAACAACACCTAGTGAGGAAAGCGTATTATTTCAAATTTCTTAGGTGATTAATCTAGTAACGGTGTATACCTTGTTCCTGAACCACCCATTGCTACTTGATTCAACCAAGACGGGTGTGACAGAAAGCCTTGAGGCAACTCTGACAGAAAGTTCACTATAAAGCCCCCTGATTAGACATGGTCAACACCTAGACTTTTCAATATATGAAATGGTCAACTACTGAAACAAAAACATGACTGTGAAAAGATTAAAGGCCATATAAATTCTTACAAATAAAGGCAAACGGAGGAAAAATAAAATTCAAAAGAAATAAGTGTAGCTAGAATTAGGTTAATGAAACGGATATAACAAAGGTTGCTGATGATGCAACAACGACTTGCTCATTTAATAAATTAGAGTTAGGTTAGGTAATAATTCATGTCTATTAATTTCTAAAATCTCTTGTTTATCAAGTTTTATAGATTTATTGTTAACATGCATGATTTTAAAGTTTTAGAGATATAAAATGTATGCTTATTTAGGAAAAAAAGTTTCCCAAATGACGATAATTCATTACCTTTACGTGGACAGTAGAGACTCCAATTACTCGACATCTCAACTACTCGAGTATCGAGTAGTAAAATTTGAAAATACTCGAGTACTCGAGTATACTCGAGTAGTTTCAGATGTACCAAAATACATATTTTAAAATCTAATTTATGTATACAGTGAAACAACGATTCTACGTTCTACAAACGATTAATGCGGGAAACGGTGAATGCGGGAAAGTTTTAAATATGAACTAAACGCCAGGACTATAGAAAATGAACGCACCACGCGGGAAAACGTATAATGCGAGAACGTAAGATCGGGGTTCCACTGCATTTATAAATGACAAATAATTAAAGAAACTTATTGAATATTACTAATACATTTATTTCCATTTATGCAACATTTATTTCAACAATAATAGAGATTTAAACGACTCAAATTATAAATTGGTTTGGTGCTTTTTTTCATTCTCGCAGGAGAAAAAACTTGACGATTATAACTAAAACGAGTATTACTCGAGTATTTTTCAAAATAATCGAGTATCGAGTACTTGGCAAATGGATGAGTATACTCGAGTACCGAGTACTCGATACTCGAATTGGAGTCTCTAGTGGACAGGCTAGATGTTCTTTAAATCTGATATTAAAAGCTCTTCCCGCTAAATCAATATACATACATGGCTTCCACTGGAATCGCAATCAAGTAAATAGATGCCACCTACTTGTTAGATAAACAATGTACTTTGTTAATATTTAGAAAAACAGCTCTAAGAAAAACAAAACAATAAATGAAATCATTTTTAATTGCACATATTAATTTTAAAAACAAATGCGATTAAATGTTGCACTAGGGTGATAGAATAAATTGCTTCTCACTGCAATTGTATCAAATAATTTAAAACGTCATTGTTTCTCATCAGTAAAGGCGCATGCATCGAAGAAGAATGAGGGCATCATGCATTCAAATGAACGTGTAATATAATAAAATTGATAGCCTGTAAAAAACGTCTATAAATGAGATGTGCCAACCCTGAATAAATCTGATTTTAAAAAGATAACGTGACAGGTATAGATAAATAAGTAAAGGTTATTCCATTGATGAATCAATATATATATCGTATTTTTGAATTGAACATCAGTTGCAAAATGTTTTCAAAAAATAGTTGTGCACTGTTGTGTTTTCTTGCTATTTTACAATGTGCAAATTTTGAAGGAAATGTAAAATAAAATTTCATTTACTAGCAGTATATAATCATTCTGAAAATTTTAACTTTGTCTCTTTGCACCCAATTTTTAATCAAACCCAATCATTCAGATTTCATTACATTTGAGAGATATCTCTTAACCAGTGACGGTGCTGGGGGGTGCAAAAGGAAGATTCAACTATATTTCCGTACTACGGAAGAGAAACAGTTGGTATTGCGAACATCTGAATTGAAAGTCCATGCTATAGAAGTGTTTTAAAATCCAATGTATAGGAAAGAACTCTTGCAAAAATGGTTGAATCTTCCATTGCACCCCCCAACACCCCGTCACCAGCCGTCACTGCTCTTAACCTCCTGTACCAAATAAAGTGGTCAAAGTTCTTTTACATTTCATTATTTCGAAATATTAATGTTTTTTTTCTCTGGACTGCTATTTATTTAGTAGTTTTGATAAATATTTAGCACTCTATATTTTAACAAAATAACGTAATGTATTTTAACAAGATTCAGTAGCTGGGTCATCACATCACATACTTTCAGTATCTTGAGTCACCACTCCCGTAAAAAAGAAATGATACTATCTAAAAAAATTGCGTTAACCTGTTACCAGCTAGAAGAATTCTCCACTTTTTGCCGTGCCGACAATAACGTAAAACTACTTACGTTATTTAAGGGTTTACATGTTTTTGATCCCTTATGAAAGCAATCCCATGTTAATTACCATACCACATGTCATTTAGAGCGTACGTAGGAATCCTCAATTAGGGTTGTCACATACAGTTTATAAAATCATGTCAATTTTGCATCCCGATAAGCTAAAAGATAAGATAAATATAATAAGATAAAATGAATTATTGCTGAATTTTTCTTATGATTTTATGAATAATTTGTATTTATTCAATTGGTTTGAAACATACATATGTACAGTGACGGTTGTGACGGGGTGTTGGGGGGTGCAATGTAAGATTCAACCATTTTTGCAAGAGTTCTTTCCTATTCATTGGATTTTAAAACACTTCCATAGCATGGACTTTCAATTCAGATGTTCGCAATACCAACTGTTTCTCTTCCGTAGTACGGAAAAATAGTTGAATCTTCCTTTTGCACCCCCCAGCACCCCGTCACTAGCCGTCACTGCATATGTATACACATGCAAAATAATATTAACGTTAATATTGTGAATATTTAATCAATAGTTTTGACAGCCCTGATAAACTCTAATACACATTTTATTAAATATCTTTTAAGACAACTATAAAAACGAATAATTTATATTCATGTGAGCTTTAAGAAATCTCGGATACATATTCGATGTGTATTTTGAGAAATATTATTTTTTAACGCGTTAAACGTAGTTGCCCACCGGTGAGTTCTTAGCTGTCAGAGCTTTTTCTTATACGACACACCGGTGGGTCGTTAGCTTTAGAACGGTTAAAAGAGGACTGCGTGAAAATAAAACAGTTGTTTTAGTACGCAGCTTAATTGTTAAAGATAAAATTAATTTTGGAATTTCAGAAACATTTGTATATGTTTTGAAATAACGTGACGTCATGTTCAGATTATGTTAATTTGGATACGGATTTAACCAATGTCGGACTCGTTATGATGGATCCATTTACTATGCGACTTAATGGAACCTTCATCCTGAATGTCGATTTGGAACGAGGACCTGTCAGGGTAATATATTAACCATCCATTTTAAAAACATGATACCTTATAAAGAGTGAAAGGTTTTGTGATGAAACATTTTCATATCGTCGTTTCCCGCACACAATCTCTTGTCTAACTTATTGGCCACAATGAGTTATTTACGCCATTGAATTCGGATTATTTTATTCCGTTTCCTAAATATACTAATTTCCAATAAATCCTATGTGCCGACATTCATAATTTTGAAACAAAAAATATCCCATGTGACAACACACTACCTAGGATATTTTTTCAAAGCACGTTATTGGCTTTATTTATCTAGAACGATAAATGCTTTGTCAGTTTTGATGAAAAAATTATATTAATTCCACTTTGATTTTATTAACCCTTTAAACATCAAACCAATTCCATGGATTTTTGCCACAGGCCACCATTTTCAACCATCGATTTTTCCATAAAAATACTAGTTTTCAAAGAAAAGTGTAAGATTAAAAAAATGTTACGATAATTAGGTGCAAGCCCTAGTGACACCTGTTAGCTTAAGCTCAAATTAAATAAAAACGGCTAGACATATCGATATTTTAACAATCACATTGCCTTGAAAAGATATGTCTGCATTAATCATATAAAAATACGATATTAATTATCAAATAAACTAGTAGTGGCGTTTGCGTGCCTGCACGTCGTGGCGTATGAACGGCTAATAAGGTGTTTAATTTAACTCTACAATTAGGTTTTTTTCCATCAGATTAATATGGTAGTAGAAAAGGAGATGGCAGGAAGTTACATGCCAGTTGTGGCGTATGAAGTCTTAGACATATGTGAAAAAATCGGAGAAGAAAATCAAGCATGGTCACCCTATATGGCTAGTCTTGTACCTCCTCCATCGAAATCATGCCCCTTAAAAAAGGTTTGTAGATAATTTAATATTGTTTATACATCGGTGGTGTTTGGGTATAACCTGTGAACTAGGGTTTCCAATCCAGGGACCTTGAGGATTTTCAATACCCGATGGATCCCGGGATTTGAAAACATAATCCCGCAATTTTCGGGAATGATTTATTATTGAAAGCATCGTAATATTACATGTGCTTGTCATCTAATATTCCGTGTCTTGTCATCGCGTGTCATCTTTGGAGCACCGGATGCTCGTAGAAAAATAAATTATTTGCGCTATGCATTGATGACAGCATAGAATTTAAAATATTGTTTTGTAATGAATTTCGTGGACGAAACATATCAAGTAACAAAACTGGACCTCATCAGTGCCATCGTGCCAAATAGATACAATTCTAAATTTGATCCTTACATCCTGGTTGGTAATGGATTTGTCACCAATAAAAACACTATAATATATTTCCAATAATGTGAAATTATAAAAAAATGTACGTATTCATGCCATTTGCTTTTTTAACCTTTTAAAGGAGTATGGACGCACTCAACAGTAGAATGAATTAAATTCAAAATAATTTTTTTAAATATCTTTGATTATTCCACGCATTGTGTGAAAAAATAGTTATATGTGTTCCGCCTCTTTTAGAGGCATCTTCAGACTTACTATCGCAAAGTGTAATATATATATATAAAAATGAATGTCTGTGTGTATGTCCGCTATGGACTACTAAACCGCTCGACCGATCGATGTGAAACTTTACAAATTTATTGAGTACACTCCCGCAATGGTTTCTGGCTTACCAACCCTTCCCCCCAACCACCCCCCAACCTCCACCTCCAATTTTTTTTTGTTTTAAACTTTACGAATTTTTCGAGTTCACTCCTTCGAAGGTTTCTGGCATACCCCTCCATACGCCCCCAAACCCCACCCCGCCAAACAACCCCCCTTCCCCCCCAAAAATTGATATCGAATTTTGGAAAAACAAGAAATATTGTGTATCCCACAGCACTTCTATAAATATCGAATTGAAACGAAAAGCTGCAATGTCACAATTTTTTCAAAATGAACGAAATCAATAAATTGACTCAAATTGAATTAAATATTTGTGTAATGTCTTTCCTTCAAATTTATTTTAGTTGCTGGCGTGGCAACGCGCGCAGGGTACAGCTAGTTAGTTATAAAGCAAGAAAATGTTGAATTAAATTCACTATAAATTTACTCACTCCTTTAAAGGTTTAAATTTAAATTGGTTTTCAGATCGTATTCGAACGAGACCGATACTCTCGTCCATTATATTTTAATAACATATTTTCGCTTTTGAATAATTAATAAACAAACGAAATATAAAATTCCTTAGTAAAATTTTCCAAAAGATTGTGACGTCAATTATTTTTAACTATTTTTAACTACGAAAATTATCGACCATTAAAAAAATATTCCAAATCCCGGGATCAGCATATTTCAATCCCGAAATCCCGGGAACAACATTTTGGTCCGGGATTGGAAACCCTACTGTAAACTGATTTTTGAAAATAAGTGTAGTGGATTGATACTTTAAGATCAGCGGTCACCAAACTACGGCCCGTGGGCCGGATCCGGCCACCTAA
This sequence comes from Himalopsyche kuldschensis, assembly GCA_028554975.1. Taxonomy (NCBI): domain Eukaryota; kingdom Metazoa; phylum Arthropoda; class Insecta; order Trichoptera; family Rhyacophilidae; genus Himalopsyche; species Himalopsyche kuldschensis. The sequence goes on from JAHFWI010000025.1 coordinate 4,511,905, forward strand.
AAATTATCATCTGGCCCCCCATAAAAATTTTGAATTTTTGTATAAATTATTTATATAGAAAATATTAATTTACAAAGAAATTTAAGATTTTATTGTGATTTTACAATACGACATGTGTTTCAATTTATCAATTGGGATAAGCATAAAGTAAGCATAATGATTATATAATCATATAAATTAATATACTAACTGGATTCCAATACGAATTTATTAGTCGACCGGCCCGCCATGTTTTTAGAAATTTCAATTCGGCCCGTTTCTCAAAAAGTCTGGTGATCCCTGCTTTAAGTCTTATCAATGTTAGGGTAAGGATAGGTTTGGTTTGAATAATTTTTTTTTTTTATAAATATATTTAAAAAAATATTTGGCATTACAGCTTAAGTCAATGCGCCAAATATTCTTAACTGTGAAAGTCATACGAGATTAACTCGATGATAAATAATGAATCTGTTGTGCACAAAATCAACGATAAATAACATGCACCCAGCCCAAGATCTCTTTTTCCAATTGAAAAAATCTGACCTTGCCGGAAATTGAACCCGGACTCCCTGACCGCTAGGACAAAGCCCAAAGTTTAGGTTAGGTTAGGTTTGTATAAGTTCAAACCTGACCATAAATAAACTTAAAAATAGCCAATGAAATATATAATATGATTACTCAGCACGTCAGCAATTAATTAATAAGGAACACTCTCGGCAGCCATCTTGAATTATCTGTCAGATGCAAAAAATATGACTGAACCCCTCACCTGAAGGATTACCATTTTCCGGTGTATAATATGATAATCAATCACTATGGAATTAATCATTTTTCAGAATTCATTCAATGTGGATAAGGTCATCTGTGATTCGAGCAAAATCTGAACTGAAGAGAGATATGATAGGTAATTACAGAGCCCGAATTGAGATGTTCAGACCTGACTATACTACTCCTGAATATCTGCCTGTGTCAATGTTGAAAATGTATTGTCATATTGTTTATTTAAGCGTGGAATCCGAATGAATTAATATAGAATCATATTGTTTTTATAGGGTTATTAAAGGAGTGTTTTTAAAAGGTTTAAAATAAATATACACGCAAATGAAGTTAAAGATTGACATGATCACTATGCCACGTGTTTAAGAAAAAAAAAAATAAGAATGAAAATATTTTTCCACTTTGATATGTTTTCATTTTGCCATGAGTTGTTGAGTGGGTATGGCTTCGTCTAGTGCAGTGATGCACAAATACAGCCCACGGGCCCCATGCGGCCCGAAGATAAATAAGAAAGATAAATATTAGTATAATAACTAAGATAAATATTAGTATTCGATATGTGAACAAATTATGCAGTAGCAACGGTATATAAAAAAAATCAACCCCTTCTCAGTATCCATCAATGAGGCTGATTTATCATTGCAACTAGAGTTGATCGATTTGCAGAACAACGATCAATTGCGATCGAAATAATCAGGAAGGCAATCTGCAGAGTTTTTACAAATATCTCCCCGAAGAGCAGTTTCCTACCCTACGCTGCGCTTTGTGCAAGTCTTTTTGGAAGTTGCTACATTTGCGAGCAAGCATTTTCCATATTAAAACCAAATAAGTCTCAACACAGAAACCGCTTGAACAATGATAATCCCAGTGCTGTACCGAGGATAGCAACCACAAACATTGAACCCGACATCAAAATGCTTGCTGCCAGTATACAGTGTCAGAAATCTCTCTAAGTTCCATCGTGAAAATCTGCACGTAACGTGGAACGGAGAAGGATCGAAGTTGCTAATAAAATTATGTAATTATTAAATTAAAAATAAAATTAATATCTCTTCTAGTATAATATATCAATATTTTTCTTCAATTTTATCCTTTTGCGGCCCGCGAAAAATTTTAAATGGATAAATTGGCCCTTCTCTCAAAAAGCTTGTGCACCACTGGTCTAGTGCTAGAGTTGAAACGTCAAAGAGGGAGTACAGTTACATCTATAAATGTATATGTTACAGTGAAACTGTATTCTCAGTGAAAATACTTCCTTCTCCAAGTTGTGATTGAAATTAAATTTGACCGCCATATCTTCAGCCCTATGCGTGTCTGAGTTTTGTCTTTGGTTCTCCTTTTATGAAAGGAACTACTTGCTGATTTTGTTTCATTGAAGCAAACCAAAATTTTAGACAGACAAATCATCGACTTGGGCCAATAAGTTTCAATGATCGTGACCAGTGAAATCATGTGTCATACAAATCTATTACTTGATACATTTTCACTGAGAATACAGTTTCACTGTAACATATATACATAAAACAAAGTCGTGTTAGTTACACCACTTATAAGTCGAGAACGGCTGGACCGATATTGATGATCTTTGATTTTATGGCTTTATCACCGTCCCAAATACCAGAATAAGTAATAAAACATCCCAAAGTATCATGAGAAAAAAAAATTGTGAGTGAAAATCATGTTCGCGTACATTTTGTATGGAATGCCTTTTTGATGATATTTACGTCTCAACCGATTTTGATGATCTTTGATTTTCTGGCTTTGTCACCGTCCCGAATAGCAGAATAAGTAATAAAACATCCTAAAGTATCACGACCAAACAATCAATGAAGGAAAAACATGTTCTCGTATATTTAGTATGGAACAGCTTTTTTGATGATATTACGGCTCGACCAATATTGATGATCTTTGATTTTCAACTTTTCAAGCTTACAATTAAATTAAGAAGTGGTGGCGGCGCTTATCCAGTGTGCGGTAGACGTTGCTGTCAGTCTAAATATGCACGAAAAACTATAAAATTGTCGTCGAATCGGCTGCATTGAACGCTACGCGAATACATTGTTTGTCGAGTATAACTGAAAAGTGATACGAGGCTCATAAGATCATAGTGAGACGACATCGATCTCGGCTCTCTCGTAAATCGAGAGGGAGCCTCCGGTCGGACATTCGGGAAGAAGAATTTAGGGATCGGAGTAGGAGAAACAGGATGTTCTTATAATAAAATAAAGTTTCGAGCGTTATGTGGTGCGATTAGCACACATTATTTAATCTCGAAGTTACACAGAAAGAATTTACACATAGATATACAATAAGGCAAGTTGAATTTACAATTATACACGTTGAATACACTGAAGTTAGTTATAAAGAATAATACCAAGATTACGATTCGATTACGTTGCGCTTTGTAAGGATATATGAGTTCGCTAGGATGCTGAGCTTAGGGGGAGAATTAGGAGATCGAGAGCTCCTTTCCGGGCTTACGTTTGGGATGTTACTCGACCAACACGAAGACTTATTCGGATCTTAAGAGCTCAATCAAATCTCGCTAATTTATCACTGACTAATTACTAAGGCCGTTATACCCCGGTCGTTATCTGAACGGAGCAAAATAACCAATAGATATGCCCTCGCTGGACCATTTTTTTGGTCCAGCGGAGCAGATTTTTCTTGTAATTTGCTTTAATTTGTTTGCTTAGCTGTTTTACCAATTTTTTGTCATACCTTGTTTTTCATACTTAACTTTTGTAAAAATATCACTGTTTTATTGTATTTCTTATCAGTTGACAATGCTCGCCATGAGCGAAACCGGTCCTGATCAAATAAATTTTTATTTTTGCGGAAAAAGTACTAAAAATGTATTATTATTTTTATTCGTATATTTTCATAGTTTTTTTTTGGTTTATTTCACGAAATTACATAAAAATATAAAAATATTTTTAGGGGTGAATGTGGTGGCTCTTTTTGTTGACCACGTATAAGACAAAAGATCGATTTGTTATATTGATCAATCGCAAGAATGATCACGATTACTAATCAGCAGAAAAATAAATAAACGGTACTTGTTCAATGATATATTGAAGTCCAAAGTTACCCGAATTGACTGTACTTTTGTTCTTTGATACAATCATTATCAAATAATAGTTTGATAGTGATTGTATCGGGAAAGGTTTACAGTAGGATTATACATAACACATGCATGTCATGAATTCATTATAACTATTCAATTCATTTTCTTTTGTCTTAAATACAAAAGCGTTTTTAATAACATCGCGTTTATAATTCACGTGGATGGCAGCTTAATGTTAATGTAATAAGTGTCACACAATGCATGGATGATTATTAATAACGATTACAAATCAGGGAGAATAATTTTGGGCATTTTTATTTAGTCAAGTCCGCTAAAGATTTGAATTATAATGTGATCGGATTTATTTGCAAATTTTATTGACTTATTTAAAATCTTATATATAACACCGAAACGGCGTATGTATGTCTGTGGATCTGTAATTCCCTTTTGCATTGTTGGTCATTAAGTTGCCATAAAACCGAATATGAAAGAAATTATCTTCGAATTTTTATCGGCAAAGACATTTAGTCAAAATGTAATAAATTAGTCTTCTACTGAACTTTTCCCGGCTTTTATTAATATAATAATGTTTATTATTTACGTGAAGGTATTATTTGACATTTCTTTGACAGCAAATTAGATTTTTTCCTTGAATTTGGACATTTTAATGGGCGAGAATGGGGCTGTCATCAAATTAAATAAAGTTTGTGATTTTATTTTAACTCTATTTTGGATGTTAGATTTTGTGATATAATTATGTCGAATGATATAACATTAAATAATTATTGGTCGCTTAGTCCGAGCGACGCCGGGTAGCAATACTAGTAATATATATAAAATGTCGAACCATTGCGCTTAACTGAGTCTTACGCGTGGATTTTACTGTCAGGTAATATATATTTTTTGAATGGTTTTGTTTTAGACTATGCTATGCGAGAATTTATTTTGTTACTTTTGCTTTGGATTATGCTGAATTTTCTTATCAATGACTAGTTTATGATGACGATAGTCTGTGAAGACAAGAGACAGAATAAAATATTATAAATATATATTTTTTTAATATGCCCGCTCCCAACATGGAGCTTATGGATTCCTCACGGAGTTTATCTCAACGTTTTTTTTTCTACGAGAACTGCTTGTTACTCAGTTGCTCAACCTTTCTTTTTTCGAAGAGAGTAAGGATGGAAAGGATACGAGGACTAGGACAAGACTAGTGATAAGTTAATCGCTGTCCCTATGCGTCGCTCTTTGGGATCGGAACTGTGGAAAGGGATTTTCAACAACACAAACACCAATGCCTTTGAACAAATTTATCCACTGAAAAAATCCGCTCGTACCGGGAATCGAACCCGGGCGATCCGGCACGCAAGCCGATACTCGAGTAGTTGAGATGTCGAGTAATTGGAGTCAAGACGACAAGTTCAAGTTTCAAAGCCCTGGTGGTTAGATCGATTTCGCGTGCCTGCACGCCTTTGCTTATAAACGGTTAATATGTATTTAAAAAAGCACCATTAAAATCATTGCTAAAACATTAGACCGATGCTAAGTATATTAATTTAAAAAATGCATCAAATGTTGAACTTGGGTGATAGAATAAATTACTACTCTATATCACTATCTATATATATATAAATGAATGTCTGTATGTATGTCCGCTATGGACTACTAAACCGCTCGACCGATCGATGTGAAACTTTACAAATTTTATGAGTGCACCCCCGCGATGGTTTCTGGCCTACCAACCCTTCCCCCCAACCACAATTTTTTTTTTTTAAACTTTACGAATTTTTCGAGTTCACTCCTTTAAAGGTTTCTGGCATACCCCCTCCATTCGACCCCCAAACCCCACCCCGCCAAACAACCCCTCTCCCCCCCAAAAATTGATATCGATTTTTTACAAATTTCTCGAGTATTGAATACATGTAAATTGAATTGAATATTTGTGTAATGTCTTTCCTTCAAATTTATTTTAGTTGCTGGCGTAGCAACGCGCGCAGGGTACAGCTAGTTTACTATAAAAAAAAGTTATTCCTCCACATCAATACAGGCGCATGTATAGAAGAAAAATCGAGTGCAGCATGCATTCAAATGAACGTGTAATAAAATGAAATTGATAGACTGTAAAAAACGTCTGTAAATGAGATGTGCCAACCCTGAATAAATCTGGTCTGAAAAAGATAGCGTGACAGGTATAGATAAATAAATGAAGCGTATTCTATTGATGAATCAGTTGATATATATCATATTTTTTTTTACTGTACAACAGTTGCAAAATGTTTTCAAAAAACAGTTGTATCCTGCTGTGTTTTCTTATTATTTTAAAATGTGCAAATTTTAAAGGAGATGTAAAATAAAAATCATTTACTTGCAGTATATAATCACTCTGAAAATTTTAACTTTGTCTCATTGCACCCAATTTTTAATCAATCCCAATCATTCAGATTTCATTACATTTGAGAGATATCTCTTAACCTCGTCTGTACCAAATAAAGTGGTCAAAGTTCTTTTACATTTCATTATTTCGAAATATCAATGTTTTTTTCTCTGGACTGCTATTTATTTAGTAGTTTTAATAAATATTAAACACTCAATATTTTAACAAAATAACATTTATGTATTTTAACAAGATTCAGATTTAAAATCATTGTATCATTGAGATTTCATTATATTTGAGAAATATCTCTTAAATTCCACACAAATTGTATTTCCAAAATTTGTATATGACCATTTCGTGGGTGTAGGGACATACGGGCGAAACTACAAAAATGGCTGTTTTGAGTTAAATATGGCATTGCCATGCTCAAATGCAGTTCTATAAGATATACAAATATGAATCTTGTACGAAGAGCGGTTTACCAGATATTGCTCGGCTTTACTGCAAATCCGTAAGAACAAAGTGTAACATTGAAAAATGTTTTGCCATTTATCTCAGTTTGTTGGTTTTGTAGTTTCGCCCGTATGTCCCTACACCCACGATTTAATATGAGAATACTAGTATTGCTACCCGGCGTCGCTCGGACTAAGCGACCAATAATTATTTAATGTTATATCATTCGACATAATTATATCACAAAATCTAACATCCAAAATAGAGTTAAAATAAAATCACAAACTTTATTTAATTTGATGACAGCCCCATTCTCGCCTATTAAAATGTCCTAATTCAAGGAAAAAATCTAATTTGCTGTCAAAGAAATTTCAAATAATACCTTCACGTAAATAATAAACATTATTATTAATAATAAAGCCGGAAAAAGTTCAGTAGAAGACTAATTTATTACATTTTGACTAAATGTCTTCGCCGATAAAAATTCAAACATATTTTCTTATATATTCGTTTTTATGGCAACTTAATGACCAACAATGCAAAAGGGAATTACAGACCCACAGACATACATACGCCGTTTCGGTTTTATATATAAGATACTCTTTTTGATATTTGTTGTAACTATAAGTTATATAGATAAAAAATATCTTTCATAGATTTTCACTAGACTATTTTTCATTCTTACTAAAACCGAAAGGAATCACAATTAATTTAAAATATTCTTTATTATATATCAGGCATGAGCAACCTTTCCTAGGTCTGGGGCAGGATTTTCATTCCGTCTTCGAGTCAAGGGCCGGACCAAATTACTACACATAAGTTATATTTAATTCAATAAAACACGTTGCCACCTCTTATATATTTTTTATTTATATAATGAACGACATAATATTAATATTACTGATTACAAAATTTAGTATGGCTGAGTGTGGAAGTAAGATTGGCCTTGTACTTGAATTACAAGACTCCATATAGGCGATGATATTGCTTAAGGATAATCGCATAGAATTTTAGAGATTTTCATTTTTTATCCTCGTTAGAATTTTTGATTGAGTGTGTTTCATCCTCGAAAAAAACTGATCGCACGTATATATGTGCTGCCGAAAATACAAATGATTTTTCTTGCAAATGCGCGTACATTTGTATATTTTTCATCCACCAAATATAATTTATAAAAATCCGTCAAATCAATTGTGGTTTTAGCAATAAATCCCCCTAAAGCTCAATAAGTTCCATCTGAAAATTCGCTGGGACATTTTTTTACATCTGTATCTATCGGACGAGTAAATATAGCGAATGTGGAGTCTTTGTTTTGGAAGTCAGCAAGCCTTGTATCATATTGCTCTATTAGTGCCTTCAGTTCATCTCCATAAGAATTAAAGTCGCGCCAAAAGAAATCCGAAACAGCCGTTGAAGCCTTCAAATCTCACATGCTTTTCAAAATATGGCTATTGGTTTACTTTACAATCGGAAAGGAAAAAAATGGAAAGCGGTAAAGATTTCGAGGAAATTTTTGCAAATGAATAGAATTGTGAAGGGTGCGCGGTTTCTATTACCACGACTGTATATGTGTTGTTTGTATGAGCTGATAGACTAGGGAAATGGTTTAAAAAAAAATCCTCCCTGGAACTATTAGCTTCTTTTTCAATTATTTTGCCCAGATGTAAATATAAGAGCCGGACAAAATAGTCCGGCGGGCCGGTAGATGCCCATGTATGTTATGTATGAACTGTAGTGGAGTGTCAATTTATATGCCTTAAGTAGATGTACTCCTCACTTTTATTGCCTTTATGGTCAATACTTGGTGGAATGGCATTTTACTAAAAAAATATAAGACATATTTTACTATAATGTGTTCCGGTTATTTGTTCGCAGTTCTTTTACATTTTATTATTTCATCATGTGAATGTTTTATCTCTCGACTGCATTTATTTAGTAGTTTTAATAAATATTTAGCACTCTGTATTTTAACAAAATAGCTAAATGTATTTTAACAAGATTCAGTAGCAGGGTCATCACATCACATACTTTCAGTATCTTGAGTCACCACTCCCGTAAAAAAGAAATTATGCTATCTAAAAAAATCGCGTTAACCTGTTACCAGCTAGAAGAATACCCCACTTTTTGCCGTGCCGACAATACCGTAAAACTACTCACGTTATTTAAGGGGTTAGATGTTTTTGATCCCTTATGAAAGCAATCCCATGCTAATTACTATACCACATGTCATTTAGAGCGTTTTATAATATCATGTTAATTTTGCATCCCGATTGGCTATCATAAAATGAATTTTTGTTGAATTTTTCTTATGATTTTATGAATAATTTGTATTTTTTCAATTGGTTTGAAACATATTTCTCAGTGGCAGTGTCATTAATTCAGTGGCAGGGTCATCACATCACATGATTATGTGCAGAGTCACCACTAGAGGTCTGCACGGGCCAAAAATTCTAACTGGCCCGAGTCCGAAAATCTCAGACCAGGCCCGACCCGAGCCCATATTTTTTTAACCGAACCCGACCAGCGAGTTTTATCAACTTTTCAACAAAATTTTAATCAACATTTATAATAATTTAATATCTACTTATCAAATTATATGTTTATAAATTTAGATATACAATAATGGCGTATACATCAGGAATAATCGAATTTATGTTTTATTTTTTGTGTACCCAGGCCCGAGCCCGAATTTTAAACTCGGCTCGGGCCCGCGGGTTTATCCGAGCCCCTGCAGTCCTCTAGTCAGAACTAAGTCCCGTAAAAAAAGGAATGGTGCTGTCCAAAAAAACGCATAAAAAGAGGTGTACATAAAAAAGATGTTTTGGTATGCAGTTTAGTTGTTAATATAAAATTAATTTTGAAATTTCAGAAAAAAATGTTTGCGTCTTGGAATAATGTGACGTCATGTCCAGATTATCAAAATAATGATATGGACTTATCGAGAATCGAACTCGTTATGGTAGACCCATTTACTGTGCGACTTAAGGGATCCTTTCACCTGAATGTCGATTTGGAACGTGGACCTATCAAGGTAACATATTATCGATTCATTTAAAAAAATATATAGTTTATAGTCATATATAGTCAAAGGTTTTGAGAAAAACCAGGGCTGTGGAGTCGGTAAAAAAAAGTTCGACTCTGACTCCGACTCCAGCATTTACCAAAGCCACGACTGTGACTCCGACTCCGACTCCAACATTGACCAAAAACACGACTCCGACTAAAAAAGTTTAATATCGTCACTTTTTTTTGCCTTATTTTCCTATTTACGTGTATTCGATTAAATATCAACCCTACCAATCCGGCCAATAGCCAAATTTGACATCTTAAATGCAAAAATAAAAAGTTCAAAGAAATCAAAATTTCCGACTCCGAGTACGACTCCGGCGAAAAAGCCCCGCCTCCACGACTCCAACTCCACAGCCCTGAAAGAAACATTATCATATCGTCGTTTCCCATACACAATCTCCTATGTGACATGTTTGGCCAAAACTAGTTATGTATTTACAACATTGGATTCGGATTATTTTATTCTTTTTCCTAAATACATACTTGAGCCTTGTATAACACGGTTTTATACAACACGGCTGCATACACTGTGACATATTTTTATACAACACGCTTTATATAATACGGTTTAAGGAGAAAAAAATTACAATAAACATTTGTAAAATAAAAAATTGAAAGATAATGCGTGCCTCCACCTATATTCACCCCCCAACATTACAAGCATTTTATAGCCGATGAACCAAGCGGGTATTGCTAAAATTTGTCGTGGTATTGATGGAGAAGGATTTTATGACATGGATATTCATGACAACCAAGAAATATTGGAGGATCGTACGTTGATCGAAGTCGAAATGTTGGATGAACTAACCACAGTTAATGACTCAGGAAGAAGTTGCAGCGAATTAACTACATGTTTCACATTAAAAACAATAAATGACGGCCTGGAATTGGCTATTAAATTAGATTTTTTTTTTTAAATGGTCCTATAATGGAAAGGAGTTCGAAATTCAAGAGAGAATCGCAAAATATTTTAGACCCTAATTTTGTATGAACTTCAAACCTTGTATAACATGATGTTTTTGTGTAGCCATATAACCGTGTTATACGAGGCCCAAGAGTATAATTATTTCCAATGAATCCTATGTGCCGACATTCATAATTGTGGAACATAAAATATCCCATGTGACAACACACGACCTAGGATATTTTTTCAGAGCAAGCGGCTTTACTAATCTAGCACAATAAATCCTTTGTCAGTTTTAATGAAAATTTTATATTCATTCAACTTTGCTTTTACTAACCCTTTAACCTTCGTAGGACTATCCTTGAAAAATGACTCTCAGGCCGAAGGGGGGTAAAAAAAGACCCCAGAGTTTTGGCCTTATTGGATGCAATAAAAAAATGATTGATTATGCTTTGACGTATATATACATCTTTTAAAAAAAAAATCATATAAAAATCCCTATTTTTTTTAAAATTATTCATATTTAAGTCGCGCATGAAAACTACGACGTGTCCACTCCAGCAGCTATGGCGGACTAACAAGCCAATAACCGTGCACGCAGTCACATTACCTTATCTCTTATCTTATCGCTTATCGCATTTTATTGTTTCCAGATATGAAACACTCCGTCCATGTTATCTATGACTCACTATGGTCACGTTCTCTTATCGCTTAAGGATGTGAAATTTTATGTTAGTGGTTCCAGGCTAACTGCTAACATTGACAATTAGACTGAAAATTTCTGACTTCTTCTCTTTTTTAATCGATTACGGCGTAACTAGCCAATGAATATTAATTTTTTTTCTGCAAAAGGTGTAAAAAACTATGATTTAAGAATACCAAAAGTTTGGACATTGTATCACTAGTATTAAGATAGATATTTAAGGTAAAGTAGCTGTTGGGACAAAATTTATACCGTTCGAGATGGCTAGGTTAAACGCCATATCAATTCCATTGATTTTTTCACATGCCACCATTGTCAACCAACGATTTTTCCATGAAAACGTCACGTAACATACCCGGAAAATCAATTTATACCTGACTTAATTATGGTTTTCAAAGAAAAATGAAAAAAAATATCAAAAGTGTAAGATAATGTTTCCAGGGATATTTACGATAATAAGGTGCAAGCCCTAGTGAAATCTGTTAGCTTAACCTCAAATTAAATAAAAACGGCTAGACATATCGATTTTTTAACAATCACGTTGATTTGAAAAGATGTGTCTGCATTAGGTTTCATTTAAAAATACGATATTTATTCATAAGTTGCGTTTGCGTGCCTGCACGCCGTGGCTTATGAACGGTTAAAAAGGTGTTTAATGTAACTCTACAAATAGGATTTTTTTCATCAGATTAATATGATAGTAGAAAAGGAGATGCCAGGAAGTTACATGCCAGTTGTGACGTATGAAGTAAAAGACATATGTGACAAAATCGGAGAAGAAAATCAAACATGGTCACCTTATCTGGCTAGTCTTGTACCTCCTCCATCGAAATCATGCCCCTTAAAAAAGGTTTGTAGATAATTTAATCTTTTTTAAATATCGGTGATGTTGGGTACTAACTGATTTTGGAAAAAAACGTGTAAAAGTGTATAAAGCAATACTTACAATTTCCTTCAATTTATTTGCTTATTTATAATACCAATTGTTTGTCATACCTTGTAATTATTACTTAAACCTTGTAAAAATATCACTGTTTTGTTGTATTTCTTATCAGTTGGCAATGCTCGCCATGAGCGAAACCGGTCCTGATCCAAAATTTTACGTGTTGCGCCATTTGAGACATCTAAGTTGCTCACGCGTCTGTGCGTGTGAGCCACTACACTAGCAAATGCAATGGTACAACCATAATAGTATACTCAAATATTGTATTGTGATTAATATAGTATATTTGTTCTACAAAAAAATATGAGAATATCAGTCAGGAATCAGTAATAAGTACTCTTCTAAAACAGCTATGAAGATTATCAGAATGTCTTTCATGTTGCATTTATGTAGCGATATAACATGCTAAACCTGACAAATACATACAAAAAAAATAATACAACTCTTCATGGCATGCAGAATCCGAAGAATGTGGGACTCTTATTAGATGACAATGCTCGCCATGAGCGAAACCGCTCCTGATCCAATATATTTTATGTGGAAAAAGTACCAAAAATGTTTCATTATTTTCATTATAATGCCATTCCACCAAGTATTGACAGTGAACACCTTAAAAATGTCTAGGAATAATTAATAGCGGGTCAGTTTGTCTGCAGATTGACTTGGCAACATTAAAAGCTAAAATTTGCCTGTAAATATAATATGAATATTCATTAATTTACAAATAATCATTTTTTCAGAATATATTCAACGTGGAAAATGTCGTGTGTGACTCGAGCAACGTTGAACTGAATAAAGAAATGGTAGGAAAATACAGAGCCCGAGTTGAGATGTACAGACCGGACTATAGTATTGCTGAATCTATGCCTCTGGCAATGTTGAAAATGTTCTGTTATATTGTTCATTTAAGCGTGGAATCCGAATGAATTATTATAAAATTATATTGTATTTAAAGGGTTATTAATGTTTTGATACACATAGTGATTTTCAAGGTTTGAAATAAATATACACGCAAATAAAATTAAAGATTGACAAACAATTTTCATTTCATCCATCAATATGCCATGTGTTTTAGATCAGTGGTTCTCATGTGCAACCACGGTGGCCGCATGCGGCTACCAGAGTATTTTGCTGCGGCCACCAACAGCTTGATAGTTCATATTTGATATTTCGTAGTATTGTGATTTATAAATTACAACACATACAAGTTTAGGTATTTTTGTTTACGAAAAATTTGGTGCGGCCACCAGACATTTTCGTAGGACCGCTTATGTTCCTAATGCGGCCACAGCCCAATTTTACGTGAGAACCACTGTTTTAGATACAATTTGAAAATATATTTCCACAACTTTGAACGTCTTCTGACTAGGGCTTGCATTACCGGTTTACCGGTAAATAGGCCAAATACACCATCGGTAATTAGAAAATTTACCGGTTTTTACCGGAAATGAATTTATCGCGAATTAAGGACAGATACAGACATATTATAAGGAAGGTTTATTGTGATATGCATGCTTAATCGAGAGTTTTGTTTTTTTTCGACTCTGGCAATATTGATAATACAATGTGATATCTCAATTTGTCACTTACAGGAAAAAAAACTTTTCAAGAAAAATAGTTATAAATCATGCAAAACATGCTTGTACTGATATTAACAAGCAAGCCTTTTAATTTTTACGACTTTTTATTTTTATTTAATCAATGCTATATTTTTGTTTTGATTTTACGCGAAAATTAAAATTTGTAAAATTTGAAAACATAAGAAAAGATCGAGGGGAGGGATACATATTGAGATACCTCATTCAATAAAACAAATTTTTGAATTATTTATTTTATAAAATACATATTTTTAGATTTTTTTTTTTTGATAGCCATGAATAAAACATCAGTATGGCAATATTTCAATCGAGTGAAAGGTGACCAATCAGGAGATTGTAAAAAATGTGTTTGGTTAATTTACCGGTAAATAGCCGGTAAACCGGTATTATTTACCGTTTACCGGTTATTGAAATTTGACGGTAAATTGCAAGCCCTACTTCTTACATCGTAACATAAGGGTTTTTAACCCAGTGCCCGCGGGCACAATTGCGCTTGGGGAGCTATTATCGTGCGCTCTCCACAAAGTATTAAAAGACGAAAAAACCTTAATTTTATCAGAATTATATTTTATTTATTGAGTGTTGTTATCATTTATAAAGGTAAATTAAAAAATATTTCATGAAGGGCTATGAAGTCGTTAAAAAAAAGTTCGTCTCCGACTCCGACACCAGCATTTAACAAAACCACGACTCCGACTCCAGCATTGACCAAAAATACGACTCCGACTATAAAAAGTTAATATCGTCACTTTTTTTCCCCATATTTTCCTATTTATGTGTATTCAATTAAATATCAACAAAAAAAATATTTTCATAAAATAAAATAGTGAAAAAATATGTACATGTATGAACAATATGTACATGTATGTTTACACATAAAAAAATGTACACATTCAATTTTGTTTTAAACATTTATAAAAAATGGCAACCGTGGTTTTGATTTTTTTTCGATATTTGGCAAATGTGTGGTTAACTGGAATCGAACACAGGAATCGAGATTTTCTAACGTAAATCTATTCCGCAGCGTATTCTGCACACATTTAATTAGCGAAAATGTTTGCTCACAAGAATACGTTGAATCAAATCCTGTTAATAGAGCAAATGAAATTTTTATAAGCATAATTTTTTTGTGGTAATGTCGCCCAGCATGATGATATTGCATCCATGTGATCGTTTTCTGTGTTTTCGAGATGCTATCGAAGATCTTTAAATTTATTTGTCCACTGAACATTTTAATTTAACGTATTCTAATTCTAGATTATTTATTCCCATTATATATTTAATTATTGGTATTTTCAATGAATCAATAATTTTATATAAAAAAAAATATTATCACATTTTCCTGGTGGGTAATTCAATTACCCGCGGGTAGTAGGTTGCCGACCACTGCTCTAGAGCAGTGGTTCTCATGTGCAGCCACGGTGGCCGCATGCGGCCACCAGAGGAGTTAGCTGCGGCCACCGACAGCTTCTCGGAAAATATTGCGATTGAAAAAAATGTGGTTTTACAAGCTTATTTGTCAACAAAGACGCAATTAATATCAATAGTAAATTGATATTTACATGACGAGCATGTTTAGGTCCATTTGACATACCTCACAAACAACAAACTGAAAATGAAAAATTTGGTGCGGCCACCAGACATTTTCTTAGGACCATTTATGATGACGATGCGGCCACAGAGCAATTTTCCGTGAGAACCACTGCTCTAGAGGCTCCAATTCGAGCATCGAATACTCGATACTCGAGAATACTCGTCCATTTTTCAAGTACTCGATACTCGAGTGTTTTGAAAAATACTTTAGATGTATATATATAATAAAAAAATGTTTTAGTTCAAAGATTCTCAAACTTTGGTTTGCATATTAGTGAAATATAAATGATTTTTGGTCATAAACTTCATAAGGAGTTCATATGTCAAAGGAGTATGTTGGAAATGTTATTTTCATCAACTAAATAATTTAGAAGGCGGCGGATGGATAAAGAAAAATAAAATAAACATTTATCTGTTCCCTTTGTCGTTCCAGAAGAGTGCCAACGATTCTGCAAACTGTGCAGCCAAGCTTCATTTTGTTTGCGTTGAACCATTCGTTTTTTTGAGCAAAGTGTAGGTGTACACAAATTGGACTTTGGACGATTGGAGACGAGTCGTATACTCTGATGATTTCAAGTTTAATTCATGAGGACTAGACGCGGTAAGCAGCCATCTTAAGGTTGGCAAAAAGTTTCAGCCGATTGTTCTTCAAAATATGGCTATTACTTTTTTTTACAGTCGGAAGAAAAGAAATGGAAATAGGTAAAGATTTCGAGGAAATATTTGCGAATGAATGGAATTGTTAAGGGTGCGCGGATTTTTTTTGCCGCAACTGTAGTTGTTAAACTAAAGGGTCGTGAAAAAGATGATATCTACGACATATTTATTTAAATAAAAATCATTTGAAAATTAAAGATATAATATTTTGAATGGAATAGATTTTGTGG
Organism: Himalopsyche kuldschensis; assembly: GCA_028554975.1. Taxonomy (NCBI): domain Eukaryota; kingdom Metazoa; phylum Arthropoda; class Insecta; order Trichoptera; family Rhyacophilidae; genus Himalopsyche; species Himalopsyche kuldschensis. The sequence continues at coordinate 4,528,252 of JAHFWI010000025.1, forward strand.
GGGGGGCATGGCCCATGTCCCCTCCGTGGATCCGCCTTTGACCGGATCGACGTTATAACACGTTAAATGAAAAAAAAGCCATGCTGATTACTTTTGTTCTTTGATAAAATCATTATCAAATAGCAATTTGATTTCGATCGGAAAAGGTTTACAGCATGACTTTCTGACACATGCATGTCATGAATTCATTGAAACTATTTAATTAATTATCTTTTGTCTTAAATACAAAAGCGTTTTAAGACAATAGCATTTATAATTCAAGTGCACGGCAGTTTAATGTAATAATTGTCATTGTATTGCTGATTACTAATCTAACGATCAAAAATCAGGGAGAATAATTTTGGGCATTTTTATTATGTCAAATACTATACCGATTTAAATAATAATGTGAAAGGCGGCGACATACTGGTGTGGCTACGTCAAAAGACCGATAGAATAGAAAAAACCAGGGCTGTGGAGTCGGTAAAAAAAATACGACTCCGACTCCAGCATTTACCAAAAACACGACTCCGACTCCAACATTGACCAAAAACACGACTCCGACTAAAGAAAGCTTAATTTCGTCATGTTTTTTTCTACCAATCATATTTATGTGTATTCAATTATATATCAACCAACCAATTCTGCCAAAAGCCAAATTTTAGATGCAAAAATAAAAATTTCAATGACCCCCCCCCCGTGGATCCAATTATGTACTGAACGAAAATTTTCAGCGGCAGGAACAATTAAAACTAATCACTATTAAGGTGTTCACTGTCAATACTCGGTGGAAAGGCGTTATAATAAAAATAATAATACATTTTTAGTACTTTTTCCCACATAAAATTTATTTGATCAGGACCGGTTTCGCTCATGGCGAGCATTGTCAGTCATCATTCATGTCATTCATCAGTTGACAGTAGAGACTCCAATTCGAGTATCGAGTACTCGATACTCGAGTATACTCGTCCATTTTTCAAGTGCTCGATACTCGGGTATATTGAATAATACTCGAGTAAATACTCGATCCTAGCTTTAAAACATCTCTATCCAAATTTTATTTACAAAAAATATATACATAGGCGTAAGAAACCTTGAATATGTCTCGAAGACGTTTGAAACTTTACAAAGCGTGATCGTCGCGTGTTGTAATTGACGGTCGACAAGGGGCACTGGCGAAAGGGGCGGGGGGGCCTGGCGGAAGGGAAATGGATGGAGACATGTGTGTCAAAATAAAAGCACAGCCGCGTAAATTCGTTCTCTGAATGAACAATTTTATTACCATAAAAACACATTACAAATCTGTCACTCAAATGTGCTTGAACATTTGCAATAAAAACACAAACTCTTAATGGAAACATATTTTTAATTATAAGAAATAACAAAATATCGGGATCTTTACTAAAATACTAACTAGATTATATTCATTCTGTGAATTTGTGAACATTCCAAGAAATTATATTTAACTGACGCAGTTTCATCATATTCAATGAAAATATTTTTTAAAATTTGTTATATTATTAGTAGGTATTCCTTAAAAAATATGGTGACCACAACATTCATCATTCTCCATATCTTTGGCATCCGAAATACCCGCAATGTTCTCAAAATCTTTATCGGAATCAGTATCACTATCACTAAACTCTTCAGCAATTTTATTCATTTCTTCCTGTGTCAGATATTGTCTGGCCATTGTGAAAATTTTCCGAATCACAAATAAACAATGTTATGACAGTTAAAAACTTGGCAAAGTTAGATAACGGAATAAGCTTTTTAAAAGTTTGTAGCATGTAAGAACAATGTGCACGTGTACTTCCGCTGTTGTACCGCGATCTCAATCGAATATTGTATGTATTGCACTCTCTGTCTAACTCATAACATTTTTACGACTGTTTCGCTCGGCTAAAATGCAGTGGTTGCTACTCACACATTACTGTTTGTATATTTCTATCTCCCCTAAATAATAAGTATAATAAATAATAATCTTTTTGTAAGATGATTTAAAACGTCATTTTTATTGAAACTTATACTTCCGCTATATAGATTAAATATAAACACGTGTTACACTTCGTTGTCAAACAGAAAGAAAAAACAAAGTCTAATAAAGAAGCTTTTGTTTCCGATATTTTATAGCAATAATTTTTCTTTCCTCGTCATTTTACATGTAAAAATGAGGTTAAGTTCATCGCGAGAACATTGTTTCGTTTGTAGAACTTTCTCATGTTTTTTTTAATTTATTGTATCTCCCACTTAGCGCGTTTTGCTAATTGAGCTTTCAGAGGAGCGAATATCGCACTTGGTATACGAAGACGTAAGTAATTATTATTTGGCTTCTTACGTCTACCATCCCATACAATATGTCAGTTGTTGAATTATTCTGCTAATGAAATTTATTTCTTAATTGTCTTTCGCCTTCTTCCTTCCCACCATGCGTGCATTATTGAGCTATTGTATTTAAGTAAATATTCACTTATATCTCCGAAGTAAATAGTTACCTATTGTATTTTTCTGTGGTAAAATCGACGTGGCTTTCGAATTATGATTGATTACACAAAGAAGACATGGAAAATATTTATTTTTATTTTTTCTACACATGCTCAACTATTTTTTTTTACAAATAGCCAAATTTTCAGTTCTCTATATGCCCTATTATATGTATATTTTAAAGATAAAGATCCTATTCAACAAGAGTTGAAAAATGCCATTTCATCGATATCTCATAAACCGAAAACTAAATTCATTAAACATTCTTGTAGTCAAAATTTAAAAGAAGATTTAAAAAAGTTAGATTCTTTTAAGCAGCGGACATATAAATTAGATACACTATTCAATTCATTGCTAACGATAAAACCAACGTCCACAGCTACCGAGAGAGTTTTTTCAACTGCGGGAATAATTAAAACTAAAATTAGAACAAATCTTAAATTTGAAACATTTAATTCTTTGTTATTTTTAAAATATGTGTTTAGTAAAATGAATTAAATGTATCAATGAAATTAAATAAGCTTTTTTATTTATTTATCCCCTATTTATTTCCAAAAATGTGAATTAATAGTATATATTTTGGTAAATCTGAAACTACTCGAGTATACTCGAGTACTCGAGTATTTTTCAATTTTACTACTCGATACTCGAGTAGTTGAGATGACGAGTAATTGGAGTCCCTAGTTGACAGCCTTAGTGACATCTACAACGGATAAAAATATCGATATTTAACAATCACATTGCCTTAAAAAGATTTGTCTGCAGTAGGTTTCATTTAAAAATACGATATTTATTCATAAATAAACTCATCCGCGGCCGTGTCCCTGGTGGTTAGATCGATTTCGCGTGCCTGCACGCCTTGGCTTATAAACGGTTAATATGTATTTAGAAAAACAGAGCTTAAAAAAGCAACATTAAAATCATTGATAAAACATAAGACCGATGGTAAGTATGTATATTAATTTTAAAAAATTGAGCCATCAAATGTTGAACTTGGGTGATAGAATAAATTACTACTCAATCATTTATTATCAAAAAAAAAACAATTCATCAAATATCAAATAATTAAAAAAGTTATTCTTCGTCATCATACAGGCGCATGTATTGAAGAAAAATTGAGGGCAGCATGCATTCAAATGAACCTGTAATGAAATGATTTGATGGTCTGTAAAAAGCGTCTATAAATAATTAAGGATTTCGTCTGAGGGTGCTTTATGAAATTTCAATATCAAATTTGAATTTTGTACTTTTCCATGAGTTTTGTCGCTAACGACCTTTCGGCATCTTCAGGCATTTCAAGTGCACGGATGTACTTGAACTGAGTCGTTGAGTTGAACCCGGGTCGTTAGCGACAAAACTCATGGAAAAGAACAAAATACAAACAATTCAAATTTGAAGTCTATAAATAAGATGTGCTAACCCTGAATAAATCTGGTCTGAAAAAGATAGCGTGACGGGTAAAGATAAATATATAAAGTGTATTCTATTGATGAATGGATTGATATAAATCATATTTTTTTATTGAAAATCAGTTGCAAAATGTTTTCAAAAAATACTTGTGTCCTGGTGTGTTTTCTTGCTATTTTAAAATGTGCAAATTTTAAAGGAAATGTAAAATAAATTTTCATTTACTTGCAGTATAAAATCATTCCGAAAATTTTAACTTTGTCACCTTGCACTAAATTTTGAAATCATTGTATCATTAAGATTTCATTACATTTGAGAGATATCTCTTAACCGCGTTTGTACCGAGCAATGTGGTCGGCTTAGTCACATCTACCACCTTACTTCTAAGCAAATCCTTCTTTTTTTTTAACAAATTGACTGATGACAGAAAGACAATTTACTACTGGAGACAGTGTATACATGTCACTAGCCATTAAAAGAAAATATCATTAGAATTCTTACAAGAAGATTTTTTAAATATATTTTGTAATATTTGTGCCGGTATTCGAAGCATCTGTACGCGGTGGCTTACGGTATGGAAGCGGTTAATTCCACATAACTTATATTTCTCAAATTTTAATATGTTTATTTAATACGAGAATATACTCTGAAAGTTTATTTTTTGAGAATGATAGATATATAATGTCTTTCATAGATTATCCCTAGACCAGGAGTTTACAACCCCGTCCCCGCGGGTGCCATAGCGCCCGTAGACCGATTTCTGTGTGCCCACCAACCTTAGCTCAAAACATTTTTAACTAAAAATTTTCGCAAAATTAGTTTTGTGGATATCACATCGACAGGTGAAGTCTCTCGTGCATTTCCCAGATATGAAGGAAATGGTAGATATCAGTGAATTAAACGTCATACACATTAAAGTGCTTCAAAAACAGTTTGAAAAGAGATTTGCAGTTTACGACTATCGAGCCAATGGTCTTCTTTATTGTCAAACCTTTTATTTGGCAATTAAATAAAATATGAATAGCTTAATGTTTTGGAGGTTGTGTTCAAGAAAAGGTACAGCAAGAAAAAATTGATACTGAGAATCTTTTCAACGAGTTTTCACTTTATTCAAAAACGAGAGGTTGAGCAACTGAATAACAAATAGTTCTCGTAGAAAAGAACATATTTTAAGATAATCACCGCAAAGAGTCCACATGCTCCACTTTAGCAGCGGTGGTAGTTGAAAAAAATCATTATCTTTTTATAATATCCCACTTTTTTCTTTAAATGCGCTCTCGGGTCCAATTAGGTTGAGGACCCCTGCCCTAGACTATTCATATTCAATGTAGCCGAAAGGAATCACAATAATTTAAAATATTCTTGATGGCGTAATATCTGCAGTGGCACTGTATTTTAACAAAATAGCTAAATGTATTTTAACAAGATTCAGTAGCACATCACATGATTTTGTGCAGAGTCATCACTAAGTCCCGTAAAAAAGGAATGGTGCCGTCAAAAAAATCGCGTAAAAAGAGGACTGGGCGTATATAAAAATTCATTGTTTAAACATTAAAGTAATTTTAAAATTTCAGAAACTTTTGTATGTGTCTTGGGATAACTTGACAGCATGTCCAGATTTCCAAAATAAGGATACGGACTTAACCAGAGTCAAAACTACTCTGGTTGATCCATTTACTGTGCGACTTAAGGGATCCTTTGATCTGAATGTCGATTTGGTACGAGGACCTGTCAAGGTAACATATTGTCAAAAATATTATCGATCTGTTATGCAACTTATCGCCCTATTTTATTAAATGCACATGGCTTAAGCAGTCTTCGGAAACATCCGTGAGAAGGGATGTCACATCCCTTTTCTCACCGTAATAAGAGCAATAAATTGACTTAATTAATATTACGTAACAAAAATTTCGAAAGGGCCTGCTTAAAAAAAGTTGTGTTAAATTATTTGAAGTCGTGTATTTGACCATCTCACAAATTGAAAAGTCTAGGTGTTGACCATGTCTTATCAAGGGGCTTTATAGTGAACTTTCTTTCAGGGTTGCCTCAAGGCTTTCTGTCACACCACTCTTGGTTGAATCAAGTAGCAATGGGTGGTTCAGGAACAAGGTACACACCGTTACTAGAATGATCACCTAAGAAATTTGAAATAATACACTTTCCTCACTAGGTGTTGTTTTCAAATGGCCACCCTGGCACTCCATTGGCTATATGGTGATGTGTTAGTGGCTTATTATGGAAACTTATTGAATATTACTAATATATTTATTTCCATTTATGCAACATATATTTCAACAATAATAGAGAATTAAACGACTCAAATATTAAATTTGTTTGATGTTTTTTTTATAATTCTCGCAGTAGACAAAACTTCGACGATTATTACTAAAACGAGTATTACTCGAGTATTTTTCAAAATACTCGAGTATCGAGTGCTTGAAAAATGAACTAGTATACTCGAGTATTGAGTACTCGAATTGGAGTCTCTAGTGTAGGGACATACGGGCGAAACTACAAAAATGGCTGTTTTGAGATAAATATGGCATTTTTATGCTCAAGTGCAGTTCTATAAGATATAAAAATATGAAACTTGTACGAAGAGCGGTTTACCAGATATTGCTCGGCTTTCTTGCAAATCCGTAAAAACAAAGTTTAACATTGAAAACTGTTTTGCCATTTATCTCAGTTCGTTGTTTTTGTAGTTTCGCCCGTATGTCCCTACACCCACGATATGTAACTCTACAATTAGGATTTTTTTCATCAGGTTAATATGGTAATAGAAAAGGAGATGCCAGGAAGCTATATGGCAATGGTGGCGTATGAAATAATTGACATATGTGACAAAATCGGAGAAGAAAATCAATCATGGTCACCTTATTTGAGTAATCTTGTACCTCCTCCATCGAAATCATGCCCCTTAAAAAAGGTTTGTAGATATGTAATTTAATATTGTTTAGATATCAGTGGTGTTTGGGTATAACCTGTGAACTAGGATTTCCAATCCAGGGATCCCGAAGATTTTCAATTCCCGATGAATCCCGGGATTAGAAAACATAGTCCCGAAATTTTCGGGATGGATTTATTTATCAAGCAAAAACGATTTATTATTGAAAAAATCGTAATATTACATGTGCTTGCACGTGTCATCTTTGGAGCACCGGATGCTCGTAGAAAATAATTTATTTGCGCTATGCATTGATGACAGCATAGAATATAAAATATTATTTTGTAATGAATTTCAAGGACGAAAAATTTATGCGAAAAGAATTAAAAGGGGGCATATCAATTCTTACAAATAAAAGCAAACAATATGAAACAGAATTCAAACGAAATAAAAAAATATAATAAGCTAGAACTTGGTTAATGGAATGGATGTAACAAAGGTGAAGAAACAAAGACTAATTGATCGTTTAATAAATTAGAGTTAGGTAAGAATTTATATCTATTAATTTCTAAAATCTCTTGTTTATCGAGTTTTAAATCTTTCAAATAATCATTTTTCAGAATACATTCAATGTGGAAAAGGTCGAGTGTGATTCGAGCAGAGTCGTGCTAACAAGAGAAATGATTGGAAAATACAGAGCCCGAGTCGAGATGTACAGACCTGACTATAATATTCCTCAATATATGCCTGCGATTTCGATGAAAATGTGTTGTTACTATGTTCTTTTTAGGGTTGAATCCGAATGAATAACAGGCGGACCTCTAATTTCGCACAATACAGTCAGTTCTCGACTTACGACGGGGTTACGTCTCACCACCTAGGACGTAAGTCGAATTTCATACATACAAATAATGAAATGATTGACATAAAAAGTGCGTGGTACGTTAGTGGTATTTATTCCAGAATATTTACAGTAAGTTATATGCATATAATATATTGTAACTTTACTGTCAACTTCCAGATTAAGTTTTTGAGCAAATTGTACAATGATATTTGTTACTTCTTCTTATTCATTTTCTCTATTAAAATTCACATTATTATTACGTTTTAATAGTTTGTTCCATATGCCATTCATACAACGTGGGCTTAGGGACATACGGGCGAAACTACAAAAACAACGAACTGAGATAAATGGCAAAACAGTTTTCAATGTTATACTTTGTTCTTGCTCACATCACGGGAGATGGCAACCCGCGCAATGAGCTCGCGATCCGCTTAGGGATATCTGGAGCAACCTTTAATTCAATGCGGAAAGTCTGGGACTCACGGTTGTGCTCGGTCAGAACCAAGTGCCACTTACTCAACGCATGCATACTGACTGTGCTGCTTTACGGTTGTGAGTCATGGCAGTCATGACATTACAAAAGCACAGAGTAGCCATATACTGTGCTTCGAAAATAGATGCCTGCGGCGAATATGAGGTACGGTGGTTTGACTTTGTCAGGAAACGGAGGTAAGACAGCGGACGTACCAGCCCCTTATTACGTCCAAAATAAAAAGGCGACGATAGACCTGGCTTTTACATGTGCTGCGGATGCCCCAGGGGAGCCTGAATCCTGCCTGCCTCTTTTATCAACCTGATGGATCCCAACGCCGCGGAAGGCCTCTGATGACCATCCATAGGATGTATTCAGGGAAACTACGGGACGCCGGGATGACCTGGGAAGATGCGAGGAAGTTGGCGGGAGATAGAGAATCTTGGAGGCACCGTGTGGCGGCCATTTTCTCCGAATAGGGAGCGGATATGGGAAAAAAAACTTTGTTCTTACGGATATGCAGGAAAGCCGAGCAATGTCTGGTAAACTGCTCTTCATAAAAGTTTCATATTTTTATATCTTATAGAACTGCATTTGAGCATGACAATGCCATATTTAACTCGTAATAGTCATTTTTGTAGTTTCGCCCGTATGTCCCTACACCCACGACATGATGTCGTTACATTTGACTATCCTTCTGAGATATTTTTAGCTCTCATATCTCAATTCAATAATTCTAGTACTATTTTTCAATTTTTTATTTTATATTTTAATTTTAGTCTCCGTCGTAAGTCTGAATGGTTGTAAGTCGAAAACGGACTGTAATCGGTTCCTGAAAATGTGAGCGAAAGTTGAATGTTCGAAAGTAGAGGGATATTAAATTAACATCTATGTTTAGTTCATTCAAAAGGTGAAATATTACTATTTCTTTGAATATTTAACAAGGGGAATATTCTCCATCTTCAATAATTTTGGACGATTAGGAAGTAAATTTTTTTCCAGCATCACTATCCGCATCATTAAAAAAATCTTGTTTTAACCCGCGGAGTGCTAGCGTCTCATATGCTGAGACGCCTGATTACGGTGTGTTGAAAATTGGTATTAAAAAATAAATAGTGTTAACAGTGTTAAAACTATTATGTACAAGATTTTTTTTATTCAAATATGTGTGCATTATTTGATCTCATAGTCTCTATGGGTGTATTTAACAAAGAAAATGATAAATTAATGTTTAAAGTCTTACTTGTTGAAATATTCGTAAGTCAGCTCAGCACAGAAGAGGTTAAATTTGACAAACCAGGCGTTACTTACCAACTAAGCAAAGGTTAGTCTTTTTTTAGTCTTATCTTCTAATCTTTATGCAAACTAAGAGCCTTGGCTTGAATAATTGAAATAATTCGAGGGATATCTTTTTGATGTTGATTACGTATCATCCAGTATTACAAAGATTTTTCCATTTCATCCATCCATGTCTTTAAGAAACAATTTTTGAAGATATATCCAAAACTTATTCTTAAAAAATATTGTAGACCTGTTTATATCGTGCGAACGGAATATTAAAGCAAAAGATTTACCATCAAAATCTAAAAAGTACGAATTTTTAAAAATGTGCGAAATAGCGAATTGTGTGAAAGTTGAATGTGCAAAAGTAGAGGTCTGCCTGTATTATTAAATTATATTGTATTTATAGGGTTATTAATGGTTTGATACACAGTGATTTTCAGCATTTGAAATAAATATACATGCAAATGAAATTAAAGATTGACAATATTTCAAGTGGCTTTCGTCTAGTATTGGAGTCAAAACATCAATGGGAGTACAGTTACATATTTTCTCAGTGAAAATATATTATCACTGACATTTCAGTGAAAGCATATTCTAATACATTTTCACTAGCAAAAATGCATTACTTATAGCAAAAATATATTCTCATTGACACTTGTTAGTGAAATCATATTCTTCTTTGATATGTTTTCATTTATCACTTTTAAGGTGTTCACTGTCAATACTTGGTAGAAAAGCATTATAATAAAAATAATTACACATTTTTTAGTACTTTTTCCACATGAGATTTATTTCATCAGGACCGGTTTCGCTCATGGCGAGCATTATCATCTGATGATAATGCTCGTCATGAGTGAAACCGTTGATAATGCTCGCCATGAGCGAAACCGGTCCTGATGAAATAAATCTCATGTGGAAAAAGTACTAAAAAATGTGTTATTATTTTTATGTTTTCATTTTATCCTAAGTTGTCGAGTGGGCGTGGCTTTCGTCTAGTGTTGGAGTCCAAATATCAAAAAGGGCGTGACAAATAATATAAATAAACTAAAATTATCTGTACAATATCCTATTCTCACAACACTTGAATTCAATCTGTCCGGTAGCCAAAAGAGACATTCACAATGGATCATATCCTCCTGAACAAGCCAAACAGACTTTAGTAACATTCTTTAATCTTTGAGACAAAGTTACAGAACGGGTAGCCAAAATGACAGCTAAGAAACCATGGTATTACCAGCACCTAAAAAGTCCGCACTTTTAGGGAAAAGATCTTTACCCAGATATTATATTGTATCTTCACTGTCAACTTCCAGATTAAGTTTTTGAGCAAATTATACAATGATATTTGGTACTTCATTTTCTCTATTAAAATTCATATTATTATTACGTTTTAATAGTTTGTTCCATATGGCATTCATACACGATGTCGTTACATTTGACCATCCTTCCGAGATATTTTTAAATGTTTGAAAGAAATTATAGTTTTTTCAAAATTCTCTCAATGTCTGGCATTTTTCTATTGCTTTGATTGCTTGAGCAAAAATAATTCTTAAATAATGCAATTTAAAGTTACCAATACTTGGTCCATCGGCTATAAAATATTTTAGTGTTGGGGGGGGGGGAGGTAAATAAAGGTGGAGGCACGCATTATCTTTCAATTTTTTTTATTTAATTTTGGTCTCTGTCCTAAGTCGAGAACTGACTGTAATGTTTAAATGGCATAGGTCGGGGTTCATGGAAAGAAAAGTAAGTAATCGTTTAAAAAGTTTATTAATCTAGTTTTTACAACGAGGTATAAATAACCTGGGGTAAGTTCTATCATTCAGTTCACTGGATCCAATGATGGTTGACACTGATATCAATATTCCAAATATAATTGTCAACTCTTCCAAATGATTAGTAGAAAAACATCAGTTCATTTGTAGTTTCTATATTATTTCCTGCGTATGATCATTCACATGAGAGCAAAAATATTCTACTTTGTTTTGTCTTAGATATATAATTTTTGACATTCAATTGTTTCTTTAAAACAGTGTTTCTTAGCCCGTGGAGTGCTAGCATCTCATATGCTGTTATATCTGATTTTGTTGTGTTGCAGAAGTATTAAAAAATTAATTGAGTTAACAGTTTTTTTTTTGAATTGTTTGATTTTTGTACTTTTCCATGTGTTTTGTCGCTAACGACCCGGGTTTCGCCATTCGGCATTTTCAGGCATTTCAAGTGCAAGGATGTACTTGAATTGACGCATAGTAAACAGTTTGTATTGTTTATATACATACAAAAATAGAAGTAGATAACTAAGTTAAATGGCTATTAAAATGTAAATTAGCGAAAATTGAATGTACACAAGTTTCAATGAATTAAGTGGGTTTGTTATAACTATTGGGATTTTTGAAAATATTAATGACCAGATAATAGCACAGGAATATCCGAAGATGCCGAAAGGCGAAACCCGGGTCGTTAGTGACAAAACTCATGCAAAAGTACAAAATTCAAACAATTAAAATTTGATATTTAAATTCCATCAAGCACCCTCAGTTGAAATTCTTTATTAGAGTTAACAGTGCTAAAACTATCCATGCACAAGGTTTTTTAAAATTAAATATCTATGCATTATTTGATCTCATAGTCTCCATGGGTGTATTTAATACAGAAAATGAAAAATTAATGTTTGAAATATTCGTAAATCGGCTCAGCACAGAAGAGGTTAATATGGCCACAGGAAGAATCTTTGAAACGCCACTCCCTTTTAAAAGTGAATTTGCTATTTATTATTTGTTGTATCCATGCAAAGGTTAAATTAAATTAAATTTATTTCAATGCAGAAGAAATCGAATAGCCAACCATCTAACATGTAACTGTTATCAGAAACGAAAGCAATAATACAAAAACACCCATCGCGACTTTTTAACAAAGATAAGAAACATTGATTTAAAGTAACATGTGGCGTAGGATTGCGTTTAATGCGGTGTGACAATCAATTAAGTAACTATTTGGAGATCCAATCACGCCACCGCTCTTGATGCCATTTGACTATCGTCCAGCTCCGGCGAACAATCAAAAGGAGATCTGGCTTGGTTCTGAAAATCAAAAACAAATAACGTTTAGATTATGTGCCACTATATTAATGTCAATTCAATGCGTGACCATTTTTATTACAGCAACTGAGGAAGTGCTTAACCCTTTGAATACAGTGAAACCCCAATTCTACGTTTTTCAAGGGACCGTAAAAAACCAACAAATAATGCGAGAAACGATGAATGCGCGAAAATTTTAAATATGAACTTTTGAAAAAATTATTTATTTATTAGGATTTCTTATTATACCTATAACATTCATTTTTTTAAAAATTCCTTAGCACTCCATTGCTTCTTTACAGTTTTCCACTTCAATTTAAGCAAATGCCCCCCAAATTCTTATATTTTTTTAACAGATTCATAGATGATCTGTTTAAAAGTATAGTATAAATATATTTTTATTTTTTCGAAGGCCAATAACGATGCTGTTAATGTCATTCCATGGTTCATTTTAAACTTTTCCTTATCTTCTTCTACAGAAGACACAGATGCTCAGTAATTACAGGAAACATTATGTCGAAAACAAGTGCACACCTGCAGTCTTAGTTTTTTCTACGAATCGATAGGAAGAGTTTGAATGTGCTACTAAAAAATATTTAACAAAAACGGTCAATCGGGATAATATTTGTGATGGGACCTTGATTTTTAAACGTAAAATCGAGGAAATTGAGAAATCAGGGAAAGGTTAATGCAGGAGTTTTTGACATTGTTTTTATGGGTGTTTCGCCTGAACTATTGAAAATGAACGGACCACGCGGGAAAATGTACAATGCGAGAACGTAAGATCGGGGTTCCACTGTAGTATCAATTTACTATTGCCATTCTCATATATTTTTATTGAAATGTTATTATTTGTTCACATATTGAAACTAGACATATCAATCAGTGATTTTTGGTAGTCACATTATTTTGAAACAAATCTGTGGCCATATATTATTGAGCTTAAAAATTCATTAATGTTAAAAACGCTTCATGGAATCAGCATCAATAGAGAATGACATGTCCACAGATGAATGCAATAACGATCCAGGACCGAATTGTATGTAGAAGCTTACAGAAAATTATTTAAAAGTTATAATGAATTGTTTCAAAAAAAAAATATTATTTCTCAGCAAGAGATGTGAAAAAATATGCTTAAAATAAGTAATTTGAAACATTTTTACTTGCTCATTGTTAAAAGTGAATTTTAACCGATGGAAACTTCAAACGCTCTTATCTCAAAACAAGGTCAAGAGCAGTTAGAACCTTTTCAAAGTAAGGTGTCCAACTGTTTTACAAAGACGGAAAACAAAGATAGCTTTCAAGATCGAGTATAATAACAAACTAACCCAGTGGCGCAGTGTCAACGTTGTTGGCCCGGGTTCGATTCTCGGTACCAACAGTTTTTTTTCAGTCGATAAATCTGTTCAAAGGCATGGGTGTTTATGTTGCTGAAAATTCCTTCCCTCCTCTCCGATCCCAAACAGAGACGCATAGTGACAGCGATTAGCTAATCACTAGTCCTGTCCTAGTCCTCGTATTCTTTCCATCCCTACTCTCGTCGAAAAAGAGAGGTTGAGCAACTGAGTTCTCGTAGAAAAAACATATATTGAGATAAACTCCGTGAGGAGTCTATATGCTCCAAGTTGGGAGCGGACATGGTTAAAAAAAAAAAAAAACTAACCAGCTTGGTAGCTCTTTCTTCTAAAATGCTGTAAGCGATGTGATTCACGATGAATCCAGTCGGCAAAGAGACACCTTGGAATCTGTATAAAAGTTCAGGAGATTGTTTGTCTAGCCGTTTGATCTGGTGTACGGCTGCGATCGTGGCCCGGCCCACGAGTCCTAGATTTCCTATCATGGGCCCTCGCGAAATGTCAATATGGTCACCGGCCCTGTATAATGTCACGTACCCTGAAAATTTAAAATACAGTTTCGTTACTCACTGCCGGTCTCTCCTCGAGTGTTATATCTTTTAACCGTTCATATGCCACGGCGTGCAGGCACACAAACGCCACTACGAGTTTATTTATGAATAAATATTGTATTTTTAAATGAAACCTAATGAAGACATATCTTTTCAAGGCAATGTGATTCTTAAAATATCGATATGTTAAGCCGTTTTTATTTTATTTGTGGTTAAGGTACCTGATGTCAATCTTAATGTTATTTATTAAATGCACTTATTTTGGTTTTCACTTTGTTAATGATTATTCAGACTTAATTGATTTTTGATGTAATAGCTTGCATTGCTAAGAGGTCTTCAACATTTTAATTATAATCTATTTTTCTTGCATTTTGCTTCAATTTATTTGCTTAGTTGTAATACCAATTGTTTGTAATTCTTACTTAAACTTTGTATAAATATCACTGTTTCGTTGTATATCTTATCAGTTGACAATGCTCGCCATGAGCGAAACCGTTCCTGACCCAATATTTTTTCCACCAAATATTGACAGTGAACAACTTAAAAGTGATTATATATTACCCCAACTGATGGTCAAACCATTTTCGTATTTCCATATGGCGGTCTGATGTGAGAGAGTAAAGTAGTACAAAGAACGTTATGAACGAACGAAACGGTGTGAATATAATG
This sequence comes from Himalopsyche kuldschensis, assembly GCA_028554975.1. Classification (NCBI taxonomy): domain Eukaryota; kingdom Metazoa; phylum Arthropoda; class Insecta; order Trichoptera; family Rhyacophilidae; genus Himalopsyche; species Himalopsyche kuldschensis. Next base: position 4,543,258 of record JAHFWI010000025.1, read on the forward strand.
CCACGGACAAAGCACCAGTCGGTTACCGTCATCTTTTTTAGCGATCCCCGGAATCTGCGATGTCTTGTGTTCGTTGTCCTCGAAGATGGCCAGCGCTAAATCTTTCGGAGCTCGCAATCTCTCCACGGGTAAATCTTGCCGGGCCAATTTGATGAAGGACGCACTCAGGGATCGCAGTTCTATCTGCGTGGGCTGCCAGTCGGAAAGACCGGTCAATTCTGCGTCGTAAACAAATGAACCGGAACGTACTGAAAACATTAGACGTGTCCTATTTTAAAGAATGTCAACCTGGAAGAAAAACTACAGAAAATTCATTATCAAATAATTCAATTTGGACAATTGAGGGTAGACAGTATTTTGAGAGAAACTAATATTTTCATTTCTTTTTTAAATAAAAAATTTTCATCAAAATGAAATTGATTTTCGATATTCAGTAGAATCTTGATTATCCGGACTAATTGGGGATGAAGATACTCCGGATGAGGACAAATCCGGATAATCGAAAAAATCATAATTGACAGGAAAAGACAAGTATATTCAGTATAAATCATTTTTATTTATTTATAATAATACATACCTTTAATAATAATTTATTTTTATTATTGAATTTTTTTTTCATTATTTTCATCTCCTGACGCAATTCGCCACGTGCATATCATCAAATTTGTAATATTTTTGTTTATTTTGACCAATTCGGATAATTGAAAATCCGGATAATCAAGGTCCTGGATAATCGAGGTTTTACTGTACATAAATAGGAAAGGTAGGAAAAACAATGTTACTCAAAGTCAGAATCGTGTTTTTGACCAATGATGGAGCCGGAGTCGTGACTTTTTAATGACTCAACAGCGCTGAAAAAAAGCATAAAAATGCTATGATTGGACTAACCGTCTGGTGCTGGAAAGCTGTGTATTTGAACTCCGAAACTTTCTTTGAATGCCGAGGATATAGCGGCTCCCAGGGCGAATGAGCATGTCCTCCAGTACGCTTTGTTTAATTGTTGTAGATGGTTTGATGCCATGAAGTGCAGCAACTGATGAATAAAAGAATGGATACCAATAAAAAATTGTAATAGATTTTTTTTTTTTATAAAATACTAGCTGACCCGGCGAACTTTGTACCTCATCAGAATCAATAGATGTTGTGTTAACTTGTAAGCTGAATTAATTTCAGTTTTATATTAAGTTCAAAATATATGCAATAATCGAAATGAGATGTTTTAATACTTATTCTGTTATTCGGGACGGTGTCAATGCCAGAAAATCAAAGATCATCAAAATCAGTCCGGCCATTCTCAACTTATAAGTGGTGTAACTAACATGACTTTGTTTTATATATATACTAGTATTGCTACCCGGGGTCGCTTGGACTAAGCGACCAATAATTATTTAATGTTATATCATTCGACACAATTATATCACAAAATCTAACATCCAAAATAGAGTTAAAATAAAATCACAAACTTTATTTAATTTGATGACAGCCCCATTCTCGCCCATTAAAATGTCCAAATTCAAGGAAAAAATCTAATTTGCTGTCAAAGAAATTTCAAATAATACCTTCACGTAAATAATAAACATTATTATATTAATAAAAGCCGGGAAAAAAATGGTAGAAGACTACGATTTATTACATTTTGAAAAATTGGCATTACAGCTTACGCCAATGCGCCAAATATTCTTAACTGTGAAAGTCATACGAGATTAACTTGATGATAATTAATGTATAAGTTGTGCACAAAATCAATGATAAATAACATACACCCAGCCCAAGATATCTTTTTTTTCAATTGTAATAGAACTGTGATTATATTAGGAATACATATTACGAATACCGAGTGTAGCCGGGCTGAACCACTGATAATGGAATAAAAATAGTAATAACCTCTATTGTACAGCTTTCATTGAGGGGTCGGTGCATATCCCATACAGTGTTACCATCTATTAAAGCGAGAGCGCTTTTTTTCATATGGACTGAGCCCAAATCTGAAATTATAAAAATTCTTCAATTAATTATCCAGCTAATATCAACCTTTAGGAATAAATGTTTTTTTGAATATATATTGAGTATATAAATAATATTAATTATCAGTATGTGCCATTTAGTACGTTAAAATTTGAAAGTAAAAGGTTATTTTTGAGACAAATGCATCATTTTTAAATTTAAAAATTATATATGTAACCATGAAACTAATGAAAACATATTTGGACCCACAAAAATCGTCTTGGTGAACAACAAACGAATGTGTGTATATGTTACAGTGAAACTGTATTCTCAGTGAAAATGCATCAAGTAATAGATTTGTATGACAACATGATTTCACTGGTCACGATCATTGAAATTATTGGCCCAAGTCGATGATTTGCACAGCCTAAAATTTTGGTTTGCTTCAAAGAAACAAAATTAGCAAGGAGTCCCTTTCATAAAAAGAGAATCAAAGAAAAACACAGACAAACATTGGGCTGAAGATAGGGCGGTCAAATTTAATTTCAAATACAGCTGGGAAAAATTCCTTTCAGCGGAGGCTGTCAAACATAATAAAATTCGTAACAAAACCTCACAGTTAGGATATAATTATGAATTCAATTACAGTGGAACCCCGATCTTACGTTCTCGCATTATACGTTTTCCCACGTGGTATGTTCATTTTCTATAGTCCCGGCATTTAAGTTCATATTTAAAACTTTCCCGCATTAATCGTTTGTTTTATACGGTCCCTTGAAAAACGTAGAATCGGGGTTAAACTGTACATCATATTTATTTAAATAAAAATCATTTGAAAATTAATGATATAATATTTTGAATGGAATAAATTATTCTTAGGGGTGGGGGGGGCATGGCCCCCATGGCCCCTCCCCTTGGATCCGCCTATGATATTTGTTGAGATGAAAACATACGTCTTGCACAATCGAAGGGGGTGGACATGTCTTTGTTCATAATCAACGTGGTATCTTTGGGAAGTCCTACATATTTTACTTCAATCTTCTCTATTCTCCCGACAGCTTCCATTTGTCTTTTTTTCTCCAAGTCAAAGAGTTGGCATCTTCTCTCAATAGCTTCATTGGAACTGGAGTATCCTGAAAAAAGATATGTCGGTAAATAACAGAATGATGATAATGTTATCAGGGAACAGAAAGCTAGGTAATCTCCCATGAAAGCGATGCAAAAAATTTGACGTTTGTTTCAAGATGGCAACCGTGTGGCAAGTTTACAAAATTGTTATACCCTATATTTTAGGAGCGGTCAATGAATCGACTGCGAAGTCATAGTAGCCCGCCTATTTGATATTGACACATTTCTGATTTAAAGATATTTAACCGCTTCCCCGGCGTTCACACGAATACGTGTAAAAAAAGTGTTCCAATTTTGGCGTTCACGCAAGTACGTGTGATATCCGAAGCGCGCCCATATAAGCATTTTAAAATCGTCGTTTGATTTTGGCGTGTTTCATGTAATTTCACGATTTCTGACATTGTATGAGACTATTTCATGATATGGTATTATGTATATAATATTTACATATAATATTCTAGGAAAAATATAATAATTAAGAGAAAATGTAAAAAAATAGAATTCAAAGGGTAAAAAAAAAAAATTTTTTTAGTAAAAATTATATTTATATGCTTTAAATTAAAAGAAAATAAAAATAGATTTTTTTTGGAACATTTTTGTTAAAATAATTTGCTGGGGAAGTTAAGAAATAGAGGATATAATATTATCATCCGGTCATTCCCATTCAATGACGAAATAAATATTTAAGAAATATAATTGTGAGATGAATGTCATGTAAAGAAAATTAGGTAATGTCCTAGACCAACGGTCGTATCTCGGATGCATGTCAGATTTTTCATTTTGACAGATTATTCAAGACGGTTGCCGTGGCCAATGTTCTCTTACTAATGAGATGCCAATTGGCACGTTTTGGAACATACAGAAAAGCCTTCAACTTGCCTGAAAAGCCTTGAAGTTGGGCTAACAGACGTCACTAGGGCTGGCACCTTATTATCGCAATGATCGCTCGATTGATAGAGCGCATTAGATTGAGAAGAGAATAGCTTAATAACAGTAAGTCCGAGTAGACAAAACATAGCACTTTGTGCTATTTATAAAATATAGTTTATTATAAAAAAATAGCTTTCCAGTCATGACAAAATAATTCTAATTTATTCATAAATTACATTATTTTTTTGTGGCAGCCCTAGATGCAATTTGTGCTACCTATATAATTTGTTTTATCATAGAAAATATAAATATATATATTTTTATTTTTAATATTTATTGTTTTTGGCAGCCCTAGAGACGTTTTTTAAATCTTGTGCTTTTGATATATTTTTTCACTTTTCTATGAAAATCAATAATAACTTGAGTATAAAATTATTTTCCGGGTATGTTACGTGGCAAAAATCGATGATTGAAGATGGTGGCCTACAGCAAAAATCCATGGAATTGGCTTGGCGTTTAAAAGGCTAAAGGATATTTGAATATAAATTTATTTAGTAAAAAGCTTGACATGAAGTGAGTTCCTGCACCTTTTTTTTAAAAAAAAAGCCCTGCTAAAAAGGTCCGTATGTGCATGCGTCCGAGATACGACTGTCGGTCTAGCAAGGATATTACCGAAAATTACGCTTTTTTTTTTTACTAATAAGTAAGCTATCTTTTGTAATATATATACTACAACTATGCTACATTAACAATCAATTAAAAACAATACAAATTAATCGTATATTAAACATTTAAATCCATTTTTCAGGGAATTATGGTTTTGGGAACGAGCTACCTTTGCAAATAATACCATCATATGTAAAAGTAATGTTTAGACATAGCTTGATAATTGAAAAATATTGAATATACAGAAGAAAATTGAAAAAAATATGAAATAAAAGGATAACATTGAGGAAGAGGCGATAGTGGATCTCAGCTCATAAGAGTTCTTCATTTAAGCATATAGCATCCGAGGCGAGGCATTGTGTAAATTTAAACTTATAAAATAAATACAAATATAAGAAAGGTTACCATATATCGACACGCTCTTGAAATTGTCAGAGCGATACACAGGTATATTTTATTTGCCATTTCCTATGTTCAACTTAGGTACTATAACCTTAAAAATACACACATTATTATAACACACAGACTTACTTCTATGAAATATTTGAATACCTAGGCGCTCATTTGAAGTGTTGTGGGAAAGACTTTGTGGGATTTTCTTAGCTATATACGTTATACTTCTCTTCATTTTATAAATGTTATAACTTTTCCTTTCCAGCCAAAATAATAGGAAATTGACAACCGTTATGACGCGTCTTCTTCTTCTAACTCGACATAGACAACATTAACTCAAGTATCATATATACTCAAGTATCCACAATACAATTATTAATAATTTTAGAAATACGTAAAAGCTAACTTACCTACTAATTTCGAATACATTACCATTAAATGGAGTGACTTTATGTTTAGTGAAATAGTTATTATAATGAAACAGTCGACTTTTTTAAGAGAACTTACATTGAAGTACAGTTTAAAAATATGACGTCATGATCATCATGATAAATGGATCACTTTTTTTTTCAAAATAAAATTAGTCAAAGTAACCTTCCGGTTTGGGTATCTTTGCCTTCACCAACCCCATTCAAGATTTCCCTAGTATACATAGACATATTTTGCATATATTTTTAAATATCATTATCGAATGCAAATATCTCAGACCATTTTATTTGAAGATTTTAAAATTTCACCCAGCGCGAACCCGAAGCCCACCGGCCCGGGCCCGAGGCTCATTTCAAAAAATCTTACCCGAACCCGACCCGAGCCCGACATTTTTCAACCTTGCCCGAAAAAAATCCGAAATTTATTTTTCAAATAAAAATTAAAAATTGACTAACCAACTATCGTGTGTGTGTAGTTGTGCGAAATACATTTATTCCCAATAAGAAATAGTTTTTGTTTGTTATACAGGAATGACGACTCAAATGAGAAGTTTTTGAACTAGAAAAGCTGAAAATGCATTTACATTTCATACACTCAACGTATCCAACTTTTTTGTTTGTAGCCACCTCTATGATTTCACTAAATGATTTCCACACTTCACTTTTCCCATGGGTTTTAACCAAAGAAATATATTCTCCACTCTTCAGTTTTGTCTTAATATTTTCGAAGCCCATTTCTTGCCGGTAAATTTAAAAAAAACCAACCTTACAAATCGAATTGCGACCAATCGAAATAACCATATAAGACATACTGAAGTCAGGATCATATTATGAAATTCATTATGCGTATTGTACAAACGCCGATGAAGCAGACATCATTAAAAAAAATTAAAATAATTGCGTCAAAAGTCATTAAGTTAAGAACAATTCATCTTGTTCTTTCGAATGGGTGTTCGTGAGAGAATGTTTTTAAATAACAAACTAGGCGTCGAAAAGATGACTAATACGAGTACGTGAAGTTTATTTTAGTATTAAATTTAGATTTACGATAATGGTGACCTCATTCGGAAATGGCCCGATTTTTGTTATATTTTGTTGTATGCTTGCGTCCGAGCCCGGCCCGGGCCCGAATCCAAACCTTCATTACCCGGCCCAACCCGGCCCGCGGGCTGGTCCGTGTAAGGCCCGCGGGCCAAACCCAAGCCCGTGCAGACCTCTACTCTGTATGTATCTCTTCTTTACAGTTTATATTTATGTTAGTTCAAACATAGTTCCGTTAGATCTGCAGAGCAATCACGAGTTCGAGTCCCTGTACGATCATCGGTCGATTTACATTCCATCCCACCCTCCTGATCTAGTCACTAGTCATATCCTAATTCTCGCATTCTTTCAATCCATACTCTCTTCGAAAAAGGGAGGTTGAGCAACTGAGTAACAAGCAGCTCTGAAGAAAGACATATCGTTACATTACTTTGAAAAGGTTCTAATCAAAATTTTTGACAAAAATGTCATTTTGGTCGGAAATGCTTGTATTTACCGCATTCTATCATATGAGTATGAATTTTAGAATTATATTTGGTTGAATAACGGAGTTAGCAGAATTCCAGTGTTCCGCTGCATCTACAGACTCTTTTTACTAAATTTATTTGACAAAGTTCTAAGATTATTTCCAACATAAGATCTTAAAGATCATTTTTTCTCAGCAAGAGTTGTGAAAAAATATGCTTGAAATAAGTAATTTGAAACATTTTTACTCACTCATAGTTACAAGTGAATTTTAATGAATCGAAACTTCAAACGATCATATTTCAAAACAAGGTCAGAACAGTTTGAACATATTCAAAGTAAGGTGTCGATAGGTTAGTGATTGTTAATATTAAGCTATGTTGCATAAGTAGTCTTTAACCTCTGCGATGGGAGCGAACTAGGTTTAAGGGGGTATTCTGGTCTAGAGGCTCAAATTTTAGATGTTTTTGAAAGTGCAATATAAAAAGAAGGAATAACAATTTACCGTCCATATTTTAACAGATATTTAATTAGTATTAATGTTTTTAATATATTCAAACCAAAAAAATAAAAACGTAAAAAGTTACAGGCTGGTAAAGTGGGGTGTCTCAAAAAAATGGGGCGCCATAGTTGCCATAATCCCAACTTTTCCTCTCATATGAAATAAAAAAAAAGTTTATTTTTAATAATAAAGATGTAAATTTGGTATATATTACAACAAAGTCAAAAAAAATGTTTTTCGCAAAATGGCGGAGTTTTGAAAAATAATATCTTATTTTTCCGTTTTATTTTTAGATTTTTTTTTTAAATTGTAAAAATTGTTTTTTTTTTAATAATCCTAGTAGAGTAAAACCTCCTATTGTGGGCCAGCTACAATTATTGGCCACTTACATATACAATCTAGTTTTTTTATAAACCAAAACAACATTTCCAACTTTTGGTTTATTAATATAGTTCCCTTATTATTCCTCTATCGTTTAAACATAATAATGTCATTTTATGAATTTCCAAACATTTTTATAATCGTAGTAAAATTTCATCTAAATCGGTTATGCAGAACATCCGAAAAATAATTCCAACAAAAACGTGTTTTAAAGTTAAAAACCGCCCAGATTGGCTAGATTCTACGTCACTAAAGAATCTATATATCTTATATATAAAACCGAAACGGCGTATGTATGTCTGTGGGTCTGTAATTCCCTTTTGCATTGTTGGTCATTAAGTTGCCATAAAAACGAATATGAAAGAAAATATGTTTGATTTTTTTATCGGCGAAGACATTTAGTCAAAATGTAATAAATTAGTCTTCTACTGAACTTTTCCCGGCTTTTATTATTAATAATAATGTTTATTATTTATGTGAAGGTATTATTTGACAGCAAATTAGATTTTTTCCTTGAATTTGGACATTTTAATGGGCGAGAATGGGGCTGTCATCAAATTAAATAAAGTTTGTGATTTTATTTCAACTCTATTTTGGATGTTAGATTTTGTGATATAATTATGTCGAATGATATAACATTAAATAATTATTGGTCGCTTAGTCCGAGCGTCGCCGGGTAGCAATACTAGTTCAATATAAAATAACTTTGAATATTCCACGTATTGTGTAAGCTAATTGTGACATGTGTTTCACCTCTTTCATAGGCATCTTTGGACTTACTATTACAAAGTGTAATTAGTAATAAATCAAGATTATGTCGAATTACGTTCGGTATAGTTTTGCACGCTCCTTTAAAGGTTAATTTATACAAAATATTAAGATAATAAATATCACGTATAATGTAAATAGTTTAAATGTTGATGGTTTTATAAAATCAAACAAGTCCTGACAACACAGAGTCTATTATGTTTCTTGCTTTGTAGCTTTAACGCATTCTTCATTGGACTCTATGGTCTTCAAAATTAAATAAAGTTTGTGATTTTATTTTAACTCTTTTTTGGATGTTAGATTTTGTGATATAATTATGTCGAATGATATAACATTAAATACTTATTGGTCGCTTAGTCCGAGCGACGCCGGGTAGCAATACTAGTAATAAATAAAATTTAAACAAAAATTTTGTAGGGACATATTTTCAAAGATTTGAACTTTGAAAATATGCAATAAAAAAAACGGCTTTTTCAGAATCCTAGACCAGAATACTGCCTTAAAAAACCATTATACCTATAGATTAGAAACTCTCAATGCAAAAATGTTGGAGAGTCCAACTCTCCTGTGTTGTTATTATTATTATCTTTTTTTTTCAATAAATGGCAACGAAAAAAAATTTATGAGTTTGCAGGAAAGAAAACAGCTGTTCAATAACCAACATTTTATTTATGGGAAAAATCACAATATACAATCATTTTTTATGATACCATATTGATTAATGGTTTTTTAACTTTTTATGGTGTGCTATGAGATGTTGTTACCTGGCTAAAGAGTTGGCACCACCAAAACACTCAACCCTTTGCATCACTTTTGCTCAAATATTCACTATCGTTATTAAGATACAGTTTCGTTCGATGTCTCTATTCACATTGAATCGGGATGAATAGAAACGAGAGAGGGTAAATCGAGACTTGGCAGGTGAATAGAGACAAAAGAGTCATTCATTTCGTTTTACAGTACTTACTAACCAAAAAAGACATGATTTATTTTAATTTTCGTGCAATAAAAGAGATGTTTATAAGGAGTCAAAAATTAAGGATGCACAGGATTTAAAGAATGATATATAAATAGTAAAAAATACATTGGATACTTAGTAAAGTTGTACTAAAGTTCAATCCTTGTTTTTGTCTCTATTCACCCCGTTTTACGATACTACATCCACATATAATTTAATAACGATCAGGACCGTCATATCGAAGAAGTACTTTATTTCCCACTGGTTTGTACCCATGTCAGATACATCTCTTTGAATTTATGTGGCTCTGGATAGCGGAATGGAATATTCTTTCCGCTGGAAAGTATGAATACCACTAATGGTTGTCATACACTATCCGTGTATTAGAGGTCTGCACGGGCTCGGACCGAGTATCGAAGGCTTGGATCAATGTTGATTAAAATTTTACACAGATATTAGATTCTTTTTAACAGGATTTTGAATAACTCAACACATTGTGATACTTTGGTACTGTTCCGACATTCAAAAACCATACAATCCTTCCTCTATAAAATGACTATGGTGGAAGGGTCTTGTAAATGTCGCATAGGTGCCGGTACTGCAGTGGCTTTCATCGTCACTCGAGGGCGCGGTGCTCACAATGCCCCGAAGAAACCAAGTCTCAATATTTTTAATGTAAGTGCTTACTACTAGACCGCCTCCGCTGTCACCTTTACAAACACCGGTGCCTGAGAAGAGAAAAATAGCATGAATTAAAATTAATTTTAAATAACTTAAGCAAACTTTGCGATAGTTAGTCTAAAGATGCCTCTGAGAGGCGATACACGTGTCACAATCAGTAACACAATACATATGTGGAATAATCAAAGTTATTTTAATGCATTAAAATGAACTTCCACACTGCCGAATCCATCGAAAATATTGAATTAAAATTGATTACTGTTTTATTCCACTTGTTGTGAAACTTGGTTCAAACTTTTGACTATCTATTTCGTAAGATTTATATTAACCGTTAGAACCAAATACATTTTACATATATCCAAAAGCAGTTTCGGTGCTTGTCAGCCGACAATTTCATATTTCACTAAAACTCTTTTTTTATTGAAAAATAGTTTAGGATCCCATCGTTTATTTCTCCTTTTACCTGCCTGTGTTAAAAGTAATGTTAATTTTTAATATATTTTGCATTGTTAAATCACAGATGAACTCACGTAAATGAAATAGGTCCACAGATTCAGATTTTTATGTGAATTTGCGAAACATAACGGTTGACATGTTTCACCATTTACGGTGAAATATAAACTCCACCAGGTCCACAATAGATATACAGGAATACAAAATTAACCGGTATTCACATTTTTTTAAAATGAAACTCAATTTATGGTAAAAAGACAGACTTCTTTGCTTTTAACACAAAATAATTCGCTGTCTAGTTCAGTGCTCTCCAACCTTTTACACATGTGGACCGGTAAAAAAAGGAAAAAAAATCGCAGACCACTACTTAATACTGAAATAAAAATATTTATCTATTTTATATCGTGACAGATGGACATATGTATCAATTACTAACAAATATACATTAATAATTGTGAATCTTAGAGTGGATATTTTTATGGATTGGAGCAGATGTGGTAATAAAGCAAAGATATACTACTTGCCATTGAGGTACCCTGCACACAATTTATCAGATATGATATACTTTGAAAATTCAGGCGGGGATCCATCTTTGCAATCCTTTGTGCTGACAATTGGCATTGTAGTGGTCTTTAGTTCGTTGGCAATAGCACCTATATTAGCTTGCACTAAGCCAAACCCTGCGACCTGTAATAATCAAACTTGAAATTAGCTCAAATCACATCATATTCCAATTATTAACGGATGGTTATAATAGATCCGTAAATCGGCTATACTTATCGATTAGAGACTCCAATTCGAGTATCGAATACTCGATACTCGATTATACTCGTCCATTTTTCAAATACTCGATACTCGAGTATTTTGAAAAATACTCGAGTATTACTCGTAATTTACAACTGAAGATTTATTTCCAAATTTTATTTTGTTTTAAACAGCGGACAGAAAAACTAGATAGTACTATTTAATTGATTGTTAACTTTTATGCCGACGTCCACAGCAACAGAGAGTTTTTTCTACTGCGGGAATAAAAAAACAAATCTTCCCACCAAATTAAAATTCTAGCCTTTTAATTCTCTTTTATTTTTGTAATAAATGTTTCATAAGTTGAAATATATGTATTAAGGAAAAAAAATAAGCTTATATATTTATTTATCATCTATTTATATACACAAATTTGAATAAATGATATAAAGTATGGTACATCTGAAACTACTCGAGTGTAATCGAGTACTCGAGTATTTTAAAATGTTACTACTCGATACTCGAGTAGCTGAGATGTCGAGTAATTGGAGTCCCTAGTATCGATGGCTTAAAGAGTAAATTTGCTAGTAGTGAAGTATAAGGCCAATTTTCACATTTACTTTTGTAAACAGTATATAATATTAATATTATGTCGTTGATTATATAAATTAATAAATATAAATTTAAAAATATATATTAAATATCAACGTGTTTTATTGAATTAAATATTACTTTATTATGTATGTTTAATAATTTGGTCCGGCCCTTGACTCGAAGACAGAATGATAATTTGACTCCAGACCTAGGAGAGGTTGCCCATGCCTGCTTTAAGGCATCGATATGTATCCCTTTCCACCAAGGAATGACAGTTAACACCATAAAAGTAAAAAATAAATAAATAATTAAAGATGCACACTAACCCTTGCTGTCACTCCGGCGGATGATTGATAATCTTCAAAAACCTGATCGATTAGGTCTAAGCAGATAGGTAAAACTAAATTTGAAAAATTAAGTGGTGTCTCCAGCATCAATAATGCCAAATCATTAGCGTAACCGCTCTCCTCTCCAGTGTAGAATTCAGGGATACTAATATTCTTCACCTGGAACAGAAAGATCAGATAGTGGGAGACATTGGCAATATCACTGTTTATTAATTTATTCTACTATGGAAACTTTGTGAACCTTTTAAGGTTTTAACTGTCAATCGGGACTGTGCAGTCGGAGTCGTGGAGTCAAGGTTTTTTGGCCAGAGTCATACTCGGAGTCGGAAATTTTGAAAAGTTTGAACATTTATTTTTGCATATAAGTAATATGTCAAATTTTGCTATTTTTTACCTTTTTGAGTGATATATAACTGAATAGACATAAACAGGAAAGGTCGGAAAAAAACGTGACGAAATGAGTCGTTTTTTAGTTGGAGTCGGAGTCATGTTTTTGGTAAATGTTGGAGTCGGAGTCATGCTTTTGTTAAATGCTAGACTCGAAGTCGTGCTTTTTTTTAACGACTCTACACTCCTGCTGCCAATACTTGGTGAAATTTCATTATAATAAAAATAATAACCTATCTTTAGTACTTATTGCAGATTAAATTTATTACATCAGGACCGGTTTCGCTCATGGCGAGCATTGATCAGTTGCTAATGCTCACCTTCAGCGAAACCGGCCAGGTGAGCATTATCAACCGGACAGGTTGCTCGCCACTGCTTACATTATTTCCAATTAAAGGGTTAAACCCAACCCTACATGATTGATTGCATCTCATTAGCTTATATTTATCATGCTAACGTCATTAGTAGTATAATTATTTCGAATTTATAGCCCCCTCCTTGCTTTCTGTAAAAAGGGAAAAAAAACTCCATTTTGTAATTTTATCATTTTAAAATATTAGAATCAATCTTGCTTTATAGCATAAGCAAACTTTCCGATAGTTAGTCCGAAAATACCTCTAGATTTATTTATTTATTTATTTATTTAAGAAAAAAGCAAATCATGGCATTACAGCTAATGCCAATGCGCCATGTATTTGACAAATATAAATACGTGTATGTATTTATATATATACATACATGTAAATACATAATTTTAATCATTAATTAATTAAAAACAAGATGAAAACATTGTAATCATAAAAACAGAGAGAAAAAAATTTATAAAATCACATTAGAAATTTTCAAAGTTGTCAACCGAGTGAGTTCTGACAAAATCAACTTTTATTCATAAAATATAGTATTCGCCTGAACTCACTCACGTCAATATGAAATATGTCGACATCCGAAGCAATGCCGTTTAAAATTGTTAAAGCTCTTCCCAGAGGCATTCCCATTGGCAGACTGGTTCTACCCCTTGGAAGAACAAACAACTCATGCTCACGATTCCTCAAAAAATTATCAGGAACATTCAATTTAACATTTTCAAGAATGGTGGAATTCTCATTTTGGCCTCGGATAAGCCGAAAGAAATATAATGCCAAATACATTTCTCTTCGAGCATTCAAACTATTGAAAGTGAGCATCCCTAAGAGAAAGTCTGTTGGATAAAGCCATGGGTAGTACCCATATGTCCTCAAATAGAGAATTCTCAAAAATTTCTTCTGAACCCTCTCCACCATAAGAACACATTTCGCACTCCTCGGTGCCCAAACAATCGATCCACTCTCAAGTCGGCTTCGAACCAACGAATTATACATTAGTATCAAAATTTTTACTCCTGGAAAGACCCTGGTAGTGCGGAGGATAAAGCCCAACATTTAGATAATAAAGGCGAAACAGGTGTCACAGTTAGTTACACAATACGTGGAATAATCAAAGTTATTTTGAATTGTATATTACTAAAAATGTGTTATAATTGTTATTATTAGAGAGAAAACTAGTCTCCAATAATATTTTTGACAACTTTAGATTGGAAAGAGGCTTTTCGATATACTTGCCCTCCCGCATCTATCACTGTTTTCCTATTCGTTAACTTTATAATATACTAGTATTCGAACCCGACCAGTTTGAGGTTATGTTCAGCTCGGCACGCAGTGACGGCTGGTGACGGGGTGCTGGGGGGGTGCAAAGGAAGATTCAACTATTTTTCCGTACGGAAGAGAAACAGTTGGTATTGCGAACATCTGAATTGAAAGTCCATGCTATAGAAGTGATTTAAAATCCAATGAATCGGAAAGAACTCTTGCAAAATTGGTTGAATCTTCCATTGCACCCCCCAACACCCCCCGTCACCAGCCGTCACTATCGGCGCGTAAATTCAGACGGGCTAAGTTGAAATAACTTTTTTCAAAATTCAAAAGTCTAGGTCAGTTAAAATGGAATTAAAATGAAAATTTAAGACTGGCATTGACATTTCACAGTCCCTTTCATATATTGACAGCCCCATTCTCGCCCATTAAAATGTCCAAATTCAAGGAAAAAATCTAATTTGCTGTCAGAGAAATGTCAAATAATACCTTCACGTAAATAAAAACATTATTATATTAATAAAAGCCGGGAAAAGTTCAGTAGAAGACTAATTTATTACATTTTGACTAAATGTCTTCGCCGATAAAAAAATCAAGCATTTTTTCCTTTCATATTCGTTTTTATGGCAACTTAATGACCAACAATGCAAAAGGGAATTACAGACCCACAGCATACATACGCCGTTTCGGTTTTATATGTGAACTACTTGATACTCGAGTAATTGGAGTCTCTACACACATATTGATAACGAAACAAATTTACCGTCGAAACTTTCGCGAGCGAAATCAATTCGTTTGTTTGAACTTGCAACAACAATGCAAAAGGGAATTACAGACATACATCCCCCGTTTCGGTTTTATATTTAAGGTAGCTCATTTATTTACCACTGATTTTTGAATATGCATCTGTGTATTTTGTTCTGCATGATCAAAATCACTGTATATTTTTCCAACTGCAACAGAATACAAGCTGGGGTCGAAAGATTTCTTTTTCATAGGATCATAAATACAATGAGCAGCTGAAACAAAATTATCATTTATGAATAACTTTACAGTAGAACCTTGATTATCCGAACTAATTGGGGATGAAGATAGTCCGGATAAGGACATATCCGGCAAATCGAAAAAATCATAAATGACAGGAAAAGGCAGGTATATTCAGTTTAAATCATTGTTATTTCTTTAGATTAATACATAGCTTTAATAATAAATATTTTTTTTATTGAAAAAACCAAGATTTCTGCTTAACCTGATCTCTGCCTAAAGCGTATATTTACGCGCTACAAGTCCGTGTTCAAGGGGCCGTCCATACAAAATGCGCGTAAATTTACGCTCTCCTTTGTACTTAATTTACAAGTCACCAGTTCCTATTTAAAATAATTGAATTTAACTTGCATATAGTGACATCTTTTGAGAGCGTGTTGTACTACTTGAACTCAAAGAATATTGAATTTTAATGTGTAATACATCGATAATTATATTAGGATTTATTTTTTGAAAGAAAATCGCGGCCTCCTGTGTACGGCCATATTGATTTTTACCGGCATAGAATCGGCTAAAGCTAGCTTTTCTTTTCGATGCTACCAAATCACGAATCGTTGACGTTCCGACACCATATTTATTAGACAATAAACGTCCCGATTCACCCCGTTTCCAAGCATCGATTACGTATATCCAATTTGTCTTTTAATGAAACTACGACACGTTTTATTTTGGTTGACATATCGGTAATATTTAAATCGTGATCAATTTTTCAAGAAACAAACGTTCAATGCGTATCGAATTTGGATATGACTGACCCATATTTTACACAGTACTTATTATAATAAAAATAATAACACATTTTCAGTACTTTTTCTACATGAGATTTATTTCATCAGGACCGGTTTCGCTCATGGCGAGCATTATTAACTGATAAGGAATACAATAAAACAGTGGCATTTATGCAAAAGTTAAGTATGAAAACAAGGTATGACAAACCACTGTTTTATTGTATTCCTTATCAGTTGATAATGCTCGCCATGAGCGAATCCGGTCCTGATGAAATAAATCTCATGTGGAAAAAGTACTAAAAATGTGTTATTATTTTTTATTATAATGCCTTTCCACCAAGTATTGACAGTGAACACCATAAAAGTGTACAGGACTTATTGTTAGTACAAATGCAACGATCACAATATTTAGACTACATTCCATCACATACGTAAACAGTGGACTCAATTCGCCACGTGCATATCAGCAAACTTGTAATATTTTTGTTTATTTTGACCAATCCGGATAATTGAAAATCCGGATAGTCGTGGTCCGGATAGTCAAGGTTCTACTGTATTTTGAAATAAGCCAACTGGCAACAAATATTTGTGCAATCGTCATAGATATCACTATTTTCATATCAAATGAGGAAAAACCAAACTTAATCTAATTAATCGCATTTCAAGATGCTGAAAAGCGAAACCCGGGTCGTTAGCGACAAAACTAATGGAAAAGTACAAAATTCAAACAATTCAAATCTTTATTATTGTTAATGTTAAATAAAAAGTAACCAAATTTATGAGATTCAAAAACTCAGGTGTCTGTAATGATCATTCTGTAATTCATTGTTTCAAGTGAAATTTTTTATTGATCTACTCACCGGTGATGATAATATTTCTAGTGAGAATGCTTCCTCCACACTGATATGCCGGAGTTGTGCATGGATTATCCTGATCGCAATGTCTATATAATGCGGCATGCCATGGGAACTCCCCTTTTCTAGCATCTTGTCCTTTCAATATGTTGGCTACACCCTTCGGAGTTGCTGTACCACAGTCTGTAATATGGGCCAATATAATATTTGAGATTAATTTACAAAAAACTCATATCTACTGAATCGTCGAAAAATACATGAATCTAAGATTGTTTTGTATTTAATTTGCGACTTTATGTGCATTGTTTTCTAATCAACTGTTCTTAGAAATCAATGATTGCGTAAATAAAATATTTACCCCAACTAAAAACTAAAATTTCTTAACAAAACACCATTTTAAATGTGCTGCAAACGGTTTGACACTTCTCTTTTGTAGAAGAACAAATATGAAACCAAATGTCAAAGGAAGTAACCTGAATAAAACAAAATAGTCCACAAAAAAGTTTACAAAATTTTGCCTAACTAGGGAAGAATCATCAGTTTTATGTGTTAGTACATTAATAATAAATATAGTCTTACTTGGGGTACAGCGTGGGATGGTGAAGTCCCAAGAGCCACTCTTGCAGGTCAGTTTGTTGAGTCGCTCATGAATTGTATGTCCACTCCGGCACATTGGAGATACTTCGGTTCCGGACGGCAATTTTTTATTGCAGCTCTCTATCTTTCTGACGCCATTTCTTGAAACATAGCACGTGAAGTCCACGGTCAATGACTCAAGAGCGTCACACATACCTATAAATAAATCACCAACAATTATGACAGTATATCATTGACTATATCGACGGGTAACGGTCAAAACAACTTAACCACCATTTTGGACCAAATGCACATTATGAAATTTTTCGAATGCTTCGGATGTCTTTCGTGCCCTGGCAATTCATCTTAACCGATTTTTTAACGATTGTTTGGCAGAATCTGAACATGCTTCTGAGTATTCATTATATGGCTGGGCAAGATGTTATCAATATCTGTTTATACTTTTCCTATCAATATATCACAACTGTGGTATTGTCGGCAGTCGTAAGATCAAAAAGTATAATCAGATTAATAGCCAAAATAGTGTTCACAATAATTATGTGATCTTGCCATCTATTTGTAAAAATACACAAGCAAGCATGAGCATCAAATGAAGGAAGGAATTGAACAATGACACATTTGTCCATCTAGTGACAGATAAATGTTTTACATTTCTGTCTATGTAACTAGTGTTTTAATTTTTAGTACAACTCGACTCCAAAAATCTCAAAATTTAAGCCGGCATCATTGTTCTGCCGGAGAAGTGTTACATGTTATGCCAATATATAAGTATATGACATAAATGGCAGCGAGAAATCAGTCTCGTAAAATGCATTTGTTTAACTTTTAAATTTCCGAGCATTTTTTGCGAAATATTATGTCTCTAAAACATGTCAACCTATGTGGGTAAAATAAAAAACATAAGCAAAATAAAAGATTGCTTATAATTTACGAAAAAAGACCAGCAACGCAACTTGTAAGCTTTCTAATTCTCTAGGTATACAAATAAATGAATCCATTTTAGCTACAGTTGTCTTGAAAAAAGAATCAATCACCCCAAATGATAAATATCTAGCTATGAAAAAAAAACTGTATCAGCATTGAAATATGTTGTATGGTCTGAATAACACTAATTTATTACAGTCTACCGGATATTATAAATATATATATACACAACGCATGTCCCAAGAATCAACCTTGTAACGCAGATGTTTATATTCCTCATTATGACAAAAATATTTAATGAAATCGAAAATAAAATTTTGGATCGGTATCTCAAAGACATTAATAAAAGCTAATATTCATATTGATGGCTTAAAGAGTAATTTTGTTAACTCGACTTTTGGCTGAAAATGACTTAATAATGCCATCTTGTTGTATCATGCAATGTGCATGTCCCGTAATTTTTCTATAACCAAAACTTATTTGAATGCATCGTAAAAACGTTTTAAGAAAAATTGATGACTCCATTGTCGTTCTAAAATCTACACTACTAATTATCCAACTCCACCATTTTCTATTTGTCACTTGTCATTATTTTTTTGTTTTTCAGCGGTGGTACAAAAAAATCGTTTGAAACTCCTATCTGGAAATTTTCCCGATCCGTTTGAAAATACCAAAATAATCAGTTTTTACCCTCTCCTGCACAATTGACGAAAACGGAGATAGCAAATTTACTCTTAAAGCCATCGATATGTTGAAAATTATAATCATAAATCAGTGTAATCCGATAGCAAAGTGCACCATAATCACTGGTTCAATATGGCTTTAAAAGGTTAATTAAAAACATCATTCTAACTAACAATAGTATTTGAAGTTTCATGTCCAAAATCATTTCACTTTTGCTGTGGGATTTGATTTGTCCCTATTAAAAATTATAACAACTGCAAAAAAAGAGAATTAGTAGTAGAATTTTGAATGTTTTCATGTAATGCATTATTTTGGGTTTACTCACTTTCGCATTTTGGTATAGGGTTGGACCATTTATTTTTATTACACACAATGAGTGTTTCCCCAAAAACGGAGTTCCCATTTGCACAATCAACCATTAGGATGGAGTTATCAACGACTTTTTCCCCAGGGTTCACCACGGTGCCACCCAGCAATGAGTATCTTGTGTTTTGGTTATTTGATGGCATCACACATACAATTCTAAAAAAAAAATTATTGAGGTTTTCAACTCGAAAAATAGAACAGAAAAATCATCCATTACAGTACGAACTCGGTTATTCAGATTATACTAAATAAAACAATGAATTTTCTGCTTTTGTACGTAGCGTAACTTTTGAAAAATATCATAAGTACCGTGAAACGGGGTGAATAGAGACAAAAACAAGGATTTAACTTAAGCACAACTTTAATAAGTATCCAATGTATTTTTTACTATTTATATATAATAGTATTGCTACCCGGCGTCGCTCGGACTAAGCGACCAAAAAATATTTAATGTTATATCATTCGACATAATTATATCACAAAATCTAACATCCAAAATAGAGATAAAATAAAATCACAAACTTTATTTAATTTGATGACAGCCCCATTCTCGCCCATTAAAATGTTATGAATTTTATGCTTTTGTCCATAGCGTATCTTTTGAAAAATATCATTAGTACCGTGAAACGGGGTGAATAGAGACAAAAACAAGGATTGAACTTAAGTACAACTTTACTATCCAATGTATTTTTTACTATTTATATATAATTATTTACAATGACTATAATACTATCTCTCGAATGACAAAACCAAACCAACTAAATGATTGGCCAAAATTGAAACAAACATGTTTCAGTTCGATGCCTGTGCATCCTTACTTTTTGATCCCTTATAAACTTCTCTTTTATTGCATGAAAATTAAAATCAATCATGTTTTTTTGGTTAGTAAGTACCGTAAATGGAATGAATAGAGACACGTAATGAATAGAGGTTCATATATTCCAATCATTACAATCTGTATTTTTGTCTCTATTCACGTGCCAAGTCTCGATTTACCCTCTCTCGTCTCTATTCCCCCGATTCAATGTGAAGTGAATATTTGAAAAATATTGTCATGGTTGTGTAGTAGGACCATAGAAACACGTTTCAAGCCATTTATATTTGAAATATGTGGCGCAGGTATGAAGATACATAGTCGTGAAGGGTAAAAAGTGTCTTTATTCACCCCGTTTCACGGTATAACAAATACATATATTGTTGCCATCCGATTCCCATTGAATAAACATTTGTAAAACATTATGAAATCGACGGAGATTAGATAAATTATCCAGTCCAAATTTAATCTAAGACAATGTCAGACGTAATGGATAATGCATATAAATACTATTTCGATCTGTTGATTTGGTTCCGTGACAACTGGACACTTCGACAACTGAGCACAAATAAAATTTTCTTTTTGTACCTATTACTACAAAAAAAATACAATATATGGTTGATAGGTATTTGATAATATAGCTTGAATTGTGACAAATCGATTTTACGTATTTCTTGAAATGAAAGCATAACAATCATAATTCTGTACTGGGAGCACTGACGCGGCTATGTCAGATTATCTGTCAAAATAATAATGTTAGATTATGCGTCAAAATAATAACGACAAAAAGCATGCATATTTTTCGTAATTATGCAGGCATTCACTTCCTCTAGTATGCCAGAAGGTGTGTCTTCCATAAAACACCCATTTTCGTAGAGTAAAAGATCGAATAAAAAGAAGAGCGGTGTGTCCAGTTTTATATGTCCTCAGTTGTCATGTGTCATGCGTTCGGTTGTCTGGTCACCGTTGTTTTAATTATACCAGGGCTGTGGAGTCGGAGTCGTCGCGGCGTTTTGGCCGGAGTCATACTTCGAAAGGAAAATTTTGAAAAGTTTGTACTCATAATATGTCAAATTTGGCCATTGGCTGGATGGGTAAGGTTGATGTTTAATTGATTTTTTAGGAGTCGTGTTTTTGGTCAATTCTGGAGTCGGTGACGGAGTCGGAGTCGTAGTTTGGGTAAATGCTGGATTCGGAGTCGGAGTCGAACTTTTTTTTCCGACTCCACAGCCTTGGTTGTTTTAATTATACTCATAGTCGAGAATCTGGTCTTGCACATATAATGTTGTGACAATTTTAAGAAAAGACGATTACCCAGTTGGTCCCACATCGTCCACACGATCATGGAGCTTTACTGGTGTGGTCGTTGGTGGCGCCAAGGTAGTGATGGGTCTTCTTCCGCACATAACTGGATCTTCATCGGATTCGTCAGCGCATTCGATTATCTACATTAATCAAACAACAAAATATTGCCCTGCAAGTATTACAGTGGTGCTTTATTTACACATAATGTTCTATTCAGGGTGCCCATATCGCCATTGAGACAAAAAAGTTGGCTTTTCCCACCACCACCCATTGTGTATATGCAGCCAATGTTTCATGGCCGCCTTATCCGTTTACGCTATCGACATATAAAAAGGAATTTACCCCTCACATTCATGGCCCGAACAGATCTGCACGGGACTGATTTTGAACCATGCACTAATGTCACTGGCGGATTCAGAAATTGACCCAGGGGGTGGCCATTCAATTTGAAAATAAACATGACACATTAAAATATATATATCCATATATACAGGGCTTTTTTACCCATTTAACGTTTTTTTTTCTTTCTAATTTTCAAAATCATTTAGTCGGAACAATGTTTTCGCTTTCGTAATTACTGTCTATATTTATATAATTCGTCAAAATGATAAAATATGGTAAGTATTGTAATGAACCGGATGAGATGTATTCAAAATTGGCGCTATCCTGTGGTGACAAGGGTGAAGGGGACTTGTCCACGTTCCCATTGGTCACTCGTGCTCAAGGACTGATAACGGACAGTAACGTCTGACGTTTGTAATTGACAATGTGCAGAACATTTTATTTGCTTACTTTTACATAAATTTGATAAATTTTGAGTTCCGGCACCTTTTTTTTTCCAAAAAAGCACTTTATACATATATGTATGTATAAAGTACCCAGTCCCTTTTTACGCGATTTCTTTGGACCGCTACTTTTTTTTACGCGATGTTTATTTTGTTTTTTTTTACAGAAGAAATGATCATGTGATTTAATTGATTATTCTGACGATTATCATCGATTATTTTATTTCAATTCAAATATGCAAACATAATATACAAAATACAGTTCAGTGCCAGATAAAAATCGCAAATATTATAAAATGAAGGAAAATTTCGTTTTTTTGACGTTGCAAATCGGCCCAAAAAATATTCGGGTTAAATATCCATTTTCCAGTGGATATGTCACAAAGCCAGACCATATAGTCGTTCCGTGCTCATACGATTCATTAGCCAGGTTTTCGTGCGTCATAATGTGGAAAACTCTTTTCAGCGGAGAGGAGGCAACCCTGATTGTCAAACTTAATAAAATTCATAACAAAACCTCACAATTAGGATATAATTATGAACTTATCACATGTCGTATACATATCTGTCAAACTAAAGGGTCGTGAAACGAAAGAGAACTACAACATATTTATTTTAATACAAATCATTTGAAAATTAATGTAATGTAATAAAACCATCGACTCTCTCGATTTCTTGCCCGCACTAATCAGAAAGTATCATCCCTGGGTCTGGACATGCGCTGTTGCAGAGCACATTGGTTTTACTCTCACTGACTTTGTGGCGAACGCGATACGCGTTGCTCTCCAGTCTATCCATTGTTTCCTGAATACCCTCAACTGATTTGTCAAAGATGACAGCGTCGTCAGCATGCTCGAGGTCACAAAGTTTCAGTTCGAGAGCAACGGTCATTCCTCGATCGGGTGGAATTGACTTCCTCAGGATGAAGTCGAAGATTATTATAAAGAGGAACGGAGGTAGAACACAGCCCTGTCTGATTAGGTTAGGTGGAGATGTCAAACCATTCGGTAGTTATGTCGTCGATTCTTATGCGGCATTCAATGCTCTCGTGTAAGCATTTGATGATAGAAATAATCTTGTTTGGTATTTCATAACGTTTTAAAATTGCCCATGGAAGGCCGGTGCGGACTATCATAACTTAAAACTGACCATAAATCGATTTACGTTTGTTTTACGTTAAGGGGTTGAATTGTGATTCCCAGACTCGGCCTTGAATTGAAGATTGCTCCAGCTAATTAATTAGCGATCTCCTCGATCAACGTGAAGGTAAATAATGCCTATTTATACATTATACTACAGAATATTTTTGGGAATGTGTGATTAATTATTTGTTATTACTTACATCATTACATTTTCCTGCCTTATGAATACATGGACCGTACGCACACTTGAAGTATCTGTCGCATGACTTGATCGAAGAGCACTCTGCGATGGTCTCATCATTTCCATTGGTGCAATCCTTCTGTCCATCACACACCGAGTCCAGATCAATGCATTGGGTTGAATTTGGACACTGCCACTGGTCAGGACTGTTGAAAAAATGTATGAGAAGTTGGAAAATAAAATATACCAATGGCTTAAAGAGTAATTTTGTTAACTCCACTTTTAGCTGAAAATGACTTAATAATGCCATCTTGTTGTATCATGCAATGTGAATGTCTCGTAATTTTTTTATAACCAAAACTTATTTGAGTGCTTTGTAAAAACGTTTAAGGAAAATTTGATAACTCCACTGTCGTTCAAAAGCCTACTAAACTAAACTACTCCCAACCACCACCCGCCACGGCCTTATATTCGGTATCAGCGATCGTGTCCCGTGGCGTAACAACGTTAAGCGTATCTGTTCTGTTTGCGAGTATGGAGTTGTCTCGGGAGCATTTGCCCAGGACTTGGAGGCCAAGGCCCTCAAGTGTGCATTACTGACTCTAAATAATTAGCAAACCCTATACGTTACTGATTCTAGAAATGCTATTTAATGCTGTCATTAATGCAATCAACAAAGGCCGGTTACGGACCTATACGAATAGGTCCGTCTTTGCACCGAATGACGCCGCAAATTTGCTGAAGGCCAAATAATTATTTTTATTGGCTACCATGTCGGCGTGGCCTACTGGCCCGACAGCTGGTCGGACCAACCTGAGTAAATCTTCCCGCTCAGAGGACATAAAAGGACAAATCCATAGAATGTGATCAGCATCCATTATATCGCCGCATCTACATGTCGGCAAATCTACCATCCCGAAGCCTGAAGACTTGGCAGCAAAACCACCATGGCCAGAAACAAACTGGCTGGTCCAATGATTCACAACCAGACCGCTGGTGATTTCCATGCGCCATTTAATGGTAGGAAAGAATTTATAAACCTGCCGCCCCTTCAGGGAGGCATCCCAGCGCTTTTGCCAGATGCAAAGCGCCGTATCCATCGCATGACCGCGAGCAGCGGCCAGGCGACTGTGCTGCGCCATATTGGCCAGTCCCGGGGGAGGTGAAACTGTGACGTCTCCGATCCAAAAGCCGTCTCCAAAAGCCTACTGTGTTAATAATCCAACTCCACCATTTTCTATTGTCACCTGTCATTCATTCGTTGCTTCTCAGCGGTAGTACAAATAAATCGTTTGAAAGTCCTATTTGAAATTTTCCCTATCGGCTTGAAAACACGTAAATAGTCCGTTTTTACCCTCTCCTGCGCAATTGACAAAAACGGAGATAGCAAATTTACTCTTTAAGCCATCGATATAAGTATTTTATTTTCATCGTTATAGACTATATATAATATATTTTTAAACGTTTTAACTAGCTATGAAAACATTGGTATTTTAGCTGTTTTTTAAATAACGATTCGCCAGTAAATAACACTTTAGAAAATTGGAATGTTACTTTTATTGTTGTTTGATTAACCGCTTCAGTACCGAACAAAGTGGTCGCCGTAATCAAATCTACCGCCCGACTTCAAAAAAATACTTTTTTCAACAATATTATTGCTTCATGACAGAAGCACCATTTTTTATAGAGACAGAATGGATATCACTAGATATGGATATAAAAATATCATAAGAATTCTTACAGGAAGATTATTTTTTATATATACTTTGCAATATTTGTGACGGTATTCGCGGCGTCCGTACGCGGTGGCCACCAGTGATCTTAGTGGTTAAATATACAACATTTACGGAGCACATCAAGCTGCCAAACGGTTTTCGGTGGAACGAGTCCTCCAAGACCCAAAGATGCATTTGTAGCACGTAATCTCTGAGTTAATTCTGCCAAAAGCGCCTCAGGACCTCTAAAGGTCTGAAGAAGAGGTCTGAGGCTCTCCGGATTCATTCGCAGTACGTGACCCAGTTAATTCCAACTTCTCTCTAAGACAGTTGACGTAACAGGGGCACTTAATCTCTGAGTTAATTTCGATAAGTAATGAAATATTACGAGCTGCATTTGGGTCCAGGTTTTTCTCCTTTTCTGCAGTCCTTGTGGAGCTCATCGGAGTTATCGGCGCAATCCTGCACTTTGTTACATTTGCGACTTTTTTCGATGCAAGCTCCATAAGCGCAGCGGAAAAAGATTGGCCAACAGCTAAAAATAAATAAGGCCACATGTGAGTGTTATGAAGAAATTTTTTAATGGTTTAGTTTGTTGAAACAAATGTTCAATACAGTGGTACCTCGAGATACAAGTTTAATTCATTTCGTGGTATTTTTTTTTTTTTTTTTCATTTTTAATAGAAAAATAATATTTGGCATTACAGCTTACGCCAATGCGCCAAATATTCTTAATTGTGAAAGTCATACGAGATTAACTCGATGATAAGTAATCAATCAGTTGTGCACAAAATCAACGATAAATAACATACACCCAGCCCAAGATCGCTTTTTTCAATTGAAAAAATCTAACCTTGCCGAGAATTGAACTCGGGTCCTCCGATCGCTAGGACAAAGCTCTTGCCACTAGACCACAAGGACCGACTATGGAAACCGAGGACGGAAATTATGGAAATTATGGGACAGAATCCCAATCATCTCGAGCTAAGCTCAATAAATTTATACATATTGGCTTATAATTTAACTTTTTTGACATTACTCTTAGAGTTCTTGTGGATTATTATAAAATGTGGAATCAAAATAATTAAATCTGAAGACTATTACTGATTATTGTACGAGTTCTGAAAGAAGAATTTGTTTTTTATACAACCTTGTATAAATATCACTGTTTCGTTGACAATGCTCGCCATGAGCGAAACCGGTCCTGATCCCATGTAGTTATTTTAAATTTAGTATTAAAATGAACTTCCACAAAGCTAACCGCCGAATCCATCGAAATTTATATTATAACTCACGTGACTTTTCGGCATAAAGCAAATATCTCATCGGATCCGTCACGGCAGTCGACTGTCCCGTCGCATGATTTATCAAAACCAATACACGTTCCATCCGTGCACATAAATTCATATAGTCTGAAATTAATTAATGATTAGAATTATATATACAAAATTTCAAAACGTTTTCAAAATATTATTTGCAAATTTAAAAAAATTAATTAATGTTTTCAATTTCATTTTACATGATGAGGTAAACACACAAGAATAGAAAAACGCAATAAAATACAAGAAAATGTTTTTTTTTATTTATTTAAAAAAAACAAAGAGATAAAAAAGAACAATAAATACATTTAAAAAATTGACAGTCCTTTGTTCAGTTCATAAGCCAGGGGAGACTTAATCAACTAGTTTCAAAAAAAAAGTTCTTATCTTTGTTGTTATCTACATTCATTATTTATTTATTTAAGAAAAAGCAAATCATGGCATTACAGCTGACGCCAATGCGCCATGTATTTGACAAATATAAATAATGTATTTATATACATATGTATATACATATATAGCAACATAAGAAAACCTTCACAATTTCATTCATTTGCGAATATTTCCTCGAAATCTTTACCGATTTCCATTTTTTTTCTTCCGATTGTAAAGAAAACTAATAGCCATATTTTGAAAGACAAACGAGATTTGAAAGCTTCAACAATACTGAGCCAGACATAGTCGCGTAAAAAATGACAATGAAATTTTGGAAATACGTAATCGCGATTAAAGTCCAAATTTGAAGCAGTTTTCGGGAGAAAACTTACCAAATAGAAAAATTTCGCGTAGAGTAGACTGTGTAGAAAGTATTGTGTGGAATTTTTTAAAAATATTTCCTGAAACTGGTGCTCTGTAGGGGTTGTTTGAACTGGCAGGGAGCGGTTTTACAGCAGACCGGGATGACCCTCATATAAGGATGTTTTTACAAAAACGCTTCAAAACTGCTACAGTTTTCCATAATGAGCTTTAGTCGACCGGTGATTTAGCAGATTCGATGCGAATTGTCCGCAATAGAATCATGGCACATGGATTTCCGCCCGGCGACTAAAAAAATATCCAGTTCTCACAGAAAAAATGCAAAAATGGAGGTTGGATTGGACGAAGGTGCACAAAAATTGGACTTTGGACGATTGGTGACGAGTCATATACTCTGATGATTCCAAGTTAAAATTATCAGGGACATTCAAGTTAACATTCTCAAGCATGGTGGAATTCTCATTTCGGCCTCGGACAAGTCGAAAGAAATATGTCGCCAGGTACATTTCTCTTTGAGTATTCAAACTATTGAACGTGATCATGTCTAAGAGAAAATCGATTGGATAAAGCTATGGGTAGTATCCGTATGTCCTCAAATAGAGAATTCTCAAAAACTTCTTCTGAAACCTCTCCACCATAAGAACATATTTCGCACCTCTCGGGGCACAAACAATCGATCCACTCTCAAGCTGGCTTCGAACTTAAGTTATAAACAATATAATAATTATTGTCTTATAAACAAATCAAAGTGCTTAACATTTGAAAACACTTACGAGCATTGTGTCCGTCTTCTATTCCGTATCAGAATACTTTCGTTTGTGCTGCTCGCTGGGTTTATATAAAAATCCGATGGACTGGAATGATTAAAAATATCCATAATTAAGGTAAATGTACTAGTAGTTGACCTTTTGAGAATAAAATGGCCCAAAATAAGAAATGCAGATACGGGATTGCTCTAAATTGTAAAGTTCAGACAAGTTGAGGCATCTGTGGTCAGAATGAGCCTCTAACACATCACCATATAGCCAATTGAGTGCCAGGGTGGCCATTTGAAAACAATTTCTTAAGTGATCAATCTAGAAACGGTGTGTACCTTGTTCCTGAACCACCCATTGCTACTTGATTCAACCAAGAGTGGTGTGACAGAAAGCCCTAAGGCAACTCTGACAGAAAGTTCACTTTAAAGCCCCCTGATTAGACATGGTCAACTACTGGATTTTTCATTATGTGAGATGGTCAACTACTGAAACAGGAACATGGCTTTAAATAATTTAACACAACTTTTTTTAGGCAGGCCCTTTCGTTATTTTTGTTACATACTATTAATTAAGACATATGATCCGATATGAGTACTTAAATAAACTTGCTTTGGCATCATTTGGTACAATGCTAAATTTTTGTTGAAATTTTATCTTAAGCGGTCAGCTACTGGTACATTTACCTTATTTAAATTTTAAAAGAGTGAGTAAATATATAATGTAATTCAACATAATCTTGCTTTATTGAATGAATTGGCATTTAAAAATAGTTCTGACGACGGCTAAAGTCGAAATAGCGAAATGTCTCCATTCACACTGATTCGGGGTGAATAGAGACGGGGGAGGGTAAATCGAGACTTGGCAGGTGAATAGAGACAAAAATACAGATTTTAATGATTGGAATATATGAACCTCTATTCTATACGTGTCTCTATTCATTCCGTTTTACTGTACTTATTAACCAAAAAAAACATGATTCATTTTAATTTTCGTGCATTGAAAGAGACGTTTATAATGGGCCAAAAAGTATGGATGCACAGGCATCGAAATTTAACACATTTGTTTCAATTTTGGCCAATCATTTAGGTGGTTTGATTTTGTCATTCGAGATATAGTAGTATAGTTATTTAAAGAATTATATATAAATAGTAAAAATACATTGAATACTTAGTAAAGTTTTGCTAAAGTTCAATCCTTGTTTTTGTCTCTATTCACCCCGTTTTACGGTACATCACAGTTTTACTTACTATTCCAGAGTGTCTTCATAATGTTTTATTTTTCCAGAATAGCTCTCCGCCCACAGCGTTTTTTCATCAGAGCTGGAGTGAAAATTAAATATCAAATACATATTACACAAGGCGTTGGCATATTCATATCCAATGGTATGACTGATACCCCCAAAAAGATGTTGATTCATGTGATAGAGAAGGGGTGGCCAGACTTTTTTGCCCGCGATCGACCAACATTAAATGTAGTAATTTAAAGCCTATATTAATCTAATGGCCAACCCCTATTTGACCCGGGTTTTAAAAAGAGATTTTCGTCAATAATCAGCTATGTTTGAGATTTTAGCGTGCTGTCTCTGTCACATGACTTGTCTCGCACGCTTCTTGGGATGTGCACCAGAGATTTGTACAGATCAGATAGGCGATCGACTAGGAATCACTACGCGATCGTTGCTCTGGCCACCCCTGTGATAGAGAAAGGCTGGGCAAACATGGGATATATTCAGCTATGTAGTGACTTTTATGTTTCATACAATATTTAGTTGTCTGTGTTTAAGATGTAGTTTAAATATTTTACAATGATTCATTGCATCAATCAAGGGATCCCGGACCGCCCGGGTTTGATTCCCGGTACGAACAGACTTTTTCAGTCGATAAATCGATTCATGAAGACATGGGTGTTTGTGTTGTTGAAAATCCCTTCCCACTTTCCTATCCCAAAAGGCGACGCATAGCGTGAGCGATTAGATAACCACTAGTACTGTCCGAGTCTTCGTATCTTTTCAATCCCTACTCTCTTCAAAAAAAAGAGAGGTTGAGCAACTGAGTAACAAGCAGTCCCAACATGGGACATGGTTTAAAAAAATTGCTACAAATTAAAGATATACACAGGTCATGAAGATAGTGCTCTTGACTCTGCAGTACTGGTTTTCGCTAGCCACAAAGTATGATGAACAAGGGATATCTTGATAATTGGTACTCGTCTCCAACCTTATTCCATGATTTTTTCAGACAAAATGGAACAAATGCAGTTGGTACTGTTAGAATTAATCATAAGCAAATCTCAGTAGAGTTAGCAGCCATGAAGCAGTATGACGATAATGCAAACAAATTCTTGTTGTAAAATGGCAGGGTAAGAAGCCAGCCAATACGACAACACACGAAGACATTAATTTGACAGATACTGGTAAAAGTCGCAGTGTGAAAGGCGGTGGGAATGCTGAAGGAACCAATCGTGGTTATAGAATACTAGTATTCGAACCCGGCTTCGCTCGGATCAGTTTGGGGTTATGTTCAGCTAGGCGCGTAAATTCAGACGGGCCAAGTTGAAACAACTTTTTTCAAAATTCAAAAGTCTAGGTCAATTAAAATGGAATTAAAATGAACATTTAAGACTGGCATTGACATTTCACAGCCCCTTTCATATATTAACAGCCCCATTCTCGCCCATTAAAATGTCCAAATTCAAGGAAAAAATCTAATTTGCTGTCAAAGAAATGTCAAATAATACCTTCACGTAAATAAAAACATTATTATATTAATAAAAGCCGGGAAAAGTTCAATAGAAGACTAATTTATTACATTTTGACTAAATGTCTTCGCCGATAAAAAAATCAAACATATTTTCTTTCATATTCGTTTTTATGGCAACTTAATGACCAACAATGCAAAAGGGAATTACAGACCCACAGACATACATACGCCGTTTCGGTTTTATATATGTACTACTCGATACTCGAGTAATTGGAGTCTCTACACACACATTGATAACGAAACAAATTTACCGTCGAAACTTTCGCGAGCGAAATCAATTCGTTTGTTTGAACTTGCAACAACAATGCAAAAGGGAATTACAGACATACATCCCCCGTTTCGGTTTTATATATAAGACAACAAAGAAATGAGAGAACTAAAAATTAAATACTAAATCTTAGCAAGATAATCTACGGAAAATTCATAAGCCAATGGGTTAAAATTAAGAATTGTGTTTAACATTCCTCAATTGCCTTCCCGGTTGGTAAGACAGTTTACCACCATTGCCATTTTATCTTAAATATCTATAATATTAGTGATAAAATGTGTGAACTTTGAATGGTTAGTTAATTTGGATTAAATTTGGTTTTTTTCTATAAATTTTTTAATGAAATATTTAAAACAAAATTTTTTTTTTGTTATCCGTAAATCTAAGAAGAGTATTAACACTTATTGAAGGAATTTATATTTCTTCCGCAATTTTAAAAAGAAAATTCTAAAAAAAATATTCAAATAATTCAATATTACTTTCAAATAATTATCTAGAAGCGTTTACATCCAATTTGGGTCTGGATCTTTATTGGATTCATTTGTCAGTATGTGGGTCTCTATTGACGGTAGTTCCAGGAAGCGTATCGAACCGAAATGGATTTTTACTCTCAATAACATATGGCCACAGATTTCTTACCACATATTAACCTTTTTATAAAACTCTTTTGCTTATTTCAAACATATAATAAAAATAATGTGACTACCAAAAATCACTGATTGACATCTCTAGTTTCAAAATATGAAAAAATAACAACATTTCAATAAACAATAAGAGAATTACAATAGATAATAGATGACAACATACTACTGTCGTATCTTTAAGGCGATACTAATCAAAGGGTTAAATCATTGTCTTTTACCCCTTTTGCAGTAAAAAAATATGATTTTTACTGACTATTTTCGTCGCAATTAAATAAAAAATAAAATAAGTCGGATTATTATAGACCGAAAACCATTTATATCGTCGCTAAAAATTGCGAGGATTAAAACTTCACCGCCCATACGCGATAAAATAACGATATCTTATCTCAAACGCTCCTCGGTCAAACTTACGTTATAAATCAAATGGATGCTTTTTTTATATTAAAAGGCGTAGATAAGCGCTCACTCTCACAGTTTTGATTACACCAGTCTGTCATGAACATCAGCACAAACTGCTTGTCAGTTCATGCGTGAGTTAAAAAATGAATAATTATAGGAAAACAAACGTTTTAAATATATAGTATATATATATTTAGAAAGATGTAAAAAATACGTTAAAGCATAATATAATTTTTTTTTTAGTGCAATCCATGCCAATAAAGCCAAAACAATGGGATATTTTTAGACCCCCCTTCGGATCACACGTTATTTTTCAGGGATCGTCTTTCGAGGGTTAAATAAAAACATTTCTTACCTCAAATAGCTTGAAATGTGTCCATTGTCTGGAGAACGTGGCACTACTGCACTCTGAGTAGCCGACACTGAAATCATTGTATAATATATAAATTAAGATGGTTCATAATCATTTTTTATTTCTTTACTATCCGATTTCAATAAAACATGTTTTGTTGATTCAAAAATTAGTTATACATACATGCAGTGGAGTCTGTATACACAGGGCACAGTATTTAGTTAGTGAGACATCACCGGAAACATTATGACCATAAAACGTTAACAATTGCACAGTTGCAGATTCGCTTTTTTTTCTGCGAACCGATGGGATGTGGTCGAACGTGTTTCTAAGAAATATTCAACAAAACGGTAAATCGGGATAATATTTGTGACAGGACCATAATATTTCGGCGTTAAATCGAGGAAATTGTTAACTCAGGGAACGGAAAATGCAGGATTTTTTAACATTACTATTATGGGTGTTTCGCCGGACTATAGACAATGAACGAACCATGCGGGAACGTAAGATCGGGGTTCCACTGTATGTCATTTCTTTTTGAAAATTCTGAAAGCTTTTTATTTGAATGAGGTAAAAATCTGAATCAGTAGATATAATGAAAATGTAACACGGTGAAAAAAATAACAATGTATTTTAGTTCTACATCAATTATTTGATAACTTTCTTGATATCAATTTCGGCTTAGGCCATCGTCAGTGCAACGGCTGGCTATGGAACTATGGCGTCAGAGATGGCGTATGCTGAAATAGCTATCAACAAATTTATAAAATAATTTCTGCAGAGCAGGCATCTTCGGACTTACAATCGCAAAGCAAGTTGATTCTAATATTTTAAAATTATAAAATTACAAAATGTATTTTGGGATTTTTCCTTTTTACGGGAAACAAGGAGGGGATTACAGAATCAAAGTAAAGCAAATCTTATATATAAAACCGAAACGGGGGATGTATGTCTGTAATTCCCTTTTGCATTGTTGTTGCAAGTTCAAACAAACGAATTGATTTCGCTCGCGAAAGTTTCGACGGTAAATTTGTTTCGTTATCAATGTGTGTGTAGAGACTCCAATTACTCGAGTATCGAGTAGTACATATATAAAACCGAAACGGCGTATGTATGTCTGTGGGTCTGTAATTCCCTTTTGCATTGTTGGTCATTAAGTTGCCATAAAAACGAATATGAAAGAAAATATGTTTGATTTTTTTATCGGCGAAGATATTTAGTCAAAATGTAATAAATTAGTCTTCTATTGAACTTTTCCCGGCTTTTATTAATATAATAATGTTTTTATTTACGTGAATGTATTATTTGACATTTCTTTGACAGCAAATTAGATTTTTTCCTTGAATTTGGACATTTTAATGGGCGAGAATGGGGCTGTCAATATATGAAAGGGGCTGTGAAGTGTCAATGCAAGTCTGAAATGTTCATTTAAATTCCATTTTAATTGACCTAGACTTTTGAATTTTGAAAAAAGTTGTTTCAACTTGGCCCGTCTGAATTTACGCGCCGAGCTGAACATAACCCCAAACTGGTCCGAGCGTAGCCGGGTTCGAATACTGGTAAATATATATAATACTAATGACGTTTGCAATTACAAAATATTAACTAATGAGATGCAATGAATAAGAAAGGGTTAACCCTATCATTGGATATACAAATGTAAGAAGTGGCGAGCAACCTGTCTTATTTTATAAAACTTCTTTACTGTTAATACTTTTATTAATAAGATTCTAAACTATTTATTTTTAAGCACTTTTTATTTACTCGGTCGAGTATTTCTACATTACTACTTTCTCTATTCTAATTTATATCATGTGGAAAAATCAAAGTTATTTTAAATTTTATATTAAAATGAACTTTACAATAGCAAGAAAATTAAATGGAAATCGGTAAAAATGTCGAAGAAATATTCGCAAATGAATGGAATTGTGGGTAAATTATTTTGTATTTTTTATGAAAAATAAGCACATGAAATGAATGTAAGGCTTACGATTTCTTTTTAAATGTTTCGTCTTTAATTTTTTAATTTATTATAATAAAAGATCCTAAAGAATACTTCGCAATAAATATGAAATCGAGTTGTTTTAATTTAGAGGAGCAAAAATGCAACCACAAAATACACAAATAATAATATTATACAGATAAAGACAGTCAGATAAGTTTATTATTTGTTTAAAATATTTTTTTTTATATGCTAATGTTATATTCTTCAGATTCAATCATTTTGATTCCACATTTTACAATAATCCGCAAGAACTCAAAGAGTAAAGTAAAAACATAAAATTATAAGCAAGTATGTATAAATATTTTGAGTTTAGCTCGAGAGGATTGGGATTCTGTCCCGTGACCATATATCCATAATTGACCGAATTGAGAAGGGTGCGCGGATTTCTTTGGCGCGACTGTATGTATGTATAGGGTATTTCAATAGGGACGCTCAAAATATGTTACTTTGTCCTGCTGAGTAGATTATTCATTGTTTAGTGGCCAAATTTGAGTCAACCAGTTTGGTAAATAATCGGCCAACACCTACCTGTACGTCATCAAAATACAATATCTGGTGAAAACATTGCTGCTGTGTGTGAAAGTGTACAGGAAAACACAAGGCAGCTTATTTCTCGTTGTTCACAAGAACTTGGCTTTTCTGCGACTTCAACTTGGCGAATTTTGAATCGGGCCTTCTGTCTGCACCCGTATAAAATCCAACTAACCAAGGAACTTCAGGTAAACGACCACAGACAACGTCTGATTGGGTTCTGGAGCAGTTGGAAGTTTACCCAAATTTGTCAAAAAAGTCAACTTTAGCGACATGGCCCATTTTATAATGAATGGATATTGGCAGACATTCGATGCTATATTCCATATTTAATGCCGTAAAATAAACTTACAAATGAAATTAAAATTTAGTCGAAATCTCACAAACAACTTGTTTTATTTACATTTCAAAACTAAGCGTCTTTATAAAAAGACCCTTTATTTTCCCAAGAAACCATTGAAATGATATTAATGACAATATGAAAATAAATGATCTACCGTAATATAGAAGCAGAAGTAATGCTTTCCTGTTGACGTGTCGGTATAATACATATTTTTTTGAATGTAAAATCTCCATTGTTGCATTGAGTGTCACTTAAAACATTCTGAAATCACTGGAACGCTGCTCGAAAGATTATTTCTGACCTAATGACATGTTATTTTTTATGAATTATATCTATAACATGTTACGTCACCTTGGGTATGAATTTCTTATTAATTTTGCAATCCAATTAAATCAGTAAATTGTTATAAACGTAGCTAGTTAATAATTAAATTACGATTCCCCGTACAAACAATTCACCGCGAAATGATCAAAAAGATGTATGGGTTATACAATGTCTTTGGCAGAACTGTTTGAATGTTTGCTGAATTATATTTGATCATTTATTATTATTTTGTTGGCAAGTCCGCAGGTCCGCCGTAGGGCATTTCTGTGCCCAAGTCGTACGTCAAATCGACACCTTAATTTGAAAAGGTTCTAACTGCCTTTGACACTGTTTTGAGATATGAGCGTTTGAAGTTTCGATCGATTTAAATTCGCTTGTAATAATGAGCAAATAAAAACGTTTCAAATTATGTACTTATTTTGAGCATATTTCTTCACAACTCTTGCTGAGAAATAATGATCTTGAAGATCTAATGATGGCAATAATGATGACAATCTTATAACTTTGTCAAATAAATTTAGTAAAAAAAATTTGCAGCTGCAAATTCAAAACTCCGGAATTCTGCTTACTCCTCGTTATTCAACCATAGATAATTCTGAAATTCATATAGGTATATGATAGAATGCGGTAAATACAAGCTTTTCCGACCAAAAGGTCATTTTACGCATAGGAATACACTTTCTATCCCGGAGCCGTGTTTTGACGTGATACGTTAACTATGCGTTGAATCCCGGTAACGTGTTTTGACGTGATATTCTATCTCTTCAAATATGATCGTATTACTGCCATCTACGTAATTCTTTTCGAAACATTTGCAAGTTATAATAATAGTAGAGATCTACACTATTCGAAATATAGTTATTGATATTATCGATTGAAAATTTGCTTTTTATCATGATGTGGCGCGTTGTTTGCTTAAGGCAGTATTCCGGTCTAGGATTTTGGAGAAATCATTTTTTTTGTCGTGACTACGTCTTATAAATCGATGAACGCCCGCTGCACGCACGAAAAAACATGACTCATTGTCCCGTTTGTCGCGTTACGCCGAAGGCAAGCGTGCGAGCGAGAGCGCGGATAAGCGATAGAGAGGCACGATCGGCCTACCGTTCGGATTGTGCCGCATCTATCTCTCTTCCACTCGATTGGTCGATGCGTCTGAGTAGAAAAGAGACAGCGGCAGCACACAACTTATACACCTACAGTACCTACACGTGATCTGTTTACAACTGTTTATAAAGTGAAGTGAAATGTTAATGTGGTTTTCATTGTTTATATTACAACAACAATTGCGGCAATAAAGGTAATTAATCCGTAATCGTCCGTAAACCGACTTTACAGACAACCATTTTTTTTTACATATTTTCAAATTTCGAACCTTTAAGAATATGCTCTTTCAAGGACTTTTCGAAATTCCAGAGTATTTTCAGAGATACAGCTACTTTAGTGACGTAGTATCTAACGGGTCTGGGCGGAGCGAAGCTTCGCCCAAAACTTTAAACACGTTTATCTCGAAACTACTTTTTTCAAAATAGTTGCCTTGATATCTCAAGTTTTACTGAACCGATTTACATGGAATTTGGTGTGAACCTTCTTAA
This sequence comes from Himalopsyche kuldschensis, assembly GCA_028554975.1. NCBI lineage: Eukaryota > Metazoa > Arthropoda > Insecta > Trichoptera > Rhyacophilidae > Himalopsyche > Himalopsyche kuldschensis. Next base: position 4,580,828 of record JAHFWI010000025.1, read on the forward strand.
TACATCCAGTTTTCGCGCATATCAAGATTATATAAAAAAACAATTTTTACTTTTTTAAAAAATTTCTCAAAAAAACATTTTTTAAACGATTTTTTTTTTCATACCTCTGCCATTTTGCGAAAAATGATTATTTTTACATTTCTCTGATATGCGCGAAAATGACATCTTTACCAATTAAGGATATATTTTTTAATTATATTTCATGTGACTAGAAAAGTTGGGAACGTGGCAACTATGGAGCGTCATTTTTTTAAAACCTCCTACTTTACCAGCCTGTAATTTTTTAGGTTATTAGTTTTTTGGTTGGAATATTTTTTTTTTATATTTAAAAAATATTGATAAATATCTGGTAATAAAATGAACGGTAAAATTGTCATTACTTTTTTTTATATAGCACTGCAAAAAACACCTAAAATTTCAGCCTCTAGACCGGAATACTGCCTTAAGGCAAAAACAATTTCTTTAAATATAGGCCGGGCACATAGATAATTTAATCTGATTTGAGTCGGGGTTCAAAGTGTTAATGCCTGAGAACTATTTATTATTTTAACGGTTCTATATAAATATCGCAGATATGTACATATATGAATTGCCAACTTTAATAAATATTTATACCGACAATTAATCATCGGTGCAGTGACATCTGCTTGTAATATTTAAAAACTTTTATGTGTATGCTTCTAGATCGGTGGTTCTCACAGGAACTCATTAGGAACATCAGCGGTCCTACGAAAATGTCTGGTGGCCGCACGAAATTCCTTTTTTGTCAAAATACCTAAAAATGTATGTATTCGAGTTTTTGCAAAACAACAATTCTTGATGCACAATATGTACAATGCATCCAAAATATCAAATTTTCAGTGTCATTGTTGACAAATTTACTTGTAAAAACACATTTTTATTAAATATCAATAACAACTATAAAGCTGTTGGTGGCCGCAGCAAAATCCTCTGGTGGCCGCACATGAGAACCACTGTTCTAGATGAAATTGACAGGTGGCCATATGTTACAGTGAAACTGTATTCTCGGTGAAAATATATCAAGTAATAGATTTGTATGACATCATGATTTCACTGGTTTACGATCATTGAAATTATTGGCCCAAGTCGATGATTTGCCGGCCTAAAATTTGATGAGTCGGAATCGGGGTTTTTTCAACGTCTCCACAACCCTGCTTTTCTTACTGGAAACAAAATTGGAAAGCTATCTTCTCTAAGAAATTTATTCGACTGTATGGTAATGGTGATTTTATCGGAAAACTTGATTATTTTTTTCATTCCTGAATAAAATGGTAGATGGAGCTACCTGTAAATAATATTTGTACCGACAATTTATTTGGTGCCGTGAAATTTTTGAATATGATTTTTATTGTTCTGAACAGTGGCGGCTCGTGGATAAGGCAGCTGGGGGTGCCGCGGTTGATAAAACATTATAAAAAAAATATTTTCATTACATTTTACCAGGGCTGTGGAGTCGGTAAAAAAAAGTTCGACTCCGACTCCACTTACCAAAAACACCACTCCGACTCCGAATAAAAAAGTTGAATATCGTCACTTTTTTTGCCTAATTTTCCTTTTGATGTGTATTCAATTAAATATCAACCCTACCAATCCGGCCATTAGCCAGATTTGACATATTATATGCAAAAATAAAAAATTAAAACTTTAAAAAATTTCCGACTGCGAGTACGACTCCAGCCAAATCGCTGTGACGACTCCAACTTCGGCCAAAAAGCTCCGACTCCACGACTCCGACTCCGACTCCACAGCCCTTCATTTTACTATTAACCGGTACAATTAATTGGAACCTATAAGATATGACAAAGTATGAATATGAACCCATTAAATATAATAAATATTTTCAATTATAAATTTCAATAGAAATTACATTTGTTGATATTATATGATTATATTATATTAGAACATAGGAATAAATATTCTAATTGGATTCGTACACGAATTTATTTGTCACCCGGCCCGCCAAATTTAAAAAAACCTTAATCCGGTCCGTTTCTCAAAAAGTCTGGTGACCTCTGCACTGGACTATATGATAGTGCTAGTGGTTGGGTAATCAGGTAATAAGGTGTGCGAGAGAATTTTAGACCGCACAGACACCCATGTGTTGAATGAAAATGCTCGCATTGGGATTGTAGCCCTTGAGAAACCAACAATATTGCCACTCGAACAAAGATATTGAAAGATTTTATGTTGTGTACGAAAACTGACCAAGTGACTGTTCTTTTTTGTTGAGAATTTGAAATTGAATGAAGTTTACAGGGCAGTGGAGTCGGAGACGGAGTCGTCGCAGGGCTTTGGCCGGAGTCGGAAATGTTTTAAAGTTTGAATTTTTTATTTTGGCATATAATATGTCGAATTTGGCTATTGGCCGGATTTTTTGGTTGATATTTAATTGAATACACATAAATAGGAAAATTTTGAAAAAAAATTTTTTACATTTTTTTTTTAGTCGGAGTCGTGTTTTTGGTAAATGCTGGAGTCGGAGTCGCACTTTTTTCAACGACTCCACAGCCCTGGAGATTCTATAATAAGAAACCGCAAGAACAGCGCTTATCAAACATATTGGTTTCCTGGTATTCCCGAAACTCTAATCAATGTCACACTATTGAACCTGACCCAAGTGAACTTAGGCATCAGCTCGAATAATAAAGAACTGGAAAAGTGATCGACAACCCGAGGCTCGAGTTCACGCAAATGCCAACAAGCATACTTATGTATATGTTATAGTGAAACTGAATAATATTGATTCTTACATTTTAAAATGATAAAATTACAAAATGGAGTTTGGGATTTTTCCTTTTTACGGGAGGCGAGGGGGGGGGCTATGCAGCTCATTAGTTTAATAGTTTGTAATGTTAACGTCATTAGTATTTAGTATAATTATTTTTTTGCTTTGTTTCGGTTCTATTCCCTCCTTGTTTCCCGTAACAAGGAAAAATCCCAAACTACATTTTGTAATTTTATCATTTTAAAATATTAGAATCAATCTTGCTTCATTCAGGCGAAACACGTGTCACAGTTAGTAGCACAATACGTGGAATCATCAAAGTTATTTTAAATTTTATATTTGAGTATATGTATTCAATTTTCGCACACATTTTCAGGAACAAATTATGAGCGAAAGTAGAGGTCCGCTTGCCATAAGTATAGCTACTCAGGGTGTCTGTCTCGAAAAAGGTTGTGTATTACTTTGTTGTTGCATTAATAATTCCCAACATTTTTCTTGCAGTGGCCAATTCCACAAAATACAAGTACTTAAATCATAAATGTATCATAAATGTTATACCAGTCGGAGTCGTAACCGGAGTGTTTTTGGAAAATGCTGGAGTCGAAGTCGGAGTCGTGTTTGTTATGATAATCTCGAGATAAATCCTTGTATTAAATCCCGAAATAACCACCATAGAAAAAATGTATAATTATCAATCAAGTGATATAAAAAATTTTGTGACGTCAATTTCAGCCAGTTATCGAAAAAAAGCAGAGACGGATCTTTTTTGGGCATAATATTCCAAAAACTAAGCTAAGAGTTCATCGACTTAAAAAAAACATAACTTGACAGTGATTAACTGTATCTAAAAGCATTATGATTTATTTATTTATTTAAGAAAAAGCAAATCATGGCATTACAGCTGATGCCAATGCGCCATGTATTTGACAAATATAAATACGTGTATTTATATATATACATACATGTAAATACATAATATTAATCACTAATTAATTAAAAACAAGATGAAAACATTGTAGTCATAAAAACAGAGAGAAAAAAATTTATAAAATAATATTAGAAATTTTCAAAGATGTCAACCAAGTGAGTTCTGACAAAATCAACTTTTATTCATAAAATATAGTATTCGTCTGAACTCACTCACGTCAATATGAAATATGTATGTCGACATCCAAAGCAATGCCGTTTTAAATTGTTAAAGCTCTTTCCAGAGGCATTCCCATTGGCAGACTGGTTTTACCCCTTGATGATGAGCATATTCGTTAAAAATTATCCAATGGAATACACCTCAAATTTATTTTTGTGCGACTTTTTTATGCGGTTTTATTAATGATTTTTTTAAAATATATTTTTGCGAAAATTTAAACGTAAATATGTTTCACGTAATAAACAGTGCGTTGTTAACGTTTTTTTTTAACCATATCCGCTCCCAACTTGGAACATATAGACTCCTCACGGAGTTTATCTCAACATATGTTTTTCTACGTTTCTCTTACTCAAACTGAACTGCCTCGTGCAAAATCGAGTGTTTCACCTGTTCATTACAATGTGACTTTGACACGTGCATCCTTGTACTTGTTATGTTCCCATATCAAGTCATTGCCTTTTTTGTGCGGTTTTCTGCGGAATGCACCTACCGCACAAAAAAAGGTTGAGGTGTATACGATGTGTATACGGTATACGGGAGTTTTTTTTACTATAATGTTCTCGCTATCCTGTTGCTATAGCAGGGTTGACTGTACATAAATAGGAAAGGTAGGAAAAATATGTGACGAAATTCGTGTTAGTTTTTAACGACTCCACAACCCTGGAAAGAAGTATTCATTTAAATAAAAAATGGAACCCTCTAAACAAGTTAATATACTTGTATATATACGTATATAATATGAATTTCAGAAATATATATGGTTGAATAATTGAGTAAGCAGAATTCCAGAGACATTTTTTTTACTTATTTTATTTGACAAAGATCTAAGATTGTCAGATCTTTAAGATCATTATTTCTCAGCAAGAGTTGTGAAAAAAATTGCTTATAATAAGTAATTTGAAACATTTTTACTTGCTCATTGTTACAAGTGAATTTTAATCAATCGTAACTTCAAACGCTAATATCTCTTAACAGTGTCAAGAGCAGTAAGAACCTTTGCAAAGTTAGGTGTCGATTGAACGTTCTAGTTGGGCACCACAACGCCTTACGGCGGGCCTGTACTTACCAATAAAACAATAATAAATGATCGAATATTATTGAGCAAACAGTTCTGCTAAAGACATCGTATAAGCAATACATCTTTTGCGGTCGCTTTTTTACCGTTTCGCGGTGAATTGATTATACGGAGAATCGCAATTAAATCATTAACTTGCTTTGTTTATAACAATTCACTTGGATTGCACAAAATGGTGTCGATTTCTTACGAACGTTGACGCGTCGGGTATTATAGATATAATAAAAACAAAAATAGCATGTCATTAGGTCAAAAATAATCTATCAAGTAACGTTCGAGTGATTTCAGTGTTGTGTTAAGTGACAATCATTGCAAGAATGGAGAATTTACACATAAAAAATTACGTTTTATGCCAACTAGCAAACAGGAAAACATTGCTTGTGCTTCTATTTTACGGTAAAACATTTATATTTTATATTATCATTGGTTTCTTGGAAAAATACATAAATAATTATGTTACTATATATTTTAATGCTTAATATACACCAGAGATGCCCAACTTTAATCACATGGTGCGCCACATAGAAATAATTTAATCTTGTCCACTAATTAAGATTTTTATCGTATTCGTATGACATAGGCAATACTTTTGATGAATTCTGCGGTAAAATTTCTTTGGTTCATTCCACGTCTTGTGTGACTAATAGTGACACGTGTTTCGCCTCTTTCAGACGCATCGTCAGACCCTATATCGCACGGTTGCTTTTAAAGCATTCACATGTCAGAAACACGTAACCAATTCTTGAATTAAATAAATATGTAGCTTAAAAAATGTTTTATTGATATCGGGTAGTATAGATATAAATAACAATTCTGAACTGTCTTAATCTTATTATATGTCTATGATTATTTATATCTACATATGAGCCTCTGAGAAGTGAAGTAAGCCAAGTGGTATTTTCGAACAAAAATTACTTATATGTATGTATTAAAGTATCCTACAAGTGAAGTGAGATTATTATAAACCAGGGCTGTGGAGTATAAGTCGGAATCACAGCAGGAGTCTTGGAGTCGCGGTTTTTTGGCCGAAGTCGGAGTCGTCGCGGCGTTTTGAAAAGTTAAAACTTTTTATTTATGTATTGACCAAAATCATTATTCCCACTAAAAGAAGTTAAATTTCGTCTTTTTCCTACCTTTCCTATTTTACTTATCCGTATTCAATTATATATCAATCAACCTATCCGGCCAATAACCAAATTTTACATGTTATATGCAAAAATAAAATGATCACACTTTTCAAAATTTTCGACTCCTTGTACGACTCCGGCCAAAAAATCCGATGCCACGACTCCGACTCCATAGCCCTGGGTATTTCGACCCGATAACTCTTCGAATCACACTGAAAATTAATGTGCCTCGAATTGATTACAATCTGTAACAAATGATAACATGGGGACAGTGCCGGATTACCCAATATTCAAAAGAGACGGGCGCTTGCGCCCAAAAATCTTGGGTGCCTCCTAAATAACATACATTGCTATAGCTCAAATTAGATGTTTCGAAAAATAGTTTTGATACATATTTGTAATTTTATATTATTCTGTCACACCGAAAAATGCATATTCAAAACAGTAATATTGAATGACCGATAGGTTATATATCATAAAGTACCGTGTGCAGATGTGCTAGGTACTGAATTGTGTCTAGTGAATTGCGGGGAATACAGTTATTTGTTCAAGTCATACTCTCGATCACATACAATATGAAAAGAAAATTACAATTTTAGAAAATTACTCAGAATGATATCAACATTTAAAACCAAGTATTAATTAGAATTTTTTTATTATTCGAAAAAGAGGTTCTTCAAAATTATATTGCATCTGGGACCTCCCAAGGAGATAGTCCGCCACATTGGCTAGAAGAATTGATTCCATTCAAAATATTCAAATGATTTTTATTTCAATAAATATGTTGTAGTTCTCTTTTTTTCACGACCCTTTAGTTTAACATCTATATATATGACATGTGGTTAATAATTATATACTAACAGTGAGGTTTAGTAACGAATTTTATTATGTTTGACAATCAGCGTTGCCTTCGCTGAAAAGAGTTTTTCCACATAGTGACGCATGAAAACCTGGCTAATGAATCGTATGAGTACGGAAAGACTAAAGTGTCTGACTCTGTAGCGTACCCACTGGAAAAAGGATATTTAACCTAAATATTTTTTGATCCGATTTGCAACGTCAAAAAAACCGTATTTTTTTATACAGCGAACCCCTATTCTACGTTTTTCAAAGAACCGTATAAAACAAACGATTAATGCGGGAAAGTTTTAAATATGAACTAAATGCCGAAACTGTAGAAAATGAGCGCACCACGCGGGAAAACGTATAATGCGAGAACGTAAGATCGAGGTTCCACTGTATTATGTTTTTTTAATTTTTGCATTTTTGAAAATAAAAGAATCTATGATACAGGTCAGAGTCATCAATTAAATCACATGACTTTTTTCGAAGTCATCACTTCTTTAAACGCAGGGTCATCATTTCGTCTGTAAAAGAAAATCGGAAAACAAAATCGTGTAAAATTGAAATCGCGTAAATAGGGGATTAGGTGTATGTATATATATATATTTTTTTAATGTATCATGTTTAAATTTTAATCGTTTAAATTTTGCACTTTCCATGATATTTGTTGCTAACGACCCGGGTTTTGCCTTTCGGCATCTTCAGGCAATTCAAGTGCACGGATGTACTTGAACTGACGCGTAGTAAACAGTTTGAATCGTTTATATACAAAAATAGAAGTAGATCACTAAGTTAAATTGCTATTAAAATGTAAATTAGAGAAAATTGAATGTACACAAGTTTCAATGAATTAAGTGGGCTTGTTATAATTAAGGTGAATTTTGGAAATACTAATGACCAGATAATAACATAGGAATATATAAAATAATCTTATCCGACCTATTAATGAGTTGATTAATTTCAAGTCTTTTCAAACACCCTCAGTCGAAATCCTTAAGTGTATCATGTTTATTTTAAAAACCCGATCCGCCACTGCAAGTGGAATAGGTTAAAGTGATAATAAAATGGAAAGATAAAATTTCGCCAACAAGATGTCTTGAAAAATTCACCGATTTGATAACCCACTATTATTTGAACGACTGTATGTGTGCATATATTATTTAATGTTGAAAAACAGCAATTTTTTTACCGTCAATTTCGTTCATCCTATCCTCAGAACGTGTTCCACTTTTTAATACTTATATTTTAGCAGAGTTGAATCTTAGATAATTATGTATGCTGATATTTGCATTGTATGAGATCAATTTAAGCTTACGTTTTTTGAATTCCAATGACAATAGAAAGAAGTCTTTTATTGTTTTAATAAAATAAAATAAAGGGTCTTTTTATAAGGACGCTTAGTTTTGAAATGTAAATAAAACAAGTTGTTTGTGAGATTTCGACTAAATTTTAATTTCATTCGTAAGTATATTTTACGGCATTAAATATGGAATATAGCATCAAATGTCTGCCAATATCCATTCATTATAAAATGGGCCATGTCGCTAAAGTTGACTTTTTTGACAAATTTGGGTAAACTTCCAACTGCTCCAGAACCCAATCAGGCGTTGTCTGCGGTCGTTTACCTGAAGTTCCTTGGTTAGTTGGATTTTATACGGGTGCAGACATAAGGCCCGATTCAAAATTCGCCAAGTTGAAGTCGCAGAAAAGCCAAGTTCTTGTGAACAACGAGAAATAAGCTGCCTTGGGTTTTCCTGTACACTTTCACACACAGCAGCAATGTTTTCACCAGATATTGTATTTTGATGACGTACAGGTAGGTTTTGGCCGATTATTTACCAAACTGGTTGACTCAAATTTGGCCACTAAACAATGAATAATCTACTCAGCAGGACAAAGTAACATATTTTGAGCGTCCCTATTGAAATACCCTTTATATGAAATAAAATCTTTTTTTATTTCAGGTCCAGGTTTTATTAGTAGTGTGTGATTTCCCCCCCTTTTGACCGGTTGTAAAAAGTTGGGGGGACACTGGTCAAAACAACAGAATATTATTTATACAAGTTTGGGTAAATTATGGATACAGTGAAATCCCGATTCTACGTTTTTCAAGGGACCGTATAAAACAAACGTTATATGCGGGAAATTATGAACGGGGGAAAGTTTTATATATGAACTAAATTCCGGGACTATAGAAAATGAACTCACCACGCGGGAAAACGTATAATGCGAGAACGTAAGATCGGGGTTCCACTGTATATGATATATGGTCACACGACAGAATCCCAATCCTCTCGAACTAAGCTCAAAAAATTTATACATACTGGCTTATAATTTTATGTTTTGTCTTTACTCTTTGAGTTCTTGTGGATTATTATAAAATGTGGAATCAAAATGATTAAATCTGAAGAATATTACTGATTATTGTATGAGTTCTGAAAGAACAATTTGTTTTTTAATATTAGCCTATAGTAAAATTATTCTATTGATTTTAAACAAATAATAAACTTATGTGACTGTCTCTTTCTGTATAATATTATAATTTGTGAAGTTTGTAGTTGAATTTTTGCTCCAGTAAATTAAAACAACTCGATTTCATACTTATTGCGAAGTATTCTTTAGGATCTTTTATAATAATAAGTTTAAAAATTAAAGACGAACATTTCAAAAAAAATCGTAAGCCTTACATTCATTTCATTTAGAGTATTTAGACGTTTAAAACATAGTTCTGACGAAGGCGTAAGCCGAAATAGCTATCACTAAATATATAAAATAGTGTATGTAGAACTAAAATATATTTTTATTTTTCTTACCGTAGTTTATAATAAATGATTTAAATTTGGCATACTGTTTGCGTCCTAGCGGAAAGTCTCTGCGGCCCAGCACTGGGCTGCGGACCACTGGTTGGGGAACACTGAGCTTTATTCTATAATCTATATTGATGATATTACACATAGTATTTTGTCAAGAATTACTTACTACTCAGCCATCTATGTACATATAAATATTGAATTAAGTGACATATCGATGGAAAAGAATTATCGTCGATCGTCACAATATCCATTCCGTCCACGATTTTATGACGTGTGTCTGAGATTGGATAAGCTAATTAAAAAGTCACCCAATAGCATAATTAGTCGTATTACTTCTTTCGGACCCCGGGTATTACCTTTTATACTCATGGTTTTTATAAGATATCAACCCCGTTAAACGGTCTTACCAACTGAATATATCCGAAAATATTCAGTCAGTATAGAACAGTGATTCTCATGTGCGGCCACCAGAGGCTTTGGCTGCGGCCACCGATAGCTTAAAAGTAAATATTCATATTCAAATATAATGTTGTTTTACAAGTTAATTTGCCAAGAAATACTCTGAAAATGAAATTTTTCGTGTTCAATTAATACCTATGTGAAATTTTCAAACATGTTTTGATCCATTTGACATAGCTCAAACGCAGCAGATTCAAAACAAAAATTTGGTTCGGCCACCAGGCATTTCCGTAGGACCACTTTTGTGAACGGTGCGGCCACGGGACATTTTTGCGTGAGAACCACTGGTATAGAAGACTCTTTGTAAATCATTGGATCAGCCAGTTCATATCTGGCCATGGTGGTTTCGCTGCCAAGCTCGTCCAGCTTGGCCGGAGGGCAGATGGGCCGACATGCAAAAGCGGCGAAATACAGGATGTTGACCACATACTGTGGGATTGTTCATTAATGTCGGGAGAAAGAGAAGAGTTGCTCAAGGTGGTAAGACCTTCTGTCGGACCCACGGGACATGCGGACTTGGTGGCTAGTAAATTGAATTACGCGGTCTTCAGCAAATGTGCGGCGTCGTACGGTAACAGAGCGGACATATTCGTTTAGTCCCCCCGCTTCGCGATCGGAAACTAGAGTCATTTCACTGTTTTGCATTCTTACTATTTTTAAACTTAAATGATAGAGACAGTCAGCACACTTAAGTGCAAGCCTCCAAATACTTGAGCTTCTGCTCTCGGACAATTCCTGCGCTCAAATCAATCCTTGTTTTTGTCTCTATTCGCCCCGTTTTACGGTACATATATTTTTACTTAAACAATACAACTTAAAGATTTTGAAGATATCTACTCGATGGGGACCGTTTAGTGTTATCTACCATGAGTATCATAGATGATACCCGGGGCCCGAAGAGGTTATATAAAATAATCAAAGTGTTTATTTGCTGCAGCCACGAAAATTTATTTGCTAAACGAAATTAATTTAAGCTTGAATAACGATGCACAAAAAAAACAAAATGAGAGAATGGGTATTTTTCTGACCAGATTGGCAGGTATCTGTACGGTTGTATATGTTGTATACATGTATGTAGGTATACAAGGACAAACAATAATAAGTAATTAACTTTAAATGTGAATCTTATCAAAGTCGTTTTAACACTAAATGCCACTATGCTCTCCATACTGCAAAATGATGGAAAGATTTTTATTAATTAAAAATATTTTTATTATTTAACCCGTTATCGACGGGCAGCCAAAAAATCACACTCGATTTTTTTTAATGTTTTTTTGTGACACGGAAATAGTGGAGTGTCTTCGCTTCTTTCCTGACTAACTTAATTGTTAGGATGGGAACCGAATTTTTATCTCTTTATCTTATTTTCGCAAGCTATGTCTGTCAGTTGAAGACTTTGTGTCCACAAAACACATATAACATATCCTTGTCGTCCCCTGTGGTCTAGCGGCAAGAGCTTTGGTCTAGCAATCGGGGGGCCCGTGTTCGATCCCCGGCAAGGTCAGATTTTTTCAATTGAAAAAAACACCTTGGGCTGGGTGTATGTTATTTATCGTTGATTTTGTGCACAACATTATTACCATCGAGTTAATCTCGTATGACTTTCACAACTTATAGAATATTTGGCGCATTGGCGTAAGCTGTAATGCCAAATATTTTTTTAAAAAATTAAAATAAAAAAAAAAAAAACAATTGAAATTATTGAAAAATCTATTGAAACCTTATTTATTTATTTAACCTTGTCCGTTCCCAACGTTGTGCATATGGACTCATTACGAAGTATTATATGAAGAACTGTCTGTAACTCACTTACTCAACCTTTATTTTTCGAAGAGAGTAAGGATTGAAAGGATACGAGGATTGGGACAGGACTAGTGACTAGATAATCGCCCTAGCTACGCTTTGGTTCTTGGGACTTGGGAAAGGAACATTGTTTGTATGGGGACTCAAGCCCAGAAGTTCCGTCATGAAAGCCATCAACGTTGACCACTGCACCACGGATCCGACATTTCTCTTGCACTTACGGTATTTATTTTTCAACGATTTTTTTTCACGGATTGAAACGTATCTTGAGACTCCAATTACTCGACATTTTAACTAATTGAGTATCGAGTAGTAAATTTTTTTAAATACTCGAGTTGTGTTAGATGTACCAAAATATATACAATTAAGTCAAATGTGTGTATATAAAAGACAAGCTTATTTAATTTCATGATTCATTTATTTCAATTTATAAAAAATATTTGAAAATTAAACGTCTCAAATTTTAAATTTGTTCAAAGTTTTGTTTTCAAATCCACGCGATTGAATCAGTTGAACGCAACGGTTAAACAATAAATGTAAATATTTTATATAATCAAATAAAATTTGAAAATAACTCTTCATTTAAATAATTAAACTCGAGTATCAAGTACTTGAAAATGGACGAGTTTTCGATATTCAAAGCAAGACTGTGGAGTCGGAGTCGGGGCTTTTAGGCCGGAGTCGTACTCGGAGTCGGAAATTTTGAAAACTTTGAACTTTTTATTTTTGCATATAATATGTCAAATTTGGCTATTGGCCGGATTAGTAGGGTTGATATTTAACTGAATACACACATAAATAGGAAAATTAGGCAAAATAAGTGACGAAATTAAACTTTTTTAGTCGGAATCGGAGTCGTGTTTTGGGTAAATGCCGGTGTCGGAGCCGGAGTCGATCTTTTTTTTACCGACTCCACAGCCCTGATTCAAAGTGGAGTCTTTGAACGTATCCCATGTTAAATAATAGATTCCCTTGTGTGTGATTATATTAAAAAATAATTGTTTGTAACATCATGAATTAAATATCATACTTGGATCTATAAAAGGTTTAATCATTCTTGGAGAGGTCACAGAACAGGTTTTGAAGAAACTTGACTTTATACATACTAGCGGTGTTAAGTTTTTGTGCCGCCAGTGTAATCATTTAAATATTAGTGTGGCCAGGTTCAGGAAATTAGTAACATCATTAGGTTCATGATATCAGTCAGAGGCGGATTGACCACTCGGCAGCCCTCAGTCGCAACTAGAGACTCCAATTCGAGTATCGAGTACTCGATACTCGAGTATACCTCGTCCATTTTTCAAGTACTCGATACTCGAGTAGTTTGAAAAATATTCGTAATATTTATTTATTAAAATGAAGATTTAATTCCAAATTTTATTTTGTTTTGAGCAGCGGACAGAAAAACTAGATGGCACAATTCAATTTGTTTTAAATTTTCAAACCAAAAAAAATCCACAACAACTGAGCTTTTTACTGCTGGAATAAAAAAAACAAAACCTCGAACTAAAATATTTTTGTAATACAGTGGAACCCCGATCTTACGTTCTCGCATTATACGTTTTCCCGCGTAGTGCGTTCATTTTCTATAGTCCCGGCATTAAGTTCATATATAAAACTTCCTGCATTTAACATTTTTTATACGGTTCATTGAAAAACGTAGAATCGGGGTTTCACTGTATATGTTTTATAAATTGAAAAAAATCTATTTATAGACACAAATTTGAATTCTGAAACTACTCGAGTATTTTCGAGTACTCGAGTATTTAAAAAAATTACTACTCGATACTCGAGTAGTTGAGATTTCGAGTAATTAGAGTCCAACAGAAATTTGGTGGCCCTCTTTTTTGAATGATAAAAAAAACTTTTTTGAATGTAATCTTTAAACGCCAAATTTGTTTTTATAATTTATGCTACCCTTATTATGACTGCCTAAAGTTCTGCATCGGAAAATCATTACGAACTTTAAATATAAGAGTGGCTGAAAATTTTGTCGCTTTTCGATTAAATAAAGATACACATTGGCCAATCATTTACTTTTTGAGAATGACGCGTTCAATATACATATGTAGATACAGGAGTCGATTTTTTACATAAAACATGTGCGAATAAAAATTGTTTTATCAAGAAATATAAGAAATAAATAGGGCTCAGCTCAAAAGTTTGCCAATTTTAAACAAACAAATTAATCTTTCAAACACGCAATTGTTATACCCAGGGCTGTTTTCCATTTAACGCGGTGGGACGGCGTTCCGGCACCTTTTTTTCACAGATTTCAAAATCAATTAGACGAAATTTTACTTAAATGATATTTTAATACAATTTTATTTAGTAAAAAGCTTAACATGAGTTACGGAAACTTTTTTCAAAAAAAACCCTGGTTTTACCTCTTTAAATAGTTATGACAAATTAATAATACAAACACTTGAAATCAATCAATTCGATTATAATAGGTCGGATAAAACCCTAGATTTATTTATCGATATTCCTTTGTTATTATCTAGTAATTAGTATTTGCGATACTACATTCAAAAAATCCCGATAATTATAAAAAAATTCACTGGAAACTCATTTACATACTGACTCATTTATTGACTACGTTAATTGCACTTTAACTTAGTGATCTACTTCTATTTTTGTATATAAACGATACAAACTGTTTACTGCGCGTCAGTTCAGGTACATCCGTGCACTTTGAGTATGCCTGAAGATGCCGAAAGGTGAAACCCGGGTCGTTAGCGACAATACTCGTGGAAAAGTACAAAATTCAAACGATTCAAAGTAGATCACTAAGTTAAAATGCTATTAACGTAATCTATACTGTTTACTACGCGTCAGTGAAGTTCATCCGTGCAATTAAAATGCCTTAACATGCCGAAATGCGAAACCAAAGTCTTTAGCGAGAAAACTCAAAGGAAAAGTACAAAATTCAAACGATTCAAATGCGTTATTTCATTTTTGCAATCGATTTTTTTCTCCAAATTTTAATTTGAACAATTTACGGTATTCCCCGCAGTTCACTCGACACAATTTAGAATGAGTATCTGGCTAACCCGCAAGCCGTGCAGACTGACCACACTTCTTATGCACTCGAAAGAGTGGCGCTGTGAGAATGTCCTGAATGACGCCGGCAAAACAATGATTGCCAGAGTTCGAAAATTTTAAATTCCCTAATTAGATTTAGACACACGTTCAGTGGGCTAAGTGCGGTAGGTGGATTCTTATGTCAGAGGGGAGATAAATTATTTAGTATTATAACGGCTGCCGCAAACTCGAGTGAACTGTTAAAGACGTCAGAGTGTACTTCATGATTTATGACCCATCGGTCATCGATATTACGAAGGCTTTGGAGTTGGAGTCGAAGTCGTGGAGTCGCAGTTTGAACTTCCAACTCGATCACCGGACCACCGATCTTTAGAACGTTATTTTAAATAAACTTAAATAATACAAAATGTTAAATATATTCATATCCGGCTTGGGGTTCTAATGTAGTTTGCCGACCTCTATTCGAATTTCGAAGGTGGATATTTTGTTTATACGTCTCGATCTTGAAAACCGTTCTTGGAAAAATAGCATAGATTGGTATTTTTACATTTTGGGTAAAATAAAAATAACAGCCAAAAATATAATCAACTTCTGTAAAATTACAAGACCTCCGACGTCAATAACCGTGTTTTTGTTTCGCAGAGCATAAAACCGGTCTTAGAAAAACTTGAACACTTCAGGGCCGCATCGAGGATTTATGAGAAAAAAAATAATTATGAGAATTTATGTGAATCCAAAAAACCAGGGCTGTGGAGTCGGAGTTTTTTGGCCGGAGTCCGAGTCGTCGCGGCGTTTTGGTCGGAAATTTTGAAAGAAAGTTCAAACTTTTTATTTTTGCATATAATATGTCAAATTTGGCTATATGCCGGATTTTTTGTCTGATATATAATTGAATACACATGAGTAAGAAAGGTAGGAAAAAACGTGACGACGTTAATCGTGTTTTTGGTTAATGTTGGTGTTGGAGTCGGAGTCGGAGGCGTAATTTTTTTTCCGACTCCACAACCCTGCTTAAAATACAATCTCAGACGTCCACGTCGAGAATCGATGCATCGATTTGCGTTTTACAGTGAATCTGGAAAATAATGATTTGAGTTAAATCGAGTTGGTTATTTTTTTATTATTTTTGAATTGAAGCTGTCTTACAGTGAAACACGTAATTATTTAATTATTAAATACCTTCTTCTGTGAACATCGGAAAGCCCCATATCATATCGTTATCTAATGCAGGGATTGTCAACTTGTCTGTGATAGCGTTTTTGTTTTCAAATTAGTTATTTTAAAACGAGTGGCAAACAAGTCGTTGAAAAAACACGACTTCGACTCCAACATTGACCAAAAACCAGGGCTGTAGAGTCGGTCGGAGTCGGATCCGCCCAACAGCCAAATTTTCTATATTATCTGCATAAATAAAAAATTCAAACTTTTCAAAATTTCCGACTCCGAGTTGAACGCGACGAAATGGACTGCGAGTACGAGACTCTGACTCCACAAAACTGGTGGCAAACTTCTCGGATTAAAACGGGACTGCTCGATCTGCTCTGAACTCTAAAATGGTACTGCTCTGAATGGAATTAGATGATCAATATTAATTTTTTGATATAGCCGAAGGAGGATAGTAAAAACATGTTTTGAATTAAATGATAACTATAAAAAGAATAGACAAAAAGTCCTCTCTTTACGAGATTTGTTTGGACGGCACCGTTACCGTAAAATGGGGTATGAAGAGACACTTTTTACCCTTCACGACTATATGACATCATACTTGCGCCACATAATTCAAATATGAATGGATTAAAACTTGTTTCTATGGTCCTACTACACATTCATGACAATTCGATATTAAGACACAGTCAATTTTGTTCGATGTCTCTATTCACATTGAATCGGGGTGAATAGAGACGAGAGAGGGTAAATCGAGACAAAAATACAGATTGTAATGATTGGAATATATGAACCTCTATTCTATACGAGTCCCTATTCATTCCGTTTTACGGTAGTTATTAACCAAAAATAACATGATTGATTTTAATTATCGTCCAATAAAAGAGAAGTTTATAAGGAGTCAAAAATTAAGGATGCACAGGCATCGAACTTAAGCACGTTTGTTTCAATTTTGGCCAGTCATTTAGTTGGTTTTGTTTTGTCATTCGTGAGATAGTATTATAGTCATTTTAAAGAAATATATATAAATGGTAAAAAATACATTGAATACTTAGTTAAGTTGTGCTTAAGTTCTATACTTGTTTTTGTCTCTATTCACCCCGTTTTTCGGTACTTTTTTTACGCAATTTACTCGTTGTCCCACGATATGTTTTTACAGACGAATGACTATTAACATGCAAACTATATATTCTATGTGATAATACTCTGTGGAACTGAATTATTCTGACATATCATACGAAGAAATAAATCGATTGGAAGGTGACAGCGACTCTAACGGGTCGTCTTAGCTGGGCGAATCTGGGCGAGGCGATCCGGCGCAGCTTTGAAAGCGGCAGAGTTTTAAAATATCAAACGGTCCTCGCCCATGCAAGTGTCATATGTAGGCGAAGCGATCCGGTCAGGACGGCATATGTCGCAAGTCGCCTCAAGTGCGCACTCATGGCGCACGCGAATCGCTTGAAAATATGAAACGGTCCAAGCTCACCAGAGCGTTAATTGCGTCTGGCCGAGCGATGGCACATAAGACCTTTGATCAGCTACGTTTTAAATTGACTGGATTCGCCTAAATTCTCTTGCCGGTTCGCGTCGCTTACCTAAGACACGGGGTAAGAGTCGCCGCGTGGTGGTCATGTACTCCATATGGGACGCGGTGCTGGTCCAAAAAAATTAAACACTTTGAGATCGAACTTCTGCGGACCCATTTCAGCTCCCGGGCCGTAGGTTGCCTATCCCAAAAATACATAATTAAGATAAAGTTATTGTTGTTCTGTAAATAAATTAATGACGATTCTGTTTATCCAATTAAATAGCCATGATGATATTTTCTGAAGCTATACATATATTACAATCAATAATTTATATCAAAAAAAAATTGGTTGTCTGTAAAGTCGGTTTACGGACGATAGTTTAACGTGACAACGTCATAAGAAAACATTGATGAAATGATTGCATACTTTTATGAATAAAATGGAATCATTTTTATTGAATTATCATTATTTTGTATGGATACGATATTTTGTATATTTGCTATACGTTAGTCAGATTTTTAATATGCAAGAATTAAAACAATTGTTGTTGTAATAAACAATGAAACCACATTAACATTTCACTTCACTTTATAAACAGTTGTAAACAGTCGGTACTGTAGGTGTATAAGTTGTGTGCTGCCGCTGTCTCTTTTCTACTCAGACGCATCGACCGATCGAGTGGAAGAGAGATAGATGCGGCACAATCCGAACGGTAGGCCGATCGTGCCTCTCTATCGCTTATCCGCGCTCTCTCTCGCACGCTTGCCTTCGGCGTAACGCGACAAACGGGACAATGAGTCATGTTTTTTCGTGCGTGCAGCGGGCGTTCATCGATTTATAAGACGTTTTCACGTCAAAAATCGACAAGGTACGTAACAAGTTTATAGATTAAATGCAGTGATATAACGGCTTGCTAACGAAGTCAGAAGGTGAGAGAAGAAAACAATCCCATATCAAGACAAATTTGTCCATTTATTTTTGGACCATATATTTGGAAGGGCACTTTTTGTGTGATAATGTTTTTTAACCGTTCTAGCATCTAGCGTGGAGCATATGGAATTTATATCAACAAACCGCCGTTTCCTTTGCCAACTTGCATTGTCCGCCATAACAAAAATAAACAAAAAACAGTTTAAAACAACAAAAACTTAAGGCAGTATTCTGGTCTATAGAAAAAAAGTGAAACAATTTTACCGTCCATTTTTTACCAGATATTTATTAATATTCAAAAAATATACAAAAAAATATTCAAACCAAAAACTAAAAAAGCTAAAAAGTTACGGGCTGGTAAAGTAAGACCCCCAGGAAGGTAAGTTGAGACCCACAAAAATTACCCTCCAAAGTTGCTATGATGCGAACTTTTCTAGTCACATGAAATAAAAAAAATAGTTATATTCGTAATCAGTAAAGATACAATTCTAGTTTATACTAGAATAAAGTCAAAAAAATATTTTTTCGCAAAATGGTGGTGATTTGAAAAAAAAAATCTTTTTTTTCCGTTTTTTTGATTTTACGAAATTTTTAAAAATAATAAAAATTGTTTTTTTTATAATCCTAGTATAAACCATGAAATAATGAATAAAAAAATCATATTAAATTTCATCTAAATCGGTTATGTAGAACTTGAGATCATGGCAACTATTTTTTATATATTATTAAATAATATTCTTAACAGGACAGGATGCTCGCCTCTGTTAACATTATTCCCAATTCAAAAGAGTAATCACCCAACCTCACTGATTGATTGCAGCTCATTAGTTTATAGTTTATTAGTTTGTAATGTTTAACGTCATTAGAAATATATTTGTTTGCTTTGTTTCGATTCTATAACCCTCTCTTGCGTCCCTTAAAAAGGAAAAATCCCAATCTAATTGATTGAGTTATTGCACCTTATTAGTATCATTATGTTATTGCATTGTTTTGATTCTATCACCCCCTTCCTTGTTTCCTTTAGAAGGAAAAAAACCCGTAATCCATTTTGTAATTTCATAATTTAAAATGTTAAAATGTTAGAATTTATCTTGCTTCATTACTTAAGCAAACTTTGCGATAGTAAGTCTGAAGATGCCTCTGAAAGAGGCGAAACACGTGTCACAGTTAGTTACACAATACGTGGAATAATCAAAGTTATTTTAAATTTTATATTAAAATGAACTTCCACAAAGTTACCGCCGAAACCATCGAAAACGTTTTTAAAGTTTCGGGCAAAGTTAAAAACCGCCCAGATTGGTTAGATTCTACGTCACTAAAGTAGCTATATCTTTAACAATAATTATAATTTATACAAAATTCTTCTAATGACATATTTTAAAATGTTTGAACTTTGAAAATATGTAATAAAAAAATACCTTAATCGTAAAGAAACAAAAAAAAAAATTCGCCTAATTAATACCTTTACCATCGATTTTGATAGTTTTATGAGTGAAGCAGGGGTAGGGTCGACTTTTCAGGGTTATTAATACAAATAATTCCAAAATACATATTTTTAAGACATCTAATTTTGTAATGGAAACGACGATAAGTTGTTCTGTTGAGATAAACTCCAAGCCAATGACGTTGACGACACTCGATCACATATCCGGCATATCTTATATATAAAACCGAAACGGGGGATGTATGTCTGTAATTCCCTTTTGCATTGTTGTTGCAAGTTCAAAATGAATCCAATAAAGATCCAGACCCAAATTGGATGTAAACGCTTCTAGATAATTATTTGAAAGTAATATTGAATTATTTGAATATTTTTTTTAGAATTTGCTTTTTAAAATTGCGGAAGAAATATAAATTCCTTCAATAAGTGTTAATATACTTCGTAGATTTACGGATAACAAAAAAAAAATATGTTTTAAATATTTCATTAAATTTATAGAAAAAAACCAAATTTAATCCAAATCAACTCACCATTCAAAGTTCACACATTTTATCACTAATATTATAGATATTTAAGATAAAGTGGCAATGGTGGTAAACTGTCTTACCAACCGGGAAGGCAATTGAGGAATGTTAAACACAATTCTTCATTTTAACCCAATGGCCTATGAATTTTCTGTAGATTATCTTGCTAAGATTTAGTATTTAATTTTTAGTTCTCTCATTTCTTTGTTGTCTTATATATAAAACCGAAACGGGGGATGTATGTCTGTAATTCCCTTTTGCATTGTTGTTGCAAGTTCAAACAAACGAATTGATTTCGCTCGCGAAAGTTTCGACGGTAAATTTGTTTCGTTATCAATGTGTGTAGAGACTCAATTACTCGAGTATCGAGTAGTACATATATAAAAAACCGAAACGGCGTATGTATGTCTGTGGGTTTGTAATTCCCTTTTTGCATTGTTGGTCATTAAGTTGCCATAAAACGAATATGAAAGAAAATATGTTTGATTTTTTATCGGCGAAGACATTTAGTCAAAATGTAATAAATTAGTCTTCTACTGTACTTTTCCCGGCTTTTATTGATATAATAATGTTTTTATTTACGTGAAGGTATTATTTGACATTTCTTTGACAGCAAATTAGATTTTTTCGTTATTTAGATGTGAAATGTCAATGCCAGTCTGAAATGTTCATTTTAATTCCATTTTAATTGACCTAGACTTTTGAATTTTGAAAAAAGTTGTTTCAACTTGGCCCGTCTAAGTTTACGCGCCGAGGTGAACATAGCTCCAAACTGGTCCGAGCGAAGCCGGGTTCCAATACTAGTATGTACATATATCTATGGCTTGGAGTAATTGGCTGAAAATGACTTTATAATGACATCTTGTTGTATCATGTAATGTGCATGTCCCGTAAAAAAATTATAACCAAAACTTATTTGAGTGCATCGAAAAAACGTTTAATAAGGAAAATTTGATAACTCCATTGTCTTTCTAAAACCTACTCTGCTTATTATCCAACTGCACCATTTTCTATTATCACCTGTCATTCATTCGTTGCTTCTCAGCGGTGCTACAACAAATTGTTTGAAAGTCCTATTTGAAATTTTCCCGATCGGTTTGAAAATACCAAAATAATCAGTTTTTACCCTCTCCTGCACAATTGATCAAAACGGAGATAGCAAATTTACTCTTTAAGCCATCGATATATATAATATTATATCACCTCACGTTGAAACAATACATGATATCTTTAATCCAGATTTGTTTTCTTGATGATTTCAGTGTCAGTAAGCCAGGGTGCAGTAGTGCCACATTCTACGGACTTTGCACATATTTCAAGCAATTTGAGGTGAGAAATGTTTTCATTTAAACACAATTCTTCAATTAATCAACGCTTAAAAGATTTTTTAAACGTATGTCAATATAATATAAACACATGTATCTGTATAGAGAACATACATATAAAAAAATATATATTTACATGTAAAATAGCCACTAATAATACACTAGAATCACAGGTATTAAAATATATTGATTGTATTCAATAACAGGAATTACTTTTTGAGAAGAAGTTCTCGCTTTTAGCTTGTTTCAAAATACATATGTTCGTCATCTTCATAAAAAAATTCTAAATTCATTACAATTGTAATCAAAATTTGGTTTGATCATTAATTCAGCCTTTACGGTTTTTAATAATAATCTATTTCTCTCCTTTCTAAAGACTGCATTCATTAGACTAAATATTCTTCCGAAAATTAAATTGGAATGTGGAATTGAGGATATTTGTGCCGCAATTTTATACAAATTTTTGCAAGAGAAGTGATCTTTAAAAAAATAATCCCAATTTTACACCTTCATAAATCGGGATTTTCATAGACAGCGCGGGACTCGGGATTTGTCTGTTGAAATCGGGACAGTGCCGCTCAAATAGGTTCGCCTCGCAACCCTGATTTCGACATGCATATCGATGGCTTAAAGAGTAAATTTGCTATCTCCGTTTTTGTCAATTGTGCAGGAGAGGGTGTACAAACCGATTATTTTGGTATTTTCAAACCGATCGGAAAAATTTCCTATAGGACTTTCAAACGATTTATTTGTACCACAGCTGAAAAACAACAATGAATGACAGATGACAATAGAAAATGGTGGAGTTGGATAATTAGCAGATGAGGTTTTAGAACGACAATGAAGTTATCAAATTTTCCTAAAAACGATGCACTCAAATAAGTTTTGGTTATAAAAATTTACGGGACATGCACATTGCATGATAAAACAAGATGGCAATATTAAGTCATTTTAAGCCAAAAGTGGAGTTTAAAAAATTACTCTTTAAGCCACCGATATGCAAATCCATTGTCTAATATGTAATTGATGTTTTAATTTTACTCCAGCTCTGGTGAAAAAACTCTCTGGTCGGAGCGATATTCAAGACAACTGCAACATCTCGAGGGCACTCTGGAATAGTAAGTACAACCATCACATAATAGATTTAACCTTCGAAAGACTGTCCTTGAAAAATAGGTCGTAGGCCGAAGGGGGGTCTTAAAAAGACCCCAGTAGTATGGCCTTATTGGCAAAGACTGCAATATAAAAATGATTGATTTGTGATTTGGCGTATCTTTATACATCGTTATATAAAAAAATATAATTGAGGAGCTAATTTTCAAAAGTGGATAAATCCATTTGTTGAAAAACTGAATATGTGATATATTTTCATTACTTTTTCCTAATAAATTTGTGTTAACTATCAATATCATATGTTTTAAATTAAGGAATTACGTATAATGTGTAAAAATTCAAATTTTCCGTGTGAATAAAAAAGGTCTCAAAAGTTTAATCTAAAACTGGCAGTTGAAAAAAAATATTTTGGAATTATCCACTTTTGAAAATTAGCTCCTCATATATGAAAATCGATAATTTACCTATAATTATTCATATTATATGTCGCACATAAATGAGCAACCTGATCGTGTTCATGTTTATTCTAGACTGGCGATATCAAAACTGTGAATGCGACTTCTTATCTACACCTTTTAATGTAAAATCATCAATTTGATTTGGAATGTTTGTTGAAAGAAGCGCGTTTGAGATAAGATAACGTTATCTTATCGCGTATGCGCAGTGAAGTTTTAATCCAAGCAATTGGTAGCGACAATATTTATTTTTTTAGTTGTCTAAAAAATATCATATACATTTAGAAGTTTTCTATTGAATATATACATTTTTTCTATTTACCTGCATGTGTTTATAGCTTGTCGTTTGAGTCACTGAAATGCGTCGCTTGTAATTTATAACCATACTACCTGAAATGGATTTTGGAGTAGGAAATGTAAACCAGAGACAATATGTTCATAAAATAATACATATTTTTTATCATTTCAGTCCATTGGATTTTTACATAAACCCAGCGAGTAACACGAACGAAAGTATTCTGGTACGAAATAAGAGACAGACACAATGCTCGTAAGTGTTAGAAAGACAATAATTATTATAATGAATGTAAATAGCAACAATTATTCAAAGTAACATATCGTTGGCTTAATTCTAACATCGTGTAAGTCAAATTACATTAAGTCTTAAGGAGACAGCTAAAACACCATCTATCCCGGAGCCGTGTTTTGACATAATACGTTAAATATGCGTTGAGTCCCGATAACGTATTTTTGACGTGATATTCTGTCTCTTCAAATATGATCGTATTCCTGCCATCTAGGTAAATCTTTTCGAAACATTTGCAAGTTATAATAATAGTAGAGACCTACACCATTCGAAATATGGTTATTGATATTATCAACTGAAAATTGCTTTGATGATTTGAGTCGGGGCTCAAAGTGTTAACGGAATATTTCAACTTGTGAGAATCTTTAATTATTCTGAATAATTCTACATTATCTCGGCGCGCTGGAATCGAAGCTAACTCGCGCACATATGTATCTCAGGCCATGAGTTACATGATATTGGAATGGCCTTCAAAGCGCTACTGAGATACTCGACATTGTCACTTCACATTTGGATTTTAGCCCCTTGCCATTTGCACATTTGGACATTAAACGAATGAAATAGATGCGTCGCTATACAGTGGAACCCTGATCTTACGTTCTCGCATTATACGTTTTCCCGCGTGGTGCGTTCATTTTCTATAGTCCCGGCATTTAGTTCGTATTTAAAACTTTCCCGCATTCATCGTTTCCCGCATTAAAGTGGTACCTCGATTCTACGTTTTTCAAGGGACCGTATAAAACAAACGATTAATGCGGGAAAGTTATAAATATGAACTAAATGCCGGGACTATAGAAAGTGAACGCACCACGCGGGAAAACCTATAATGCGAGAACGTAAAATCGGTGTTACACTATAATCGTTTGTTTTATACGGTCCCTTGATAAACGTAGAATCGGGGTTTCACTGTACTAGCAAACCGAAGCCATCAAAACATGAAATTCTGAAAACAAATGACTTACACGATGTTAGAATTAAGCCGACGACATTTATGGGTTGGATTCACATGCGATAGTCGGTGAGTTATCTAAATAAATTATGAGATAATGTAAAATAACTTGATAAAAATGTTATTAATCGTGACACGTTTTCCGCCTCTTTCAGAGGCATCTTCAGACTTACCATCGCAAAGTTTTCATTCGTAATAAATCGAGATTAATTCTAATATTTTTAAATTATAAATTACAAAATGGTATTTGGGATTTTTACTTTTTACGGGAAGAAATTAGGGGATGATAGATACAAAACAACAAATAATTATATGACCTTAAGACCTTAACCTAATTTTTTTTCTATTTTGAATGAAAAGAACGACCTGAAGAGCTGGGGTAAATTACATAAAGCGCTATCAGACAAAGTGAAAAATCTTCCTGCGGTTGTTTTTGTATAAACGCCGCACAATGATTTTTCCCTGTGCGGTCGTGTAGGAGTTAAAACAGTGATGCACAACGTGCGATCCGAATCGATATTTCATGCGGCTCAATATGACAAATATCGATCAGCCATGAATTCTAAACTTTTCACGGACGATGGAAAAATGATATCGAAAAATAAAATTGGGCAATAATATACCAACCATAAAAATAACGATAATTTTAATCACTTTCCTAACAGTCTGAAAATTTATTAGCTGACCCTTCTGTAAAAAAGGGGTTGTGCACCACTGGATTAAGGGTTTGAATCAAACAAATTGAAATCGACATACCATTAAGAATCGTTAAAATGTGCATCCCATCATTTCAGCCTCCCCCCCCTGACTTCATTCCTAATTTTAAGCATTGATTAATTTCAGACAAAATGAATTTACGTGTAAAGACGGATCGTGTATCGAATTTGACAAACCGTGCGACGGGACAATCGATTGCCCTGACAGATCGGACGAGACATTTGCTTTATGCCGAAAAGTCACGTGAGTATAAATTTCAATTCAAACCCATATTGATGTTATATCTAGCGATTCAAAAAATACAAATTTTAACAACACTAGTTTGAAAGATACCGTAAAATGGGGTGAATTGAGACAAAAACAAGGATTGCACTTTAGCACAACATTACTAAGTATCCAATGTATTTTTTACTATTTATATAAAATTATTTACAGTGACTGTAATACCTACTATCTCTCGAATGACAAAACCAAACCAACTAAATGATTGGTCAAAATTGAATCAAACATGTTTAAGTTCGATGCCTGTGCATCCTTACTTTTTGACCGCTTATAAACTGCTATTTTATTGCACGAAAATTAAAATCAATCATGTTTTTTTTTAGTTAATAAGTACCTTAAAACGGAGTGAATAGAGACTCATATAGAATAGATGTTCATATATTCCAATCATTACAATCTCTATTTTTGTCCCTATTCACCTGCCAAGTCTTGCTTTACCCCGATTCAATGTGAATAGAGACATCAAACAAAATTGACTGTGTCTTAATAACGATAGTGAATATTTGAAAAATATTCTCATGAATGTGTAGTAGAACCATAGAAACACGTTTCAAGCCATTCATATTTGAAATATGTAGCGCAGGTATGAAGATACATAGTTGTGAAGGGTAAAAAATGTCTCTATTCGCCTCGTTGTCTCTATTCACCCCGTTGTCTCTATTCACCCCGTTCACCATTAAAACAGTTCTTGATAAAACTAACATGTGGCTTTATTTATTTCTAGCTGTCGGTCAATCTTCTTCCGCTGTGCATACGGAGCTTGCATAGAAAAAAGTCTCAAATGTAACAAGATACAGGATTGCGCCGATAACTCCGATGAGCTCCACAAGGACTGCAGAAAAGGAGACAAACCAGGACCCAAATGCAGCTCGTAATAATTCATTACTTATCGAAATTAACTCAGAGATTAAGTGCCTCTGTTACGTCAACTGTCTAACGGGTCGTCTCAGGTGGGCGAAGCGATCCGGCGCGCTTTAAAAGCGGCAGAGTTTTAAAATATCAAACGGTCCTCGCCCATGCAAGTGTCATATGTGGGCGACGCGATTCGGTCAGGACGGCATATGTCGTAAGTCGCCTCAAGTGCCTGACTCATGGCGCGCGTGAATCGCTTGAAAATATCAAACGGTCCAAGCTCACCAGAGCGTTAATTGCGTCTGGCCGAGCGATGGCACGTAAGACCTTTGATCAACTACGTTTTAAATTGACTGGTTTTTACACGTCACCGCAGCGCACCGCAGCGCTTCGTCTCGCCTACCTAAGACACGGGGTTAGAGAGAAGTTGGAATTAACTGGGACACGTACTGCGAATGAATCCGGAGAGCCTCTGCTCTGCTTATTCTTCTTCTTCAGACCTTCCGAGGTCCTCAGGCGCTTAGGACAATGTGTAGATTTTAGATTAGGAGTGAATTCGAAAACAGATGGAACCGTTTCAAGGAAAAACGCTTGTCTGAAATATTAAAAAAATGCGTTTATGTGCAATGATTAATGACCTCTATGTCGATACATAAATTATGGTTATATGGTCACGGGACAGAATTTTTGTAAAGATTTATGAAAAATAAGCACATTAAATGAAATGAATGTAAGGCTTGCGATTAGAGACTCCAATTCGATTATCGAGTACTCGATACTCGAGTATACTCGTCCATTTTCCAAGTACTCGATACTCGAGTAATTAGAAAAATACTCGAGTAATACTCGTTTTAGTATTAATCGACGACTGTTTTTTCTTCTGCGAGAAATATAAAAACAAAACTTAAAATTAATTAAAAAAATTGTTGAAATATATGTGGTATAAATTGAAATAAATGTTTTAATGATATTCAATATATTTCTTTATTTACTTATCATCTATTTATATACACAAATTCGAATTAAAATTATATATTTTGGTACATCTGAAACTACTCGAGTATACTCGAGTACTCGAGTATTTTGAAATTTTACTACTCGATACTCGAGTAGTTGAGATGTCGAGTAATTGGAGTCTCTACTTGCGATGTTTCGTCTTTAATTTTTATATTTATTATAATAGAAGATCTTAAAGAATACTTCATAATAAACCACACAAAAATAATATTATACAGATAGAGACAGTCACATAAGTTTATTATTTGTTTAAAATAAAAAGAATAATTTTACTATAGGCTAATATTAAAAAACAAATTGTTCTTTCAGAACTCATACAATAATCAGTAATATTCTTCAGATTTAATCATTTTGATTCCACATTTTATAATAATCCACAAGAACTCAAAGAGTAAAGTCAAAACATAAAATTATAAGCAAGTATGTATAATTTTTTTGAGCTTAGCTCGAGAGGATTGGATTCTGTCCCGTGACCATATATCCATAATTTACCTATATTTTCAAGAACAAAGTCGGCACGTGCCGGTACCTGCGATTCTTCAACTTATTGCATTAAATCGATCAGATTGTAAAGCTGTTCACACGTATATGTGCTGCCAAAATGACAAATGATTTTTCTTGCAAATGCGCGTAAATTTGTATATTTTTCTTCCACCAAATATATAATTTATAACAATCCATCAAAGCAATATTGTTAAATTGTGATTTTAGCACTAAATCCCCCTGAAGCTCAATAAGTTCCATCTGTAATTTGCTGATTTGAAATTATTTTCTTTCTCTATTACTTCGCTGACATGAATCAGGGCCGGACAAAATAGGTGGTTGCCTATGTGTTTTTTAATCCATAGATAAAGCGTTTAAAAATAACTATAGGCTATAACGGTGAAAAAAGATACGTATATATTTAACTTGTACACTTTTTCTACAGTCCTGACAAATGGCTCTGTCCAAATTCACCCCAATGCATCGATTTGGACTTGGTGTGTGATGGACGGAAGGATTGTGCCAATGGAAATGATGAGACCATCAGGGAGTGCTCTTCGATCAAGTCATGCGACAGATACTTCAAGTGTGCGTACGGACCATGTATTCATAAGGCAGGAAAATGCAATTATGTAAGTAATGACAAAGTCCGTGAAATACTTTTTATTAATATCGATGGCTTAAAGAGTAAATTTGCTATCTCCGTTTTTGTCAATTGTGCAGGAGTGGGTAAAAGTTGTGAATATTATGGTATTTTCAAACCGATCGGGAAAATTTCAAATACGACTTTCAAACGATTTTTTTATTGTACCACCGCTGAAAAACAACGAATGAATGAATGACAGGTGACAATAGAAAATGGCGGACTTGGATAATTAGCAGAGTATGTTTAAGAACGACAATGGAGTTATCAATTTACCCTAAAACGTTTTTACGATGCACCCAAATAAGTTTAAGCTATAAAAAAAATACGGGACATGCACATTACATGACACATAAGTATGACATTATTAAGCCATTTTAAGCCAAAATTGGAGTTAAAAAAATTACTCTTTAAGCCATCGATATTTAATTTGAATGATTCCACTTTATGGTACACATGATATCATTGTTAAAGCCGTGGCTTTGGAGTCGTAAAAAAACGATTACGACTCCAGCATTCATAGTTTCCCTCAAAAAACGTAGAATCTGGGTTTCACTGTACTTGTAGTACAATTTCTTAATGTATGGTGTATAATTATAGATAGTCGAATGCGCTGATGGATCCGATGAAGATCCAGATATGTGCGGACCAAACTACACCCCCCTCACTACTTTGGCGCCACCAACCACCACACCAATGAAACGCCCTCCATCTGTTCGTCCACCACCAACTGGGTAACTGTCATTTCTTTAAATTTTCAATACCGTAAAACGGGGTTAATAGAGACTGCGGGGCGAATAGAGACAAAAACAAAGATTGAACTTAAGCACAACTTTACTTAGTATCCGATGTATTTTTTACTATTTATATATGTTACAGTGAAACTGTATTCTCAGTGAAAATGTATCAAATAATAGATTTGTATGACAACACGATTTCACTGGTCACGATCATTGAAATATTGGCCCAAGTCGATGATTTGCCGGCCTAAAATTTTGGTTTGCTTCAATGAAACAAAATCAGCAAGTAGTCCCTTTCATAAAAAGAGAACCAAAGAAAAACATAGAGAAACATAGGGCTGAAGATAGAGCGGTCAAATTTAATTTCAATGACAATTTTCGCTGAGAATACAGTTTCACTGTAACATACATATATAATTCTTTACAGAATATTTAATTTAATTTTCGTGCAGTAAAAGAGAAATTTACAAGGAGTCAAAAAGTAAGGATGCACAGGCATCGAACTTAAACAGGTTTGTTTCAATTTTGACCAATCATTTAATTGGTTTGGTTTTGTCATTCGAGAGATAGTAGGTATTACAGTCATTGTAAATAATTATATATAAATAGTAAAAAATACATTGGATACTTAGTAAAGTTGTGTTAATGTTCAATCCTTGTTTTTATCTCTATTCACCCCGCAGTCTCTATTATATCGAATAAAAAGTGTGTCCATTTGTCTATGTGATCAGTTGTATATGTGTTGACTTGTCATGTGCCAGGTTGTCTTGTGTCGATTTTTCTGGTCACAGTAATAGCAAGCAAAGAGGTTTATTCAGAGAAATCAGATGTCAACATAATGTAATACATCCTTCTAATACTCAATAATTACATATTGCATTACTTAATTGGACTTTGAGTTTAAAACTCAATAAATTTATATTTATTACCTTTGCTATTGATTTGTTTTATTAACAAAATGGTGCCAGTCCCAGCGTAACACTGAAATATATTATATATATATTTTGGAATTGACCACTTTTGAAAATTACCTCCTGAAATATGATACAATATCCTACGCGAGCTACTGAAAATGCCACCGCGAGTTACCGGTAGCTCGCGAGGGATCACTTATTAATAATCTGGATAAAACTCGGTAAAAGTCGGTCCCTGTGGTCTAGTGGCAAGAGCTTTGTCCTAGCGATCTGGGGACCCGAGTTCAATTCTCGGCAAGGTTGGATTTTTTCATTTTGAAAAAAGAGATCTTGGGCTGGGTGTATGTTATTTATCGTTGATTTTGTGCACAACTGATTTATTATTTATCATCGAGTTAATCTCGTATGACTTTCACAATTAAGAATATTTGGCGCATTGGCGTAAGCTGTAATTCCAAATATTTTTTTTTTATTAATTTAAAAAAAAAAAAAAAACCTCAATAAATTTATGCAAACAATATTTATTTAGAAACCGATGTGTGATGCCATCAAATAACCCCAACACAATATACTCATTGCTGAGTGGCACCCCAGTAAACCCTGGAGACGAGGTCGCCGATAGCTCCGTCCTAGTGTTTGAATGTGCGCAGGGGACCTCCCCTTCTGTAGCAAGACTCATCGTGTGTGTTGGAAATAAATGGGACTTCGCTATACCGACATGCGAAAGTGAGTAAATCTAAACCAATTCATTCTATGAAAACATTCATAATTCTTAAACTGATTCTCTTTTTTTGCAGTTGTTATAATTTTTAATAGGGACAAATTAAATCCCACAGCAAAAGTGAAATTTTTTTGGACGTGACATTTCAAATACCTGTATTGTTAATACTTTCGATGGATTCGGCGGTAACTTGTGGAAGTTCTTTTAATATAAAATTTAAAATAACTCTGATTATTCCACGTATTGTCCTACTAACTGTGACACGTGTTTCGCCTTTTTCAGAGGCATCTTCGGCCTTACTATCGCAAACTTTGCTTAAGTAATGAAGCAAGATTGATTCTAACATTTTAAAATGATAAAATTAAAAAATGGAGGAACATTACAAACTATTAAACTAATGAGCTGCAATCAATTAAGAGAAGAAAAAAAAAAAACCCTTAACAAAAAAGAAGTATTATTAAATAATATTCTTAATAGGACAGGTTGCTCGTCACTGCTTACATTATTTCCAATCAATAGGTTAATCCCAAAACTATCTGATTGATTGCAGCTCATTAGTTAATATTTTGTAATGCTGGCGTCATTGTAGTATAATTATTTGTTTTGATTCTATAACCCCCTCCTTGCTTCCCGTAAAAAGGAAAAATCCCAAGCTCCATTTTGTAATTTTATCATTTTAAAATATTAGAATCAATCTTGCTTCATTACTTAAGCAAACTTTGCGATAGTAAGTCTGAAGATGTCTCTGAATGAGGCGAAACACGTGTCACAGTTAGTAGCACAATATGTGGAATAATCAAACTTATTTTATATTACCTTTATTGTTTGTTTGAATGATATTTTTAGTTAAACAAATGCAATTTACGAGACTGATTTCTCTACCGTCGATATCGTCAATGGTATACCATCATAATTGTTGGTAATTTATTTATTAGGTATGTGTGACGCTCCTGAATCATTGACTGTGGACTTCACGTGCTATGTTATGAAGGATGGCGTCAGAAAGCGAGAGAGCTGCGATAAAAAATTACCGTCCGGAACCGAAGCGTCTCCAATGTGTCGGAGTGGACATACAACTAATGAGCCACTCAAAAAGCTGACCTGCAAGAGTGGCTCTTGGGACTACAGTATGCCTCGCTGTACTCCAAGTATGACTTTATTTATTATTAATGTAGTAACACATTTTAATCATGATTCTAGCCTAGCTATGCTCATTTTTTGCACATTTTATGGTTTGTGAAGTACCGTAAAACGGGGTAAATAGAGACACTTTTTACCCTTCACGACTATATGTATCTTACGATAAGAAAAATAACAATGTAT
Source organism: Himalopsyche kuldschensis (assembly GCA_028554975.1). Classification (NCBI taxonomy): domain Eukaryota; kingdom Metazoa; phylum Arthropoda; class Insecta; order Trichoptera; family Rhyacophilidae; genus Himalopsyche; species Himalopsyche kuldschensis. The sequence goes on from JAHFWI010000025.1 coordinate 4,613,594, forward strand.
TTTAATTCTACAGAAATTATTTTTTATATTTGTTGATAGCTATTTCGGCTCGTCAGAAATAGCTATCAACAAATATATAAAATACTTTCGGTAGAATTAAAATACATTGTTATTTTTCTTACCGTATTATAATGGAGTTCTACCAAGTAAATGCCTACTCAATCAATATGCTGTGTATCTTCATACCTGTGCAACATAATTCAAATATGAATGGCTTGAAACTTGTTTCTATGATCCTACTACACATTCATGACAATATTTTAAACATCGTTATTAAGACACAGTCAATTTTTTTTGATGTCTCTATTCACATTGAATCGGGGTGAATAGAGACGAGAGAGGGTAAATCGAGACTTGGCACGTGAATAGAGACAAAAACACAGATTGTAATGATTGGAATATATGAACCTCTATTCTATATGAGTACATTCATTCCGTTTTACGGTACTTACTAACCAAAAAAAACATGACTTCGTGCAATAAAAGAGAAGTTTGTAAGGGGTCAAAAAGTAAGGATTCACATGCATCAAACTGAAACACGTTTGTTTCAATTTTGGTCAATCATTTAGTTGGTTTGGTTTTGTCATTCGAGAGATAGTGTTGTAAAGAATTATATATAAATAATAAAAAATACATTGGATACATTGGTAAAGTTGTGCTAAATTTCAATCCTTGTTTTTGTCTCTATTCACCTGTCAGTCTCTATTCACCACGTTTTACCAGTACATATTTCGATTTATTCAGGTTTCTTCCTTTGTCATTTTGTTTCATATTTGTTCTTCTACAAAAGAGAAGTGTCAAACCGTTTGCAGCACATTTGAAATGGTGTTTTGTTAATAAATTTCATTTTTTAGTTGGGATAACTTTTTTATTTACGCAAACATTGATTTCTTAGAACAGTTGATTAGAAAACAATGCACTGTGCCTCATCAAATGTCTTTCAATTAAATAAATCAATCCCAAAGCTTTTATGTCGCTGATGATACTATAAATATTAAATTATCAAAGTAAAGTCACAAATCTTATATATAAAACCGAAACGGCGTATGTATGTATGTATGTATGTGGGTCTGTAATTCTTAATGATATAACATTAAATAATTATTGGTCGCTTAGTCCGAGCGAAGCCGGGTAGCAATACTAGTTAAATATAAAACAAACTTAGATTTAAGTATTATATAACACATTATATAATTTTTTTTGTAAATTAATCAAATATTAAATTGGCCTATATTACAGACTGCGGTACAGCAACTCCGAAGGGTGTAGCCAACGTAATTAAAGGACAAGATGCTAGAAAAGGGGAGTTCCCATGGCATGCCGCATTATATAGACATTGTGATCAGGATAATCCATGCACAACTCCGGCATATCAGTGCGGAGGAAGCATTCTCACTAGAAATATTGTCATCACCGGTGAGTAGAGAGTCAAATTTTTTTTTCACTTGAAAAAGTGATTTGCAGAATGATTGTACACCTCATGAATTAAGATACTTTTTATTAAACATTAACAATAAATAAAGATGTTTGTATTATACCAAAGATATACATAAATGCCTTTCATATAAATAGAAAGACACGACATTCGGTGATCTTATTAAAAATATCTCGGTGATCACATACACTGCCATGAATTTCAAATTAGTTGCCAGTAATCGGATGGAAAAACCTGATACCGTACATTTGAAATGCTTACATTAATGTTAATGTACTAGTAGTTGACCTTTTGAGAATAAAATGGCTCAAAATAAGAAATGCAGATGCGGGATTGCTCTAAATTGTAAAGTTCAGACAAGTCAAGGCATCTGTGGTCGGAATGAGCCACCAACACATCACCATATAGACAATGGAGTGCCAGGGTGGCCATTTAAAAACAACACCTAGTGAGGAAAGTGTATTATTTCAAATTTCTTAAGTGATCAATCTAGAAACGGTGTGTACCTTGTTCCTAAACCACCCATTGCTACTTGATTCAACCAAGAGTGGTGTGACAGAAAGTCCTGAGGCAACTCTGACAGAAAGCTCACTTTAAAACCCCCTGATAAGACGTGGTCGACTACTGGATTTTTCAATATGTGAGATGGCCAACTACTGAAACAGGAACATGGCTTTAAATAATTTAACACAACTTTTTTTAAGCAGGCCCTTTCGTAATTTTTGTTACATAATATTAATTGAGACATATGATCCAATATGAGTATACACCCATCCCTCGTTTGAATAATATATTTTACCCGTCTTTGTAATATTTCAATAAATTTTCAGAAGTTCTACATATCTAATTTTTTCTTAATATTTCTAAAAAGAAGCAATCCTCTCTTTTTCATACATTTGTTAGACTCACTTAGCACGGTTTCGCTTAACACGGTCATCTAGCAGAACCCATCTTCCGTGTTAAGCGAGGGATGGGTGTACTTGCTTTGCCTTCATTCGGTACAATGCTAAGCAGTGACGGCTGGTGACGGGGTGCTGGGGGGTGCAAAAGGAAGATTCAACTATTTTTCCGTACTACGGAAGAGAAACAGTTGGTATTGCGAACATCTGAATTGAAAGTCCATGCTATAGAAGTGTTTTAAAATCCAATGAATAGGAAAGAACTCTTGCAATAATGGTTGAATCTTCCTTTGCACCCCCCAACACCTCGTCACCAGCCGTCACTGATGCTAAGCCTTAATCGTTATTTTTGTTGAAATTTTCTCTTAAACGGTCAGCTACTGGTACATTTACCTTATATTTTATAGATAAAGTTTGGTTTTTCCACATTTGATATGAATATGGTGATGTCTATGACGATTGCACAAATATGTGTTGCCAGTTGGCTTATTTCAAAATGAATATTTTTTACTTTTGCAAATGTAGTAGCTCATTAATGATTGTTTTGTTTCAGCTGCACATTGTCTTTACAATCCTCTGGATAGGAGATCTTTCGATCCCAGCTTGTATTCTATTGCAGTTGGAAAAGTATACAGCGATTTTGATCATATTGAACAAAGGACAGACAAGCATATTCAAAAATCAGTGGTAAATCAATGTGCTGTATATTTTTAATTATTATGCCCTGCATTAACATGGCTCCCATGTACATATGGTCATTGCAGTCCAGCGTTGATCACGGTAGCCGTGTTCATGTGGCTGTGTCGGGTAAAGATGAAATATTATAATCTTATATATAAAACCGAAACGGCGTATGTATGTCTGTGGTTCTGTAACTCCCTTTTGCATTGTTGGTCATTAAGTTGCTATAAAAACGAATATGAAAGAAAATATGTTTGAATTTTTATCGGCGAAGACATTTAGTCAAAATGTAATTAATTAGTCTTCTACTGAACTTTTCCCGGCTTTTATTAATATAATAATGTTTATTATTAAGGTGAAGGTATTATTTGACAGCAAATTAGATTTTTTCAATCAAATTAAATAAAGTTTGTAATTTTATTTTAACTCTATTTTGGATACGGAAAGAAAAATGACAATGTATTTTAGTTCTACATAAATTTATGTAGAACTTAAATACATTGTTATTTTTCTTTCCGTATTATAATGGAGTTCTACCAAGTAAATGCCTACTCAATCAATAAAATCTATTTTGGTTGTTAGATTTTGTGATATAATTATGTCGAATGATATAACATTAAATAATTATTGGTCGCTTAGTACGAGCGAAGCCGGGTAGCAATACTAGTAGTTTATAATACTAAGCAAAGTTTTATGATTTTGTATTTGAGTATTTTTTAATAAGAGACGCAATATTCTAACGCTATCAATGTGTTATTATTTTTGTAACTTTGACCATGTTCTTCTTTGACATTTTTTTTGTGAGGCAGCTTCATTTACAATTTTTCCATAGATTTTGGATTCAAGGTTAATATCTAATAAGTTTCAAGACTACAATAAATAAATGACCAGTGATAGTAACTATCTGATCTTGTGTCTTACAAATCATTATCTTTCTAAAAAAGATAGATAATATATTGATTGAGTAGGCATTTACATTATAATACGGTAAGAAAAATAACAATGTATTTTAGTTCTACAAAAATTATTTAATATATTTGTTGATAGCTACTTCGGCTTACGCCTGTGTAGCTGGCTTAGTTCTGACGAAGGCGTAAGCCGAAGTAGCTGTCAACAAATATATAAAATAATTTATGTAGAACTAAAATACATTGTTATTTTTCTTACCGTAAGATAGATAATGTTTACGAATAGGAAAATAGTGATGGGTGCAGAAGGGCAAGTATATCAAAAAGCCTCTTTCCAATCTAAAGTAGTGAACATTATTATTGCAAACTAATTTTCTCTTTAATAATAAAAATAATAACACATTTTTAGTACTTATAGGTAAAAATCTTTGTTTTCCATAGTAGATTAAATAAATAACTGAATAGTGATATTGCCAATGTCTTCCACTATCTGATCTTTCTGTTCCAGGTGAAAGATATTAGAATCCCTGAATTCTACACCGGAGAAGAGACCAGTTACGCTAATGATGTGGCATTAATTATTTTGGAGACACCTCTTAATTTTTCAAATTTAGTCTTACCCATCTGCTTAGACCTAAATGATCAGTATTTTGATGATGTTCAATCATCCTCCGGAGTGGCAGCAAGGGTTTGTGTGCATCTTTAATTACTATTTTATTAATTACTTCTTTGATATGATGAACCGGTCCTGATCGTTATCAAATTATATATGGATGTAGTACCGTAAAACGGGGTGAATAGTGACAAAAACAAGGATTGAACTTTAGCACAACTTTACTGAGTATCAAATGTATTTTTATTATTTATATATAATTCTTTACAATGACCAATACTATCGCTCGAAGGCAAAACCAAACCAACTAAATGATTGGTCAAAATTGAAACAAACGTGTTTAAGTTTGATGCCTGTGCATCCTTACTTTTTGACCCCTTGTAAACTTCTCTTTTATTGCACGAAAATTAAATTAATTCATGTTTTTTTTGGTTAATAAGTACTGTAAAATGGAATGAATGAACTCATATAGAATAGAGACTATTGTATGTATTTTTGTCTCTATTCACCTGCAAAGTCTCTATTTACCATCTCTTCTCTCTATTCACCCCGATTCAATGTGAATAGAGACATCTGACTGTGTCTTATTAACGATAGTGAATATTTGAAAAATATTGTCATGAATGTGTAGTAGGACCATTGAAACAAGTTTCCCAGGTATGAAATACATATTCGTGAAAGGTAAAAAGTGTCTCCATTCACCCTGTTTTACGGTACATTAATGATAAATTTTATTATTCTAGGTTGCAGGATTTGGTTTAGTGCAAGCTGATTCCGATGCTGTTGCCCCCATACTAAAAACCACTACAATGCCAATTGTCAGCACAAATGAATGCAGGGTGGGATCCCCGCCTGAATTTTCAAAGTATATTATATCCGATAAATTGTGTGCAGGGTACCTCAATGGCAAGTATTATATCATTGCTTTATTACCACATCTGCTCCAATCAAAAGCATACTTTATCATAATTTCCACTCTAAGATTCACAATTATTTTTAAATATTATTGGCCTGTCAATGAATGAGTGATTAATGTCACTGCCTTTGTTGCAATGTTCACTTGTCCGAATTCCAAAAATGACAGTTTCATAAATTGAGTTTTTAATCTATTTTGGATGTGTGTTCGAAAGTACGAATGTTTATGATGTCTAAAACTCCTTCCAATCCTGATAACTCGGTATAGCGAGAGTGATTAGCTAACTACTCTTCTTACTTATTACTTCTGTTGAGGTAAGCTAAATTAGGAGTCCATATTATCAACATTTAGATGGGACATAACAATTGACATGAAATTGTGTTTGACTATTTATTTATCATCTAATTTACTTCACATAAAAATCTGATTCTGTGGAACAATTTAAATTCAATTTCAAATTAACATCACTTGGAATACGGTCAGGTAACTTCACTATCCAAATGATGCGATCTAAAGATTTTTTTTGATGAAAATAGAGTTTTTGTGAAACATGAAATTGTCAGCTAACGAGCATTGAAACTGCTTTTGGATAATTTCCTAAGAAAGCATAACAAGTTGAAGATGTGTCACAAAATGGCCGCCGTGTTGTCAGTATACGAAATTCTCTTTCGACTGATACTTTGTATTGTAATTATAATCAAAAAAATTAACAAACATGACTTAATTAATTAAAACACATCAGGTTTGGTAAGGTTAGGTTGGTATTAATTAATAATGAACAATACAACTGCAATGTATAGGTATGATCAATAATTAATTAATAAATAATGATCAACGATCAGCTATAATAATCCCCGAGTTAATTCTGCATTTATATTGTACTGGTATCACTAACACATCGGCCATTTTGAAACAAACGTCAGGTTCATAGGAAATTACCTAAAAAATTATTTGGTTGTAACAGTTAATATAAATTTTACATGTCAGAAGATGCTTCTAAAAGTGGCGGACCAAGTGTCACAGCTAGTAACACAACCAGTGGAATAACAAAGTACAGAAGAACCTCCTTGGTCAAAATAAACAAAAATATTACAAATTTGCTTATATGCACGTGGCGAATTGCGTCCACTGTTTACGTACGTGATGGAATGCAGTCTTAATATTTTGATTGTTGCATTTGTTCTAACAATAAATCCTGTGTAAAGTGGTCAGTCATCTTCCAAATTCGATACGCATTGAACGTTTGTTTCTTGAAAAATTCATCACGATTTAAATATTTATTTTTAATATTAAGTACAGATATGTCAATGAAAAGAAAACAGTTCGTATATAATCGAAGCTTTGACATTCGTGATTTGGCACCATCGAAAAGAAGAGCTAGCTTTAAGCAGTTATCGATAATTGATTTTTTCAATAAAAAATAATTTATTTTTAAAGCTATGTATTAATCTTGTCTTTTCCTGTCAATTATGATTTTTTCGATTATCCGGATTAGTCCTTATCCAGACTATCTTCATCCCCAATTAGTCCGGATAATCGAGGTTCTACTGTTATTGATTTGAATTAATTTTATACTTCTTTTTTCAGGCACCGGTGTTTGTAAAGGTGACAGTGGAGGCGGACTAGTCGTGAGCACTATAATTAAAAATACTGAGACTTGGTTTCTTCGGGGCATTGTGAGCACCGCGCCCTCCAGTGACGATACCAGCCACTGCAGTACTGGAACCTATTCAACATTTACAAGACCATTCCACCATAAAAATTTCATAGAGAATGTACTGTACTAAACTTGAGAGTACCAATGAAGCAAGAAGACAGTATACGGATCATTTTGAGTTATTCAAAGTCATGTAAAAGAAGCTTCATTGACTAATCTGTGGGAAGTTTATAGAATTCTTGTCAATGTTTTGGAAATATTATATCCATTCCATATCTAAAAATAATCATACGAGATCAAATAATGATAATACGGTGAGAAAAATAATAATGTATTTTAATTCTACAGAAATTATTTTATATATTTGTTGATAGCTATTTCGGCTTATGCCCTCGTCAGAACTATGTTTTAAACGTGCATTAGAATAAGGTTATATACCTCGGCTAGACAAGGTACACTATACATCTTCTTCTCTGTTCCACCATCTTAATTTTATATGGAAATAATAAGTTATTGAATGTGACAAATTGATTTGGTGTATTCATGAAGTGAAAGCTAATCTGGGTTTTTACTAAGTGGGAATAAACGTAAAATTAGTAATGCATCAAGTGAATTTATTTTAAATTGCATTAGTGTTTAACAATGGCTTAAGAAGTGGAGATGTGTTAATTGTGATCTGTTCATTAAGAATGGCATTGGATTGATTATACCTATTAATTTCTAGCTGTTCCAATGCATTTAGCTTAATCTGTAGAATTAAAATACATTGTAATTTTTCTCACCGTATTATAATGGAATTCTACCAAGTAAATGCCAACTCAATCAATAAAATAATGATAAAGCCGACATTTTTATACTAACCTTTTTACTATGATATCCTAAATTGGCTTCCATGGAATTGTTTTTTTTTTTACTACATACGTGTTTTTGACATTAATAGACTATAATGTTCGATTATATTTTACCAATAAAAACTTTTTTTTATTATTCTGACTTATTTGTGAAATGATCTTTTTTATTCAATTCGATTTATTTTGTGTTTATCCAGAATAAAAAATAAATAAAAGCGGTGGTTTTGTAATGTTTAACACCAGTGGTTTTCGAACGCCTCCCTCCTCCATAAAGAGAATTTTTCGTGCCTCCCCAAATTTTATTTCATTTACAGTTTTAAGTCAAATTAAAGTCTAAAATAACTTTGATTGTTCCACGTATTGTGCTACTAACTGTGACACGTGTTTCGCCTCATTCAGAGATATCTTCAGACTTACTATCGCAAAGTTTGCTTAAGTAAGTCTGAAGATGCCTCTGAAAGAGGCGAAACACGTGTCACAGTTAGTAGCACAATACGTGGAATAATCAAAGTTATTTTTAATTTTATATTAAAATGAACTTCCTCAAAGTTACCGCCGAAACCATCGAAAGTATCAAATTAAAGTCTTCCAATGAGTGGTATGCCTCAAAACAAGGTTCTACGTATACCCTGCTAGCGACACATTTCAACACAACAAAACAGCTCTTTTTAAAATCGATATATTATATTACTATCCGGTCCGTGGCGCAGTGTCAACGTTGTTGGCTTGCGTGCCAGACCGCCTGGGTTTGATTTCCGGTATGAGCGGATTTTTTCAGTCGATAAATCTGTTCAATGGCATGGGTGTTTGTGTTGTTGAAAATCCCTTACCACCTTTCCGGTTCCAAAGAGCGACGCATAGTGACAGCAATTAGCTAATCACTAGTCCTCGTATCCTTTCCGTCAGGTTGAGCAACTGAGTAAAAAACAGTTCTCGTGGCTTTTGAACCACGTCTCAAGTACTGCGTGTTTAGATGCGCATTTTGCATGGCCGACCCTACGAGCACGGAATTGTTTGGCGTGTAAACACGGCCGCTGCATCGAAGAGATAAAATAAAACAAATCTTAGTAAATAACTTAAATTTTATTTACTTAAAAAAAAGTGTATTAATTATTTACAATGTTTGGTACCTAGTATTTGCTTAGTTAATATACAAAGACAGTCTTTTTATTTAGATTAACACATACAAAATTTATCAAATATACTTTTTTGATATTTTTAAAATAGGCCGATAAACTTATTTCTAACAAAAAGTGGATTTACTAGCTTTACTAATTGCTATGCCATCAGCTAATGCATTTAAAGGATTCGGCGCTTACTTGTGGTAATGCATTTTCAATGATAATCGATAACTGTCTTACTACACGAGCCTCTGAGAAGTGTAGTGAGCCAAGTGGCATTTTTGGAAAAATGAGTCAGATGCAGTATCATATTCTTCAAGTGAAGTGAGATTATTAATACCAGGGCGGTGGAGTCGGTAAAAAAAAGTTCGACTCCGACTCTAGCATTCACCAAAACCACGACTCTGACTCCAACATTGACCAAAAACACGACTCCGACTAAAAAAGTTTAATATGGTAACTTTTATTTGCCTAATTTTCCTATTTATGTGTATTCGATTCAATATCAACACTACCAATCCGGCCAATGGCCAAATTTGACATAATGTATGCAAAAATAAAAGTCCAAACTTTTCAAAATTTCCGACTCCGAGTACGACTCCGGCCAAAAAGCCCTGACTCCACAGCCCTGATTAAAACACACTGAAATAGTGTTTTTATCATAAAATAAAACAATTCTATTAGCAAGTAAAAAAAAGTTTCATCATTTTGCTACTTGGCTCACTTCACTTCTCAGGGGCTCAAATAAGTTTGCGGCACTAACACTATTTCAATCATTATTCCCTTCAAATAATACATGTAAAATGGTTATCTTCCGTGTTAAATCTTACCCACCAATGTAGTATTTAACTAAAAATATTTTTTATTTTTTAAAAATAAATATTACAAAATTACAGTTGATGCTCTTGTATATAAAAAAATATATTCAAGATATACAATTCTTGAGGGTCAAACATACACACTTATTAACATCAATATTGAGTACATTCTGACCCCAACCTATTTTCACTTTAATCAGAACTTTTTGTAGTCCCGGCTAAGCAGAACATAAATTTTACCTCAACTGATTGTTTTTGTGCAATAACTGAGGCTGTAAGTCATTATGATACCTGAATGTTTCCTCTGCTGACTCACTCAATTAGCACACTTATGGTATCATTCATATAGTAAATTAGTTTGATTCCCAACAAAAATGCTTTTCATGAAGAGTTAGTTAGTGAGAGAGTGTGGAAATAAATACAATTATAAACTGTGCTGAGAAGTTCAATTTTTACATTTGAATTTTGTACTTTTCCAAGAGTTTTGTCACTAACGACCCGGGTACTAATGACCAGATAATAACATAGGAATATCTAAAATGAATCTAGGGTTATATCCGACCTATTATAAATGAGTTGATTGATTTCAAGTCTTTGAATTAATACTTAATGATAATACAGTGGAACCCCGATCTTATGTTCTCGCAATATACGTTTTCCGCGTGGTGCTTTCATTTTCTGTAGTCCCGGCATTTAGTTCATATTTGAAACTTTTCCGCATTAATCGTTTGTTTTATACGGTCCCTTGAAAAACGTACAATCGGGGATTCACTGTAAGTGCTTGAATTATTAATAAATGATCATCATTAAATCATCATCATCAAGTGCACACTTGAAATGCCTGAAGATGCCAAAAGGCGAAACCCGGGTCGTTAGCGACAAAACTCATGGAAAAGTACAAAATTCAATCAATTCAAATTTGATATTGAAATTCTTATCAAGCACCCTCAGACGAAATCCTTAATTATTAAATCAGACCTGTGAAATCATTTAACAAAAAACACAGCCACAAGATTAAATAAAAACTCGGCCACAACTTTAAATAAAACTCGACAGAATCGAATTATAAAAACAAGTGGTTTTTTCCTCTTTCGAAATTGTCTTCAACTTTAAGATCATTTTTGTTTAATATTTATCGACTTAAATACTCTCATGGTTCATGGATTCGAAGCTGCAACATTTATTCTTACACAAGACACATGCACCCTTCTCACATTCATTATTCATACTTTATTTATACAATACATGCCATAACACATTATTAAAAAAAAAACAGTTGTTTTTTTTCTGGACACCACAGCCCTGTTTTATACATTAATCTAGAAACCGAAATTTATCAAGTATTTAAATAGACTGCAAAAGGTTCAATGATTTTATAAAGGGATAAATTATTATGCAACGTTAAACGGGATGAATAGAGACAAAAACAAGGATTGCACTTTAGCACAACATTACTAAGTATCCAATGTATTTTTTACTATTTATATATAATTCTTTACAATGACTATAATACTATCTCTCGAATGACAAAACCAAGCCAACTAAATAACTGGCCAAAATTGAAACAAACGTTTTTAAGTTCGATGCCTGTGCATCCTTACTTTTTGATCCCTTATCAATAATGTTTTTTTTGGTAAATAAGTAACGCAAAACAGAATGAATAGACTCGTATAGAATAGAGGTTCACATATTCCAATCATTACAATCTGTATTTTTTTTTGTCTCTCTTCACCTGGCAAGTCTCGATTTACCCTCTCTTGTCTCTATTCACCGCGATTCAATGTGAATAGACATAGAACAAAATTGACTGTGTCTTAATAACGATAGAGAATATTTGAAAAATATTGTCATGAATGTGTAGTAGGACCATAGAAACAAGTTTCAAGTCATTCATATTTGAATTATGTGGCGCAGGTATGAAGATACATAGTCGTGAAGGGTAAAAAGTGTCTCTATTCACCCTGTTTTACGGTATTGCTTAAGTACTGTATCACCATGGCCATCTTAGACAGAGGCATTGGCGGCTCGTCCATACGTACTGCGACACCAAGCAAATTGAGAAATATGTAAAATTAAAATATACATAAATTTATGGCTATTATTTGAAAATATCAATATTAAGCATGTATTAAGCTCGGCCGCGCACCGATGCATTCAATAATTATCACACGCCGCGGTACAAATATATATTATGCAGTACCGTTTGCGAGAGAATATATTCGAGGAGACGCGCGGGAAGAGGAGTTCCCAAATACAAGCTTGCTTTGGTGCTGTCTTTCTCACAGTGTGGCATCCGTAGAAACGGCTATATACGGCTGCAAAGTTTATTTCTTTTAATTTGTTTCCCATTAGAAAGTGTTTTACTCGAGGAAAGAATTGCATAGCTTTAATGTTTTATGAAATGTATGTTGTTTTTAATTAACCGCAGCACACCCAGCTGTCTTATCCACGAGCCGTCACTGGTCAGAAGTTAATATTTTTTCTAAGCAGCCATAGAATAGCTAGGATTTCTCCGCCCACATTACATGTTTGTGAACTTAAGCCAGTCAGAGTATTATGCATATTAGCAACGAAACATTATTTGTTTGTTATAATAAAATTACATTACAATAAATTAATTAGTGATAAAAAGTGTAATGGAAAATATTACTCTTTTTTTCATTACACTGAATATTTCCAATAAAAGATAATGCTAAATATTGTCATATTCCCGGTAAACCTCGATGTAATAGACTTAATGGACCAAATTTCAGTCAAAAATCACAATGCATTGCCAAATGATAAAATATTAATCAGTGTACCAACTTGAAAGTATGGACTCTTTTTGAGACATGTTCCATGTCAATTTACCTAAGAATATTATATTTTACGCGAAGAAATTGCTGCATTGTTATGTGTGAATGTTGATGCTCGGTAACATGTGTGACGACAGACGGATGATGATGGTATAAACATTTATCTGTCAACCTATTCTCCTTCTACCTGCGTCAAGTAAACCTGCTGCGGTTGCTGCTGCTGTCCAACCTGGAACAGAGGAAAAAAAATGCTATAAGACGAGGATATTTCTGCAGCATCACAGTTTACACCGCAGTCTCCACAGACAAGGCAAATGCAACAAACAGGCCAAAAAATATACCTCGTGCAACACACCCGTCTGTCTTTATGTTTAATATTATTTTGAATAAATTAAATACAGTGAAACCCCGATTCTACGTTTTTAAAGGGACCGTAAAAAACAAACGATTAATGCGGGAAAGTTTTAAATATGAATTGAAAAAATAAACTTTTGAAAAAAAATCCTTAACACTACGTTGCTTCTTTGCAGTTGTCCACTTCAATTTAAACAAATTCCCTTAAAATTCTTATATTTTTTTAACAGATTCATCTATATACTTGAAGAAGAAATATATTTTTATTTTTTCGAAGGCCAACAATGCTGCTATTAATGTCATTCCATGGTTCATTATTGCGTTTTTCGCTATCTTCTTCTACAGAAGACACAGATGCTCAGTAATTACCGGAAACATTATGACAATGAATCAAAAACACAAGTGCACACTTGCAGTCTCAATTTTTTTCTACGAATCGATTGGAAGGGTTAATCGGGATAATATTTGTGACGGGACCATAATTTTTAAACGTAAAATCGAGAAATCGGGGAACGGTTAATGCGGGAATTTTTTACATTGTTCTTATGGGTGTTTCGTCAGGACTATAGAAAATGAGCGGACCACGTGGGAAAACGTATAATGCTAGAACGTAAGATCGGAGTTCCACTGTACACTCGTCGTAACAAAAAATGCAAACCAATTGGAACAAAAAAAATCTTGTCTGTAATAGTTTAAGCATTGTTAACCTTCAAACAACTGCAAATGATTTTTTGCTTCGTCTAATAACGCTTCACTTAATTGAAACCAGGTTTTGAAGTTGTCCTCGTTATTTAAATAAGAAAAAAAAAGAATATTATGTGAAGGCATTATGTAACAAATTTTAGAAAAAAAAATCTAAATAAAATAATAAAGATGTTACAAAACTGGATGGTTATTTTGGCTAAACATTCAAAAAAGTCTGGTCGTAAAAGTATTTATTTTTGAATATCAATTTACAACACACAGCAATCAGACGTCTCAACATATCAGATGCTAGCAGTGAACGGGTTAAAAATGTGATGCTTCAATGGGAGATTTACTGATTAAATGGCACTGGATCGACTGGTACAATTTTTCATTACGCACATATTATGCATTGTCGTAATTTTGGAAAATGCAACTTATCTTTCGATGTTTTAAGATTCAACATTGATTTCGATTCAATTTCTTAACAAAGGGGAAATTGTCAGGAGTATAAAACAATTGGCCTATTTCTCGTACTTGCCTCAAATTGGGACAGAGCGTGGCATTAAACATGGATTTATATGAAGCAATTAATAATTAAATCACTATTAAGATGTTCACTGTCAATACTTGGTGGAATGGCATTATAATAAAAATAATAAAACATTTTTAGTACTTATTCCACATAAAATTTATTGGACCAGGACCGGTTTCGCTCATGGCGAGTATTGTCAACTGATAAGAAATAAAACGAAACAGTGATATTTATACAAAGGTTAAGTAAGAATTACAAGGTATGTTTTCTTGTATTTTGCTTACTTGTAATACCAATTGTTTGTATAGATATCACTGTTTCATTGTATTTCTTATCAGTTCACAATGCTCGCCATGAGCAAAACCGGTCCTGAGCAAATAAATTTTATGTGCAATAAGTACTAAAGATGTTTTATTATTTTTATTATAATAATTAAATGATTATTGGTAACATTTTTTTTATTTCATTTCACCTGTTTCACCCTCTGTGCCCCTTGTCGGAGCATAGGGAGGGGGGGGGGCGCAAGACATTTATTCAATTGCATTGGCCTGTGTATCTACCCACGAAATTCTCACAGCCCCTGCTGGACTGTCGTAGCAGCGCTGAATAGTAAGACGGGAATGAAAAGTAGCATTATCAAAAAACACAGTATTTTATTTAATACAGTGGTACTCGGTTTTGAAATCAGAAGAACTCTCAATCGATTGTTCCATTTCATTAACCCTTTGAGTGGTGAGTTGTTTTTGGATAACATTAGGTATTTTTCTATATATTTAATAAAATATTATAAATAGCAAACAAAAAAAAATATAAAACATAATTTTTTTTGATATCCGTAAATCTAAGAAGAATATTATTTCTTATTGAAGGAATTGATATTTCTTCCGCAATTTTAAAATGCATATTCTAAAAAAATATTCAAATAAATAAATATTACTTTCAAATAATTATCTAGAAGCTTTTACATCCAATTTTGGTCTGGATCTTTATTGCATTCATCTGTCAACTTGTGGTTCTCTATTAACGGTGATTTCAGGAAGAGTTTCAAACTGAATTTTACACTCAATAATATATGGCCATAGATTTCTTACCAAATATAATTTTTTTATAAAACTCTTTTGCTTGTTTGAACATATAATAAAAATAAGTTGACTACCAAAAATCACTGATTGACTGACACCTCTAGTTTCAATATATGAAAAAATAATAACATTTCAATAAACAATAAGAGAATGGCAATATATAATAGATGACAACATACTACCGACTTACCGGTACGGAGATTCTAATCAAAGGGTTAAACTTAAATGATGTCAATATCTCAGATCAAAGATAGGATAAAAGAAACGTATCTCGATTTTGCTGGTTTTGGAGTTATGAATGCCACTATATCCAAAATAATATGTTACGTTATGTGTCAAAGAGATATATCAATTGGAGAAGATATTTTAATACGTATTAGAATCACTTTCTTGTTCATTCTTAATTAAAACAACACATTAGAATAAATTACTTAATTAATTATTTAACAAATAATTCAGAAAGCCTATGCATTGAATTTAACATTTCGTTTACAGTCCCAAAAAAAAAAACACCAATTTCGAAACACATTTGTAGTCACTACGTTTCAAGCAAAGATGGAACTTTTATGGTGATTTATTGCTTATTAATTTAATTTTTATTTTTAAAAGATTTTTTAAAAATAGAAAAAATATTCGATTCAATAAGAACTCAACGAAAAATTAGCTTATAATTATTATAATAAAAAATATAAAAAACGTTTTAGTACTTATTCCACTTAAGTAAGCAAACTTAGCGATGGTAAGTCTGAAGATGCCTCTAAAAGAGGCGAAACACTTGTCACAGTTAGTAGCACAATACGTGGAATAATCAAAGTTATTTTAAAAGTTACCGCCGATACCATCGAAAGTATGATTTATTATTTTTATTATAATGCCATTCCATCAAGTATTGACAGTGAACACCTTAAAAGTGGTTATATCATGTTTAAAATAAATCACTACAAGTATCTACACCGGATTGGATGTGTATATTTGGGACCGTGAAGGAAAGGTTAATGATAATGAAAAGACAATGTTTATTGGTTCCACTGAAAAGTAGAGAAAAAAGAGTTACGTTTCTCTGTCTTTTAGAGGTTGATCTTATATTAAGTTGCTCTTATTTCCAATAATTCTGTGAATGAATAACCCAGATTGAGACTGCTATATGTCACATTGGTACTACACCAGGAATCAGATCTGTCAGTAAAATAAAACTGAACGAGTCATAAAATAGTAAGGCGTAAAACCTTGGCTGTCAGGATACTCTTACGTGCAGCAAATTCTCACCTGTATGATTTGTGACTGTCCAGATGCAACGGAAGGTGCCTGAATGATGATCGGTTGATTCGAACCGCTCTGCATTTGCATTCGAATGAGGTTTAACTGCGATTGGGTCAGCTGGATCTGAAATTATTTAACATTATAATTTATTATTGAAAGTGAAGACACATTAACCCTTTGCACTCCTCAATATATATTTTTTTTCTTTTCAGCAACAATAGATTAGAGAAATTGATTTATATCACAGGGTTTGCGGATAGTTGGTAAAACAAAATACCGAAAAATATACCACATGTCACAAACTTTAACTAGGGTACACAATCCAATAAATACGGTTTTTCAAATAATGATGATGAAAATTTATTTAAAAATAATTTTTCAACCAAGTTTTAAAATATCAACCAGGACTAGACATAGTAGTTGCGCGTTACTATCTATCTTATCTATAGGAGCTGTAGGAGCTAAGTGTTAATTTATGGTTGAGGATTTCGACTCAAGGTCCTTGATTGAATTTTAAAATGATATTGCTGCGGATTGGACATGCTGTGTCATGAAAATTCAGGTTATACTACAGGAGGTCATTTTCAAAAGTGGCGAATTCCAAAATATTTTTTTTCAACTGCCAGTTTTAGATTAAATTTTTGAGACCTTTTTTATTCACACTGAAAAGTTTGAATTTGTACACATTATCCGTAATTCTTTAATTTAAAGCATATTTTAAAAATATTGATAGTAAACACAAATTTATGAGGAAAAAGTAATGAAAATATCTCACTTTCTCAGTTTTTCAACAAATGGATTTGACCACTTTTGAAAACTATCTACTGACTAATAAAACACTTACAGGTATGTGTTGAATCTCTCCGCTGGGGGTGACGACCTGGTGCACGATCTGGATGGCATTCTGTTGATTCTGTTGCTGAGCCTGTTGCCCCTGTTGCTGTGACTGTTGCTGCTGCTGAACAACTTGTTGCTGCTGCTGAGGGCTGGCGGACGTCACTTGAATTATCTGAGGTGACGACGTCGTCGCTTGGGTCGCTTGCAGTGTCTGCAACATATAAAAACATAATAATTTCTTGTTAACCCCTTTACGATCGGTCCTTTTTGAAGGGATTAGCCAAAATAACATAGCAGTTTTTACATGTTTTGCAAAAAACGAATACAGATTAAAGATTAAAGATCTTAACCTCTTAACCGGGTATGAAGAAATATTTTGTCATACCAAAAAAAGCAACTGTAGCGAGTATGACGAAATATTACGAACTATGAAACGTTTCATCAAGTGTGCGCGATGACATATTTCGTCACTGCTATTTTACTATGGGCGTGACGAAATAATCCGTAATACATACATACTTTACAATGCGCAAAACTAAATTACCCGGTTAAGGGGTTATTTATTTTATTTGCAATTTTTTTAACAATTGTTACATAATGCTTTACAAATAAGTTTTTTTTTTTTAAATAACAAGAATAACCTGAAAAAAAATAGCGAAATTGAAATTTATATTTTCTAAATATAAATTGGATTTTTGAGATAAAAATTTTTTACACACCATTTATTTATACCAAATGAATCCTTTTATTGTTAAAACAAAATATGTTTTTAGTTTCATTATGATTGTAAAACTTGGTTGACATGTTTGTTCTCATCACATGGTTCCAACGATAATGTAATTGTTTGTCATATTCACCTGCGCTTGCTGAATTTGAGCCGAGCTGACAACTTGAGGAGTCTGAAGAGCCGCTTGATGCTGCTGTGCCAGTTGAAAGTAATATTGAACCTGAAATAACGACATATGTTACAGATAGTTGTTCCCCATTTTTTTTTTACCAATATAAATATCGTAAACGTTTATAGGTAACAAATTCAAATGAAACATTTGCTTTTAGACCGACATCTTTTTTGTGAAGCATATGGCCTTCTAATGGAGGTATTTCAACCTTACTTTAGTTAGATGAGAGCAGAGATGGAAAGGATAAGGCTAGGACTGGACTTGTGGTTAGCTTTTCAGTGTCGCTACGAACGGCTAATAGTATCGGGTGGGTGGAAAAGAATTTCAAGACAACCCATGCCTTTGAACAGAACCGAAAAATCAACTGAAAACAGTCCTTGTGATTTTTGCTTGCGAGAGTTGGGCATACCCGTCCTAATTTAATTATCAATTGAAAACTCTGAATATTACGATGAAATGCCCAATACATCATATGTAATCTGAACTGACAGTCCGGTGAACGGTCAGTTTGAGTACATCCGTGCATTTGAAATGCCTGAAGATGCCGAAAGGCGAAACCCGGGTCGTTAGCGACAAAACTCATGAAAAGTACAAAATTAAAACAATTCAAATTTGATATTGAAATTCCATCTAGCACCCTTAGTCGAAATCATTAATTACATCATATCTCCATTAAATATTGAAGAATTTACTGTTGATTTGAGTGATTTATTAATCTTTTTCTACAATCACGTCCTTCAAAAATGTAAAAATGGGGTTTCAATTTATATCTAAGAAGTCCATAATGTTATTACGAGTTGGGACTTACCTGATCTTGACCAACACCCGTTCGCGCAACATTCTCTTCTTTGTTCAATTTTGGCATTTTAATCTCTTGACGGGGCACAATGTCAATCAGAAAGTCAAATTGATCCGATTTTATGATGGCCATTGCGATGTCATTTCTCTGAAATATACAAAACAAAATTTATAGGATTGGAAGAATTGACTGAGCTCTGTGAAATCAATTCGGGAATGACCTCAATATCGCTGTGAGTTCATAATCAGAGTTGTGAAGTCGGTTGTCAACTCAATGCAATATAATCAGGGTTATAGAGTCGGCGCGGCGTTTTGACCAGAGTCAGAAATTTTCAAAAGTTTGAACTTTTTATTTTTGCAAATAATATGTAAAATTTGTTATTGGCCGGATTGGTTGGTTGATATTTAATTGAATACACATAAAAAGGAAAATTATGAAAAAAAAAAGTCAGAGTCGTTTTTTTGGTCAATATTGGAGTCGGAGTCATGTTTTTGGTCAATGTAAGAGTCGGAGTCGTGTTTTAGGTAAATATTGGAATCAGAGTCGTGTTTCAGTCAATATTGGAGTCGGAGTCGTGTTTTTGATAAATATTGGAGTCAGAGTAGTATTTTCTTTTAACGACAACACAGCCCTGAATATAATGCTATGCAGCTCCGAAACCATGTTTCTGTTTGTGTCTTTTTTCATGAGAAAGTGAACGTTTGTGTATCAAAAAATATGAAACAAAACAAATTTTATATTGAATAACATTTGGCAGGAGGAAAAAAATTAGCTACAATATGAATTTTTGATTAAAGCCGGAATCGAAGTCCCGTTTTTTTAAATCTCCACATCCCTAGATAATATGGAAAAGAAATTCGGTACCTGCAAAGTTCTTCTTTTGTTGTCCTCAGTATGCACCCAAGCTCTCAGTGTCAACTCGTGTATGAAGATTTCAGCAGCTTTAGCAAAAAGGAGTGGCGCTTCAGCCGATATCATCTTCACATCTTCATCGAGTTTCATGATTTTCTTCACGCGAGCCAGCGGTAACACCTGTTGCTTATAATCGTCCTGAAAATAGCATTATATACTGATTTGTCAAACATTCAAAGCCTAAGATGACTAAAAGTAGACCTTGAATCATTCATGCTTCAGTTTGAAGCCAACTTGAGTGTGGATCAATTAATTAGTCCTCAAGAGTTCCGAAATATGCTCTTGTGGGAGAGAGGGTTCAGAAGAAATTTGATGATTTATGGATACTACCGATGGCTGTATCCAACTGGTTCTCTTGAGCATGCTCACATTCACAAGTTTGAATGCTCGAAGAGAAATATATCCTGCCATATATTTCTTTCGGCAAATCCAAGGCCAAAATGAGAATTCTACCATTCTTGAGGATGTTAAATCGAATGTTTCTGAATAATTTTTTGAAGAATAGTGAATATGAGTTTTTCGGTCTTCCATGAAGTAGAGCCAGCCTGCCAATTAGGAATACCACTTATAATATGTTTATCAAATTTGCATCGTTTAAATTTTGTACTTTGGCATGAGTTTTGTCGCAAATGACCCCGGGTTCGACTTTCGGCATCTTTAGCCAATTGAAGTGCACGAATGAATTTGAACTGACTCAAACTACAAAATTCAAACCATTCAAATTTGACATCAAAATTCCATCAAGATCCTTCATTCGATATCCTCGATTGTTCACTGTATCGCTTCTCTGGCAGAACACTTTGTATAATTCTTCAGGAATTCATAGTCTTTCTAAACGTACTGTTGAAAATGCTAGAATTTAACACTGACACATCTGTCTCTCCAGTGTCAGATAAATTTTCTACAATTGAATCAATGTTGCATTGGACACAGGGACATTTTTTATTACTTCGTCACAGGCACTTCAAAATTTGTTCTTACGTCATTGTTCTGCCGGAGAAGCGATATGCTTATGTCTATTCAAGGATTCAAGACCATGGATGAGTAGAACAATAGCGAAAGACCACTCAGTTGACCGAAAAACAATCAATGAAATTGTTTCCCAGTGTATCTTTCCATTTTGGTTTCATTTCAATGCCTGTTAATGGTTCAATTTCTTACACATTTAAACTGAATATACTTACAGTGCTGACTTTTCTGACATCCTCCATTACCCTCTCCCAAAACTGTGCGAGAGCAAAATGGGCCTCTCCACTTCCACCTTGCGATTCCTCTTCCAACTGGAGCGTATCTCCATCTTCTACTGTTGATTGGTCTCTGATAAAAGGGAATAATTTAAAATAAGAATCTAATGTTACTAATAAAATTAATGTTGATTTTTCCGTTGACGTCTATACTGTCAATTTGCTTCGATAAACATTATTACAAATTAAATCGCGCAACTCGATGTGTTTTGGATGTTTTCCAATTCCAAACGTCAATTCGATTATCGAATAAATTTCGGGAAGTAACTAACACATCTAAATTCGAACGTATGTATTAAATATAATAAGTTATTATAATACATACATATTCAAGGAAAGAACGAAACTGAGACTTTTGTAAACAATGCAATCAAGGTACTGTGAGAAAGGAAATTCCAATATATTCGACAATCTACAGTGGAATACGAAAATCAAAAATCATAAGTCACATTGAAAAATTGTTACAGTAAAAACGTCACGAAAATGGTTATATTGTACTTACGCCGACACGAAGCAAACGGACATTTTGTTTTCCTGTAGCAGCGATAAGGATATTACTGAAATGGATTTTTGTGGCCGAAATGTTGTAAATAATCAATTTAGTTTTAATCGAAAAGTTTAAAAAAGCTCCCGGTCAAATAAGTTGGTACAAGGAGCCAATCAGCGAAATAACTCGAAAATCTCCAATCACCAATTACAAGAAATGTGATTCGTCCAGGGGTGGCCACTCACGATGACACCACATGGTAGTGATGTACCGATACTCATTTATTAAGTAGTCGTACTTCATACCGACCATTCGCCAACACGAAAATCAAATGCATTGACGACAATTCTTAATTTCGAATTTATTATTTGCAAGTATGGATATTTTATTGGATTTTATGGTACTCAGTAATCAGGATTCTGATTACTATTTTTTATTACTATCAACACTACCAATATTTTGAAAAGGTTATAATCATCAATGATTTTTATAAGGTGTTGAAAAATTGCTGATTTTTTTTTTGGAGGGTCTGCATTATTATTTCTAATTGATGTATTTATATACTGTTTATTGTAAAAGCTTTTTGAAAAGTAAAACAAATAATTATTTAAAAAGAGAACTGGTTGAAAAGATACATACATTCATTGTTTATGCTCACTATGCATAAACGATGAAATGGCTTAGTAATAATAGATCTCGAATTGAAAAGAGATTTCTTTCATTTATAGAATATCAGTGTTCAAACTTATACTATTTATATAAATCTAAATTTGTACGTTGAGCTAAACAAAATTCTTGTTTATATTTAGTGTGACTCCATAATATAAGGTAGGTAGATACTTATTATGTAAGTAATTACCTACCATTTATTTGTCCATACACAATAATACCCGATTGTCACACCGCTTTTTTATGTGCTAGTGATGCCTACGGATTTAATAAGTAAACATGGATACAAGAAACATATTTTCGAAGGATGCCACCCCTTACAAGTAAAATTTATTGTTTATACCTCAAAAATGGCGGCCGCCGAGATTCAGGTCGTCAATCCCGAGAATTTGCAAAAAATTGAAAGGTTTCTTATTATTATCACATAAATGATACACATAAACATTGGGCATTGCTATTTTAAATGCATTCACCAAAAGTTTCATGAGAAATATTGCCTGAATTGCCGACAATTCGTCAAAACAAGATTGCATCCTCACGAGCTTCATTTATTTTTCTGCATTTCAGCTTTTTCAATGATTCTGCATATCGGGAGGCGATTGAAAACTCGGCGAGTTTTAATACAAGATTATGCGTGGAAAGGCGGCTGAGGATGCCGTTCTTGGACCCTCAAACAGGTCAGACAATTTCAACATTGTTTATCAAAATGCTCGCATACATAGATTATCTCCTTATCAGTAAATTAGGTAGGCAAGTACATACTGGCGTTCACAAACATGCAGAGCCAGCGATTTTACTTCGTTTAGATTCGAATCGCTACGAACGGTATTCATTCTTTCTAGTGCCCTTGTTCGATTGGAATACATTTTTATTCATATTGATTCCTTACCATCTGAAAATAATTTGGGTGAATAATTGGAATAGTTTCTAAAGTTATTTAATTATATTTCTGCCGTAAGGCAAATGAAATAAAATTCAATCAACATTTTACAGGCAAAACCAAAAAATGAAGATCTGTTTATCCATTTTCTCTACCATAGTCGTTAAGATTTATTCTGTTTATATGATATTTCATCTTTGGCTTCCTCTACAATTTCATTTAATATCTTGTTGTTTATTGGAAACAAATATAATATATGGCATTAGAGCTGTCGCCAAGGCGCCATGCATTTGACAAATATAAAGACGGAACAGAACATATAACAAACAAAACAATCATTTAACATAGAGTGGCATATAATTTTTTTTTTTTAAATAATTGGCTTTGCAGCTTACTCCAATGCGCCGAATATTCTTAATTGTGAAAGTCATACAAGATTAACTTGATGATAAATAATGAATCAGTTGTGCACAAAATAAACGATAAATAACATACACCCATCCCAAGATCTCTTTTTTCAACTGAATAAATTGAACTTGCCGGGAATTGAACCTAGGCCCCCTGATCGCAAGGACAAAGCTCTTGCCACTAGACCACAGGGACCGATCGACAATATAAGACAGAACATTCACACTGAAATTAAAAGAATAAAAACAAAACATCATTGTCTCTTCTGAAAATGTCCACCTCAATAGGTAGTGCATTGATCAGCCAAACAGTTCTTGTGACTGGTAACTCAAAAGACCCACTCGACAAACCAAAAAATGTCCGGCTTCATTAATATACATACATCTAAACTCTGAATTTAAGACTTTTTTGTTTTTTGTAGGGGTTGCCCAAACGCACTGCAATTTGTTGATGAGCATACGGCAGAGAATGCCAGGGGCCCGAGAAGGACAGCTATACACATATCCTGCTGCCAGGTAACCATGCATGTCACACCTATTTTATGCATATCAATGGTCCAAATCAGGGGTCTCCAACCTAATTGGACCCGAGAGCGCATTTGAAGAAAAATGTGTGGCGGCGGGTGCCACCTATATTTTCTAAAGAAATTATAAATACAATGATTTTTTCAACTATGTCCGCTGCCAATGTGGAGTATGTAGACTCTTTGCGGTGATTATCTTAACATAAGTTCTTTTCTACGAGAACTATTAGTTACTCAACCCCTCTTTTTCGAATAAAGTAAAAACTCGTTGAAAAGATTACCAGTGTAAAATTTTTCTCGCTGAGCCTTTTCTCAAACACAATCTGCAAAACACTAAGCTTTTTATTTCGTTTTTAATTGGCAAGTAAAAGGATTGACAATAAATGAGACAATTGGCTCGATAGTCATACACAGCAGAAATTTCTTTTCTTACTGTTTTGGAAATACTTGAATGTCTGTTACAAATAATTCTACGCTTATTTCACTGAAACCTACCATTTCCTTCATATTTGGGAAATACTCAAGAGACTTCACCAGTCGATGTGATGTCCATAAAACTAAGTTAAAAAAAATGTTTCAAGTTAATGTTGGTGGGCACACAGAAATCGGTCAGCGCACAAGGTTGGGAACTCCTGGTTCAGATCAATAGGCTATAACAGACAGAATTTCCATTCTAAGAAAAATAATGTTTTTAGCTAACACCATTTAAACTTTTGACTATTCAATTTGTGGCCGATTATGAAAAAGTTGTTTACTTATTTCACTAGATGGCGCAAAGCACGAAGACAATATTTATCGTTTCACTCTCGCGGCCGTTGGGGTGCTTGGGCGAGCGGCGTAGGAGAGACGGTGTCCGGTGACGGTTTCGGAGGAGACGGCGACATCTCCATGGATGCTCACGACACCGACAGCAAAGACAGTCATCACGCTAGGGATTCAATGATGCTAAAAGATGATTTGCCCAAAGTATGTATTTCTACGAGTGTGTTTCTCTTTTGTTGAATTTTTGAAGCGATTACAATGTTACACATGAAAGGCAGAGTCTCTCATAATCTTAAACTGAGATGGATCGCTCGGAAGGCTTATTGAAATATGCAAACGAACTGGGATCTACTCCGTAACAGCTTTAACCCTTTAACCGCCAAAGTCTTTGATCTTCGGCTGTATGCCAGCGATTTTAGGGAAAATAGAAATTGCATAAAAAGTGATTTAACTTTAATAATTTATAGTTTAAAGATGTTTTCGTGTGTCCTGGCACATGTGTACAATACATTCTGTGCTGCGGGATGATTTATGGGCTTTTTCGATATCGTGTTCATTTACTAAAAAAACTTTATTATTAATGAAAAAACATCGCGACCCACTCGTGAGACGTTGGCGTATGGAGTCAATGCGACTCACGGGTGAGATGTTGGTGTACAAAGGGTTATATAAATTATAGACATATTCCAGGATATCCCAAGAGGCTTACAACCCAAAGAAAACAAGAGATTACATTTTGTTACAAAGGTTATATAATTCTTTATCTATGTATTCCTCAGCCAAAGTTCTTCTCATCTCATTAACATTATTATTATTTATACTATTAGAAACTTATACAAATGTGTAATATGTAAATTGTCTTCATTTATTGCCAAGACAAAATCTATTATTTACTGAATTAATTTCTTTCTAGTATTTCTAGCTATGTAAATTTTTAAATTCTGAACTGCCTCCATGACGATCAATCCATTGTCATAAGGGGTTAAAGACTGTTATATTATGATTCTTTTTTATTAAACTTTATCTGTCTCCAGGAGTGGTTCTACGATGACATCGGCATGGACGATATGGAGCCTTACGATGAAAGGAAACCGGACTCAGATGAAGATTACTGCGACGATTCATATTCCGGCCGTCGAAGGAAAGGGGCTTCGGCTGCCCAAGCCTCCGGCAGCGGGCCGACTAAAGGAAAGCGAAGAGGAGGCGGGAGCAGCGCAGCCAGTCAGAACACTAGCGATGGTGTCGCTAAAGATGGAGATGCTCCTCCTACTCCCAAGGGACGCGGCAGAGGAGGGGTATGTTGCCCATTTATCTTTTACAATGTCACAATTTTCTCACGTGATAAATTAATCACACATAAAAAAATACATGTTTAAACTGCCAAGAATGTGCGTGCATGTATGGGGGTACCTCGCATGCCACGAATTTTATTGTAAAATTAAAACGTTCTATATATATCTTTTTAAATGTTTATTTGTAAAAAATTGCCGATTACGATGCGATTGTGCCGTCATTTATCCATAATAACAGTATTAAAATATTTATGACTCATCAGTTACAATTGATTTTTGTTAGTAAAATCCCACTTAAAGGCAGCTTCTAAAGACGTCATTTTTTGTATGATTGGCATGCCGTTCACAGTGAAATCTAGTATGGATATGTTTTAAGTTTATTTCTCAACTGCTCTCAGTTATAGCAAGCGATATCTAAATTACTCCCAATATGCTCATTTGTATTAATGCTCTGTTTTAATTTAGGGTCGCGGAAGGAAGAAAGCTGTTCAACAAACTCTTCCATACGAAGTCGCCGGGGATGCCGACAAGCCATTTGGGTGTGAATGTAAGCTTTGATGATTATTTATATTATGTATACATTTTTCTGTCAGTGGTGGTGAGCTGTTTTCTATAGGAAATAAGTCTTAAATATTTTTATCATGACAGAAACAGTGGAAGCCGCAAATTTTTTAAATTATAAAATGTATTGAGGATTTAATATTTCATTATTCTCTTCAAAGATTTATTGAGAATTGGCTTTGAATTACAATTCGGACCTTTATCGAGTTTATTTGTAGGCATGCGGGTTCTCTATTGACATTGATTCTAGAAAATGTATCAAAGATAAATTATTCGAAACAATGTATAGAAATTATGTGAACGCTAATAGATTTGAATAGTATCCCGTATATGAGAAATATGTGAGAATGGCGAACTGGCAGAGTAACAATCGGCTCAACCGGTTGATTTATCAATACAGACATTGTTTATAGCAATAGAGATCACTTTTAAGGTATTCACTGTTAATACTTAGTTGAATGGCATTATATTAAAAAATAATAACACATTTTTTTGTACTTCCACATTAGATTTATTAGGATCAGGACCGGTATCGCTCTTGACATGCTGATAATGCTCGCGATGAGCGAAACTGGTACTAATTATTATTTTTTATGAAATAGTGATGTTGAGATATTGTTTTCTTTTCTAGTGTGCGGAGTGCGATACAAGACTCGACCCGGACTGACATACCATTACAATCACTCGCACAAGGAAGGAAATTCGACCAGTGTAGGAACGCCCGCGTCCGCCGGGAGCGACGGGGACTCCCGGGACACGAACCAGCACATACAAAAAGATATTTCGATCGCCGGCTCCACCGTCACTAGCAATTTGGCAGCCTCTGCTAGTGCGACGCCAGGGGCCCCGCTGATACCCGGCGCTCCGCCTGTTGATGCCGCTGCAGGATTGGCCACGGAGTACCAGGACAGTTACGTGACGTTCCTCAATAAACCGGCCGGTATGAATGTGTACATATCGTGCGTATGCAAATAGCGATGACTGGGACTCCGATGCGCATTCGCATGAGTTATTCAGATAGGATTTTAGTACAGCTCACCTCACCTAACTGCACTTTCTCAGTATTGAGCATGTGCATTTTGCATTGAACGGAGTAGGTATACAGGGAAAGGACTAGGACAGGACGGGGCTAGTTGTGGGGATATTAGACATGTATTGCAGGAAATTTTAATAATCACATTACCTTCCTCAATTTGTCACCAACATTGACCCCTCAACCACAGATACATACAGCTCTTAATAAACCAATTATTTTGAAATTATACAAACCTAACTTGATAAAATTGAACTCCTTTTTAAATAAAAATGCAATATCTGATTGATAGTAAACCTCACTTCTTTTCTACATTAAAAAATCGCCCTTACGTTTTTTTGCTCAAATGTCTAATATTTTTGTTATTCCAGGTTCGGCAGCTATTCCGTCGTCGAATGCTTCTCGCGGCAGCCGACCGACTTCTATTCCTCCGTCGGCCATTTCCGACGGAACCTCCGCATCCGCCAATCCCCCTTCGCCCACTCCGGGAACTTCGTCCCCCCAAAGGGGAAATGCCGACGATGACGCCAGCCCCTCCAGCGATACCCCCGCCAGCCCCAAGAGAGTTCCCGGAGGCAAACAGCAGTCTTCGCCGTATTGTGACTTTTGCCTCGGCGATCAACGTCAAAACAAGAAGACGGGAATTCCGGAGGAGCTCTTCAGCTGCTCCGACTGCGGAAGATCAGGTAAGACGGCCGGTAGAGGCAAGGGAACGAAATTCTCCGACGATGACAATTTTACTATTAATAATAACGATAAGAGAAAGGCCAACAAGGAAAACGGCCCCAAAGATAATAAACTTAAAAATAAAGATACCGGCGAACACGGCTGCCAGACTAGAGGCTGGAAGAAAAATCAGCCGGTCGCAGACCTGAAAGACGCCACTCGGCCCGTATCCAAATCCAACGGGATTATTAAAAATGTCCAAAAAAGAAAATTGTCAATCAAAGACGAGTCTCCTCTGACTGGCGACGGTCTGTCACGCAATTCCCGCGAGAGTTCCCCGGCCAGCGAGGACTTCCCCCGCTTAACCTCGTATCCCGCCGCCGACTTTGATAAATTTGCAAATATGCATCTCGTTGAATGCGGCAGCCGCGCTTTTTCAGGACGCAGCATGTCCGAAGACTCCTGCTCGATAGGCGAGGAGTCCCCTCCTCCTGAACTCCCTGATGACGTTGCGCCCGTGCGCAAAAGTGCCAGAAAGAATAGCACGAGTCTCGTCACCGTACCTGTGAAACGCACCCGTCGAAAGTAGACGCCGATCCTCCGATGGCCGACGTGCATTTATTGTGTTTTGACAATAAGCGGGGCGCGTCAATTTCTCTCAAATTATTATTTAATCGTGGCGAATAATTTAAGATTTCGATATTTCTATATAATGAATGGGTATTTATTAACATAAATACATATTATAAACATAAATACATATTATAGTTTTCTCTATTTGCAAATTATCTGCAAAGCAATAGTTTTTCTTATTTTAATTGCATGTAAATTGCAGCAATTTTATCTGTCTTATTTTAATACGCTACTTTTTATACTCCGCGAATTCATCACACCGCTCGTCCTCCGAGTCACCGAGGTACGGTAGAGCTGAATACCGCCGGGGTCGACTCAATCTTTTATCTTATTTCAAAAATCTCCCCTCGTTTTGGATGCGGGCTTCTATGATATCCTTCCGGTGCCGATTATTTATTTTTTATTACTGTACCGTCTGCCAAAGAAGACTACGCTGGTCTAGTTAGTAAGTAAAGACGCCTTTCCGAGTTGACTAGCTCGACTCGCATAGACTGAAATTATAACACCACCATTTTTATATATCGTAACGCGACTAATTGACTTCAGATCTTACGCATCTGAAATTCAGACATATTGAATCTTTTATATTGAAGAAGTGAGAGACCGTTTCGTAGAGTGCAATACCTGCTGTGGAATGTTTGAGGGTGTGTTCAAAATCCTAACCGATAGACTTGGGGTGCTCCCAATATTTGAATAAGAAATAAATCTAAATTTATAATTCGTTATCTAGAAAAATGAATTTCTCTTGTGAAAAATTTTACACAGTTTACTAATTATGACAAAATATCAAATTTTATTATCATCCTTGAGAAGGAAAAAGTTGTAACTCTCACTGTTGAGTTATTTATCAATCAATGGTTACCGTAAAAAAACACATTTTGGCCATTCTATATTTGACTGATTTTTTCATTATCACTAGGTACTAGTTACGTTATATAAATTTTTTACCTTTTATAATAATGGTTCTAGCTTATATTTGTTTTTATGACAGTCAAATCTTCGTACAGTAGTGTGTCTACCTTTACCAATTATGAGATATCGCGGATTGTTATTCTCCTCGAAAAGAATATTCTAACATCACCGATGTTATGCCTTCATTGTTTTTTTTATGTAAATAAATGAACCAGCCCTACCTTTCGGTGCCTTGTAAATTTGTACCCAGAACCAAAAAACTTGTACCATAGATAATATTGTTAGTGCATATAGTAATTTTTCAAATAATAGAATCTAATCAGCTTTTAACCAAAACAAAAACAGATAGAACTCGAGAGCTCCTCGGTGGCTTATTAAGTAATGTTGCCGCTTGTGGATTTAATTTCTTTACCTTTGTTTGCAAATCAGTCAGCTTAAGTTAGCGTCATATTTACGCTGCGGAAATGCATAATAATAAAATATTTTCCATTTTAATTCACTTGCAGTTAGACCAATATTTCACATGATAAATTTAATCAAAATATTAATGTATTCTAGAATCATTCTGCTCACTTGATGCGCGATATAGCAATTTTTATTTTATATAAGAGGAGCTCTTGGTTATTTTATAAGACATGTTTTACAAATAAAATAAATCGATTAATATACAGTCATGATTAACATCCATAAGAGAACGTTCAGATCTATAGACGCAGTGTCGAATGCACATTTACATGAGCGAAACGTGTCGCAAATATTCATACGGCACAACATGTCTGTAGACGATAACTCTCTTGTTTTTATTTTTTATTCAAGGCTGCTTACGAGTGTATAGATCTAGGCCAGTATAAATAAATTGTTTTCTACTTAACTAAATTGCTACCAAATTATTGTTAAATGTCTATCAGTCAAACTATTGGATAGTGTTTTTGAGAATGTTACATCTAGGCTTACATTTCGGCCTCAGATAAATAACTGTCATCACTCAACGTGTAGAGTTTTCTGATTTTATTTCATAACCTGGCAAGCAGAAAGGCTTGTTCAGCTTGTGTTGAGCTTTTTTAATTATACCGTAAAGTGCCATTTCGCATCGCTGCCAAATGTTATATTTATACCGAGCGGCGATATATATTCGAGCTTATAATCAAATGTACTAACAGTTACCTCGGTAATGTTTAATATATATATATTGAAAATTATTTTATTTATTTGATGTCATGAAAATGGACTTATTGAAATGATAGATGATTTATATATGCACTGTTAAAATAATTGTAATCTAAAGGAAAATTTCTACACCGCAATTTGTGCTACTACATAAAGGGTTATTACTGCTATTCTGGTATGTTCGTATCCTTATCTGTGTAATAACCAATGTGCCTTCATCTTATTTATGTATTGTTTCAAGAATAGCGGTCACATGCTAAAAGAACTTTTATTATCAGTCAAATTTTATTTATTTCACACCATATCAAAGAATATTGTACAATTTTTTTTTTCATCGACTAGTCAAAATTCATTCCAAAAAAAAAAAACTAATACGCTGCGTCGGCCAGTGATATAATAGAAAGTTTTTTTAATTTACGGTTCTGTGAGCTTTTCGCGCTCCAGAATACAATATGCGTTGTTAATTTCTTAAAAGATTTAAAGTTGTATAATTTTGTTACTGTAAATTACAGCTATATGTTTTTGTTTAATTTTTAAAAGAGTATAAATATTATTATTGTAAGAACTCGTCGGACCAATATAGAAGGATGAAATCTAGGCATATTCCTTGCCGCATTACCACACATGTATGCATAATCAATAGTCATGTAATATAATATAATCTGTACATTTTTTTAAAGATGAACACCTCTTTCAGAAAGAGGGTTCAATTTTAACCTAATACTATGGATAAAACCATTTTTCATTTAATGACATTTGTTTTTGCTTATTCAACATCTGAATTTTATTTAAAACCTTCGATCACTCGCATTGGCTTTTTGCCTTACAGATAAATGACACCTTTCGTAGCTAATATTTTAAAATATTGACGCATCGTTAGAAAATTTTTATTTCTCATTTAAATATTCCACTGTTTTTATTTTATTGTCGATATATATTGGCGAGCATATTTACAAAAAGAATTTATATTGATTCTTAATCCTACGAGCGTTGCAAATCCTAGGGTATGTTTTTCTATAATAATTTACGAATGCGTGTTTACCGATGATATGCGAATGAGTAGTGGTATACATATTGTACGCGATCATTCGACATAGAAAAGGTGTGGCATTCTTTGTTTACATAATATTTACCCATTTGTGTGTGCCATTAGTATATTCGAATAGAAAAAAAACTGTTTTTAAGAATACGTATTTCTTTAAGTTGTTTTTTTTTTTTATAATGCTTAGTGTAACTAATACATATTCGATTTTCCTACGCGACGGTGAAACATTTTTCATTGTTTGTTTTTTTAATAAAATTATTTGTTTATAGTACTGTAGTTAGTTAATATTGTTTGAAGAGTTGAAGTTTCAAAATTGGGCTCGCAGTGCCAAACTATATATATATATATGTATATATATACGTATGCAAAATAACCCTTTTAAGGATAATCAAAGTGCCTAAAAAATTTGACAATGTTTTTAAGACACGTTGTAAAATTTGTTTTCGAATAAATCTAAGATTTTCGGCTTGTTTTTTTTATTTGTATCGATCTCACGGTGTCAAATCTTAGTGTTTTTTTACACTCTCAACTCTTTAAAATGTTTTTAATTTTAACGACGGCCGAAGTTAGTGCGTTTTATTAGCACAGCACTGATAGCAGTAAATAAATTAATAATATATTCAACGTAATTGTTTTCAAAAATCGATGGCATTTTTGTTGATACAGAAGAACTGCCAAACCTTGCATCCTTGTATAACTGCTCTCCATTTCTAAAATGAAATAGATTTTAGAAAAGCTTTGGACCAAAATAGTAATCGCAATTGCCGCTTGGGAGTTCTTCTGACGCTGGCGAGTCAAACTGTACAATGCCATGTGTAGATTTAAGAATGTGTAATGGGTACCATATTATGCTTTACTTCCCGACGAATGGGTTGGGACAATGTAGCCCGGTTTCGAAGCAGGGTTGTTCGTTTGACGCGATTCGAACAAATGAATTCATATCATCTATTTATTAAATGCAAAATTGTGTTCAACATCAATCATATCCATGTATTTAGTCAATTGTACATTAAATTCTGGTCAGGATTAGTTGTCTGAATATTATTATATCTTTAGTGTAAGGTAAAAATCTATTTCGTTTTCATATCTGTTATCTAAATCATATTCCGCCTGATACAGTCTCAGTCTCTGTTCATACCAAATTGTTGAAGAATTCTAGTGTCTTGCTGAGCCACTAAAATGATGATTGTTATTTAATATTATTTAAAAAAAAAAAATACCTTGCCCTACAAAACGGTGCATAATATTACTACTCATGGATTTTTCAAGTCAGCCGTTATGTTGTGATATATATGCACTGTTGGGTGTTGATATGTTACAGTGAAACTGTATTCTCAGTGAAAATGTATCAAGTAATAGATTTGTATGACAACATGATTTCACTGGTCACGATCATTGAAATTATTGGCCCAAGTCGATGATTTTCCGGCCTAAAATTTTGGTTTGCTTCAATGAAACAAAATCAGCAAGTAGTCCCTTTCATAAAAAGAGAACCAAAGACAAACATAGGGCTGAAGATAGGGCGGTCAAATTTAATTTCAATGACAGCTTGGAGAAGAATACATTTTCACTGAGAATACAGTTTCACTGTATCAGATACAACAACAAAAAAACTACCAAAGATTATTCACAAAATTGATAAAATAACAAAAAAAAGAAAACTTGAACTGTAGCGAGGACACAAGTATGTGGATAGTGTAATCTATCTCGGACTTTATCAACTGGCGATATAAATATTTGTATCGCAATTGTAAATAGATTTTCTCCTCACTCTACAAGAAATTCAATTGTAATAAAAAATCGGGGTAAATTATGGATATATGGTCACGGGACAGATTTTATGTAAAGAATTATGAAAAATAAGCACATTAAATGAAATGAATGTTAGGCTTACGATTTTTTTTGAAATGTTTCGACTTTAATTTTTCAATCTATTATAATAGAAGATCCTAAAGAATACTTCGCAATAAGTATGAAATCGAGTTGTTTTAACACAGTTTTTTGTTTTTACAGGAGCAAAAATGCAACCACAAACTATACAAATAATAATATTATACAGATAGAGACAGTCACATAATTGTATTATTTACTTAAAATAAAAAGAATAACTTTATTATAGGCTAATATTAAAAAACAAATTCTTCTTTCAGAACTCATACAATAATCAGTAATATTCTTCAGATTTAATCATTTTGACTCCACATTTTATAATAATCCACTAGAACTCGAAGAGTAAAGTCAAAACATAAAATTATAAGCCACTTAAATTTTTTGAACTTAGCTCGAGAGGATTGGGATTATGTCCCGTGACCATATATCCATAATTTACCAAAATCGGATGTCCATTGACATCTTGAAGGTGAATGCATGTTCGCAGACATTCCGCTGAGCGAAGTCTACGCCTAAGTCTAAACTAAGTTAGTTTGAACACATCGGTTGTATTATTGTGTGCGTGTCGATATATATATATATTGCGACACTTTTAACACGGATGTAAATGCATCATGGTTTTATTGTTGATTTGATTCCTAGATTAAGCTGTTAACCATTCAATTAATATACACAGAAGGTACCCAACTCATACATGTATATGTAAAGAGGAATCGAAGATACTTTGTGTGTGTTTTTTTTGTTAAAACAGATCGATTTCAAGATCTACCGCTAACTTCATTCTAATATTTAAATGTAGTCTGTAGAAAGGTGTACCTTCTGTTAGATTATTGAAATAATAATATATGAGTTTACTATTAAAAAAATGTTGATAATGGAAGTGCAATCGGCCAATATTCAGTTTTATATCATATCATACATATAAATATATCCAAAGGAAAACCGATATAATGTTTTGATGCCTCGTCATAACGTTGATTGAAACGGACGCATCGGAAAGTTTTTTTTCTCACTCTATCGTACATTAGAGATATATTATTACAGTTTTTCCTTTCAGTATATCAATAAGTTTTTATTATTTCTGTTTAAATTTTATGAACACACTTAACATTATATAAACAAAGTGGAATTTATAATATATTATATCTATAATATAAACCCAAAAGAAAAGAAGTGCCTTTGACTCGTTTTTTTTCTCTCAATCTTGTCCGCCTCCATATGATCATTTTGTGCTGAATAATAGTGAATGCACTTCCAAGTTTAACATTTTTCTGATAGCTTAAATTTAATTTAGCAGTTTTTAATTTTATCAGTATCACAAAGAAATGTTTTTAGTTTTTTTTTTTTTTGTCACAACCACTGACATCTGTGTATCTCCTTCACTACTCTTCTGTTGTTTGCTTATGTTTTTTTTTGTTTTTCTTTTTTCGGCTGTCGGAAAACATTCACTATTGTTCGGCACAAATATTGCTCGTTCCTTATCATTCCTTTTGAAAATAATCATCACCGGAAAGAAAGCTGATTAAACAAAGCTGCCATTAAAGATATGCTAGAAAAGTAAACAGAAGAAAAAATCAACTGCAGTTATGGTGCTGAAACATAAAAACAAATTATTACAGCAGAAAAACAATCTGTTTTGCTTGAAGATAATATATTTTATAATCGTATCTGATATAAAAATGTAATATACTTGTAAACTGCCAGTGATTACAATGGATTCAGAATTTACAAACAATTGTATCTGAGAGGCCATGTTGGATTAACCGTGTCAGTGCTGCCAATGTAAATTCATTTGATGACAGCTGCAACATTTGAAAAATGAACAATAAAACAACTATGACCTTCGTCGGTTATGAATACTAATGAAACTCTCATTGGTGTATGTATGTAGTCTGTCTCAACACAAATGGGTGTGTGTATTGAAGTCTGCTATTTGCATATTAGCAGTGCTGCCAGTGTTTGTCTGTAGTTTGCTGTTTGTTGATGAAGTGTCCCGGCTCTCGAACATTAAATATGATGACCAATTACTGATGGTGATGAATTGGTGATGAAAAAAAATTCTCAACTATTCGGATGGAAATAAATTTTCCCTCGAAAGATTTGTAAGTATAGACCGAGATACCATCGCGGCAAAAAATGTCCGATACATTCACACTAAAGATTCTTTTATATTTGTCAATCACTTTTAAGCATCATGGAAAAGGTAAGCAATATTTGTGCCTGAAAGTAGATCCCCTGAAATACCTCCTCCAAACACTTTTTGTAAGACAATGTATAATCTAGTCGATTCACTGCATATTTGTTATATTATAGAATTAGTTTGATACATGGTACGTGTTTTAGTTGATGAACTTGTATCATGATATCGACACTGCAGGTTTGATCTGATAAAAAAATCGTTGGATTCAATAATATTCATTTACAAGCAGCTGCTCTGGTTAGCTGAAAATGTAGTCATTCATTTTTTATCTTCGCTTATAATAGGAAACTAACATTGTTAAATTGTTTATTGGGTGACCTGTATTTTTAATTGTTTACGCTTTTGCACAGAGATTTTTCTCACTGCATTAAAACTGATTTTTCTCACTGCTTAAAACGGCAGCAGTAAACAGAAAAAAGCATAAAAAACAACACTATTATTATTATAATTAGGTAGCTATTTTACTATATTACTAACTAACTGTATTTATATTATACTCGCAATATATATATATTATAGAAAATGAATACCTGGAACATAATCTATGTTGATGCTAATGACTGTTGCAAATACCCATTGATTCAAAACGCTGGGTCACTCGTGAAAAAACATTTCTTTTTTGAAGAGTAATGCAATGACAGTCAACTCTTTCTATAGCGTGTGCGACAATCCCTCCAAGAGTGGTGTTTTCTACTAAATGCAAAATTTTCAATGCTTAATATTTATTATACATAAACTGTACAAAATATAATACGTGCAGGTAAACAAAGTAAGTAACTTAGAATATGTATCTATGTATGTACAAAAATGAGAAAATGTTAACATATTATATTGATGTGTAATTTACAAAATCCATCCTGAATTTTGTACGGGTTTCGGGGGAAGATCGACTACTTATTCTTATTATAAGTCAAACTATTTCGAAACTATTTAAAAATTAAATTGGTAATGGTCTCCAATCATTTAAGATTTTGACTGCATTTCTAAGCATCCTGTTCCTTCAGTTGATGCTTTTTTGTGCAAATATCTTAAATCGATACTCATAATATAGTTACAAGCGAAATATGAAAGAAAACATAGTGGGGTGCTAATACTTACTGTGAAGTTATTGACCACACTACAAAAAAAGTACACTAATGCCGTACATGGCTACCAATTCCTTCCTGTGCGTAATGTGCTAATATTAAATCAACTAATCAATAAAATTATATCAACAGGGCATCCTACGTGTCTTCAGTTCACCGACAACATGATTGTGTCGGTGCGTAAGTATCGCTGGCAGTGTATCGAATGCAAGTGCTGCTCCATGTGTGGCACTAGTGACAACGATGTAAGTACCGGCGTTAACATAATTCTGACACTTATTTAGTTACATTCTTTCATTGCTCCTGATGCAATCCCATATACACCCATCTCTCGATGATAGGGTCCAAATATAAATCGATATATAAGTTCTTATAGCTGTCTAATTTTTACAGTATCCATATACTTGGTGGATTAATTTATTTTAATAAAAATAATAAACATTTTTAGTATATATTCTACATAAAATTTATTGGATGACGACCGGTTTCACTCATGGCAAGCATTATCAACTGATAAATACAATGAAACAGTGATATTTATAAAAAAATTAATCAAGAATTACAAGGTATTACAACTAAGCTTCATACTTATTGATTTTTGATGTAATAGCTTGCTTTGCTAAGAGGTCTTCAACATTTTAATTATTGTCTATTTTGCTTCAATTTATTTGCTTAGTTGTAATACCTTGTAATTCTTGGTAATTTTTTTTCATCAGTCAATTATTGATCGTCATTACTCATAAAGAAACGTGCAAACAAAAAAAAAAATTTAGTTTACTTGTCTACCTGACATGAATTTCTCTCCTGTAAATTCAACTTTTGCATATTTGCATCTCATTCCTCAATTTGTTTGTTAATTGTTTTACACAGTTAAGAAAACAACATTTCTCTTATAATACCCCTGAACAAATCTTAAGATCGATGAGATGCAAAGTAGGAGTTGATTTCGTATCTATGTTACAGTGAAACTATTCTCAGTGAAAATATATTCTTCTCCAAGCTGTCATTGAAATTAAATTTGACCGCCCTATCTTCAGCCCAATTTTTGTCTGTGTTTTTCTTTGGTTCTCTTTATATGAAAGAGGCTACTTGCTGATTTTGTTTCATTGAAGCAAACCACAATTTTAGGCCGGCAAATCATTGACTTGGGCCAATAATTTCAATGATTGTGACCAGTGAAATCATGTTGTCATACAAATCTAATACATTTTCACTGAGAATACAGTTTCACTGCACACTTTGCAATTGTATCGCAACTTATGTACTATACTAGTAAATCAACATTGCCAATATTAAGGAAGCTCATATAAAGAAGAAATACATAATCACACCCAGTCGTGATAAAGCAATAACTGATATTCTTGTGTCCGCTTGTTTCCCAGGACCAATTGCTGTTCTGCGATGATTGTGATCGCGGATACCACATGTACTGTCTCGTCCCGCCGCTGGCGACTCCTCCTGAAGGCTCCTGGTCCTGCAAGCTCTGCCTCGAAGAGTTCCACGGCAAGAAGTAGACCGCTATATCCGAATAAATTTACCTTACTGCAGCTAACTTTCTTATAAGAAACATCTTGCCTGGTACAGTGGATTTTCGATCCTAAATTCAATGATTTTAAATATTGAAATATTCGGTACATACAAAAAACTGTTAAACAGTAAAACTTTTTTAAGATGATGTATTTAGACATATTTCAATAATTTACAGACGTAGGACTCATATGCAAACAGTAGGAAAAATATATTTAATCTGTTATCAACATGTTACTGTCCGGGCGATTTCTTGAAAACAATTGCAAAAGTAAAGTACTTCAGTGAAATTGTTATAACTCCGATGCTATTTAAGCTACGTCATTGAAAATTGCTTTTTTGTGTTAAGAAAGATTATCCCTTTTAAAAAATGTTTTAGTTCAAAGATTCTCAAACTGTGGTTTGAATATTAACGAAATATAAATGATTTTTGTTTATAAACTCCATGAGATGTTCATATGCTCCAAGTTTAAATACAGGATTGATGGCAAAATATTGATCCAACAGCAAGAGTGGATACAGTGGCCTTTTCGAAAAATAGTAATAATACCTACTTGTTTTACGAAATACAGTAGAACCTCGATTATCCGGACTAATTGGGGATGAAGATAGTCCAGATAAGGACTAATACGGATAATCGAAAAAATCATAATTGACAGGGAAAGACAAGTATATTCAGTATTAATCATTTCTATTTCATTAGATTAATACATAGCTTTAATAATAAATTATTTTTTATTGATAAAATCAATTATTGATTTCTGCTTAAAGCTAGCTTTTCTTTTCGATGCTGTCAAATCAGGAATACTTTTAAAACACGTAAGTTGTCTTCTTGACTCTCAAGCCACTTCATGGCGGCATCTAGACACTGAAAAACTTCAGAATGTGTAGGACCAATATCTCCCCCTCACAAATCCCCTCTACGTCTTCTTGATCTTGTTCCTTTGAGGTTGATATTTCTTTAATTATTTTGTCATCATTTAAAATTTGGAATCCAGGATCGTTTGAATAGCAATATCAGCAAATTTGTAATATTTTTGTTTATTTTGACCAATCCGGATAATCGAGGTTCTACTGTAAGTAAATTATGATTTTTTGGAGCAAAAATTTGTATTTACTGTAATTATCACATCGACAGACGATAAAGTGACTCCTGTCGGTGTGTTTGGTAGTAAGTTCGATCTGTATAGTGAATGAACACCCTGCAAACATCAGCAAAAACGGAGACACGCTTATGAGTCCCCTGGACCAATGCGTTTGTCCAGCAAGGATGCTCATATGAGTCCTTTGAACTTCAACATGTTAATTCTTATAGTCTTCAACGAATCTGGCTAATCAGTATGTCAGTGTAAGAAAACGATACTATATAGTAGGATGATTTGAAATTCTTTTTTGTATTCCATTGTTTCAATTATGTTGATCGAACTTCCACTGTACATGCTCAAGATAATGTTGTGAACCTAATGTTGTGTAGCCATAAAGAATAATGGCCAACCTATTATTATTTCTACTGTATATTTTTAATGTCACCTTTTTTTTCTATTTTGCTTACATGGTATTTCAATATGAATGCTTTTGGAATCTATAATATTGTTAGGTATTCTTACTATTCACACAAAACAGCACTGATACTCAAAATTCACACATGTATAAAATATAATATTGGTAATTTCTATAACGTGCATTGCTATGTTCAACTCTTGGTAACAAGGCTTTCAAGAACAGCCAGGCTGCTTCATGAGGAATCAGTCAGCGTGAGGTGGTATGACCACCTTGGCAGAGTAAAGATATGTCTCGATAGCCAAATTGTTTATAAACCGAGAGTTGGCTCTGCTTAGAATATCTATGGTTTCTTTGCATACTTTTATTGTATTATATATGATTCTCTCGTCAGAATATTATATAGAAAGCTGAAAATATAATAAATTTCATCAAATAAAGTATATTAGAAGCTGCAATGCATTAAAAAGAGATCTAATCAAATTTAAGATCAAGCTATGTATAATCAATCAACATAATCAATTTTTAGTGGAATAAATAATTATCGCAACTTTGATTGATTTTTTCTCTATTTTCTGCGAAATTTTTACGATTAAATAGTATCACTTTAGTATGCGGTAGAAGGTCTGCACGGGCTCGGGTAAGGTTTGGATTCGGGCTCGGGCCTGGGAACACAAAACTAAAACATAAATCCGATTATTCCGGATGTATACGCCTTTATTGTATATCCAAATTACATACATATTATAATTTGATGAGTTGATATTAAATTATTTTAAATGTTGATTAAAATTTTGTTGAAAAGTTGAAAAAACAATCAAGATCGGGTAAAATGTCAAAAATCAGGCCGGGTAGAATTTTAAAATTTTGGCCCATGCAGACCTCCAGTATGCGGTCTACGTTTACATTACTACTTGAAAATGTAACCCAAACATTTATTCTAACCTAACCTTGTGCTACCTAATCATATCACCTCCACATCGATGACTGGGCATCGTGTCTTGTTGTCATCGTGAAGATTGTGTTGTCGTAAAAATTCAACCGTATTGTCTTCGCTGCAGATGATATTTTGATAGAAATCCTTGAATACAAAGTAAAAAATAATTGAGCAGGTAGGCTAGGTAGTAAAACCGTATACTAAAGAAGTACCGATTAAATTATATAGTAAAATAGATTAGCAATGAAAAAATAACTGACTATCATAATCAGCTTTCATGTTATTCTACGATTGAGATATGTATTGGTATTTTTCGCTATGATCATAAAAATGAGGGGCCAAGTTGATTGCTGATATAAAATGATTCAACTAACCAAGTTACTAATAGTGTCCTTAACTCTATTTTGGCACAATTATTAAATTCTACATTTTTCTATGAAACTAATATCAACGATAAATCTCAGACTAAATAACCAATAAAGCTTTTACATTTTAAACCAGGGCTGTGGAGTCAGTGAAAAAAAGTCCGACTCCGACTCCAGCATTTACAAAAACCACGACTCTGACTCCAACATTGACCAAAAATACATATCCGAACTCCGACGAACAAAGTTAAATATCGTCACTTTTTTCCCCTAATTTTTCTATTTATGTGTATTCAATTAAATATCAACCCTATCAATGCGACCAAAAGCCAAATTTTACATATAAAATGCAAAAATAAAAAGTTCTAACTTTTCAAAATTTCCGACTCCGAGTACGACCCGGCCAAATCGCCGTGATTACTCCGACTCCACAGCCCTGGTTTAAACTACATCGATATTACAATATAATAAACCATTTTGCTTCTAATAATTATTAATATATCATGTAATTAATTGAACTTGAATAGACAACTGTAAATCTTTTTGTCATATTCGAATAGTTTTTGTTTGCAATGGTAAAAAGAAACTTTTATTGAACAAATACGGCAACACATATTGTCAGCATTTGGTTATCGTGTTCCAATTTTATAAATATCAGGAACATTTATTGAATTGTACTGAATAGAGAGTAAATTACGCCAATATATAATATACATACTAACATCTAAGGTAAGGCTTTTTGAGAGATAATATTTCTCAATTCATTCATGGATAATTTCTTTATTTTCATATGAATGACGTAATGAAATACACTCAACCCTTTTTTAACACAGTAGATACGTTCTAAAATGTAAAAAGTGATGCAACACATAAAATTGTTGAATATAGACTCCCAAAATTTGGAAAAACATTATTTAAACAAAAAACAACATTGTGGTATACATATTTAACACTTTGCTCACGGGCCTTTTCAATTGCCATACTAATTACGCACGAATTTTTGCACACCGTAAACAATGTGTTAAGAACTGAATAATCAATCATCGCTACTTGATAACAGACACGGACCAAACTGGAAGAGGGATCACTTTGATTGTCTGACTAATGCATAGGTTCCCAACCCTTTTCGGGTGGCAACCAGTTTTCATAAAAGCCATGTGACCCACGACCCCGATGCAATTGAAAAGGAATTTTCAGTATAAGTTTGCGACCCCACAGGAAATCCGCGACCCATTCGTTGGGAACCTGTGGTCTAATGTGTTCTAATGACAAATTTTGTTTTTTATTATCCTGTATTTTCAAATTTCTTATCATTGGGAAATCCGCCTTCGTATTATCTAATTTCAAACGTTCATAAATTTCTAGGTTAAAAATATTGAAATTACTTGTTTGTGGAAATTATGTAAAAATTCATTATTTTTTTTAAAAAAGAGTTGAGTGTATGATGAAAACAGATACTGCATGTTCCACATTTTATTTATACATAAGAACTGGTTTCGCTTAGCATTGTCAACTGTTGACAAGTATTTTTAGATCATGTTTGCCTGCAATCAAAATTACTGCATCAATCTTTTATTTTTTGTTCATGTAGCGTTTTATACAAGTAAACGTCTGTATTTCAAATTCATTTAATATTAACCTAGCTATAAGCGAAAGACATTTTGTAACAGTGGAAATTGTTTAACATGAAATGGCAATATTTTATCGCCTTAAAAGACATTGACAAAATAATCGTGGATAATTTGAAATTTACCATATGCATGCTCTCTCTTATAAAGTGAATAAAATATTCCCCCACCCTAACCAGTATTCAACACATTGGTTTTTGTGTATTGCCTCAACTGAAAAAAACAACATTCAACAAATCATTTTTTTTTATTCATGTTAAAAAAAAAAATGACACTTTTTTTTGGGACCAGAATGTTATTTCATGTTCAATGTTTTCCTCTGATTGTATGTTGCATTTGTATTTTATAATCATCACAATTCCTTTTATTGAGAAAAATAATAATTTAAAAACATCTATCTATTATTCCTCTAAACTTAATTAGGTATCAAAATAATCAACAGCATAGGCGTGTATTTAATGGGTCAGTATCTAATTCAAGCTTTGGTCTGTGAAATAAATAAATGGTCAGTTAATATTATAAATGGTCCGTTGTCATTGTATCAGTATGAATGTGGTCAGTTATTAAACGAAGGGTCAGTAAAGTATAGTATAATGAATAGTTATTTATTAAAAACAGTTGGTATTTAAATTAAATGGTAATTCATTAAAAAAAATTATGATAGCAGTTAATGTTGCCAAGTCAATCTGGTGACCCGCTGTTAATTATTCATAGACATGATTAATAAAAATTATTTAACTAATCGGATGCCACAAATTGGTTAGCATTTAAATTAAATGGTTATATGGATCAAAGTTTTACTTTGATCTAAGTGACAGCTTGTGAATTTGATCAAATATGGTCGTTAGAGGTAAATTTATAACAAGGTCTATGAGAAATAAGCACATTAAATGAAATGATTTCTTAAGTTCAGGTATTTGAAAGCAGATAATATTTTTCTAATAAGTGTAAGGTTTACGATTTTTTTTAAATGTTTCGTCCTTAGAATTATTATAATAAAACATCCCAAAGAATACTTTGAAACATCCAGTTGTTTTAATTTAGAGGAGCAAAAATACACCATTTATAATTTTAAACTGACTATTTATTATTTTTTACCGACCGTTTTAAGTTTTTATTATTGACCATTTATTTAATATTTACTGACCATTTATCGAATTATAAACTGACCAATTAATTAGTTGCCTATTAGTAATGGATTACATGTCGTAAATATTTATAGTAAATAGTTTCAAGTAGTCGTAACTATTGCCATTGATTCTGTATTTATGAATATTACAAAACCAATCATATCACAACAAACAGTTGCGGGAAACATTGTTGAACAGGTTCACACCTAGCTTGTAAAGGGTATTGCGATCGCCTAGCAATCCATATAATGTAATTGTTTGGCTTCACGATTTACTTACAAAATTTCAGTTTCCTATGAAAGGGGTCCAAATATACTGAAAATTGTGACTACCAATGAAATTTGGGC
Source organism: Himalopsyche kuldschensis (assembly GCA_028554975.1). Classification (NCBI taxonomy): domain Eukaryota; kingdom Metazoa; phylum Arthropoda; class Insecta; order Trichoptera; family Rhyacophilidae; genus Himalopsyche; species Himalopsyche kuldschensis. Next base: position 4,658,541 of record JAHFWI010000025.1, read on the forward strand.
TTAGTCGTACGTATTAATTGATTTTGTTGTAATCGCTGTTACTTCAATTGATTACCATGTATTGTATCGTGTCTTAATCACTTGAGACTGGTTTCCATATGTCTAATGAAACATAGTATTAAAAGTAAGTAATTTTTTACAGGCTTTATTATAAACTAAACTGCAAATGCACAAATATAATCAGGGTTGATGGATCAACGAAATACAGATTTCAATAATTGCAATATCCTACCCTTTATTCATATATATAAATTAAATTAAAGATGCATGATGGTTTCATCAGAAGTATATCTTAAAATGAGTATTCAGCATCGTTACCAAGTTTTTTTTCATTGGTGGATTTCGGCAAAGGCGGGAAAGTGAGAAAATGAAATTAACTATCACAACCTTTGACGGTTTGTATCAAATATGTTTTCACACCCTTTACGGGTCTTTTTTTATAAGAAATCTTGTCAGACCTATTGTATTTTTTTTCTAATATATAAATTTATGTTAAAATGGCGGTACAAGCTAGTTGTGAAAAACCAGATGCATTAGAATAATTTTCGTTCTTATTTATAATTTTGTCTTTTTATATATTGATCTATTATCTTCATTAAAGAATATGATAATGTAATTATTTAATATTTTTGTGCTTAATAAAATTTCTTACTCATTTTTTGGTTGTATTTTTATTTATTTATAAATGTACATTGCAAAAATTACAAATTAAAAGTTTATTGTTTTTGCAATGTCAAAAAAGATGAAAACATTGAAAGAAAAAATACTATGTTTACAGATATTATATATACATTGGAAATTGACAAAGAGTAAGTTTCGACACAAAATCAACTATAATACATTAAAAATAGTACTCATCTGAACTCACTCACATCCATGTGAAATATGTCGACGGCTGAAGCAATTTCGTTAACAATCACTAAAGCCCTTCCCAGTGGTATCCCCATTGGCAGGCTGGTTCTACTCCTTGGAAGAACAAACAACTCATGTTCACGATTCCTCACAGGGACATTCAATTTAACATTCTCAAGAATGGTTGAATTTGGCCTCGGATAAGTCGAAAGAAATATGTGGCCAGGTACAGTTCTCTTTGAGCATTATTTTATATGACACGGAAGATGGAGTCTGAATATATGTAATTTGGGTTTTCATTTATCACTTATCTTATCCTACTGATTTTAGAATAATACTAAAAACTTGTTTACAGGCATTTTTAAATTACTTTGGTAATTAGCATTTTATTGGCCAATTAGCAGATGCACAAATCTGTGCACAGGCGTGTAAGCATTGTGTATTAATATCACATACAAGTAGACATTTGATATGGTCAGAATTATTGAGTTTGGACTATCATTGGTTATCATTTGGACACCCAACAAATATAACGGTAATTAATAAAATGTATCAAGTTGATTTATTTAAAATTGCATTAGTGTTAATTAATGGTTTAAGAAGTGGTTATGCGTTAATTGTGATCTGTTCATTAAGAATGTCATTGGATTGATAATACCTCTTAATTTCTAGCTGTTCCAATGCATTTAGCTTAGGGCCCTTATTGCAAGAGTGTAAACAAATCGGGACTGAATTTAGGTCATGTGATTCCTCTATGAGGTGATTTGCAAATTGCGAATCTGTTTTTTTATTATTAAAAGATCTAACATGTTCTTTGGCACGAACCAATATACTACGTCCTGTCTGACCAACGGATATCAAATCGTATGTACCGCAGGACATCTTATAGATACCGCTTCTATCAATTTTATTAATCCTATATTTACTATTTTTAAGGTGTGTGCCAAAATTATTATTAACTTTAAATGCCACGTTTACGGAATCTTTAATCTCATGGTGAATTTTTACACTAATACTCCCTAAGTAGTTCATTGCTTTAAAGAAGCGGTTTTCTTGTATTAAATTAGGGTAAATAAGTTTTCTAGCTAGTTTTAATCGATTTTTATATAATAAGTTGGTTATTAACCATTAACCAAGGTTCTCTGTGCTATATTTTTTATACCAACTAAAATGTCATGGTGGTTACTCTAAAAAACATTTCTAGCTTGGAAAGTGAAATAGTATATTGGAAACGTGGTTAGGTACTTATCATGTAGTTTAGGAATTTCTGGAGATGGATAATGTAAGAGATAATCTAAAAAGTCAGTATACAGCAAAGTGTATTTACTTATATCGCATCATACAGAGAACTTTAGATGTACCATCATAACTTGACCGCCGTTTAAATTCGGGTACTAAAATTGTCCCCATATAGGTAGTTGATACATTTAAAAGTTATATTGTTTTAGTAAAAATATATTTACATGAAGCCTTTGTTTCATTTATCGCTTGCATATAAAAATGTGTTATGTGTTAGTAAATAAAAAAATTTGATTGAGTATTGCACACTTTTTACGCGATAGTGGTGCCCTCACAAGCGGTCAAGTTATAATGGTACATCTATAGTAGATATCTATTCATAAAAACTTGCACTTTTTTTCATTTCAACTCACTCAAGTACATAATAACCATAACTTGGGTTACTATTTATTTAACCTGTTAATGTATTGTTTGCTACTATGCTATGGAGTTAACCCATCTGTAACCTTTACAACAATTCGTAACATGAATTGCGCTGCGCTATGATTGCGAATTGATTTATTTATAACGCACCGTCAATTGTGTTTTATATTAAGTTAAAATGAATACTCAAAATGAATTTAGTTCTATAAAGTTTTTAATAGTTATTCTGCTATTCGGAACGGTGACAAAGCCAGATCATCAAAATTGGTCGTGCTGTAATTATCATCAAAACAGCCTTTCCATACAAAATGTATGAGAACATGATTTTCCTAATCTGCAATGAATGCACAATGAATCAAATGTCACATCGTGCATGTCAAGTCAAACAACCTTTTGTATGGATTTGTAAGACCATTGATCTGATGCGAATGCTTTTTTTCCTGAATGTATCATTTCGTATGTTTTTACAACATGTCGGTCCCTGTGGTCTAATGTCAAGAGCTTTGTCCTAGCGATCTGGAGACCCGGGTTCAATTCCCGGCAAGGTCTGATTTTTTCAATTGAAAAAAAAGAGACCTTGGGCTGGGTGTATGTTATTTATCGTTGATTTTGTGCACAACTGATTCATTACTTATCATCGAGTATGACTTTCACAAATTAAGAATATTTGGCGCATTGGCGTAAGCTGTAATGCCAAATATATATTTTTTTGTTTATTATAAAAATTATATAACAAAACATTTGCACTGAATCTGCAATGAATGCACAATGAATCATTTATGTGTATTCAATTAAATATCAACCAAACAGTTCGGCCAATAGCCAAATTTGACATATTATATGAAAAATAAAAAGTTCAAGTTTTTCAAATTTTTCGACTCCGACTCCCGACTCCACAGCCTCGCAAAAATCATTACATGCGTGCAATTTGATTACAAACCTATCCAAAGGTCTTACATGGAAATACACAATGTGACACATCGTGTATTACCAAGACAGATCCCTACCGACCTTACTCGAAGAAGAAGATCTAAAAATATTCATATTAGACTTTGTATATTTGATTAAATGTATTTTATTAATGACAATGAAACTATATTTAGCAAACAATTGTATAACTCCATAAATAAATTTGATTCACACATCCTGTCTCATGATATCAATAATAATGTTTTATATATAAATAATCGGTCCGTGGCGTAGTGTCAACGGTGTTCAGACCGCCCGGGTTCGATTCCCGGTACGAGCGGATTCTTTCAGTCGATAAATCTGTTCAAAGGCATGGGTGTTTGTGTTGTTGAAAATCCCTTCCCACCTTTCCCGATCCCAAAGAGCGACGCATAGTGACAGCGATTAGCTAATCACTAGTCCTGTCCTAATCCTCGTATCCTTTCTATCCATACTCTCTTCGAAAAAGAGATCTTGAGCAACTGAGTAACAATCAGTTCTCGTAGAAAACATATGTTGAGATAAACTCCGCGAGGAGTACATATGCTCCAAGTTGGGAGCGGACATGGACAAAAAAAATAAATATAAATAAAGCGTTTATTTTCGATATTTTAGTCATCAGGCTATGTATATTATTAAATTTGAAACGGCATCGTAACTCTAAAAATCGAAGAATTTATTAAATTGTTTTTAAACTATTTTCTTTCTTGGTGATTCGAAATCTATTTATCAATCTAAGACCTGTTTCATCTTTAAGATCATAGGTTCTCAACCTTTTCTGGTGGCGACCCCTTTTTATGAACAATGTGACCCGCGACCCCGATGCAATTGAAAAAGGCAGTTTTAATAAAGTTATTATTTTTTTAGTTGACTGTATAAGTTGGTGACCTTACAGAAAACCCGTCCCGACCCATGGGTTGGGAGCCCGTGTATTAGAAACTAAAATACAAAAGTAGAAAAGAGAAAAACATCCGCTTTCAATGCTGAACCTGTTTTTTAGTATGAAAATGGACACGCTAGGCGTGTTCTCAGCATCCAATGTGTTAAATTTTGTCACGTTTTTTCCTTCCTACCTTTCTTATTTATGTGTAGTCAATTAAATATCAACCAGCCAATCTGGACAATAGCCAAATTTTACTTGTAAAAATATGTATAAATACAAAGTTCAAACATGTTCAGAAACAGTTTTTCACGACTCCGACTACCACTCCGGCCAAAACATCGCGCCGACTTAGACTCCAGCTTACACCGTGACTCCACGACTCCAACTCCACAGCCCTGGAAATAACCCATAGTATTCACTTTTAAGGTGTTCACTGTCAATACCTAATGAAATGGCATTATAATAAAAATGATAAAACATTTTCAGTACTTTTTCCAGGGCTGTGGAGACGGAGTCGTCGCGGCGTTTTGGCCGGAGTCATACTCGGAGTCGTAAATTTTGAAAAGTTTGAACTTTTTATTTTTGCATTTTATATGTCAAATTTGGCTTTTGGCCGCATTGATAGGGTTGATATTTAATTGAATACACATAAATAGGAAAAATTAGGCGAAAAAAGTGACAATAACAGTGACAAAGTGGTTTTGGTAAATGCTGGAGTCGGAGTCAGACTTTTTTTCACCGACTCCACAGCCCTGCTTTTTCCACATAAATGTATTGGATCAGGACCGGTTTCGCTCGTGGCGAGCATTGTCAACTGATGACAATGCTCAATCAGCTGACAATGCCCGCTATGAGCGAAACCGGTCCTGATTCAATATATTGTATGTGGAATAAGTACTTTTAATTTTAATGGTACATATTCGAACGCATTTTTTGTCAAGAGTTGACATGGACTTAATACGTATTCTCACAAGCAGATAATACAATATCAGATCTCTTGGATATATTATATTTTGAAATGGCTTCTATCTAAATTTTTGGAAACTACTTGAAAACAAGAAATGAACTACGCGCCTGCAAGAATTTATAACGAAATAAGATGTAAACAAAAATTTTCTATTTCTTGAAAAAAATGTTTGATAACCAATTAACAACAGAAAGCACTCCAAATAAATCTGTTTACATATTTAATCACATAATGTTAATTGATTTTAATATACTGAGTAAATAAACTAGAGTGCAGGTAAATAGAAAAATGCTTGTTTTTTTATTTGCATGTGGATTTCGCGTATTTTGCGATTTTTTTAGAAAAACATTTAAATCTTTTGTTTGTCATAAATAGCAGATCAAATTTAATATTGTTATGACAGTTCCACGTACATATATTCAAATAAAACGAATGACTATACTTATGTATAAATAAAAAATAAGAGTTTATTAATTCGGAAAGGTTCTAACTGTCATTTTTGCCTGAAATGAACTATTGGTCGGAATAGCTTGTATTTACCGCATTCTATCATATATCAGAAGGTCATTTTCAAAAGTGGTCAAATCCATTTGTTGAAAAACTGAGTATATGAAATATTGTCATTACTTTTTCCTCATAAATTTGTGTTTACTATCAATCAGGGCTGAGGAGTCGGTAAAAAAAAATTCAACTCCGACTAAAAAAGTTTAATATCGTCACTTTTTTGCCTAATTTTCCTATTTTTGTGTATTCAATTAAATATCAACCCTACCAATCCGGCCAATAGCCAAATTTGACATATTATATGCAAAAAAAAAAGGTTCAAACTTGTCAAAATTTCCGACTCCGGCCAAATCGCTGCAATGACTCCGACTCCGGCCAAAAAGCCCCAACTCCACGACTCCGACTCCGACTCCACAGCCCTGCTATCAATATTTCTAAAATATGTTTTAAATTAAAGAATTACGGATAATGTGTAAAATTTCAAACTTTTCCACGTGAATAAAAAAGGTCTCAAAAGTTTAAACTAAAACTGGCAGTTGTTTTGGAATTGGCCACTTTTGAAAATGACCTCCTGATATATGTATGAATTTCAGAATTATCTATGGTTGAGTCGGAGTTAAGGAGTTAACCGAGTTAGCAGAATTCCAGAGTTGCACTGCATCTGCACACTTTTTTTTAACTTAATTTATTTGACAAAGTTCTAAGATTATCATAATTATTTCCATCATAAGATCTTTAATTAAGATCATTATTTCTCAGCAAGGGTTGTGAAAAAATATGCTTGAAATAAGTAATTTGACGCATTGTTACAAGTGAATTTTAATTAATCGAAACATCAAACGTTCATATTTCAAAACAGTGTCAAGAGCAGTTAGAAACTTTTGAAAGTAAGGTGTCAAATTATTAATGTACTTTTGAAATAAAAAAAAAATAATGACATTGATTTGAAATTTAAATATTTATATGTAATTACATACATTAAAGAAATGCCAGGAAATTCATAACAACAATTTACAATATTAAAATGGTCAGATAATTTCAGTGGCTTAGTAATACAGGGGCCTATCTGCAATAACAATGTTTTGAGATAAACACGAATTGGTACCATGGGTATTCGGGGAATAAAGCACATGCTATGTCACTTTAATTTGTTATGAATCAAACATGTTTTCTTATTTCAAACATACTTAATATTTAGTATCTATCTATATATATATAAAAATGAATGTCTGTATGTATGTCCGCTATGGACTACTAAACCGCTCGACCGATTTATGTGAAACTTTACAAATTTATTGAGTACACTCCCGCAATGGTTTCTGGCTTACCAACCCCTCCCCCCAACCACCCCCCAACCTCCACCCCAATTTTTTTTTTAAACTTTACGAATTTTTCGAGTTCACTCCTTCGAAGGTTTCTGGCAAACCCCTCCATACGCCCCCGTCAGAACTAAGTTCTAGAACTAGAACTTTGTTCTGACGAAGTGTTCTGACGAAGTTCTGGCGTAAGCCGAAATAGCTATCAACAAATATGTAAAATTTATGTAGAACTAAAATACATTGTTATTTTTCTTATCGTATTATAATGGAGTTCTACCAAGTAAATGCCTACTCAATCAATAAAGTGAAGTTAATACATCGTGAAGGCATTTTCACATTTAAAAGAAGTTAGATGTTTTCCTGAATGTATCATATCGTGTGTTTTTACCAGGGCTGTGGAGTCGGTAAAAAAAAGTCCGACTCCGACTAAAAAAAGGTTAATATCGTCACTTTTTCCCCTAATTTTCATATGAATGTGTATTTAATTAAATATCAACCCTATCAATGCGGCCAAAAGTCAAATTTGACATATTAAATGCAAAAATAAAAAGTTCAAACTTTTCAAAATTTCCGACTCCGAGTAGGACTCCGGCCAAAACGCCGCGACTACTCCGGCTCCGGCCAAAAAGCTCCGACTCCAAGACTTGAATGCACAGTGTATTAAATGTCACTTAGTCGTAGCATGTAACAGGTTAAAGTATAATAGTATCTGAAGTCTGATTTTTGAGAAGGTTTGTAAATAAAACTAATCTAAAAGATGCGAAAATACACTGTGAAGTTAATGTATCGTGAAGGCTTTTACACATTTCAAAGAAGTGAGATGTGTTGAAATTTTCTCAGAATCCATTTCTACGCGAGAGAAAAAATGTTCAATGTTTTGATATGTGATCATTGTCCAGTATAGAAAATATTAATCTCTTAATAATTGAAGACGTACTTGTTATGTTATTACAACATAGGCGGTTCGTGGCGTACATGTGAATACATTTTATTATAATATCGTTTCATTATTTATTATTTATTGACAAAAAATAATATACAGTACATGGCACTACAGCAAGCGCCAATGCGCCATGCATTTGACGAATTAAATTACCAGGGCTGTGGAGTCGGTAAAAAAAAGTTCGACTCAGACTCCAGCATTTACCAAAACCACGACTGCGACTCCAATATTGACCAATAACACGGCTCTGACTCCGACTAAAAAAGTTTATTATCGTGAGGTTTTTTTGCCTAATTTTCCTATATATGTGTATTCAATTAAATATCAACCCTACCAATCCGGCCAATAGGCAAATTTTACATATTATATGCAAAAATAAAAAGTTTAAAATTTTCAAAATTTTCGACTCTGAGTACGACTCCGGCCAAATCGCCGCGACGACTCCGACTCCGAAACTTGGTTGGATAATACACCATTAATGAATTGTCATAAGGAAAAATAATGTAATACAAACACTAACACATTTTTAGTTCAGGACCAGTTTCGCTCATGATATCAACTGATGATGTTGAGCATTATTAACATTATCATCAGTTGATAATGCTCGCATTGAGTGAAACCGGTCCTGATCTAATAAATTTAATCTGGAATAAGTACTAAAAATGTAGTATTATTTTTATTATAATGCCATTCCACCAAGTATTGAGAGTGAACACATTAAAAGCGATCAAATAGAAAAATTTCACCTTTGTAGACTTGGCTCACTTCACCGCTAAAGGAATAGAACATGGTTCTTAATTCAAACATATGACGTCCTAAATTTGTTGCTTTTAAAACCGTTATAAATATGGTACATAATTCCACTGTCCACATGCCGCCACTGCACGTCGTATCGATTCTATATAAAGTTCACGGAGGAAGAACTCCTCTAATCAGTCAGTATCGCGCAGTTGGACGCGGAACAACGTCCGCCATTTTGTATTGTTAAATCTCGAGGAAAAGCGGGAAACCACGAGGCGTCGGGAAACGCGCGCGTTCCATTTTCAAAAACAAGTGTTGCCAGTGAAAAAAGACAATGAAGTTTTTCGTTCTATCGGCGTGCTTCTTTGCCGCGTTTTTTGGGCAGGTTGAGCTGAAAGGTAAGTCGTTTATATAATATACAAATATGCCATTACAATTACCTACATATATACCAGGGGTGGCCAGACTTTTATACCCGCGTTCGTTTTTCGTTTGAAATTATTGGCGGCGATCGACGAACATTAAAAGTGGTAATTTAAAGCCTATATTAATCAAATTGCCAACCCTTGTTTGACCCGGGTTTTAGAAAGAGATTTTTGTCAATAATCGGCTAACTTCGAGATTTTAGCGTGCTGCACCTATCACACGACTTTTTTCAGTATATCCGTAGATAGACATATTTGCTTATTAATCAGTCAATATTTTATATCCGAAACAAAATATCACACTATCTTTTAACGCACTCATTTTTTCAAACCTAAATAGGTTTAAATATAAAGCGTTTTTAGAATTACCATAGCGACTATTTGTTTTAAATTTAAAATTAAACATCTACGGTATTTATATTTCATTCGTCTAGAAAAATCAAGTTGTGATTGTCCAAGCACGAATTATTTGCAAAACCCGAAAAAAGCAAACACAAACTGTGAAAGTCCCATTTGATTATCTTATATTAAAAAAAAATGGTTGACAGGCTAGTAATGGATCTAAGGTCACGGGACAGAATCCCAATCCTCTCGAGATAAGCTCAAAAAATTTATAAATACTGGCTTATAATTTTATGTTTCGACTTTACTCTTTGAGTTCTTGTGGATTATTATAAAATGTGGAATCAAAATGATTAAATCTGAAGAATATTACTGATTATTGTATGAGTTCTGAAAGAAGAATTTGTTTTTTAGTTAGCCTATAGTAAAATTATTATTTTTATTTAAAAAAATAATAAACTTATGTGACTGTCTCTGTCTGTATAATATTATTATTTGTGTAGTTTGTGGTTGCATTTTTGCTCCTGTAAAAACAACAAACTGTGTTAAAACAACTCGATTTCATACTTATTGCGAAGTATTCTTTAGGATCTTCTATTATAATAAATTTAACAATTAAAGACGAAACATTTCAAAAAAAATCGTAAGCCTTACATTCATTTGATTTAATGTGCTTTTTTTTCATAAATCTTTACAAAAATTCTGTCCCGTGACCATATATCCACAATTTACCGGATATTGTTCTTAATTTGAGCTTCAATAATTCGGAAGCGACAAAATATTGTCCAACATATTCAGTATAACATACGCATGAAACAAAAAAACGTATGAATTACTAAATTTGCAATATGGACATATCGGTATCTGCTTTTAGAGGCCCTATTTACCGACTATGTTCGGCAATAAGCTCTAAAAAGCCTAGAATATTAAAAATATTTTGTAAGAACTAACAATCTCTTGCATGATAAATATTTTTCTTTTGAATATTGAATGCTGTTATCAACAATCGAACAATGAATGAATTCTGTAAATAATTGCTTTGGTTTCGATACAAAACTTCTAATGATAACATCACAGTCGTAAAATTAAAATGCGTAGTAAGGTTTGAACCACTTTTAAATAATACATTTCAATATATTAATAACTAAATAATAAAGCGAATATACTGATTGAACAAAATCTACTGTCATGTGGAAAGTGTGAACGATTTTTTAAAATCTATATCCTCTCTCAGTACGGATCATACATTTCAGTGATCGGCAAACGGTCGCTCGCGAGCTGCCGTTAGGATACATTTGAAAAAGCCATGCTTCTTACATGGACAGCTGTATGTAGTCACTCACCCATTGGAAAACCTTCTGATTTATTCGTGTACGCAACAAACAGAAAAAAAATATTTTGTGTCCAAAAGCACTTAAGTAAACAGAATTAAAACATAAACACTTTCTTTCTTTGAGTGGCATTGCATCGCATGAAGGGTACTCACTAGTTTTGTTTATACGTACGAATTTAATACGGTAAGAAAAAAAACAATGTATTTTAGTTCTACATAAATTATTTTATGAATTTGTTGATAGCTATCGGCTTACGCCTTCGTCAGAACTATAAGCGTAACGCGTAAGCCGAAATAGCTATCAACAAATATATAAAATAAATTATGTAAAACTAAAATACATTGTTATTTTTCTTACCGCATTATAATGGAGTTCTACCAAGTAAATGCCTACTCAATCAATATACTTAATCAATAGTTACATATCATTTTCATTAAAACTGTGATTTTAAGCTGGACTCGGCATGGGAGTTCAAATGTTGATTCGCTGCATTATAATAGGTACCGTAAAACGGGGTGAATAAAGACTGCGGGGTGAATAGAGACAAACAAGGATTGAACTTTAGCACAACTTCCAACTAAGTCTCCAATGTATTTTTTACAATTTATATTTAATTCTTTACAATGACTATAATACTATCTCTCGAATGACAAAACCAAACCAACTAAATGATGGGCCAAAATTGAAACAAACGTGTTTAAGTTCGATGCATGTGCATCCTTACTTATTGACCACTTATAAACTTCTCTTTTATTGCACGAAAATTAAATTAAATCATGTTTTTTTTTAGTTAATAAGTACCGTAAACGTGTGAATAGAGACTCATATAGAATAGAGGTTCATATATTCCAATCGTAACAATCTGTTGTTTTGTTGCAAAGTCTCTATTCACCAAAATTCAAAGTTAATAGAGACATCGAACAAAATTGATTGTTTCTTAATAACGATAGTGAATATTTTAAAAATATTGTCATGAATGTGTAGTAGGACCATAGAAACACGTTTCAATCCATTTATATTTGAATTATGTGGCACAGGAATGAAGATACATAGTCGCGAAGGGTAAAAGGCAGGGCTGTGGAGTCGGTATAAAAAAAGTCCGATTCCGACTCCAGCATTTACCAAAACCACGACTCCGACTTCGACATTGACCAAAAACACGACTAATTGCTATGCCATCAGCTAATGCATTTAAAGGATTCGGCGCTTACTTGTGGTAATGCATTTTCAATGATAATCGATAACTGTCTTACTACACGAGCCTCTGAGAAGTGAAGTGAGCCAAGTGGCATTTTTGGAAAAATGAGTCAGATGCAGTATCATATTCTTCAAGTGAAGTGAGATTATTAAAACCAGGGCGGTGGAGTCGGTAAAAAAAAGTTCGACTCCGACTCTAGCATTCACCAAAACCACGACTCTGACTCCAACATTGACCAAAAACACGACTCCGACTAAAAAAGTTTAATATGGTCACTTTTTTTTGCCTAATTTTCCTATTTAAGTGTATTCGATTCAATATCAACCCTAACAATCCGGCAAATAGCCAAATTTGACATAATGTATGCAAAAATAAAAAGTTCAAACTTTTCAAAATTTCCGACTCCGAGTACGACTCCGGCCAAATCGCCGCCACGACTCCGGCCAGAAAGCTCCGACTCCACAGCCTTGGTAAAAAGTGTCTCCATTCACCCGGTTTTACGGTTTATTATTATTCACCGGAAACGACAAAAATCTCGCGTGTGACTTTAAATATCAGATTTTAACTCGGTATTTTGGCTATTTATATAATATATTTAATAGTTGTGTATTTATAATAATTGGCATCAAATTTTAAAAAACGGTCAAGTATGCCTGTAATTTTTTTTAAAATAATTGACCGGAAAAGCCGTTGCTCAATGTTTCATAGTAATATTTATTCAACTCCCTTTATGAAATCTCACGTCACCGTATACACCAGGTGTGGCCGAAGCGTCGAGCGCGGTCCACTGGTCGCCCGTGTAACTATTCCTAGTCGCCCACCTATCTGTTATGTATACATCTCTGATGCCTTAAAATGATAAAAAAAAAATATTTGTATTGCGCTAGTAATAAGCATTTTGATTCCGATAATAAAAGGAAAATAAAAGAATTACATGTTTTTCATTACATACTATTTTTATGATTGTGTAAAGTCATCAATGACTGCTTCAATTAAAAAAATAAAACATGTTTAGTATGTATTCCAGATTAAATTTATTTGATTAGGACCGGTTTCGGTCAAAGCGAGAATTATCATCTGATCAGTATATAGTGCTCGCTATGACCGTAATCGTTACTGATCCAATATATTCAATGTGGCATAAGTACTAAAAATGTTATGTTATAATGCCTTTCCACCAAGTATTGCCAATGAACACCTCATAAGTGAAAAAAGCTTGTTATAAAAATGGTATTGATATTATCTTTGTAATTAATTATACGAGCTATTTTCTGCATTTAATTATTATTTTTGATGTAATTAGACCGCCGCTAGTTATTTTAAAGGCCCGTAATGGTTAAAAGTTTGGCCGACCCTGCCGTGTACAAATAATAACAATTGTCCTTTGGGTGGATGATTCGTACAAAATTGGGATGGTTTTGTATTGACTTTGACGCGCTGTCATTCATCGTGACAATTTTTTTAATAATCTAGTCGCATTATCTATTATTTGTCCAATTGAGTCACAAAATATTTGAACGCTACTATTGTCAACATTGTCAGAAATTACTGGAAATCTACCTTGATTTTTTTTTTGAAGGTTTCGAAGGTTTCGGTAAAACCGGATACGAATGTTTGAACCAACCAAGGGCAATCAATTACTGCGTGATAATCTGTTAATCATTTCTTGTTTTTAGGCAAATAAACGGTATAACTCAAAAACATAATGGAGGTTGTCCTCTTCATGTGGAGGTTGTCCATCTTCATGTTCTCAAACATATAGAAGTTGTCCTCTTCGTAGCAAATATACACCTTATTTTGAAAAGGTTTTAACTGCTCTTGACACTGAGCGTTTGAATTTTCGTTTGCTTAACATTCACTTGTAACAATGAGAAAATAAAAATGTTTCAAATTACTTATTTGAAGCATATTTTTTTACAACTCTTGCTGAGAAATAATGATCTTAAAGATCTAATGATAGAAATAATGATGACGATCTTAGAAATTTAGTAAAAAAAGTGTGCGGATGCAGTCCAACTCTAGAATTCTGCTTACACAGTTATTCAACCATAGATAATTCTGAAATTTATATATATGATGGAATGCGGTAAATTCAAGCTTTTCCGACCAAAATGTCATTTTAGGCAAAAATGTCAATTAGAGCCATTTCAAAGTACGGTAACGAGCCAATGCGCCATGCATTTGACAAATATAATAAAGACAGAACATAACCTACAAAAAACAACAATTATTCAACAGATAATAGCACGAAATACGCAATGTAGAAAGTAAAAGAACAAAAACAAAACACAATGCTGAAAATGTACACCTCAATAGGGAGTGCATTAATCAGCCAAACATCCCTTGTGACCGGTGACTCAAATGACATACGCGACGAACAAGCTATGATTGTCGGTGTCTATGGTCTAGTGGCATGAGTTTTGCCTTAGCGATCAGATGGGCAATGGAAATAATAATGACAATCTATGAAGTTTGTCAAAGAAATTTAGTAAAAAAAGTGTGCAGATGCAGTGCAACTCTAGAATTCTGCTAATTCCGTTATTCAACCATAGATAATTCTGAAATTCATATATATTAATGACATAATGCGGTAAATACAAGCTTTTCCGACCAACAGGTCATTTCAGGCAAAAATGTCAATTGGAACCTTTTCAAAGTAAGGTAACGAAGTGAGTTTTCGTTTACTAAGAATTCGACGTTTGCCATTCGTTTGGCACTTATGTTTGACAAACAAAATAAGACAAATAACTAGGAATTCAATTTATCATTGTCAATATTATCGTCCATACTCAAACATAACAGTAATTTGAATACTTAAGTATTTAAGACTAACAGAAAATTGAGCATTGACTTTTATAGGAATCAAATAAATTAATTCTATTATATAAAAGACTTAGATGTCATAATATATCGCACCTTCCAAGTAGGTACTCCAACCTCGACATCTCAACTACTCGAGTATCGAGTCGTAAAATTTCAAAATACTCGAGTACTCGAGTATACTCGAGTATACTCGAGTAGTTTAAGATGTACCAAAATATATAATTTTTATTTCAAATTTGTATACATAAATAGATGATAAATAAATAAATAAGCTTATTTTATTCAAATAATAAATTTATTTCAATTTATGAAACATATATCAAAAGTAATAGAGAATTTAACGTCTCAAATTTTGATTTCGTTCAAAGTTTTGTTTTTTTATTTCCGCAGTAGAAAAAAATCTCTTTGTTGCTGTGGACGTCGGTTTAGAAGTTAGCATTGTATTAAATAGTGCCTTATAGTTTTTCTGTCCACTGTATAAAAAAAATTAACCGGAAATAAATCTTCGACTCCGACTAAAAAAGTTGAATATCGTCACTTTTTTTGCCTAATTTTCCTATTGATGTATATTCAATTAACCCTACCAATCCGGCCAATAGCCAAATTTTACATATTATATACAAAAATAAAAAGTTTCAAAATTTCCGACTCCGAGTCCGACTCGGGGCAAATCGCCACAACGACTCCGACTCCGACCAAAAAGCCCCGACTCCACGACTCCAACTCCACAGCCCTGATGAAAACTTACAACCGATCTCAAAAAAGAGTTAAGATCATTATTTATCAGCAAAATTTGTGAACAAATTTGCTTAAAATAAGTAATTTGAAACATTTTTAGTTGCTCATTGTTACAAGTGAATTTTAATCAATCGAAACTTCATACGCTCATATCTCAAAACAGTGTCAAGAGCAGTTAGAATCTTTTCAAAGTAAGGTGCCAAGCTGTGATACCATGTATTATATTATATACCAGGGGTGGCCAGACTTTTTTCCCCGCGATCGACTTTCGTTTAAAATTATTGGCGGCTATCGACCAACATTAAAAGTAGTAATTTAAAGCCTTTATTAATTTAATTGCTTACCCTTGTTTGGCCCAGGTTTGAGAAAGAGATTTTCGTCGATAATCGGCTAACTTCGAGATTTTAGCGTGCTGTCCCTGTCCCACGACTTGTCTCGCACGCTTCTTGGAACGGGCACCAGAGATTTGTACAGATCAGATAGGCGATCGACTTGGAATCACTACGAGATCGACGCTTTGGCCACCCCTGTTATATACTAAAGCACAGAAAGCTTTCATGAGCTAAGTTGGTGTTTCGGGTCTCGAGTAACGAGTAACGGATATCGAATCTTTTCTGTGAGATCCTCGGTAAATTATGGATATACGGTCACGGGACAGAATTTTTGTAAAGATTAATGAAAAATAAGCACATTAAATGAAATGAATGTAAGGCTTACAATTTTGTTTGAAATGTTTCGTCTTTAATCTTTAAATTTATTATAATAGAAGATCCCAAAGAATACTTCGCAATAAGTATGAAATCGAGTTGTTTTAATTTACAGGAGCAAAAATGCAACCACAAACTACACAAATAATAATGTTATACAGATAGAGACAGTCACATAATTGTATTATTTGCTCAAAATAAAAAGAATAACTTTATTATAGGCTAATATTAAAAAACAAATTCTTCTTTCAGAACTCATACAATAATCAGTAATATTCTTCAGATTTAATCATTTTGATTCCACATTTTATAATAATCCACAAGAACTCAAAGAGAAAAGTCCAAATATAAAATTATAAGCCAGTATGTATAAATTTTTTGAACTTAGCTCGAGAGGATTGGGATTCTGTCCCGTGACCATATAACCATAATTTACCAGATCCTCTCTATGCAATAAGCAAAATAATATACATTGATTCTATTTTATGGCACCATCATACTATTTTTGTGTACACTTTTGAGGAATTATTGTTATTGTTATATCAATCAATTGATTACATAAAATAACAAATGGTGATGTGATTGCAATGATGTCATCGACTTAGTGCAATGTGAGCAAATAGTTTGATGTTTACAAAACAAAGACACAGATGTGGGACATTGATTTACAGTTGATGCTGAGAAAATATGTCTTAAAAATTAACATCTGTAAAATTAACATTATGAAATTCTGTGAGCACAACTTGAAGGTCAAACACATGTATTAAAAACAACAAAAAAAGGTTTACTAAACTTGGTTACGTAATGTGAATTATTCAAAATGGCCGTATTAAAATATACACTGGTTTTCAATGCTTTATAAGAAAATTTACATTACTCAGTGTTTTTTTTTCTATGGGAAACATGTTCAAATTCTTGACACTACTTTAAGATAGGCAAATAAACGGTATAACACAAACGGTAACCGGACAAATCAGAACATGACAATTCAGAACATGACGTTTCAGAACATGACTTTTCAGAACACGACTTTTCAGAACATGACATTTCAGAACAAGATTTTTCAGAACATGACATTTCAGAACATGACATTTCAGAACAAGACTTTTCAGAATATGACATTTCAGAACATGATAAATAAAAATGACAATTAGAACCCTTTCAAAATAAGGTAACGATGTGTTAACAAACAGTCATTGCCTATCAACCACGAAGTGAATAAATAAAAAACATTATATAATACCAGCTATACTCACATAGTCTGATTGTGATCAGGGCCGGTTTCGCTCATCGTGAGCATTTTAATCTGATGTAATATACAATGAAACAAGGTTATTTATATCAAAAAGAGAAATATAACACAAGGTATAACAAAAAATTGGCTTAAAATTCTTGTTACATTTCTTTTCTTCTCATCTTGATTGCAATATCACTTTTTTTTTTGACGTGACAACGTCTTATAAATCGATGAACGCCCGCTGCACGCACGAAAAAACATGATTCATTGTCCCGTTTGTCGCGTTACGCCGAAGGCAAGCGTGCGAGCGAGAGCGTGGATAAGCGATAGAGAGGCACGATCGGCCTACCGTTCGGATTGTGCCGCATCTATCTCTCTTCCACTCGATTGGTCGATGCGTCTGAGTAGAAAAGAGACAGCGGCAGCACACAACTTATACACCTACAGTACCTACACGTGATCTGTTTACAACTGTTTATAAAGTGAAGTGAAATGTTAATGAAGTGAAATGTTCAAAGTAATAAACATATTTGAATTAATGAGTGCGAATAAAATATATCAATAAAAAATTGTAGATTTCATTTCACTCCTTCTTCGTATCCATACAAAATAATGATAATTCAATAAAAATGATTCCATTTTATTCATAAAAGTATGCAATCATTTCATCAATGTTTTCTTATGACGTTGTCACGTTAAACTATCGTCCGTAAACCGACTTTACAGACAACCAATTTTTTTTTGAATATGTATAACCATTTTTCGAACATGGTCGCAATAAAAGATTTTCAAAAATATAACATTATTTGAATTATTGTCTCTCGATTTTAATTTGATGTGATAAAAAGCGGTGTCTCGCATGGACTTGTAAGTTCAATATTTTAAAATATTCTTAATCATTATGACCTATTTAATTATTATCTCCTCTATATAAAGATTATTTTTATGCGCCTAGAGTTATAGCATCGAGCAGACGGCGACATAAATAAACCAACTCAAAAATAATCACAATTATTTTAGAAAGTTTTAATAGATTAAACTATCAAACATTGTCTAGATTCTAGATTTATGCCTACATCACTTTCTAAAAGGTTGACCATTCGTATTGGACTGAAAAAAAGTTTTAAATCTTTTAATAATGCGTAATCTTATATATAAACCGAAACGGCGTATGTATGTATGTATGTCTGTGATTCCCTTTTGCAAGTTGCAATATAATAATGTTTATTATTTACGCGAAGGTATTATTTGACAGAAAATTAGATTTTTTCCTTGAAATTGGACATTTTAATGGGCGAGAATGGGGCTGTCATCAAATTAAATAAAGTTTGTAATTTTATTTTAACTCTATTTTGGATGTTAGATTTTGTGATATAATTATGTCGAATGATATGACGTTAAATAATTATTGGCCGCTTAATCCGAGCGACGCCGGGTAGCAATACTAGTTCATTATAAGGTAAAGAAATATCCCCGATCTATCGTTGTCGAACACTTCCGACAAAATAAAATAATAACACATTTTAGTACATACTTATTCCACTGTGGATTTATTGAGATCAGGACCGGTTTCGCTCATCGCGAGCATTATCAACTGATTGGAAATACAAAAATACAGTGTTATTTATACAAAAGCTATGCGAGACAAAGAGTATGTCAAACAATTGATAGTATAAATATTCAAATGATTCAAAGTAAAATAAAACAAAATGAGCATAACTCCCGACCAATATGAATATAGTAAGAGAATTCCTCGGTCATTGTCTTTTCTTTTGAAGTGTCTTGAAAAACGAGGAATCGGGTATACGACTATGGTTCGTGATCAGTGTCAGTGGTTTCAGTTGCGTGGAGGTTCATACATTGTGTCTTCAATAATTTTACGGATTTCTGTTCGAATTCATGGATTTCTGTTATGTCAAATATTCCCTTCCACCCTTCGGATCCTAAAATGGGGTGAAACGATTAGATAGCCGATGGTGTTGAACTATCCATATTCTATGACCTTAGATAAATAAAGGTTTTAACAGATATTACTTCTGTGAATTGTGAAAAAGTCCTCACAATACAAAAACTTCACGAAACACTTACATCGTTTAGTTTTGTTTGATTGAAAAATCGAATATTATATGCGATAACTTGCCTTTAGTCTTACACCCATCCTAAAAACGGGACGTAGCAAGGTCGATTAGCTAATCATTAGTACTGTTATAGACATATTCTTTCGAAAACCTACTTTCTTCGAAAAATGGAGGTTGAGAACTGTATCAAATTTGAATCGTTTTGTCTCTTACGATCTGGGTTTCGCCTTTCGGCATCTTCAGGCATTTAAAGCGCATGAATGAACTTGAACTGGCGCGTAGTAAAAAGTATCCATCGTCTATATATATAAAAATGAATGTCTGTGTGTATGTCCCCTATGGACTACTAAACCGCTCGACCGATCGATGTGAAACTTTACAAATTTATTGAGCACACTCCCACAATGGTTTCTGGCTTACCAACCCTTCCCCCCAACCACCCCCCAACCCCCAATTTTTTTTTTTAAACTTCATGAATTTTTAGAGTTCACACCTTCGAAGGTTTTTGGCATACTCGCCTCATACGCCCCCCAAACCCCACCCCGCCAAACAACCCCCCTCCCCCCCAAAAATTGATGTCGAATTTTTACAAATTTCTACTACACTTCCGCGAAACTTTCTGGCGTACACCCCCTCCCCTACCACCCCCCCCCCAATCCCCCCTACAATTGCTGGCGTAGTAACGCGTGCAGGGTACAGCTAGTTTTTATATAAAAATAAAATAAGATCAATATGTTTAATTGTTATTAACGTAATCTATATAAATTAGCGAATGTTTTGATTTTAATGAGCTTATTGTTTATTCATTGGAATAATGTGGGTCAATTATAATTATCGGGTACTTTCAATGTAGTATCGTAAATACTAATTACCAGATAATAACCTGAACATATCGATAAATATAATTCGTGGGTTTTATCCGACCTATTGTCTGAGTTTATAATTAATGATATTTATTTAAAGGGGTATAACAAAGGTGAGTTTGGAAGATTGAGTTGTTCATTTAAAATTGGCAAACTATTAAGCTGTGACCTATTTATTTCTAATGTTTATTGACAAAATAATTTGCGTTCGCCCGTGTTTTTATGTAGCAATTTAACCCATTTATCTGGATCGAACAAGTGATTCTTGAATTGTTATTATTCAAGAAATATTATTATTATTTTTGGCACGTGGTCAATGTTCTTATACAAAACTGGTAAGTCTCGACAACTTCACATTTTGTAAGTGTGAAGTTATCACAAGCAACGCTCTCATTCAGGGGTTCCCAACCTAATTGGACCCGAGAGCGCATTTAAAAAAAAAGTGATTATAAAAAGGCAATGCCCTTTTTAACCATGTCCGCTCCCAGCGTAGAGCATGTGGACTCTTTATCTCGGCGTTTATCTCAACATACATATGTTGTTGTCTACGAAAACTGCTTGTTACTCAGTTGCTCAATATCATTTTTATACTAATATAAAATTGAAAATAACTTTCATTATTCCACGTATTGTGCTACTAGCTGTGACACGTGTTTCGCCTCTTTCAGAAGCATCTTCGGACTTACTATCGCAAAATTTTCTTAAGTAATGAAGCAAGATTGATTCCAACATTTAAAATAATGAAATTTCAAAATGACGTTTGGGATTTTTTGTTAACGTCATAAGTAGTTTAATTATTTTTTTCCTTTGTTTCGATTCTATAAACCCCTCCTTGCTTCCCGCTTGATAAGATTATCAGTGTCAATATGTTCTTGTTGTGCCTTTTTTAACACTATTCGCAAAACATGAAGCTATTTATCACGGCTGTGGAGTCGGAGTCGGAGTCGTCGCGGCGTTTTGGCCGGAGTCGTACTCGGAGTTGGAGATTTTGAAAAGTTTGAACTTTTTATTTTTGCATTTAATATGTCAAATTTGGCTTTTGGCCGCATTGATAAGGTTGATATTTAATTGAATACACATAAATAGGAAAATTAGGGAAACAAAGTGACAATATTAACCTTTTTTTAGTCGGAGTCGGAGTCGGACTTTTTTCCGACTCCATGGGCTGTGGCCCTGCTATTTATATTATATTGAATTGGCAAGTGAAAAGATTGTCAATAAAGGAGACCATCGGCTCAGTCAGTAAAATCCAGAAATCTCTCTTCAAACTGTTTTTGAAACTCTTGAATGTGTGCAATAAATAATGACACGTTTAATTCACTGTTACCTACCATTTTATTTCAATTGAGGATTTGGACTGAGGGTGCTTGATGGAATTTCAATATCAAATTTGATTTGTTTAAATTTTGTACTTTTCCATGAGTTTTGTCGCTAACGACTCGGGTTTCGCCTTTCGGCATCTTCAGACATTTCAAGTGCACGGATGTACTTGAACTGAGGCGTAGTAAAAAGTTTGTATGGTTTTTATACAAAAATATAAGTAGATCACTAACTTAAATTACTATTAAAATTCAAATTAGCGAAAATTGAATGCAAACAAGTTTCAATGAATTAAGTGGGTTTGCTATAATTATAGGAATTTTTGAAAATATTATTGATGTAATTATCTGAAGATGCCGAAAGGCGAAACCCGGGTCGTTAGCGACAAAACACATGGAAAAAGTACAAAATTCAAATTTCATATTTAGAAAATGCACGTGAGACTTTACCTGTCGATGTGTTATCCCCAAAACTAATTTTTCAAAATTTTACATTTGAATTTATTATTTTTCTTAAAAATATGTTTCGGGTTTAATACCGGTGGGCGCATAGAAATCGGTCAGACACAAGGTTCGGGATCCCTGCTCTAATGTATCCCCATTGAACATCTGTCATTTTTGTGTTCAATCGTGAATATTGAACCGAACGAAGCCAGCAGCGTCGGCTTGTCTAGAGATAACTTTAATTAAACGCTGTCGTTCATTACGCACACGATGCCCTTTGGACGGGCTTTGAATGATTACGTTAATATGTCCGTATTCAAGAATGACTTATATGTTCGCCAAAGAGATGTCGATTTGACCCCATCCGTAGAAGTGGGGTCGTGCACTAAAATTGATATTCGACTCACCGCAATATTTGACAAATGCAATATGCTATCACCGTTCCAATAGAATTAATAATATACATTACCAGTGGTGGATTACCCCATAAGTGCAATCGGCGCACGCTTGGGGCCTCCAAATATTGAGGGTCTCGTAAGTAACTGCCTGGTCACTTTCAATGTCTTGCTTGCAGAATTATGACGAGAGGGCATCAGAGAATCGAGAGCTATTCTTCTCGATGACCCTCCCTAGGTAGAGACGCAATAGTAAGCTGCTTTCTCAACTGTAGCAATCGCGCCCCCCTGTCGGCAGCGATGGGAAGGGAACGAAAACAAATAAAAAATTAAAGTTTAAAACATTTAGAGTCGAAGGAGACTGGAAGAACTTTGGCGCTAACACGCCTTAGAACTTGATGCTCCGTAAAATTAATAAAAAATAAAATAATGGTGTAGCAAGAGCGCTGAAGCCTTATTTCCCTTTCATCTCTTGTATGCGTTTCTCGTGTTAGTAAAAGGTGATGATCTCTTGATAGTGGTGAGACTGCTCTTTAAAGGAGGTCAACCCTCATGTCCCAGACGTTCTTTAACAGGCAGATGAGAAGCGAATTGTGGAGGGAAAAGGGTGAGTTCGTCTAGGGGGGTTTTAAAAGTAAGACATCTCGTGGTTTTACGTAGTCTGAAGGCGCGTGAATTTCGTAGGAATACATGCTTTTGCGGTCGGGTAAGGTTAGGTTAGGTTTAAATATATTATGCTGTCACACCGAAAAATTCATTTTCAATGTCAGTAATGGCCATGGGCCATAAATCATGAGGTACAGTGTGTTAGGTACTCACTCTGAACTTGGCCTCCCAAAGGCTCAATCCGACACTGAACATTACCATTAGAAAAGAGCTTATGCAATGAAATTATACTGTTTGCCACCAAAATAAGTGCGAAGCGAGATTAAACCTTGTGTTTATTTTAAGTAAATAAATGAAACACAATTTATCTGTACACCTTCAACATATATTTTATAAAGATCAGAACTGCTTTTGCTCATAAGTTGCGACTCTGTTGAAATATACTATAAATGCCTTTCCACCGAAAAAGAACGGTTAACACCTTGTTTACGATCGGAAAGATATTATTTGCACTCCTTATTCTACAATTGTATGCATGGTAAACATATAATAACGTAGAATGGGATAATTTTATAGAAACAATAATAAACAGTAACTGGTGTGCCGTGAGGGGATGCTTAATGAAAAAAACAGATAATCTGATTCTGTCTACGCAAAGTCTTTTAATTTATCAAATGTAAAGCATACTATAAGCAAACGCAATTAATTCGGATAATCTTTTTGGATATATTTTTAATTGTGGTGTGCCGCGGAATTCTTAAAACAAATCGGTGTGTCACGGGGAAAAAAAGTTTGCCAAGCACTGATCTACAGAATGATCTTTGCTAACTCTACTAAAATATCACTTCGGTCTGTTTCCCATACACATTGATCTAAATGCTATCACTCAACCATAAAACGTTGTCGGGTCCGTGGTGCAGTCGCCAGCGTCATTGGCTTACGTGACTGACGTCTCGACAGTCCCAGTACGAGCAGCATTTTTTCAGTCGATTTATTGTTTCTGTTCGAAGGCATGGGTTTCGTCTAACAAAATCTTCTACATCCATCCAATACCATAAGCGGGGCAAAGCGAGAGCGATTAGCTGACCGATATTTCTGTCCTAACTATATCCGTTATAAACCCTCTTGAAGTTGAGCGACTGAGTTACAATTAGTCCTCGCAGAAAAAAAGTATGATGACACACCTTTCATATGCTCCACATTGGGAGCGGACATGGCTATAAAAACTAAAATAACCTTAAAAATGATCATACACATGTATTATAATTTATTGAATTGTAAGTAAAACGGAAAAATTCAATTCACAAATTTATTTTATCTTTGAGTACAATCTACCATTGTTAAAACTTACTCAAATAAAGCGAAGAATACTTAACCCTAATTAATCAAAGTAGGGTCAGTATAATCGGCATTTAGTCTTAACGGGTTATAAATTATAAGATAAGGTTGTATACGAGACCCCTATCTTATACCCTTGCGATATAATTACATCCCTAATGAATACAATTCAACTTCGCGGGTGGTACAACTCTTCCACTTTAACATATAAAATTACAATTCGACTTGTAATTATTTGCACTGATTGCCTTATCAACTACAAAGGTTATAATATTAACAAGTATAATATAATATTCAATTTAATACGTCCACAAAATTTATTTACATCATAACAAAATATGAAATGATGAATACTTGTGGAAATGACATCACATATTGTGTTTCGTCATTGGTATATTGGATTTAAATCAGGTTAATGTTTTATTGACAGCTGCCTGCGTGGCCATTTTGAAATGATTTTTGTTTTGAAGAATGTGTTCTTTTTTTGAATCGTTTTTTCGAATTTTGCTCTGCTGTCAAAATTATCAATGGACTATTTCTCATGAACAAAAATCTCATTTATTAAATAGCAAAATTCTCTTGCGTTTAATAGTTTAAACGGGAAATTCGATGACAAAAGATTGTGTAGTTTTTATACTCCATGATGATATAATATTAATAATCATTTGAATTGTTCTTTCAAGCCAACTGTCAAGTTTTTTTTATGGCAAGATGGCATGTCATTATATTTTTATAAAACTAAAGTAAGAGTTTTTTTTAACCATGTCCGCTCCCAACTTGGAGCATATGGACTCCTCACGGAGTTTATCTCAACATATCTTTTTCTACGAGAACTGCTTGTTACTCAATTGTAGGGATGGAAAGGATAGGAGGACTAAGACAGGACTAGTGATAAGCTAATCGCTGTCACTATGCGTCGCTTTTTGGGATCGGAATGGTGGGAAGGCATTGGAAACACAAACACCAATGCCTTTGAACGGATTTATCGACTGATAAAAATCCGTTCGTACCGGGAATCGATTCCGAGTGGTCCGGCACGCAAGTCAAAGCCGTTGCCACTGCGCCACGGACCGGAGTAAGAGTTCCACAATTTTAAGTACCGATTAGTACCGAGTTCTCTGAGCATTTTAAATTGATAATCGACATGTTTTATATTTAATAGAACTAATAAGTCACGAGACATTGAAGATGAGATTAAGATGTCGTTCTCTGTGGTCCAGTTGCAGGTGCGACAAAGTGGGCCTGGTTTCAAGTCCCGTCAAGGTCAAATTTCTTCAATTGGAAAAAAGATTTTGGAGATTCTCCTGACTGATTTTTGAATTTGTTTTCAATCTTATAATTTCGATATAAAAAATCTGTTGTATATTTTATGAAATTCTCTGGTGGATAATTATTATGTTTTATTATATTTATGTATAATGTACTATCTGTATTATATTTGTCAAATGTATAATGCGTTGACGTCAGCTGTCATGCCACGTATTAGTTCCACGCACAATAAACAATATATTTTATAGAGATCAGGGTCAGTTTCGCTCATCGCGAACATTTTCAACTGAAAGTCTGTTAACCAGTTTATAGTTGAAATTTAGATTAACTTCAAGAATAGTGTAGCTAATTTTATAAAGTACCGGTAAAACGGGGTGAATAGAGACAAAAACAAGGATTGAACTTTAGCACAACTTTACTAAGTATCCAATATATTTTTTACTATTTATATTAATTCTTTACAATGACTATAATCTTTCGAATGACAAAACCAAACCAACTAAATGATTGGCCAAACTTGAAAGAAGCGTGTTTAAGTTAGATGCCTGTGCATCCTTACATTTTGACCACTTATAAACTTCTCTTTTATTGCACGAAAATTAAAATCAATCATGTTTTTTTTAGTTAATAAGTACCGTAAAACGAAGTGAATAGAGACTCGTATAGAATAGAGGTTCATATATTCCAATCATAACAATCTGTATTTTTTTCTCTATTCACCCACCAAGTCTCGATTTACCCTCTCTCCTCTCTATACTCCCCGATTGAATGTGAATAAGAGACATCGAACAAAATTGACTGTGTCTTAATAACGATAGTGAATATTTGAAACATATTGTCATGAATGTGTAGTAGGACAATAGAAACAAGTTTCAAGCAATTAATATTTGAATTATGTGGAGGTATGAAGATACAGTCGTGAAGGGTAAAAAGTGTCTCTATTGACCCCGTTCTACGGTATTTATTTTAATGGTATCAAGTTAAATGTATTCTTGAGTAGGTCGTATTTTTGACAACCGTTGACAAGTCGAAAAAACATCAGCAGACATTTCGTGGATGAGCAGGCAATGGCTAGGATATGTCGTATTGTGACGATCTGCCGCGCTATCATCCGACATCTTGACCCTGTCGGCCATTTTGAGTCCGTGGCAAATGGCTGAACTTGACGACCCCCGACTATCGCGTTTTATCACATTTCCAAGTTTCCACACAAGTTACATTATTAAACATATTATTATTGCAATATTTTAACAGTGGTACCGCGTGGCGCGATTATCGAAAATAACGTATTTTTTGACCTTATAACACATTCAGTGGCGAATTACCCCATTTGCGCAGGAGGCGCGCGCTTAAAACCTCCAAAGTCTTGGGGTGGGCTCAAAAATAGTCGGAAGAACTTTGAAAAGGTTGTAACTGCTTTTGACACTGTTTTGAGATATGAGAGTTTGAAGTTTCGATTGTATACAATTCACTTGTAACAATGAGTAAGTAAAACCAACGCGGACAAGATTTTTATTATTCTGATAGAGTGATTTGCATTAGTTGGTCTGAGTTTATTTTATTCAAACACTGAAGTACTAACTTTTAAAATCTTAGTTGTTGGAATATTCATAAATCGGCACAGCAGGGAGTAGGTTAAGAAGTTTTGAAAGTGCAGGACACCTTATTTGAAACGGTTCTAACTGGGCTTGACACTGTTATGAGATATGAGCGATTGAAGTTTTGATTGATTTAAATTCCCCTGTAACAATGAGCAATTAAAAATGTTGAGATATGAGCGATTGAAGTTTTGATTGATTAAATTTCCTATGTAACAATGAGCAACAAAAAATGTTTCAAATTACTTATTTTAAGCATATTTTTTCCCAAATCTTGCTAAGAAAAAATTATCTTAAAGATCTAAAGATCTAATGATCAGGGCATTTTTTTTGAAAATTTTTGTTGAAAGTCTCATGTCAGACTTTTTACTAAATAAAAATATCATTCAAATGAAATATGAAGGAGCTTTTCCTAGACAACGACGAGCACAAAAAAGTAGTTTTTAGATTTATTTAATGACGCCAAATTTATGTAAAATTAAGTAAATAAAATGTTCCACACATTGTCAATCGCTAGGCACGTGCATTCATTCACAAATGTCAGACATACCAAAAGTTTCTCTTTATGCGTCGGAAAACTGGAAATCCTTGAGCACGAGAAACCAACCGTCACTGGTGGACAAGTGACCCTCCACCCTCGTCGCCACAAGATATCGTCAATTTCGAATCCATCCACAGCTCGTCCTGTTCATTACAATACCATATTTTATCATTTTGACGAATAATATGAATAAAGACTGTAATTACGGAAACGCTTACATCGTTTCATCTAATTGATATTGAAAAAAAAATATCCTGAAAAAAGGTGCCGGAACGCGGTTCCACCGCGTTAAGTGGGGAAAAAAGCCGTGAATATGTACAGTTCCCTCTCATATTGTTTGGTCCACGCAAAAATTATAAAAAAAATTGTAAATAACGCAATGTTTACGGATTTATATCACAGAAATAAAATAAACAAGTATGCAGATTGATCCCTTCCACGAATCCCTGAACTGTTTGGCCCAATTCAGGCGGTTTTTTTTTTCCATTTTGGGAGTGAGTTTTGGCTTTTTGATTGGACGCCTACTGTGGATATTTTCCTCATTCAATCTCCGTATCAGTGTGTATGTTGATAATTTTTGGTGGATTTATGCAGGTTTTTTTCGCAAAACTAACAAAAAGTTTCAAAAATATACTCAGGCATTATAATAAAAATACATTTTTTCAACTTTGATTAAACATTGTTCTCATTTTTATATAATTAAAAAAAAAACGATTTTCCGTTATGTCCAAAATATGTCTAAAATCACAAACTTTATTTAATTTGATGACAGCCCATTAAAATGTCCAAATTCAAGGAAAAAACTTTTCCATGAGTCTTGTCGCTAACGACCCGGGTTTCGCCTTTCGGCATCTTCAGGCATTCCAAGTGCACAGATGTTCTTGAACTGACGCGCAGTAAACAGTTTGTATCGTTTATATACAACAATAAAAGTAGATCACAGGAAATGATTTATTACATACTAGTATTGCTACCCGGCGTCGCTCGGACTAAGCGATCGATAATTATTTAATGTTATATCTTTCGACATACTTATATCACAAAATCTAACATCCAAAATAGAGTTAAAATAAAATCACAAACTTTATTTAATTTGATGACAGCCCCATTCTCGCCCATTAAAATGTCCAAATTCAAAGAAAAAAATCTAATTTGCTGTCAAAGAAATGTCAAATAATACCTTCACGTAAATAATAAACATTATTATATTAATAAAAGCCGGGAAAAAGTTGGTAGAAGACTAATTTATTACATTTTGACTAAATGTCTTCGCCGATAAAAATTCAAACATATTTTCTTTCATATTCGTGTTTATGGCAACTTGCAACAACAATGCAAAAGGGAATTACAGACCCACATACATACATACGCCGTTTCGGTTTTATATATAAGATTAATTAACATGTTTTTTTGCTTCCATGAAATAATTGGATTTTGCAGTATGCAATATCGCATATGGAACGACGATATTTTAATAATAAAACAGATAAGGATATTAATGTACCCAAAGAAAAATTCAGAAAAATTTACTATCATTACGTAAACTGAATCTTACCAAGTGTGAATCATATGTATTTACACTTTTAAATGCAAAAATAATGTAAACCTTTTTGTAATGCAGAACATGTGGACTTTTAATGCAGCTTATGTCAACATGTCTGTTGTTCATTTGCTCAACTTCACCTTTTCGAAGAAAGTGGGTATAGAACAGTGGTTTCCATGTGCGGCCACCAGAGGATTTTGCTGCGGCCACGAACAGCTTGATAGTTTAAATTGATATTTAATAAAAATGTGTTTTTACAAGTTAATTTGTCAACAATGACACTGAAATTAAATTAAAAAAGTTTGGATGCATTGTATTGTGCATCAAGAATTGTCAGTTCGCAAAAACTCAAATACATACATGTTTAGGTATTTTGACAAAAAATTTCGACATTTTCGTAAGTTCGCTGATGTTCCTAATGCCGCCACAGCCAAATTTTACGTGAGAACCACTGGTATAGAAGGACTCGCTCTCGCTATGTCCCCTTACCTACATATGATCGAACTGGCACTTCTATATATATATTTGAGTGTGGTAATTGAAAATATATGGCAATACAGCCAAGGCGCCAAATTTTTATTGAAATCAAAAATGATACACTCAAATGGTTCTTGAATCATGTTTATTTGGGAATTATGCTTAATTGACTTTCAATATCAAATTTGAATCGATTGGATTTTGTGCTTTTCCATACGTTTTGTCACTTAAATTACGGGTTTCGCTTTTGGGAATCTTCAGGAATTTTAAGTGTACGAATGAACCTAAAATGCACTGATTTTGAATCGTTTGAATTTTGTACACTTTCATACGTTTTATAACATTCGACCGGGTTTCGTTTTTGGCATCTTTCACAGAAGAACATGGACTGCTATGAATTTGATATTTAATTTCCATCAAGCACCTTCCGTCGAAATAAAATAAGTGATCACAGAAATCCATATCCAAAATCTGAAATTGAATTTACCGCCGGGATTAAGCTCAGAGCCACCAGATCGTTAGAGTACAGCTCTTGCCATTGGACCACATTGCCAAACAATCAGAGGTGTGGAGTCGTTAAAAAAAAGCGTGACTCCGACTTCAACATTGACCAAAAACACAGTTTTTTCCTACCTATCCTACCTATTGAGTGTATTCAATTGAATATCAGCCAACCATATCCAGCCAACAGCCAAATTTAACATATTATATGCATAAATATAATAAAAACTTTTCAAAATTTCCGACTCCGTTTACGACTCCGGCTCCGGTCAAAAAGCCGCGACTCCACGACTCCGACTCCACAGCCCTGCAAAAATATAACGCTGCAAAGTTGGTCTTTTAATGTAAATTGAAATAAAAAAATGGTGTCTGTAAAGTCGGTTTACGGACGATAGTTTAACGTGACAACGTCATAAGAAAACATTTATGAAATGATTGCATACTTTTATGAATAAAATGGAATCATTTTTATTGAATTATCATTATTTTGTATGGATACGGTATTTTGTATATTTGTTATACGTTAATCAGATTTTTAATATGCAAGAATTAATTACCTTTATTGCCGCAATTGTTGTTGTAATATAAACAATGAAAACCACATTAACATTTCACTTCACTTTATAAACAGTTGTAAACAGATCGCGTGTAGGTACTGTAGGTGTATAAGTTGTGTGCTGCCGCTGTCTCTTTTCTACTCAGACGCATCGACCAATCGAGTGGAAAGTAGATGCGGCACAATCCGAACGGTAGGCCGATCGTGCCTCTCTATCGCTTATCCACGCTTGCCTTCGGCGTAACGCGACAAACGGGACAATGAGTCATGTTTTTTCGTGCGTGCAGCGGGCGTTCATCGATTTATAAGATGTTGTCACGTCAAAAGGAAAATTCATAAAAAATATTTGGTATACTGATATTTTTTTATGATGGCTTTGTACAAGTTAATAAAATATTTTCAGCACAAGTAAGCAAGCTTCAGTGTTGTCCAACATGAAACATATTCACATCGTCACAGAAGACTTAGATCTTAAATACCGAATTAATAGTAAGTCGTTGATTTTAAATGTCTAATGAAATAAGTGGTTATGTCCGTTCATATAGGAACGTTTAATAGAACATTGTTATTAAGTCAAAGAGGAATGCTACGATCAAATACGATGGAAGCAGTGGCGGTCTATGACAAGAATATTAGGTAGTGCATAAAATACATATATGCAATAAATTCATCCTCAATCGCAGTGTATTTATTACCTTTTTACCAGGGCTGTGGAGTCGGTAAAGACTCCGACTCCAATATTGACCAAAGACACGACTCCGAATCCGACTAAAAAATTAGAATATCGTCTCTTTTGTTTGCCTTATTTTCCTATTTATGTGTATTCAATTAAATATAAACCCTACCAATCTGAATAATGACCAAATTTGACATATTACATATATGCAAGTTCAAACTTTTCAAAATTTCCGACTTCGCCAAATCACCGCACCACCGACTCCGACTCCACAGCCCTGCTTTTCACACATGAGGACCGGTAAAAAAAAAGGAAAAATATAAATCGCGGACCACAAATACTGAAATAAAAATGGTTTTTATTTCATATTTATTTAATAAAGAATTTCAACTTGATGGAATTTCAATATCAAATTTGACTCGTTTGAATTTTGTACTTATCCATGTGTTTTGTCGTTAAAGACCCGGGTTTCACCTTTCGGAATCTTCATGCATTTCAAGTACTTGAACTGACGCGTAATCGTTTAATTGTTATGAACTTAATCTATATGAATTAGTGAAAAATTTTAAGTAAAAAAGTTTCAATGAATTATGTGGGTAAATTATAATTATCGAGTATTTTGAATGTAGTATCGCAAATACTAATTACCAGATAATAACATGGAAATTTCGATAAATATTTCGTGGGTTTCATCTGAAATGATTGATTTCAAGTGTTTGCTTTTATAATAAACTAGTATTGCTACCCGGCTTCGCTCGGAGCAGTTTGGGGTTATGTTCACCTCGGCGCGTAAATTCAGACGGGCCAAGTTGAAACAACTTTTTTCAAAATTCAAAAGTCTAGGTCAATTAAAATGAACATTTCAGACTGGCATTGACATTTCACAGCCCCATTCTCGCCCATTAAAATGTCCAAATTCAAGGAAAAAATCTAATTTGCTGTCAAAGAAATGTCAAATAATACCTTCACGTAAATAATAAACATTATTATTAATAATAAAAGCCGGGAAAAGTTCAGTAGAAGACTAATTTATTACATTTTGACTAAATGTCTTCGCCGATAAAAATTCAAACATATTTTCTTTCATATTCGTTTTTATGGCAACTTAATGACCAACAATGCAAAAGGGAATTACAGACCCACAGACATACATACGCCGTTTCGGTTTTTTATATTATAAATGATTGAAATTTGGCATACTGTTTGCGGCCCGGCGGAAAGACTCTGCGGCCCAGCACTGGGCCACGGACCACCGGTTGGGGATAACATCTGTTTTCTCGACCTAATTAAAAATAAAGACAATATTTTGGCCTAGAAGCTACAAAAGTGATTAATTTTGAGGTCAATACTTTGAGAGTAACAATCAATATATTTAAAGAACGGAAGTGTTAATGTGATGATAACGAAACTTTTGACACTTTTTTTTTTGTTGACTTAACTGGTTTTTGCCAGAACGTTAAAATAACAATTGATAATACGATCATATTTAAATCGTTTTTTATCACTTTGACTGTAAAGAAGAATTTTTATCAATTTTCTTTTAGACCCCTCAGATGTCTCTATATCAGTGGTTCTCAAGTAAAATTGTCTTGTGGCCGCATCGTAGACATAAGTGGTCCTACGGAAATGTCTGGTGGCCGCACCAAATTTTTGTTTTAAATCTGTTGTGTTTGTACTTTGTCAAATGGACCTAAACATGTTTGACAATTTAATATCGGAATTAACAATATCCAGTGATTTTTTTTGAAAAAAAGGTGCCGGAACGCACTTTTTTCGAGCATTTACTAAGAAGGTTTATTATTTTTGTATACATTCGAATATCATTTTGATTCCGCTTAGTAACCATTGATCAACGAATTTTGGAAGGATCAAAAAGTATCAAAGGTGGTCCGACGAGTTTAATAAACAAAAGTGACCAAACTGTTTTGGTCATCAGCGAAGCTCTCATTGGGCTGATAATTAAATTCAAGTTTTAAAATAGAAAAAATAAAATTTTACGAACATTTATTTAAATTTGCCCTGACAATATCTAATATGAAGCTGTCGGAGGCCGCAGCCAAATGCTATGGTGGCCGCACATGAGAACCACTGCTCTATATCAATGTAACAGTAGGACAATAGATAAAAACGTGTTGCGAGTTTTGATAAAGAAAACGATGATAAAACCAATTGTTATTATAATTTAGAATTTAGACTGAAGGTGCTTGATGAAAATTCAAAAAGAACAAATTTGAATCGTATAAATTTTACATTTTGTCGCTAACACAACAGGTTTTTTTACTTATTCCACTTGAGATTGATTGAAAAGGATCAGGACATATAGAGTATGGTGACCAGACCAATCGGCACAAATCAAGTCGGCACATGGCACGTCGACACATGTCAAGTCGGCACATGACAAGTTGGCACATAGATACTTCAGCACCTAGACAACTTGACAAACCGCTCCTATTTTTATTCGATCTCCGTCAAATACTGCATGAAGGGAGTGTTTTATGGAAGAAAACACCTTCTGGCACACTAGGGAAAGTGAATGTCTACATAATTACGTCAAATTTGCATGCTGGATTATGAAAATAATCATGTCGTTATTACAATCTAACATGGCCAGCCATAGTCATATCTAGCTCCCCAGTACAGAATAACGATAAATTGTACGTAATCAATTGGCCCTTAGATAAATGCATTAGAACAATTAGAAATGAATAGATATCATCAATCCAATGACATTTTTAATGAGAAAACAAACATTAATCCAACATCAATACTCAGATCATTACAGATCGCTAATGCCATTTTACTAAAATCATCTTGATATAAAACTAATGTACGTTCATTACCACTCAATAAAAACCCAGATTTGCTTTCATTTCCAGAAAACATAATATAAATTTGTCACAAGTCAAGCATTATTATGAAATAGCCATCAACAATTTATTATTTTTGTAGAGCTCAAATACATTTTTTCACTGAAATACAAAAAGGAAATTTTGTCAAGATGTCTAGGTGCCGAATTGTCTATGTGTCAAACTGTCGTGTGCCGACTTGACATGTGTCGACCTGCCATGTGTCGACGTTCCATGTGCCGAGTTATCACGGATTCATAGAGTATCAACGGAAGTTTAACAAGAAATGTGTTAATATTTTTTTATTATAGAACAGTTCAACATAGCACAAATCTACGACTCAAATATTGTCTTTTGTCGTATAAAACATGAGTATGCCTTATACCACGGGCTCCCTACTCATGGGTCGTGACCCCCAAGGGGGTCGCAGCGGGTTTTCTGTGAGGTCACCAACAGTCAACTAAAAAAATATTCACTTTCGTACATCTCCGTTGTATTTTTTAATTACTTAAAAATAATACACATTTTCAATAACATTGGGGTCGCGGGTTACATGGCTTTTATAAAAAGGGGCCGCCACCTGAAAAAGGTTGGCAGCCTATGCCGTAAACCAATCAGAAGTCTAAAACTGTATAAGATTATGCAAAACACTAAACTAAGATTTTTATATTGTCTAAGTGTTGCATTGATATACACACAACTTTAATAAGCTTTAAAAGACTTTGCTAACAGGAAAATTGATAAAATAAGTTTAAATATTTAGTCGAGAAATTGATTTTGTTTACCGTGTCCTCCATTGAAAGAAGGTTGTCCTCCATTTTAAATTTTCCATCTGGTAGCCGTTCCCAGCTGTCAATGTGCTGTAGATACATTCGCCCACTGCTTAGAAAAGAGAAATAAATTATTGGAATTGTCATAAAATATTACAAGAATCAGGCCTGTACACCAAAAATTGATTCATGTTCGAATTTTTTTCATCTTTTTTAAATAGGGTGGGCAGCGCCATCTGTTGTTACTTTTTTGTTGCTGATAAAAATGGGGTCAAGTGTTATCATGTTTGTTTCTAACGATTTATTTTGCTAATTAATATTTTGATGATATGGTTTATTTACTATACAATTTAAAATACTCACCAAAGTAAATTTTACTAAAAATATTAAAATTCTAAGATATAATAATAATTCAGTATGTACATATAGAAGGAAAAGTAATATTGAAATTTTTATGTAATGACATCTACTGATGAGACAAGCAACCTAATTAAATAGAATCACGGAAGCGGGAATGTTGGTAACGTCTCAGTTGATCCAGTTGTAAATTTATATTTTTTATAAAAATATTTCCTTTTTTTCAGATTCTCAACTGGGCGCATTATTGTATGACACACCACAGGTATGTGAATATAAAAAAATCATAAAAATATCATATATATTATGTTGGTGGATTGACTTCATAAAATATTTCTATTCTTTTCGGGTGTTTTAAGTGTTTATTATTTTTTTTCTACAGTATATAAATAACAAATGAATAGCTAAAATATCAAAGATTCAGAAATATGATATTTTTGTATATAAAGCCCACAAGTTACCTAAGGGTCGCGATCCCAATGGGGGTCGCTAATTTATACAGTCAAAACAAAAAAATATTCACAATAATGCTAATTTATGGTTGTTTTTTGTAATAAATAACCCTTCTTAAAAACGCCTTTTTCAATTGCATCGGGGTCGCGGGTCACATGGCTTTTATAAAAAAGGGTTGCCACTCGAAAAAGATTGGGAACTTATGGTCTACCCAATCAAGATTAAAAAGCAGCATCAATACATCTTTAGCATCGGACAATGGTGTATTGAAAACAAGACCATTAATAAGGCGTCAAATTAGGAAAACAAAATGGTCGCCCAACATTATTTTCAGCAGAGCTGTAGAGAGAGATTGAGTGACTGGCTTGCAATGAGTGCTTGCTAAGGCACTACTGATGAAATGCTCTATTCTGAGTACATATGATTCCTTGAGAAGTGAAAAATGGTGAAACTTTTCTATTTGCCTTTTAAAGTCAATGACTCTTCTACTTCGTTTTTTTGTGGAACTATCTTAACATTTTAACATTACGTGGAAGTTGAACACAAATGAACAGAAAATTGTATTTGACGGTAATAATGATTGAATTAGTGTTATAAAAGGCGTGAGACTAGTTCACCGCAAACATATCATTTGAGTGCTTGAGAAGTGAAGTGATCCAAGTTGCCAAACTTTTTAATTAGCTCAGAGCATACTTTTATTTTATAAAAAAAAACACTATTTCAATGTGTTTTTAACCACTTCAGTCTAATACTGTCACAAATATTGCAAATTATGTAAGAAAATCTTCCTATAAGAATTCTTATGATATTTTTCCTATCATAGCTAAATAGTGACATCTATATAAGTACTGTCTCTACAAAAAAAAATGGTCTTTCTGTCATCAGTCAATCTTATTGAAAAAAGGATTTTTAGAAGTTGGGCGGTAGAGGTGATTAAGGCAACCACTTTGCTTGGTACTGGAGCGGTTAATAGTCTCACTTCAATTGTGGGTTACTGTAAGACCTGAAGAATATAATACTGCATCTTAATCACATTTTCCAAACGTGCTATTTGGCTCAATTCACTTCTCAGAGGCTTGATATAATCAATACTAAGATAGCGTTGGGAGGTGAGGATGACACAGAAGTCTATATTCTTCTCTATTGGTAGTTTTAACTAACAAAATTTTCTACTTACAGTAAATAAAAACGTTTTACTTGCTTATGGATATTTTCCGGTATCTTCTATTAACTGAATAATCTTTCACAGAATTATGTATTCATTTATACGGTTCTTAAATGTATAATTCACTATTGTTTATAACTTTCTGGTGCTTGGTGATAAAAAAAACAATGTTTAAATAAAAATTAAGGTAAGTGGTAAAGATTCTTTATTTATTTTAATCATTATTTAAAATTTTCAATCTTTTAACATTCTTAATTCTTTTACTTCTACGTATGCATATTCTTTACACTTACGTTAATTTTATAAAAAGAGTTTCAGCAATTTATAATTTTATTAAATTTGTTTTAGCTTTCATGGTTTATGTTTGTAGACATATTATTTTGTAGAAACAAGCGTGCTTAGCAGCCTACATTTGGAAACCATTGTATTCTTCATTAGAAGAGTGACATTATAAAACTGACATGATTGAAAGATTAATTAATTCATTATTCAACATATCAACATGACAGTCAGTGAAATAGTGTTGATAATTTAAATGAACAAATGAACTTTCTAAATACATTTGTATTGAGACATTAAACAGCATATATGTTTGCACAGCATAGGATGCTGTCAAAATAAAGTAAAACTTTCACATTAATTGTAGATGTCAAACTACAGATGAGCTTATAATATTATAATGGTTTGATACCATGTCAATTTTGATCTTTTGACATAATTATATATGTGACAGTAAGAAGAAGATCTAAACATTCATATTATAATATTGTGATTTCTGTCAGCCAAGCAACCATTCTTGCATTGCAGTCATTATGACACAACTGACAGCAAGATGGTGGACCAATCATTTAAAATGGTTCCAGCTAGTAAATGTTCAAAATAAATCAATTGATGGAATCAATGACAGTTGAGAGATATTAATTTAATATTCATAAATAACATAAGAGAACAATGCCTGTAATTTAATGTAAATCCCTTTATAATAAAGCTATGTATAAGAATTTAAAACAAAACTATGTTTGCAATAAAGACAAGCTAGTAGGAGTTTTCTAACGCAGTAATGTAGGTAAATGCACTAGGAACAATTTAATAAAACAATATTTTGCTGAAGCTCTTTTACAATAATTAGAATTGTATTCTTTTAAGTGTAAGGTGATAATTTTTATGGATTATGCCAATTCAAATTATGATCCGCCATTTTAATTTGAAATATAATTGACCTCTTACAACAGTGTCTAATATTTATTTTATTAACACAAAACATAAATGAAATGAAACTATATTTGTAGTCAATTATTGTTATATTTTCATTAATACTGCAAATGGTTGTATGTCAAAAATCCCAAAGTCTTCAGGGTGCAAGATAACATCTATGGAACAAATTATTTACTATTAAGCATATAGACATATTATGGAAAGAAAAATAACAATGTATTTTAATTCTACATAAATTATTTTTAAATATTTGTTGATAGCTATTTCGACTTACGCCTTCGTCAGAACTATAGTTCTGACGAAGGCGTAAGCCGAAATAGCTATCAACAAATATTTAAAAATAATTTATGTAGAATTAAAATACATTGTTATTTTTCTTTCCATATTATAATGGAGTTCTACCAAGTAAATGCCTACTCAATCAATACATATAGACATATTTTTAGTTATGCTCATGACCTTACTGTGTTTGTACCACTTCCTGGAATGTGTATTTTGGATTACTTTTACATCAAAATATCATTTTAAATTACTTTAGACATATAAACTATTGCAGTAACAATGACAATATTTGAAAGAAAAATCATTTCGCATTTAAGTGATGGCTTGAATAAGCTATTATTTATTTGTTTAATAAAACAACCATTTAAAAATAGGCTTAAATCCACTAAATATTATCACTTATTTGTTATTTTATTATAGTTTTTAACAAGGTTAGTAAAAACATTGAATGACAATATTTTTTGGTATATTTTTCAGGTGTCTTCAATCAGAGAGGCTAGGAGTGCCCATAACCATGGAGATGGTGGAGCCTTGACTCCTGATAATGGAGCTTTGACCCCCGACAATGGTGCGCTGTCTCCAGATAACGGTGCTTTGACAACAAAGCCGCTGTTTGAAAGAGGCCAAACAAAGAAAACAAAGCGATCTCCTCATCATCATACCGGCCATGGAGATGGCGGAGCTTTGACTCCTGATAATGGAGCATTGACTAATGACCATGGTGCTCTGACTCCAGATAATGGTGCTTTGACAACAAAGCCGCTGTTTGAAAGAGGCCAAACAAAGAAAACAAAGCGATCTCCTCATCATCATACCGGCCATGGAGATGGCGGAGCTTTGACTCCTGATAATGGAGCATTAACTCATGACCATGGTGCTCTGACTCCAGATAATGGTGCTTTGACAACAAAGCCACTGTTTGAAAGAGGGCAAACGAAAAAAACAAAGCGATCTCCTCATCACCACACTGGCCACGGAGATGGCGGAGCCTTGACACCTGATAACGGCGCTTTAACCCCTGACAATGGTGCTTTGACAACAAAACCGCTGTTTGAAAGAGGCCAAACAAAGAAAACGAAGCGATCTCCTCATCACCACACTGGCCACGGAGATGGCGGAGCCTTGACTCCTGATAATGGAGCTTTGACTAATGACCATGGTGCACTGACTCCAGATAATGGTGCTTTGACAGCAAAACCACTTTTTGAAAGAGGCCAAACAAAAAAAACCAAGCGATCTCCTCATCACCACACCGGCCATGGAGATGGCGGAGCCTTGACTCCTGATAATGGAGCTTTGACTAATGACCATGGTGCTCTGACTCCAGATAATGGTGCTTTGACAACAAAGCCGCTTTTTGAAAGAGGCCAAACAAAGAAAACAAAGCGATCTTCTCATCATCATACCGGCCATGGAGATGGCGGAGCTTTGACTCCTGATAATGGAGCATTAACTCATGACCATGGTGCTCTGACTCAGATAATGGTGCTTTGACAACAAAGCTTTGAAAGAGGGCAAACCAATGAAAACAAAAAAACCCTCATCACCACACTGGCCACGGAGATGGCGGAGCCTTGACACCTGATAATAATGGTGCACTTTGCTTTGACAACAAACCACTTTTGAAAGAGGCCAAACAAAGAAAACAAAGCGATCTCCTCATCACCACACCGGCCATGGAGATGGCGGAGCCTTGACTCCTGATAATGGAGCTTTGACCAATGACCATGGTGCTCTGACTCCGGATAATGGTGCTCTGACAACAAAGCCGCTGTTTGAGAGAGGCCAAACAAAGAAAACAAAGCGATCTCCTCATCACCATAATGGCCATGGAGATGGCGGAGCCTTGACTCCTGATAATGGAGCTTTGACCAATGACCATGGTGCTCTGACTCCGGATAACGGTGCTCTGACAACAAAGCCACTTTTGAGAGAGGCCAGACGAAGAAAACAAAACGATCTCCTCATCATCATACCGGCCATGGAGATGGCGGAGCCTTGACTCCTGATAATGGAGCTTTGACCAATGACCATGGTGCTCTGACTCCCGATAATGGTGCTCTGACAACAAAGCCGCTGTTTGAGAGAGGCCAGACGAAAAAAACAAAGCGATCTCCTCATCACCACACCGGTCATGGAGATGGCGGAGCCTTGACTCCTGATAATGGAGCTTTGACCAATGACCATGGTGCTCTTACTCCGGATAACGGTGCTTTGACAACCAAGCCACTGTTTGAGAGAGGCCAAACAAAGAAAACAAAGCGTTCTCCTCATCATCATACCAGCCATGGAGATGGCGGAGCCTTGACTCCTGATAATGGAGCTTTAACTAATGACCATGGTGCACTGTCTGGGGACAATGGTGCTTTGACAACAAAACCCTTATTTGAAAGGGGTCAAACTACAAAAAGTCGAAGGTTTGTCAGGAATGCTCCAGTTGATGGTGATGGTGGTGCATTAACTCTAGATAACGGAGCTCTTACAGTTGACAATGGTGCCCAGGCTGATAAAAGCCCTGCTCTGAAGCCTGATAACGGTGCTTTGACACCTGACAATGGTGCCTTGACACATGACAGCGGTTCTTTGAAACCTGATGGTGTTGCTTTGCTACCCGACAATGGCGCCTTGACACCTGATAATGGTGCCTTGACACATGACAGTGGTTCTTTAAAACCCAATGGTGTTGCTTTGATCCCTGACAATGGCGCCTTGACACCTGACAATGGTGCCTTGACACATGGCAGTGGTTCTTTAAAACCCGATGGTGTCGCATTGCTACCCGACAATGGTGCCTTGACACCTGACAATGGTGCTCTAACTGTGGATAATAATAGTCCCACAACAATAAAGAAATGTATTGCGGGCAAAGACTTCAAGGTTGGATGTAATTCATGTGTCTGTGATAAAGAAGGAAATGATTTCTTCTGCAGTAAGAAGAGGTGTCCAGAAGGAGACCTCAACAAAGAAGATATTAAATGCATTCCAGGTCAAGACTTCAAAGTAGACTGTAACATTTGCTTCTGCAACGAAAAAGGTACAGAATATTTCTGTAGCAAGAATACATGTCCCGGAGCTGATGTTGGAAATCAAGGAAGCTTATGTAAACCAAAACAGATGTTCAAAAAGGATTGCAACATTTGTCACTGCAATACTGATGGAAA
The DNA here is from genome assembly GCA_028554975.1 of Himalopsyche kuldschensis. NCBI lineage: Eukaryota > Metazoa > Arthropoda > Insecta > Trichoptera > Rhyacophilidae > Himalopsyche > Himalopsyche kuldschensis. The sequence goes on from JAHFWI010000025.1 coordinate 4,700,617, forward strand.
TGATTTCTTTTGCACGAGAAGGGCGTGTCCTCCTGAAGAAAGCAAACCTGCTTTTGAGAGAGGTTCTGCTTAGGTTAGTACAAAAGTTTTTTAATCTAATTTTGACAGTTGTAATTGCAATCGATTTGGTTGTGATACAAAGCCAAATGACTGAATAAATATTTGATTTATTCAGTTCAGTAAATGACAAGTAAAAAGATTAGTAAAATATTACTCTTTAAACACAAAGAAACCTAACACATTTAATTCTCTACTTACAGGAAAGCCAAAAAACAGGCCTCGTTTCATAGCACATTATCTTTAAACAAAGCCTCTGGGCATCTGATTTATTTGTTAAATATAAAATAGTATTATATTCTAATGTGTTGGTTTAAAGTTGGAGTGGTGGAGTTGGTGGAGCTATGAACAAGAAAGTAATTTTTATACGCATTGAACTATCTTCGTATCCACTTCTTCTATCGATATGTCTCTTTGACACATAACGTAACATATTATTTTGCATCTAGTTGCATTCATAAGTAATGTGACCATTAATTTTCATCCTCAAAACGGGACATCTACCAATTTTTACGTAATAGTATGTATATTCAAGAAAACACGTATTTTTCATAGTTTTTATGTACTAATTAAAAGAAAAGGAATGTTGATAAAGAAAATAACAGGAATAAATAATATAAATATGAAATAAATTATGTTGACTTATATTTTTCTGATGAACAAATTTCTTAAGTATAACTAGGTTTGCTTTTAAATAAAAATGGAATTCTTAGCAGGATTTTTTAAAAAATATTTTAACTAACAACATATTCTGACTTGTAATTGTGTTTTTTCTGTCGTCTACAACTTATTCATCTGTGAAAAGACTCTTTCTACGGGTGCATTTGTTCCGGGCAAGCATAAAATGTATTCAATGATTACTCTAAAGTTTTTATGATTCAAATTATTAGTACGAAAGTCGATTTTTTGCACTTTTTTTAAAATTGTTACCGTATGTTGCCCTCTTTTTGAAAATGGACATTTCGACGCCCCGAAGCTGTACTTGGGGACAACGGGACAGGCTACCTAAAAACGGGACGTATGGTCACTTTATTCATAACTCAAAACCGACAAAAATAGAGAAATATTAGTTTCATCCTAAGGGACTGAATTGTGATACGAATCTGGCAACAATCAAGTTACATTGCTTTTACTAAGACGCCGTATAACAATAGAGTTTTATTTTAAATGAGGTGTTTACATAAAGCCCCAGAAGTGATACTTTTTTCTTTCTACTAACCAAGTTCTATAGAATAAATGAACACTTAGCCGAGGCTATTATAAGGAGCACATTTGGGAAGGGAAATTTACTGGATTACAAATTTTTATGCCACAATAAAATGAATTTAATGTAGAAATCGAGCCTGTATAGGGAAAAATAAAATCGTTGTGGAATATACATCATAATATCATTTTTATTGTTTTGTTTTATAGATCTGGACCCCTAGAACGAAGAAGCTACAGTGAGGCAATGTTTTGTTGGTTAGGTTGGCAACCAGCACAATATCCACTTTATAAATCCAGTGATTAGAACTACTGATAAGCTCGAATACTTTTTTTATAATTGCTTGTATTTTTTAACTGCTTATTTGATATTTAAATCTGTTAAGTTTCTTTCATTTTTGTTAATTTGTTTTCTTTTATGCCCATATTGTGGCAATACTCAATAATCATTTTGTTGATCAATCATATATTGTTATTTGTTTTGTTATTTTTGTGTTTGTACTCATGGTATGATTTTTTTTTGAATAAATATAATTAATATAATGTTTCATTATTATCACACTTTTTCTCTTAATTAATTGTTCCAAACATCCTTCATTCCTTGCAGAATATCTTTATCTGAATATATTTAATCTATCTGTAGGTAAAGTATTAATGTAAGCCAAGTCCAGTTTAAGGTAATACTTATCCGCTATAAAGAAAGTCATGTCCCACTTTTAATGTGCAGTACTTAAACTTAATGTATTCACAATAATGGTGTTAGTTTCGAGGAGAGTCAGTCTTTCAACTTCACCAATCAGAGCAGGTAAATATGGCGAGTCGGAAAAGATAAATATATAACAGACATTAACACTTTCCCTGCTAAAGATGCACTAAGCGCGTAAACACATATATTGGAGAGACGTTGATTACGCGCCAGGTGCGTAATTCGATTTTTTATGTTTGTATGGTCCCTGTACCAGCAGATTTTTTCAGTTGATTTATCGATCCTGTTCCAAGGTATGGGTGTTTTGGTTATTAAAAATCCCTTCCTCTCAAGTATACTTTCAAGCAAGAGTGTTGCTCGTCACAAATTTATTTTTAATAGGATGTTGGTCTCTGAACAAAAGTTGTAAATTGATTGAATTGGTATGTACCTCCATTATAACACCGTGAAAAATAGCAATGTTTTTTAGCTCTACAAAAAATTATATGGTACATAACTATTTCGGCTTACGCCCTTGTCAGAACTTTTGTTCGATATTTAAATTATAGATGTTGATAATGCTGCATTTGCATAAAATTTTCATAGACTGCTGTTTTTACGCCCAAACGGTTAGTAAAATTTGATCTTTGAAATTTGAATTCGAGCTACCGGTAGCTCGCGAGCGACCGTTTGGCAATCACTGATGTGACGTTACAAAGTTTTTGACATTAAACATAGCACGATTCTTTCAGGAAAAACAATGCAAGTATAGACTTTTCATTTTAGGGAGACCAGCCGGCTGCACAAACACCGAAGAAGTGCACTCCAAGAGAAGCGTTCAGAGTAGACTGCAACCATTGCCTGTGCACCAGCGATGGATCCGACTTCACGTGCACCAGACATGATTGCGTTAAACCGGAAACGCAAAAGAGAGGTAACAATATTTTCATAATGTGCTGAACAATGTATGAGTTTTACTTTTAAGGTGTTCACTGTCAATACTTGGTGCAATGGCATTATAATAAAAATAATTAAAACCTTTTTAGTACTTTTTCCACATAAAATTTATTGGATAAGGACCGGTTTCGCTCATGGCGAGTATTGTCAACTGATAAGAAATACAATGAAACAGTGATATTTATACAAAAGTTAAGTAAGAAAAACGGTTCCATGATGTATCTAGTGGAATTCATAACTCAAAACTGGCATAACTCGAGCTACGCTTCATTTACCCTTAGGGGCCGAATTATTGGTATTGATTTAAGACTGATTAATATAATGATGAATCTGATTAACAATTATTATTTTAGAGGCAGAATGCTCTGACGGTGAAACAAAGAAATTGGATTGCAACAACTGTTTATGCAGTAGTGGAAGATGGGTATGCACATTGAGGGCGTGTTTGATTAAACGAGAGAAACGAGGTATGTTGAAATGATGAAACATCATTAACCCTCGAAAGAAGGTCCTTGAAAATAGCTTGTGATCCGAAGGGGTGGGACTAAAAATACCCCAGTGTTTATTGGTATAGATTGCATTCAAAACATGTTATATTATGCGTATCTAACACTACTTTTCTTTTGAGAAATGAGCGTTTGAAGTTTCGATTGATTAAAATTCACTTGTAACAATGAGCAAGTAAAAATGTTTCAAATTACTTATTTTAAGCATATTTTTTCACAATTCTTGCTGAGAAATAATAATCTTAAAGATCTAATGATGGAAATAATGATGACAATTTTAGAACTTTGTCATCATTATTTCATTAAATTTAGTAAAAAAAGTGTGCAGATGCAGTGCAACTCCGTTATTCGACCATAGATAATTCTTAAATAAATATATATGATAGAATACGGTATATACAAGCTATTCCGCCCAAAAGATCATTTTAGGCAAAAATATCAATTTGAACCTTTTCAAAGTAAGGTAACGATTACTTTTACTTTAAATCTCATACGGTGGATAGAGAACTTTAAGCATAATATCATTTGGAGGGAATTTTTTACGGATGATAAAAAAAAAATATTCGAACTTTTTATTTTTCAAAATAAGTTGCCAGGCAATAGGTGCTTGTGTTGTTTAAAATCCCGAACCACCCAGCTGGTCCCAAAAAGGGCGTGTAGCGAGAGTGATTAGCTAACCATTAGTCCTGTCCTAGTAATGATCACTAGCGAAACCTGTGTTTTAGCTCTCCTGAAAAATTAGTAAGCTTTCTCCGTCTCTAAGAGGTTGAATTTGGATCACCAAAAAAACATTGTATTGATATAAAATAACTTTGATTATTCCACGTATTGTGCTACTGACTGTGACACGTGTTTCGGAAATTATTTTGAATATTTGTTGATAGCTATTTCGGCTAACGCCCTCGTCAGAACTAGGTTTAAAACGTGCTTTCGATCATGTATATATACCGTTTATTTTATTTAAAAAAATATATATTTGGCATTACAGCTTACGCCAATGCGCCAAATATGCTAAGTTGTGAAAGTCATACGAGATTAACTCGATGGTAAATAATGTATCAGTTGTGCACAAAATCAACGATAAATAACATACACCCAGCCCAAGGTGTTTTTTTTCAATTGAAAAAATCTGAACTTGCCGGGGATCGAACATGGGCCCCCCGATTGCTAGGACAAAGCTCTTGCCACTAACTAGACCACAGGAACCGACAGTTTAGACAGGGTACACAATACATCTTCTTCTCTGTTATTTTAAAATGAATATTTTAAAATGATAAAATTACAAAATGGGACTTGAGGATTTTTCTTTTTTATGGGAAGCAACGAAGGGGTTATTGAATCAAAGCAAAGCAAAAAAATAAATACAGTGAAACCCCGATTCTATGTTTTTCAAGGGACTGTGTAAAACAAACAATTAATGCGGGAAAGTTTTACATATGAACTAAACGCCGGGACTGTAGAAAATGAACGCACCACGCGGGAAAACGTATAATGCGAGAACGTAAGATCGGGGTTCCACTGTATACTACCAATGACGTTAGCATTACAAAATATTAACTAATGAGATGCAATCAATCAGATTGGATTGTAAAACATATTGAATAAAATACAAGTGAAATAAATTCTTGCAAGTGAAACCATAATTTTTATCACATTGTATATTGCAGCAACCAAATGCACTCCGGGTGAAACATTTCGCGATGAATGCAATCTTTGCGTTTGCTTCCAAGATGGATCGGCAGATTGTACTAATTTGGATTGCGGGGGCTTTAAGAGAATTAGACGAGGTACTTTATTTGATATTAACCAGGGCTCTTAAGCCATTGGCCTGTTTTGACTCGCCATTTATAACGTTTCAAAATAGCAAGAAATATATGACATAAGAGATGTTACAAACTTTAACTTAGGCACACAATCCAATAAATACGGGTTTTTAAAATTAGGATGATTAACCTTCGTAGGACTATCCTTGAAAAATGACTCTCAGGCCGAAGGGGGGTAAAAAAATAGCCCAGTGTTTTGGCCTTATTGGCATATACTGCAATAAAAAAATGATTGAATATGCTTTGACGTATATTTATAGACATTTCTGAAAAAAAAATCATATAAAAATCCCTATTTTTCCTATATTTATTCATATTTAAGTCGCGCATGAAAACGACGACGTTTCCACTCCAACGGCTATGGCGGATTAACAATGGAGCCGGTGACTAACAAGCCAATAACCATGCACGAATTCACACTACCTTATCTCTTATCTTATCGCTTCTCGCCTTTTATTGTTGCCAGATATGAAACACTCCTTTCATGTTATCTATGACTCGCTATGGTCACGTTCTCTTATCGCTTATGGGCGTGAAATTTTATGTTAGCGCTTGCAAACATCGACAATTAGACTAAAAAATTTCGACTTCTTCTCTTTTTAATCGATTACGGCGCAACTAGCCAATAAATATCATATTTTTTTTCTGTAAAAGGTGTAAAAAACTATCATTTAAGAATACCAAAAGTTTAGACATCGTATCACTAGTATTAAGATAGATATTTAAGGTAAAGTAGCTGTTGGGACAAAATCTATAGGCTTAGGGAGTTAAAGGTTAAAAAAATAATATTCCTACCAAGTTTTGTTTTACTATGCCGAGCAAGACTCGAAATAGGAGATAAAACTAAATGTCATTTATTTAACGTATGTGAATTCTAACAGTGCTGTTTTACGGTAGCAAATCATGCCAACTTACGAAGGTTCAAGGATAGATGCTTGCGTCAGATATTGGGGTTAAGGTGGTTTTGTTACACCCTGATACGTTAGTGATCACGGATAGACTAAGACAGTGATGCACAACCTTTTTGGTAGAAAGGCCATATAATCGATGCTCATATAGTTCAAGGGCCGCATGGGGAAAAGTAATTAAACTATAATTATTTTAAGTGTATACAAAATTGTTTTTTTTATATTCTATATTGTTCTTGCATCGTCCGTAAAAAGTTCTGACGAAAAAAGATGATTGCTTTTTTTTCATAGCAGGCCGCAGGTTGTACATACTGGACAAAATAATAGGATTTTGGAAACGTAAATGCACGCTTCCAATTAGAGAATATGACCTCCTAATGGAGGTATCGCAACATATTTTTTCAACAAGAACTGATTCAAGCTTTCTTTAGTAAGATGACAGTAAGGATAAAAAAGATAAAGGCTATGACAAGACTATAATGTAATACTCTATCAAGACAGAAACAGAATTATTGCATAGCAAGCATATTGGCTTTGTTTTAAATTCCACTAAAAAATAGTTTATAGTCCATCTGTCTTGACACTTCTCAGTTCTTCTGAGACCCTTCTATTCTTTGGTCCAATGTCTTTAAAATCAGCTCAATGTCGTGGTTGTTTGCTTGAATAAAATTATTTTTCTCCAGAATTGAAAAAAGCCGAGACTTCAGAATCCCTAATACGAACTACGCACGTTGAAATGTTCTTGTGGTGGTTTTATGTACACTAAAAGGAAATATGTGTCTATATACTCCGTCGGGCCACAAGTAGACACCCAGCAAGCCGTGGGTTGGCCACCCTGCGCAGTTAACCTCTCGGTTTAGAGGGAAAGCAGATTTTTAGAGGAGCTAGCCCTAGTCAGCGTGGTCATCGGTTTGTGTGAGGACGGTCTGCGGTAAACAGTTCTGCTTGTTTAAATTTCATCTTCTTGCGGCTGTGACTATCATTTTGAAATACTGCAAAGAAATAAATCCTCAAATTTATATTACAGAAATCGTGTATGTGAAAGATCCAAACGTCAACTGCAAGGCTGGAGAAGACTTCAAAAAAGATTGTAACATGTGCAAATGTGCTGTTGATGGAAAGGGCGCCCTTTGTACTAGCAGAGTTTGCAATCGCAGGAAGCGAGGTAAAGATAATATGAACAATTATTTATTTATTTATTCAAAAAAATACAAATTCCTTGGCATTACAGCTCACGTCAGTACGCCATGCATTTGGCGAATTTAAATACATTTTAATATAAAATTTAAAATAACTTTGATTACTCCACGTTTTGTGCTACTAGCGGTGACACGTGTTTCTTCGTTATTTCTAATTAAGTAGGTTAAATCCAAACCTATCTGATTGATTGCAGCTCATTAGTTAATATTTTGTAATGCTAACGTCATTAGTAGTATAATTATTTATTTGCTTTGTTTCGATTCTATAATTCCTTGCTTCCTGTAAAAAGGAAAAATCCAAAACTCCATTTTGTAATTTATCATTTTAAAAATATTTTTGAATCAATCTTGCTTCATTACTTAAGCAAACTTTGCGATAGTAAGTCCGAAGATGCCTCTGAAAAAGGCAAAACACGTGTCACAGTTAGTAGTATAATACGTGGAAAAATCAAAATTATTTTTAATTTTATATTAAAATGAACTTCCACAAGTTACCGCCTAAACCATCGAAAGTATTAAATACATATATTTATATATTTATTTAATACTTATAATATTCAGTAGTATGCAGGTATGTATATATACCTGCATACTGTATATACATAAAAAAAAACGCAAATTTTAGTCATAAGAACAGAGAAAAAATAATAAAATCATTTAGAAATTTTCAAAGATGTCAACCGAGTGAGTTTCGACAAAATCAACTTTTATTCATAAAATATAGTATTCGTCTGAACTCACTCACGTCAATATGAAATATGTCGACATCCGAAGCAATGCCGTTTAAAATTGTTAATGCTCTTCCCAGTGGCATCCCCATTGGCAGACTGGTTCTACCCCTTGGAATAACGAACAACTCATGTACACGTTTCCTCAAAAAAATATCAGGAACATTAAATTTAACATTCTCAAGAATGGTGGAATTCTTATTTGGGCCTCGGATTAGCCGAAAAAACTATAATTTCATGTAATAATCGAGACATACGGGCGAAACTACAAAAGCAACAAACTGAGATAAATGGCAAAACAGTTTTTAATGTTAAAATTTGTTCTTACGGATTTGCAGGAAAACCGTGCAATATCTGGTAAACCGCTCTTCGTACAAGTATGAAAATGCCATATTTAACTCAAAACAGCCATTTTTGTAGTTTCGCCCGTATGTCCCTACACCCACGATTCCTCTTCGAGCATTCAAACTATTGAAAGTGAAAGTGCCTAAGAGACTTGGATTAAACCATGGGTATTACCTATATGTCCCCAAATAGATAATTCTCAAAAATTTCATCAGAACCCTCTCTACCATAAGAACAAATTTTGCACCCCTCGGTGCCCAAACAATCGATCCACTCTCACGTCAACTTCGAACCAAAGAATTAGTACCAAAAATTTTTACCATCTTCAATTTAATTCACACAATGATTTATTTATTTATTTTATTTTCTGTGGGCCAAAATTGGTTACCCCTGCACAATTAAAGTCAGATTAAAATTCTTCAGATGCACAGTGCACCCCTGGCGAAAGATTTAAGGACCCTTGCAATTATTGCGTTTGCAACAGTGCTGGAACTTTTGCCTGCACTAAAATGGAATGCTATTTCCGCAAAAAAACTAAGCGAGGTAATTAATATAATGGGTTAGGTGCAAATTAATAATTTTCTAAACATTTCATAAATAACTCCATGAATATTTTTCTTCACCTCAATTCATCCAAAATGAAACCTATAATCAGGGGTGGCCAGACTTCTTTGCCCACGATCGACTTTCGTTTGAAATTATTGGCGGCGATCGACCAACATTAAAAGTAGTAATTTAAAGCCCATAAAAATCTAATTGCCAACCCTTGTTTGACCCGGGTTTTAGAAAGAGATTTTCGTCGATAATCGGCTAACTTCGAGATTTTGGCGTGCTGTCCTTGTCACACGACTTGTATCACACGCTTCTTGGGACGGGCACAAGAGATTTGTATAGATCAGATAGGCGATCGACGCTTTGGCCACCCCTGCTATATATCCACCAGAGTCAAGCATTCAACGTTTTCCCGCATGGTTTATAGTTTTTTTCATAGTACCGCCTAGGGTTTCCAAACCCGGGATCCCGAGGTTTTTTAATACCTAATGACTCCCGGGATTAGAAAACATAATCCCGAAATTGATTTTTCATCAATAAAAGCGTTATTTCTTTCTTTTAATGTAACCACATTTTAACAATGTGAATTTTGTTGATTCGTGTATTTGCAATGCTTGAAGATGCCGAAAGGCGAAACCCGGGTCGGTAGCGACAAAGTACCTATTTAAAATTATTCAATTCAATGAATCTGTTAGAAAAGTACGAAAATTTGAGAAAATAGATTTTGTATGAAATTGGGAAATATTGATAGTAGGGATCGGATGTTGTGCTACAGCAAAAACTTATTATCTATAAACACCAGGGCTGTGGAGTCGGTCTAAAAAAGTCCGACTCCTACTACGACTCCAGCATTAACCAAAACCACGACTCCGACTCCGACTCCGACTAAAAAAAGGTTAATATCGTCCCTTTTTTCCCCTAAGTTTCCTATTTATGTGTATTCAATTAAATATCAACCCTATCAATGCGGCCAAAAGTCAAATTTGACATATTAAATGCAAAAATAAAAACTCCAAACTTTTCAAAATTTCCGACTCCGTGTACGACTCCGGCCAAAACGCCGCGACGACTCCGACTCCGACTTCACAGCCCTGGTAAAAACTAAACTAACTTTTCAATTTCATTTCATTTTTTTTTCACGGGTGAACTTATTTAATATAGTTTCTTAAGGACTATGGTATATGTTGTATTATTAAATATTCCAGAAATTGACGTCAACGATCCGAGCTTCACCTGCGAGCCGGGACTAGTATTCAAGAACGATTGCAACAGCTGCAGATGCGGTCAGGATGGAAGAGGCGCCATCTGTACTCGCAAAATCTGCAACCGTAGGAAACGAGGTGATGATGCAAAGGTTTTTTTAAGACTTGCTCCCTTTTTTTGAACTGGTCACACATTGCACATGGGTTGTATTGCATTGCAATTGCGGTAGAAATAGAAATAACTCTTTCAATTTTGATAATACAATATTGTCATTGGATCATAAAACTGTGATTTTATATTTGTCTTTTAAACCATTTCCACTCCCAACGTGGGGCATGTGGACTCCTCACGGAGTTTATCTCAACACATGTTTCATCTATGACAACTCCTTCTTACTCAGTTGCTCAACCTTCTTTCTTCTTCTTTTTCGAAGAGAGTTGGGATTAAAAGGATACAAAGACTAGGAAAGGACTAGTGGTCAGCTAAATGTTCTCGCTACGCGTCGCTTTTTGGGATCGGAAGGGAATTTAAACAATTCAAACAGCTAATACCTTCAAACAGAATCGATAAATCGACTGAAAAAATTTGCTCGTACAGGGTCTCAAACCTTGTAGGTCCGTCACGGAAGACAGCAATCTTGACCACTTCATCACGAACCGGGCTATGATATATTTATTAAAATATGATTTTGTTTCAAATATTTGATTATTTGACATAGAAATACTGACACAGCATGTTGAAAACAATTGAAATACACTGGCAACTTTTGTTACATATACACATTTTTTAAGGATTACGGCATATTTTATATAATTACATATTCCAGAAATTGACGTCAACGATCCGAGCTTCACCTGTCAGCCTGGACAAGTATTCAAGAATGATTGCAATAGCTGCAGATGCGGCCAGGATGGAAGAGGCGCCATCTGCACACGTAAAATTTGCAACCGTAGAAAACGAGGTAATGATGCAGGGATTCTTCACGTTTTCCCCGTTCTCTATTTGAGATGAAATAATTTACTCAAATTCAATTTTCAGAAACAAACTTACTTTGTCTATGGTATTTTGTGAACATTTTGATAATCAAATTGTGTGAATATACCTTGAATATAATTTTGTTCAATTTCAATGTATGATCGTATGACATTGAAATACTGACTCAGAATGTTGACGTTTGTTTTTAGCTGTAGTTAACATTCAAAAATCTCTCAAGCTCAGTATAATATCTCATTTATTCATATTTTAAAATTTTAAAAACGTTACAACTTAGATAAATGTACTAGTAGTTGACCATGTACCAGTAGTTGACCTATTGAGAATAAAATGGCCCAAAACAAGAAATGCAGATGCGAGATTGCTCTAAATTGTAAAGTACAGACAAGTTAAGGCATCTGTGGTCCGAATGAGCCACTTAAACAACACCATATAGCCAATGGAGTGCACGGGTGGCCATTTGAAAACAACACCTAGTGAGGAAAGTGTATTATTTCAAATATCTTAAGTGATCAATCTAGAAACGGTGTGTACCTTGTTCCTGAACCACCCATTGCTACTTGATTCAACCAAGAGTGGTGTGGCAGAAAGCCTTGAGGCAACCCTGAAAGAAAGTTCACTATAAAGCCCCCTGATTAGACATGGTGAACACCTAAACTTTTCAATTTGTGAGATGGTCAACTACTGAAACAAAAACATGACTTCAAATAATTTAACACATTTTTTTTAAACAGGCCATTTCGTAATTTTTGTTACATAATATTAATTAAGACATATGATCCAATATGAGTATACTTGCTTTGCCTTCATTCGGTACAATGCTAAACCTTAATCGTTATTTTTGTTGAAATTTTCTCTTAAACGGTCAACGGTACATTTACCTTCATGCGTTAAATATTTTGACAATGGGACATCACTAATTTTTGCTGCAGAAATATTTATTCTAGTGAAAACAATTGAAATAAACAGGCGACCTTTATTAAATATAAATTTCTAAAGGATTACGATTTATTTTGTTCGTATTACAGAAGTTGACGTCAACGATCCGAGCTTCACCTGCGAGCCTGGGCTAGTATTCATGAACGATTGCAACAGCTGCAGATGCGGCCAGGATGGAAAAGGTGCTGCCTGTACTCGTAAAACATGCAACCGTCATAAACGAGGTAATGACGCAAAAGATTTTTTACGCCTTGCCCCTTCTCACAGGATCTCTATAAGGATTACGGCTTATTTTGTATAATTAAATATTCCAGAAGTTGACGTTAGCGATCCGAGCTTCACTTGTGAGCCTGGGCTAGTATTCATGAATGATTGCAACAGCTGCAGATGCGGCGCGGATGGAAAAACTGCTGCTTGTACTCGTAAATTTTGTGTCCGTCAGAAACGAGGTAATGACGCAAAGATTTTTTTACGCCTCGTCCCTTCTCAATTTGAAACGGTCATAAAGTACACTAGCGAATAGAATGGATTGATACCAATTAAATTTTCAGAATTAAAGAAAGAAATTACTTAGAGTTGATTGATCATAATAAGTGTTTGAATTATTAATAAACTAGTATTGCTAACCGGCGTCGCTCGGACTAAGCGACCAATAATTATTTAATGTTATATCATTCGACATAATTATATCACAAAATCTAACATCCAAAATAGAGTTAAAATAAAATCACAAACTTTATTTAATTTGATGACAGCCCCATTCTCGCCCATTAAAATGTCCAAATTCAAGGAAAAAAACTAATTTGCTGGCAAAGAAATGTCAAATAATACCTTCACGTAAATAATAAACATTATTATTAATAATAAAAGCCGGGAAAAGTTCAGTAGAAGACTAATTTATTACATTTTGACTAAATGTCATCGCCGATAAAAATTCAAACATATTTTCTTTCATATTTGTTTTTATGGCAACTTGCAACAACAATGCAAAAGGGAATTACAGACATACATACATACATACACCGTTTCGGTTTTATATATAAGATTATAATTATTTGAAGGGGTATAACAATGTCGAGTTTGGAAGTTTAAGTTGTTCGCTTAAAATTGGTAATCTATTAAGCTGAGCCCTGTTTATCTTCAATATTTCTTGATAGAACAATTCATATTCGCCCTTGTTAATATGTAATAAATCATTGCCAGTGATCTACTTTTATTGTTGTATATAAACGATACAAACTGTTTACTTTGTCAGTTCAAGAACATCTGTGCACTTGTAATTCCTGAAGATGCCGAAAGGCGAAACCCGGGTCGTTAGCGACAAGACTCATGGAAAAGTACAAAATTCAAACAATTCAAATTTGATATTGAAATTCCATCCAAAACAAAATGGCATTGCATCTTTTGCGCCAAATATTTTGCAAATAGGAAAATCACACAACATATACTCGATCACAATACTTTCGTTGGATTCGATATTTTAAAATATTAGAATCAATCTTGTAAGTCCGAAGATGCCTCTGAAAGAGTCGATACACGTGTCACATTAGTAACACAATACGTGGAATAATCAAAGTTGTTTTAAATTTTCGATCACAATATTAATAAGACACTCGAAATCAATTCAAGAAGAAATGAATTTGCGTATTGGGCCCAAGGTGTTAATTTCAATGTTCAAAGAACCAAAATGTTTGTGAATTGTTTTTGAACTTGTCGGTACCAAGTCGAGTCTAGAGCAGGGTTGCCACATTTCCAAAATGAAAGATCTAGACATTCGCTATTTCGAACGATCAAAAAAACAATTAAGAAAAAATACATTTAATTTCGTATTCCAGAAATTGACGTCAACGATCCGAGCTTCACCTGTCGAACCTGGGCATGTATTCAAGAACGATTGCAACAGCTGCAGATGCGGCCAGGATGGAAGAGGCGCCATCTGTACTCGAAAAATTTGCAACCGTAGAAGGCGAGGTAATAATGCAGAAATTTTTAGCACCAATAATTATAAAAGCGTATGAAAAATATATGAAACCCTGCCCTAGGTTATTCTTTCATACACAATATAAAGTCATTGAATTGGGCTAGAATTTAAAAGTTCAAAAACCACAATTCTGATACTGTTTCAAGCGAAAGCAATACCGTCAAACGGGGTCAATAGAGACACTTTTTACCCTTCACGACTATGTATCTTCATACCTGCGCCACGTATATCAAATATGAATGGCTTGAAACGTGTTTCAATGTCCTACTACACATTCGTGACAATATTATTCAAATATTCACCATCGTTATTAAGACACAGTCAATTTTGTTCGATGTCTCTATTCACATTGAATTGGGGTGAATAGTGACGAGACAGGGTGAATAGAAACTTGGCAGGTGAATAAAGACAAAAAACAGATTGTAATGATTCATCCCGTTTTACGGTACTTATTAACAAAAAAAATCATGATTTATTTTCATTTTCGTGCAATAAAAGAGAAGTTTATAAGGATTCAAAAAGTAAGGATGCACATGCATCGAACTTAAACACGTTTGTTTAAATTTTGGCCAATCATTTAGTTGGTTTGTTTTTGTCATTCGATATTTAGATACTTCGCATTGGATACTTTAAAAAAATTGTGCTAAAGTTCAATCCTTGTTTTTGTCTCTTTTCACCCCTCAGTCTCTATTAACCCCGTTTGACAGTATAGGGAATTAATTGATTGTTTTCCATACATTTTTAGCATTCATTTATTAATTGTATATTCCACCTCAAAGGTTTACCAACTTCCCTGTTAATATTGTGTTATCGATTGATAATAATTTTTCTAAAACACTTTCTTCAGATGTAAACTACCCTGGCTTTAAGTGCGAGGCTGGTCAGCGTTTCAAGGATGACTGCAATACTTGTTTCTGTTCAACCGATGGAACTTCTGCTGCCTGCACTTTCATGTCATGTCCACCAAAGGAGGAAGGTAAACACAGTATCCGTAGATTTTTTTTTTAAATAGTTGCCGGACCCCACTTCTTATCGAGCTTCTTACTACAGAAAAATATATTTAACTTGAATGAATATCATTTAACCTTTAAACGCCCGTGCATTTTTTGGCGAAATATCCACGCGACCCGTGGCTCTTATAAAAATAATTTTATTTCTAAAACAAGTCAACCTATGTGGGTAAAATAAAAAGCATTAACAAAATAAAAGACTGTTTATAATTTACAAACAAAGACCAGAACCACAACTTGTACGCTTTCGTACTCTCGAGGTAAAATATAAACGAATCCATTTAAGCTATGTACAGCTATCTTGAAAAATAAATCTAATACCTCGAAGGATAAATTTCTAGGTATGGAAAAAAAATCCGTGAATAAAGCTGATTTATTATGGTCCACCGGATATAACACAACGCATATACCAAGAGCCAACCTTGTAACACAGATGTTTATATCGCTCATTATGACAAAAAATTTTAACGCAACCGACTGTGAAATTATGGATCGGTATCTATGAAAGATTCATATGTTGAAAACTATTATCCTTAATGAGTGTAATCCGATAGCGAAGTGCACCATAATCCCTGGTCCCATACGGGACCGCATGGCTTTAAAAGGTTAAATGAAATTTATTACAGCTTTTCATATGCCCTGTAATGCTAACAATGATTGTTAAGTTGGATAAAGACAAATGAAGTAAACATGGACAAACAAATCTTTGTTCAATTCAGGTATCCCATCCATTGACCAACTTTTGTTGCATCAAATGTATGGATATTGATGTAAAGCAATCAGCGATGTCACTATTTTATCAAATGTAATCAACACAATGTTTTGTTTCAATCTGTTTCAGTAAATAATGAAATATTCTGCACATACGGGGACATCATGTTAGATGGCGACCAACTGTGCATTTGTAACAAGGATAATAGATCACTCAGCTGCGACCAAGCAATGGTAGAGATGCCGCCTGCGGAGAGGACTAGGAGAGGTATTTATTTAGCTTAATTTTACTGCTAGAGAGACCGGCTATCCTGTCATAAGTAATAATGCGTATGTATGTCTGTGGGTCTCTAATTCCCTTTTGCATTGTTGGTCATTAAGTTGCCATAAAAACGAATATGACAGAAAATATGTTCGAATTTTATCGAAGAACATTTTTGGTCAAAATGTAATAAATTAGTCTTTACTGGACTTTTCCCAGTTTTTAAAAATATAATAATGTTTATTATTTACGTGAAGGTTTTGACATTTCTTTGACAGCAATAGATTTTTTCTTTGAATTTGGACATTTTAATGGACGAGAATGGGGCTGTTAATATATGAAAGGGGCTGTGAAATGTTAATGCCAGTCTGAAATGTTCATTTTAATTCCGTTATAATTGACCTAGACTTTTGAATTTTGAAAAAAGTTGTTCAACTTGGCCCGTCTGAATTTACGCGCCGAGGTGAACATAACCCCAAACTGGTCCGAGCGAAGCTGGGTAGCAATACTAGTATGCTATATAAGTCATGAACACTGCCCAAAAAAAAAAACACGACTAGAATTCTTAATTGAAAAATGATTTTATTTAAAAGATATCAAATGTTGCCAAAGGACATTTTTGGTTACTTGAAACTCCATTATTTCTTTTCTATGACATTCTCTCCCACACTCATCTGCTCCTAAAAATGGGACATTAATATAAAAGCTATGTTACAGGTGTTAAAAAAATATTTGAAGATCTTAACCTTTCAACAACTTTAAGAAAAATGTTTTTTTTTATAAAATTTCAACAAAAAAAAGAAGTTCACTAGGGATCAACTCAAGAAGAAACGACTTCCATACACCCATGTTCAACATCTCAAATTTAATTTGATTATTTTAAGCCTTGATATTGATCTTGCTGGGACTTAAGTCAAGACTCACCTAATCGCTTAAGCCGTAGATAAGATACTAAACTAAAACAGAGCTCTTACCATTATACCAATGATTTATGGATGTAAGTGTTTGCATATCAAAAGATTTATTTCCTCATTTTGTTTTTCAGCTGTCAACTATCCAGGATTTACTTGTACTCCCGGACAGAGCTTTAAAGATGATTGCAACACATGCCACTGCGGTCCTGATGGAAGGACAGCTGCTTGTACTTTTATGTACTGCATCAAAGATAGAAGGAAACGAGGTATTGGTTTCAATATTGTCTATTCCCCATCAACACACTTTTGTTTATTGTCACGTGTTTACCACAAAATAGTTTACCTTGCTGTCCCTCTGTATTTTGGCTCTATGACAACCAGTTGTTATTTGGTCTCTCAACCTGTCGTTTCTCTCATGTGTCGTTTCCCGCCTTATTGCAGACGCACAATAGCCCCAAGATGTTTCAGTAAGGGTTTGAAAAAGTTGGGAAAGCAATGTTTTATATGATTCGATGGGTGGCAGTCGAATGTAAACATTGAATACACCCATGCCTCTGAGCACACTTTGTCACAGATTGATAAACCTTGATTTAAATTGTCTATGCAGAAGTCAAATCCACAGACAAAACAACCTTCTTTAAACATAAAGTTGCCAGATGTATGAATAATTTTCAATTGATTTTCAGACGTAGAAACATCAATGGAATCCCTTACGAATACTTTAAGTAGAACAACAAGAGGTGAGAATAAAAAACCAATTGAATTATTATTCCAAAAAAATAAGGTTATTCCTTAAAAGAGTATTCTCCAACCAAGTTTATTAATGAATGCTTTCATTTCACTCTCGTAAAGTTTGAAGATCACTTTCAATATTGAAATATTTTTCTTGCTTTATTGAAACTTGCATGCTCTCAGTTTTAGCCTCCATGGTCGTAAAGCCAAACTTTTTTTTTAATCAAAGCTTGTTTGTCGCATAGTATATTGAGTCACCAGTCACAAGAGCTGTTTGGCTGACCAATACACTGCCTATTGAGGTGGAAATTTTGGTAAAATATGGTAATAGGTACACGGGACAAAATCCAAATCCTCTCCTGCTTAGTTCCGCCCCTAAACTCACTAGGCTCCAGGGAACCACTTTTGCATTTCAGAAAGATAAATTGTCTATGGTGTTGCTTGAAGTCAAATGTCACTGTGAGTTTATTGATAGATAAATAAATAATTCCAGGTAGGAACGTAGGAAGGTATTTGAAAGCAGATAACATTATTTTAATTAATGTAAAGCTTAGGTTTTTTTCGTGGAATAATCAAGGTTATTTTAAATTTTATATTAATTATCAAGAAGCCTAAATCTTTAATGCATTCACATATGGATGTGTGGTCTTCTGAAAGAAGAATTTATTTTTCAATATTGTATAATAAAATTATTCTTTTTATTTTAAACAAATTATATACTTATGTGACTGTCTCTATCCATATAACTATTTTTTTTAGAATAACTTGAGTTGAGCTCCCAAAAATACCAATTGAATTCTTTAGGATCTTCTAATTATAATAAATTTAAAATTAAAGACGAAACATTACAAAAAAAATCGTAATCTTTACATTAATTAAAATAATGTTATCTGCTTTCAAATACCTTCCTACGTTCCTACGTGGAATTATTTATTTATCTATCTATAAACTCACAGTGACATTTGACTTCAAGCAACACCATAGACAATTTATCTTTCTGAAATGCAAAAGTGGTTCCCTGGAGTCTAGAGAGTTTAGGGGCGGAGCTAAGCAGGAGAGGATTGGGATTCTGTCCCATGTACCTATTACCATATTTTACCGAAATTTTCAGCAGTGAACTTGGCATTCTGTTTTTTCTACATTGTGTCTTTTATGCCATTCTCTGTTGAATAATTGTCATGTGCTATCTTTAGTAAATCTTTTAAATGTACGGTGCAATGACTTCAGCTGTATTGCCCTGTATTTTATTTTTTCCTAATGAGCAATAAAAAATAACATTTGTTTGATGATTACAATAATCAATAAATCTAGGAAAAGGTTCTAGTTTTTGATGACTTTCAGGTGAATGATTTTGATATATATATTTTTTTTCCTAATTCGTATTATTTTGTAGCTGTCAACTATCCGGGTTTCTCGTGTACTCCAAAATCAACATTCCAAGAAGAATGCAATACATGCAGATGCAGTGGGGATGGAAAATCAGCCTTTTGCACATTCAAACTGTGCATTGAAGACAGAAAAAGGAGAGGTAACCACATTTGTATACTTAAAAGTTATCTTAACCAGTTAACTGCCAACCACGAAGTATGTGAATGCACCCCAAACGCCAACGATGTTGGAATAGTTAAAAATTGCATAGAAAGTATTCATGCTTTTATTTTAAAGATGTTCTAGTGTTCTCTGACATATTACTTGTATATATAATATCTATAATTATATATATTTTTAATGATATTGCATATATACCAGCAATGAAACTGTATTGTTAATTAATAAAAATAATAAAACAAACAGAATAATATTAAAAAAATAAAGATATCCAATATTTCAACATAGGCATTCTTTAAAAATGCAATGCCAGCTCAAAGAAATGTGTACTCAGTCTTTTTTAAGATTCTTTAACCCGTTGCACTACTCAATTTATTACTTTTTTTTTCCAGCATCTCTTCAATAGATTTGAGAAATTGATTTACATCACAGGGTTTGCGTATTTATTAGCATGGTAAAACAAAATACCAAAAAAAAACACTTTATGATATGTCACAAATTTTAACTAAGGCACGCAATCCAATATATATGGTTTTTGAACTTGTACAACGTCAAGCAGGACTCGACATAGAAGTTGCGCGTTATCTATACGATGTCGAGCTAGACTTGACATAGGGGTTATAAGAGTTAGCAATCAAAGTATTGAATATGAGAATGCATAGATTGCTAGTTGCATAAAACCATGAGTGTTTGCACTCTTAAATATAGAAGATGCATTATTATGAACAGAGTATTTATTATTACTCAAAAAATGTAAAAAAATAAATGTGTATTGTTTCTGTTGCAGCTGTGAACGGCCCTTCATTTAGATGCACACCCGGAGATCAATTCAAAGACGAGTGCAATGACTGCACGTGTTCTGCTGATGGAAAAAGCGCATTCTGCTCATTAAACATATGCACTTAACGAAAATTTACAAATCTTAATAACCATTATGCATTATATTTAATTTATGGTTAGTTGTTGCACATTCCTAAGATTATCTTAGATAAAAAATCTATTTAGAAAATATTGTCCATCTTGAAATATAAAAAATCAAATTAATTATGATTGAATCTATACACTAAAATAAATTAATGGTATTTGATATTCACTTGATGGCAGCAAAATATATGCTGCAATGTTTCACAACTCTGAATAATCAATGATTGAATTGAATTCAAGAATAGAGCTGCAAGAATTGTTATTATTTTTTAATAAAAGCCGTTTGATGTTTTGCTTACTTGAACAAAATATTCCAATCTTTGACACAATGAAGTATCTACAAATTCATCAAAATTCCAGCATTTTTGTCCATAATTTTTGATGTGGGCAATACGTTAAAATAAACCATTTATTATTTGTTTGAACAGTTGTATCATACAGCAAAATTTGTATTGCCAATCATAATCTCCATTTATTATGCGATAATATTATTTATTCTATTCGAATATTATAAGATGAATACCAAATTGTAAAATAACAATATTGAAACCCAAGGTGTTATGATCATATTTCATTTGTCAATTTAATGATTTGCTTTATATTTTTAAATGTGTATATTGCAGCATGTGTAACATTATAAATTCATTTGCCATAGTAAAAAAGGAATATAAAAAATGTACATTTTTAGATAAATTTTCCGATTAATCTAGTTGTAAGGAATATTTTTGTAATAACTGAATTTGCACAATTTATTATGTAATAATAAAATGTCTTATTTTTAAATTTTTTTTATTGACTTGCTATAATTCTATATTAGAAGCATTCTAAATGGTTGTATCATATTTAACCCCCTTAATCCCATGAGGCTGACCTATTGCCCTGCGAATATATGCGAAGAATCGATCAGCCCGAGTTTTTTTAACACGCTTCAAGGCCATTTGTTTGCTTTTACAATCTATATAAAACAATTTTTTTTTCAATTATACACCATAAAATGAGATAGCACTGATACTTAAGTCAACGTTGAGATAAATAAAAGAATAAAGACTACCATTTTTTTCAAAAAAATGCCTGCACTTTCCAAAATGGTCTGGGATCCAAAGGGTTAATGTTGTCAGTCAACATGTAATAGTAATGGATCTACAGTTTTTAAATTTGTAATACATTTGAGACACATTACTAAACATATTAACGAAATAAAATTTAGAGGAACATTGGCCTAATGAAAGAGGTTTTCATTTTACTTGTCTGTACAGTCCAAGGCTCTTGTCCTAAAATTGGCGCTTGCACCTGGCAATTTGTCCATGGATTAGTCCCGTGGAATGGATATATGCTTTTTATATCATCCATGCAAAGATCAAAGTTTAGGGAGTGTTATTAGCTATCTAATGTCTTTCCTGTCCCTATCCTTATTTCCATTTCATCTCTGAAAAGGAATGCTGCGCAAATGATGTTAAAAAAGTTCTCATAGATACAGCTGTTATAAAGGTGCTCCATTTGGATTCAACACATAGTATATTAAAATAAGTAAATTTCAATCATAAAATAAAGTAATATTAAACTTTTATTTACATACGTTATCATACATATCTAAATAACAATTATGGTTTAGCATTGTACCGAATGAAGGCAAAGCACGTATACTCATATTGGATCATATGTCTTAATTAATATTATGTAACAAAAATTACGAAAGGGCCCGTTTAAAAAAAGTTGTGTTAAATTATTTGAAGTAATGTTTTTGTTTCAGTAGTTGACCATCTCACAAAATGAAAAGTCTAGGTGTTGACCATGTCTAATCAGGGGGCTTTATAGTGAACTTTCTTTCAGGGTTGCCTCAAGGCTTTCTGTCACACCACTCTTGGTTGAATCAAGTAGCAATGGGTGGTTTAGGAACAAGGTACACACCGTTACTAGATTGATCACCTAAGAAATTTGAAATGATACACTTTCCTCACTAGGTGTTTTTTTCAAATGGCCACTCTAGCACTCCATTGGCTATATGGTGATGTGTTAGTGGCTCATTCCGACCACAGATGCCTTAAATTGTCTTAACTTTACAATTTAGAGTAATTCCGCAACTGCATTTCTTATTTTGGGCCATTTTATTCTCAATAGGTCAACTACTGGTACATGGTCAACGACTGGTACATTTACCTTAGATATTTTTTTCATATAGGATATTTTTATGTAAAAAAACAAATATGGTGATAAAGGTAGGCGGTGAAGTGGCTCGTCTTTTCTTCAACAGTAAAGCTGTATAACTATCATGCTTCAATGTGTGTGTATTGGTCACTCATGAGCTACGGCAGTATATCAGTGTTTTCCTGATTTGAATGAGTTTGTTTTGATTTTACTTAATAGTCTCAAATATTTCATCCAGCAAAACTAAGGAAAAATACCGTTTATCACAAGCAAACTATGCATTGGTTGTGTTGCAAAGATAAAATAAAGATGAAATTACATTTTCAAAAGTAGACCCAACAATTTCTAGTGGGCCAATTGATGGACATTGTCAGAAAAGATTTTAAGGCAGGCAGTTCAACCAATTCAAGAGCATGGGTGCAAGACAAAGGGAGATTTATGGAGAGTTGAAAAAAAATGAAGTTTTGAACAGATAATAATGATATATAATGTCAGCATGGAGTAGCATCAGGAAAAAATGAAATAGATGTAGAAGCTTCATCAATTTAGTGATGTCCACTTACATTTCAAAGATTTAAGAGCTATTTTATTAGTAAAAGATACAATTTGATAAAAAGCGTTTGTATTCACTGGGAAATGTTTGGGATGAAATAATGGGAAAGTTCCCTCTAATCCAAGAAGTAAGCTGTGCAGAAAATTCAAAAGCTGAGCAAGCCAATCCAACAACTGCGTGGCATAGTTTCAATCTCTAAGCATTTTCTGATGTAATTATTCATACGGTATCCATATGCTCCACATTAGAGCGGGCATCGATAAAAAGTAAATGTTATTACCCTGAATTTATGTCTCTATTTTCTGAATGTTTTCGATATTTGAAGCAATATTGTAAATCATGTCGTTAAATTAATCAGCTATTAAAAGTGCGCGCCAACCTAGAACTAGTGTGCGGAGGTTTGAAAACTGTTACGCGGCCGAGCTATGCGTAGGTAAACAAATATATTTTTTAATGAATCTTTTATTACGAGAAATATTGAGTTAAGACTTTTTGAATCACGAATATGAACCTAAGGTAAAACATTAATTATTAGGTTATATAGCAGCACTCGACTACAAAAAATTAAGGCTTATCATAATTATTTGACAGCTAATTCTGACAGCGTCAAAGAATCACAGACAAACAAGCTAGGTTAGGTCGCAAATTCAATATTTTTTATCGCCTCATCCATATCTAAAAAATAATCTAGCCTGACGAAAGATAAAAATGTAAAATCAGACTGTTTCAGTTTGTGGTGTAATACTTTTTTATATTATATAAATCGGCATATCAAATTTAGTGTCGACATAATTGTATGAAGTTTGTTTGTTTCGGATGTGGTTGCCGAGTGAGTTAACTTATTTTTATTTACTATGTTTTATAATTCTGTTATTCTTTTTATACCATTCTTATTCCATTCTTATTTAAATCAGTGAATAAGTTTTTTCTTAATGTTTTAACAATTATAAAGTCGGTTTTGAAAATGAAATTATGTTTATCTATAAATGAAATGAAACACATTCGAACAATAATTATTCTCCCCTACTGACAAGCAAGGGTTGCCTACTACGATAGATGTTTGATTTTGAATATAGAATTTGTATTATTTACTTTTTGGCTGTGGTCCACATATATATTTTTATTATTGTGTTGTTCAAGTATGATTTAAATTGACAGTATTTTTGTTTTCATCATTTATAGTGATTTATTTTACGAATATTTTCAACATCAGCTGCAACCAATGTTACATGGGGTCCTCGTTATTCAGCAAAAAGCGTCTATTGAGCAAAATAGGTTCTAATCATGAAACAAAATTTATGAGTTAATAGAAATAAATATTTTTGCTATATTCATAATCATTCAATGCATTTCCACCAAGAATCGACATTCAACTCCTAAAATAACATAGTAATTAACTAAAACAAATTATTGCACTTTATATTATTGAATTAATATTTTTTTCAGTTATTGAATACAAACTTCCACACCTTGTTGAATGAATGAAAATTATTTCACTTACAAGTAAAATTACTTACTGAAAATAAAACAATATGGACGCAAAAGACGATGTAAACAGCCTTCCATGGCTCAATGAATCTTTTATGCAGTCAGTTTTGAAAAATGAAATCGATAACAAAGGAAAAAATATTATAATCAAAAAATTCAACGGAGAACTTGCTACTCAAAACGGAGACAACTATTCCAGCTTGCTGTATAGAGTCTGGGTCACTTATTCTGTTGGAAATCAACCCGGTGATCTGAAGAAGTCATATATTGTGAAATACATGCATCCTTTGGGCACCAGTCATGGAGATTTGATGAAGAGGTTAAACAGTTTCAATAAAGAACTATTCATGTATTCTGAAACATTGCCATTGATTCACACGACACTCCAAGCAGCAGGATTACCATGTCAACTTACTCCACGGTATTTATAAGCTATCTTTTGACCTTTCCAGATACTTCAATTTATAACTATAGTGGTACACTATATGCTGCGTTTTTTTGAGATATATATAATGTTAAACAAAGCTATTATAATATCATTATAATGAAGATCTTTTTTGCAAACTGAACACAAAAGTGTCAATTTCCCTTTGCAATGACCTGTGTCTTTATGTGGGTAGGGTATTTTTACCTTTTTTTGTAATGTGATCATTTGGCCCTTTAGAGACAATGAAACCTAACTCATTATTCTCTACTTTTCAGTAGATTCAAAAAACAGGTTTCTCCATTGATCAATTTTACATATTTTTTAACAGATACAAATTAAATTAACTTTAAAAGCGATTCTTTGGCTTTCTGATTTATTTGTTAAAATATAAGATAGCAATTTATTCTAATGTGACGTTTTAAGTTTAGTGGAGCTATGAACAAGAAAGTAATTTTAATACGTATTGAAATATCTTTGTATCCACTTCTCCTATTGATATAACTCTTTGACACATAGCGTAACATATTATTTTGTATTTAGTGGCATTCAAAAACCGGCAAAAATAAAGGAACATTTCATTTATCCTAAGAGGCTGCATTATCACCGGAAAAGTATCAACATCCGCCATGTTTTGTTTTATAATTTGCTTCAACTGCCCCACGAGGATCAGTTTAAGTTATTTTTGCAAAAGGCATCAACTGAAGAAACAACATGGATAGAATTAGATTTGTAATATTTGGGGCATTCCCAGAGATATTCAGTTTTTACCCAGTCAAAAGCTATGAGCTGTCGGGTCTGTGGTGCATGTCGTTGATTTCTGTGCCGGACCTCACGGGCTTGTGTCCCAGTACAGTCGATTAATTGATTCAATTCGAAGGCATGGGTATTTGTATTGTCTAAAAATTAAACGGGGTGTAAGAGAGCAACTAGCTGACTACAAATCCTGTCCTTGCCTTCTCTTTTCTATCCATAGATTTCAAAAGCTTGTATGCTTGGAAATATTTTAACACTCCAGATTATTAAAGTAAAGATATTGCCATTCGTTGTACAAGTCATCGACATTAAGTACCACATAAATTATAAAAAAACACACATTAAATGACTGTACTTTATTACATCCTTTGATTTTGATTGATTCTAGCTATTTATATCACATGAACGAGCCTTGTGAATTACTGGTGCTCGAAGATCTGGCAGCAGATGGTTATCAAATGGCTGACCGAAGAAATGGACTTGACTTGAAGCTATGCAATGCTATTTTGGCCAAACTGGCAAAAACACACGCAGCTTCAATGTTTTTAAACAAACAGGTTATTTAAAATTTCATCTACTAATCACTTAGGATATAAAATATATTTTTATTTCCAAATTTGGGCATTTTATTTCTCATTGAAAATCGTTCCTTTTATTTCAGTATAAAAACATTGAAGATAAGTTTTTTTTTATCCATGTTTGTTCCCAATGTTGAGCATATGATCTTCTTATAGAGGCATGTCGACATATTAATATCTCAATATTTATATATAAAGACAATGAAAAGACAATCCTTTTTATCAATTACAATTAATTTTGAGCTTTCCTGAAAAGTAGAGAAAGAGTTATCTGTCTCTAAGAGACCAATTTGCTACAACCATATAAGTTTAATTTGATTACAGGACCCAAAGTTTCGATCTAATTACAACCGTGGTGTATTCAATGAGGATATTCCAGACACTCTAACCACATATTTTGAAAATGGAATACTTCAAGCCATCGAACTGATGAAGACAATGCCAGAAATTAAAAAATATGTTAGAATTCTATAAAAGCTACGCAAAATGCTTCGTACAACATGCAGTAGACGCATCGCAACCCGTACCTGATGATTGTTTCGATTTTAATGTACTGGTTCACGGAGACTTCTGGATAAACAATATCATGTTCAAATATAATTATGATGGTTCACTGCATGACATAAAATTTGTAAGTTTTTAATGCTAATAAGTTAATTCACGCAAACTGTTTCATTGCTTAGTGAAAACTTTGCAGTTCAATGGTATTAGGATTCCTTTTAAGGTGTTCACAGCCAATACTTGGTGGAATAGCATTATAATAAAAATAATAACACTTTTTTAGTACTTATTCCACATTAAACTTATTAGATCAGAACCGATTTCACTGTGGTTCCACTGTGTCCCGTTACGCCTTGGCAAAAACACGCGAAAAATAGAAATGGCTAATAAATTCCAATTTCAAAAGTATTGGTCGTAAAGACACGTGTTCCCTGCATGATGACGACTTCCTGGGCTGTGGAATTGGAGTCGGAGCCGTGGAGTCGGGGCTTTTTGGCCGGAGTCGTACTCGGAGTTGGAAATTTTGAAAAGTTTGAACTTTCTGTTTTTACATTTAATATGT
The DNA here is from genome assembly GCA_028554975.1 of Himalopsyche kuldschensis. Taxonomy (NCBI): domain Eukaryota; kingdom Metazoa; phylum Arthropoda; class Insecta; order Trichoptera; family Rhyacophilidae; genus Himalopsyche; species Himalopsyche kuldschensis. The sequence goes on from JAHFWI010000025.1 coordinate 4,727,804, forward strand.
CAAATTTGGCTTTTGGCCGCATTGACAGGGTTGATATATATTGAATACACATAAATAGGAAAACTAGGGAAAAAAAGTGACGATATTAAGCTGTTTTTAGTCGGAGTGTTTTTGGTCAATGCCGGAGTCGGAGTCGTGGTTTTGGTAAATCCTGGAGTCGGAATCGGACTTTTTTTTACCGACTCCACAGCCCTGCTTAATACCGTTTTGGTATAGCGGCATATCGTAGTTGAGAGATATAAAGTGGTATGCCTATATATAGGCATCTCGTAGTTAAAGGGTTAAAGTGAGTAAGCAAATGATTACAATGATTCCATTGAATCAAATCAGTGACTAGTTCACTGCAAAGATTCGGTCATTAAACACTTGTCTAATGTGTAACTAGTAAACTAAAAACCAATTTAATTCTGAACATACATATCATATACTGTTTCCTCTTCTTGCAGGTTGATATGCAGCAGCCATTCTTTGGGAATCCCGGCTATGACCTGAACTATTTCTTATTCACGTCTCCAACCGATGAAACGAGATCTCTTCATAGAGATGAAATACTTGAAGAGTATCACAACAATCTTACCGGGAATCTTGCAAAGTTAAATTACTCTGGTCCTATTCCGAAGCTTGCAGATCTTTACCGAGTGCTCTTGGAAAATAGATCAATAGGTAAAGATGCATTTGGTAAAATAGAGAGAGAGAGAATCCACGTCCGGCTTCGAATGTGGAGCATATGGCCAGGGCCGTAGTTACAGGCTGGTGAAATAGAGGTTATGCCCAGGGTGTCGATTCGCTGGCAGAGCATAAGGGCGCCAAAATGATGCCAGGAATGCAAAATTTACTCCGCATCCTGCATATGGCCTCCAAATGGACAACTCTGGTTTTAATTTTTTAGATCTGGTTGTTAAATAAAAAAATAATAACACATTTTTTCTACTTATTCAACATTAGATTTATTACGATCGGGACCGGTTTCGTTAATCGCGAGCACTGATTTTATATCAGCTGATAATGCTCGCGATTAACGAATCCGGTTTTGATCCTAATTAATCTGATGTGAAATAAGTACAAAAAATGAGTCAATATTTTTAAATATAATGCCATCCACAGGGACTATGGAATTGGACAGGTGGCATGGAATTTTTGACATCACAAACATCTGTGCCTTTGAACAGAATTGATAAATTGACAGAAAATATGGTGCTCGTAGTATATTTTCAGTTTCAATTTATCAATTCTGTTCAAAGGCACAGGTGCTTGTGCTGTCTAAAGATTCCCTCTCCCAATATAGTGCTCGTACTGTGACATGAACCCGTGAAGTCTGTCACAGAAGCCAACGACGTTAACCACTGCACCACGCACCCAATGAAATTTAATTACAATTTGAATAATATTTACAATGGTATCGATGTATTCTTCCGATATTGCAATCCAAAACTTTGCCTTTATTTTGATTTTAGGTATCATGACACCTTGCATTGTTCTGCCTCTTGTTAAATTGGACAAATCAAACAGTGAAAATATGACATCGGACGCCATTATGGACAATAACACAGACAGCGCTGGGAGAAATGCTCTTTTTTCAAATGTGGTTTATCACAAAGCATTAGTGAACAGTTTGAAAGATCTAGAAAAAATTGGATTCCTAACACCATTTAAATGATTGTATAATTAATAATTCTCAACGAATTACACATGCATGAAAACGTGTAATAATTTAACTGGTCCTGATTTAAATAAATTCAATGTGGAATATGTACTAAAAATCTATTTTTATTATAATATAATGCCATTCCACCAAGTATTGACAATGAACACCTGAAAAGCGATTTTTGTATATCCCAAATCCCAAGCTCCATTTTGTAATTTTATCAATTTAAAATATTAGAATCAATTTTGCTTTATTACTTAAGCAAACTTGCTGCAACTTCATTACTGCAAGCTTTGCGATAGTAAGTCCGAAGATGCCTCTGAAAGAGGCGAAACACGTGTCACAATTATTAACACAATACGTGGAATAATCAAAGTTATTTTTAATTTTATATTAAAATGAACTTCCGCAAAGGTACTGCCGAATCCATCGAAAGTAGGAAAGCTTCTGTTTCTGGTCTTTATAAAATTATATGTGGAAGTAGTACAAAAAATGTGTTTTATTTATTTAAAATAATAACATTATATTTATTGATTGAGTAGGCATTTACTTGGTAGAACTCCATTATAATACGGAAAGAAAAATAACAATGTATTTTAGTTCTACATAAATTATTTTTAATATTTGTTGATAGCTATTTCGGCTTACGCCTTCGTCAGAACTAAGGCGTAAGCCGAAATAGCTATCAATCAATATGTATGTAAAATAATTTATGAAGAACTAAAATACATTGTTATTTTTCTTTCCGTATTAAAATAATAACCTTTAAGATGTGACAGTTATCACCTCAAAAGAAATATAATTAATCAATTTATATTTTAAAATGAATTACGACCTGACCATGGGAACAGGGAAGAATATTTTTTTGTTAATATGTATTTATTATCTGTTTTGTATAACCGCAAAAATTTTAACTGGTCCAGTGCCTTCTAAACAGGGTTGTAGAGTCGTTAAAAAAAACACTACGCTGACTAAAAAAAGATTAATTTTGACACGTTTTTTCCTACCTTTCCTATCTATGTGAATTAAATTAAATATCAACCAAGAAATCCGTCCAATAGAAAAATTTGACATGCTATATGTCAGGGGTCGTCAACATGGTCCGTACCGCCTACTAGTGGGCGATAAAGTCTTCCGTAGTAGGCGGTGGGCGATTTTATGGCAAAATGATAAAACAAATTAGTGGTTTGAAAATCGCTGAAAGAGGAGACCTTCGATTGCTTTTTACCGAAAATTGAACCAGACATAAAATATTTATTCTTACAGCATCAGACTCAAGGTTCTCATGAATTATTGAAATTTGAATTTTATTTTTATTTATTTTTCTTTGTAGTATGTGTACGCACCTGACTCCAATTCTAGTATCGAATACTCGATACTCTAGTATTTTGAAATGTACTCGATTATTTTTTTTTTAAAGGTTTATTTACAATTTTTATTTTCTTATTTAATTTTTTTTTCTAAATTTAACTGAGCTTTACGCTTGGATTTTACTGTAAGGTATTTTTTTTAAAAAATGGTTCTGCCGTTGACTATGATAAGCGAGAATTTATTTTGCTACTTTTGCTACTTTAATCATCAATTTCACTGCCTTGTGAATGTTTCAATGCATATTTAACCAGTAGGGTTTCCAATCTCGAGATCCCGGGATCCCGAAGATTATCAATCAGGCACCTGACCAGCCCCGGGATTAGAAAACATAACCCTTAAATTTTTCGTGCCTGATTTATTTATATGATAGACGAATTTTTTACTAACAAAATAATAAGGTAATATTTCGTATCATCTTTGGAACACCGGGTGGTCGTGGAAAATAAATTATTTGCGGCGTTACGCATTGCATCGTCGCAATGCTTCGAATATAAAAAAATCATGGGATGAAATGAATTTGTCATCAATAAAATAGTTATTTATTTTCTTTAATGTGCCCTCATTCTACAAAAATATAATGTTCATTAAATAATCACAAAAAAATGTTCCTCTTAGATCTTATGTATATATGTTACAGTGAAACTGTATTCTCAGTGAAAATGTATTCTTCTCCAAGCTGTCATTGAAATTAAATTTGAACGCCCTAAGTTTGTCTGTGTTTTTATTTGGTTCTCTTTTTATGAAAGGGACTACTTGCTGATTTTTTTACATTGAAGAAAACCAAAATTTTAGGCCGGCAAATCATCGACTTGGGCCAATAATTTCATTGATTGTGACCAGTGAAATCATGTTGTCATACAAATCTATTACTTGATATATATTTATACAGGAATATTTTTAATTTCAATTCATTATCAGATAGTATTCCAATGAGACCGAGTACGAACCAAAACTGAACAAGATCCTCCAACATTATATTTTCTAAGATGTTTAAAATAAGGACTAACTAATTCTAAAAGATAGAACACCGAGAAGTTTCTACTTGTTTGAAAAGAAATAGTACAATACAAGTCCACGATCGAGCAAAAATACCTTCGCGATCGACGCTCTGGCTATCCCCTGACATTCAGGTTGTTGCCTTTAGAGATGAGTATTATATCCAGATTTTTTTTTATCAGAACTTGTATGTCGCGTAGGTCATTTGATTCGTCAGTCACAAGGGCTGTTCGGTTGATAAATGCACTGCCTTTTGAGATGGACTTTTTCAGCAGCGAAATTTCGCGTTATTTTTAATCTTATAATTTTTATTAACATGCAATTAATTAAAAACTTTTACTATTTTCCGACTCTGGCCAAAAAACTCTGACTCCACAACTCCGACTCCGACTAAACAGCCCTGATTTAATACGCTTTAATAAGCGCGTTTTTGTATTTTGGTATTTGGTATTTTTTTGTTGCCGTTTGATGTGCGAGCGCTTTAGCCCCGGTTAGTGAACGTGTGAAATATAGTCCAAGTAACTAGTGCTGTGTACCAAGAGAGAGCAACACGCGTCCATTGATCCGCCGAGGCATAAATTTTAACATAAAAAATACGGACGAAATCATCTCCGGGTGTTTGCGTGGCCTATTAGCGCTGCAAGATCGGCGCGGATCGGCAGTTTCCGATCGGCGTCGGGAAAGCCCGGCGTCGCGGCGCCTCGCGCCAGATCGACGGCGGTCGGGAAAACTCGCTTTTCACTGTCCGGCTGGCTGGCTCGATTGGACGCATGCGTATTTCCGCGTTCCCGGCTGTAGGCTTTACGCTTACGTTCCCTGAGTGAAAAACAAAGGATTTTAATTTTTATTGCGTGATTATAAAAAAATAGAATTTTAAGAATTGTGTACTACAGAAAAGATCGTAAGGTGGAACCTGAAAGAAGACAAGGAAACTAATTACTACTGTGATTACGTTTTTTTTTAAAACATAATCATAAAGTGTAAAATATTTTAAATTTCAATATAATAAAAATAGTAACTAACTCATTTTTTGTAGTTATTCCACATTAGACTTATTTGGATCAAAACCGGTTTTCGCTCATCGCGAGCATTATCAAGTGAATTTAAGTTGATAATGCTCGCAATGAGCACAACTGGCCTGATCTTAATAAGTATAATGTAGAATAAGTACTAAAATTTCTCCAAGTATTGACAGTGAACACCTTAAAAGTGATAAGAAGGCCAATGGCCAATTTTTTATTTAGGAGTAGTTCTCTTCTAGTGTTTTATCAAAGTTTGAAAGCAGTTCTGACATATTTAAAAAAAAGTTGAACGTTTACTTTTTTATTATTTTAGAATTCTAAAAAGGTACGCATCTATGAAAATTATTAGGTGTCACAATGTTCTTCCCAATAAAGCAATGCATTTTCAATCCAAGCTTAAAAGGATCTTGTGTAAATATTAAAAATAAATAAACTGAACAAAATTTTATTCATTGTAACAAGCAAACAAATGATTCAGCTGCGCATCTCAACGAGGAGCCTTCAAGATTCTCTATAACTTTTTTTCTTACTGTGACCTGCGGATTGTACCCGTCGGTCCAAGACGCTAAAAACGCAAACAGTTAAAATTTTCCAAGAAGCATCAGTCGAAAGAGTTCTCTTTTATTCTATTTGCAATGTTGGCATTTTGGGCTCCACCTTGCATCAATTAACGTATCATTTTGTTGATAAATATGATGCAGTAATAGAAAAACCGCTGATTACTATATTTTGGAACTATGGGGCGTCGGGATGACCTGAGAGGAAGCAAGGAGGTTGGCTGAGAATCTTGGAGGCACCGTGTGGCGGCCGTATGCTCCGAAGAGGCAGCTGATATGGAAAAAAATAACTGGCTTTTTGTGAATTAGAATACTCATAAATATATAATGTTATAAAGAGTACATTGAAAGAATATATGTCAGTTGCTATTGATGCAAGCAATACAAGGTAATTATTATATTTATAAAAATGGGAAACATATTTGATTTGCTAATTTCGGGCAATTCACACAATATTTTATATGGGGCACCTAGTAGAAGTCAACACGGGCCGGGCTCGAGCCTGGGTACACAACAATTCAATCATATATCCTGTTATTTCCAGATATACACGCCATTATTGTAAATTTAAATTAAATAGATAAATATGCATTAAATTTTTTTTGTAGAAAATGCAGATTTTTTACGGTATACGTTAAAAAATTTCGGGCATCGGGTAAGATGTTAAGAGATGAGCCTCGGCCTCGGTCAGGGACATATTTCGGCTTGCGCAGATCTTAAGTGCCTAGTCTACTATAATCACGTAGTCTCAATATCTCGCTGTAAGGGTGTCGACTAGAGACTCCATCCAATTCGAGTATCGAATACTCGATACTCGAGAATACTTTTCAAGTACTCGATACTCAAGTATTCTGAAAATTTCCAAATTTTATTCAAGACATACCCGATAAAGTAAAAAGTTCGAATCATTTAAACAGCGGACAGAAAAAATAGAGTGTTTTTCTACTGCGGGAATTATAAAAACAAAACTTCGAACCAATTAAAAATTTGAGACGATTAATTCTGTATTATTTTTGAAACATAGTATGATTTATAAATTTTAATAAATTTACTAATGAAATTAAATAAGCTATCTTATCTATCTTTTTCCACGATTTAATAATATATATTTTGGTACATCTAAAACTACTCGAGTATTCTCGAGCACTCGAGTATTTAAAAAATTTACTACTCGATACTCGAGTAGTTGAGATGTCGAGTAATTGGAGTCTCTACAAGGGACTGATCTTTCAACCGTGCACTATGATACGTAAAGAAAAGAAAAATACAACAGAATTACGTAGGTATAAAGTAATAAAATATCTTCACTTGTGAAACACAGATCGATCCATCGAACACGGTCATCTGTACACAATGACACGGGTTTATAACAGAATTACGTGGGTATAAAGTAATAAAAAACATGTCTTCTCATGTGAAACACAGTTTGATCCATCGAACACGGTCATCTGTACACAATGACACGGGTTTTTATTGCCGCCATTTTGTGTAAATTGACACTAAAATGGCGCAACAATTGCCATAGAATCAATTGCTTGTTATTCGTGGGGATGTGCGAATGTGGTGCAATAAAAGAAAGTAACATGCGATGCACATTTAAGAAATACCGAATAGAAACCTGTACACTTTTATCCGTTAAATCTAACAAGTTTGGGTAGTCTATTTTATCCTAATTAAGTGGTCTGGTCATATTCATTTTATTCATCCTTAAAATGTGGTGTCAAAAGTGCTAGTTATTTTTTACTCGAGTAGTTGAGATGTCGATTAATTGGAGGCTCTATTTTCGACTGTATCTCGGTGATAGAATGTAGTATCAGGAACAAAGGAGATATTAATAAAAATAATTACTGTTATACGACATATATGGGTGGTTAACGGCAGTACTTTGAAGCGACCCCGCCGGGAAATGTGGCGTTAAACTCCTCGCGCTATACAGAACAGCCCGGCAGTACTTTAGCTGGCGGTAGTATCAGGACAGCCCGCGACGGGGAAGGTATTCAAGGCTTCTACGCCAACTCTATGAAAACTCGCTCGGTCGCATGCGAAACTCGCAAAACAAGCAGAAGTATAACACGGGTCAATTCGAACACCTCCTCGACATTCGTGACACCCTGATACCGTTTAAAAAATCGACACAGTGAACCAATTGTTTTAAAAATAGTTATCACACTAAAAACTTATAAACATGATTATTGAATTAGTTTAGATTCAACTGTCATCGTCATAATGTTTTTGACTTTTTTTTGAATGACTTTGATGCGTTATTATTTTGATAAAATAATCGGAAAAAATTCGAATGAACGTGTGTTTTTCAATGGATAGTTTTACGCGCGTGTTGAGGAAACGTTTAAATACATAATTGTTGTATGTTGCTGACTGGATTTATTGCTGAAAGGTATGTTACCCTAATACAATTTATGTCAAAAAAATCACTATACCAAGAAAACATCAATGAAAAATTGGTAAATTATGGATATATGGTCACGGGATTGAATTTTTGTAAAGATTTATGAAAAATAAGCACATTAAATGAATTAAATGTAAGGCTTACGATTTTTTTTTGAAATGTTTCGTCTTTAATTTTTAAATTTATTATAATAGAAGATCTTAAAGAATACTTCGCAATAAGTATGAAATCGAGTTGTTTTAATTTACAGGAGCAAAATGCAACCACAAACTACACAAATAATAATATTATACAGATAGAGACAGTCACATAAGTTTATTATTTGTTTAAAATAAAAAGAATAATTTTATTATGTATAGGCTAATATTAAAAAACTCATACAATAATCAGTAATATTCTTCAGATTTAATCATTTTGATTCCACATTTTATAATAATCCACAAGAACTCAAAGAGTAAAGTCAAAAAATAAAATTATTAGCCAGTATGTATAAATTTTTTGAGCTTAGCTCGAGAGGATTGGGATTCTGTCCCGTGATTATATATCCATAATTTACCGAAAAATCTACTTTAAATTATTGGCAAAATTTTCCACTATTCAAGGAAAAATTAAATACAGTTAATTTTCCTACATAGCCGCAATAGGGATTATTTTTTCAAACGTAAATGAATGTACAAGCCTCTGATAAATATTCTTCAAATGCACATATATATGTATAATCTTATATATAAAACCGAAACGGGGGATGTATGTCTGTAATTCCCTTTTGCATTGTTGTTGCAAGTTCAAACAAACGAATTGATTCCGCTCGCGAAAGTTTCGACGGTAAATTTGTTTCGTTATCGATGTGTGTGTAGAGACTCCAATTACTCGAGTATCGAGTAGTACATATATAAAACCGAAACGGCGTATGTATGTCTGTGGATCTGTAATTCCCTTTTGCATTGTTGGTCATTAAGTTGCCATAAAAACGAATATGAAAGAAAATATGTTTGATTTTTTTATCGGCGAAGACATTTAGTCAAAATGTAATAAATTAGTCTTCTACTGAACTTTTCCCGGCTTTTATTAATATAATAATGTTTTTATTTACGTGAAGGTATTATTTGACATTTCATTGACAGCAAATTAGATTTTTTCCTTGAATTTGGCCATTTTAATGGGCGAGAATGGGGCTGTCAATATATGAAAGGGGCTGTAAAATGTCAATGCCAGTCTGAAATGTTCATTTTAATTCCATTTTAATTGACCTAGACTTTTGAATTTTGAAAAAAGTTGTTTCAACTTGGCCCGTCTGAATTTACGCGCCGAGCTGAACATAACCCCAAACTGTTCCGAGCGAAGCCGGGTTCGAATACTACTAGTATACAATATAATTTTCATGAAGATTGCAGCACATGCTATAAAAAAACCTCTCTATGTAGAGGGTCATGTAGAAGAGTTGACTGTATTAAAAAATAAAGAATTTATCAAATGAGCTAAAGTCTTTATGTTTGTAGGTTTTACATAGTTTGTGATTGAAAGTTTATGTTGTAATCTTAAGAGTCAAACAAAATGTTTTAAATCATTCATTTGCATATTATAAAAGAAAAACTCCTCTTGACACTGTTTAGAGATATGAGCGTTTGAAGTTTCAATTGATTAAAATTCACTTGTAACAATGAGGAAGTAAAAATGTTTCAAATTACTTATTTTAAGCATATTTTTTCACAACTCTTGCTGAGAAATAATGATCTTAATGATCTAATGATAGAAATAATGGTTGCGATCTCAGAACTTTGTGAATTAGAACATTTTAAAAGTATGGTAAAGGGTTGTCAAATTTAAATAAAACAAATGAATGGTTTCTTTTAAGGTGTTCTCTGTCAATACTCGGTGGAATGGCATTATAATAAAAATAGTAACATATTTTTAGTACTTATTCCACATTAATTTTATTGAATCTGGACCGTTTTCGCTCATGGCGAGCATTATCATCAGTTGATATCATGATTTTTACAAATGAATGGTATGATTTTTAGTGAAGAATGTAAAATTTGCTAGACGCTTGTGTTAATCTCGTAACATGATTTAAGAATTCTAGTACGAAATTAAACATTTGATTGAATTGTGAAAGTTCATAGAAAAAGTATAACATTTATTTTATATGAGAGTTGAATAACCCTGTCAACACGTCATCCTAAAAAAACCATGCCAAGCCACGAAGTATCCTTAGTGGACCACTTTAAATTGTCATTATTTGAGTATATTTTAGAAGCGAAATATAATAGGAAGTTTGATTCGTTTGATTTTTGTACTTTCATGAGTTTTGTCGCTAACGACCCGGGTTTCGTCTTTCAGCATCTTCAGGCATTTCAAGTGCACAAATGGACTGGAACTGAAACCTCAGAAACTGGACGTCAGTTCAAGTCCATTCGTGTACTTGAAATGCCTGAAGATACACATGGAAAAGTAAAACATTATAACGATTCAAATTTGATATTGAAATTCCACCAAGCTCCTTCAGTGGAAATTCTTAATTATAATAGGATGTACTGTTATCATGCTTGAAAACATATACATGGTAATAATGGTAACCTTTGTTTTTTTATATAAGTAATTTTATTGGATCACCTAACTATGACCAATCAAGTATTAAGACATAATAATATATTTGTTTCGTTTTTTTGATAAATGGATACAGTTCCATTTAAAGCTTCAACATAACTTTATTGTGAACCATTCAAAGCGATATTACCTCTATATAAAGTTCCATTTTTGGCCATCATTAATAATTATTTAAACCCTAAACTTAGTAAATAAAATACAATAACTCTACAAACGATTAACTACACAATCTGTATTTTCGACCAAGAGATGGTTTAACTTTTGCCTGGCTGTGGGTGAAACAGTCGACCACCACCACTACTTTATCGTAACTATCTGTCATAATTGATTGAGTAGGCATTTACTTGGTAGAACTCCATTATAATACGGTAAGAAAAATAACAATAATAAATTTGGTTTTGTCTTTAAATATGTTGTTCATACAAAATGCTAATCTGGCTAGCTCTGGATAGTTCTGACGAAGGCGTAAGCCGAAATAGCTATCAACAAATATATAAAATAATTTATGTAGAACTAAAATACATTGTTATTTTTCTTACCTTATCCATCTTAATATTAATGATACAATGTTTAAACTTTTGGTATTCTTAAATCATTGTTTTTTTACATCTTTTGCAGTAAAAAATTATGATTTTGAAAAAATAAGTTGAATTATTATTGGCCGAAAACCATTCATATCGTCGCTACCTATTGACAGAATTAAAACTTCACTGCGCATACGCGATAAGATAACGTTATCTTATCTCAAACGCGCATCTTTCAACTAACATTCCAAATCAAATGGATGCTTTTTACATTGAAAGGTGTAGATAAGAAGTCGCATTCACGGTTCACATTGCCATTCTAGATTAAACAATAACACGATTAGGTTGTCTCATTCATGCGCGACTTAAAATATGAATAATTCTATGAAAATTATCATTAAATTATATAAAGATACGTCAAAGCATGATCTATAATTTTTTTATTGCAGTCTATGCCAATAAGGCCATATGACTGGGGTCTTTTTTAGACCCCCCTTCGGCCTACGAGTTATTATTCAAGAACAGTCTGTCGAAGGTTAAAAACAGCTTCACTTATAAACGACACGTGATTTTAAATCTTAAATGATAATCACTGAATCTATTTATTTATCTAAAACTCTAAGAGCTCTCCACTAGTGGGTCGGACAGTGAATTTTGTCGTGAACGACTTGGTCGAATTGAATAAATACAAAATTTAAATCAATAACTTTAAAATATGCACGAGTAAACATACGAGATAATATATTCGTTTGAAAAAAGCTGACGTTTAGATGAAGTTTTAAAATATGCATTCAGAAAAATCATCTGATAAAAACAAATATTTCGTTGATCACTTTTAATGTGTTCACTGTCAATACTTGGTGGAATGGAATTATAATAAAAATAATGACACATTGAGCTTATTAGGATCTGCATAATCAACTGATGAACATTATCACTAGATATTACTCGCGATAAGCGAAACCGGTCTTGATCCTACCTACTAAAAATGTGTTATTATTTTGGGACCGGTTTCACTGATCGCGAGCATTATCACTTGATATTACTCTCGATAAGCGAAACTGGTCTTGATCCTACCTACTAAAAATGTGTTATTATTTTAGGACCGGTTTCACTGATCGCGAGCATTATCACTTGATATTACTCTCGATAAGCGAAACCGGTCTTGATCCTACCTACTAAAAATGTGTTATTATTTTTGGACCGCTTTCACTGATAGCGAGCATTTTCAGCTGACAATGTTATAATCTCTCTCAAAAACTCAGTAGATAATGTTCGCGATGAGCGAAACCGGTCCTGATCTTAATAAATTCAATGTCGAATAAGAAATAAAAATGTGTTATTTATTTTTAAATGCTTCACACTCAAATTGGATTGCTGTTGCAATATCGCTAGAAAACAGAAATGCATGTACAATACAGAGATGTGTTCAAAGAACTTTTGAAACATGCTGTACGTAATATATATTTCAACCCTTCTGGGTATTCTTTGATACCCCAAAACCCTTTCGTCATAAAGAAAATCTTTTACATCATTACTTAATTACGTCAAATGTATAAGCCCCCTGATTCTAAAAAACTTGTCCAGAAAATATCTCTTGAAACATTTTTGTATCATATCTCATTGCTTTTGAACTTTTTACTTCATTTTCAGATGACAAATGCTTGATGTTTATAATAAATTGATAAATAACTGCATTACTTTCAAACTTAGAATACTTATTTCAAATCTAAAATTCAATCAATTAAAATACAAAATTGTTAACGTATTCATTTGTTTTTCTAAATAAACGTTTACTTAAAAGATTCACACATTGTTATTTATTAATAAACAAAAGTGCACAGACAATGGTGTGACATTTGATGCCTTATTTCAGACGCCCTCCTCTCGGAGAGACAGCCGTTTATTAAATATGTAGATTCAAATGACAATCATAATTTGAGGCCATATATTCATATTTTACAGTTCAATGACAGCCATTTTTAAATTTTCTTAGTGATGCTACATAAATTTTTAATATCACCTGCCATCCTCTGAGCCATAGCACATAGTATGTACCGTAAAACGGGGTGAATAAATACACTTCAGGACTATACTTTCAATAGTTTGAATGCTCGAAGAGAAACGTACTTGGCATTATATTTCTTTCGGCTTATCCGAGGCCAAAATGAGAATTCCACCATTCTTGAAAATGTTAAATTGAATGTTTCTGATAATTTTTTGAGGAATCGTGAGCATGAGTTGTTTGTTCTTCCAAGGGATAGAACCAGTCTGCCAATGGGAATGCCTCTGGGAAGGGCTTTAGCAATTTTAAACGGCATTGCTTCGGATGTCGACATATTTCATATTGACGTGAGTGAGTTCAGACGAATACTATATTTTATGAATTAAAGTTGATTTTGTCAGAACTCACTCGATTGACATCTTTGAAAATTTCTAATATGATTTTATAAATTTTTTCTCTCAGTTTTTGTTTTTTGTTGTATTTGACATATATAAATACATGTATTTATATTTGTCAAATACATGGCACATTGGCATCAGCTGCAATGTCATGATTTGCTTTTTCTTAAATAACTAAATAAATAAATACCTGCACAACATAATTCAAATATAAATGGCTTGAAATTTGTTTTTATGGTCCTACTACACATTCATGACAATATTTTTCGAATATTCACTATCGTTATTAATTAAGACACAGTCAATTTTGTTCGATGTCTCTATTCACATTCATTCGGAGAGAATAGAGACAAGAGAGGGTAAATCGAGATTTGGTATGTGAATAGAGACAGCAATACAGATTGTAATGATTGGAATATATGAAACTCTATTCATTCCGTTTTACGGTACATCTTAACCAAAAAAAACTTAATTGATTTTAATTTTTGTGCAATAAAAGAGAAGTTTATAAGGGGTCAAAAAGTAAGGATGCACAGGCATCGAACTTAAACACGTTTGTTTAAATTTTGGGCAATCATTTAGTTGGTTTGGTTTTTCGAGAGATAGTATTATAGTCATTGTAAAGTATTATATATAAATCGTAAAAAATACTTTGAATACTTAGTAAAGTTGTGCTAAAATTCAATCCTTGTTTTTGTCTCTATTCATCCTATTTTACGGTATGTAGATTCAAATGGCAATCATAATTTGTAACGTTATATGTTCATATGTTACAGTTCAATGACATCCTTTTTTAAATTTTCTCAATGATATTACATCCATTTTATATATCACCTGTCATCCTCTGAGCCATAGCACATAGTAATTCGATACAGTAATGGAAATAAAAATGCTACCAACTTAAAAAAAGAAAAAACAAATGAATATCGATTATATGTATGATTCAAATAATGTGTTCTTTTCGATCAACGTGCCATAGACAATAATGTGTTTATCTGAGATTAACAAATGAGTGACAGACTGACAGTTGAATATTATACATTTTATTTAAATACCACAATGTGCTTAAATATAGTATGTTAAATTTGTAAGAAATATGTGGTGGCTGTAGCCGTCCGGCATGTTTTTCTTGATGATAGAATATTATCCGCTTTATTTTATGTCTCGAAAAACATAGTCATTTGAAGCAAAAATGCTTACAAAATAATTTACGATTGTATTGTTGGTTGTATTTATATTTGTCAGAGTGCAGAATGCTAAAATCAGTTCTTGCCGGAAAATGATTATTCAAAAAGAAAATATCGGATCCGTGGTCGAGTGTCAGTTTGTTGCGGATGTCAGGAAGAGTTTCATTTTTCAATACAATTGTTGAAACATACAAACAGAACAAAGCGAGAGCGATTAGCCAGTGACTCGTTCCTTTCCCAGTCCTATTATTTCAATCACTACCCTCTTCGAAAAGAAAGTTTGAGCTACTGAACGACGATCAGTTATCAAATATAATAAAAAAAATATATTATTTGTTGAATATATATTATTAGTTTTTCGTTGCAATACCAACGAAAAATAAACTACTGCCTTCTTGCTTGGAACGGAAGCTTAGTTTTCATAATTATACTGTATAATATTACTTGTAATTAACGTGTCACAATTAGTAACACAATACGTGGAATAATCAATCCATCGAAAGTATTATATTAATTATTTAGCAGTGACGTATTAAGGGGGTCAACCCATGTGATATTTTGAATTAATCTTTTTTTTTTTTGCATAGAATGATTTTAATCACGTGTAAAATATGCTGGTAAATTGATTTTACAATATTTGATGTCGTTGGAAAGTTATTACAGTTAGACTACACTTGTTTCGAGGCGGGACATCGGTCACATTTTGACGGTTCGGCTTGTGACATGAGAACTTTCAATACACATGTAATTTCAATTCATGGAACAAACCAAAATTTAAGCAATAGCAAAGCAAGCAGCTTCAAAAGTCTTAAAACAGGAAGAAGAAAGAATTTTCTATGGACCAGGCATAGCAGAGTAATGGGTTGTAAAGGTTTCATAGCTTTAATCGTATTTGAACTTTCAAACGCGTTTTTCTCAAAACTGTGTTTTCCTAATTGGCCTCCACGATATCTCAAGAACGAGTTAATTGATTGCTTTGAAATTTCAATTGTAGATTAAATATCGCTTGAACAAGGATAATGAAAAAATTTCCAGCCGTTTTGTTTTTACGTAACCAAATAGTCGAAAAAAATCATGAAATTTGAACTTTTTTTTTAAAAAACTTGTAAATTGTTCAATTTTCCACATTTACAAAAGATCCTAAGTCAAACGATTTTTACAGTTTTATAGATTAAAACGCCGTTAGATTTTTTGATTTCCGACAAGCCAATCAGCCGGTCGGATGGAGGCCGTTTACCACCTTTTTTTCGACATGGGTGCGTTTGGAGTGGTGCACCACACATTGTGTTGAAGATTTTAGCAGGGCTGTCAGAATCGGAGTCGGAGTCGTCGCGGCGATTTGGCCGGAGTCGTACTCAGAGTCGGAAATTTTTCAAGTTTGAACTTTTTATTTTTGCATATAATATGTCAAATTTGGCTACTGGCCGGATTGGTAGGGTTGATATTCAATTGAATCAAAAGGAAAATTAGGCAAAAAAAGTGACGATTTTCAACTTTTTTAGTCGGAGTCGGAGTCGAACTTTTTTTACCGACTCCACAGCCCTGGATTTTAGTCTGAAAATATTTTGACTTACTGTTAAAATGTCAATAAACATACGGTAAACTTCTACGTTAGTAAGGTTCGTCAAAAAAAAGTCCCAAAAAAAGTTAAAAAAAACCAGCCGTCACATGTGGGGATACCCCCTTAAGGATATTTCGTGCCCAACACGTAGACGTACAATGAAAATATAATGAATTATTAAAACGGTTCTATTTAATATATTATTCGTTTCATGTACAGTAATTCAACGGTTCGCTTTGGGAGTAAATTTGGGTCAAAAACTCCGCCACGGCTGTAGCATTGAATACGTGGAAATGAAAAGTTTTCAAAAAAACATTTAAAGTCCGAGAAATTTCTCGGAATTTTATCAAATGTGTGGAAGGAAAGACTTGCAAACACGGTAAAACTTTCACAGCGGCGAATATAAAAAACGCTGTAATTTGTTTGATAATGCCTTTGAGTGAAGTTGTTAACGCAACATAACATATTTTTATTTTAAAACTTATTCGAAATGGAAAAAAAAATAAGAGCTTTCATGATGAAATTTACATGTTTTTTGTAGAACTTTCGCTTCAAACTCTAATCTATATAAATAAAACAAATTATATACTACTATTTACAAATATTTTCTGATGGAGATCAGGGAGGGTTTCGCCCATCGCGAGCATTTTCAACAACTCAAACAAGAAATTGCCGGTTGCTTTTGCAAGCCGACAGTGGTCTTGATATTTAAGTTTATAATAAACAATCGTATAACTCGCATGCAAATAGAGATGTTGAACGATCAACGTTTCCTTGTTCACACATATACATTTTATAATAATTTAAGACTAAATCTTTTCCAACTTTTGTAAATTCTTACATAGAGACAAACCATATAAATACGCATTTCAATACCGGTCCATTGTATTACTGCATAATAAATGCAATTACGGCAATAATTGTTTTTTAGACCCGAGTCCTAGCCGACTGGTTAAAATAAAGTATTATGATAAGATATTGATAGCATCTGAGTTGGTCGAAGGCAAAAAAAACCAGTACCTGTGATATTCATAATTATTCTTTAAATGTGGAGAAATTGTGATGTGATCTTTCATGGAATACGAATACTATCCGGATATTTTCCCAAATATCCGAATATCAAATAGTTTTAAAAGGGCCGAATATATCCGGATATCGAATATTCGAGTTGGATCCCTAGGCCAGACCACTTAATTAATAGAATAGTAGACATAGACTACCCAAACTTGTTAGATTTAACAGATAAAAGTTTACTGGTTTTTAGTAAGTATTTATTAAATGTGAATCGCATGTTACTTTCTTTTATCGCACCACATTCGCACATCCCCGCAAATAACAAGCAATTGATTCCATGGCAATTGTTGCGCCATTTCAGTGGCAATTTACACAAAATGGCGGCAATAAAAACGCGTGTCATTGTGTACAGATGACCGTGTTCGATGGATCGATCTGTGTTTCACATGAAAAGACATGTTTTTTATTACTTTACACCTACGTATTTCTTTTATATTTTTATTTTCTTTACGTATCATAGTGCATGGTTGAAAGATCAGTCCTTTGGAAGGCGGGCATGAAACAGCGGCTGCATACACATAACGGGAGGTGGACCTTTGGCCAACTTATGAACACAAATTTATACAAAATAATACGGTAAGAAAAATAACAATATATTTTAGTTCTACATAAATTTATGTAGAGCTAAATAAAATACATTGTTATTTTTCTTACCGTATTATAATGGAGTTCTACCAAGTAAATGCCTACTCAATCAATTATACAAAATACATATTTTTCATCGTTTTGAATGAAAATTTGAAAGTTTATGGCGGCTCAACTAATAATATTTAATTAAGCAAGGCTGTAATGCATTGATGCACAACCTTTTTGTGAAAAGGGCCAGATAATCAATTCTCACATAGTTCAAGGGCCGCATGGGGAAAACTATTTAAATTATCGATATATTTTAGTGATATCTCAACATATGTTTTTCTACAAGTTTTGTAACTCAGTTGCTCAACCTATCTTTGTCGAAAAGAGTTGGGATGGAAAGGATACGAGGACTAAGAAAGGACTGGGCTAGTGGTTAGCTAATCGCTGTCACTATGCATCGCTCTTTGGGATCGGAAAGATGGGAAGGGATTTTTAACAACACATAATGTATTGAATCATTCAAAATCCCAGGATTCTGATATTGTTATCACAAGCAACAAATACTTGTTCTCAAATGTTTAACATTTTGATACGATGTCTGTGTTTGACTTCGCTACTTTTATATTGTGTACCGTAAAACAGGGTGAATAGAGAAACTTTTTACCCTTCACGACTATAAATCTTCATAACTGTACAACATAATTCAAATATCAATGGCTTGAAACGTGTTTCTATGGTCCTACTACACATTCATGACAATATTTTTCAAATATTCACTATCGTTATTAAGACACAGTCACATTGAAATGGGGTGAATAGATACGAGAGAGGGTAAATCGAGACTTGGCAGGTGAATAGAGACAAAACAACAGATTTTAATGATTGAAATATATGAACCTCTATTCTATATGAGTCCTTATTCACCCTGTTTTACGGTAGTTATTAACTAAAAAAAAAACATGATTTCATTTAATTTACGTGGATAATAAGAGAGGTTTATAAGTCCGGTCCGTGGCGCAGTGGCAACGGCTTTGACTTGCGTGCCGGGACGCCCGGGTTCGATTCCCAGCACGAGCGGATTTTTTCAGTCGATAAATCTGTTCAAAGGCATGGGTGTTTGTGTTGTTGAAAATCCCTTCCCACCTTTCCGATCCCAAAGAGCGACGCATAGTGACAGCGATTAGCTAATCACTAGTCCTGTCCTAGTACTCGTATCCTTTCCATCCCTACTCTCTACAAAAAAAAAAGAGAGAGGTTGAGCAACTGAGTAACAAGCAGTTCTCGTAGAAAAACATATGTTGAGATAAATTCCGCGAGGAGTCCGTATGCTCCAAGTTGGGAGCGGACATAGTTAAACAAAAAAAAAAATAAGGGGTCAAAAAGTTAAATACGTTTTTTTCAATTTTGGCCAATCATTTAGTTGGTTTGGTTTTGTCATTCGAGAGATAGTATTATAGTCATTGTAAAGAATTATATATGAATAGTAAAAAATACATTGGATACTTAGTAAGATTTTGCTGAAGTTCAGTCATTGTTTTTGTCTCTATTCACCACGCACTCTCTATTCACTCCGTTTTACGGTATGTTTTAAAACGCGCGGTATTTGATTATACACCTACATTATAAGCGGACGCGCATTTATTGTGTTTTATGTCATACAATGCGTTATTTTCAAACAATTGAAGCAATTCACATGATGTATTACGGGCATGAGCAAAACTCCGGCAATTAGGTAATAAAACATTCCTCCGTAGAGTTTTTTTCGCCCGCGAATATCCGAACCAGTCGCCGCCGACAAATTGATTAATTTCAGAGGGGGTGACGGCATTCTCCGACCTTTACAAAAGGCCCGCGGCATTTCACGCGGCGCTAGTGAAATTTCGCCGAAACTTTAAAAAAGCCCAGCCATTATTATTCAAATTGTTGCGCCTTTTTTCTTCGACCCTGTTGTTCCAGAAAAAGTGATAAATTTGTGTGTATCATGATTTTTTTTTGCCGATCGGCATACACGGGTTTAAGCTGTGTTTGTCTTCATATAAATGCCGCTTACGATTCAGGGCTCGAATTTCACGTTGAACATTTATACCAGGGCTGTGGAGTCAGTAAAAAAAAAATTCCGACTCTGACTCCAGCATTTACCAAAACCACGACTCCGACTCCGAATAAAAAAAGTTTAATATCGTCACTTTTTTCCATAATTTTCCTATTTATGTGTATTCAATTAAATATCAACCCTATCAATGCGACCAAAAGCCAAATTTGACATATTATATTTATGCAGAAATAAAAAGTTCAAACTTGTCAAAATTTCCGACTCCGAGTACGACTCCGGCCAAAACGCCGCGACGACGATCCGCAGCCCTGGTTTATACAATTAGATTAAATTAAGCGCAGCTAGAAGAACTTATTTCACAATTGTGTGGTGTGTCTAGGATTAATACTTATCAGAGAGAGAATGAAAAAAATCAAATTTGAGTCGTTTAAACTGTGCACTTTTCCATGAGTTTTGTCGCTGACGACCTGGGTTTCGCTTTTCAGCATCTTCAAGCATTTCAAGTGCACGAATGAACTTAAAACTGACGCGTAGTGAATAGTTTGTTTATAAGAATAAAGGTAGGTCACTTACTTAAAAGCGAAACCCGGGACGCACGAAAAAGTACAAACACAAACGATACTAATTTGATATTGAAATATCCATCGAGCACCTTCAGTCTAAATCAGTGATCGCCAAACGGTCGCTCGCGAGCTACCAGAAGCTCACAGTGGTATTTTATGTATTAGAATGAAAGATATATACACACAGCAAAAATAAGCAATTATGACGTAACGGTTTTTTTCACGGATATCAAAGAAAAAAACGTCCATTTTGACTTAAATTAAATTACAAATCATTACTAAAACTTTCATAATATACGACATTTAATTATAAATCAGGACTTTGGAGTTGTTAAAAAAACACGATTCCTACTCCGACTCCAGCATTGACCAAAAACACGACTACGACTAAAAAAAAAAGTTTAATTTCGTTTTTATTCCTACATTTCCTGTTTATGTGTACAGTGGAACCCCGATCTTACGTTCTCGAATTATACGTTTTCCCGCGTGGTGCGTTCATTTTCTATAGTCCCGGCATTTAGTTCATATATAAAACTTTCCCGCATTCATCGTTTCCCGCATTAATCGTTTGTTTTAATACGGTCCTTTGAAAAACGTAGAATCGGGGTTTCACCGTATTCAATCACATTCCACTTTGAACGTTTATACCAGGGCTGAGGAGTCGGTAAAAAAAATCCGACTCCGACTACAGCATTTACCAAAACCACGACTCCGACTAAAAAAAGTTTAACACTTCTCTCCCCAAGAGGCTCTCGTAAGATTTTAAGCAACTAAAAAGTTAAACATTTCACTCAATATAGTCAATAAGTATTTATAACTTAAGGTATTCACAGAAAAAATAGTTCTTCATTCAAAAATAAAATCAAAAATCCAAAAATATAATGATTTTTACGCAAAATCGTTAATTTTCTCTAATGCCAATTGATTTTGCAGACTTTAAATCTAAGGATGCGATAGATATATGCACAAATAAATGTGTTAGAAAGATACACATTTGAAATACCTTAGAGAGAGACATGCCGAAAATCATCCTAAGTTGAATAGAGAGCGCAAATATTTATAACTTTACAGTAAATTTAAAAGGTACCAAAGGAGGCTGTCTTCATTCTTTTGTTATTTTTTATAATGTGGCATTTGCCTTGGCAGAAATACAACAGTGCCGAAAGTTGAGCCTTTACTGTTTTGAGTTTGTTTGTGTAATATGTTCAAGTCATTATTTAATCTTTTTATGCCAGAAATGTAATAAATAGATTTTTCGTTCAAATTTGCATGTTTTGAGATTGCACGTATACTTCGTACGCACGTGTACTATATTATCTTTTCCCAGATTGTAAAATCAACTCAAAGCATAGGATAATAAAATAGTGGATAACCTTTCAGAGAATTATCAAAGAATGGTAATAAAATTTAAAAGCTTTGTGAAAAAGAAGCCGCTAAAAATTATATTTATCATAAAGATATGACATTTATTATGAGTACATACTTTTAACTATTTCTTTAATCTTTTACGGGTAGCAAATTTAATCTGTAAATGCAAAAATTGTTTACTATGATGATTTCGTCACAATCTTAAACAAATTACATTATTCTTTTAAAAATCATTTTTTGCAAACTTGAGCACTAAAACACAATAACTTTTGTTTTATTCGATACTAAGTATTGTAATATTTCAAATTACTTTTTCTAAAATTATATTTAAAATCGTAATCAATAAACTAATTTTGTAAGATTGGACAAAGAGATAGCTCCTCAATTGAATTTCTCAGTTAAATTGTATTTTGTGTAAAATGATAATATATTATGTTTCTACCTCTGATGAATTTAAATAAAATGAAATATCCAATACTGGCAAACAATGATTAAAAATATTTTCCTATTTTCCACTTATTGTTATTTGTAATTGTATTAAAAATACGATTTCATCACAGCCGTTAAAATTTTAACAAAATAATTAGTAAATGCGAGATTGTATCCATTCGAAAACAATATTCTCTTGCCATATATATTATATTATCAACCAAAAACACTATTGGTGAGAAAATGTTTCCTTTTTATGAATCACAATAAATATAGCGACAGCCGGAATAATACAAATATATTATTATGGACTATCCAAACAGCTGTATAGTTCTGGTAATATTACGTCTCGGCGCATCCCCGTCGGTCAACAAATAATTATGATGGCCTAGGTTGCCATATGCGGTAGGGCGTCAACGGCGGACGTCGTCAATGCAGACAGTCTGAGACATTGCAATTGCGATACTGGATTCAAATATCAAGCACATAATGATCGCAATTCATTCCAGATGATTTTCTGCGCTTAATCCGTCATTTTAAAATAAATTAAAGGTTTAAATGATAGCAAGGATATATTTATGAGCAAATACACATTTAAAAAAATACTTTTTGCTTAAAATAGGGACCTTTTATGACGATTGCTTGCCGGCGCTCGTGAAAGCGCCCCATGGTGGAATACGACAGACTATTTGCATGGATGGAGAGGGGTTAATATCGTCACGTTTTTTTCCATAACTTTCCTATTTATGTGTATTCAATTAAATATAAACCAACCAATCTGACCAATAGCCAAATTTGACATACTATGCAAAAATTTCAACTTTTCTAAATTTCCGACTTCACAGCCCTGTTATAAATCATGGATTCATTATTTTTTATGAATTTATTTAAAATATTAACCAATATTATTGTATATTTTAAATTGTGTTTTGAGACTATGTTTTGCATAGTATAAACATTGATTTTACTATCTAAAGAAATATCAACACGCACTTCGTTCGTGGGTTTAATATTTTCCGGTTTAGGCATATCTCGAAGCGTCCCCGAGGGAAAAAAAACAACCCCTATTGTAGAAAATAGAGATGCGACCTCGAGAAGGAAATAAGAAACCCTGTGGTAGAAAATTGTTTGCGAATTTGTGGGAGCATTATTTCCATTTTATGGCTTATCCTCAACAACACCAATCAATACAAACGCACCTTTCCATTTATTCCAGTGGAGTTCGGGCAAAATTATTTCATCCGTTATCGACCATTATAAAATTACTAACTATTTAATTAAATAAAACTAAATTTATTTGCATACTTAATGATATTTTATTTATTGAATGAGTTGGCATTTACTTGCTAGAACTCCATTATAATACGGTGAGAAAAATAGCAATGTATTTTAATTCTAAAGAAATTATTTTATATACATATTGATTGATAGCTATTTCGGCTTACGTCCTCGTTAGAACTTGGTTTCAAACGTGCATTAGATCATGTATATACCAGAGGTCTGCACGGGCCGAAATTTTTAAATTTCACCCGGCCCGAGCCCGAAAATCTCTGACCTGGCCCGAGCCCGAAATTTTTCAACCTTGCCCGAAAAAAAGTCGAGTTTTTTGACAATTCTACTAAAAATTAAAAATAATTAAAATTGACCAATTATCGTGTGTGCAGTTTTGCAAAATAACTTTCTTCTAAATTACTTAATAACTTAATGACTTCAACATAAATTGGTTACCAGTTTACTATTTTAAATATTTGTGTAAAAAAAGCCCATTTCTTTCCGGTAAATTTAAGAAAAATCAACTTAAAAAAATGGAATGGTGACCGATTAAAACAACCATTTAAGAAATACAAAATTTGGGATCATATTATGAAAATTATTATGCGTGTTGTTCTATCGAATGGATGTGTTCAAACGAGAAGATAAGATTTTTAAATAACGAACAAGGCGTCGAAATGATGACTGTAATACGAGTAGGTGAAGTTTATTATAGTATTAAATTTAGATTTACGATAATGGTGACCTCGTTCGGAAATAGCCCGATATTTGTTATATTTTTTGTGTGTCTGGGCCCGAGCCCGACCCGGGCCCGAATCAAAACCCTCGTTGCCCGGCCCGCGGCCAAACATGAGCCCGTGCAGACCTCTAATATATACCGTTTAGACAGGGTTCACAATACATCTTCTTCTCTGTTCCACCATCTTAATTTCATATGGTAATAATAAGTTATTGAATGCAAATCAATTTATCACATTCATTCATTTGAGATACGAGCAAGGTTACGGAACGAATTAAACTCGTATGTTAGGGCACTTGTATCTCGAGGTACCACTGTATTTGGAAGTAGTGGTTTTTTTGTTGTTGAATCGTTTTTGTACTTTTTAAAAGTTTTGTCGCTAACGACCTGGAAACCGTATCACCTTTCGTAGAAATTAATTATTTTTGTATCTATATGAGACACATTGCAACATATTACAGAAAAAAGCTAAATAAAATATAGTTATTGATATTGCAAATCAATAATATATGAAGCCTTCAAAATCGGACAGAAAAAACCTGCAATTTTGTTTTCCTCGTGTCATGAAAATTACTGTCAGAAATCGATAAATTTTATGTCAATCTGTTCAATTCAATTTAGATTACTTTTATTCCATTAAGTGGTTGGAAGGCCAATAAAAATAAGCACATAGATCTTAATTGGAAATAAAATACGAAGTAAGCAATCAGCACAAAAACATCGTTCACAAAGTGTCATATCGTTTAGTTAATTAATTTATTATTAATGGTTTTAAGCCCCTCATATTATCAAAAAAGTAATCATATAGATATTTTAGTTGGCTTGTTTATGCTAAATATTTATTCAAGGACATGCTGCTGAACGATATGATAAGAATTGTTGGTACAAGCCGGCCAATCCAACGAATGCACGGCATATTTTTTTTATCATCGAGAAACGTCTGTTGAAATACTTTCGATGCATTCGGCGGTAACTTTGTGAAAGTTCATTTAAATATTAATTTTAAAATAACTTCCACGTATTGTGTTACTAATTGTGACATGTGTTTCGCTTCCTTCACAGGCATCTTCGGACTTACTATAGCAAAGTTTGCTTTATTAAAAAATCTTTCATAACTAAAGAGACTGTGTGACAGTGTTGGGGGAATATTGACACGTGACACAAGAAATGTCCCCTCTTAGGTGCGTAAAAACCCCCCCGCACACTTTCCTACGGTTCTGATACTTAAATCGTTGATGCCTATAATGACCTGATCAATAAATTTTGCTTAAAATACCTACAATTTCCACAAAATACTGAAGCCTAAATTAATAAAATATGCTATTAACATTTCTTTTTAAACTCATCTAGCTAATCTTTCTTTTTTAAGCTCATCCAGCTTATCTTTCTTTTTAAACTCCTCCAAACTTCGCTCCAATGTGGAGCGTATGGCCTCCGTATAAAGCACTTCAACAAAAAATGTGCTATTATTTGTTCATAAATGTTTAATTGTAATGGATAACTAAGGATTTCGACTAAGGGGGCTTGATGATATTTCAATTGAACTGACGCGCAGTAAACAAACAGAAAATCGGGTTGTTAACTCACGGAAAAGTACAAAATTCAAATTAGGATAAAGTTTTTTTTTTCAAAACGAAAACAAATGAAAGTAATTACGGGGCAATCAAAAAAATTCGCCAGATACAATTGCGACACACTTGCTTCCGAATTGATATCATTGCGCCCGAGTCTCAGACGTCATAGAAGACACGAAAATTTGATTTAGCGCCCACTTAAGATATCGCCCCTCGCCTTCTTTTCTCAGTGCGCCCCTTACAATGGCGGCCGGAATATTCCACAGGCCATTGAGAAGAACCCTTTCTTATCCTTCCCATTTATTAAGCAAACGGCTTCTGGATCAGCTCTTTTGCAACGAGGTCAGAAGCCTGATCCCCTCCTTTGTTCATTCGTCTTCGGGATGGGCCGTGTCGCGTTCGGAGTAAGGGACGCCGAAATGATGTCATTAGAATTTGATATAGAGCGGTTATTTTTTTTTATGCTCACTCTTTTATTCACGTTTACAAATGAGAATTTTTTCAGACAGTTAAACTCGAAAATAAATAACATATTATTGTGTCACTTTTAAGGTATCCACTGTCAATACTTGGTGGAATGGCATTATAATAAAAATAATAACACATTTTTAGTACTTATTTCACATAAAATGTATTGTATCAGGACCGGTTTCGCTCATGGCGGGCAATATCAACTGATAAGCAATACAACGAAACAGTGATGTTTATACAAAAGTTAAGCAAGAATTACAAGGCATGACAATAAAACCAATAAATTGAAGCATTGCTTTGCTAAGAGGTCTTCAACATATTAAATATAGTCTATTTTTTGATGATTGAGTAGGCATTTACTTGGTAGAATTCCATTATAATACGGTAAAAAAATATCAATGTAACTAACGTTCTGACGAGGGCGTAAGCCGAAATAGCTATCAACAAATATATAAAATAATTTATGTAGAATTAAAATACATTGTTATTTTTCTTACCGTATTATAGTCTATTTTGCTTAGTTGTAATACCAATTGTTTGCAATACCTTGTAATTCTTGCTTTAATTAAAAGTACTAATGATATTTTATTATTTTTATTATAATTTATACATATTTGAATAGTAAAGTATATGTGATAATGAAGCATTTAAAAATCAAATCGGAATGCGTACGCAACCTCTAGTAACGCCATTGGCCAGCACTTACCCCGTGTCTTAGGTGAGCGACGCGAACCGGCAAGCGAATTAAGGCGAATCCAGTCAATTTAAAACGTAGTTGATCAAAGGTCTTATGTGCCATCGCTCGGCCAGACGCAATTAACGCTCTGGTGAGCTTGGACCGTTTGATATTTTCAAGCGATTCGCGCGCGCCATGAGTCAGGCACTTGAGTCGACTTACGACATATGCCGTCCTGACCGGATCGCTTCGCCCACATATGACACTTGCATGGGCGAGGACCGTTTGATATTTTAAAACTCTGTCGCTTTCAAAGCTGCGCCGGATCGCCTCGCCCAGCTTCGCCCAACTAAGACGACCCGTTAGTGCTTAGTATCGCGATCCAATTTTTTGATACACAAATATAAAGGCTTGTTTGTGATAGAAAAAAAAGTAGATGCATAAATATAATTTTCTGACAATTTGTGAAGTAAACTGTCGTAACTGTCTTCTAATTTTAATTTAGATTGGTAATACTCAAAAACGTTTCTTTAAAAGCAAATGAGTTACTGAAAATAAAACAGGTCATTGTTGTTGAATTAACTCTTACCACTCTGCGGGCCACAGAGTCTGGCTGGAAAGAATCTGTTAGGCAACTCCGTGGGCCAGACTCCCTGGCCCAGCGCAGGTATAATGACAGATTACTTAACATATACTTTAGTAGCTTAAAATTGATCACGTGCTTCATCCAACCCTATTGAAGACTATCACTCACTTAAGCAACACATTTTTTCTTTTAATTGTACATTTTTTTAAATCAGAGAAGTTTTGAGAAAATTGGGTCAGAGTGCAAAAGGTTATATATAGTCAATTATTACTTACAAACTTTTCAAAAAAAAGTTTTTTGTAATTAAGGATTTCGACTGAGGGTGCTTGATGGAATTTCAATATCAAATTTGAATTGTTTGAATTTTGTACTTTTACATGAGTTTTGTCGCTAACGACCCGAGTTTCGCCTTTCGGCATCTTCAGGCATTTAAAGTGCACGGATGTACTTGAACTGACGCTTAGTAAACAGTTTGTAAATTTTTGAAAATATTAATGATCAGTTAATATTACCCACTTTTTAATTGTAAAAACAAAGCTCTTAAGAATAAAAATAAAATAAATAAATTATTCAACACCTGGCGGTGTAAATTACAGCAAATTTTTATGTTAATTAAAAAGTTATATACAAGGACAAGTATTGGAATGGTGCATTGTAGCACTGATCCTCCATTTATATGTAAGCAATATACGAATATACTCATTTAAAATTTCGTGTACGTGTACGGTACAAATATTGTAGGAAGCGATAATTCAAACATGCTTAGCGGACGGTGTCAAAATTATCATAATAATAACATGTTTAAAAATTTGAATTTAGGGTTTTATCTAGGGTTTTATCTTAGATATTCCTATATAAATATTTTAAAAAATCCCCATATTTATAACAAACCCACTTAATTCATTGAAACTTGTGTACATTCAATTTTCGCTAATTAACATTTTAATAGCCATTTAACTTAGTGATCTACTTCTATTTTTGTATATAAACGTTACAAACTGTTTACTACATTCAGTTCAAGTACATCCGTGCACTTGTAATGCCTGAAGATGCCGAAAGGCGAAACCCGGGTCGTTAGCGACAAAACTCATGGAAAAATACAAAATTGAAACAATTTAAAAAAAAGGGTTTTTGTATTTAAACACTTACTTAGTAATTAATGTATTAGTCATGCGTTAGGTAATTGAGCCATAAGAATGGCGTGTTCCAGGTGTTTTTATTAATCCGTATCTTGGGATATTTTTTCTACGAGAGGTTTAGGATGGGAATTGTGGCTATCTAGCCGCTCTCGCAAACAATACATGCCCCAGCACTAAAGACTCCAATTACTCGACATCTCAACTACTCGAGTATCGAGTAGTACATATTTAAAACACTCGAGTACTCGAGTTGTTTCAGATGTACCAATTATGTTTTATTAATTCAAATTTGTGTATTTAAATGAATGATTAATAAATAAATAAGCGTATTTAATTGATTATGCCACAGCTGCTTCCATAGTCGGCAAATCAAAAGATTATTTTAATTTGTCTCTTGTCATCATAGACTGTTCGTTGATAAGATAAGTCAGCAGGACCCAAATCTTAAATAACAAAAGAAATTCTCGCACAGCACTGTCAACGGCAAAATCATTAAAAATAAATATTACCCGACAGTAAAACCACGCGTAAGACTCAGTTGAACGAACAGTTAAAAATTATATGTATATATTTAATTAATTTAATAAGTAAATAAAATTTCGAAATATGTCTTCATTTATAAATTACGAGTATTAACTAGAGTATTTTTTTAAATACTCGAGTATCGAGTACTTTAAAAATGGATGAGTATACTCGAGTATCGAGTACTCGATACTCGAATTGAAGTCTCTAGTTTCAGGTGTTTTTTTTTATCCATATCTTGGGGTATTTTTTCTACGAGAAGTTTAGGATAGGAATTGTGGCTATCTTGCCGCTCTCGCAAACAATACATGCCCCCATGCCCAAAAAACAGCTACACCACTTTACCTGATATTTAGGCTGAATTTGAATTACTCAAAGCCATTTGTAGCGTGTTCATAATAATAAAAATTCTCCAGAATTATAATTCAACAAAGTATTGATCTTCTCTCAGCAAAAGGTCGTATCAGCGATAAAAATATAATATATTCATATATTTGAGAGTAAGCAGAATAACTGGCAGCGTAGCCGAGTAGTTAACGCTCTTGGCACACTTCGAGAGATTCGGCGGTAACGGTAACGGCACCTCATACTATCGAAAAAGTAATCATATAGTATCATATTTTAGTTGGCTCGTTTATGCTAAATATTTATTCCGGGACATACTGCTGAACGATATGAGAAGAATTGTGGTAATTTATGGATATATGGTCACGGGACAGAAACCCAATCCTCTCGAGCTAAGCTCAAAAAATTTATACATACTGGCTTATAATTTTATGTTTTGATTTTGCTCTTTGAGTTCTTGTGGATTATTTTAAAATGTGGAATCAAAATGATTAAATCTAAAGAATATTACTGATTATTGTATGAGTTCTGAAAGAAGAATTTGCTTTTTTAATATTAGTCTATGGAAAAATTATTCTTTTTATTTTAAACAAATAATAAACTTATGTGCCTGTCTCTATCTGTATTATATTATTATTTTTGTAGTTTGTGGTTGCATTTTTGCTCCTGTTAATTAAAACAACTCGATTTCATACTTATTGCGAAGTATTCTTTAGGATCTTCTTTTAATATAAATTTAAAAATTAAAGACAAAACCATTTCAAAAAATCGCAAGCCTTACATTCATTTCATTTAATGTGCTTATTTTTCATAAATCTTTACAAAATTTCTGTCCCGTGACCATATATCCATAATTTACCAGAATTGTTAGTACAAGCAGGGCAATCCAAAAATGCAAAACATAATTTTTAATCATCGAGAAACGTCTGTTGAAATAGTTTCCATGGATTCGGCGGTATCTTGAGGAAGTTAATTTTAATATAAAATAACTATGATTATTTCACGTATTGTGCTACTAATTGTGACACGTGTTTCGCCTCTTTCAGAAGCATTGTCAGACTTATCATCGTAGAGCTTGGGATTTTTCCTTTTTACGGGAAGCAATGAGGGCATTATAGAATCAAAGCAAAGCAAACAAATAATTATACTATTAATGACGTTAGCAATTACAAAATATTTACTAATTTATTTATTTATTGTAAAAAATTAAACAGAATACATGGCTTTACAGCTGACGCCAATGCGCCATGCATTTGACAATTAATAAAAATAATACAAAAAGTATTACACAAAAATTGAAAAAATAAAATAAATATAGAATTAGCAAATGTATGGAACAGAACAGAAACATATTAATTACATAAAACGAAAAAATATAAAAACAAAGAACCAAGTTCAATACCGAAGATGTCTACATCAACAGGCAGTGCATTCATCAGCCGAACAGCCTTTGTGACTGGCGACTCAATGAGATGCAATCAATTAGGAAGGGTTAATCCTATCATTGGAAATAATTTAAGCAGTGGCAAGCAACCTGTCCTATATATATTATTTAATAATACTTCTATGTTGTTAATATTTTTATTTATTTATATACTAATTATTATCTAAATAATACGTGGAATAATCGAACTTATTTGATTTTTTTTTAATTGTTCTCCTTTTGATACTATACGACTCATTTAATGATTAGTTAAAAATTGATTTATCGAAAGAAAGTCTTCGCCTTATTGTATGTCTCTGGAGATTAATAAAGATTAAGTGATTGATTCACAAAAAGTTCTTGTTAAAAAATCTTCGAGGACACTCCGAAGGAGTCTGTCTATTCAAACTATATTGAAATTGGCTTAAAAGCATCTTATTCAAATTAAAAAAAAACACATTCCGAACGAGCTTCTTTAGAAAATTGCTTTTATGTAAAACAAAATTTCCAAGGTTTTTTTATTTTTAGAACGTCCTTTTTATTATTTTAAGTAAAAAAGTGTTTTGGCAGCAAATCTTCGGAATAGATAAAAAAAAATGCCAATTTATTTAATACTGTGACCAGAAACTTAGTATATTATAAATATATTTTAACGAAATTTCGTAAAAATGTTGATACGATTTTTACTACTATTTTCAATTTTATTTGTCTACGGGCTTGAATCTAGTCCGCTATCAGCCTCATCCCTCTATTCATAATAACTTTTGTAAAGGTAAGGTCATGCTCAGATTTACTAGGATTACATAATTTTGCTCTACATCGGGGACGGATATGGCTTTAAGATATTTATGTAATCACTTTTAAAGGTGTTAACTGTCAATTATTATTTGAAAGTCATTGTAAATAAATTAATAAAATACATACATTTATTGTACTATTTTCGCATCTAAAGTGTCTTTTTATAAGAACGCTTAGTTTTGAAATGTAAATAAAACAAGTTGTTTGTGAGATTTCGACTAAATTTTAATTTCATTTGTAAGTATATTTTACGGCATTAAATATGGAATGTAGCATCAAATGTCTGCCAATATCCATTCATTATAAAATGGGCCATGTCGCTAAAGTTGACTTTTTTACAAATTTGGGTAAACTTCCCACTGCTCCAGAACCCAATCAAGCGTTTTCTGTGGTCGTTTACCTGAAGTTATAATCAGGGCTGTGGAGTCGGTAAGAAAAGTCCGACTCCGACTCTGACTCCAGCATTTACCAAAACCACGTCTCCGACTAAAAAAGTTTTATATCGTCATTCTTTTTTTGCCTAATTTTCCTAATTATGTGTATTCAATTAAATATCAACCCTACCAATCCGGCCAATAGCCAAATTTGACATATTAAATGCAAAAATAGTATGTTCAAGCTTTTAAAAATTTCCGACTCCGAGTACGACTCCGGCCAAAGCGCCGCATCGACTCCGACTCTGCCCTGATTATAATGCATGATTTTGTATGGGTTAATATCGGCCTCTCAGAGATAGATAAACATAACTCATTTTTTTTTACTTTTCAGGGGAGCCAAAAAAAAGTTTCACCAGTAATCAATGAAACCTATTTTTTACAGCTAAAAATTGTCTTTTCGTTACCTTGAAATCAGATGCTTTCTGATTTATTTGGTAAGATATAAAATTAATAAGATTAAGTGAATCTATGAATAAGAAAATGATTTTAATATATAAGTATTGAACTATCTTCGTATCCACTCCAATTGATATGTCTCTTTGACACATAACGAAAAATATTATTTTGTAGGCAATAGCGTTCAAAACTCAAAACCGTCTACCATCAAGATACAGGTTGCTCACAAATGCTTAGTTTATTTCCAATAGAATTAAACCTTCTTAATTGATTGCAACTTATTAGTAAATATTTTGTTATGCTAACGACTCTATATCCCGCCAGCCTCCTCGCATCTTCCCAGGTCATCCCGGCGTACCGTAGCTCCCTGAGTACATCCTATGGATGGTCATCACATCGTTATTAGCAGTATCACGTCGTCATTAGCAGTAAAATTATTTGTTTGATTCATTTATATAACCCCCTCCTTGCTTCCCGTAAAAAGGAAAAATCCCAAACATGATTTTGTAATTTATTATTTTAAAGTGATACCGCCTGATATTGTAGGTCATCAGGACTCTCTCGAAAGATCTTATTATCACCTCAATCAATGATAATAAGACCTAAACGATTAATATAACGCGAATAAATTCACAAAAGGTTATAAAATCTTGTGACCGACTTCTAGAAACGACGTCTCTCGTTCAGTTCATTCGCGACCGCTTTGCGTCGATTAGTTGAGCTCTTTTGCACACTAGAATCGTAGGGTATAAATATGCCTGTCAAAGAACAAATTTCTCTCTACCTGAATCTCAATACGGTTTCAGAAAAGAGCTATCCGCATCACGGGTCAGATCAAACTTTTACAGGGCCGGAATGGTGCCAGTCTGGAAAAAGGCATTTGATACAGTTTGGCACGACGGACTTGTTCAAGCTCGTTGAGACAAACATCATTATTTCATCCAAAATTATCTGAATGACCGATCCTCATCGGTTAAGAAGGAAAAATCTTCTCTCCGCTCAGCCTCCGCTGGTACCCCAGGGTAGTCTCCTGGGACCTAGGCTATTTAACCACTTCATTTACGACCTCCCAAATCCCAAAAACTGCTCTGTCGCTCTTTTATGCGGACGACACGGCCATCACCTCCACGCGCACAGGGACCGGGACGTAGCTATACGTCGCCTTGAGTCTAGCACAGCCCAGCTGACTGACTATTTCAAGATCAAAAATTCACGCGTAAACGTAATAACAAAAATTATAACGGGAAAATCACCGTCTGTATCCTTGCTGTTTCAGCCCAGCTGTCAAATACCTCGGGTATTTCTGGATTGCTCCCTCACCTGGTCTAGCATTGCAGAAGCCAGGCGGAAAGCTCACGTTGCAATTGGCGCGTTGTACCCAATATTCAATGTCTACCTCAGCATGGCTAATAAGAAGGCACTATACAACATGGTAATTAAGCCAACCATGCTGTACGCCTCTCCCATATGGTCTGTAGACATCCCCGACAGCAAACTTCTTCTCCTTCCAGAGGGTCGAAAATAAATGCCTACGCATAATCACAGGCTTGAAGAAGAACGCCAGCACCCGATACCTCCGGGCGTGGTATAAAGGCCCTGACATTAAAGAGACCCTACGCCTCCACCGTGCCAGTTTCGTGGAAAGCTTGAAGCAGGGTCCCCACCTCGCTCAACTCCGAGCTGTGAAAATATCCAACTTTTAAAAACCAACTAAAAAGGCCTCTAAGAACCTCGTCAGGACGATGTCTCAAACCTTATGCTCCACCCTTTCTCCTACAGCAATTTCTTCAACAGTGGAGGCAGCGTGGAAGAAGCCAGCAGCACTGCCAGCTTCTATACTAACGCCCTAAGAGATACATTTTAAGCTACGAGCTAGGCTCGTCGGAAGTTAGGGACTGGGCATGTCTACTATAAGAACAAGTAAACTCCTCAAGTTTACGTAAACGACAATTCTAGTAAGAATTGAAAATTTTAATGATTCCAAGACAATCATTCTCAAAGTGTTTTCCCCACACAAAGCCCTCAGCTGACAGAATCTTTTTAGAAAGTCAATACTTAGCTATTACATGCGGGAAAGGGAAACAAAGACTTAGTCTTATCCACCCTAGCAACAAAAATACCCATTAGGAAACTAGGAGCCCGCCTAGCGGCACATATAATTTCAGTAGGAAAGTAAAAGGTAGGAAAAAAAAAAAAAAAACAAATTTTCACATTCTGCTTTAGCTCTCTAGGTCGTTTCATAATATTTCAGCAAATGTCAAGCTTTTCGCTAAGGCTCGCATTGCCTAGCAATCTCTGGAATTCACAACGGACACAGAGTAAGAAACATATTATATTGGAATTTACATATTTTAACATTTTACCGTTTCAATTTAATTACTGCATGTAAAGCGACAACGCTCTGTTCCTTCTTGGAAGCCCTGCGTTTATGACCGCGTGGGTCCTAAGTACGTCCGGCTGACAGAGCATACAGTCAGCCGAAAGTAAAGTACAGTCGGTCGGAAAGCGCGAGGCGCGAACAGCAATATAACGAATTATTATTTATATAATTTGAAATATAATTAAAAATTCCACTCGCTCCGAGGAAGCTGCCCGGGTCCCCTAGCGGGTCCCCGCGGCCCCGATCACGTTTGCGCTCGGCAAAAGCTACCAACCGTTCCCCGACGCCCTCACCAGATACACTGAATCACAAGCCAATCGGCAGCATGCCAACTTCACCCACAGCCCCTTTTCCCGAGACCGGTGCAGCTTCCGCTGGGTACTCAATCCCCTGTGCCCAGTCAACTCCACAGTCAACCAGTTTGACCAGTGGATCAGACCCAAAGGTGTCTGCTCCCCAAACGGCATTTAGCCGCTCCGTCGCCAACTAAGACGACAAACAAATTTATTGGTCTAAATCCCGAAGTCACGCTCCCGTCTGTACCCTCAGCACCCCCTACCATTGGCCCCGCGAAGCCAAAAAACCCGCGTTCCCCCAGTCATAATTTCGGTTGACGACTCAGAGCCTCACGGCACAATCGTCAAAAGACTGAATAGGATACTGGGGAGAAAATAAATAATTTCAAGAAATATGCCGTCCAAGTAAAATCAGTGGAAGCCCACCGTTGCCTTACCGAAGGTCTTCGGAGTGGTATGCGAAATTCCACTCATTCACTTTACAGGAGGATAGGACCTGTAAAGCAGTCATCGCTGGACTGCCCCTCCTGCCTGTAGAGGTCGCGTTCGCAGTTAGCGAATACGGCTTCAACCCCGCATCAGTATCGCTTCTAAAATCCAAGTCCCCGGCACCTCGTAATTACTTTTACCTGGGTCGCCATGAACAGACATGTCATACATGTCTGCCCAGATCAAAATTCTTTGTCATGTGAGGTGACGCTCCAAAAATTTAAAGGGAGTGCAAGCGCAAGTGGCACTCAGTGCTTCCGGTGCCAGCTCTTTGGGCACTCAGCCCGAAACTGCAATCATGACGCGCGTTGCGTAAAATGCCTGAGCAACACGAGTCCCAAGCATGCACGACCCAAAGGGAGGCTCATCCCCAGGGGTCAAGTGCTGTGGAGGCGACCACCCCGCAAACTACAGGCAATGCCCAAAACGCATTGCCTATCAAATACATAGCGGCCAACCTCTTGCTCGCGCAGCCGCCCCAGATGTTCTCTTACAAGATACAGGGCCTCCCAATACTGAGCATGCCCCCACTCCAGCAGCGACAAAACAACCCATTCCTGCTACTTTAATCGACACCATCAACTCTTTTTCCTTGACGGTGAGGATGGTGTTACCAATGAAAGGTTCGCATGTCCCGCGCCATTCGCGCAATACAATGTCTCTTAGTGATAGACTCGACATAAATACTACTTGACAAATTCGGACTAGCTTCCCGTAAAAGGCGCAGACCTTAGATAATAACGTGGAACGCCAACAGCGTCTCAGCCCACAAACGCCCCGAACTCCAAGAACTACTCATAGAGCTTGGTATAGATATCGTCTGATCCAAGAGACATAAAACATCGTTTCTCCGCTCACGGCTACGACTGCTACCAAAGGGGCGGTGGCGTCATGATATTAGTTCATCGCGATCTCAAGCACGCGCATCTCCCGACCTCCTCTAAACGGGTTTGAGTCTACTGCGATAGAAATCAATGGGAAGCCTCACGCTATCATTTTAATGGTAAAGCCAAGGAAAAGTTCCTTGCTTCTGAACTTGATCAGCTGCTCAAGCTCAGAAACTCGGTCGTCTTAGCCGGTGACCTAAACGCCCACCACAGCGTGTGGAATTGCTTCAGAGCCAACTCCCGCGGCAACTCGCTCCTCAAACATTCCGAAAAAATCGGACTTTACGATTCTCCATACGGACGAACCAACGCGCATACAAGGTAAAAACTCGCCCATCTTTCATTGACTTGGTGATCGCTCAAAATTCTCCGACTGTCGGAAAGCCAAGGGTACTTAATGCGCTTCACTCGGACCATCTTCCTGTCTACTTTGAGATAGGAGGCGCGTATGAAAAAGAAAGAACCCCGCAGTTTACGCGAAAGCAAAATGGCATCTATTTAAAGGTACATCACGCAAAACATACACCTCACGCCCAAAACCCTTTAGACTCAGCAGCTGCCGGAGCTAACTGAAACTATCCTCACGGCCCGCCGCCGATACGTTCCAAAAGTGAAACTCACACGCACGCGCTGAGCTCACGGACGAAAGCCGCGAACTCATTCTTAAACGTAACAAACTGCGCAAAGAATGGAACAAAACCAAACGCGAAGATCACTTTGTCAAACGCGAGATTAACTCTCTCACAACCAAAATCAAAGCCACGGTAAAAAGTCACAAAACTGCTCTTTGGGAAGACACTCTCTCTAGCTGCCGTATATACACCGACCCCAAAATTCACTTTGGGCGCTCTCTAGACGCATAAAAACGCCTTCGTCTGCAATCAAGCAATAAATTTGTCTCGATCTCGAAAAAAGCTAACGCACTCGCCGATGCATTCGTCAAAAACTTTGAAATCCAGTCAGACACGGACACCGCTACAAAAGCGCTCGTAGTCAATAGACTCCCTTGCTTCCCAAGTCATCATTGTTAAAATCGTTGAGCCGGTTGAGATTGTCAAAACACTCGTCGTTAAAAAAGCGCCCGGTAGAGATAACATCAACAACACTATCTTGAAACGCCTCCCCAAAAAGGTATTTTCTTCAAAAATATATACTGCTTGTTTTCTACGTGGCTACTTTCAGTAACGTGGAAAACGGCGCACGTCGCGATTCCAAAAATAAAAAGACCACTGGGTTCTGGAGACCAATCAGTTTACTTGATTGCCTCAGCAAACTGCTCGAGAAAGTGATCCTAGAACGCTTTCTCCCCGTTCAACCCTATTCTACCTGAATCTCAATACGGTTTCAGAAAAGGCCTCTCCACCACCCTTCAGCTATCCCGCATCACGGGTCAGATCAGACTTTTACAGGGGAAGAACCACCGGAATGCTCTTGATCTGGAAAAGGCATTTGATAGTTTGGCACGACGGACTTGTTCACAAGCTCGTTGAGCTACATTATTAAAATCATCCAAAATTATCTGAATGACCGACTGCAGCGGCGGTTGAAGGAAAACTCCGCTCAGCCTCCGCTGGGGTACCCCAAATCCTGGGAAATTTTAATTTACGACCTCCCAAATCCCAAAACTGCTCTGTCGCTCTTTATGCGGACGACACGGCCATCACCTCCACGCACAGGGACCGGGAAGCTACGTTTTGACTATTTCGGTTTCAAAAAAAACGGCGCGAAAACAGAGGCGATCCTCTTCACGCGTAAACGTAATAACAAAATTATAACGGGAAAATCACCGTCTGTGGTATCCCTTGCTGTTTCAGCCCAGCTGTCAAATACCTCAGTTGCTCCCTCACCTGGTCTACGGTGAAGCCAGGCGGAAACTCACGTTAGCGCGTTGTACCCAATATTCAATGCTAGAAGCTACCTCATGGCTAATAAGAAGGCACTATACAACATGGTAATTAAGCCGATTCTACGCCTCTCCCATATGGTCTGTAGACATCCCCGACAGCAAACTTCTTCTCCTTCGAAGCGTGAAGCACAGCAGCACTGCCAGCTTCTATACTAACGCCCTAAGAGATACATTTTAAGCTACGAGCTAGGCTCGATTTAGGGACTGGGCATGTCTACTATAAGAACAAATAAACTCCTCAAGTTTACGTAAACATTATACAATTAGTCTGAAAATTTTTAATGATTCCAAGACAATCATTCTCGTTAAGTGTTTTCCCCCACACAAAAGCCCTCAGCTGACAGAATCTTTTAGAAAGTCAATACTAGCTAGCTTACATGCGGGAAAGGGAAACAAAGACTTAGTCTGTATCCACCCTAGCAACAAAAATAGCCAAGAAACTAGGAGCCCGCCTAGCGGACTCATATAGTTTCAGTAGAGTAAAGGTAGGAAAAAAAAAAAAAACAAATTTTCTCTCAGTCGTGATCGTTCATCCAAAGCCAACAGACGTGTCGCGTCCTGCCTTCGGACAGGCAAGAAGTCGCAATATAATCGTTTGGTCTTACGCTTTTAAATGTGGTTGTAACTGCAATTGTATCTGTTTTTGTAATCTAATGTAATCTAAAAATTTGAAGAAAATAAACTAGCCTACTCTCGCATAGAGTACAGTCAAGATAATACCGATTGAAAAATTTACAAGAGATACCTTTCTTCCCATCCTGTCCCTAAGTTCCGTCCTCGAACGCTTGGAAGGATGCTGTCTGTTGCTGTTAGATTGAGGAAGAAACCCTGGTCGTCTCAAAAGTATCTTGCTTTATTACTTAGGCAAACTTTGCGATTAGTAAGTACGAAGATGCGAAACACGTGTCACAGTTAGTAGCACAATCCGTGGAATAATCAATATCATATGATACGTTTCTTTTATTCAAATGGGTCGAATTATAATTCGTGCCACAAATGTACTGCCAAAACTTGAATTTAATATTGAATGTAATTTTTAAAGGGCACAAGTCCTTGCCCTGTGGCGTACGACAAAGTTTCAAGTAGGGCACACCATAATAATTAATTATGTCAAGTTTTTAATAGCCGCCCTTTACCGAGAATGTGGAATTTAGTTTTCGATTGACCCGTAGGGTAAGCTTACATTAATAAAGTCGAAACCCTCTCGGAAGACTATAACGCATTATGTATATTGTTTATTGCTGCAGAAATTTAGCCGGTCAAATCTTTCGCGCGGAAGGAAAAGTTTAATGGGGAATCCCAGTTGGATTAACACATTCGTTACGGACATTTGCGAAATTGTGTAAAAAATTAGGTACTTTCGAAACTTTAAAACAGTGTGGCATTTAAAATAATAATTTGGACACCAGCTGTGCAGCACCTTGTTTCATAATACTGTATATATTTTAACTTGCTTTTATTAGTGATACTCAACCTTTTGTATTTTTTAAGATAGGAAATCGGGTATTTGGCATAGAATTATACATTTCATCGAAAACGTAATAAATAATAGCCCAAGTAGTCCTTATATATTATTACATATACAAATCTTATATCATATACATATCTTATATATATTATTCAATAAAAAAGTTCAAACAAAAAAAACTTCTTTAAAAAAATTAGTTATATTTTAACTGTCTGCTGTTTTTTTTAATTTCAAGCAAAATCACCGAATAAAAAAATCCTTTGTTACATATTCTATTTTATTAATTATGAATCAAACATTTTTCATGCCATTTCTGTGGAGAATCTAAAACATTTGTTGTATTGGACGTTTATAAAGGGTATTTCAATAGGGACGCTCAAAATATGTTACTTTGTCCTGCTGAGTAAATTATTCATTGTTTAGTGGCCAAATTTGAGTCAACCAGTTTGGTAAATAATCGGCCAACACCTACCTGTACGTCATCAAAATACAATATCTCGTGAAAACATTGCTGCTGTGTGTGAAAGTGTACAGGAAAACCCAAGGCAGCTTATTTCTCGTTGTTCACAAGAACTTGGCTTTTCTGCGACTTCAACTTGGCGAATTTTGAATCGGGCTTTATGTCTGCACCCGTATAAAATCCAACTTACCAAGGAACTTCAGGTAAACGACCACAGACAACGCCTGATTGGGTTCTGGAGCAGTTGGAAGTTTACCCAAATTTGTCAAAAAAGTCAACTTTAGCGACATGGCCCATTTTATAATGAATGGATATTGGCAGACATTTGATGCTATATTCCATATATAATGCCGTAAAATATACTTACAAATGAAATTAAAATTTAGTCGAAATCTCACAAACAACTTGTTTTATTTACATTTCAAAACTAAGCGTCCTTATAAAAAGACACTTTATTTCAACGCACTCAGTTATACAGGCGAAAAGACTCGTATACGAGTCATCTGTAACCAATGTGTTTTAACCGATTCTATGCCGGTAAAAATCAATATGGCCGTACACAGGAGGCCGCGATTTTCTTTCAAAAAATAAATCCTAATATAATTATCGATGTATTACACATTAAAATTCAATATTCTTTGAGTTCAAGTAGTACAACACGCTCTCAAAAGATGTCACTATATGCAAGTTAAATTCAATTATTTTAAATAGGAACTGGCGACTTGTAAATTAAGTACAAAGGAGAGCGTAAATTTACGCGCATTTTGTATGGACGGCCCCTTGAACACGGACTTGTAGCGCGTAAATATACGCTTTAGGCAGAGATCAGGTTAATGGGGAATCCCGGCAGAATAAAGACGACACGCTTTTAATCGTAAGTCCCAAAACTTTGTGAGAAATGTGTCGGATTTAAATTGTTGAATAGGTTGTGGACCTGATGACAAATATTCTGTAAGTAAACATTCCATTATGCATACCATAAAGAAAATTACTGAATTTTAAATCCGACCCAAAAGATAATTAGGTGAATTGTGTTGATATCAATGCATTATAAAGATGCAAATGCATAACTATTTGACATTACATGTAATGAGCCAAATATTTTTAAATATGAAAGTCATACGAGAAAAACTCGACAAAAAATGACATATACCCATTTCCGAGATCTCTTTTTATATTGAAAAATCTGACTTTGCTGGGACCAGACCGCAGAGGACGATTTGTTATTCCTACTTCCAAAAATATTCTGATAAAGGCCATGAACGGTTTCGCTCGCCGCAAGCAATACCAACAGATCAAAATTATCAAATCGTTGTGTTTAGCGAAATCTGTGTTCATAATTATATTTATACTAGTATTCGAACCCGGCTTTGCTCGGACCAGTTTGGGGTTATGTTCAGCTCGGCGCGTAAATTCAGACGGGCCAAGTTGAAACAACTTTTTTCAAAATTCAAAAGTCTAGGTCAATTAAAATGGAATTAAAATGAACATTTCAGACTGGCATTGACATTTCACAGCCCCTTTCATATATTGACAGCCCCATTCTCGCCCATTAAAATGTCCAAATTCAAGGAAAAAAATAATTTGCTGTCAAAGAAATGTCAAATAATACCTTGACGTAAATAAAAACATTATTATATTAATAAAAGCCAGGAAAAGTTCAGTAGAAGACTAATTTATTACATTTTGACTTAATGTCTTCGCCGATAAAAAAAATCAAACATATTTTCTTTCATATTCGTTTTTATGGCAACTTAATGACCAACAATGCAAAAGGGAATTACAGACCCACAGACATACATACGCCGTTTCGGTTTTATATATGTACTACTCGATATTCGAGTAATTGGAGTCTCTACACACACATTGATAACGAAACAAATTTACCGTCGAAACTTTCGCGAGCGAAATCAATTCGTTTGTTTGAACTTGCAACAACAATGCAAAAGGGAATTACAGACCCACATACATACATACGCCGTTTCGGTTTTATATATAAGATATGTGGAAGCAGTACTGACAATGTGTTTCTGTTTTAAATAATGAGTTTAAACCATCAAAGGACAATTAGCACTTTACAAATGAATGAGGGGGTGCCACAAGAGTAGAGACTCCAATTCTAGTATCGAGTACTCGATACTCGAGTATACTCGTCCATTTTCAACTACTCGATAATCGAGTATTTTGAAAAATACTCGAGTAATACTCGTTATATATAAATGAAGATTTATTTCCAAATTTTATTTGGTTTTAAACAGCGGACAGAAAAACTAGATAGCACATTTTAATTGATTGTTTTGATTGTAAATGAACTTTTAAACCGAGGTCCACATTAACAGAGTTTTTTCTACTTCTGTATTCCAGAAAAACAAAACGTTGAATCAAATTAAAATTTGAGACGTTTAATTCTTTACTATTTTTGAAATATATGTTTCATAAATTTAAATAAATGTAGAAATGAAATAAAATAAGCATATTTATCATCGATTTACATACACAAATTTGAATTAATAAAATATATTTTGGAGCAATTGAAACTACTCGAGTAAACTCGAGTACTCGAGTATTCTCGAGTTCAAATTTTACTACTCGATACTCGAGTAGTTGAGATGTCGAGTAATTAGAGTCCTTAGTCCCAGTGCTATCAGCTTCATTTTTTTAAACTAAAATATTAATTTATCTTTAAAGTCATGGATTTCTGTGTTATTGACCAATCGCACACCAACCCAATCCTGAACAAAACGGTATGTCTAAAGAGCGATGACTGACCAGTGACCACTATTCTTGTCCAGTCATATACTTTATATCCCTACTGTCTTTGAGGAATGGAGGAATCACAAGCATAGCTTTTATGTCAGTACTTCTAAAGAACTAATCTAAATGCACTGGAACAACTTGAAATTAATAGATATCATCAATCCAATGACATTCGTAATGAGCAAACAAATATTAATCCATCACCATTACTCATACCATTACAGATATATTACATTCATTATCTCTAAATAAACCGAACCGATCGACCGAAACCTACACAAGAGGCATGCGGCTGAGGGCCCTAATA
Source organism: Himalopsyche kuldschensis (assembly GCA_028554975.1). Taxonomy (NCBI): domain Eukaryota; kingdom Metazoa; phylum Arthropoda; class Insecta; order Trichoptera; family Rhyacophilidae; genus Himalopsyche; species Himalopsyche kuldschensis. Next base: position 4,771,475 of record JAHFWI010000025.1, read on the forward strand.
ATATTTGAAACATTCAAAATGAAAATGAAAATCATAAATTTAGTATTATTTAATAATATATTGTAGTTCCTAGTTTGTATATTATAAACAATGTCGAAATTTTCAGTTCTGATAAGTTGTTAGTTAAAACTAATACATGGCATTACAGCTGACGCCAAAGTGTCATGCATTTGGAAAATATGTATACTAGAAATAGCACATAATATATTACAAAAATCATAATCATTCAATTAAAAATGGCATAAGGACATCATATATTATTTATATAGAAATTATAAGAGTAAAAAGAAATTTAAAAACAAAACACCAGGTCCATAGCTGAAAATATTATGCAGTGCATTGATCAACCGAACAGCCCTGTAGGCTGGTGACTCAGATTTTAATTTTAGTTACGGTACGTAAGTTAAAACTGGGAGCATGCAAGTTTATCTATGTATGTCAGGGTTCCGAAGAAGAAGAGAAAAATGTTTCAATATTGTAAATGGTCTCCGAACTTCAAGAGAAGTTAAAACATTCTTAAAAGAAACTTGGCTAGATAATACTTGAAATTATCATAGGGAAATAGTTATTCTTCATGAAATAAACATATCGCAGAAATTTATAATGTACTCGCTCTTATTTCGACTTTTGATATGGACTCCAAATAAAACATTAAAATGATTCGGTGAAAAAATAGCAATATATTTTAATTCTACAGAAATTATTTTGTATATTTGTTGATAGCTATTTCGGCTTACGCCATCGTCAGAACTATGTTTAAACATACATTTACTTATCCTTTATATACTGTTGTAGACAGAGTAAACAGATATACAGACGGGCGAAATAGCCTTCAACAAATATACAAAATAATTTCTGTAGAATTAAAGTACATTGTTATTTTTTTCACCATATTATAATGGAGTTCTACCAAGTACATTTCAACTCATACAATAAATTAAAATATTTTTTTTTGAGAATGGTGGTCTCAAAACCTAACACGGTAAAGAAAATTTATATTTTAAAGGACAAGCGATCAATTCTGTCAAAGCCTTAGTAACCCAGTGTCTTTATATAGAAAAATATTTTTATATTCCATAATATCGAAATACAAAATAATCACGTCGCGTATTCACCGTCCCCTTACCCGCAGGCCCTTAAAAGGGTCAGAAGGGTGAAATGTCTCACGCAGAAGTTCGGGAAAACCTCGAAAATGTAATAGCGCTTTTTGATTTATGGTCAGCGGGCATGGAATTTTTCACTCGGTGCTCGAACGGCTTCGGGAACAACTCATTCTAGGGTATTTTTCTTTTTTCTCATCCATTATGGTTCGTTTTATTTCCGTAAACATTTGAAAGAACCTTTTGAGCTGTGCTTTAACGGTGTCTGTTGCCAATTCGGAGCATACACACTCCCAATGAAGCAAGGATTTGTAACCTTACTGCGAGATTTAGGAGAATAATGACGATCCGTGGCGCAGTGGTCAACGTTATTGACTTGCGTGATCGGGTGGTTCTTTTAGTAGTAGATTTTTTCAGTCGATAAATCGATTGAAGGCATGGATATTTGTGTTGTTGAAAATCCCTTCCCACCTTTCCTAACCCAAAAAGCGACGCATAGCGAGAGCGATTAGCTAACCCCTGGTCCTGTCCAAGTCCTCGTATCTTTTCAATCTCTACACTCTTAGAAAAAAAGAGAGGTTGAGCAGCTGAGCAGTAAGCAGTTCTCGTAGAAAAATATATATGTTAAGATAAATTACGTGAGGGGTCCATATGCTCCAAGTTGGGAGCGGACATGGTTAAAAAAAAACAAAAAAAAGGCGGGCGCAGGCCGGATTTGTTATTAACACTTTGTTTACGGCCTTTTCAATTACCACACTAATTACGCACAAATTTGTGCACATCGTGAACAACGTGTTAAGCAAATTTTAAGCAATACATGGTTGCTTTTAATTTTTCACAAATAAATCAGAAAAAAAAAAATCTGTTCAACTATAAAAGTAAAATTAATACCAGGTGAAATCTTTTTTTGGTACTTCTGAACAGTAGAGAAAAATAAGTTACGCTTCTCTTTATTCCACTCTAGGTAACCGAAATGTACACTTCAAAGACATACATGTGTTTGGACATAACTTTTTAGAATAGTTTTTATAAGTATGCCGTTTTATTAAATTAAACTTTTTAAAGATAGTACCACAAATAAAAAGGTTAACTTCTCCTGTCCTAGTGGACAACCACCCAGCCACGGTTTCAGTTAGTAGCAAAAGGTAAAAATATTATTTCACTATGGGTGTGAGGTAGAGGTCTGCACGGGTTCGGGTTTGGCCCGTGGGCCTTACCGGCCCGGCCCGCGGGCCGAGTTTGGCCGGGTAATGAAGGTTTAGATTCGGGCCCGGGCCGGGCTCGGACGCAAGCATACAACAAAATATAACAAAAATCGGACTATTTCCGAATTTCCATTAACGTAAATCTAAATTTAATACTGTAATAAACTTCACGTGCTCGTATAAGTCATCTTTTCAAAAAAAAATCGGATGTTTTTCGGGCAAGGTTGAAAAATGTCGGGCTCGGGTCGGTTTCGGGTAAGATTTGTGAAAATGAGCCTTGGGCCCGGGCCGGGCCGGGTCGGAGGTCTTCGGGTTCGGGCCGGGTGAAATTTTGAAATTTCGGCCCGTGCAGACCTCTAGGATGAGGCCAATACGTTTTCTTTTTTTAAATTCATTTGTTCGTTCTTTTGTAAAAAAGTAAAGTCCATTTATTGGAACGTATGAAATCTATCCAAAAGATCGACATGTAATCTGAAAAAAACCAAACACCATTAACATGGACAAAGCCATCGTAAAAATCCTTTATGTCAACTTGGAGTTACATTAGCCTAGGATTTTCAATAAAACCTTTTTTAAAAGCTAAAAAATGACGGTAAATAATGTTTCCATGCTTGGAAACATAAACGTGATATCAATTTCAAATCTATTTTGTTCATATAAATTGCTCAAGTGACCATCATAACTTTTGGGTTACGGTAAGAGGGCGTTGGGACTGTAACCCAACGATCTCTCGCGTGCAGAATTATGACGAGAAGGCATAAGAGAATCGTTAAAGCTAATCTTCTCGATGACCATCTTGAATCGTAGCAATCGTGCCTTCCTGTCAGCAGCGATGGGAAAGGAATGAACTTCAATATACAAACTAAACATAGAAACGTACGAGACGGGAAGAACTTTGACGCTAAAGTGCCTTAGAACTTAAGCTCCATCAAATAGATATCCAAAATTGAAATAACTTTGTCCAGCTCTGTTTTAGAGTATGTATATAAATTTGAGTGTCTCACAACCTGTATTACCAAATAGCTTCTGCCATTTTTACGAATTGGAGTTTGGTTGTCAACGTTTCTTGTTTAATTTCTTTTCAAAGCCTTCAATTCTAAGTCCACAGTTGTTGTTTAACAAATACCAGAAAAACCTTTACCATTTACAACTTCCACAGGTGTTATTCTTTCGCAAGTAAATGAATGTACGAATTATCTCGCGAATTTCATCAGTTAAAGATCTAGGCTTACACTTTGACAGCAAACTCGCACTAAATGATCATATTAAGATTACGAGCAACAAAGCGTAGAAAATTTTTGGCTTTATCATCTGTACCATCAGGGTCTTTTAATGGAGTTTAAATTTTGACACTAATGTACCATGCATTAGCCCGAAGTAGATTTAAGAGTGGGTCAATTCTTTGGGCCCTGACAAGTTCGAAATAAACCCTTTTGATGGAGAGGGTTCAGAGGAAATTGTTGAGACTTCTCTATTTGACGACGTATGGATATTACAAGCGATGGCTTTATCCAACTAATTGTCTATCAGGCACTTAATAGTTTGAATACTACAAGCAAAACTTATCTGGCCGTATATTTCTTTCGGCTTATACGAGCACAAAATGAGAATCGCACCATTATTTGATATGTCAAAATTGTAGAGGTGAGTTATACGTTCTTGTTCGTGACAGTGAGAATGCCACTTGGGAGGACTTTAACAAGCCAAAACAGTATTGATTCAGATGTCGCTTTATTTCACGTGAGTTCAGATGACTTCTACTTTTAATGGATTAAATAAAGTATTTACAATATTCTTTTCGGATTCTACAAGCAATAAAATTATAATTTCTTTATTGATACTTTTAAGGTGTTCACTGTCAATACTTGGTGGAATAGCATTATAATAAAACATTTTAGTACTTATTCCACAACAAAAAAAATATTAGATCAGGACCGGTTTCGCTCATACGAGCATTATTAACTGATGATGGTGCTGAGCTTATAAAGTTAATGTTGAATAAGTACTAAAAATGTATGATTATTTTTATTTTTATTTCCTTATATTTTGTGTTGAATCAATTGAAAATGCTCGCGATTAGCGAAACCGATCGTAATCAAAATAAATTTTATGTGGAAAAAGTACAAAAAATTTCTAAATAATTTTTTTGTTTTGTGTTATTCCACCAAGAATTGACTATGAACACTTAAAAGTGGTTTATAATGAAAGACTGCTAATTATTTGGTCAGTTTCTAATTCGATAAATGGTCAGTTATAAATACTTAAAACGGTCAGTTAAAAATATTAAATGGTCAGTTAAAATAATAAATGGTCAGTTAAAATAAAAAGTACATGTCATAAATTTGCCTATTACGACCATATTTGATAAAATTCACAATCTGTTAAAGTAAAACTTATCATTTTTTAAAAATAGCTGATTATTTAATTTAAATACTAACCATTTTTAATAAATAACTAACCATTAAAATATATTACTGACCGTTTTATTTAATAGCTGACCACATTCACACTGATACAATGACAACTGACCGTTTATAATATTAACTGACCATTTTGATTTTTAGCTGACCATTTATTTATTTAACTGACCAAAACTTGAATTAGTTACTGACCCATTAAATACATGCCATAATGAAAATGATGGGTGTTCTATCTTTTATTCAATGGTTTACCTCAGCCATAATCAATATCAAAGATACTGTCAAATACAAACTTTCAGAAGTGAAATCGAAGTCTTTACTTTTTCAATTTCAACCAAATTTCAATGGGCTTCCGTGTTGGAAGCATTAAGTGAATTTTGTTCAAAGTCTGAATTTATAGTCAGAAAAGTGAGTGTTATAAATTATGAAGTTAATATTGAAGTTTATGGATGCTTTAAACAGTGGCGTGCCGTTAGAGGTGAATACAAAATAAATACTGGGGAGAAAAAAGCTCGAGAACATGAGTAGCCTAATTATGTATAATAACAAATAAAAAAATTGTTTAGTACTACTTCCACATATAATTTTATGAAGATTAGGATTGGTTTCGCTTATCGCAAGCGTTATCATCAGTTGATAATGATGCCCACGATGATCGAAACTGGTTCAAATATTCACTAAATATTGTATGTGTGGAAAGTCGTACAAAAATGTGTTTAACTTATTTGAATTAAAAAAATGAGGAAAAAATTGTCTTTTAAGTAAAATATTAAGATATATTACGACAAGAAATATGCGTTTATTTTTCTTTATACCACACACTATAAGTATAGATGTAAAAACATGCATTGGAAATTGGCAAGAAAGTCAACCGATTAAGTTTTAACAAAATTAACTTTAATACATAAAAACATTTACTCGTCGATAAGTTTACACAAGAATAATGAATAGAGAATTCCGAAGCCGATGGCTTTATCAATTATAGAACGAGAGCTATTCTTCTCGATGACCTTCCATAGTTAAAAAGAAAAAATAAGCTAACTTCTTGAGCTGTTGCGATCGCGCCCTCCTGTCAGCAGCAATGGAAAGGGAATGCAATCTATCTATATATATATAAATGAATGTCTGTATGTATGTCCGCTATGGACTACTAAACCGCTCGACCGATCGATGTGAAACTTTACAAATTTATTGAGTCCACCCCCGCGATGGTTTTTGGCCTACCAACCCCTCCTCCCAACCACCCCCCAACCTCCCCCCCCAATTTTATTTTTAAACTTTAAGAATTTTTCGAGTTCACTTCTTCGAAGGTTTTTGGCATACCCCCCCCATACGCTCACCAAACCCCACCCCGCCAAACTACCCCCCTTCCCCCAAACATTGATATCGAATTTTTACAAATTTCTACTACACTTCCGCGAAACTTTCTGGCGTACACCTCCTCCCCTACCCCACCCCCCCCAATCCCGCTAAAAATTACTGGCGTAGCAACGCGCGCAGGGTACAGCTAGTTTGTATATAAAAACTAAACTTAGAGACAAAGGAAACGGAAAAAAATTGGTAAAATTCTCATTTTCACCTCGCATAGACCGAAAGAAATGGTAGATAATTCTACACGTGAACAGTTGTTTGAAAAAGAAGAATATTATAAATTATAACGTAGATTCCTGGTTGGATACTCGACAACCAATCACTGATCTCTATATTGCTCTCAATTTATCAGAATTTCTATTCTGATAAATTGATTGCGTTAACGGTTAACAGGTACGACTGTTTCTTGTGAACCCTTAATAATTATTTGGTTTTGATCATGAATATTAATCAAATTATTTTGTCTACAAAATACCTTTAGGCTGTTGTCGGTCTATTGAGTCAGAATTGATTGCGCTCAAAACTAAATATTTACTAACGAAGTTTATGTAGTTGTATTGCCAAAGATGAACTAATATTGACGTTATTTTGGTTGCGAAATATCTGAAACTTTAGACGGGCATTTCAGTAAATTGATCTATTTTATAAACCGCTTTATTTAAGTAGAGGTATCAAAAGGTGACGTCACGAAGGACTTAGTAGTTTACTAACAATTCTCCTCACTTCGTAATGAATTCGACGGAAATTCTGTGGAAGCTCATTTTATAATAAGGCAAGCGTTGCAATGCCACTCAAAGAAAGAAAGTGTCTGCGTTTATTGAAATGCTTTCGGAAGCACAATATTTTAGATAAATATTTTCGCACAATAGATTAGCGCGTAATCCGAATTCGATCCCGATTCGTTTACATTCCTGCAATAAGGGCCTAAAACTGAATGCATTGGAACAGCTTGAAATTAATAGGTATAATCAGTCCAATGAAATTCTTAACGATCAGATCACAATTAATAGTTCACCTCTGTTAAAACCTTTAACAAACAATAAACTTAAAACAATTTAAAATAGATGCACTTAGACATTGCAGATTTTAAGTGGTTTCACACGATCCAATAACCCAAAAATACCCAAATTATTGTTTCCCACCATTACTTTAGACCAATAAATCAAACTTATTTAAATTCTTTCATGTGACGTAGGTATGGTTTCAACAGAAAGAGATTATGTAGGGGGCACCCTGTCTAGCAAAGGTATATAAGCTATCTCTAATACACGTTTTAAACATAGTTCTGACGAAGGCGTAAGCCGAAATAGCTATCAACAAATATATAAAATAATTTATGTAGAATTAAAATACATTGTTATTTTTCTTTCCGTAAAATAATTTCGATTTAATTTGATCGGTATCGATAACATTTCCCGTTTGACTTTTGCTGTTTGTCTTTTGCTGATTGTCTATGGTACGACACACGCGCCACCTACTGTAAGTAAATTTTACTATGCCTATAACCTTTGGGCAAGTGCAACAATAAGTTGTCAAAATGAACGGTATGGCAGCGCATAAAATATGAAAAAAACAGTATTGTCCAAGCCAAATCCTTTTAATCTATACTCTCTTCGAACAAACAGTTCACGTAAACAAGCTTCATTAGAAATCTCCATATTGCGAGTGAAAATCTTTGGAAACAATCTTATGTATTTAATTTTGCAGCTAAAATTGTGTTTTCCCTCCAAAAATTGAAAAAAATATTTGGCATTACGAGCTTACGCCAATGCGCCAAATATTCTTAATCGTGAAAGTCATACGAGATTAACTCGATGATAAGTAATGAATCAGTTGTACACAAAATCAACGATAAATAACATACATACAGCCCAAGATCTCTTTTTTTTTCAATTGAAAAAATCTGACCTTGCAGGGAATTGAACCCGAGTCTCCAGATCGCTAGGACAATGCTCTTGCCACTAGACCACAGGGACCGACTGTTGACATATACAGAGTGAAAATTCTAGTTTCAAGGTCTTATTTCACTTATTTTTTTTATTGTGCTTTATTGATATTGGAATAATTGGAAGCCAATCTATACCCTCGATCCTACTTCACTAAGGCTTAACTTTGAATGGTAATTTAGATCTTAGACCACAATATCGAAATGAAATGGGGCCTTCGAACTTATGACAAAGGCAACGCATGCCCACGACCATTGTCAAACAGACCGATAAGATGCCGTCCTCTATCGGTCTGCCTGCAAAGCTTTGGATTTTTTTTGTGTATTTACGCATTTTCCTTATCATCTAAATAGATAAAATGGCTATCTTGGAAGTGATTTCAATGATAAAAAGCACAAAGAATCACAGAAAAGCTATGAGTTATCAGGGTTGATCAGCGATATCCGACATAAATCATTTGGAGCCCCGCACGCATAAAAAACAAACAATAAATTCAATTATTTTGAGGGTGTTAACTGTCACTTCTTGGTGTACAGCAGTATTTGTACATGCATTCTGAAGAAAGGTCATCACCAGTTTTAGTCAGTTGACAATGTTTACGATGAGAAAAACATCTTCTGTTCTTTTTTTTCAGAATACATGTGGATATATATTTGGGTGAACAAGTTGGTTCTCCCACCACCCTTCGGTTATGTGTGTGCAGCCGTATTTCACAGCCGCCTTCAATAACGCTATACGATCAAGAAAAGAAACGAATTTACTCCTCACTTACTTGGCCCGAGATAGAGCTGCACTGGATTGATCTTTTAACCATGCACTAAGGTGCAGAGAAGAAAAATAGGAAGGAAATAAAAAAGAAAATGTGACTTGCTCAGCCACTTTGTTAGAGTGATATTAAGTATCCTATGTATCTTTATACTGAGAATCCGTGGAGTTTAATTTACTTCGCGTTGAATCTGAAGAGGAATCAAGATTATCCCGTTCCCCATATGATGTTGCAAATTTATCGAATGCCTCAAAATTCGCCTTGGTTGAGATCAAATCAGCGTGTCATATTGGGCCCTTATGAGGACTGACCGCAGCAAACAGCTCAGCTCGTTCGGCATTCATCTCAGGGCAGTCCCACAGTACGTGATAAGCGTCCTGGTAGTTGTGTCCACAAGTGCAATCCGGCATTTCGACCAACTTGCCAAACCCAAATAGTTTGCCGTTGAACTTGCCATGTCCAGTTATAAACTGGCAAGTCCAGTGTCCAGGCGCTAGACTCTTCACCTTGAGCCTCCAGGTCACGCATGCGAAGAAAAGATATGTTTGACGCCCTTTGGTGGACGCAGACCACCTAGTTTGCCAAGCTGTTAGAGCCGTTTTGTACGCCAGCTCATATACGATTTTTTTTTTATTTATTTTTTTTAGTTTAAAAAAAAGTACTATGTAATTGTTTCATTTAATCAACATATTGTATTATAGTAGTAGAATTAGAATATATATCATTGATAAGAAATAAATCAGTTGTTACAGTGAAACGTATTCTACAGTGAAAATCTCTTTGTTTTCCCAAGCTGTCATTGAAATTAAATTTGGCCGCCCTATCTTCAGTCCAATGTCTGTCTGTGTTTTTATTTGGACCTCTTTTTTGAATGAACGGAGCTACTTGATGTTTTGTTTCATTGCGGCAAACCACAATTTTATTGTTTGGCAAATCATCGATATTGTATTATAGTAGTAGAATTGACATATAAATTATTACTTGACCATTTTCACTGATGGGGTGCCACTGTAACATATACATATGTATACATATAAATAAAAAAATAATTATTTGATAAAATGTGACACCGTATGAAATACAAAAAATACCATGTCCGCTCCCAATGTGGAGCATTATATATAGACTCTTAATGTACTTGATCACAAAACGAGTTTTTTCTACTAGAGCTGTTTGCTAGTCAGTTGCTCAACGTTTATTTTTAGTAGAGAGTACGGCTAGAAAATATAGGACTGCTAATCTCTCTCGCTACATGACATTTTGTCCTGTCATTTGAAACTTAAAAAACAGATACGATAGTGACAAACATGCAATTACTTTATGTTTAATACAAAAGAAAATAGTTAATCAACAAAAAATGACCAAATTATGACATCTTTAATAAATTTATATAAATGTTTTATTACTCGTTCAAATATAACGACCTGACAAGTACTATAAATGCCATTAACTTTTTACAGTTATACAAAGAACATTACGTTTTATTTATTCTTCTTTAACTGTTGGGCAAATCGGACTTAGTAAAAGCATCAAAAATGAGATTTCATAAATTAAGTTATCCGAGTTCCCTCCTCTTATTGCACAGTTTTAAAGACTTTTCGCCAGCCTCTACGTTAATCCACTTAAATTAGATACACAAAATGAAAAAGTTATGTCAAACATTTCACCCAATTTGTTTTTTAATGCGATTACTGTGCGTACCTTTGCGCCCGCCAAAGCTCTTGACACTTTGAGAAACTCCGGGAAAACTTGTCAGTGCTTTATTGTTATTATATAATTTAGAAAAGTTTCTGACTTGCTGGCGCGCTGGGTAGAAGTGTATCGCGATTAGATCAATGGGAACAATCTTTTAGTCTTTTTAATCAGGTTTGCGGAGTCGGGGGTTTTTGGACGGAGTCGAAACAACTTAAGTATACTCGAGTACTCGAGTATTTTAAAATTTTACCACTTGATACTTGAGTAGTTGAGATAGTTGTAGCGTCTATTGGGAGCGGACATGGTAAAAAAATCAATTAAGCAAAAATTAATATGATGTTAAAATAATCACTCAAAAATTATGTATTATTCAGTTTATCTACAAAATATAATCTCTGAAAAAAATCGGTGTTATTTATTACCTAGCTGATAAATAATCCACTCTTCTTTACAAAATTCCCGATAAAAGTTTTCCTCTAACAGCAATATTCACCTGAGAAAATATTTACTCACACTTTCCCTTCGCACTCGAGGCTTCTCATCAGGCCGTACAAGAAAACCTGTCAAATCAGCTTAACTAAAAAAAAAGCTCCCGTCACTCTGCAAAAAGCACACAAATCTTTACCATATCGATCAAATCCACCCCTCCGTTCTCATTGACGACGTCCAACTGCAAATCGAGACCTTACTTTTAAAAGGTTATAACTTATAACAGTAAACATCACACTTCATAACGTGGTCAAAACAACGAAAATTAGTCGAGGATGATAAAATATACTATCAATCAGTGGCGGCTGGGGTTGCTGCGGTTGATTATAAATAAAAAAATATTTATTTTAATTTAATTTTACTATTAACATTGAAATTATTTATATTAACCTTCGTAGTTACTATCCTTGAAAAATGACTCTCAGGCCGAAGGGGGGTAAAAAAATACTCCAGTGTTTTGGCCTTATTGGCATATACTGCAATAAAAAAATGATTGATTTTGCTTTGACGTATATTTATACATCTTTCTGAAAAAAAAATCATATAAAAATCCCTATGTTTCCTCTAATTATTCATATTTAAGTCGCGCACGAAGTCACATTAACTTATCGCTTATCGCCTTTTATTGTTGCCAGATATGAAACACTCCATCCATGTTATCTATGACTCACCATGGTCACGATCTCTTATCGCTTATGGGCGTGAAATTTTAGGTTAGCGCTTCCCAGCAATCGCTAACATCGACAATTAGACTGAAAAATTCTGACTTCTTCTCTTTTTTATTCGATTACGGCGCAACAAGCCAATAAATATCATATTTTTTTTTTTGTAAAAAAGATGAAAAAACTATGATTTAAGAATACCAAAGGTTTAGACGTCGTATCACTAGTATTAAGATAGATATTTAAGGTAAATTAGATGTTGGGACAAAGTCTATACTGTTCGGGATGGCTAGGTTAAACAGGGCTGTGGTGTCGGAGTCGTCGTGGCGTTTTGGCTGGAGTCGTATTAGGAGTCGGAAATTTTGAAATGTTTGAACTTTTTATTTTTGCAAATAATTTGTCAAATTTGGGTATTGACCGGATTTGTAGGGTTGATATTTAATTGAATACACATACATAAGAAAATTAGGAAAAAAACGTGACGATTTTAAACTTTTTTTAGTCGGAGTCGTGTTTTTAGTCAATGCTGGAGTCGGAGTCGGAGTCAAACTCCACAGCCCTGAATATTAAAAACGACATACATTTCATAAATCATCAAAACCATGCATTTCATTCCTTGAGTAAAACAATTTCTAATGAGAAGAAATTAATCTCGCAGCCATTTATATCCGTTTCTATGGACGCAACACTGCGAGAAAGCCAGTACCAAAGCAAGCTTGTATTTACAGACTCCCTTCCCCGAGTCCCTCCTTCGCCTACACGAATATATTCAATAGAAAACGGTACTGTATAATGTATACTTGTACCGTGGTGTTTGATTATTATTGGATGCATCAGATGCGCCGGCTAGATTAATACACGCTGAAATAATATTGATATTTTCATATAATATACATAAATTTATGTAGATTATAATTTTTCATTTTTCTCAATTTGCTTGGGGCTTCTGCAGTTCCGCAGTGGACGAGCCGCCATTTCTATTAATACAAGCGGGGTTTTGTCTAAATCTCGAAATGACAACAACTCGATTTACTGTGAAAGGGTTCTAACCGCTCTTGACACTGTTTTGAGATATGAGCGTTTGAAGTTTCGATTGATTTCTTGTAAATTCATTTGTAACAATGAGCAAGTAATAAGTTTACTTATTTTAAGCATATTTTTTCCGAACTCTGACTGAGAAATAATGATCTTAAAGATCTAATGATGAGAATCTTAGAACTTTGTCAAAGAAATTAAGTAAAAAAGTGTGCAGATGCAGTGTGACTCCGGAATTCTGCTAACTCCGTTATTTAACCATAGATAATTCTGAAATTCATATTTTCAAATTTGGTCAAATCCATTTGTTGAAAAACTGAGAATGTGAGATATTTTCAATACTTTTCCCTCAAAAATTTGTGTTATAAAAATATTGATAGTAATCAATATTTTTAAAATTTGTTTTAAATAAAAGAATTACAGATAATGTGTAAAAATCCATTTTTTCTACGTGATTAAAAAAGGTCTCAAAAGTTTAATCTAAAAAAAAATTTTGGAATTAACCACTTTTGAAAATTACCTCCTGATTATATGTATGATAGAATGCCGTAAATAAAAACTTTTCCGACTAAAAGGTCATTTAAGGCATAAATGAAAATTAGAACCTTTTCAAAGTAAGGAAACGAAATATCGAGTGCTCAAGATGGATATCGACACCTAAGCTGATAAAAAAGGTTGACTGGATTTCATCAGGCAGAAAACCTCGGATTTTAATCGACGCCAAAGCCATTGTGGTTAGGAAAAAATATGGTTTAGGTTTTAAGATTAATGACTGGACAAAGAAAGCTTTGAATAAAAACCAAACGCCTTAATTTAAATTTTATTCTAGTGGAGTTCGTGGTCAACTCGTATCTTAAAACGATCACTTTCATAAATCAATTTACTGATCTCTGTTCGAAGGTATGGATTACAGGTCTGCAGGGGTCGAAATTTTCAGGATTATAGACGGCCCGGAGCCCGAAACTCATTTCCCAATATCAAACACAACCCAAACTTCTTTTTTTTCAACTTTAATTGATAATCAAATAATATAATAAATGGATTTCCCTTGATGCAAAATCAGATTTTCCTCATTTTATTGCAATATCTCACACCCATGTTCGTTAGTTCGCGACGCAAAAGCTGGCATGAAGCATATCATTTAAATGCCCATTTAATTAATATTACAATACCTATTTTGACCACACCAAATGACCCGACTGTCATGAAGACAATTGGATGTCATACACAAAATGCTGATATAAATTCACGCCCCTGCTTTGTTTTCTTCAAACTCCATTTGGGCCGCTGAAAATCTTTAATTGAGCCGCATGCAGCCCGTGGACCGCGTGTTGGACAACGCTCTTTAAATGGACATTTAATTATAGCTTCTATTTTGAAGATGTCAAAATACTTTAACTATAGCCTATTTGAAACGAATTTTGCTTATTATATTTTCTTTTGAATTATTTGCATATTTGTATTATAAATTGTTTTTCAAACTATTATTAGTCTAATATAATTTTTGTTTTAATGAAGCTGTATTTTAGTATTTCTCATCTTTAAACAATACTGGCGTTAAGCGAAACCGGTCCTGATCATAATAAATTTACAAAAATGTCTTATTACATTCCTACTAGTATTGACAGTGGCTTTACATAGATTTTTGCACAAATTCGTGAAATTGGACAGAAAGATGTATCAAATTTGAATTGTTTGAATTTTGTACTTTTTCCATGAGTTTGTCATAACGACCTGGGGTTTGCCTTTCGGCATCTTGAAAGGAAACCGAAAGCGAAACCGAAAGTTTGAGAACTGTCATCGAAAGGCGAAAAACAGTCGTTAGCGACAAAACTCATGGAAAGTGTAAACAATTCAAATTTGATATTGAAATTCTTTGAACTAATTCGATTACTCCCAATAATATATAAAAGTGCTTGTTGAACATATTTGTAGTAATTTATTTATTTATTTATTTGGCATTACAGCTGACGCCAATGCGCCACAGAAATAATGCATTTTTTTATACATACTCATGTAAATATATTAAAAATCACAAATTAATTAAAAATTAAAATAAGATGAAAATTACAATAGTCATAAAAAACAGAGAGGAAAAAAATATTATTAATATCACATTAGAAATTTTCAAAGCAGTCAACCGAATGAGTTCTGACAAAATCAACTTTTATTTAGAACTACTATGAAATATGTCGACATCCGAAGCAATGCCGTTTAAAATTGTTAAAGCTCTTCCCAGTGACATTCCCATTGGCAGACTGGTTCTACCCATTGAAAGAACAAGTAATGATTTTTTTAAGCTCTATTGAACTCTTGTGCTGTTGTAAGTTTAAACATTTTTCGTGAAAAATATTTAGAGATACTTCTACTAGAAGGCCATATCCGCGACATTGGAAAAGAACTTGAATACAAAAAGGAAAAGGCAAGAAGACATTTTTAAGGAATTTCTAATTAAAGCTTAAGAACGAAAATTGCTTTAAAAAACTTATCAGTATCCCTCCCTTATCACAAGGACCCTATCTAAACCTTTTGCAGATGCGGTGGGTTAGTCCTGAGTGACATTTTCTTAAATGATTAGGTGGTATCTCAAGGAATAGGAGCATCCCCTTTCTTTTTTACCGTTATCATCGTCCTCCTTTACCTGTCCGGTTGTCACCTAACACTTAAGGCATCCTTCTGCGGTGTCGCAGGGGTGGTTAAACGGAAGGGTGGGAGGATCGGTGAATGTTAAGCCTTGAAAATAATTCCATCGCTTTGGGGATTTAAGTCAAAGGCTTCGTTAGCAAAATCAAAGCCTTTTTAAATTTAGATATTAAAGATATTTTTAATGAATAAAGTCGGTGGGTTAGGTGACGAGCATCATTTTTTTCAATCGATTCTGTTCGAGGCATGGGTGTTTGTGTTGTCTAAAAAGTACACACATCTTTATCATTTCGGTCAAATTCCCACCTCCGCTTTCACACATAACTGCTCTTGACACTGTTTGAAGAGATGAACGTTTGAAGTTTCGATTGATTAAAATACACTTGTAACAATGAGCAAATGGAAATGTTTCAAAATTACTTATTTTGAACATATTTTTTCACAACTCTTGCTAAGAAATAATGATCTTAAAGATCTTATGATGGAAATAATGGTGTCCATTATTCAACCATAGATAATTATGAAATTCATACACTTGATAGAAGCGGTAAATACAAGGTTTTCCGAACAAAATGTCATTTTAGGCAAAAATGTCAGTAAGTACCTATTGTTAGTGTTCACTGTAAAGTATTGACAGTGAACACCTTAAAAGCGACTTAACAACGTGTTGAAAAAGGCGAAAACTTTACAAGAATGTTGCCACACGTGATAACATATACTATAAATACCAACTGGGCTTTGCCTAAAGTTCAAAATGACAACAACTACTAAGAACTACTTTTTTTCGAAGCGAAAATCTCGGTTTTTTTAAGTGGACATAATCAGTTTACTGCCAGAGAAGTGAGAATTTTCTTTATGGATTTTTAGGGTACGTTCTTATTACTACTACTATTTTCGTGGAAACAAGGAAAACTTTTGTGAAAGATTTCCACGATAAAACACACGAAATGTTACGATGTTTCACATAAAAGTATTATATTATAATAATGCAAAGACACGCTATTTTTTGTCGTTGAAGTAAGTAAGCAGAGAAAATTCATATTTCAGAGAGGTTTGTTGTTTTGTGCTCAACCTTATGTATATCCGTTTAATAAGTACCGCTGTTTGTCAGTACATTAAGGTGATATATTTTTTAATTAAAACACTTACCATATTGCAATATTTACAAAAGATTCAGCGGTGACTTCATCTTCAAGTTCATCTTCATACAAAATTTCAAATAACTTTGATTATTCCATTGATCATTATGTTACTAATTGTTACACGTGTTTTTCTAAAAGAAAAGCAAACAAATATATATTTATTCAAGAAAATACAAATCATGGCATTACAGCTGACGCCAATGCGCCATGCATTTATTTATACATAATTTAAATACATTTATTAAGTACATACATACCTGTAAATACATAATAAAAATTACAAATTAATTAAACACAAGATGAAAACATTGTAGTCATAAGAACAGATGAGATGAGATTCAATCAACTAGGAAGGTTCATTGATCACTTTTAGGGTGTTCACTGTCAATACTTGGTGGAAAGGCATTATAATAATAATAATAATACATTTTTAGTACTTTTTCCACATAAAATTTATTCGATCAGGACCGGTTTCGCTCATGACGAGCATTGTCAACTGATAAGAAATACAATACAACAGTGATATTTATACAAAATTTAAGTAAGGTATGACAAACAATTGGTAGAAAAACTAAGAAAATAAATGAAGCAAATAACAAGAAAAATAGACTATAAATAAAAGGTTGAAGACCTATTAGCAATGCAAACTAATACATCATAAATTGTTTGTCATACCTTACTTAACTTTTGATCAAATTTTTCAGTTGTGAAAAACCGGTCCTAAAAATGTAAAATTATTATTATTTTTATTTCAACTAGGAAGGGTTAACCCTATTATTGGAAATAATGTAAGTTGTTTGCTTTACTTTGATTCTATAGCCCCCCCTTCCTTGCTTCACGTAAAAATAAAAATCTCAAACTCCATTTGGTAATTGTATCATTTTAAAATATTAAAATCAAGTTGCTTTGTTACTTAAAGAACCTTGCGAGAGTAAGTCCGAAGATGTCTCTGAAACAGGCGAAATAAATCCTTTTAGAGGCATTTTTAACTAACTATCGTAAATATTGCTAGAGTTATAATGCAAGATTGATTCTGATATTTTAAAATGATAATTTTCAAAAAAGTCGCAGACTTGTACTTTTTACGTAAAAAGAGGGGAGGATAGCGACAAAACAAACAATAATTATACTACTAATGACGTCAACATTAAAAATTATTAAGTTATGAGTTGCAATCAATTGGAACGGGTTTAACTTTAAACCCATTGGAAATAAATTTAGTAGTGGCGAGCAGCCTGTCCTATTTTGGATGTTATTTAATAATACTCCCTCACTTAAGATACTTTTATTTGTTTCAACTCTCCGTCAACAATTAATTGTTGATGGGAAATCATTCGATCAAAAATATGCCGAATAATATTTCGAGATACTTTCCACCATTGGGGTGCCAAAGGTTGCGCGTTGGGAGCAGACATGGATAATTATAATAATAAGAAAAAAACCAACTGACAGCACATATTTTTAACCATGCCCGCTCCCAACTGAGAGCATATGGACTACTTACGAGGCTTATCTCAACATGTTTTTTCAACGAGAACTGCTTGTTACTCAGTTGTTCAATCTCTTTTTTTTCCGAAGAGAGTGGGGGTTGAAAGGAAACGAGGAATAGGACAGGACTAGTGGTTAGCTAATTGTTCTCGCTATGCGTCGCTTTTTGGGATCGAAAAGGTGGCAAGGGGATTTAACAACACAAACATCCATTGCCTTCGAACAGAATCGATTTATCGACTGAAAAAATCTGCTCGTACAGAGAATCGAACCCGGGTGGTCCGTCACGGAAACCATGACGTTAACCACTGCACCATGGACCGGGCATATTTCTTAATGCTTCTTTAATAATATATCATTATTTACATTACCTGTAATTACCTTTCTAATATTTATCACCGATACATCATCATAAATGTCTAAATTCATGTCCTAAGCGAGTTTCTGTCTTGTTCGAATTATTGTTTTGCCGCTCGCTTGAAAACTTCCACGCTTAAGTAAGGTAAATGTACTAGTAGTTGGCCATGTACCCCTAGTTGACCGTTTGAGAATAAAATGTCCCAAAATAAGAAATGCAAATGCGGGATTGCTCTAAATTGTAAAGTAAAGACAATTTAAGGGAACTGAGTTCGGAATGAGCCACTAACACATGACCATATAGCCAATTGAGTGCCAGGGTGGCCATTCGAAAACAACACCTAGTGAGGAAAGTGTATTATTTCAAAGTGATCAATCTAGAAACGGTGTGTACCTTGCTCCTGAACCACCCATTGCTACTTGATTCAACCAAGAGTGGTGTGACAGAAAGCTCACTATAAAGCCCCCTGATTAGACATGGTCAACTACTGGATTTTTTAATATGTGTGATGGGCAACTACTGAAACAGGAGCATGGTTTTAAATAATTTAACACAACTTCTAAACAGGCCCTTTCGTAATTTTTGTTACATAATATGAGTATATTGGCTTTGATAAATTATGGATATACGGTCACGGGACAGAATTTTTGTAAAGATTTATGAAAAATAAGCACATTAAATGAAATGAACATAAGGCTTACGATTTGCAATAAGTATGAAATCGAGTTGTTTTAATTTACAGGAGCAAAAATGCAACCACAAATTACACAAATAATAATATTATGCAGATAGAGACAGTCACAAAAGTTTAATATTTGCTTAAAATAAAAAGAATAATTTTATTACAGGCTAATATTAAAAAACATTTTTTTCTTTCAGAACACATACAATAATCAGTAATATTCTTCAGATTAAATCATTTTGATTCCACATTTTATAATATTCCACAAGAAATCAATGAGTAAAGTCAAAACATAAAATTATAAGCCAGTATGCATAAATTTTTTGAGCTTAGCTCGAGAAGATTGGGATTCTGTCCCGTGATGCCGTGATCCATAATTAACCCTTGCTTTGCCATCATTCGGTACAATGCTAAACCTTAATCTTTATTTTTGTTGAAATTTTCTCTTTAGCGGTCAGCTACTGGTACATTTACCTTAGTGCTCTACTTTACTGCAAAGATAGTTGCTAAAAGCCCGTTGATAGTTCAGCGACTGAATAGTCTCCTGTGAGATGGAGTCGTGTTGTTCAATATCAAACTATTTACTCGATTATGTTCAGTGTTGCTATCGTCAGTTTTCCATTAAATACCAAACTAAAATCTAACTTCATCGTTTGAGTTCTTGCGTTGTGTGAGATATTGAAATGAAATTACTTGGCTGAAAGAATCGGACGGTTACAATTTGAAATTAAAGTTCAACCTCATAAGCAAGCAAGGGTCTGTAAGGTAGTAGGACCAAGAAAAATACCATCAAACTACTCATATTAATCAGCATAATGGTAAAAGCTTAATAAATTTAAAAAAAAGTAAATTAAACATCTGGTGTCAAAACATGTATTTTCGCAGTGATTTTTTCACGAGCTTATAATAAATAGAGCGTTTTAAAACTGATTTCGCGAAGAGCGAAACCGGCCCTGATATTTGTTGCATATATATACGGTAGTAGTGAAGTGTTTTATTTATAACACTGTGAAAAAATAGCAAAGTATTTTAGATCTACAGAAATACTATGATACATGGTTGATATCTATTTCGGCATACGCAATTTTCATAATGATGGAGTTCTACCGAGTAAATGTCAATTCCATCAATGTTTAATTTATTTAAAATAATAAATTTCCACCGATAGTTGACAGTAAACACATGAAAAAAGAATAAATAAAACAAATTATATGGTAGGTACAGTACTATTTCCGAATGTATTCTAATGAAGATCAAAGCCGGGTTTGTGAGCATTGTCTACTGGATCGGGATAAGCGAAACCGGTGCTGATATTTATCACAATAAATGTGGATATATTGCTGTATACAATGACTTTTATTTATTCAAGTAATGCCTTTCCAAAAAGAAGTAACAGTTAGCACCAGTGACGGCTGGTGACGGGGTGTTGGGGGGTGCAAAGGAATATTCAACCATTTTTGCAAGAGTTCTTTCCTATTCATTGGATTTTAAAACACTTCTATAGCTAGGACTTTCAATTCAGATGTTCGCAATACCAACTGTTTCTCTTCCGTAGTACGGAAAAATAGTTGAATCTTCCTTTTGCACCCCCCAGCACCCCGTCACCAGCCGTCACTGGTTAGCACATTAAAAATGAGATTAAGATCGGTTAATCGTAAATATTTTTAGTCGGTAAAAAATCAATAATAAGACATTTGCACTCCATTTGAATGTCAAATAGAAGCATGGAAAAATTTCTCCTATATTGTTTTCGAATTGTTTGATTAAAGGTGTTGAAAATGAAATCTTTAATAGTATCAACATGTTGGGTGTTTTTACCAACTAGAGACCCCAATTCGAGTATCGAATACTCGATACTCGAGAATACTCGTCCATTTTTCAAGTACTCGATTCTCGAGTATTTTTAAAAATACTCGAGTAATACTCTTTATTTATAAATGAAGATTAATTCCCAAATTTTATTTACTTATTTAAAAATATAAATATATATAGTTTAACCGTGCCGTTTAACTGAGTCTTACGCGTGGATTTTAAAACAAAACTTAGAACCAATTTAAAATTTGAGACGTTTAATACTCTATTATTTTTTAAATATATGATTTAAAATTGAAATAAATAAACTTATCTCTTTATTTATCATATAATTTATACACAGAAATTTGAATACAATATATACATTTTGGTACATCTGAAACTATTTGAATATAATCGAGTACTCGAGTGTTTTAAAATTGTAATACTCGATACTCGAGTAGTTGAGATATCGAGTAATTGGATTCTCTACTGCCAACCTAATAACTGTAACCGAACAGCGCTCTCGCGATGTTGGTTGCGCCCTTTAAAGATGTGAAGTGACGGATTTATATCATACAACGTTGGATACGACCTTCCTTGGATTACTAATGCATGGGTTTTTCTGTTATCAATAAATAATACCCATAGTATTACAAAATCTCTCGGTATGTGGTATAAAATTTACCACCATCTTATTAAATTACAATAACGATATAATTTGCACATCTCCTGGCAAGGTAAAGTATCAGGCGAGCATATAAACAAGAGGGAAATTTTTTCAGCGAAATAATAATATGGGACGATCTACGGCGTGCTGGCCGTATTACGCAAATATAAAGGTTCAAAGTGATTTCGCTCCGGCTTTTTATCTCCTGCGATATCTTTTTATTATTATGATGCCCTGATACTTTTGATGCGTTATGCAACCGAAATTTTCATCGCATATTTCGTAAAACTGGAGATGTTCTAGCTTAAATTACCCAGAATCTTTCTATCTATCTTCTTTCTCAATTTTGTGGATCTTTTAAATATTATACGAAATATCTATTTATCAATCGGGTCGTAAAATTCATCAATTATTGGAGTGCGTGCCAGCCCAGGACGACTTTAAAACTGCTGAACGGCCGCGCACGTGCGCAAATTCGAGAGGTACATTGGCTGGTAAGCTACATTGGCTGGTATTAGAGATTCGAGTATTGAATACTCGATACTCAAATACATTTTTAGGTAATCGATACTCGTGTATTTTGAAAAATACTCGAGTAATACTCGTAATTTATAAATGAAAAGTTTTTTCTATTGCGGGAATTATAAATCAAAACTTCGAACCAATTTAAAATTTGAGTTGTTTAATTCTCTATTATGTTTGAAACATGTTTTATAATTAAAAATAAGATCTTAACAAAATTAAATAAGCTTATTTATGTACATTCATCTATTTATGTTTATATGTTACAGTGAAACGGTATTCTGAATGAAAATATATTCTTCTCCAAGCTGCAATTAAAATTAAATTTGACCGTCCTATCTTCAGCCCTATGTTTGTCTGTGTGATTATTTGGTTCTCTTTTTATGAAAGGGACTACTTGGTGATTTTGTTTCATTGAAGCAAACCAAAATTTTAAGCTGGAAAATCATCGATTTGGGCCAATAATTTCAATAACCGTGACCAGTGAAATCATGTTGTTATACAAATCTATTATTGATTGAGTATGCATTTACTTGATAGAACTCCATTATAATACGGAAAGAAAAATAGCTATCAACAAATATATAAAATAATTTATGTAGAATTAAAATACATTGTTATTTTTCTTTCCGTATAACAAATCTATTACTTGATACATTTTCACTGAGAATACAGTTTCACTGTAACATATACACACATTTGAATTATTAATATATATTTTGAGTATTTTCAAATTGAGAAATTGGAGTCTCTAGCCTGGTATTGATATTTATTTTTTATAAAAGAATCAAACTGACTGATTCAAATAGTTTTTTTCATTTTCAATTAAAAAATCCTTCAGTAGAAATTGAAGGATGGCAAATAACACTAAACAAATTACACTAATTTAATAATTTAATAAACACATCATAATCATTGATTGAGTAAACATTTACGTCGTTGTGTAACTAATTAATTCACTAGAGTTTATCTTAAGTCGGTCCCTGTGGTCTAGTGGCAAGAGCTTTGTCCTAGCAATCGGGGGGCCCGGGTTCAATCCCCGGCAAGGTTAGATTTTTTCAATTGAAAAAAAAGATCTTGGGCTGGGTGTTATGTTATTTATCGTTGATTTTGTGCACAACTGATACATTATTTACCATCGAGTTAATCTCGTGTGACTTTCACAACTCAGAATATTTGGCGCATTGGCGCAAGCTGTAATGCCAAATATTTTTTTTTTAAAAGTTTATATTTAAAAAATATATTTAAAATATATATTTAACAGATGTTCTTGTGAAAGATCTGTTAGTTAATCAGATTCCTTAACGTTCTTTTTCTAAAGAGAGTATTTATACTAACGACGTTGACACTTTTGACCCCTTTTATTTGAATATTTAGACATTAAATGAATGAAATAGGTATTGATTGAGTAGACATTTACTTGGTAGAACTCCATTATAATACGGTAAGAAAAATAACAATGTTTTTTAATTCTACATAAACTATTTTATATATTTGTTAATAGCTATGTATTTCGGCTTACGCCTTCGTCAGAACTATAGTTAGGCGTAAGCCGAAATAGCTATCAACAAATATATAAAATAATTTATGTAGAATTAAAATACGTTGTTATTTTTCTTACCGTATTAACATCATAATCAAACTTGAAAAATGAATGTTTTAATTTAATTTTAGAATATCGCGATATTTTTTTTAGCGTTTAATAAGTTTGTGGCAACCCTGCCGTGAATCAAAATGTACTACTTTTGCACTGCCCTTGGAATTTGCCTCGGCATATTTTTTGAGTTTTCTCCGACCGACCCTCATTAGGGAAAGCTGTTTTTACTTTTCTTTAGCACTCTCGTTTTTTTTCAGGGTGTTTTCGAAAGGATTCAGGCATTTTTAGACGACATATAACCAGACAAGGACATTTTATTCAATTTCAAGGGTTTTTCTACGCACAAATATAAATTATTGTACATCGTGACATTCAATTTATTCCTGTAATAAAATATGACGACTTTCAGAAGACAATTTTATCCATATCGGTCCACAGTAACCTTTTCTAAATATTGTAAATATATTCTTAATATAAATCCCACGTGATTCTGATAGACTATTCACCAATTGATGGTTGTATGCTTGTAGTTAGTCGGTCATTTAAATCAGTGATACTCAAAATTTTGGTTTGCGGACCGATAGATATTTTTCAATAATAAAGATTCAACGATTTTAATGAACACGGTCAAAAATAGCAACGTATTGTAGTTCTACAAAAATTATATGATATATAGTTGATTTGTTGCCTAATTTTCCTATTTATGTGTATTCAATTAAATGAACATGTTTAAATCCAGGCAATGTAAAAATTTGACATATTATATGCAAAAATAAAAAGTTCAAACTTTTCAAAATTTCTGACTCGAGTACGACTCCGGCCAAATTTTATATTTAAAAAATAAACAATTATTAAATATGACAAATCGATTTTATGTATTTGTATGTGTGTTCTTATTCCGGTCTGTGGTGCAGTGGTCAACGTCGTTGGCTTCCATGTCGGATCACCCAGGATCATGTCCCGGTACGAACAGATTTTTGCAATCGATACATCGATTCTGTTCGAAGGCAATGGATGTCTGTGATGTTAAAAAATCCCTTCCCACCTATTCCTATCCCAAAAGCGACGCTTAATAAGAGCGATTAGCAAACTAGTCCTGTACTAGTCGTCTTTCTTTTGATTCCTACGCTCTTAAAAAAAGAGCGGTTAAGTAACTGAGTAACATGCAGCTTGTAAAAAGCTATATTGAGATAAGAGTTCATATGATTCATATTGGGAGCGGACATGGTAAAACAAAATCATAGTAAAGTTATCTCTTCCCAATTTGGCTATGCCTGATCTCTAATTGTACCATATACTTCACTACTCTTTTTTTCTCTACAAATCCCATCCTTTTAACGTACGAACGTATTCGATAAATGTAGATAGAACAAATGTAAAAACAAACAACCTCTCCCCACCTACCACGAAAGCATTAATCAGTCACTAGCGGGTCGTGGGGTCGCGTTGATGACCTCTGACATGGACAATCATCAGCAGTCTTCCAGGTTGATATAACAGATCCGATTAGAACAAGATACAAGGGGATCATACACCACTGGACATCCGTAACATGGGACCAGGTTAATAGCTAGCTTTGATCTTAGACGTCATAAGGGGTTGCTCTTTCCACAGTCTTATCTTCTAAAATCAAAAGGAAAACCCTTACAACACGATTATATTGATATAGATTACTGGGTCATCTCCTACACCAGGGGTCGGCAAACTACGGACCGCGGGCCAAATCAGGCCCGCCGCCTGTTTTCAATCCGGCCCACGAGTTAATGTTCACATGATTTTTTTACATGAAACAAAATTAAAAATTAATAAGAAATTTGTGCTTTAACGTAACGGTCACACTGACTAAGAATTTTGAATATTTATCGCATGGTGGCGCTAGTGCCTTCGTATTGCAGTTGGTATTAATCATGTTTTGACAGTTTCATCAATTTTAATGATAGGAAGTACAAATTTTGAAATAAATCATGATGATATTTTATCTGAGAAGAAACAATTGCATTCATTGCATTAATATAAATTTAAAAATTCGAAATTTATATTTGAAAAAATATATTTTTTTAAATTTATTGTAATGTATAAATCTTCAATAATTTTTTTTCCAATATATCCAATAGAAAATGATCTTTTTTTTATCGAATTACCTATGTAAATATCTTTCCTTTTGGTACCTGGCCCGCCAAGTCAAAACATTTTCAGATTTGGCCCTTTTCCAAAAAAGTTTGCCGACCCATGTCCTACACTATCACTTTTCATTATTTTGACGTAAAATTCAACATGCCCGCCGTTTTAGTGTTTCCAATACAAAAAGATAACGCATAATCGTGAATTATTTTAAATTATTTTTAAAAGGTCATAAACTAACCTTAAAATTGCTGACTGACGTAAACGGAACAAATTGTACTTGTTTTAACACGTCAAAATATGGGTCATAAACAAGGAACACTGACACGGCTGCCATGTTGGATGAAAAGTCAAAATATTAAAAAGGGTTAGTGTAGGTGATTTCCGATTACTGTGTGTAAATGAAAACAACAAATCTAAATAAAGTTAGCATTTACATTTAAAGGTGATAGCAGTCACTTCTTGGTGGAAAGGCATTGTATGGCACAATTTTACTGATGTTTATCAGAATATGTGTAGAAGTAGTGACGGCTGGTGACGGGGTGCTGGGGGGTGCAAAAGGAAGATTCAACTATTTTTCCGTACTAAAGAGAAACAGTAAACATTGCGAACATCTGAATTGAACGCCCATGCTATAGAATGTTTTAAAATCAATGAATAGGAAAGAACTCTTGCAAAAATGGTTGAATCTTCCTTTGCACCTGTATATAAATGTTACCAACCGTCACTAAATAAAGTAGATGTTATGTGTTTCTTTATACACTGTAACCTTAAAAATATTCCTTTTGTAAAATATGTTGACAAGAATTAATCAACCTTCAGAGCAAAAATCATCAATTAACCCATTGGATCCCAGACCATTTTGGAAAGTGGCCGCGAAAAATACCGTGGCATTTTTTCACAAAAAAACGAAAATCTTTATTTTATGATTTATAATACGGTAAGAATAATAACAATGTATTTAAGTTCTACATAAATTATTTTATATATTTGTTGATAGCTATTTCGGCTTACGCCTTCGTCAGAACTATGTTTAAAACGTGTATTAGAGATAGCTTATATACCTTTGCTAGACAGGGTGCTACCTACATCATCTCCTTCTGTTGAAACCATACCTACGTCACATGAAAGAATTTAAATAAGTTTGATTTATTGGTCTAAATTTATTGGCCTATTGTATTTTTTATTGACCGTTTTAAAAATTTATAACTGACCATTTATCGAATTCAAAACTGACCAAATAATTACTAGTCTTATTTATCTTACTGTATTAAAATGGAGTTCTACCAAGTAAATGCCTACTCATTCAATAAATTTATAATTTATCTCAGTTATAATTGACTTATCATTGTTAATTTTTTGTAATGTCATCTCATGATGTATAAAGTTATAAGTAATTGTATAAATATATTGTAAAAGGATATAAATGATATAAAAAACAAATTCCGTTAAAACGTGTTAAAAATACTGGTCCCGTAAGATCGAAAGGTTTAAATTGAAAAAATTATAAATATAAGAAACTTACAAAACACAAAGTCTTCGGTAGTTAGCTTAGTTTTAAAATTGTCACTCGTTATAAAATCGAAAAGAATAGGCATTGCAAGTTCAATATCTCAAATATTTCATTGAATTTTAAATAAACCATTAACCTTTCCATTTGATTACTAGAATACATCAATCACGGCTTGAATCTAAAGCCAAAATTGAACAAATCAAAACTCTTTATTCAACTCGATTCAAAAACCCGTTTTCTTGCAATAAATTTAGCCAATTTTCGTTCAATAACACAATACTAAGAAATGAAAATCATTAATAAATGTCTTCAACTTATTGTAAACTTCAAAATACTCAATTGACTCGTAATGGCTAAACTAATTGAGTTTTTGGAATTTAATTTATCTTTAAAGCAAGCTAGTATTGTATAAAGGGCTTCGATTGAAAATTCTTCAACGTCTTTTGCAATTCAATACATAACGTTATTATTTTATCGAATGTTTAACAATTTGGTGGTAAAGTAACGAATAAAATGTTTTCACAAAGAGATTCTAGCGCCATTTCACATCGTTGACATAAATAATATATAGAGTGGTTAATAACGCACGCAATTTCCTGATTTTCGCTTGGGTCAACTGTATTGAAAATAATTGTATCACGTAATACAGAGAGTCAAAAGAACAACGCGACAAAATTATAAAGAAACAAAGTCACAATCTTATGAACGAGATGTTTTTATTATTTACCTGGCATGCGCTGCAATGCCACTCAAAAAAGAAAGTTTTTTAATTATGTTTATTGAAGTGCTTTTGGAATCACAATATATATGTATATATTATGGAGATAATTAAAAAGCCTTCGTGGGCGTTCACACAACAAATCACCAAAATTTTGTGCAGTGGTCAACGTCACTTGTTTCCGTGACGGACCTCACGGGATCGATTCCCGATACGAGCAGATATTTTCAGTCGATTTATCGAAATTGTTCGAAAGTATCGGTGTTTTTATCGTTCAAAATCCTTTTCCATCCTTCCGATCCCAAAAGCGGTGCGTAACGAACGCGATTAGCTAACAACTAGCCCTCAATCAATTTCAATCCCTACTCTCTTGAAAAAAAAAAAGATTGAGCAGTTTTTTGCAAAACATAATATGTTCAAATAAACTTAGTGATTACGCTAATATTCCTTGATTTAAATAACTCTGTTTTTTATATATGATCTCATCAAATTTGAATCTTTTGATTTTTTTTCTTTTAAATTGCATCAAGCACCTTCAGTCAAGATCCTAAATTATAATCCATTAGTTAAAAGTAAATTCTACAGGCGAGCTCGGTCCTGATCTTCTTATAATATAATAAATACGTGGAAGTAGAGACTCCAATTCGAGTATCAAACACCCGATACTAGAGTAATACTCGTAATCTATAAATGAAGATATATTTCCAAATTTTACTTACTTATAATATATATTTAATGTTTAACCATTTTATTTAACTGAGTCTTACCCTGTGGCTTAGGTAGGCGAGACGAAGCGCTGTGGTGCGCTGCGGCGAAGTGTAAAAACCAATTAATTTTAAACGTAGCGGACTAAAGGTCGTATGTGCCTTCGCTCGGCCAGACGCAATTAACGCTCTGGTGACCTTCGACCGTTTGATATTTTCAAGCGATTCGCGTGCGCCATGAGTCAGGCACTTGAGGCGACTTACGACATATGCCGTCCTGACCGGATCGCTTCGCCCACATATGACACTTGCATGGGCGAGGACCGTTTGATATTTTAAAACTCTGCCGCTTTCAAAGCGCGCCGGATCGCTTCGCCCACCTAAGACGCAGCGTTAGGCGTGAATTTTACTATTATGTAATATATTTTTTTAGTGGGTTTTCCGTTGACCAGATATGACCTATCTTTTGTTACTTTTGCTTTGGGTCCTGCTGACTTATTGTATCAATGAAAAGTGTATAATGACGAGAGTCTATGTTGACAAGAGATAAAATAAAATATTGGATACTTATATCTATTTACATATATTCACGAATTTGAAGTAATTATATATATTTTGGTACATCTGAAACTACTCGAGTATTTTAAAATTTAACTACTCGATACTCAAGTAGTTAAGATGTCGAGTAATTGGTGTCTCTACGTGGAAGTGTAATAGCACAAAAAATGTGTTTTATTTACCCATATATGTAGCAGTACACATACAACAATCATAAGATGACACATTCTCGATAAATATATTACAACTTTGTTTCGGCCGTCACGCCATGAATACATAACCCGCTTTGTCACTTTTAGTTTTGAATCACCCTGTACGAAGTAAAAACACTTTTCCGCAAAGTTCATGCATGTTTTAGGGCAGCTCGCAATATAAAATATATATTTTTACGCTTCTAAGTTTTTTGCCACTCGAGAGAGGATGTCAAAAAATCTTACCCCGGCTGGACTGAATTATTCAAAGCCGTTTCTGGCCCACTTCATTCAATAACACGCTGTAAATTTCTCCAAAGTTATTTTACCGGTGCTGTAAATTAAAGCTTCTAAATTATTATAAATAATTGATGCTGTGGCAGCTTTTTAAACTTCAGAAAAATGGACTTACCTAAAATTAACCAGAATAATTAATATGAATGAATATTTTCGTTTTTTTAACCACGTCATGAAGTGTGATTTTTTCATCATATCCACTCTCAGCATGTAGCATATGGATTCCTCGCAGAGTTTAACTCAACATCGACTGAAAAAATCTCGAACCTGGGTGGGCCGTCACGGAAGCCAACAATGGAAAGGATACGAGGACTAGGACAGGACTAGTGATTAGCTAACCGCTGTCTTTGGGATTGGTAAGGTGGATAGGGATTTTTAACAACACAAACACTCATTGCCTTTGAGCTGAATCGATTTATCGAATGGAAAAATCTGCTTGTAACGGGAATCGAACCAGGGTAGCCGACGACGTTCACCACTGCACAGAATAAGTAATATTCATCAGAATTATTACTTTTAATCAGTAAAACTGATTAATCGATTCAATTCATTATTTTTAATTTAATAAAGTGAGATTTGTTAAGAACAAAGCACGAATAAAGTTTGAACAAATTCACTAAAATATTGATTTTAACCCCTAACACGCCATCCTGAAAAATATTGTCCCAAACGGTGGAGTAACCATAGTCGACCACTTGACATTATTTAAACCTATTTAAGAAGCGAAATCATGGGATCATTTTGGCCCAATTTGCCTAATTCATGAATAATGCGATGGGTTTGCACTTATCACGAAATAGGTAAAATGTGACCATTTCATGTAATAATCAATTTCGTATATTTGGCGTAACACATACATATATGTATCGCTTTTACTACTGTGTATGACAATAAAGTGTTTAAGCAAAAGTGGACTTAATTTTGTGTATTTATATAGCGTCTTTTATTTGAAATTATCCACTTTTGATTACATTTATTTTTTACAAATTCATCATTCATCTTTTATTTTAATCAAAGAACGCGTTGATTTTTTAATATCATTCATTATTAAATTAATAACTCTCACACAACGGCTTGAAACTATCGTCATGAAAAAGTGAGGCAAGAATTTTTTTTTATCTAATTTATGGTCACGGTGTAGCAAGAATTCGAAAAGATATTTTTAAATATCGAATAAAAATATTACAATGTTACAAAAATGTAAGTGTTCCATCGCCTGACTTTGGGACGGCAGCAAAAAACATGTAAGATCTCCAAGTTTGAACACCTAGTCAAAATAAAAAACTAAATATGTCACAAGAAGATGTATAAATACTTAAAAAATATACAATCTAAAAAACGTTCGCTACTTTTTACCTGTTAAACTTTTACTCAACTTTTAGCTTTAAAAATAAAACATTTATAACTTATAAAAAAGTAAAAGCCTGTTAAACATTCATAAGTAGGCGATGTCTAAAAAAATTGATTAAATTGAGACTTTTTAATTATGGTAAAAAACTGCTGCCCAAAAGAAAGAATTTTTATCTTTTTAATATTAAAATATAATCACTTTTAAGGTGTTCACTGTCAATACTGTATCACTTTACAATAATAACACATTTTAAGTACTTTTTCTAAGTTAAGTTAAGTATGAAAACAAGGTAACAAGTTGTTTTACCAATTGTTTGTCATACCTTGTTTTCATACTTAACTTTTGCATAAATACCACTGTTTTATTGTATTCCTTATCAGTTGATAATGCTCGCCATGAGCGAAACCGGTCCTGATGAAATAAATCTCATGTGGAAAAAGTAATCAAAATGTGTTATTTTTTTTATTTTTTTTAATGTAATCAGTAGTATTCAGACAATTTTTAATATTGTTAATGCCTTGTTTTGTTACCAATAATGCAATAGCTGATGAAACCCATGAAAAATGTATTTTTCGTCGTTTTAAAAAGCTTTACATCCATCAGTTAAGAGTTCTAACCAGGGCTGTGGAGTCGGGGCTTTTTGGCCGGAGTCGGAGTCAGAGTCGGAGTCGTCACCGAGATTTGGACGGAATCATACTTGGAGTCAGAAATTTTGAAAAGTTTGAACTTATTTTTTTGCATATAATATAATATATCAAATTTGGCTATTAGCCGGATTGGTAAGGTTAATATTTAATTGAATACAGTGATACCTCGATTCAACGTTTTTCAAGGGACCGTATAAAACAAACGATTAATGCGGGAAACGATGAATGCGGGAAAGTTTTATATATGAACTAAATGCCGGGACTATAGGAAATGAACGCACTACGCAGGAAAACGTATAGTGCGAGAACGTAAGATCGGGGTTCCACTGTACACATCAATAGGAAAATTAGGCAAAAAATGTGACGATATTCAACTTTTTTAGTCGGATTCGTGTTTTTGATCAATGTCGGAGTCGGAGTCGTGGTTTTGGTAAATACTGGTGTCGGAGTAGGAGTCGAACTTTCTTTTACCGACTACACAGCCCTGGTTCTAACTACTAAGCTATTTCGCGACCAAATTATAGTTACAAGGGAAAAGCAGAAATAAAATCAAAAACTTACAACGGAGTATATTGTGAACAGAAATAGTTTACCGTTGGATCAACAAACCAAATCCACTGTGATAATAATCGATACAGATCAAGAATCTAGGAAAATACGCATTCAATCAGTTCGTTCAAAAATCGCTAACGATTATATGTGTAAATCAATAGTGACAGCAGCGAATAACTCACTTACAGATCTGTTTCTCACTGTGTTTTTATATTTAGAACAAATTTTGTCTTTTCATATGTTTTTGATACATTTTTACGCGATGTTTTTATACACGATACTATCTGGAACCTATGTATCGCGTAACAAAACGATTGCGTGTATATGAATGCCCCTTTTCTAGATTTTGGTACTTAACTACATCGTCCTTTCACAGTAATAGTTAGTATATTTGAGATCCTTTTTGTTCGGGTCGATTAGAACAATGCTGGAACGTTCATGAAATAAATTCCCTTCAACACTGTAATAAAATAACATTTCATCTTTGAGAACTTTTTATGGTAGCTGAGACGAGAAGAGCCTTTGAATTATCATATATAAACCATTGCTCTCAGGTTTCTGCACGATTTCACATCTTAAGGCGCGTTTACACTCGAGCAATATTTTAGTATAAAAAAATAATAGGTGTTTGTGCTGCCTAAAAATTCCCTCGCACACAATCAATCCTATAAGCCCTGATCTTTATAATTTCTATCTTACTCTTATCAAACTTAAAAAGGTTCAACAACTGACTAACAACCAGTTCGCTTTTAAAGTGTTCACTGTCAATACTTGGTCGAATGAAAAATATTGAAGGGACATAGGCGTTCTTTTAGCAGTGAATATTTGCTTGAATGTTAAACACTTTATAATGGTACCAATTCGACATTCAGGAGGTAATTTTCAAAAGTGGACAAGTACATTTGTTGAAAAACTGAGAATGTGAGATATTTTCATTACTTTTTCCTTATAAATTTGTGTTTACTATCAATATTTTTAAAATATAACTAAAGAATTACGGATAATGTGTAAAAATTCAAACATTTCCATGTGAATAAAAAAGGTCTCAAAAGTTTAATCTAAAACTGGCAGTTGAAAAAAAATATTTTGAAATTGTCCACTGTTGAAAATTGATATGTACATATTGACACCGCCTAGTATGGTAGGACATCAGCACTCTCTCGAACGATCTTTTGTTCGCCTCAGTCAATGAGTTTAAGATATCAGGATAATAAATTCATTCTTGTAATACGGGCGGCTCGCTCCCAAATGTCTCTGGCTGTGTCACTTCGAGTGCACGGTATCTCATATTAAGTGCAATAACCCATAAATAAAATTGCTCATCTCGCTTGACGCCCGACTGCATGAGCTTCATAAAAAGTTCATTAGGCGATAAATCATCCCTTATCGGCGGGCGCACGTGTTAACGATTTTTGAAACGGCCATTGTTTTTCTTTCTAAAGTAACCGTTTGTTTTCATACAGCAGTGAGAGATTGGACTGCATTGAGAATGCACGCGCCTAATCCTCTCCCTAAGAATTAAATTCGAGTCAAATTCCTGATATCTTCTTCGCTATCGTAATATTTGTGTGTTGTATAACGTCTGTGTAAACTATAAACAATGGATGGAATTAAATAATGGATGCTAACCGCAACCACATAACGCTTTGAGATCGTCTTTTCTCTATAAGAGTACCATGATTCTCCTACTCCGTCCCCAAAATCCCTCTCCTGAGTGTCGGATAGGAGGCTCCTTCTCGATTTACGAGGGAGTCGGAATTAAGGTAGTCTCAATATTTATAACCCTTTGAGAGCCAAGTATAAAAATGATGAAACTTATCTATTCGACTTTTAAGTTCAATCACGATTTTACATATTGTATTAAAATGAATCATTAAAAATTGCATTAATCTTCCTTAATTGCATGAGCAGCTATCAACCATATAGAATAAACCTATGTACG
Source organism: Himalopsyche kuldschensis (assembly GCA_028554975.1). NCBI lineage: Eukaryota > Metazoa > Arthropoda > Insecta > Trichoptera > Rhyacophilidae > Himalopsyche > Himalopsyche kuldschensis. The sequence goes on from JAHFWI010000025.1 coordinate 4,805,651, forward strand.
TGGTCACAGCCAAGGTCAAGGCCAAGGTCGCGTAGCTCTTTTGAGTCGTTAGTCGCAAGAGCTGTTCGGCTGATGAATGCACTGCCTGTTGAGGTGGACATATTCGGCAGTGAGTTTGGTGTTTTGTTTCTATTTTTTTCAACTTTTTATATAATTAATATGTTGGTGTGTTATAATTAACGTTATATTTTTATTAAGCTTGTCAAATGCACGGCGCGTTGGTGTAAGCTGTAATGCCATGTATTGTATTTTTATTTTTCCAATAAATAGATTCTGTAGGACTTAAATACAATGCTTTTTTTTTTACCGTGCTTTAATGGAGTTCTACCAAGTAAATGCTAATTCAATCAATGAATTAATGAAATCCGTTTTTTTGTGCCACTTCCACTGATTTAAACTTTAAAATGACAAGATATTTTTTTTAGTTTTTAAATATAAAAAAAAATATTTGGCATTACACCTTACGCCAATGCGCCAAATATTCTTAATTGTGAAATTCATACGAGATTAGCTCGATGATAAGTAATAAATCAGTTGTGCACAAAATCAACGATAAATAACATACACCCAGCCCAAGATCTATTTTTTTTTCAATTGAAAAAATCTGACCTTACCGGGAATCGAACCCGGGTCTCCAGATCACTAGGACAAAGCTCTTGCCACTAGACCACAGGGACCGACAATATATATACAATAAGATATAACTGATGTCACTATATTATTGCGTACATTTAGACACAGTTCTAGGGTAGAATTAGAGACAAGCGAGTGGTGATAATACCGTAGGAAAAAAGCCAAGAATTATGGAAATCCTAGAATAAGATGTCTCTCAAATGGGTGCTGAATGTTTTAACACCTTTTTATGTCGTTCGATCAAAAAAAGGCTTTTATAGAACCGGATCGGAAAGACTGTATATTTTACAACTAGATTTTAGATGACGACTTTCTATTTGACCCGCGGGCTTTATTATAGGTGTGAGACAAAAGGGTAACGAAGTATTTATCATTTTGGTCCCAGTGGGTAAAACAGTTTACCACCACTGCCACTGCCACTTTATCTTAAATATCTATGTTAATATTAGTGATACAATGTGTACAATTTGAGTATTCTTAAGTTTTGTCACAATTAAATAAAAAAGAAAATAATTCGGTTTATTACTGGCCGAAAACCATTTATATCGACGCTAAAAATTGCCAGGATTCAAACTTCACTGCCCATACGATAAGATAACGTTATATTATCTCAAACGCGCCTTCGTTTCACATCAAATGGATGATTTTTACGTTAAAATACGTAACTAAGGGCCCACGCTCAATATTTTGATTACGCCAGTATGTCATGCAAATCAACACTGACTGCTTGTCCATTCATGCGAGACGAAAATATGAATAGTTATAGGAAAACTATCGATTCATATTTTTATATTTATTTTTAGAACGATGTATAAAGATACGTTCAAGCATAATATAACATTGTTTTAATGCAACCTATGCCAATAAAGTCATAAAACTGGGGTATTTTTAGACCCTCCTTCGGATCACACATTATTTTTCAGGGACCGTCTTTTGAGGATTAAAGAGGCGTGTAATAAACAATGTTATATATATATTATATATAAGGTTTTATTGATCTTTTTCTGGATACATGAAGAAAAACTTTGAAATAATTTATCAGCTTCAAAAAACGTAACAAATAAATTCTATAATATAATTAAATGGTTAACAAGAAGTGACAACATATATATTTGAATAAATATTTACGTCACTATCTATTCCAAATGCCCCACCATCGATATGAACATCGCAAATATTATTACGCGAAGAAACAAAAGAAGGTCGCTCTCCTGTCATCCGCTGGTAATTGAAAAGGAATTTCGTCTCATTGTTGAACAGTTCGAAGGCACGCTTTTGTTTTATTTTAAAATAACATTCAGTCGGTGACTTGAACAATTTCCGAGACATCTGTCATATCGTTTTTATCGCTCGGCGAGTATTTCAAAGGCGAATCGATTTCAGCTCGCTGTGAAAATGTTTGAAGGTGTACGGAATTCATAGAATTTACTTTTGAAATAAGAACAGTCAATGATGTAGAGAAATATATTATTTAAATGATTGCATTTACAATCTACCTATAAAATTGTGTTTCATTTGTCTATGGAAATAGAACATTCTAAGAATAAGTTCGAAACGAAACAAAATGTTATTTGATTTTTAAAATTTAATACGGTTTTCTATTCGGCTAGTAAAAATGAGTAAAGCAAATAAATTAAGATGATGTCAATGATTTACATCTTTACACTTTAATAATATAAATTATTTGATATTAGACGGTGAAAAAAATGTATTTTAATTCTACCGAAATTATTTAATATACTTGTTGATAGCTATTTCGGCTTACGCCATCGTCAGAACTATATTTAAACCAGCATTTACTTTTCTTTATATACCGTTGTTTTTTATAAAACTAGGATGGTGGAACAGAGAAGAATATGTATTGTGTACCCTGTCTACAACGGTAGATAAATACAACCAACAAATTTATAAAATATTTGTTATTTTTGCACCGTATTATAGCTCTACCAAGTTAATGCCAATTCAATCAACATTTATTATTTGCTAAAAAGGGTAATTTGTTGGTGATGATTGAACTGTTATCTATTTGGTAGAACTCTATTATGACCAATTTCAATTGGTTGAAAACGTTTCGTGACGTTTGTAATTGCATTAAATCGACAGTTGAAACCATAGAGCATATAAGTCACTTTTAAAGTTAACACTGTCTGCTATTAGTGGGAAAGCATATTAAAAGCATAAATTTTGTGTTTTATTTAAATAAATAAAACAAATTTTTTGCACTATACATACATACGTAAATTATATAAATTAGGAATTTCAAGTAGAATTTTCGATTTGCGTAAATTGTAATCAACACATACAATTAATCGAATTAACATCAAAACATTCGCTAATTCATTCAGATTGCGAAGATATAAATTAAGCTTAACGACTTATTTTTATTAATATACTAGCTGTACCCTGCGCGCGTTGCTACGCCAGCAACTATAATAAATTTGAAGGAAATACATTACACAAATATTCAATTCAATTTGCATGTATTCAATACTCGAGAAATTTGTAAAAAATCGATATCAATTTTTGGGGGAGGGGGGTTGTTTGGTGGGGGCGTATGGGGGTATGCCAGAAACCTTCGAAGAAGTGTGCTCGAAAAATTCTTAAGAAACGTTTAAAAAAAAAAATTGGGGGGGGGGAAGTTGGGGGGTGGTTGGGGGGAGGGGTTGGTAGGCCAGAAACCATCGCGGGGGTGCACTCAATAAATTTGTAAAGTTTCACATCGATCGGTCGAGCGGCTTAGTAGTCCATAGCGGACATACATACAGACATTCATTTTTATATATGTAGATATAAGCGATACAAACAACATATTTACTACGCGTCAGTTTAAGTTCATTCGTGCACTTGAAATGCTTGAAGATGCTGGAAGGCGAAACCCGAGTCGATGGCACCAAAGCCCTTTGAAAAGAACAATATTCAAACGATTCAAATTTCGCACTGAATTATCATCAAGCAACTTCAGTCAAAACCCTCAGTTATGTTTTAATTATAATAGATTTGTTAAATTTTAGTGATTTTAATTTTATCATGTAGAATAGAGTATTACAATATGTATTGTCGAATAACCTTAAAATATCGGTTTTTCAAAATCACCGAATGAAGTTTTTTTAACCATGTTCGCTCCCAACTTGGAGCATATGGACTCCTTACGAGAACTGCTTGTTACTCAGTTGCTCAACCTCTCTTTTTCGTAAAGAGTAGGGATGGAAAAGGATACGAGGACTAAGACAGGACTAGTGGTTAGTTAATCGCTGTCACTATGCGTTGCTCTTTGGGATCGTATAGGTGGAAAAGGGATTTTAACACCACAAACACCCATTGGATCTGAGCAGAATCGATTTATCGACAGAAAATATCTACTCGTACCGGGAATCGAACCCAAGTGGTCCGACACTGTAGCCAACGACGTTGACCACTGAACCATGGCTCACTGCAGCTATTAATCAAGTTATAGAATGCAAAAAATATTATTTATAAATAACTTTCTTTTTTTTTCATTTGTTTGTTATCCTTTCCAAACAGGAAGCTAACTAATTGATTTACTAAAAATACAATCTGTGACACAATTTCTATTTAAAATGAAAAACCATTTTACCAAAATGTTTACTTTATTAATTTTTTCCAAAATGTTTCCAAGGGTATTTTTGACATATGTATCTATTAAAAAACGAAGGGCCTTAAAACGGTTAAAGTACTGCTTGGTGTGGTCACGCAAAACATAGAGTCTAAATGTCTAAAAAGAATCATTAAAAACCACAGTGTGGTGTTTTAACACCCTTTTAAGGAGTATACTCAGTATTAAAAATATAAATAACATCTATACATCACAACATCAATGCAACAAAAATAATAAAACATTTTTAGTACTTATTCCACATAAAATTTATTGGATCAGGGCCGGTTTCGCTCATGGCGAGTATTATCAACGGATAAGAAATACAACAAAACAGTGATATTTATACAAAAGAAAAGTAAGAATTACAAGCTATGACAAACAATTGGTATTACAACTAAGCAAATAAATTTAAGCAAAATGCAAGAAAAATAGACTATAATTAAAATGTTGAAGACCTCTTAGCAATGCAAGCTATTACATCAAAAATCAAATAAGTATGTTTAAGTATTAAATGTAATAGATTTATTTATTTATGTAAAACAATATAAATAATGTTTAACCGTTGCGTTTAACCTAGCCATCCCGAACAGTATAGATTTTGTCCCAACAGCTGCTTTGCCTTAAACATCTATCTTAATACTAGTGATACGATGTCTAAACTTTTGGTATTCTTAAATCATAGTTTTGTACACCTTTTGCAGAAAAAAAATATGAAATTTATTGGATAGTTGCACCGTAGTCGATTAAAAAAGAGAAGAAGTCGGAATTTTTCAGTCTAATTGTCAATGTTAGCTGGGAAGCGCTAACATAAAATTTCACGCCCATAAGCGATAAGAGAACGTGACCATAGTGAGTCATAGATAAAATGGACGGAGTGGTTCATATCTGGCAACAATAAAAGGCAATAAGCAATAAGATAAGAGATAAGGTGACTTCGTGCACGGTTTTTGGCTTGTTGGTCCGCCAAAGCCGCTGGAGTGGAAACGTCGTCGTTTTCATGCGTGACTTAAATATGAATAATTAGAGGAAAAATAGGGATTTTCATATGATTTTTTTTTCAGAAAGATGTATAAATATACGTTAAAGCATAATCAATCATTTTTTTATTTCAGTCTATGCCAATAAGGCCAAAATACTTTTCAGACTTACCAGAGTCTTTTTTTAACCCCCTTCGGCCTGAGAGTCATTTTTCAATGATAGTCCTACGGAGGTTAAATGAGTCTTGCGCGTCGATTTAAGTGGCAGGAAATATATTTTTTTCAAATGATTTTGCCGTTTTGAAGTTTATGATGACGAGAGTTTGTGACAAGAGACAAAATAAAATATTGAACAATAATCTACAATAAAAAGTAAAAAAATAATACTCGTGTATTCCAATGTAAAATTTTCTAATATAGTTAGATATTTTGTCTCTACAGTGATAACCAGGGCTGTGGAGTCGGTAAAAAAATCCGACTCAGCTCCAACATTGAGCAAGGTATACTCCGACTAAAAAATTATCGTCACTTTTTGCCTAATTTTCCTATTTATTAATCAAATTAAAAACTACCAATCGGATAATTTCATATTATATGCAAAAAATAGTTGAAAATTTTCTCCGAGATGTCCGGCCAAATCGCTGCGACGACTCCGACTCCGGGCAAAAAGCTCAAACTCCACGACTCCGACTCCAACTTCACAGCCCTGGTGATAACTGACTAATGAAATAATTGAAAAAAGTGTAGTTGACTTTGTGATATAATTAGTTCGATGATTACTGGAATGAACTAAATTCTGATAATAATTTTTTTCAAAGCTTCATGTCTGTTCGAATATTGCTAATGTAAATTCAATATTTTGCAGTTATACATATATATAATATTGTGAAAAATATTCATTGAAACGTTCGTCAAAACTTAGCCATCATTACAACCGACAGGCGTATAAAGTTCGTACTCCCGAAATTCATTTTTAATAACGTAAAATATGGAGCAAGGGGAAATAACAATTCGGCTATTCGCAGCGTTGTAAATACATCCTCGCTTTATTCTGTGTGCGATGAAATAATTTTTTGAGTGGCGCCGCTGAGCAGAATGAGAAGGGATTTTTTTACACGACTCGAATCGCAGAATCGATTTTCGAGGCTTTTGTTCGAGGCATTTTTTTTGCGCCGGGAAACCTCACGAAGGGATTCGATTACATCATTTATTACGAGCTTTTTTTGTACGTCAAAACAAATCCAATTTACTAACGACAATATGATATGTTTACTATCGAATTAAGCGTACGGCCGCCACATGAATGCAACAGTGGGGCAATCTGGAAAATTAAAGTTTTGAAATAATGGATGTTAAGTTTTTTGTATAATTTTATATGTTTTTTGGTATATTATGGATATATGGTCACGGGACATAATCTCAATCCTCTCGAGCTAAACTCAAAAAATTTAAACATACTGTCTTATAATTTTATGTTTTGACTTTACTCTTTGAGTTTTTCTGGATTATTATAAAATGTGAAGTCAAAATGATTAAATATGAAGAATATTACTGTTTATGAGTTCTAAAGAAGAATTTGTTTTTTAATATTAGCCTATAATAAAATTATTCTTTTTATTTTAAACAAATAATAAACTTATGTGACTGTCTCTATCTGTATAATATTATTATTTGTGTAGTTTTTGTGGTTGCATTTTTGTTCCTGTAAATTAAAACAACTCGATTTCATACTTATTGCGTAGTATTCTTTAGGTTCTTCTATTATAATAAATTTAAAAATTAAAGACGACACATTACAAAAAAAAAATCGTAAGACTAACATTCATTTCATTTAATGTGCTTATTTTTCATAAATCTATACAAAAGTTCTGTCCCATGACCATATATCCATAATTTACCTGTTTTTTGACTGCTCGTCTCATAAATACGTTCAACTCATTAGAATACAATAGACGTATCTTGATTTTTACCGGTTTTGAGTTATGAATGCCACTAGATAGAAAATCATAGATCAATACTACATAATGTCATATCAATAGAAGTGTGGATACGAAGATAGTTCAATAAGTATCCGTTAAAGTCACTCTCATGATCAACGCTACACTTACCCTTAAAAAAAACATTAAAATTAATGACTATTTTATATTTAACAAATAATTCAGTAAGCCAAAGCATCGCATTTGAAGATACTAATAAGACATTAAAAAAAATGTATTGATTGAGTAGGCATTTACTTGGTAGAACTCCATTATAATACGGTAAGAAAAATAACAATGTACTTTAGTTCTACATAAATTATTTTATATATTTGTTGATAGCTATTTCGGCTTACGTCTTCGTCAGAATTTATTCTTAAAAAAATAGTTAAGCTTGATTACTGGTGAAACCTTTTTTTTGGCTCTCCTGAAAAGTAAAGAAAAAATAGTTTTCCGTTCGAAAAGACCATGTTGCGCTATACTACGACAAATAATATATAAATAGAGAGGTGAGAGTGTCAGCAAAGAGAAACTTTACATTAATATAAAAAGATTGTTATTTTTGCATTGGCTAGGGACTCCAATTACTCGACATCTTAACTACTCGAGTATCGAGTAGTAAAATTCTAAAATACTCGAGTATACTCGAGTAGTTTCAGATGTACCAAAATATACATTATTAATTCAAATTTGTGCATATAAATAGATGATAAATAAATAAGATAATTTAATTGCATCATTACATTTATTTCAATTTATGAGACATATACATATTTCGAAAATAGTAGAGAATTAAACGTCTCAAATTTTATTTTGGTTCAAAGCTTTGTTATTTTATTCGTGCAGTAGAAAAAACTCTATCTACACCGTGGACGTCGACTTGAAAGTTAACAATGGATTCAATTGTTCTAACAAGATGCGTTATCCTCTGCTTGGAAAAATCATTATTTATAAATAACGAGTATTACTCGAGTATTTTTCAAATTACTCGAGTATCGAGTACCATAAAAATAGACGAGTATACTCGAGTATCGAGTACTCGATACTCGAATTGGAGTCTCTACTCCCGGCTAATCCTTTGCTACGCCCCTGGATACCACAATACAAAAATTGACGAGTCTGAAAGCTATGGTAGGTGAAAGAAAGCAAAAAAAAGGTCCTGAATAAGGGACGATTTTCTAACCATAAGTTTGGCCTATTACTTTACCTTCGTTTTAAAAAATGATCTCAAGTAACTAAACAATCACGATCCACACGATAAGAAAAACATAAGATCAGGATTGCTTTACAAAATTGATTATAAGGATCATTTTGTATTGTGTTCCGAAAATTGTAAATACACATATGTAGCTGTTGATATATAATTAACATAAAACTGTTATATTTAATGAAAATGCGATTGTAAATTTCTACTTATTGTTAGCCCAGTAAAATACTGTCGTAGTCTAGAAAATGCCATTTGCAGCCGTACCATTGTATGTTTATAATATTAATGAAATATAAGTTGTTTTTCATAAGAAACAAATATTATCTGTTTTCAATTGAATTTTGGTTATTACTTAATGATGAAATGTTTTAATATTTTTCAGTTGATTTAGTATTTTTATAGTGAATAAGATTTTAGAAATGTTACCGAATAAATTGTGTGCTGTTTCTACTACATAATTCCAGTTTAAGAAAACGAATGTATGTAAATTTAATAGGGCAAAAAATCCAGCAATATCCATATCTCCAAAATGAAAATATCAAACCTAAATTTTACTGATGCTACCCGATATACATAATGTAAAATTCTAGTTTTTTTTCACAATTCTGTCCTTGTTCTATTTCTGCTTTTCTTTGAAAACCTCGCAAGCTCGATTCCTAGCCTAGGCAGTATATTTTTTAAGCTCACATTTTTGATTTCTGTTCAGAGACATGACTTGAATTTTCCTTACACACCGATCCGATCTTTAAAATAGGACGTAGGGAGAGCGATAAGCCAACCACTACTCATATCCTGGCATTATCTTTTATATCCCTACTCTTCTCGAAAAGGATAGTTTAAGCAAATGAGAAACAAATAAGGTAAATGTACCAGTCGTTGACCGTGTACCGTTGAAAGTTCACTATAAAGCCCCCTGATTAGACATGGTCAACACCTAGACTTTTAATTTGTGAGATGGTCAACTACTGAAACAAAAACATGACTTCAAATAATTTAACACAACTTTTTTTAAGCAGACCTTTTCGTAATTTTTGTTATAAAATATTAATTAAGACATATGATCCAATATGAGTATATTTCTTAACAATGTCCGCTCCCAAATGGGCATATTGACTCCACAATGAGTATATCTCAACAGATATTTTTTCTACGAGAACTGCTTCTTTCTCAGTTGCTCAACCTCTCTTTTTGAAGAGATTAGGGATGGAAGGGATACGAAGCGTAGTGCAGGACTAGTGGTTAACTAATCGATGTCACTATGCGTCGCTCTTTAGGATCGGAATGGTAGGAAGGGATTTTTAACAACACAAACACGCATTGCCTCTGAGCAGAATCGATGTTTATATATATATATATATATATTTTAGGCTTATTATATACAGTGTTATATTTACCACCATGGCGTATGACATAAATAAATAAAAGTTGCCCACAGTTTTGGGAGCATGGTTACGTAATACATACGTATTCGTGCAGAGAAATTAATTAGATTTTCACAAGTAAATCCCATTAACTTCCCCGCATGAAACCCCATTACAATTTGTTGATAATAACCGCTCAGGGACTGCCCTACAAGGAACTACAATAATATCCTTCTTGTCTTAGATGTAACCTACCAAAGGGAGTGAAAGGATAAACCATGAACGCCAGTGGCGTGCACGCAACAAAGGCATTACAGTGAATAAAAACGACTTACATGTTTTTTTTATTATCTTATATATACAACCGAAACGGCGTATGTATGTCTGTGGGTCTGTTCTATTGTTGGTCATTAAGTTGCCATAAAAACGAATATGAAAGAAAATATGTTTGAATTTTTATCGGCGAAGGCATTTAGTCAAAATGTAATAAATTAGTCTTCTACTGAACTTTTCCTGGCTTTTATTATTAATAATAATGTTTATTATTTACGTGAATGTATTATTTGACATTTCTTTGACAGCAAATTAGATTTTTTCCTTGAATTTTGACATTTTAATGGGCATCAAATTAAATAATCTTGTGATATAATTATGTCGAATGATATAACATTAAATAATTATTCGTCGCTTAGTCCGAGCGACGCCGGGTAGCAATACTAGTATATAATAAATTATCACTTTTAAGGTGTTCACTGGCAATACTTGGTGGAATGGCATTATAATAAAAATAATGAAACATTTTTAGTACTTTTTCCACATAAAACTTATTGGATCAGGACTGGTTTCGCTCATGGCGAGCATTGTCAACTGATAAGGAATACAATAAAACAGTGATATTTATACAAAAGAAGGTAAGAAAAAAAGGTATGACAACCAATTGGTAAAACAACTAAGCAAATAAATTGAAGCAAATTACTAGAAAATAGACTATACAGGACCGGTTTCGCTCATGGCGAGCATCGTAAACTGATGTTAAAAGTTTTGTATTTAAAACTACTAATTACATTTTTTTTACATTTTGCTTCAATTTATTTGCTTAGTTATAATACCAATTGTTTGTAATACCTTGTATTTATTATTTAAACTTTGTATAAATATCACTGTTTCGTTGTATTTCTTATCAGTTGACAATGTTCGGCATGAGCGAAACCGGTCCTTATCCAATAAATTTTATGTGGAAAAAGTACTTGAAATGTTTTATTATTTTTATTAGGTACACTAAGTACTGTTACATAATATTTCATTTCCAGAAGGGTCAACAGCGGACGCCACTGGCAATGATACTGCAAAATTAATTGAATTCCCTCGTATCTGGTTATTTTAACTATAGTTTGCTTCTACGACTATCTTTTTGTGTCTTACTACATCATTCGGAGTTAATGTCTTTTTGCATAACTATAATGCGATATTTTAAACAATTAAAAGATTGTCTAACAGAAATTCAGCCCCTTAGAGACAAAGCAACCAAACTCATTTGTCTCTACTTTTCAGGAGAGACAAAAAACAGGTATCACCAGTAATCAGTGCTATTTTTTAACAGATACAAATATTCCGTTGTCAGTGAAACCCCGATTCTACGTTTTTTAAGGGACCGTATAAACAAGAACGTAAAGATCGGGGTTCCACTGTATTTCAAATTGCAGTATCCAGTAGTGTAGCAAATGATTACATAGCGTAGGCTATCCTTAGCTGAGATTATCTTAGGAGCAAAGGCCCAAGATTTGGTAGCGTGATCTAAAGTGTGCAGGAAATCATTCTCTCTAAATAAAGGGAAGCTTGTCTCTGATTTGGGACTATATCTTTTCTCTATTTATATATGTTACAGTGAAACTGTATTCTCAGTAAATATGTATTCTCAGTGAAAATGTATCAGGTAATAGATTTGTATGACAACATGATTTCAATGGTCACAATCATTGAAATTATTGGCCCAAGTCGATGATTTGCCGGCCTACAATTTTGGTTTGCTTCAATGAAATAAAATCAGCTAGTAGCCCCTTTCATAAAAAGAGAACCAAAGAAAAACACACACAAACATAGGGCTGAAGGATAGGGTAGTCAAATATAATTTCAATGACAGCTTGGAGAAGAATATATTTTCACTGAGAATACAGTTTCACTGTAACATATATATTGTCTTAATGTAGCAATTATTAACTATATAAACTATTTACTACGTTTGAGTTCAAGTTCTTTCGTTTACTTGAAATGCCTGATGATGCCGAAAGGCGAAACACAGGTCGTAGTGACAAAACTCATGTAAATGTAAAAAAATCAAATGATTCATGTTTGATATTGAAATTCCGTCAAGCACCTTCAGTCGAAGTACTCGAATATTTGTTTTTAATTTTAGAATTTTTTTTTGGCATAACAGCTTTTTTGTGCCACTTTTTAAAACATTTTTAGGGCTTTATAAACGTAAATATGCTATAACGCAATAAACAGCGCGTTGTGCACATACTGTACGTGTAAAATCCAGTGTTTCACCTGTTTATTACAACGTGAACTTGACACGTGCGTGCATGCTATGTTCCCAATTTTAGTCATAGCTTTTTTTGTGCGATTTTCCGCGTAACGCATTTACCGCACAAAAAAGTAGTAGTATATGTAATAAATACAGCCTCTTGGTTCAACAAACCGCCCTTATTTTTCTCGAGGTATTTTTTGCTACGCGTCTCACACCACGAAGGAATAAAGTGTCTTTTTTTTCCCCGTAATACAGGAAGTGTATTTATGCTTAGTTCCGCGCAAATATCTCCTTGTTCCACAGCCATAAGCACTTGTTAAAAGAAAACCGTGGAAGAGAAATAATAATGACTACTTAAATAAAAAATATTACACAACGTTATACGAGTTCTTAATCATATTAGAGTTATGACGGTTTATTCCATTCCGGAGATATAAAAATGAATGATTTTATCTGTACGTATTATTTCACAGTGTAGGCGCCATTTTTAATTTACGAAATGAGGGTGTATCGTTTATAATCGCATATGAAGCGAGAATTTTTATCAATTTGAACACTGTAAATGTTTTAAAACCACGTGGACTTCTTACGGAGTTTATCTCAACATGATTTTTCTACAAGAATAGATCTATTTTTCGAATAGTGTAGAGAATGAAAAGATACGAAGACTAGGACAGGACTTGTAGATATCTAATCGCTCTCCACTACAAGAACAGCTCGTTATTCAGTTGCTCAACCTTTATTTTTCGAGTAGGCAATGAAAAGATACGAGGACTAGGACAGGGAATGAAAAGATACGAGGACTAGGATAGGACTAGTGAATAGCTGATCGCCCTCGCTACAAGAATAGCTCGTCATCAGTTGCTCAACCTTTATTTTTCGAAGATCGAGTAGGCAATGAAAATATACGAGGACTAGGACATGACTAGTGGATATCTGATCGCCCTCACTACAAGAATAACTCGCTATTCAGTTGATCAACCTTTAATTTTCGAAGAGAGTAGGGAATGAAAATATACGAGTACTAGGAAAGGTTGAAAAAAAAACAGTCAAGATTTTCAATGTTTCAATTCTGGTTTTCAACTATTTAAATGTCTTATTGATTGAGTAGGCATTTAATTGGTAGAACTCCATTATAATACGGTAATAAAAATAACAATGTATTTTAATTCTACAGTAGTTCTGACGAGGGTGTAAGCCGAAATAGCTATCAACAAATATATAAAATAATTTCTGTATAAATATATAGAAGATTAAAAAACATTGCTATTTTTCTTACCGTATTATTTAAATGTCTTTTTCAATGTATTCTCCCCAATAGAAGTTGGTCAGTTTTCATGGAAATCTTTTGTATATTGATTTGAACTATACCAAGAGTGCATATGGTTAAGATTTAGAGAGTTTATGGTTACAAAAAAACAGTTCAAGATTTTCACAGTTTCAATTCTGCCTTTTTACTTTTTAAAAGTTTTTTCAATTCACAGTCCCCAATAGCAAAAATACGGTATGAAGTAATTCTTCGTATAAATCTCGATTTAATTCAAGCAGAGGCAGGTACTTGCTTCCGTATTCAAATTGCATATTTAACAAGGATTCAAGCGGCGGTGCTTTTTGCAAGACTTTCATCGTGTATTCATTCCTTCCGAGAATCTCGAAAAGTTAAGTTTTCTTTTATTTATACGAACTTGTGTTAGCTTGCGTGGTTTGCTACATATATAACGAGTTTACTGTATTTTTCTTCATTGTTCTCGGTTAGATAAATTAGATGTTTATTCAAGGGATGTTTAGCTGGAGTCGGAGTCGTCGCGGTGTTTTAACCGGAGTCTTAGTCGGAGTCGGGGTCGTGAAAAACTTGAAATTTTTATTCATGCATATAACGTATTTATATATATGCAATGTTTTCATCTTGTTTTTAATTTATTTGTGATTTTTATTATGTAGTTACATGTATGTATGTATTTATATACATATATATAAATACATGTAAAATTTGGCCATTGGCTGGGTTGGTTTACATTCTTCTTTCCCATGGTTAAAAGATCAGTCCCGTGCAGCTCTGTATCGGGCCAATTAAGTGAGGAGTAAATTCGTTTTTTTTCTTGAACGTATGGCGTTAAGGAAGACGGATTTGAAAAAAGGTTGCACACACATAACGGGAAGTAGTGGGACACCAAATTGTTCACCCAAATATATTGGTAGATATATTTAGCTTACACATAAATAGAAAAGAAAGGAAACAAACGTGACAAAATTGATTTTTGTTTGTTGGAGGCGTGTTTTTCGTCAATGTTGGAGTCGTAGTCATGTTTTTTTAAAGACGAGTCTTTGGTAAATTCTATTTTTTTAGCCATATCCGCTCCCAATATGAAGTAAATAGATTACTAATCGAGTTTATCAGGGCCGTGGAGTCGGTAAAAAAAAGTTCGACTCAGACTCCAGAATTTACCAAAGCCACGACTCCAACTCCGACTCCAACATTGACCAAAAACACGACTCCGACTCCGACTAAAAAAAGTTTAATATCGTAATTTTTTCCCCTAATTTTCCTATTTATGTGTCTTCAATTGAATATAAAACCTACCAATTTCCGACTCCAAATACGACTCCAGCCAAAACGCCGCGACGACTACGACTTCGGCCAAAAAGCCCTGACTCCACAGCCCTGGTCAGTAGCGATGAGAAGGGAATGCAATTTGAATATAAAAACTAAGCTTAGAGAGGAAGGAGACGGGAAAAACTTTGATCTTCAGACTCACAGTTCCCCTATCAAATAGATTTTAAAAAATATATGTATATTTAATTTATGTAGCGCTCATATGTATGGAGTTGTCTCTCTGCCTCATGAAATAACCCTACAGGCTTAAAATATTTTATGAAGGCGAGGAGCTGTTACACGTGCCAACCGCTCGCTCCGGATGAGGATTAGGAAACGAATTATAAAGGAATATGTAACTTTTTGCTTTATGGCGTCGGGTGGTTTTTTAACAATTGAAAGTACAAAATACAAAAGCAACAAGAAATCACAGAAACCAGTGAGAGGTTTTATAGTAATCCATTATTAAATTTGAATCAAATGTTTTTTTCTTAACCCATTATATGCCAGGTATTAGAACCCAGGCCGCGATTTTTTTGAAAAAATCAAATCCTATAAATATACTAGTATTGGAACCCGGCTTCGCTCGGACCAGTTTGGGGTTATGTTCAGCTCGGCGCGTAAATTCAGACGGGCTCTTTTTAAAATCTATATAACATTGATTATAATACAAAATATGTAAACTTTAAGTACATATATGACTATTATTTTAAGAGATGTCGCTATGTGTATAAAATGTTTAAATTATTAAAATCGTCGATCTTGTCCAGTATTAGTGGGTGTAAAGTGAACTGTATATATACCCGCATTTTTTTTTGGCCGGTACAGCACTCACGAAATTGTAGACCGTATATATACATTTCTGGCACACAACCGGTCAAGAAACACTACATATTTTGACAATTTAAAATAAAGCACACATTTATTATTTTATCTATTGAAACTTTTTATCTGCGTCGGGCATTTGAGTCACAAGCTACAAGGGCTGTTTATCTAATTAATTCACTGCATATAGACGTGGAAATTTTCAACAATTAACTTTGCGTACTTTTAAAAACATTTCTGATCCCAACACATGCCGACTCATCATAGAGTTTACCTTTAACAGATGTTCTTTTTAAATATTTGTTAGTTTATCAGATTCCTAAACGTTCTTTTTCAAAAGAGAGTATGGATACTAACGACGTTGACACTTTTGATCCCTTTTCATTTCAATATTTAGACTTTAAATGAATGAAATAGGTGCTATACTTGTTAAACTGAAATTCAAAACATCATAACATGAAATTCTAAATGTACGAGTCGTTGACCATGTACCAGTAGTTGACCTTTTGAGAATAAAATGGGCCAAAATAAGAAATGCAGATGCGGGATTGCTTAAAATTGTAAAGTTCAGACAATTTAAGGCATATGTGGTCGGAATGAGCCACTAACACATCACCATATAGCCAATGGAGTGCCAGGGTGGCCAATTGAAAACAACACCTAGTGAGGAAATTGTATTATTTCAAATTTATTAAGTGATCAATATCAATAAACGGTGTGTACCTTGTTCCTGAACCACCCATTGCTACTTGATTCAACCAAGAGTGGTGTGACAGAAAGCCCGGAGGCAACTCTGGCAGAAAGTTCACTATAAAGCCTCATGGTCAACTACTGGATTTTTCAATATGTGAGATGGTCAACTACTGAAACAGGAAGATGGCTTTAAATAATTTATCACAATTTTTTTTCAACAGGCCCTTTCGTAATTTTTCTTACATAATTTTAATAAAGACATATGATCCAATATGAGTATACTTGCTTTGCCATCATTCGGTACAATGCTAAGCCTTAATCGTTATTTTTGTTGAAATTTTCTCTTAAACGGTCAACGACTGGTACATTTACTTTATTGTTTTGTAAACTGCATTAAACTTTAGGTAAAAATTTTGTGCCGCAGTTAAAATGTAAATATTCATGATTAAACTGCAATATTCTTAAACGTATTTTACAAAATTATCTTCAACGCCCATGCGATCTAAAAAAAATCGAGGCATGAAGATTTCTTTTGGATATCCAATTGATGGAGCTTCAAGTCCTAAGGCGCGCTAGCGTCAAAGTTCTTCCACTCTCCTTCGTCTCTAAGCTTAATGTTTTTTCACTTTCCATCGCTGTTGACAGGATGACGCAATCACTACAGTTCAATAAGTTATCTTTATTTTTCATCTCTACCTATTGAGGATCATCGAAAAGAATGGCTCGTCATAATTCAAGACATCGTTGAGTAATAGTTATGGCCCACTGCCTTATAAAACTTTTTACTTGTCTTACGGACGAACTCGACATCAAAAAATATGAAACGGTCAGCTACTGGTACATTTACCTTATACGATGTTAGAATTCAGCCGACGATATTATTGTTTGTCCTTTATTATACTTACACTATTCTAAATTAAACTGTAATCAGAATAGTATGTACATACAAGTAGTTGCAACACACTGCAGTTACGGTAGCAGCTGCACAAATGCATTAAATATGCAACGTGTTGTGGTCCACAACAGCTTTATAAATAAATAAGCGGGCGTCGGGCGAGCTTCGATAATAACTGCATCACTTGACGCAGTACAGAAATGAAGGCAGTGCGTGCAAAAGCTCAGTGCAGATGCGTCGCGACGCGTGCCGTCCATTTTGAGCGTCTATATTGGTGCGAGAAAGTTCTTCAACCTCAACCGAATGAATAAACTTAAACAGTATTATATGTAATATTTGCTTGTGAAAGGTAATTGTCAGTTTTAGTGAGTTAAACATATAATATAGATTTCAAAATAACTTATTCCACGTATTGTGCTACAGTTTAAGAAGTGTTTCGCCTCTTTGAGAGGAATCTTTAGACCAGTGATCGCCAAGCGATCGCTCACGGTAGCTCACGTCGGATATTGTACCGTATTTATAAATTTGCCTCGGATCCAATTTTATCTATCGTTTGGGCGCAAAAACGGCAGTCTAAAAAAATTCAAAGCATATGCAGCATTACCAACATTTAAATATCTAAAAAGATTTTATAATACATATAAAGTTTTTAACTTTATTTCTACAATCTGTAGGTAAAAAAATCAAGGTGTGATGTGTGATGATTCCTGTCCATTACTTAGGGGACATCAAAATTCTGCATTGAACTTAACCGCATAAAAATAGTTTTCGTGTTTATTTTCTAACATGCTTATTGGAAGAAAGCTAACTTTGCTTTCAAAGCCCTCATATATATGTAAGTAGCTCATCAGACAATTTAAATTTCTGAAAGTAGCTCACATCCTTATTGAGTTTGGAGACCACTGCTCTAAAGCAGAGAGTAAGTCTAAACTTACTCTCGCCAAGGTTGCTTAAGTAACAAAGTGAGAGTGATTCTAATATAATAACATGATAAATTACAAAATGGAAGTGAAGATTTTCCTTTTTACGGAATGAAGAAATGGGTGGGAGAAAATAAAAAAATAAATAAATAAACAAGAAGTATACTTCTGATGAAGTATACAATAGAAATTGACTAATGATGTACAGTGAAACCCCGATTCTACGTTTTGCAAGGGACCGTATAAAACAAACGATTAATGCGGGAAACGATGAATGCGGGAATGTTTTATATATGAACTAAATGCCGGGACTAAAGAAAATAAACGCACCACGCGGGAAAACGTATAATGCGAGAAGTCCACTGTATTTCAAATTGCAGTATCCAGTAGTGTAGCAAATGATTACATAGCGTAGGTTATCCTTAGCTGAGATTATATTAGGAGCAAAGGCCCAAGATTTGGTAGCGTGATCTAAAGTGTGCAGGAAATCATTCTCTCTAAATAAAGGAAAGCTTGTCTCTGATTTGAGACTATATCTTTTCTCTATTTATATATGTTACAGTGAAACTGTATTCTCAGTAAAAATGTATCAGGTAAAAGATTTATGTAAGGAAACGTTGATCGTGCAACATTTCTATTTGTGTGCGCGAGTAACAAACCACATTTTTATCAATAACTTATAAATCAAGACCACTGTCGGCTTGCAAGTGCAACTGTCAATTTCTTGTTTTTTAAATCACAATTTTGCTCACAACTCTAATACTATTGTAAAATATTTTAGCCATGTCAAAACTATCCGGATATCCGAATATATTCGGATAGCTCATGTTTTACTATTCAATATCCGAATAGTAAATTTTGACGAATAGTTGTAATCCCTAATACTGATTTAGAAGAGTAACACAATACGTATTTTGATTTATTCACACAATCTAACATTAAATTGTTTTTCTTTTTATTGTTTAAAAAAATGTTACCCTACATCGGTTAAAAAGAAGAATTCTCAGGGACGTGTTTCAAAAAAATCTCACCGAAATGAAGACGTAATTTCGTTAGGAATATTTTATGTTTTATTTGGTTTCCCGCAAACGTGTAGTATACAGCCAATATAAAAAGGGTTCAAAGCAGAGTTCAACAGACTTTTTTACCCGCAACACACATAAAACATGAAAAATGGACGACAAATTGGACGGGACTTATTTATGACTTTGTCACCGCCGCTCGTTCTCAACCTAGTATCATAAATATGATAGGAGGATTCTATGACCTCAAGCATCTGCTTTTAAAAAGCTATTACAACTAAAGCGTTGTATAAATTCAATATACGTCAGTTAGAGGTCTGCACGGGCCGAAATTTAAAAATTCTACCCGGCCCGATCCCGACAATCTCCAACCCGGCCCGACCCGAGCCCGAGGCTAATTGTCTAAAATCTTACCCGAACCCGACCCGAGCCCGACAGTTTTTTCAACTCTTCAATAAAATTTTAATCAACATGATATAATATCAACTCTTTTCGATGGTTTCGGCGGTAAGTTTGTGGAAGTTCATTTTAATATAAAATAACTTTGATTATTCCACATCAAAGTTATTTTAAATTTTATATTAATATCAACTCATTAAATTATAATATGTATGTAATTCGGATGTACAATAATGGTTTATACATCCGGAATAATGGGAGTTGTTTTTATTTTTTTTGTACCCAGGCCCGAGCCCAGCCCGGGCCCGAATCCAAACCCTCGTTACCTGACCCGACCCGACCCACGGACCGGGCCAAACTCGAGCCCGTGCAGACCTCTAACGTCAGTAAAACAATAGTGCCATACTAGCCTCTTAGGATAAAATACACGTATCTCGATTTTTAGAGCCTTGTATGCCAGATATTGAAACGTCTTGAGACCCAACATCTTTATAATGGTGCATCGACATTACCGCGCTGAAATTTCCGCGCAATACGTATAATACTAACATTTTCAAAAAAATATAAAAAAATAATAATAAATGTAAATATTTGATTCATTTAAATTTTAAATAGTATTTTCTGCTTTTAAATACCTTAACTGCTTAGCTTAAAAAATCATAAAATTTTATGTGTTTAATTTTCATAGACCTACTCAGAAATTTGCCATGTCAAAGATATGCATCCAAATCATTCATAGTATTGATTAATTTGAAATATGATGCAGTTATAGTAGAAAAGTTATGAAAGGTAAGTAAATTTCATTAAATACAAATATCTTATATTGCGCGCAAGTGTCGACGTTGGGATCTATACTGCGCGATAGCGTCCAGATCGCTAATGTCGGGGTGCCCTTCGTAATATGCAACTGAATTAAGTGTTTCGACTGAGGGTGCTTGATGGAATTTCAATATCAAATTTGAATTCTATGAATTTTGTACTTTTTCATGAGTTATCATAATTATGTGGTCATTAATATTTTCAAAAATCCCCATAATTATAACAAACCCACTTAATTCATTGAAACTTGAATTCATTCAAATTTCGCTAATTTACATTTTAATAACCTTTTATCTTAGTGATCTACTTATATTTTTGTATATAAACGATACAAACTGCTTAAGTAAAGCAAATCCGTGCATTTGGAATGCCTGAAGATGCCGAAAGGCGAAACCCGGGTCGTTAGCGACAAAACTCATGGAAAAGTACAAAATTCAAAGAATTCTAATGCTACTGAATATTGTTTATTAACAATGACATCTATTGAACATAAAAGAAAAAATAGATATACCGTCAAAAATATAATTTTCGTGAATCTTTATATCAGCCCTTTAAGATTAAGAAAAGTGTCTCGATTTTAACCAGTTTTGAGTTATGAATGCCACTAGATACAAAATAATATGTTACGTTATGTGTCAAAAAGACGTTTTTTTCCATATCCGCTCCCTATTCGGAGCATATGGCCTCCACACGGTGCCTCCAAGATTCTCTGTCTCCCGCCAACCTCCTCGCATCTTCCCAGGTCATCCCGGCGCCCCTGAGTACATCCTATGGATGGTCATCAGAGGCCTTCCGCGGCGTCGGGATCCATCAGGTTGATAGAAGAGGCAGGCAGGATTCAGGCTCCCCTGGGGCATCCGCGGCACATGTCCAAGCCAGGTCCATCGTCGCCTTTTAATTTTAGACGTAATAAGGGGCTGGTTTGTCCGCTCTCTTACCTCCGTATTCCTGACAAAGTCAAACCACTGTACTCCTAGTATTCGCCGCAGGCATCTGTTTCCGAAGCACAGTATACGTTTAACCTGTGCTGCTTGTGATGTGCCATGACTCGCAACCGTAAAGCAGCACAGTCCAAAAAGACGTATCAATAGAATAAATGGATAAGAAGGTATTTCAATCATTGTCTTGTTCATATTTCCACTAAACCTTACATCAACACATAAGAATTACTTTTTATATTTTAGATATATATCAGAAAGTCAAAGCGTCGCCATTAAAGATAATGAAAAGATAATATTGTGTCTGTTACAAAATTGATTACTAGTGAAACCCCGGTTTTTGGCTCTCCTGAAAATGAGAGAAATGTGAAGAAGTTGTTAATATGAGATTCAAAGAAAAAGATGGATATCATCCTCCTCTGCTCAGAAGATACCGAAGATAACTCTTAGTAATTTGTAAGCATAAACTACACCTAACAGATTTTTTTACGATGATTGGTTGTCAGTCTATCAAATTTATTCACGATGTGCTGCACGACACTGCATTAAAAAAACGGTCAAAACGCAAACAAAATTTTTTTGCCTATTTAGGATTTCAACTGAATATGCTAAATGGAATCTTATATATAAAACTGAAACCGGCGTATGTATGTATGTGGGTCTGTAATTCCCTTTTGCATTGTTGTTGCAAGTTCAAACAAACGAATTGATTTCGCTCGCGAAAGTTTCGACGGTAAATTTGTTTCGTTATCAATGTGTGTGTAGAGACTCCAATTACTCGAGTATCGAGTAGTACATTTTACAAAATACTCGAGTACTCGAGTAGTTTCATATGAACCAAAATATCTTATATATAAAACCGAAACGGCGTATGTATGTCTGTGGGTCTGTAATTCCCTTTTGCATTGTTGGTCATTAAGTTGCCAGTTGTTTCAACTTGGCCCGTCTGAATTTACGCGCCGAGGTGAACATAACCCCAAACTGGTCCGAGCGAAGCCGGGTTCGAATACTAGTATCAATATAAAACTTGATTTTTGTATTGCCTGACGATGTTGGAAAGAAAGCCAAACAATCGTCAGTCAAAAAAACTCATTTTTTCACAAACATTCTGGGTTTAAATATTTTTATCCAGTTGCTTAAAAATTTGCTCGAGTCAAACAATCAGCATGATAGAATTAGAGGTATTTTTATTTATAAATATGGATATAATTAATCAAATTAATAATAATTATTACCTAGCCCATGTTGGATAGATTTTCCCTGCTAGCACGCTAAGATACGACGTGTTAAACAAAAACGTCTAATCCCTATTATCACGTTTTTCGTGCTAGCATTTTCTTTTAATAAAATAAGCATGGTCGGTGGCGAGTTATGAATGTGAGGAAATTCATTCTTTACGGTGACATTTCAAAATTGCCTTACGTGCTTAAGTGTACTTGAAGAAACACTTCGGAAAATTTCCAAAACGCAATAAAAATGTTTCTTTATGTTTAGTAATAAATGATATTACGAGCTATGCTTTCTCATTAGGCAAAAAAGTAAGCTTCAAAATACGGTCTGTATGTATGTATAATATTTTGACTACTAATTATTTGTACAGCTTCTAATTCGATAAATGGTCAGTTATAAATACTTAAAACGGTCAGTTAAAAATAATAATGTTCAGTTAAAATAATAAATGGTCATAATACGGTAAGAAAAAATAACAATGTATTTTAGTTCTACATAAATTATTTTATATATTTGTTGATAGCTATTTCGGCTTACGCTTTCGTCAGAACTATGTTTTAAACGTGTATTAGAGCTTATATACCTAGGCTAGACAGGGTCCCCCATACATGCCCTCTCTGTGTTCAACCATACCAACGTCACATGGAAAAATTTAAATACGTTTAAGTTATTGGTCTAGCGTAATCCTGAAAATTCAATCTGGGTATTTTTAGGTTATTTTTATCGTGTGAAACCACTTATAATCTGCATGATGTCATTGGATTGATTCAATCCAATGACATTCTTAATGAACAGATTACTATTAACGCTTCACCTCTTCTATATCCTTTATCAAGCAGCAACACTAAAAACAATTTAAAAATAGATTCACTTAAGACATTGCAGATTTTAACAGATTATTTTTGCAGATAAACTAAATCATTTTTTTTTGAATAACTGACCATTTAAATTAAATACTAACCGTTTTTAATAAATAACTAACCATTAAAATATTTTACTGACCGTTTTATTTAATAGCTGACCACATTCACACTGATACAATGACAACTGACCGTTATTAATATTAACTGACCATTTTGATTTTTAACTGACCATTTATTTATTTAGCTGACCAAACTTGAATTAGTTACTGACCCATTAAATACATGCCATAAATGAATTATTAATAATGAACGATGGCTCTATTAATGACTACTAATTATTTGGTCAGTATCTAATTCGATAAATGGTCAGTTATAAATACTTAAAATGATCAGTTAAGAATAATAAATGGTCAGTTAAAATAATAAATAGTCAGTTAAAATAAAAAGAACATGTCATAAATTTTCCTACTACGACCATATTTGATAAAATTCACAAGCTTTTAAACTAAAACATTTTTTTCAAAATAGCTGACCATTTAAATTAAATACTAACCGTTCTTAATAAAATATATTACTTACCGTTTTATTTAATAAGTGACCACATTCACACTGATACAATGACAACTGACCATTTTGATTTTTAGCTGACCATTTATTTATTTAACTGACCAATACTTGAATTAGTTACTGACCCATTAAATACATGCCATTAATAATTAATAAAAAATAATTTTCTAACCCAGTTTTACAATGTGGAGCAGGACTCAACATTTAGAAGTTGCGCATTTCTAATACGATGTTGAGGCAGACTCAAATATAGGAATTGTAGGAGTAAAAGATGCCAGAGTTATCAGCTAAAGGAAGGAAGAAAATAAAAATGTTTCATTATTGAAATTGATCTTTGAACTTCAAGAGAGTGAATCGAGATCACCCCTTAAAGATAATTGATGCTTTTATTGAAATACGTCGAGGAACAGTGAGACGTCGTTTTGGATATTGAAAGGTTATCACTTTAGACTGAAGTTATTGAATTTGTTGAGAGCTTGAACTGGGACCGATTCAGATTTAATTCATAGATAAACGGTCGCAGCCCAACAAGAGAACCTTGTAACCTAGCCAAGTATGAAAATTTAATGCAATCGCTTCCACTGGGGTGGAAAACAAAGAAAAGGTTCTCACACAGTTAAGGGTTTATAGGTCATTCCAACAGTTCCAAGGAGAGTTAGTTGAAATATATGTTCTATTTTTATGATAATAAATAACCACGAAGGTTTATTTAAAACACGTTAAGTGTTCAATTCATCGGAAGCAATCAATCTATAGCTTATCTAAAAGCAAAAACCAATATCCAAACCTTTTGAAGAAACTTAAAAAAATACCATATCCGCTTCTATTTTAGAACATAAACTATTCCAAGTAAAAGGTTTAACTCAAACCTATTGGATTGATTGCATCTCATTAGTTAATATTTTGTAATGTTAACGTTATTAGTTGTATAATTATGTGTTTGCTTTATTTTGATTCTATAACCCCCTCTTGCTTCCCGTAAAAAGGAAAAATCCCAAACTCCATTTTGTAATTTTAAAATGTTAGAATCAATATTGCTTCATTACTTAAGTAAACATCACGTGTCACAGTTAGTAGCACAATACATGGAATAATCAAAGTTATTTTAAATTTCCATAAAGTTACCGCCGAATCCATCGAAAATATTAACTTTTAAAATGGTTTAACTCAACCTAAACAGACGAATATCTACGGTAACCTCTTGCCACTCAGTTGCTCAACGTCTCTATTTCAAAGAGTGTATTGATTGAAAGGAGTTGACAAGTGGTTAGCTAAACGCTCTCCTTACGCCCCGCTTATATGGTCGGACAGGTGGAAAGAAGTTTTTTGACAACTTCGATTGAAAAAATGCGGTATTGGGACTTGAATCCGTGAGGACTGGTTAGGTGTCAGGAAGAACTTAAAGACAGCGCAGATATGCGTGCTTTCGAACAGAAATCAACTGTTCGATTTAAAAATTAAACTGTATTGATTGGAACTCAAACCTGTCGAAGCTAACGACGATGACACTCTACCGCGGACTTGGATTAATATTTCATTAAATTGTTTGAATGTTGTACTTAACCATTAATTTTGTCGCTTGCGTCTAGGGTTTCACATTAAGGCATTTTAATTGCACGAATGAACGTGAACTGACAGTTCTTTCGGAACAAAGCTCATAGAAAAGTACAAAACTAAAATGATTCAAATTTAAAATTAAAATTCTATCAATCAACTTCAGTGGAAATCCTAAATTACATTATATTTAACTTTTAAATCCCGACAGTAGATACGTAAAAATATGTATAAACTTAAAACTGATTCATCAGCATATCGTTCTTAATCGTTTATATTTGTTCGTACTTTATGCGCTGCCATACCGTTCATCCGACTGCGATAAAGATTTAGTGATTTGTTGTGTGGACGCCTAGAAAAGTTTTTCAGTTACCTATATGTACATACATATGTAGAATAAAATAAATGCTTTTTTCCCCATAAATATATATATTTACACCGTTCATCCGATTGCGATAAAACTTTGATGAATTGTTGTGTGGTCGCCAACGAAGGTTTCTTAACTATCTATCTATCATATAAAAATGAATGATTGTTTGCATGTCACGAATGTTTTCGTATACCGTTCGAAGGTTTTTGAATCAGTGCAACCATACACAATTAAAACAATTTATTTTCTTTTTAGTGGCATTGTAACGCTTGCCGGGTACCGGCTACCTATAAATAAAATACGATACACAAATAAACTGTCATTAAAGATAATACTTTTAGAGTAAAGCATAAAATTTCGTTTATTACAAATATTGCAAAGTTTTTTGATTTTGCCATAGGCCATCGTTTTAAAATGACGAAAGTGCCAAAGAGGTTTGTTTTGCCTGTGTGTTTCATAAATATTTTTTTTGCTTGTTTCAGATGGAGATCATACTTCAATAAAAACAGCCCAATCAAAGTTTTGATGGCCATTATTTAATCGATTTTGAGAAATTAATTTTATTTCAAATATAAAATAAAGAACAGTGAAATCCGGAGAAGTTAAGCCAAAAAGAAGAACGTGCTGTAACCGATGTAAATAAAGTAATGGATTTTATTAAAATTAATTCGATGAAACTGTATAATGGGAAAACATAAAAGCTTAAAAACTTTGGACATTGAGTACAATTCAATTATCAGTAAGTATTGTGGAAATGTCAACATTGTAGTCGATAAAATGGCGTCATACCAGTTCATCTGACGGCAGATATTTTTTGTGATACCAGGACATCAGAAAGTGCTACGGGTGAAAATTGATACCTACAAACGGTTGTGATTAATGTGTAGTGAAGTAGTTATAAATGTTTGATAGTATCGAACAATAGTTGATCAGTGTAAAAGAAAAAAACACCTCCTGCTACAATGTCAGACCCTGATAACCAGTTCGACGACGAGGTAAGAAATGATCCCTTTATATATTTGAATTTATTATTTAAATTGACTGAGTAATATTATATTAGATACGGTAAGAAAAATAACAATGTATTTTAATTCTACATAAATTATTTTATATATTTGTTGATAGCTATTTCGGCTTACGCCCTCGCCAGAACTATGTTTAAAACGTTTTTTTTTTTTTTTCCTACCTTTACTTTCCTACTGAAACTATATGTGGAGTCCGCTAGGCGGGCTCCTAGTTTCCTGGCTATTTTTGTTGCTAGGGTGGATACAGACTAAGTCTTTGTTTCCCTTTCCCGCATGTAAGCTAGCTAAGTATTGACTTTCTAAAAGATTCTTTCAGCTGAGGGGTTTGTGTGGGGAAAACACTTAAGAAAAACCCCTTACGAGAATGATTGTCTTGGAATCATTAAAAATTTTCAATTCTTACTAGGAATTGCTCGTAATGTTTACGTAAACTTGAGGAGTTTACTTGTTGTTATAGTAGACATGCCCAGTCCCTAACTGTTACTGAATCGACGAGCCTAGCTCGTAGCTTAAAATGTATCTCTTAGGGCGTTATTTTAGAAGCTGGCAGGGCTGATGGCTTCTTCCATGCTTGCCTCCACTGTTGAAGAAATTGCTGTAGGAGAAAGGTGGGTGGAGCATAAGGTTTGAGACATCGTCCTGGCGAGGTTCTTAGAGGCCTTTAGTTGGTTTTTAAAGTTAGATATTTTCACAGCTCGTTTTAAACGTGCATTAGAACAAGCTTATATACCTCGGCTAGATAGGGTACACTATACATCTTCTTCTCTGTTCCACCATATTAATTTTATATGGAAAAAAAAAATATTGATTTGGTGTATTCATAAAGTGAAAGCTAATCTGGGTTTTTTTTTACTAAGTGGGAATAAACGTAAAATTAGTAATGCATCAAGTGAATTTATTTTAAATTGCATTTGTGGTTTTTAATGGCTTAAGTAGTGGTGATGTGTTAATTGTGATCTGTTCATTAAAAATGTCATTGGATTGATTATAGCTGTTCCAATGCATTTAGCTTAAAGCTCTAGCTGAGTAGGTTTGCATATTGCGAATCTGTTTTTTTTATTATTAAAAGATCTAACATGTTCCTGTAAAAACTTATAACTGTATGAAATTCACGATGAAAAAATCTCAGTGTATTTTAGTTATACAAGCATTATAATATCGGTGTTGTTTGGGCATAACGTCATTACTTATCTTTGAAAAAAAAGTGTAGGGGATAGGTACTTTAAGACACTATTTAACTATACATGATTGGACTCTTGAATTTCGTTATTATTTGTGGAATAATTGAAACGAAGTGACTATCTTACCACTAGTCACCTGCCCTAGCCTATCCTTACTATTCCTACTACCATAGAGAGGTTGAGTGACAGAATAACAATCAATTCAGAATACCTACAATAAAAGGCTATTGCTCCCCTTTGCTCCTATGCTCCACATTGGGAGGAAAGGGGACATATATTAAAATAAAAAAAATGAAGTAATCATGAAATAATCGTTGCAATACCACTCAAAGAAAGAAAGTGTTTGTGTTTATTGATGAGCTTTCGGATGCACTATAGCTTAAAAAAATAATTTGTCTTTTGATAATTTTCTATGGTACGACACACGCGCCACCTACTGAAAGTTAATTCTACTATGTCTATAACCTTTGTGCAAGTTCAACAATAAGTTGTCAAAATGAACGGTGAACGGACAGCGCATAAAATATGAAAAAACATTGATTTTTATAGAAAAGACCTACTATAAATTAATTTTATTATGCCCATAATCTTTGTGCACGTGCAAGCAAAAAGTTTGTCAAAGTTTCATTGCGATCGGATGAATGGTATGGCAGGGCATAGGGTGCGAACAAACAAACAAATAATTATTGATTTTTATATATTAGATTTGACAGTTAACAATGCTCGCCATGAGCGAAACCGGTCCTGATCAAATAAATTGTATGTGGAAAAGTACTAAAAATGTATTATTAGTTGAAAATGCTCCCCACGAGCGAAACCGGTCCTGATCAAATAAATTTTATGTGGAAAAAGTACTATAAATGTTTTATTATTTTAATTATAATGCCTTTCCACCAAGTATTGACAGTGAACACCTTAAAAGTAATCATAAAATGCTTCTAAGATTTCAAAACTGTTACTTCTTCATGGAAATGCATTATTTAATTAAAGACATTACATTGTACTATTCCACAAACATTCTGATAAAGATCAGGCCCAGTTTCACTCACTGTAGTGAATATTGTCAACTGATCAACATCAACATCTAATTTAGGATTAAAAATGAAGGTGTTTGATGGAATTTCATGATTACATTTGAATTTTGTACTATTCCATGAGTTTTGTCACTAACGACCAGAGTTTAGCTTTTTGGAATCTTCAGGCATTTCAAGTGCACGAATGAACTTGAACTGATGCGTAGTAAGCACTTTGTATCGTTGATGCTTAAAAATAAAAGTAAATTTACATTGTTACTAACGTAATCTACATATGAGGGGTGTAAAAGCATAACCGCCTCTATCCATATACCATCATTTTTGAGATAATGATTGATTAATGATCCGGTTCTTACGTTATATGCCGTGCAATCTTTAAACCAACGAAAAATTACTTCTAAGCCATTTAAAATCGACATCGAAAATGACGATCAAATGCATAACCGCCTCTCTCCACCATATGTGAAGTTAAAAACCGCCACAAACTAAATACACAAATCACGAGTCAGAGAACACTGACCTATCGCCCTCTCACCATACAAACGTTTTGTGTTCCCTTTGCAAATTATTCTTATATTATACTTGAAGATTAAAATCATTTTTTTCGATCGATGACAATTTGACTTTGTGGAGAGGGGCGGTTATGCATTTAAACCCCTCATATATGAATTAGCGAATGTTAGTGAGTTTATCGATTGAGTAGGCATTTACGCCTCCGTCAGAACTACTAGTTCTGACGAAGGCGTAAGCCGAAATAGCTATCAACAAATATATAAAATAATTTATCTAGAACTAAAATACATTGTTATTTTTCTAACCGTATTATGTTAGTGCGTTTCATTGAATTTAGTGAGTAAATTATAATTCTCAGGTATTTTCAATGTAGTATTGTAAAGTCTAATTACCAGCTAATAACATGGAAACGCCTAAAAATACAATAGGTGGGTTTTATCTGGCCTATTATTAAAGCATTGATTTATTTCAAGTGTTGTCGAAAAGTCGAAAAAAGCTTCGTTTGTACCGTGGTATGTTGAAAAACAAATATTTCATGATGCGAGATTAACATTGTTATATATCAAAATTGAAATCGTAATCCGCTGTCTTTAAATGTCAGATACTGAAGATAAAACAATATTTATTGTCAGAAAAGCTTCCCACCTTTGCATTCAATAATAACTATTGTTTACTGACGAAGTGATAAAATCAATTCCCTTTTTTCATTATTATGAATCGTTGATTTATTGAAACTCAATTCTAGGATTTATTCCGCGTTGCTCTGGCTCTAGAGATGCCAATTCCTCGACATCTTAACTACTCGAGTATCGAGTAATACAATTTTCAAATACAGTGGAAGCTCAAGATACAAGTGCTCTAACATACGATATATTTGAGATACAAGCCGTCAAGCGAGTAAAGTTTTGCATTGAAATACGAGCAACATTTGAGATACAAGGAACGGCCGGGTATCTGTGTGAGTTTTGTGTATGTGCGGAAGGGGTGCATATGAATGTTGAGAAGACCTTTATTCCGACTCCCTCGTAAATCGAGAAGGAGCCTCCTATCCGAGGGATTTTGGGGACGGAGTAGGAGAAACATGGCACTCTTATAAAGAAAAGACGATCTCAAAGCGTTATGTGGTTGCGGTTAGCATCCATTATTTAATTGTTTATAGTTTACAGACGTTATACAACACACAAATATTACGATAGCGAAGAAGATATCAGGAATTTGACGCGAATTTAATTCTTAGGGAGAGGATTAGGCGCGTGCATACTCAATGCCGTCCAATCTCTCACTGGTAAAAAAAAGCGGTTCTTGTAGGTAGAAGACCGTTGGAACAAAAGATCGTTAAAAACGTCAAGCGAGATAA
The DNA here is from genome assembly GCA_028554975.1 of Himalopsyche kuldschensis. Lineage (NCBI taxonomy): Eukaryota > Metazoa > Arthropoda > Insecta > Trichoptera > Rhyacophilidae > Himalopsyche > Himalopsyche kuldschensis. The sequence goes on from JAHFWI010000025.1 coordinate 4,836,746, forward strand.
GCAATCTTATTTATAGGTTATTGCACTTAATATGAGATACCGTGCACTCGAAGTGACACAGCCAGAGACATTTGGGAGCGAGCCGCCCGTATTACAAGAATGTATTTATTATCCTGATATCTTAAACTCATTGACTGAGGCGAACAAAAGATCGTTCGAGAGAGTGCTGATGTCCTACCGTACTAGGAGGTGTCAATGTATTGGTGGCAAATCCGTATATGTATATCTGTGTAGGTATTGGATTCTACTTCGACTGTCAAACGACATGTACCTACTATAAAAAACATTCTTCGCTCCATCTCTTTCGCACAACCGCATTTTGGGAGCTGGAACGGATTTATGGCATTTCAATTAATTTCAATAGGAAAAATTGCTTTGACCTACTAGCAAGGTTATGGAACGAATTTTTTTTTTTTGCTTTAAGATATAGAAAAAATATTTGGCATTACAGCTTACACCAATGCGCCAAATATTCTTAATTGTGAAAGTCATACGAGATTATCTCGATGATAAATAATGAATCAGTCGTGTACGAATCAACGATAAATAACATATACCCAGCCCAAGATCTCTTTTTCAATTGAAAAAATCTGACCTTGCCGGGAATTGAACCCGGGCCTCCTGATTGCTCGGACAAAGCTCTTGCCACTAGACTACAGGGACCGACAGTTAAACTCGTATCGCGAGGTCCCACTGTACTCGAGTAGTTTCAGATGTACCAAAATATATTTTATTAATTCGACTGTGCCACAGTTGAATCCATTAGTCAGTAAATCAAAACATTATTTTGTCTCTTGTCATCATAAAATTGTCATTGATAAGCTTAGTCAGCAGGACCCAAAGTAAAAGTAACAAAAGAGATTCTCACATATCATACGTCAGGGGTAAAACCAATTTAAAAAAATATACAGTAAAAGCCACGCGTAAGATTCAGTTAAACGCAACAGCTACACATTATATATGTTTTTATTAAATAAGTAAATACCTACAATTTGAAAATACGAGTATTATTCGTGTATTTTTCAAAATACTCGAATATCGAGTACTTGAAAAATGGACGAGTATTCGATATTCGAATTGGAGTCTCTACTCCGGCCCCTTGATTTTATCATCGTCTGCCAGGCGTGCCTGATTTTTTTTAGTATGAATAAAAAAAAATTGTGTAAAGCAACCGTTTGAGGTTGGAGTAAAAAAAACCTGAGTTTCTATTCGCTTAGCAAATTACTTTGAAGATGGAAAAATTTTACTTTATGCTCTGACGCTGTTTGAATTTTTCATATATTATTTTTTAGCAGAGAATTTTTGCTGGTAAATTTTTACATGCCACGGATAAGTGTATAAAAAGAAGCCCGTAGATCTTTTTGAATAGGATTTTTTTGTGATTTTAGCCGATTTAAAAATAAATGTAATTCATCTTTTTATTTTTCTACTAATTTTTAACTGATTTGTTGTTTTTGAATCGAGAGATACCGAATGCTTTTTAAACAACAATTGTTACTAAATATGTTAAATTATATTTACTTGTTTCTAATAATTAAATTGTCAAAAAACTACTGCTTATTACTGTGATAAAATATTTTATGTAAGAATTTTGAGCATGCGTGGCTAACCTTTTTGGCAGCAGGGCCAGATTTTTGAAATGAGATTTCTTGCCGGGCCACACTCTTCACAGTCATCCTATAAAATTGCACAAAATACAAAGAAAATATATTTGTATAAAGACATTCATACATTTTCAATGTTTAAAAAAACTGTCACACTTGAAAAACAGTTATATTTTTTACACATTTGGGATATTTTCTCGTTGGCAACGTTATGTTGAAATACCACATTAAGATTATATGCCTTGATTAAACATATGTTATCTAAAATTTACAAAATCTTTTTTTAATTCTATGAATACAGGGTGACTGCTATAGTGGTTTAGGCGACTGGACACATAAATTTCAACCATCTAAAATAAAGAATTGCTTAGAATTCCCGTTGGTGTGAAAAAGACTAACGTATCTAGTGTTACACACCAATGAGAATTCTAAGCAATTCTTTGTTTTGGAGAGTGTACGTTGAAGTGTCCAATAACTATAGCCATCCAAATCACCCAAGCAGTCACCCAAATACTTTCACAAATATTCGAATAAAGATCAATACCGGTGTCTCTCATCACAAGTATTGTCAACCGGCCCAATATGACAAATATCAATCACGTTTTTTTCTTCAGAAATTTTCACGGACGATGGAAGAACAATATAAAATAATAAAATTTTCAATTTCAAAGATACTAAAAATGACAGTAGTTTAATCACTTTAACACATGCGACCCTTGAACAATCACTCTTCTGCCAAAAAGTTTATGCATCATAGGCGTAAAAAATGTATCAAGTCTTAATTTTGGACGATTTAAGTTGAAGTGTCTAATAACTATAGCAGTCCAACTCACTATAGCAGTCTCCCTAAATCATTTCCTAACATTTTTCGTGTCAATTCCACATATTTTTATAAATAAAACCGAAACGGCGTATGTATGTATGTGGGTCTGTAATTCCCTTTTGCATTATTGTTGCAAGTTGCAATATAATAATGTTTATTATTTACGTGAAGGTATTATTTGACATTTCTTTGACAGAAAATTAGATTTTTTCCTTGAATTTTGAAATTTTAATGGGCGAGAATGGGGCGGGGCTGTCATCAAATTAAATAAAGTTTGTGATTTTATTTTAACTATATTTTGGATGCTAGATTTTGTGATGTAATTATGTCGAATGATATAACATTAAATAATTATTGGTCGCTTAGTCCGAGCGACGCCGGGTAGCAATACTAGTATTTTTATAAACATCAGTTTTGTTTATCCCGATCGGTTATAAATTTAAATATAAAGCGATTCCACTAATAATTATTCACTTCTTAGTCCACTTCACTTATAATCAAAATTCTGTCAATATGTCTTTAATTATAATTTGAATTAGTATTCAAAAATATTACTTAATAGTATGTCATCTCTTTTGTAAATTATACGCATAAAATTTTCCACAATTCTGTTTTATTTATTACACATCAAACTTGTAATTATTTTTTACGATGCAATAGTCATAAACACCGCGTGTTGTCATCCTGTCTTCAACGGATAAAATACGATAGAAATGATAATTAAATTTAATTCTAGTAGTTTTGTCATTATATTATAATGATACAAAACTTTCAGACTATCGTAAATGCCATAATCGTTTTCATTAAATTTATAAAGACTGTTTGAAAAGCGATGTTTATTTTTAACCAGGATGTTCGAAATGGTTTTTTTTTTATTTTGAATTTAGAACAGTGATAATGTTGATTAAAGTCATGACTTTTTCGTTTAAATTATTCAATATTGATCAGTTAAGAAAAAAGGCGTCTTTTCCTTTCAGTGTGGCGGTGTTGACTGAGTATTAGGGAGTACAAAAAAAGATTCAACTATTTTTGCAAGAGTTCTTTCGTATTCATTGGTTTTTAATACACTTCTATAACATGGACTTTCAATTCAGATGTTCGCAATTCCAATGTAGTGCCAATCTTATGAGTTATTGGCTGTCCGTAGTACGGAAAAATAGTTGCATCTTTTTTTTACTCCCTAATACTCTGTCGCCAGCCGCCACTGCTTACTACTGTAGTAAACCAAAAGAAGCAATTAACGATTGATATTCATTAATAGTGCTGATATGTGAACAGGTAATATGGCCAGGCTTTTGACTGAATCTGTTATTTGAAAATAAAATTGATAATTTTGTTATTCAGCGCATTGTAAACCAAATATTGTTTTATCTCATTGAGGTGAGCATGAGTAACTACAGAATTGTTTTCTTAATGTTAATTTATCTTAAAGTTAAGGATTGATTACAATTCTTATATTATAAAAAACAAAGTGGAGGTTGACATTTTTCATGAATTATATTAAAGTGGAGGATTTACAAACATACAGTATTAATTTTTTTTTTTTTTAATAAATTAAAAAATATTTGGCATTACAGCTTACGCCAATGCGCCAAATATTCTTAATTGTGAAAGTCATACGAGATTAACTCGATGATAAATAATGAATCAGTTGTGCACAAAATCAACGATACATAACATACATAAACCTAGCCCAAGACCTCTTTTTTTTCAATTGAAAAATTTTGACCTTGCCGAGAATTGAACCGGGGTCCCCCGATCGCTAGAACAAAGCTCTTGCCACTAGACCACAGGGACCGACAACAGATGATAAGTTTATTGCGATTTCAATGTGAAAAAAGATTAAAGCATAAGAAATTGAACAAAGAAGCCAACCGAGTGAGTCCCGAAAAAATCAATTTAAAAAAATAGTAATCGTCTGAACTCACTCACGTCCACATGGAATATGTCAACATACGAAGAAATACCGTTAAAGATATTCTAAATGGCATCCTAACGGTCTGGCTGGTTCTATTTCTTGCAAGAACAAACTATTCATGTTGACAATTCCTCAAGAAATTACCAGGAAAATTCCTATTTTGGCCTCGGATAAGCCGAAAAAATTATACGGCCATGAATTTCATTAGACACTTTATCCATAATGAAAATTCGATTTCGGAATTTATCTTATAATACGACGTATTGAATTTTTTGAATTTTGAATTTTTCCATGAGTTTTGTCGCTAACGACCCGGGTTTCGCCTTTCGGCATCTTCAGGCATTCCAAGTGCACGGATGTACTTGAACTGACGCGTAGTAAACAGTTTGTATCGTTTATATACAAAAATATAAGTAGATCACTAAGTTAAAAGGTTTTAAAAATGTAAATTAGCGAAATTTGAATGAATACAAGTTTCAATGATTTAAGTGGGTTTGTTATAATTACGGGAATTTTTGAAAATATTAATGACCAGATGATAACATAAGAATATTTAAAATAAATCTAGGGTCCTATCCGACCTCTCGTTAATGAGTTGATTTATTTCAAGCCTTTATTATTATATTACATTAATGATAGTAAGTGAATTGATATTTAATAATAGTAAGTGCTTGAATTGTAAATAAATTAAAAATAACAATTATTTAAAAGGGTATAACAATGGCGAACTAGGCAAATAAAGTTGCTCGTTCAAAATTGGCAGACCGTTGAGCTGAGCTCGATTAATCTCTAAGATTTCTTGATAAAATAGTTTAAACTCACCCCTGTTAGTATGTAACAAATTAATGCCTGAGTCAAAATTAAACGTGTGGTTTTCAAGAATTAAATGGTTGGCGAAGGTGGAGGTATCTTAAATACTTAATTATCGCAAGTTAATGTTTTTAAATTATTATACTGGTTGAAGTTCGTAGCTGACTTCCTGAAACTTGACACATCTGTTGTCACAAATAAATCGTAGAATATAAAAAATTCTTTTGAGCACAAAGGCCTACAAACCGACTTGTAAAGATTTCTTTCTGGAATCCTGAAATATGACCGAGTGTGCCAGGCACGACTCGAACGCCTCTTCAGTAAATGCATGAATAATTCGAGATCTTTTGTGGAGACGGTAAAAGTCCTGATATTTCCATGAATAGATTCTGTATACATGATATACTTGCGACAGAATACATTGGCGCGATCTCGAGCACTGCGTTTGCGATGCTTTTTACGTTTTGTGTTTGTTTACTTTTGGTGGCATAATACAGCCAAGGGAACGTTTGGTTTGTGAAGACAATGTCATCGAATCGCACACAATATTATTCTCTTTTAAGGACAATTCTCGATACAAAGGTTTATTGGAAAAAAATGTAATCCTTCAGTTGAGGGGTCCAAGCCAAGAAAAATAAGTATAGTGGCACACATTATTTGTCATGTAGAATCTATGTAAAGAATTAAAAGCATTACGTTATTCTTTAAAACTAATAATATATTCTGAGAATGCTTTTCAAAGAAGCAAAAAACAAGTCACTCATAGTTACGTAAATATTGAAATAGTATTTTTCACACCATGCGGACTCCTCACGGAGTTTTTTTTCAACATTTTTCGCTTCTTCTTCGGGGCCCAGTTGATAACCCAGACATCCTTGAAAATTTAAGTTTGCATGCTCAAATCTTTTACCTACGTGATGGTTACCAAGACAAATCAATTTTCTTTGTCAAAACTTGTTTGTCACGTAGATATTTTGAATCTCCAGTAGCAAGGTCTATTCCTCTGATAAATGCGCTGCCTGTTGATGTGGACATCTTCGGCAGTGAACTTGATGCTTTGTTAAAAAAAAATGTATTCTTATGTAAATAATATGTTTCTGTTCTGTTTTTTATTTTTGTGTAATATGTTATGTAATTTTTATTAATTTGTCAAATGCATGGCGCATTGGCGCTTGCTGTAATGCCATGTATTTTATATAGTTTTTTGCCGATAAATAAATAAATAAACATGACTTTTATATGAGAACTTTTGTGGTTAGATAATAGCTCTCGCTATGCGCCGCTTTTTGTGATCGGATAATTAGGAAGGGATATCTAAAAAAACAACAGACACCCATTGCCTTCGAACTGAATCGATTTATCGACTGAAAAAACTTGCTCGCACCAGGACTCGAGCTCAGGCTGTTCGTCACGCAAGCCAACAACGTTGACACTGCGCCACGGGCCGGATTATTTTTACCTGTATTTTATTTATTTTAATGACTTGACTGACTATCGCTACTGTATGTCTAAGAAAGTCGAAAACTTTGAATGTATTTTACTCGAATTCCACAACAGTTGTGAAAACTGAGTTTTCGAATAAAAGAAAATGTTAGTTTCGTTATTTTCCGAATGTTTTTAAGTTCTACAGTAAAAAAAAACTATAGGCGACACAATCGGAAGTCAGTATATAAATTTCTTAGAAGTTTTCAATGGTGTGTGACGTTGGTTTCACATACAATCGCAAAATAAATAAATCAAGCTTCCAGTGTGTGTTTTCGGAAATAATATACAAGAGATACGACCAAAAAGTTGTTGTTGTAAATTCATTTGAACTTGTTTCGACGGTACGATATCATTTTGTGGTTGGTTATACAAAATGAAGTTAGCTGTGTGAATTTGACGTAATAGGCTGTCCCTTGTTGGGCTGGTACTAGGGATTCCAACTCGGATATTCGAATATACCGCCAGGGTTCGATTCTTTCAGTCGATAACTCTGCTCAAAGGCATGGGTGTTAAACTAGCCAAAATAGTCCTGTCTTAGTCCTCGTATCCTTTCCTATCCCTACTCTTTTCGAAAAAGAAAGGTTGAGCAACTGAGTAACAAGCAGTTCTCGTATAAAAACATATGCTCCAAGTTGGGAGCAGACATGGTTAAAAAAAAAATCTAATATATCACTTTTAAGGGGTCAATACTAGGTTGAAAGGCATTATAATAAAAATAATAATACATTTTTTTTAGTATTTTTTCTACATACTATTTATTTGATCAAGACCGGTTTCGCTCATGGCGAGCATTGATCAAGACCGGTTTCGCTCATGGCGAGCATTGTCAACTGTCAAATCTAATATATAAAAATCAATAATTATTTGTTTGTTTGTTCGCACCCTATGCCCTGCCATACCATACATCCAATCGCAATGAAACTTTGACAAACTTTTTGCTTGCACTTGCACAAAGGTTATGGGCATAATAAAATTAATTTACAGTGGGTCTTTCATATAAAAATCAATGTTTTTTCATATTTTATGCTCTGTCCGTTCACCGTTCATTTTGACAACTTATTGTTAAACTTGCACAAAGGTTATAGACATTTATTAGCTTTGTATGAGCTTTGTCTTTCTGATTTATCGCTTAAATATAATATGAATTTTGTATAATATGTATTTTTAAGGTTTAGTGGCAAATGTATGAACAAAAAAGTGATTTTAATAGATACGTTTCTTGAAAACATATTATTTTGTAACTCGCGGCATTCATTACTTAATCCGGCAAAATCGATATCTTAACATATTCGTGACATTTAAAATAAAAAATTGGTTGCTATGCGACTGTATGGCGATATTGCAGGGCAATTTTTAGATATCTTCACTACCTATAAGACAAGTAATACAAACGATGCCATCGTATTTTTTATCCGCTAACCGGCATCTTGTTATATGATAGTTATCTAAAAATTTGTCTACTAAAGATAGTTTGACTGTGATTATCAATACTATATTAAAAACTGTAAGAGGTAAATAATGTCTCGCTATCTCGTAACAAACAGTACCAGGCCACTAGGAATGGTAAATTCTTTTAACTTTTGCCTGGCTGAGGGTGAAACAGTCGACCACCACTGCTACTTTATCTTAAATATCTATCTTCATATAAGTGATACAATTTTATAAACTTTATGTACTGTGTAACCCCGATTCTACGTTTTTCAAGGGACCTTATAAAACAAACGATTAATGCGGGAAAGTTTTAAATATGAACTAAATGCCAGGACTATAGAAAATGAACGCATCACGCGGGAAAAGGTATAATGCGAGAACGTAAGATCGGGGTTCCACTGTATTTTTAAATCATTGTTTTTTACATCTTTTGCAGTAGAAAAATATGATTTCGATAGACTAGTTTCGTCGCAATTAAATAAAAAAGAAAATAAGTCACATTTTTATTGACCGAAAACCATTTATACTGTCGCTACCAATTGCCAGGATTAAAACTTCACTGCCCATATGCGATAAGAAAACGTTATCTAATCTCAAACGCGCCTCTTTCAACGAACATTCCAAATCAAATGGAGGCTTTTTACATTTAAAGCTGTAGATAAGAAGTCGCATTCACAGTTCGCATCGCCAGTCTAGAATAAAAATAGCACGATCAGGTTGTCTCATTTATGCGCGACTTAAAATATGAATAATAATATGAAAATTATCGATTTTCATCTATTTTTTTATAGAATGATGTATAAAGATACGTCAAAGCATAATCAATCATTTTTTTATTGGAGTCTATTGTCAATAAGGCCATACCACTAGGGTCTTTTTTAGACCCCCTTCAGTCTACGAGTTATTTTTCAACTACAGTATTTCAAAGGTTAAGAAAATCAACTCTTTCCCGAAAAAAACATCCGAAAGTACCAGGCGCCAAGAAGTTGTACAAGGTAAAAGCTAGAGAAATACTGAAACGTTCTTATATGAATTTCTTAGTTACGTCTATTGAACGCGGAATTTGAGTCAACAAAGTACTTTATCATGAAAGGTTTTCCAGCTCAAAGAAATCGTTCCCAGTACTCGGGTTCTCCTGCTATTTTAGGTATGATTACACAGTTACATGTGTACATACGAAGCAAAAAAGATATTAAACAGCTTTGGAAAATGTCACAGGTAACTTTAAAAATAGTATTTTGTGATACAACTTGAGTTTTTTAAAGTGTCTGACTAATTTGAAGAGGTTCTTAAAAATAATATTGGAAAAGACAAAGACTTGACATCAAAGTATAATTAGAAATAAAGCTATAAATACGAATTTTAAATCAATTCATGTATATCTATATTTAGTCCTTTATTCGAGCTCAAGTTTTCTTTTATAATAGAATACATAACCGAGTTTTCGTGACTGATATAAAAACATATAATACTTTAATATCCTAAATATGACAGGTTACTCGCTACTGCTTACATTATTTCTATTGTCAGGTTTAACCCATTTCTGATTGATTGCATCTCATTAATAAATAATTTTTAATTGCTAACTTCTTTAGAATATAAAATTTAAAATAACTTTGATTATTCCACGTATTGTGTAACTAACTCAGACACGAGTTTCGCCTCTTTCAGAGGCATCTTCAGACTTACTATCGCAAAGTTTGCTTCTGCCTGTCCTGTTAAGAATATTATTTAATAATATATCTTTTTTATTAAGAGTTTTATTTATTTCTAAAGATTCTAGACTATTCATCTTTAAACCTTTTTTATTTATTGGGTGGAGTATTCCATTTATATTACCTTTATAAATGGAATACTCTAGGATGCTCGTCTTTATTAACATTATTCCCAATTAATAGAGTAATCACCCAACCTAACTGATTGATTGCAGCTCATTAGTTTATAGTTTAATAGTTTGTAATGTTTAACGTCATTAGAAATATATTTATTTGTTTGCTTTGTTTCAATTCTATAACCCTCTCTTGCGTCCCTTATAAAGGAAAAATCCCAATCTGATTGATTGATTGCACCTTATTAGAATCATTATGTTATTGCATTGTTTTAATTCTATCACCCCTTTCCTTGTTTCCTTTAGAAGGAAAAAAACCCGTAATCCATTTTGTAATTTCATAATTTAAAATGTTAAAATTTATCTTGCTTCATTACTCAAGCAAACTTAGAAGCGAATACAAAAGCGATAGTAAGTCTGAAGATGCCTCTGAAAGAGGCGAAACACGTGTCACAGTTAGTTACACAATACGTGGAATAATCAAAGTTATTTTAAATTCTATATTAAAATGAACTTACACCAAGTTACCGCCGAAACCATCGAAAAAACTTCTTTAGAAGTGTAATTATTTGTTTGCTTCGCTTTGATCCTATAGCCCCCTTCTTGCTTCCCGTAAAAAAGAAAAATCCCAAACTACATTTTGCAATTTTATCATTTTAAAAAATTAGAATCAACATGCTTATTACTTAAGCATACTTTGCGATAATAAGTCCGAAGATGCCTCTCAAAGAAGCGAAAGCCGTGTCACAATTAGTAACGCAATAAGTGGAATTATCAAAGTTATTTTACATTCAAAAACATATATTTTCCGATCCGGTTTGAAAAAGAAAACTAGAATTTTCATAGTGCTTGCGTGTAAGGCATTAGAATTTTACTCATTGGTAGTTATGCCTCAACATTATGGGTAGTACAATTAACCCTTATATTGTGTCTAGATAGGAACCGCGTTACACGAACCCGCCTTGTAAGAGATTAGGCTTCCTACAACATTTGAGACTGGGTTATTTTTAGAGTATTTTATCAAATGCATGAAGCCATTACGTGTCCGTACATGTATAATATTTTTCTTTCTGTATGTATATTTGCAATGAATAACTTTGTTTTACAAATAACAAAGAATATATTTAAAATGTAGCTTTCCTTGCGTCTCGGTTTTTGTACTTGGTCCCGGTTTCCCTCCCGGCTTGGTATTTCGTCCCGGTTTTTGTTTCGTGTAATGATGAGACTCGTTTCAAGACTTCTGACTGTTCTTCCAACTTTATATCAAAAATTTTAAAGCCAACATTTGATGCCACGAAGAGTTTACACTCGCAAAAACTTGTACTATATCAAACAATGAAGAATGAAGTTCAACCAAAGTGAGTGGTTTGACAAATGGATCAAACTATTCAAACATTAATTTGCAAGAGAAACGTATCGATGCACCTAATTTGGATAAAATTATCACATATATTTTATGACTGCCAGTGTGTTTTTTGATAATGAAACAAATTTGGTCGGATGACCGAAGCCGCACTGATATATGAAAAAAGTAGCAAAAAATAGTAAAATTTACTCCAGCTTAGTACGAATGGTAAGAAACATCTGCTCTAACTTCTAACCCCAGCTCGTGTCCTGGTTTAAAACTTCAAACTTATGGTAAGCCCAGGTATAACTCGAGCATATTCATTGGCATAATACAGTTTCTTTTTACTTAAAAAAAAGCGTTTTACTATTGATTTAATAAAAAATATAAGCCGGAATTAAATGAGACGTCAAAGAAAACACATATACCGTCAAACGGGGTGAATAGAGACAAAAGCAAGGATAACATTAGCACAATTTTACTAAGTATCCAATGTAATCATTATGGTTAAGTAAGTTTATAAAAACTAAATGACTGGTCAAAATTGAAACAAACGTGCTTAAGTTCGATGCCTGTGCATCCTTACTTTTTGACTCTTAATAAACTTCTCTTTTATTGCACGGAAATTAAATTAAATCATGTTTTTTTAGTTTATATGTACCGTAAAACGGGGTGAATAGAGACTCATATATAATAGAGGTTCATGTATTACAATCATCACAATCTATTTTTTTGTCTCTATTCACCTGCCAAGTCTCTATTCACCCCAATTCAATGTGAATAGATACATCGAACAAAATTGACTGTGTCTTAATAACGATAGTGAATATTGGAAAATTTTTGTCATGAATGTGTAGTAGGACCATAAAAAACGTGCCAAGATATTTATATTTGGAATATGTGGCACAAGATAGATAATCTTGAAGGGTTAAAAAGTGTCTCTAATTCAACCCGTTTTACGGTATCACACTTAATATGTCTCATTTCCACAGATAAATCAAGTATTTTTATTTTATCGCGGTATCAGGGCGTCATAAATTTTCGCGGGTAACATTTGCCAGCATGACCTTTGTTATTTAAATCCGATGATACTAACCGCCGTAGAAGCATGACACATTGCTTTGCGAGATTTCCCTCGTAAGCTTCATAAAATGGTAAGCGCTGGTCTCCATGGAAACGCGATTGGAATGGCTTATGTAGTTTCGTTAAAGTGCTGGAAAGGTCAGCGCATTTGAGTGCAGTAACGGGGCTTTGTTACGAGAGAAAATTTGCATGTGTTTCCGTTACCTCTGCAACTTTATGCTACCCTGATACATGCACATGTCAACATTGCCAGAATCGGGCTCAGGGCTATGTCATTTCAATTTAACGAAGTTTTAAACATTATAATTATGATTCTAGGGGCTCCACTCAGCTTTGCTCGTTATTTGTTAAATGTTTGGATTAATTAACAACATATGTATATAACACTCTTTCATTTTTTTTTAATAATTTATTTGAATCGAACAAAAAAAATATCCAACATCCGCTCTTGATTTATATATCGATGGCTTAAAGAGTAATGTCGTTAGACTCAACTTTTGGCTGAAAATGACTTAATAATGCCATCTTGTTGTATCATGCAATGTGCATTTCTCGTAAAAAAATTATTACCAAGTGCATCGGAAAAACGTCGTGAGAAATTTTAATATCTCAATTGTCCTTCTTAATACTACACTGCTAATTATTGAACTCCGCCATTTTGTATTTCCATTTGTCATTTATTCGTACAACATTTTACATTCTCAAAATAATCAGTTTTACCCTCTCCTGTACGATAGACAAAAACGGAGATAGCAAACTTACTCTTTAAGTCTTTAATTAAGACATCGATATGATGATTATTTGGAAATAGTGGAATTTGGCGTTCGCACTTTATTAATTTGCATACTAATATTTTACGTTGTATCAGATCATAAATGATAAAATATGTGTCAATATTTGAATATATTTTTTAAATTATTAACCTGTTCACTGCTGAGCTAATTAACGAATATTCCATCAGACTAGTTTTAAAAAAATATTCTATGGTATTTGTGTTCAATACACTTATGGAGGCTGTCAACAGGTTTAATAATTCAAAAGGTTAAGTGACTACTCACATATTTAACTGCTAAAATTGTAGAAAAGGTCTAGTGGTAAGTCAATTGCTAGACGTTTTGACATCACAGCTAAAGCGAATGACGTTGACACTCAATCGCGGACTCTGATGTTGTTTATTATATGAAACTAATACATGGCATTACAACTGACACCAATGCCCCATGTATATGACAAATAGAATACGAATTATAGCAAAAGTAAATAATTATTCAACAGAGAATGGCATAAAATCACAACATAAAGAGTAAAAAGATTTTTTTAAATAAAGAACCAATTTCATTGAAGCTGAAAATATAGGCAGTGCGTTGATCAGTCGAACAGCTCTTGTGACTGGAGACTCAAAAATCTCCGCAACACTGTTTTAAAAAAATGTTTGATTTTGGTTGGGACCACGTACGTAAAACTGGGAGCACACAAGTGTAAATGAGGAAAACACACTAATTTCATTGATTAAAATATCCACCACAATAGATAGTGAATTGATCATTCGAACAGTCCTTGTGATTGGGGACCTTAAATGACGGACGCGACAAGCAAGTTCGGATGAAAAAAAATGTTTGGCTTTGTTTAAAGGCCACGTAGGTGAAAACTGAGAGCATGCAAGTAAGTCTTGAGTCTTGATTATCAACTCGGCCCTTCGTATATTCTTCAAGCAAAGAAGAATATAATAATATGTATTATATAATCGACTAAATAATTTTTTAGATTAATTTTAAACTATAAAATTCGTCTATAAATACAACATTAACCATTCAAGAAGAAGGATTAATTCGAACTGACATAGTATGTAGAGTCAAACTTTCACTTTTCTTCGGGGCGATACTAGTTTTTCCGATAATGCATAGAAACACGTCGACTGGCTTTCACGTTGTCGGGACCTTTTCTCAAGACGTGAATTTTAAACAACTTTAATCACACCCCAAAAAGTCGTCGACAAAGGGCCAACAACGAACGCCACACTGGAGTATTACTGAACCCTTTTAGTAAACTCACAACGTAATTGGTTGGCTGCGTAATCGTATGTAATTAGTCTGTCGGATCTTTGTGCTACGCCCTTCGCCCCAATTCTAGGTGGTTTAAGATTAACAGCCCTAGATTATTACCCACTTTTTAATTGTAAAAACAAAGCTCTTAAGAATAAAAATAAAATAAATAAATTATGCAACGCCTGAACGTGTAAATTACAGCAAATTTTTATGTTAATTAAAAAGTTATATACAAGGACAAGTATTGGAATGGTGCATTGGAGCACTGATCCTCCATTTATATGGAAGCAATATAACGAATATACTCATTTAAAATTTTGTGTACGTGTGTAAATATTGTAGGAAGCGATAATTCAAACATGCTTAGCGGACGGTGTCAAAATTATCATAATAATAACATGTTTAAGAATTTGAATTAAGGGTTTTATCTTAGATATTCCTATATTAGAATTTTCAAAAATCCTTATAATTACTACGAACCCACATAATTCATTGAAACTTGTTTATATTACATTTTCGTTAAATTACATTTTAATAGCAATTTAACTTAGTGATCTACTTCTATTTTTGTATATAAATGACACAAACTGTTTACTACGCGTCAGTTCAAGTACATCCGTGCACTTGAAATGCCTGACGATCCCGAAAGACGAAACCCGGGTCGTTAGTGACAAAACTCATGGAAAAGTCCAAAATTCAAACAATTCAAATTTGATATTGAAATTCCATCAAGCACCCTCAGTCGAAATCCTTAATCAATAACATGTTTGTTTGAAGGTCAAAGGCATGCTAAAATTAACAGCAAACGTCAAATGGCACATGAAATTCGCAATTTAATCGTACATTATTATCATCGATGCCGATTAATGTGAGCTTAACCCCTAATTTTTTTAATTGCTTTGTTAAATATATGCCTCCCAAACGTTCGTCACTTCGTAGATCTACTAGTGTAAAAATCAATGTAAAAATGAAAATTGAGTTAAATAGAAAATTGTGTGGCCTGCTCACGTGATGGAAATTAATATGCTCCAGGTTGAGAGCGGACATGACACGGTTAAAAATCCAAGTAAAGCCATAGTTTCAAATGCTGATTGAAAACCCTTTTTACTATTTTAAACAATGTAAAAACGTGTGTTTTGTATAATATATACAGATCTATACAAAACGGGAAACCCTTCGACTTTCTTTGAAATATTATATATGAATTCATACTTTAAGCCGCATAACTTAAAACCGCATTAAAAAGATACACAACCATATCGATAATATATATATATATCAAATTCTCATTATTTTACCGGCCACCGTTTGTGACGTATCTACAAAAAGGCCAATGAAAATCGTAAATAGAAAATATATTTCTATTTGCGTACCTTCTAAAACTGTCACAATCGATTTATTGTATTTTAAAGAAATTTTCGTCTCTCATTTGATTGTGTTTTATTATTCTATTTCCGGGTCGTTAAAAATAGCAATTCTTTTAACGTAAAGGGGATCACGTATTGGTGATGGAATGAAACTCAATTATGTTGCTGTGAATGTAATGTAATAAAACAATGAAATTTAATTAAGTATACGTCATTGGCTTGCGATGACTTTTTCGAAACAGGGGATGTTTTTAAAATTAAGCATTATATCATAACTGAAATCACTCTAAATAGCATAATGCACGTTTGTGATAGGCCACACTTAAATATTTTAACCCTTAAAAATAATAAATTTGAATCGCTTGAATTTTGTAATTTTTTTGTTGCCAACGAATCGAGTTTCGCCTTTTGGCATATTCGGACATTTGAAGTGCATGAATAAACTTGAACTGATGACTAACTGATGTGGACGTTGCGCATCGCAGTAGATTAGTTAATTTTTTTTATGTCCACCTGTTTTGACACTTGATTTTTATCTTTGAAGAAAATAACTCGCATTGATATATTGGGCTAAATGAGCTACAGTACACATTTTTTTTTATGTATTTTACCATTGAAAAAATGAAAGTGTGTATAAAGTTGAAAACTTCGTAAGGGCCACACAAATCCTTCAACTGGGCCACATATGGCATGCGGAAGTAGGTTTGGACATTGCATTTTATGAACAGTCTTATAGCGAAGTGAATGCAGTCATCTCGGCTAAACGTTCGACCTGAAAAGTATGATACTGGGTCTAACTATTTTTTTCCAAAAATCCCACTTCATTTCTCAGGGGCGCATATGATATTTCTTGTATACATAGTAAAGTTCTACCTTATTATAATTTATCGTTTATTTTAATGCAAATAAACTTATAATTAGCACGGTTTAATATATTCGTTAATGGAAAGGCAGCGATACAAATACTGGCACAGAACAAAGGGCGAGCACGATGAAATTAGCTAGGGGAGTGTTTGTAGCAAACGGCTACCCCCTTACACAAACACACTCCCCGTGCATCAAACAGATTCACATTTAGCCGAGAGAAATTTATAGATCAGATATTTTCAACTAACCCACGTCATTAAATTAATGCTGTCATTAAAATATTGAAGTTTTAACTCGGCCATATATATATGTCAAGGGTGTGCTCAACAGTTTTAAGTACTCGGCCGTTCCGGCGCGGCTAAGCGGCAGAGTTTTAAAATATCAAACGGTGCCCAACAATGATTCATCCGTGGTCGAGTGGTGCAGGATCGAAACCAAGTACGGAAATCTTCGCAAATTGATTGTTAAGTCGATTTATTGATTTTTGTTCGAATACATTGATATTTGAATTCTTGTATAGCTATCAGATGCTGGAAGAAGGGCGTGACAGCAATTAAAAATAATGAATAAATTACAATGGTATTTTTTTTTAAATTAATACTTTAAATCAATTACTTATGTTAGTAATGCTGGGCATGTTGATAATTGTTTTGATGAGCTGTTTTTTTTTTCAATCGAATAATTATTTTTCAGTCACAATTACAGTGGTCAACGTTGTTGGTTTCCGTGAAGGACCACCTTGGTTCGATTCCAGGTACGAGCAGACTTTTTCAGTTGATAAATCAATTCTGTTCGAAGGCAATAGGTGATGTTGTTAAAATTAAAGGAATCAGAACGCAGAAAAAGGATTTAGTCAAAAGGCCGTACTTAATTACCTAGAAGACCACAGGTACAAATTTCGAACGGATTTTCAATACATTAACATTTTTTTCCATTCATATGATCAGGAGGTAGTTTTCAAAAATGGTCAAATCCATTTGTTGAAAAACTGAGAATGTGAAATATTTTCATAACTTTTTCCTCATAAATTTGTGTTTATTATCAATATTTTTAAAATAAGTTTTAAATTAAGGAATTACGGGTAATTTGTAAAAATTCAAACTTTTCCATGTGAATAAAAAAGGTATCAAAAGTTTAATCTAAAAATATCAGTTTAAAAAAACTAAATTACCTCCTGATGTACATAAAATTGAGACTACCTTAATTCCGGCTCCCTCGTAAATCGAGAAGGAGCCTCCTATCCGACACTCAGGAAGAGGAATTTTGGGGACGGAGTAGGAGAAACATGGTACTCTTTTAAAGAAAAGACGATCTCAAAGCGTTATGTGGGTGCGGTTAGCATCCATTATTTAATTGTTTAGGATTTACACAGACGTTATACAACACACAAATATTACGATAGCGAAGAAGATATCAGGAATTTGACTCGAATTTAATTCTTAGGGAGAGGATTAGGCGCGTGCATTCTCAATGCAGTCCAATCTCTCACTGCTGTATGAAAACAAACGGTTACTTTAGAAAGAAAAAACAATGGCCGTTTCAAAAATCGTTAACACGTGCGCCCGCCGATAAGGGATTATTTATCGCCTAATGAACTTTTTATGAAGCACATGCATTGTCGGGCGTCAAGAGATAAGAGAAATTGAAATACTTCTGTATTGAATCGCTATAGATTTCAATATAGATTATTATAAGAATGAATTTATTTCCTGATATCGACTTAAACTCATTGACTGAGGTGAAAAATAGATCGTTCGAGAGAGTTCTGATGACCTACCACATAAGGCGGTGTCAATATGTATGTGATAAAATAATGCATGACAAAATAATAGTGGAATCGTTTAATACGAGGGATACCAAATGCAGTGTGATAATTTGTGAAATAAAGAACCGTATGTTAAGGGGGTTGGCGCGCATTGTCACTTATACTGTGAGATGATAAAACAAAATAAGTACGATTGAAATACTTTGGCAATGTTTGATATGAATTTTCTCGTCTGATGAAAACGCTTTTATTGGCAAGGCGAATTGAATGCCCCTATGCTAGTGGGATGAACGCTGCATTTCAATGGCCACTTGTAACCCTGGACGAGATCGAATCCCGCAACAGAGCCGAGTGCAATTTCCAGCGGGAAGTGATCATTGACCAGCGACGCAAGTTAGCGTATTACATTATCGATAATTAACAGCCATTCCTAAGGGTGACTTTCCGATAAACAATAAAAAATAAACATAAGCTAAACATGCTACTTTCAATGGTTTCGGCGGTAACTTTGTGGAAGTTCATTTTAATATAAAATTTAAGATAACTTTTATTATTCCACAATTGCAATTACTCATTACTTACGCAAACTTTGCGATAGTAAGTCCGAAGATGCCTCTGAAAGAGGCGAAACAAAGGAATCAGTAGTCCTGAGCAGGGCTGTGGAGTCGGTAAAAAAAGTACGACTCCGACTAAAAAAAGGTTAATATCGTCACTTCTTTCCCCTAAATTTCCTATTTATGTATTGATTGAGTATGCATTTACTTGGTAGAACGAAAAAGGTAAGAAAAATAACAATGTATTTTAGTTCGATATAAATTATTTTATATATTTGTTGATAGCTATTTCGGCCGCCTTCGTCAGAACTAGTTAGATAGTTCTGACAAATATATAAAAATAACAAATGTAGAACTAATATACATTGTTATTTTTCTTACCGTATAATATTCCTATTTATGTGTATTCAATTAAATATCAACCCTGTCAATGCGGCCAAAAGCCAAATTTGACATATTAAATGCAAAAATAAAAAGTTCAAACTTTTCAAAATTTCCGACTCCGAGTACGACTCCGGTCAAAACGCCGCGACGACTCCGACTCCGACTCCACAGCCCTGTTCTTGAGACAACAAACTGGTGTTTTTCTTTTAGATTTAATTAATCGTAATTATTGACTCCATTAGCAGAGTAAATACTTGTCGCAACTATAGAAGCATTCGCAATTCCGCCCTCTCTTGTTGAATGTACATAGTTTCGGCAGTTAAAGCACAGAGACCATTAAAGAACCGTTTCAACTTTGCTCTTTAACCAACTTCCCATGTTTTCTTCCCATTCACACTCTTGACGACTAATAAACCTTTTAAGACATATATTAAACGTGACAAAGTTTATTTTGAATTATTCTTTAGCAGGGGGCATTAAACAAAGTTATTTACTATGATTCCTAATGGATTAAATGTTTATAGTTTCAAATATATATAAGCAGTAAAAACATTACTTAACTGAAGATTTTCACTGACTTTCGAGTGGCTCAAATTCTGGTCTCTCTATCTCCTATGATAGCGATGCAAAAAATTGACGTTTGTTTCAACATGGCCTACGTGTGGCAAGTATGCGAAATTGTTATACCCTATATTTTAGGAGCGGCCAATGCGTCGACCGCGTAGTACTAGTCGCCATGTTTGATATTGACACATCTCTGATGCCTCTTTTTTTTGTAGAAGATTTAAAGATATTTAAGAAATAGAGGATATGTTATAATCGTCGTTTCTTTACCATTCAATGACAAAATAAACTATATAAATATCAAATATCTCTCGTTGGTTAAATTCAAGTCTAATTCGGTAACAATAAATGTCGCGATTTATTTGCATACTACTTTTTAATAACTTTAAAATTTGCGTTTAGGAATTCAAACGGCATCTCTGCAAACATATATATTTTTTTGGTGTGATAAATAATTTCAAATGAATATCCATAATAATTCCGAATTATTTCTGCGTTTTTCTTGTACTGGTATCACTAGCACGGCGGCCATGTTGAAACAAATGTCAAATTTGCTTGTATCGCTATCATTGAAGATTACTCAAATATTAATCGTTTGAATTTTGTACTTTTCTAAGCTCTGTTGGTAACGACCCGGGTTTCGCCTTTCGGCATTGAAAAACTTATGGAAAAGTACAAAATTAAAACAATTCTAATCAATATGAGCATTCCTTAAGTTTTAGCCAGTTGACTGCTACAATTAAGTATCTCATACGTTGATATTGCAAAATAAATCAAGCACTTATTCGGACAGGATCGAATTAAATGAACTAGATGTTATTTAACCCAACTTTAGATTTATAAAACACTAATTTTATGAGAATTATAATAAAAATACATTCTTAAAGATCCAACAAATAATAAACAATGGACGTTCGATAAAATATTAGCTGTCACTTCCAATTCAAAATTAGAACAGTTTCAAACAAAATTAATAGCAAGACATCATTCAAATTAAATTAATTTGTTCCTTTAATAACATTGATTTGGGATACATAAAGAAAGCTGTTCTATGAAACTATTTATATTTTAGTAAGACAGCAGTACTAAACGGTAGGTTTATTGAACATTTAAGCTAGTTAACAGTATATATTAATTTAAAAACACTGCAGAGAAACAATGGCGTTATTTGAACAAAAAATCAATATGAAAAAACATTAAAATATTTATGTGATAGCGTGATGTGAAGGAATCAACCTATTCAATCTCGTATTTAATTCAAAGAATTTTAAATGAAGCCACACAGTTATAGTCATGCAAACGGTCGATGCAATAGGTACATATAAAGTTCATTTAAATTTAAAAAATCGTAAAATATAGCCATTTACTGTATATTTTATGTATGTAACTAGACGAATATGCTATTTTATATGCATTTATAGATATCACTTTTAAGGTGTTCACTGTCAATACTTGGTGGATAGGCATAATAATAAAAATAATAAAGTGACATCAGCTGACAATGCTCGCCATGAGCGAAACCGGACCTGATCAAATAAATTTTATGTGGAAAAAGTACTAAAAATGTATTATTATTTTTATTTATAGACTAGCTGTACCCTGCGCGCGTTGCTACGCCAGCAACTAAAATAAATTTGAAGGAAAGACATTACACAAATATTCAATTCAATTTGAGTCAATTTATTGATTTCGTTCATTTTGAAAAAAATGTGACATTGCAGCTTTTCGTTTCAATTCGATATCAATTTTTGGGGGAAGGGGGGTTGTTTGGCGGGGTGGGAATTGGGGGGCGTATGGGGGGGGCATGCCAGAACCTTCAAAGAAGTGAACTCGAAAAATTCGTAAAGTTTAAAAAAAACTTGGGAGGGGGAGGTTGGGGGGAGGAGTTGGTAGGCCAGAAACCATTGCGAGAGTGTACTCAATAAATTTGTAAAGTTTCACATCGATTTGTCGAGCGGTTTAGTAGTCCATAGCGGACATACATACAGACATTCATTTTTATATATATAGATAGATATACTAGTATTGCTACCCGGCATCGCTCGGACTAAGCGACCAATAATTATTTAATGTTATATCATTCGACATAATTATATCACAAAATCTAACATCCAAAATAGAGTAAAAATAAAATCACAAACTTTATTTAATTTGATGACAGCCCCATTCTCGCCCATTAAAATGTCCAAATTCAAGGAAAAAATCTAATTTGCTGTCAAAGAAATGTCAAATAATACCTTCACGTAAATAATAAACATTATTATATTGAAACTTGCAACAACAATGCAAAAGGGAATTACAGATATACATACATACATACGCCGTTTCGGTTTTATATATTAGATTTATAAATTAATACTAATGTTAAAATGGAAAGAAAATGAATAACCAATAGAATTTGTATAGAATAGAATAGTGTGTTAATTGGCCAATCTTTAAATAATTACAATGAGTAAGCATTTAAAAATACTAGAACTTTTAGCCAGATGGTAATATTACCTCTGAAAATTTCATCAATACATTTGATGAGAACGATGCGCAGAGAGTAAGAGAGTGTGAACTTTTAAATGAAAACCAACTTTCCAAACCTTATTCTCTCACACACAATCTATGCATGCTCTGACGCATTGTGTTAAATAAATAAATTTCAGTCAAAGCCAAATATTATATTTATTTTAATGAATACAACTCTCACTTTCAATGTGTCAACTGGGATTATTTAAATAAACAAAACAAATTATGAAGAGCTCTTTAAGTTTTGTCGGAAATAAAAATACGACGATGACCGGGCTTGGACATGTGCTGCGGATGGCCCAGGGGAGCATGAATCATGTCTGTCTCTTCTATCGATCGGATGAATTCCGTGGCGTCAAGGTCACTGATGACCATCCATAAGAATGACATGGCAATGGCAGGTGATAGAGAATCTTGGAAGCACCGTGTGGCAGTCCACATATATTTTGATCTTTATTAAAACCGGTTTCAATCACAATCGCGAGGATTGACAATGCTACTGATGAGCGAGTTTGATCCTGAATTTTATCAGAATGTGTGTGCAAGTAGTACTAGGTATAAGATCTTGAAGGCACCGTGTGCTGTACATATTCTTCAAATAGGGAACGGATGTGGAAAAAAAATCTGCTTCCGCATATATTCTGATAAAGAACAGGGACGTTTTCGCTCATCGCGAGCATTGACATTGCTAGCGATTAGAGACTCCAAATCGAGTATCGAGTACTCGATACTCGAGTATACTCGTCCATTTTCCAAGTACTCGAGTATACTCTACCGCGAGAATTATAAAAAAACAGCAAACCAATTTAAAATTTGGGTCGTTTAATTTACTATTATTGTTGAAATATATGCAAATAAATGTATTAGTAATATTCAATAAGTTTCTTTAATTATTTGTCACAAAAATTCGAATTAAAAATATGTATTTTGGTACATCTGAAACTACTCGAGTACTCGAGTATTTTGAAATTTGACTACTCGATACTCGAGTAGTTGAGATGTTGAGTAATTGGAGTCTCTACTAGAGATCGACGAGTTCGGTTCTGATTTTTATCAGCATATGTGTGCAAGTAGAACTAGGTCTATAATGAGTTTTGCTTATCTGAATATCATTAGTAAAAAGTTGTAATAGAAACAACTTTAGGCGTTCGTGCTATTGGTAATTATATTTACGAGTTTACAATCCCGTTTTTTTCGACGAAGCCAGCCCAGATAATTCAATCAAATTAAAAAAGAACTTCAACTAATTGCGTATTGTTTTCATATTTAAATTGAAGTGAACAAAACAGAAGACCGCAATTGGCAGTTTGAGAACCCCCGCTACTATAAGGTACAATCTAATTTGAATAGATCGCAGAGATTTTAAAGAAGGCAACATGCAAAAATTTCGGTAATAAAAGATTTATCGCTAGAAGCTCTGTTAGCCTGGGCTACACATACCCTACCCGACCTCGCTTTTTGCGCTCCGGATATTTGATAGTGAAATATTTTATTTATCTAAAAGAAAATCGCCAAAAAACACGCAACGGGTATCTGAATCTGCATTGTTTTTGTGGTTTTCTTACATGGATATGTTTTTTTTCAGTTTTTTAAACATTTTAATCTGATAAACAACAATTCATTTTAATGAAGAAATGTTGCAACGTTATAAAAATAATAATATTTTCAAAAAAAGAATACTAATATGATTATTTAGCTTGCGTTTAACACAATGTCATTCTGTTTTCAAATTTAAATATCGAAAACATGATAAAAGGAATAATATAGTTAATTGTACCCATCATAAAATTGACCGCCGCCAAATTCGTAACTAAAATTGTCCGTATAGAGTAGATATCTTCAAATGTCATTTAAGTTGTATTGTTTTAGTCAAAATGTGGTACGTAAAGAATTTTTCATTTCTATCTTCTGTAGCTAAATAAAACATTTTTGGTTGAGTGTTACACATCATTCGCGCGATGGGGCGCCCTCGCTCAGTCAAGTTATAGTGGTACATCTTTCGAACATTTATTTTTGTCTATATTATTCAGTGTAATTCAGTAAAAATGAATATCCACAAAGATACTGTAAAATTCATCGAAACTATTGTGTTCTTCTAAGAATCGGAAAAAGTGACTTGTTCAGCCATTTTGTTTCAATGAGACAATGATGCATCTTCCTTACTGAGCTGATTTACGAATATTTTGACAGATAAGATTTCAAAAATTACTTCAGGTAAATAGTGGTTATCAGACCTAATAATTCATACACACATATTTGATTACGAACATCTTTTCTGTGATAGTTTTTAACACACACTGATTTTTCTGTGATATCAACTAGCAGTCAACGGGTTAAATATTCTGTCTATCCATAAACTGAGAATCTGCTTTTGGTGAATCCAAAGATGAATCAACCAAATTCCGTTCCCCACGATGTTGCAAATTTATCGAATGCCTCAATGGTGGCGTTGGTCAATATCTAGTTAGTGTTGTCTATTCAGCCAGTGTGAGGACGAACCGCAGAAAGCTGCTCTGTTCGCTTGGAATTTATATCGGAGCAGTCCCGTAGTACATGATTAACGTCATGATGTTCACAAATGCAATCCTCCCTTTCAACCGACTTGCCCAGCTCAAATAGCTTTTTTATCCATGCCCGCTCCTCAACGTGAAGCATATGGACATACGTTTTTTTTATTCTACGAGAACTGCTTGATTCTCAATTTTTCAAACTCTCGTTTTCAAAGATGTCAGGAAATGAAAGGATACAAGGCCTAGGACAATAGTAGTGGTTAACTAAGCACTCCGGCTTTTTTAGGATCGGAACTTTAGGATGGAATTTTAATAACACAAATGAAGTCCGAAAATGCTTCTGAAAGAGGCAACACAAGTATCGCAATTAGTAACACAATTCGTGGAATAATCAAAGTTATTTTATTTTAACACAAACACCTATTGCCTTCAAACAGAATCGATAAATTCACTGAAGAAATCTGCTCGTACAGGAAACGAAAGACGTTGACCACTTCACCACTCAAACCACTATTTATTTACCGTTGGATAAATTAAAACAAACGTTAATGTTAATGATTATCAGTGTTGCTAGTTTAAAAATCACGTGATTCCGTAAATAAAAAAATCCTGATTTAATTTTGCTATTTCACGTTACGTTGAATATAAAAAATATTCGGCATGCTCTGTTATTTGCCTGTAATTTGCTTTCCGTTTAAGATTGTTGTACCTGATATTTCTGAAAAGTTAGAGACAGGAAAACTTGGAAAATTAGATCACGGTATTCTTGAAACCATTATTTTGTTTATTATACCGTCGAGCAATTAAATTAAAACTTTTCCACTTTAATTGAGTTTTCAAGACGTCAGTTACTTAATAAAACATGCTTTGAGAGTTCCATCAGAGAATTTTGCGAGAGAAAAGGTTTTATATTTAGATTCAGCTATAGTTTTTTGCTGTTATCATTAGAAAGACGGTCCCTGAAAAATAAGCGCGTGATCCGAGGGGGGGGTCTAAAAATACCCCAGTCGTATGGATTTATCGACAAAAATTGCATTAAAAAAATGTTAAATTATGCTTTAAAGTATCTTCTCATTCTAAAAAAATCTATAGTTTTAGTATAATTATTCATATTTAAAGTCGCGCATGACATAGAAAACTTGTTAGCATTGATGTTCATGACAGAATGGCGTAATTAAAACTTTGAGCGTGAGCGCTAATCTACGCTTTTAAATGTAAAAAGCATCCATTTGATTTGAAACGTACGTTTGAACGAGGCGCGCTTGATATAAGATTACGTTATCTTATCGCGTATTAGCAGTGAAGTTTGAGTCCTGGCAATTTGTAGCGGAATTATAAAGAGCCGACTATTATTTAATTTATTAAATATATAATGTAAAAGGTTAAAAAAACATTGACTTTAAGAATACCAAAAGTTTACACATTGTATGACTAGTATAGATATTTAAGATAAAGTGGCAGTATGGGTCGACTGTCTCACGCGCCGGGAAAGAAAAGTTAATAACTCAAGAATAAAATGATATTTTTGCAGAAAATTGACAGTCACAAATAAAAAAAAATATTGTGTTTGATGGTATATTTATATTGTATAAGACAGGCATGGCAAACAAGATTTGTAGGGCGGGTTTTATTAGACAATATTCTTCGGGTAATAGAGTCTCGTATGTTTGCAATATTAAAAAATGGGCAAAATAGAGACATTTATATTTCATATAACTGAAGGTGCACTATTGTATTTCAATATCAAATTTTGAATCGTTTGTATTTTGTACATGGAACATATTTAACCTGTTAGCCGCCAATGTCGAAGTATTCCATCTTGGGCTGTACGCCAGCGATTTTAGAGAAAATAGAAATTGCATAAAAAGTGATTTAACTCACATAATTCATAGTTTGAAGATGTTTTCGTGTGTCCTGGTACAAGTGTGTACAATACATTCTGTGCTGCGGGACGATTTATGGGCTTCTTCGATTTCGTGTTCATGTTAATACATATAATAAGTTTATGTATTAAAAAAATCTTTATTTTCAACGAAAAAACATCGCGTCTCACAGGTGAGATGTTGGCGTATGGAGTCAATACGCATGCGACTCACGGGTGAGACGTTGGCGTACAAAAGGTTAAGCTAATGGAAATATGCAAAATTAGAATGATTTAAAATTGATATTTCATATATCTTTAAGAATATACAATGCGAAATTGGATTTTTTATCCACGGCTGCTTCGTGTAGATCGTTTTTGCGCTTTTTTTTGACTAGTTGTTAGTAAGTGGCTCAAACTAAATAGGTGTACGTAGACTGACCAAGATATTTTTTATTAGGGCATGCAAAAGATTATTTTTGTTGACAAAATCGAAATTAAATTATCAAATAAAAATGAGCCCTTATCATTCCTTCACGATAATTTTGCTGTTGTTTTGAACGTTGAAGGTCAAATGATTTCTCTACTGATTTAGATACTGAAGTATTTGATTAATAATAATTAAACACTATATAAAATTATGTTATTTATAAGCACACACCAGTCACATGCCAGTAAAATTTTCATACGCGCCATGTCTGGCACGATTGCTAAAGGTTCACCATGACTGGAAGAGATCATTATTCTATTACTTTCATAGCATTATAACACCATTAACGACAAATTAAATCAAAATTCCAAAATACAACTATTCGTTATTATTGTATTTTGAACACAAATTTTTTGAAATAATAATAAATATAATATAATGATAATGCAGAAGAACCGGGATACACTTACGCAAAAAAAATGAATGCGTATTTCTAATGACAATTGACAGAATTGCATGTGCATTATGATGCAATACAGATTTATTTGAAAAATTTAAAATATAAGAAAACGGCCGCAAGGATGACTTGATGGTCAAGAAACACTGAACTGGATAGAAGGAGACTTTAATCAGTTAAATATTCTTACTTGCATGCTCGAAAAGATGAGGACGTGGAACGAAAACTTTAAGGTGGCCCGTATTATTTTAATGTAATGAATGGGAGTGTTCTAGGGAATCTAGGACTCAAGTCTCTGACCGAGCTCGAAAACGTCCACTGGGTTTACCACTCAACAACGAACGGGACTTAAATTGAAATTAATCGCGTGCTGAACTAATAACACAAAACTTTAGCAGTGTTGTTGAAACAAGCCATCTTGACTTAACTCGTTTCGCCTAGAATTTTGTTTGCCTTTTGATTATGACCGCCTGCTAAAACCCGGCTTAATGGATTGCCCAGGCCACTAGAACGGTTTCAGTGCAACAGCTAGTCTCCATTCCAGACGTTCACGATAGGCGAATATCTAGAGGTCTTGAACTCAGAGTAAATTGTTTTGAATACATATCACCACACTGCAGTCTCTAGGGTTAACAAACAAATATCCGAAATGGAGCATATGGACTCCTCACGGAGCTTAACTCAACGTTTATTTTTCTACGAAACTCGTAAACGAGAGTAGAGATGGAAAGGATACGAGGACTAGGACAGGACTTGTGATTAGATCATCGCTGTGACTATGCGTCACACTTTGGGATCGGAAAGGTGGGAAGGGATTTTCAACAACATAAACACCCATGCCTTTGAACAGATTTATTGACTGAAAAACCGCTCGTACCGGGAATTGAATCGGTCGGGCAAGCAAGCCAACAACGTTGACACTGCGCCATGGACCGGACACGGATGTTTATAAGGGGTCAAAAAGTAAGGACGCACAGGCATCGAACTTAAACACGTTTGTTACAATTTTGGTCAGTCATTTAGTTGGTTTGGTTTTGTCATTCGAGAGATAGTTTTATAGTCAGTGTAAAGAATTATATATAAATAGTTAAAAATACATCGGATACTTAGTAAAGTTGTGCTAAAGTTCAATCCTTGTTTGTCTCTATTCACACCGTTTTACGGTACTACTGCAAAAATTCACATTTGGACTATCTCAAAGACACATTTTTCAGTTTGAAGCCCGCAATACAATAAATACAAAAACAACGTTTTATAATAAACACAATTTTCTCTAAGGCTAAATAAAGGAGTTTTTTATTAGAAGTCATTGTGGTTTGGTGAAACATTTTCGGGGGGAAATCTTATTTTCAATTTGGCTTAAGTATATATTGTCACGTCAACATTGGTTAACATAAAATCAGATTTTTATTTTTCTTATCCAATAAAATTCATCGACTGACTGACTGACCTTCAACAAAACAAAAAGGTCGAAAACCTCGGCGAAAGTATTAGGCGAGCAGCTCTGTACGGGAGGTCGCCGATTTGCCGAGACACTGCTTTCCCGGCCTCGTCGATTTTGCGAGGCGAGAAAGAGAGAAATCCCCTTGTAATCCGGTGATATTTAATCGAACCAATATAATCCAGATGGTCTTTGTCTTTCATCCTACCTCTTTTCTGATCGCCTAATACTTGATTTGGATCGAGACTTGTTGCTTGGAAACGTTCACTAATAAATGGTTTTTTTTCACTTATGGAAGGAATCACATATGTTATTTATTATATTATAATTAAATCTTAACTAATATTACATTTTTTTAATCGTTTTAATTCTGTTCTATTCCGTGAGTTATGTCACTAACGACCCGTGTTTCGCCTTTTCGGCATCTTCAGTATTTAAGTCCACAGATTAATTTGAAGTGTCAGTGGACTTGAAATGATGCTGAAAGGAGAAACCCGGGTCATGGAAAACTACAAAGCTAATACGATTAAAATTTGATATGGAAATTCAATCTTCAGTCAGTTCAAGTTCACTCGTGCATTTGAAATGTCTGAAGATGACCAAAACGAAAAAACGGGTCGTTAGTGACAAACTCACGAAAAAGTACAAAATTAAAACCGTTCAAATTAAATAAAATAAAAGTCTACCACTTCCAGATATATTTCGTAA